>CM030361.1:211700643-213173143 GCA_017893485.1 Hemerocallis citrina | reverse complement strand
CCCTTGCCCTTTTCATTTCCAGATACCCAATGGCTATCCTCTACTACTCGACCGTTGGGTCTAGCGATGGTGGAGGAGAGTTCTCCTCACCTTCGGTCTCTTGTAGCACTTTCTCCATTTCTTCCTCCATCGTTATCGTTTTCCCTGTAGGCATTGGCTTACCCACTGACCCATCCTGAATGAAGATATCTTCGAACAACATCTGCAAAACATAAACAGGGTTTAGTTTCGGAATCACAGACACATCTTGTTCTGTTTGCCTCCACTAAAGTCTGGTAACAGACTAGCCCTAATTTGGACTTGACTGCTCCAAGCATGTTAGTAAAAATGAAGTAATCTGAGACTGGTTCACATATAGGGAAGATCATAATCATAAGTTGTAGCGCTCCCATATGATTTATAATCATTCTATTTGTCAACTAGAATCATTTTATCTGGCCTTCAAGTCTAATTTCCTACCGTGTTAGACTGCAATTTGAAGTCAGCTCTGATACCAACTCTGTAGCGCCTCGGATCCCCGTTACCGGACATCCATGATACCTTCAAGAATCTTTACCTTCAAATGCATCTCAACACAGTAATAACACGGAAATTTAAAAACTTTTTATTTGCCAAATAAGTCATTACATCATTGATTACCACCGATAACTTGTTCTTGGACAAGGAGTACAATTACATCAATTCATTACAACTTATTACAAGTATTTACAGACTCCTCTTGTAAAGCAATTAGCTACCTCCTGGAATGGTAATCGACCGATTACTTGCGGAACTTCGCTGAGCGGCCCATCGGCTCCCCCGAGATTTGCTCCTCAGCTTCAGGCTTCTGATGCGCGACTCTGATATCTCTGCACCTGTTCAGAAGGTATAACCGATACCTAAAAGGTGGGAAACGTCAGTACTTCGACTGACGCAAAGCTGGTGATAACAGCAATCCTCTAAAATTCAATCACAACCAATAATTTATGCAAAAAGGAAAAGCGTGTGCCAAAACAAGGGTTTAGTGAATTCGGGTTCTAGTGCAGTGTTATGACATGACCCTATGACTAGATGCAGCAAACTCACATGCCTAACTTCTAATGCAAGCACGACTTTGGAGCACGAATGCACCCCATACTACATACGCCCCCAAATCTAGCCGTCTTCCTCCATAATTTCGGGATTCGAACCCTAGCCATGCACCCTACTCTTGTACACACTCCAGTTCCCAATAGACTATTCGTCGCCCAAGGAGATTGCAGCGGTCGGTCTAATTTCTCCCTGCAGTGCCCAAGTGGTCACCACCAGTTGGTACCCGCGTACAGACCTCCTTAGAAACCGCGTTGAACCTGGTCCTTACGACCCTTGGTTCCACATGTCCACCCATGGACTGACGCATGCGTGTTCACCCCTCATCGGGTAATGAACTGATATATATACCAAAAAAACACAAAACTCGCACTTTAGGGACGTGAGCACCACGGGAGGTTAAATCCTCCGGGCCTCCCGCACCTTACTTCGGCAGAACTTTGGGAATCAACGATCGAGATACGAGCCGGGGACGCAGTCCATTAGCGACCGAGAACGTATCCCTACGACTGGAAGATACAACACCGACTATGATTTACTAGGACTAATACAATTTTCCAACCCCTTAATGACCATTCTAACCCCTACCTTACTCTAATTATTTTGGGTAAGAATTACTGCTTCCACACTTGCCTATCAGCCTCTGGCCCTTGGCGATACCCATCCGGTTCGCCACTTCGCCTGCTTGGACTCGTCCAGCATAATGGCCTACGCTTGCTGCTACTCCGGCAGTAAATATATAATTGCCCTGTGAGCTCCACTCACTGTCATGCTCGGACGTCCTACACTCGACAGAAGTTTAATAATATAGGCTTGATAGGTGCAGGGTATCCTTTACCCTAGTGACTAACTCGAGTCACACATCCCACTCGGGGAAATCAACAACCTGAATAACAGAGATCTATCATCCCTAGACACGAGTCACCGACTCGGCTCACACACAAGGGAAAAATTCTTTCACAACCCTTAGTCCAAACCCAGACTAAGCGACCTACGGGTTTCTGCCCGAATCTCAAAACGGTCATCCCTCTATCGATACAACTCCGATTGGAGTGTTTGGGCCCAACCTGGAAAGCTACGATCCTAGGATACAATTCCCTAGTTGATCACGAGCTTAAATTCAACCATCTAAGTCCTCGAAATAGCTTTTCAAGCTCCAGCCTGCGTGCTTCCTGCGCACGGGCTACACCTTACCATTAACACAAAATTCTACTTGTTCATCAGAACGACACAAACTCAAATTCTGTAGAAGGGTGTGGGTATCCTCAACAACTCTCTAGTTGTTCATGAGTCGAAATTTTACCATTAAGTCACCCTAACACACTCATCTATCATCGATACACCAATTCACATAATTGGTCTCTCCAATTCAGAGCATTCAGCTCTACTCTACTCCTCTATCCAGTCTTACAAAAATCATAATAATTCAATCGTTTACTGGAATTACCTCAAATCAGTTTTGTTGGAAAGATCTAGGTGTCCACTACAACTCTCTACTGGGTCGTGATCCTCAAAATGTGCTTCTAACAGGTCTCAAATTCCCAATCTTTCCCGAGTATCAAAACTGGCTGAAAACAGCACAGTGCTTAATCACAAAATCACTGTAAATTGCACACTTGTTCAATTGACACAAAATTTATGGTGGTGACACTAGAAATCATCCCCAGTATCATGCAAAGACCTCATGTCAAAATTTTAATTATACAGTGAGTAATAGCCTTTTAAAGTTAGCACAGAAACCATCATGTTTTCTAATTCAACATCAGGTACTAGTTATAGATAGATTTTTCTTATGCCTCTAAAATCATCCGAATAATTTACTGATTTTTTTAGATAATCAACATGCATTCCGGAACATTAAGTAAATATTTCAGATCAAAACCATTCTTGAATAAATCACGAAAATTTCTACAATATCAGCCATCCTATTTTCTTTTTCTGAGTCTGCCTTACGACACATATCCATCTCACGATTTTATAAGCATATCAAATGATCATAGAAAAATCTGAAATAAATCATGAATGATCCTAACACATATATGAACAAAAAAATTTTAATTTTACGGTCTAATTCATCATATATTGCTCTCGGAAAAATCCACAGAATGGTACTCCGAATCAGTTTTCTCTAGTTCCATTCTGACTTCTACTTCTAACCTTTAGAAGAGCAATCCTATGCATTCTAGCACACATGCATGCAATCAAAATTAATTAAAAGACAAGAATTTCAAGTTTAGACAAACTTTCCACCTTTGGTTGTAGTAGTAGAAGAAATTTCTTCAAGTTTCTTCTCTTGGAAATCTCCTTTTGATCCTTCTTCTTCACTTCCTTCTTCTTTCTCTGCTCCTTCTCTTGTGGTGTTCTTCTTCTGAAATTTCCAGAGCAAAAGGGAGAAATGAAGTGGGAAATGAGGGTGATGGGATGTGTGTAGGCCGGATTTGACGGGGGGGGGGGGGGGGGGGAGGGGTAGGTTTAGGCTATAGGTGGTTTTAGGAAAAACCATGGCTTGTAGCCAATGGTTTTGGTGTTAGTTGTGTTGGCTGTCCAACATAACCCTTAACGAGCTCCAACGAGTGTGAGACGCGTGTTTTAACGAGCGCACGCAACCTATATTCACTGTAGTACCATACCGTGTTATATTTGCATGTGCGTCGTGCCGAAAACTAGCAGTTATACTAGTATCGGTCCGTCTCGTTCTCGTGCATCCTTGGAATGCAACTCTCCCAAAAACCGTCCCGTAGCCCTAACCATCCACCACGATATAAAAATCAAGCAAAACACTGCAACCTGTGTGCACGCATACAGTCAATATACATACATATATATATACAGGGATAATACAATCCGGGGTGTTACACATACTACCAAAGAAAAATCCGAAAGCGACATAAAAACCTTTCGACAACCTAGAAGCTACCAGTGCTACGCTTATCGGAATTCGACAAAATTAGACTTTTTAGAAAGGTAAGAACATCTACCACAATTCTCTAGTTGAACACTTTTTCAGATCTTGTAAGGAATTCCAAATTCCTACCAATCGAACACACGCAAATAGTTAACCAAACTACAGAATTTCAACAAAAAGCTGAAACTTCTACAGCTTGTAACTTTTGCTCTACTTGTTGAAATCCAGCAAAACTGGACAATTTGCAAAGGTGAGAACATCTACTACAATTTCCTAGTTGACCATTTTCTTAGATTCCGTAAGGAACTCCAAATTCCTACCCATCGAACATACGCAAACAGTTAACCAAACTGCAGGTTTTCAACAAAAAGCTGAAACTTGTACGGCTTGTAACTTTTGCTCTACTTGTCAGAATCTAACGAAACTAGACAATTTGAAAAGGTGGGAACATCTACTACAACTTTCTAGTTAACCACTTCCTCAGATTCCGTAAGGAACTCCAAATTCCTACCCATCGAACATACGCAAACAATTAACCAAAACTGCAGATTTTCAACAAAAAGCTGAAACTTCTACAGTTTGTAACTTTTGCTCTACTTGTCAGAATCTAACAAAATCATATAATTTAGGAAGGTGGGAACATGTACTACAACTCTCTAGTTGATGACTTTTTCAGATTCCTTATGGAACTCAATCTACCGTCCCTTGAACACACACAAAAACTAACAAAAGACATCCAAAGTTGCAGCAAAGCTGAAACTTTGAGAGCTTATAACTTTTGCTCTACTTATCTGAATCTAACTAAATCATAAAATTTAGAAAGGTGGGAACATATACTACAACTCTCTAGTCGATGACTTTTTCAAATTCCTTATGGAACTCAATTTATCGTCTCTTGAACACACGCAAAAACTGACAAAAGACAACTAAAGCTGAAAACTTCCAAAGCACATAACTTCTACTCCGCTTATCAGACTCTAACCAAATAAGATATTTTGGAAAGGTGAGAGTCTCTACTACAACTCTCTAGTTGAACAGTTTCCCAAATTCAGTAAGTAAAAGATCCAAAAACATTGAAAAACCTAAACAGCGAGCTTTTCAGCCTAAGGCTAGCTGCTGCAAATTGTAAAGGCCATAACTTCTACTACACCTATCAGAATCTAACCAAATAGGGCAATTTGAAAAGGTGAGAATGTCTGCTACAACTTCCTAGTTGGTCACCTCCTCAGATTCTGCAAGTAAGAGGCTCAAAAACAACAAATAAGCAAAACAGTGAGCACTCTCAGCCAAACTGACTGCTCTGTTTTGTAACGGACTTAACTTTTGTACCGCTTATCGGAATCTGACCAAATAGGGCATTTTGGAAAGGTGACAATGTCTACTACAACTTCCTAGTTGGTCACTTTTCCAAATTCTGCAAGGAACATCGAATTTCAGCCCCTCGAACATAAGTCGCTGTTCACCCCATAACAGCAAGTTGCTGTTTTTGTCCAACACTCGCTGTTTTGGGGGAAACGGTCGTTTCACCCATCAAAACAACACTAAAAAGTCCACTAAAATTTGAGCAATAACACCCCTAAGAACCTCTAAAATATATTTGGGGTCAAAATTCCACCTTTAACCTAGTTAAATAATTCTAACCCTAGAACTACAAAAATCGAATCTTAATCGTCTTATTTTGCATTCTACCACTACAACCCTTGTATCCATCTTATTCTAGCCCATATCCACATGAAATTAGTTCCATACAACAACATAGAACAATAATAACAATAAAAATAACAATCACAAGTGTTGAGAACCCCCACCCAAACGTGTAGGAAGAACTAGCTCGCCTTCTCCTCCTTGCTCCTTGTTCTTGCTCCTCAAGAACACCTCAAGAACACTTAACCCATGAAAACCCTCTCTTTCTTTTGATTCTCTCTTTATTTTCTATCTTTCTTCTCAATTTTTCTCTAATTAAAGACAAGTAAAAGAGAAAGAAATTGAAGAGAGAGTGAGATGAGAAGGTGATTGGGAAACAACAAATGAAAAGAGGGTTTCTTTCTTGCCCCTTTGTGTTAAGGCCGACCAAGGGGAAAGGGGGAGGGGTTGGGGGTGTTTTTATAGGAGAAAGGGGGAAGGGTTTGTGGTTGAGAAGAAACCACATGTCCAAGTTCTCATGGTTAGACAATTAGGTGTTTTATTTGCAAATATATATTGCAATCAAGCCCTAATCCATCCTAACCCTTCATCTCATCATGATGGATAAAAAATAAAATATATATTTTCCCCAATCACATACTACACGATTTCGTACAAACGTACGAAATCGATACAGTTAATACACGTACATATATCTGTATATACCGATAACATTTATTAGTTAAAACGAATCAATCTGTACAAAAATAATTTAATTCCGAGAAATAAAAATAAAATAATTTTATTATTGGCTCGGAAGATTCCAATATCAATTTGATACAAAATAGATATATACAGACTCATATATACGTATAGATAATGTTTATTAACAAAACCGAGTGATATCCACCAAAATATTTCATTTCTGAAAATAAAATAAAATAGTAATCAAATAATAATTTTTAATATCTGCCCGGGATTTCCCAGATATTTTCTCAAAAAAAAAATTTTCAAAATTTTGTACAAGTGCACAAAACTGATACAATACATATATATACTTACTAGTATATATCCAGATAACTTTTTATTAGAAAAAACCAAGTAATTTCTATAAAAATATTTTAACTTTAACAAATAATAATTATATAAATATAATATCCGTCCGGGATATTACACACGGGTCCCCTTCTGAGTACACTTTTCTATATTGTCCACTACTAGATCTTTCCCTTAACTCCGACTTAATTACGTGTTATTATTCTTGAAGCACACATGTACGTGCACAAACAGGCCAAGAAAACATGGCAAGAAACAAGAAACGAGTTCAAGTTGGATAGGAGATATAAACGGGTGACAAAACAACCTATAATAGCTAGAACAACGACTTTCAATTTTAGACAGCAAGACGTTGCTGCACCAAAACTGAGATTCCCGTTGCCACAGGAATGCAAATCTAGATCCGTCAGAAAAACTAGAAACTAGACACTCTGCCGAATCCATTGCATATACACAAGTCATACATCAGCTAAAGAAACATGGTTTAAAATAGTATTTTATACAGAATTTATGTTCAGTCAAAAAATGCAAAGTCTTATTTATAAGCATGACAGGGGTTTAAAAAAAATCTAAGAGAATCTGCAAGGTTCACTAGCATGTCTAGTCTCAACATATAAATTTTCATGACATTCCATTACAGATAGCATAGTCTATTTAATTCGGAAAACAGAGTGATGTAGCCAAATTGTAAATTTGAAAGTTCAGATACTGCAGTACCAAAACAGTGGCAATTCACAAAATACGATTCAAAATCCCAATCTGTAAAAGGGTTCTAAAATAGACATACCAGGCTACATTTCATATTCACAAAGTTTTTTTACACAAGCATGAAATAGGTTATAAAAGTAATTAAATAATTCTACAGAAAATTAGGGTTGATCCTAATCAGGCCAAGTCATACCGAGAAAAATAACAATTCCAAATTTTACTTTCAACATCTTTTTTAAAATGATGAAACATGGAGCGATCTCAAAATTCAAAATCTAGAAATTACGGCACAGCTGCAGTAAAACAGCGATAACTCACACATCAAAAATTGAAATTGAGATCCGTCAAAAGTTCTGAAAGATAGACACCGAGGCCTACGAATCATGTTCACAAATTAATTTATTTTGCTGACATTAACATGGTATAAAATTCTGTACTAAATCAGGGCAGTAGCAAAAAGATACTTCTTTCATGCATTATATCAAACAACTTATCTATGATAGATCCAAACTAGAGTATGATGCAAGACATGATATATTGAACATTCAAATCAACATGGCATGTGTATTAACAATTCCACAATGAGATAACACATCTAGCACAACTTTCATCTAACAAAAATCCACAATATACGATAGATCACGAACAAGTATATATACATCAAGATATGTATCTAGAACCAATTTATTTTCATGTAGTGTGTGTGTCAACTTATTGTGAATAATCACGGTCATGAAGTGATGGAATGGGATCAAGCGAACAAGATTATGATTTTCAAGGAATTATCATGAGAATGAAAGCAAAAATGAATGCAAGACTACTTACGGTATTTGAACTTGTACGAAGAACAAAAACAACATACAAGCTACTTGCCTTAATGAAGACGATGAATCCGACGAGAATAGAATAACGGGAACGGATCCCGGAACACGAACACGAACACAACGATCATGAACATGAGAGCTTGAGGGATTGAGAAAGATGGTGGGGCTCAGACGGTGGGACGGTGGCGCAATGACAGTGACGGCGGACAGGCGGGAGGATGGGCTCGACTGGGGATCGACGGTGACGGAAGTGGAGTTGCGGCGTCGATGGATTCGGGATGGGGAGAATGGGATGTTCTCGGGATGAGGGGAGATGGAGGCCTGCAGGGTCGACGTAGGCATTAGGGGGGTCGTAGGAGGCAGTGCGGGGAGCGTGCGATGGTCGGAAGGTGGCCAGCGGGGGGTGCAAGGTTAACGGGCACAGGGAAGAGTGGAGAGAGAAAGTAGGAGATAGAGTGTGTGAGAGTAGTTGTTTTAGGAGTTAATATTGTAGGGAGAAAGAGAGAACAAAATTGGTTAGATTTTTGGTAGGTTAGGATTTTAGGAATCAAGAGAGAGATCATGGGAAGTGATCTGCTTGTTAGGCAGATAGGGAGAACGTGAGGGAAAGATTTGAGGGAGACTGGGTAAAAGAGGTATTGGGTAGCAGGTTTAGAATCCAATAGGGTAGAAATCAAATAATAAACAATGAGAACATGAAATATATGATTTACAATCAAACATAAATCATCTAGAGGTAAATAATTCGTAGAAGAAATTAAATCAGAAGATTGAAATTCACAGAATTGAAACGAGGGAAATAAAATAGTTTATTAGGAATGAAGAAGTGATTACACGGTTCAGAATGGACAAAAGAGTACAATCAGGAATAAAATACCTAGAAAAATAATTAAACACATACAAAATACAAGAAAGCAACACAAGGGTTACAATCACCCCCTACAGCTTGGACCTACACTCATCATGGACCTTAGCCACCTCGACCTTCAGCTCTGAGGCCACATCAGTGCGAGCTTTTTCCAACTCTAGTAGAAGGTTGGCATTCCGCTTCTCCGATGCCATATCTCTCTCCTTTGACGCCTCCAACTCGAGGCGCATCTCCTCCTTACTCGCCGCCAATGCCTCCAACTCAAGGCGCGCCTCCTTTTCCTTCTTCTTCAACCCTTCCAACTCCGCCCTAGACTTCCTTGACAGTCTTTTCCTTGTCCTTCTCGGTGTGAAAGATACGGGCCCTCATGTTCTTATCCTAGGCCACATAAAAGTCCATTAAATGTCTGAAGTGGCACATCGCCTGAAATAAGAAGAAAGCGGTTAAAACGTAACAGTGCAAGGGAGGAAAGCACAAGCTAAGGAACAAAGAAAACTAAATCATACCGTCATATGTGCCCTCGCAATCTCCAGGACCGATCTCTTGGGTGCTCCATCTTCAGCCTCTCTGTCAGCTAGAGTCGGAATGTGGCGGTTGGCCCTCAAGGCAAGTAGCAAAGTTCCCCAAAAATCTCTCCTGGGGTTTCACGTTCCAGTCAGGGGTGTAGACCATGTTCCTCCGATTAGTAAGTACCGTGGTAGCCGTATCAGTCAGTGGGGCTGATGCGGCACATGCCACAACCACAGCTAAGGAAGAACATGCCTCAGCAGCAGGCGGTACCTCTGTAGGGGGCTAAGTCTACACGACAGGGGCACGGGGTGGCACGTCCTGGGAAGGAGAAGGATGCGCAGCCGACCTCTTTCGGTTCTTCGGCTCGTCTTCCCTCTTGGTACGCTGTGCATCCAAATCCACTAGGAGGTCTTCGTAATCCATGTCTGTTCTTCTTACAAGCTAAAAAACAAAGGAGTTAAAACTCATAACACCAAATGAAAGTAACAAAGACATGGATAAAACAACTAGAAAGCAACAATAGTATGGATAACATGACATGAAGGCAACAACGGTAAAACTGACCTAGAAACAGCTGGCCCAAGACCGCCTTCAAAGAGTATGTCGTCAGTGATGTCTTGCCACGCCAACACCTTCAGTCCGAGAAAGGCATCACTAATGCTCTTCTCTTCCAAGGTCATTACCGGCTCCGCTCTCACTACCGAGGGAACCGTTTCCCTCCAAGTAGTGGGGATCCCCAACAGCTTAGCGCTACGAACAATATGAAATTTCTCCTTCCAACATCTAATTGATCGAG
Organism: Hemerocallis citrina; assembly: GCA_017893485.1. Taxonomy (NCBI): domain Eukaryota; kingdom Viridiplantae; phylum Streptophyta; class Magnoliopsida; order Asparagales; family Asphodelaceae; genus Hemerocallis; species Hemerocallis citrina. Next base: position 213,162,785 of record CM030361.1, on the reverse strand, counting down.
GAGCATCGACTAACCCCCGATTCTTACAAGGGCTATGGTACCAACGCTCCTCCATTTTGCTCAGTTAGATGAGTTTGAAATGATGTCTAAACACCGGAAGACTCGGCCTAGCTCTGACCTGGCGGCACTGCAAGAAAAATCTGACAACGTGCCTCCACGTGTTCAGGCACCAGCTGCACCGGACATAACCGATACTAGTTGAGCACCTCCTTAACAAAGGGGTGAAGCGGCAAGCGAAGCCCCGCAAAAAAAGGCATCACACGGAAAGAAACAGTATTCCTCAGACATGGTGTAACAAGCCGTAACTCCAGGACCTGGCAGGAGTAAGTTGTACTCGCAAGGAATGCCAAAGCTCATTCTAATCACAGCAAGCTCATCCGGTGTAAGAATGGTGGCAGGCATAATTAGCCTCAGTAGTATAGACGGGCTCTGGCTCGTCATATTCCATGCCGCTCCTAAGAAACTTTTGGTCGACTATCGGATACTCACTTATCAGTTCCGGGGCAAGGAGCAACAGGGTCTTAAGTGCTCATCTCCTATCTCTTTCAGGCTCGACGACCGTTTCCACAATAGTGGAACGACCAGCTGCACCACACCCACTCTTCTTTCCCCCAAAGGGGCTGAACACCCTACCATCATCTGCATCTAAACTAACCGATCTAGGAGAAGCATAGGACGATGGAATGCTAGACTTAATAAACGAATATTGTAAGAATGTTACCAAGTCAAAGTAATGGCAAATGAAGAATCTACAGCCAGAAGCTACCACCACCATCGAACACTAGATGAACCACCAGTTCTGCCCAGTAAAACACCGCAACTTCTAAAGAGAGAAGCTCTCAAAATTTTCTAGAGAGAGAAAGTGAAAGTGGTAAATGAAGGAGTGGGATGTGGAATCAACTCCTATTTATAGAACCCCAAAGATCGAATTGCCACGTCGCTGGATCCGAGTCCTCGACAAGAGTCAATGGTCAGATCACACTACACCAGGTCCAATAAGAACTGAACGTCACAATGCTCAACCGATGAAAAAGTAGTCTGATGGGGCAAACAATTTCACAAACACTTGGTGGACGTGATGGGGTGAACAATTTCATAAACAATTGGTGGACGTGATGGGGTGAAAAATTTCACAAACACATGGTGGATGGTGTGTTCACCACCAATAGAAGAAAACCCATCACCAATCAAGCTTCGATGTGACAAAGCCTACTAGCCCCGCAGAGTCCCCAAGTCCATTCAACCTCTCTCAACCAAAATCAACTCAAACTGCAAGAGATGATCAAATCCAAAAACTGTGGCACTCCTACCTTGGTGTATAAAAGAGAACTCCATCAAAAACAACTCAACTCCCAAAAAAAGCAAGCTCCTTGCCAAGTCAAAGCTTCAAACTATTCTCCAAAAACTCCAAAAGCTCCAAGTATATGCAAAACAAAGCTTCAAAAAATCTCCAACAAATGTTCGTGGTTCGAATAGAAGAGGAAAAGAGGGAAACATTCTCGGGTCGGGTCCAAGGTTCGCAAACCGAACCCACAAGCAAACCATACAACATGGTTTGGAGCAGGGTTGCGGGTACACGCTCCAAACCTGAAACCCGCACCCACTTCTTTCGTTCTTCTTCAAAAGCAAAAACAGAGGTGCCAAACTCATGTCGCTTCCGAAGCTCGACAACATGCTCGTAGCTCGGCGCTACGATAGCTCGACGAGGACACGGTCGATCGAGGAAGAACCGGTTCCTGGCTCGAACGAGAAACAGAGCTCACCCATGGCACCATTTTCTTCTTTTTCTCCATAGCTTAAATCGAAAACTCCCCAAATTCAATTAAGTCGTCTTCCTCGTCGCCCAACCTCCACGACGCCTCCATAGCTCGATGCCTACGATGCCCCAATTGCTCCACCTTCAATGAGAAATCGGAGGCCATAGCTCAACCAAAGCTCTATTATCATAGCTCGACCACGACTAAGTTCATAGCTCAATGGTGAAGCTACTCATAGCTCAACTAGGAGGCATCAGCTACAGCTCGATGACGACAAATCTCCAAAAGGCCGCAAACTCATTGCTTGTGGTCGCTATCTCCATAGCTCGGCGAGCTATCTCAAAAGCTGAGTCCATAGCTCGGTGAAGCTCAACGCTCATATCTCGGAAAAACATCGAATCCCCATAGCTCGGTGAAACTTTGAATCCTCATAGCTTAGTGAAAAACAGGAATCCCATAGCTCGAGGGTGGTAGCTCGGCGAAGGGTCGATAGCTCGGCGAAACTTCGAATCCTCATAGCTCGGCGACAAGTTGAGAGCTCATAGCTCGACGACAAGTTGCGAGCTCACCAAACGTCCATATCTTGCCAAAACTTCTCCATAGCTCGGCCGAGAGAGTAAGTCGATGAGGAGACGGCTCGACATCGTCGTGGCTCGATGAGGATGAAGACCCATAGCTCTGTAAACACACAAGATCCCCACATCTCGGCGAAGCCCTCATGCTTGGAAGAAAAGCACCATAGCTCGACGAAATGGTCGACTGAGCTAAGGGGTCCCCACTACGATTGCTGGCTCTTGGATCGCTTCAAGATTCGATCACGGGCGTGATCGACGCACGAGATGGAACCACGTCACCCTTCTTCCTCAGCACTCCACTTGCTTCTCCACCGCTTGATTTCACTCAGCAGGCGAGGCGACCACTGATGGATGCTCCAGATTGGGCCACATCGCCACAGATCAGAGCGATCAGATCTGAGCCCCTCGATTGCATTAGCGCGCGAGCCAGCCTTGATCGACGCCTCTGACTGCGTAAAAAATTTTACTCAGCTCTGATTATTCAATAAAAAATCCTGAAAATCTTTTAAAATTTTGAAAAATCAATTAAAATCCAAAAAATTATTTAAATTTGGAAAATTCATTAAAAATTTCCGACAAATAATTAAAATCGGATTTATTAATTATAAAATTCTAATGGTGATTTTAAAATTGGCACAAATTCAAGAAAATTCTAGAAAAAATTGAAAAAAATCCGAAAAAATATGAAAAAAAATCCTGGAAGATATTCACTGCCTTTATAAGTCACAAATCAGTTCCAGGTATCTCCGAACACCCTGACAGCTAAGATTATACTCTACAGTCCAAAAGTAAGACGTACTGCTCCCTAAAAGCCAAGAAAATTGCTTTCCGGGAGTGGGTGGCTTATGATAATGGTAAAAATTGCAGCAAATCCTGGCCGTATGATTCCAGCACAAATCTCAAAGCTTCTACAGGAAGATTAATCATAATGGACCTCTTTAACAGGTTCGTGTCTCCTCTACTTTCTTTCAAACCCATAAAAAGTGACAGACTAGGCCCACTAGGAGAGTCACCCAACCCATGTAGGCTAGGAGTCAAACCTCTTATCCCCTAACAAGAAAACTTATCTCTTGATGGGGAGGAACATAAAGGAGATAAAAAATTCATATTGATCCAACGGTTCTAGATCGATCCCTTGATATGTTTCTCAGGCCTATAAATACCCTCCCCCCTCCATAGTCAGAAGGTAATCAACAATTTGCCAGTTTCTCTGTCAAACTCTCTTTTTCTTTCTGGTTCTGACTTGAGCGTCGAAGGGTCTGCCGCCGGACCACCCCCAGTTGTTTTAGGCTTTTTGCAGGTCCATCGGCCGCGTCAACAACCATCAGATTCAAATCACGGTGGTCAATCACCGATTCAGATTCAATATCAGGAGCCTTAACCGCATTTCACGGCCAAAGTAAAATGTCAGATTTTTAGTAGTTTCCATCAAATATTAACTCACTATCTGTTTGCTCCCACACCAAAATAAGCAACAACAATTCGGTTCGTTCATAGGGTTTAATTGCTAGGAATCCGGAGTACCTTTCTCTTTGTTACAATTGATGGACAAAGATTCCAGTAGCAACACGGACTAGAGAGGTTGAAGTTCTTAAGGTAATATTTAATTAGTTTGTTTGAAATATCTAAATAAATATAAAAATTGTTGTTAATTAAAATGAGAGAAGGTGCAATATCTGTAGAAAGTGTTCAGTTGTGCTTTCTTTTTATTATGAAAATTTACATTCATAACTTAATAGTTTATTTTTCTTTTTACTAAAGAAAGGGTTGACGAAGAAGAGAGCTCCAAAGCAAAATAGGCAGTACGAATATAATGTGCGTGTAAGCTTCACTACAAGTCTACAACTTGCTGGCTATAGAGCGAGTCAGTTGCATTATGACATTATAGCCTTATATCATTTGTGCATCTTGAAGACTTGAATCGTGATGCTTTAACCTCTTCTCTCATTAAAAAATTCATCCAGATTTTTTTCTATCGAATCTCGGGGCATTTAGACGTTTGATTACCGTCTGATAATGTTAATAAATAGTTCGATAGTGAAAAGTAACCTGAATGGTTTTGCATTCAAATGATCAATAGATGGTCTCATTTTGCTATTTTTATGTTATTTTACATGATATAAACTCTCACAGTGTAATTCTCAGACCATGAATAATTCTCATTGTGTTACCAGTAGCTATAGTGTTTTCGTTTCCAAGAATAGTGATCTGGTGACTAATGTTGGCTGTCACTAAGAGAAGTGATATGGTATAAATTATGTGGCCCCATCTGGGCCCTCAGATCTCCTGAAATTCCGTGCTCCTATGATCATCAGGTCAAACTGTCCCCACGGGCTTCCACCAGCTCAGGCCCATGGGCAAACGGGTCCAACCCGGCCAGTTAGGATCTCAGACCCATTTACCCTTGCCTATAAATACCAGACCCCCTCGTCACTTTCAAAGGTAATCAATCTTTCTCCACCTGAACCCTAACTACTTTTGTTTTCTCAGTGACTGACTAGATCGTCGGAGAGCCTATCTCCGCGAACTCTCCCAGGGTCTCTAAGCATTGTGCAGGTCGGAAGATCCGAGCCGTGCTCCCAACATCCGAGCCGAGCTAAGAGACTCAACCTATCTCTTGCTACTACCGAGCCATTCCTACAACCGGAGTTCAGACCAACATCAGTGTCGTGCCTTCCCCTTCACAAATTACAAGAACTCACACTTGTTGCCCCCACACCCAAAAACAAGCAGCATCAGGTTGGCACCGTTTGTAGAAAACGTGGCACGTACACAGGTCCGATCCTGTTTGAGGACATCATCTCGAATCCAGGCTCTTTGATGGCTCCCAAAGCTAAAAGGGCCATCACTTCTGCACGTCATCCAGATCCTCCTTCCCTTCAAAGCCACATGGATGCCCAGGGCTCTAACCATCCACGAGCCAATGGCTCTGCCGGACCCGGACCAGGCGCTTCACACATTGTTGCAACTGTTTTGCGGCGCGTCATCCTGAATCGGCAGGCTAGTCGAATAAGGCGAGGGGCCGCTTCCAACTCGGTTCCGAACAATGGTAGATAGACTGTAGCACCCCGAATTTCTAATATAATATCTCAGAAATATGTGGCATAATTCCCGGCATCAACCTCAATGTAAAAGTAAACATAGCCAAAACATAGATAAAATTTTCAACTTTTATTACACCAATTCTTTACAAAACACAGCGGAAGATTAAACACCTCAAATTACAATTTCATTCTTTTACAATACATTCTTTTACAATTTACATCAGCCACAATATCATTCTACCACATGCATCTAAATCTCAAGCTATAGGTACCTACCTGTAAAATATGAGGATACAAATAACCCAAACCCCCAAAACTACGGGGTCAACCATAACGGTGTAAATGACATCAAAAGAAATACAACATGAATAAAACAAAATGAATAATGTCATAATCAATACATACCAACAGTAATAGCAAAAGGGATATGAAATAACCATAAATAAAATATGAAAACATCAAGTGAAAGTAAACTAAGTGTCAAGTGTAGGAAAACAGAAAACATCATGCAAAGACCAAGTCAAGAAAAACACAAATGCAATATCATCACTCTCCAAGGCATACTTGTCTAATTCTATGCATTCTATACTACATAGGTCCGGAGCAAACCCTTATCGTTCTCCACTTTATAGGGTTAACTCCCTCGTTATGCAACTACCTACTACGATTACTACTATGAGATTTAGATAAGCTGTGAGTATCTAGCCCATGCCCAGATATTTCCGGAGGTCAGTCTCTATCCACAGATAATTTCGGAGACTATTTCACTCACACCTGGAAATTTTCGAGAATACCACACACCGCATGCTATGGCACCTCATCACACGAATACCCCAAGAGCGTCGCCTCGACCCCGATAATTCCAGAGATCAATCCCACACCGCAGGTAATTCCGGAGACTATTTCACTCACACCTCGATAATTCCGGAGATTATCTCACACTGCAGATCATACTGAGATCCATAACCCATGTTTGCACTCATTTCATCATATCACCATCTAGTGCTTGTCCTTATTAATTAATTAATTACAAATCTCCTATAGTTGGTGTACCATACCAGACTTAACTCAACTGATCAACAACAATGCCACAACTGGCCAAACCACAAAATCTCAACTGCCGGTGTACTAGGGTCTCACTCACCCTCTAGAGACTCACAACTCAACCATCAACACAAAATCTTTCATTAAAGCTCTTAATTCCATTATTAATACTCTCATAATAAGAAAACTTCTTAAAAACCAACAAATCCAAATTCATTTAAAATACTTACAAATTCCAGAATTGAATTAAAATGTTAAATCTATTAAATAACTAAAAATCATATTTTGAAGTCGTAGAATATCATAAAACTTCAATTCCTTCGAAAACTATATATCTTTCATTTAATAAAGTCATAGAACACAATTTAAAATCTATTATAATCAAAATGTGGCTCTCTGTAAAATACTATAATATGTAGTAAAAACATCATCTAAAACAGTAGATCAATAATCCGTAATATCGAATAAACAATCGTTCAAGAAAAAATAAGAAAACCCAACAAAAGACAATCAGCCAAGCACTGACAGTCAACCGTTAAAAATAGTACAAAAGTGGCCTGTCGACCGACATGCAAAAATCCCAAAATCAATTAATTGTCAGTCGACTGTCAGTTTAGTTCAAAAAAATTGATAGTCGACCGACAATTCAAAATTCAACAGCTTTAATATTCGTGCACCTTTTTACTGATACTTCGTTAATTCTTTGTAAAATCATAAATTTGCAAAACGAAATTCTTGAGAAGATCAAATATAACTTGTATAACATATAGGAGTTTATAAAACACATCAAAATCCCGTCAAGATCACGAAAGAGTAATTTTTGACAAAAATCTTCAAAACAGTAAAGTAGTATATATATATATATATATATATATATATATATATATATATATATATATATATATTAAGCCTCAGTAAAGCATCAAGAAAGCATCATATATAGGTAAAGCATCAAGAAAGCATAATATATAGGTAAAGCATCAGACCCGAAAAACCAAAACCCCTCTTTCACTCAAAACATGATCTTTTTTATTCAAAACTCTTCTTGCAATTCATTAAACTTATACACAATCACTTATAATAGTTTACCCATGAATATACACAATTATAACAGTCATTCATCAAGTTTTTACTCACCCAACATCAAGAACAGAATCTATGCCATGCAACTCATAATAAACATCATGCAAAGAACAGAATTTATACACAGTAAAGAATCGATTTTGTTCACTTTTTGTAATAAACATCATGCAACTCATAATAGACACTGAAAACAACAAGAATATGAAGGGAAACAACCTACTCATGATTCTTATTAGGTTCTTTTACAGTTTCAAGTCATCTACATGGTGTTTCAATCATCTATAGTATAGGTTTCATGAAAAGATTCAATTTTTTATTCATACATCCATCAAAATTCATTATATCATCATACCATCATCTAACATGATTTCTAATAGAAAAATCATCACATACATGATGCATAGAACGACAGGAAATCAAACATATGTCACTCACCTTATTGAAGAATCAACTGAAATAATAAAGAAAATAAGAAAAATCATTCCTTTCGCAAGAAAACCAAGATCCTCGCTTTGAAACTTCAAGAAATAAATAATAAAGACTACCCTTTGTATAATGCAGCAATGAGACGGCTTCTACAGCGCTTGTAACAGGCCAGAAATAGGGTATTAGGGTTTTGAATAGATTTTTCAAAATATCCCTTTTGAACATATCTTTACATATATAAATCCTTACACTTGGAAATTAAATTAACCATTTAAATTTAAATATAAAAAAATAAATATTCACCCTAATACTGGCCGACGTAATGTTTATGTCCAGAAAACAAAATTTGTAATTTTTGCCTCTAAGTGGCAATTTTTCAAAAGACCATTCTTTAAGAAATTTGCGAAATAAACCAAATTTACTAAAACAAAAAAATAAACTTTTTACCTCTGAGTTGGCTAGGCATCATGCTCAGCCAAAAAATCCAAAAATCTTGAGTTTTTACTGTCACGCCCAGCTTCCAAAAAAGAATACGGAATACGGATACGCAACAAAATCCCAGCGAATGATTTTCATCATCCATAAGATGTTCATGAATCCTTACAACATCTCACAAATAATCAGGTTCGGAAGCAAAAGAGTCAACCACACATGCATAACTGAAGTAATAAACCAACAAAATTGATTTGAAGCAAAATATAATATTCTCAAATAAATCAGAATCTGGACAAGTCAAATCCTGGGTCACATAGCCCAAATACAAAATAAATATCCAAGTACTCAAAATACATTGTTCAGAAGCAACAATAATAATAATACTAATAAACAAGAAATCTAGCATTAATATCTCATTTCGCCAATACCGTCGGGCAGCTGACCATCCTGATCTGCAATTCATAATTGCAGGAGAAGGGAAGAGAAAACAAGTACCCATCAATTACAAGTTACGGGCCACTTATAATGTAGGATACAAGTACATGGAAAAGGTAAACAAATAGCAGAAAATAATGCATCAACAGTATTAACTAGCATGAAACAGTATAACAAGGTCAACTAGCATGGTATACTAACAGTATAGATGTTTGTGTCAAATGCAGTGTCATATGGCAACTAACAGTGTCCAGTAACAGTAAGCTCAGTATATCAGTATAACAGTATAACAGTATCAAGCCAACAGCATCAGTCTAACGGTATCAGTCTAACAGTATCAGTCTTATGTTTTTACAATCTTGTGTGTATTACTGGTTAGGTAGCACTTCATGCATCCCAGTTTTTACTACATGGTTGCTACAACAAAAAGTTTCGCTTTTAGATTTCATAGTGGACCATAATGGGGCAGTGTACTCAGGTATCAATAACAGTAGCAGTAAAAGTAACAGTAACAATAGCAGAAAAAAGTAACAGTAACATAACAGTAAAAGTATGGAACACTAGTTCCCTTCCAAGTACACGTTTCAATATTTTCCACTACTAGATCTTCCCTTAAGAAACCCTGGCTTGATTACTTTTATTATGGTTATCAACAGGCATGAATGTGTACGAAATAGTGTTAAACTAACATGATACAATCAGTATTAGGTTCAGGTAAACAAATAAACATGCATAGATGATATATGATCACATAAACGAGCAAACAGTGTATGTTCATATTCAGGACAGCATGACAGTACAGTACTAAAAGAGTGATTACTATTACTACAGAAATCCAAATCTGAATCCGTCAAAGAATATGGAAAATAGACTTCCACACGAATCCAGTGAATACATATAAGTCATATGGTGTTTCACAAAATTATAACTCAAAACTGATTTGAATCCAGAAAATACGTTCAGCCAGAAATCAGTAAAACAAATTCTCAGTCAGAAAAACAGCATTAAAACTTCTCAAATAAATCCTGGAAAAATCTGAGGTAATCCCCTATATGTCTAGTATCATAATATAAAGCTTCATAATATTTCAGTAAAAATAGTTCAGTCAACAAAAATCAGAAAATATCAAGAAACAATAGTTTGGCAAATCTGGAATTCCAAACACTGCTGTACGAAAACTGTAGTATTTCGCAAACTGTTAAACGAAATCCAAATCCGTCAAAGGGAGATGAAAATAGACAGAATAAGTTAACTTTCATATATGTTAAATATTTTCCATACAGTAAAAGAAAATAGGGTGAAAATATGATTCTTTACAGAACAGCGAGCAAAATACAGCAAGTATAGCTTTATAAATAAGCATGAAACGGCGAATAAAACTCATCAATAAAATCCACCAAAATTTTGGATATTCCCTAAATAGGTATAAAAATACTGTACAAAGTTTCAAATCAAAATAATATAATTAGGACTAGTATCAAAATAGTTTAATCATCAAAATCATTAAGAAACGAAATCTGGAAATAGAATACACCTCTGTAGTAAAACAGCCATAACTCAGTCATACGGAAACGAAATCGATCAAGGTCAGAGGGATTGAAAAGAAGACAGATTTTCTCTACGATTCATGTCTAATACAAAAGTTAATAATTCTGACCTTAATATGGTCTAAAATATAATTCAAAACTGATCATCGATAATTACAGATTTTTCGCTAACAACAAAACCAACATAAATCATATGAAACTTGTTCCAATCACAACCAAACATGATATAGAGTCTACTAAGTGTCCAAACATCATGAAATAGAGTATGTAACACATTCACAACCATCATATCACATGGATCTCATCAAACACATAATTCTTCTAATTATCTCACACATATGAATAGATCAAGAACGGTCAAACCTAGTTGTTTTCATGTCGATTTTGTGTCATGAGGTAACTATGGTCAAATAGCACAATCGAGATGAAACCCATCAAAAATAACACACACACGAGTTGTCTCTAAAACCCAACTACACTATAAGCGGTATTTTTGACTTGTATCATACAAAAGAATTTGAGTACAAGTTACTGGCCTTAACCGAAGACGAAAATGAAGAACACCAAGAATAACGGGAAAGGATCCCGGTAACAAACAAAACCAACGAACGAAAATCCACAAATCAACGAATCTAAGCAACGCACACACAAACTCCCCCACGTGCAACTCACACAACGAGAGCAAGAGAGAGAGACCAAGAGGAGCGTCGGGGTGTCGGCTTGCAGCTGGCATTTTGGTTGGTGCTAACGGCGAACGGAGCATGGGAGAGAGACGAGGGATGGTGAAGAGGGTCGGGTGATTGGGTGCTTGGTCGATCGGGTGCAGCCAAGGGAAGGGTTGGTGAGGGTGGTGTCGGCCTGGGCTGGGGTGTCGTGGGTTTGGCTGGTCGGCGGCGCAGCACAAAACAGGAAGGAGAGAGAGGAGGGGGCCGGGATGTAGGGTAGTATTAGGGTTAGGGTTTAGGTGATATATATATATATATATATATATATATATATATATATATATATATATATATATATGGGGGTTCTAGGGTTAAGAAATATGAGATGGATATTGGGTTTAATTGGGTTGTGGATAGTTTAGGAGTAGTAATAGGACTAGTTTAATAGGTTTTATAAGGATCAAATTGCATAGGATTTCAAATAGGATTGTAAGTTTGAATTTTGGCTTTGGTAATCAATTTGGATTCAAAACAATAGGATTTGAAAATAGGTTAAGCCACAAACCACCATGAGCAGCCAAAGATCAAAATAAGAAGAACAAGACACAAATGAAGAGCGAAAATAACAATAATGATCAAGAACAATCAAGGGATAGAAATTAAATCACAAAAGATCAAGATTGAGCCAAAAATGAATATATATTGAAAACAACTCCAATATACGGTCCAGAAAAATACAAGAGAGTACAAATATTCAAGAAAGAAGAGAAAATACACCAAAATGCGAAAACAAAAAAAGGGGTTACATTTACTCCAAGTGGTAATTTTGCACAAAAGCCCATCTTTTTGTAATATTTGCAAATTTGCCAAATAAATATCAGAAAATCCAGGAAATTCATAAATAATACCTACTAAAAAATAATAGATTTCCCCAAAATAATTTCGGACTTTGAACTTTCCAAGAAAATATTTGCACATGTTTTGTACGTGTAAAAATATAAATTTCACAAAAATGTTTATTAAATCACCAAAAATCATTTAAATTTATTTATACACCTCAGAAACATTATTAAAAAATCTAGGGTGTTACATCACTCCTTCCTTAGAATAGTTCTGTCCTCAGAACTACTACTAATAGGGACCAAACAATATAAGCAAAAGGAAATGAAATCTCATGAACGGAAATATAGTTTAATGAATATAGTCATACAAGAAAAATACAGTTCAATCAAAAGAATACTATCATACTTGCGATCCTTCTGCTCCAATGAATAAAGCTCCAGAAAGTCCTTCTACATGCGATCCTCCGAATCAAAAGTAGCCTCCTCAAATTGCTGGTTCCTCCACAATACCTTGACTATAGGAATCTATTCCTCAACACCTTCTCCCTACGATCAACAATCTCTACAGGCCGCTCCTTGTAACATAAGTTTAGCTGTAGACCTTCAGGCACTTCCATTAACTGATGATTCTGATCCGACACATACTTCCTCATTATCGACACATGGAACACATCATGCACTTGTGCCAATTCCTCCAGTAGCTCCAACTTATATGCTGTTTTACCAATCCGCCACAAAATCTTGTATGGCCCAATGTACATTGGCATCAACTTGCCTCCCTTTCCAAACAATATCACTCCCTTAGTTGGAGACACCTTGAGAAAAATTGCATCCCCAGCCTCAAACTCCAAGTCCCTTCGTCGAGTGTCTGCATAACTCTTCTGCCGATTCTGAGCCTCGACCAACCTTTTACGAATCAGCTCGATCTTCCTCGATGTCTGCTGCACAATCTCAGGCCCAAACATCTGCCTCTCACCAACTTCATACCAACCAACAAGTGTCCTGCACTTTCTCCCGTACAGAGCTTCATACGGAGCCATCCCGATACTTGCATGGTAACTGTTGTTATAGGCAAACTCAACCAATGCCAAGTTGTCACGCCGCGCTTTCCAAAAAGAGAATACGGAATACGGATGCGCGACTAAACCCAGCGAATGATTTTCATCATCCATAAGTTATCAGGAATCTTTACAACATTTCACAGGAAATAATCAGAGTCAAAAGTAAGAAAAGTCAATCAAGCATGCATATATTAACCAATACCAACCGAGTTTACTTGAAAAAAAATATATTAATCTCAAATAAACCAGATCTGAATAAGTCAAATATCCTTAGTCACATTGCCCAAATACAACTAAATCCAAGTAGCAAAATACAATTGTTCCAAATAAGCAACAATAAATAATAATAGCAAAACTCCAGCAACTAGTATCTCATGTCACCAACTCCATCTGGCAACTGGTCTCCAAAATCTACAATTTAATAAATTGCAGGAAGAGAAAAAAGAAAACAAAACTCCCATTAATACAAGTTATGGGCCGCTTATAGTGTAGGATACAAGTACATCGAAAAGAATAACAAATAGCATGGAATATGCATGATATCAAAATAGAATAACTAGCATGAATCATAAACAAAATCGAGTAATATGATATGCAACAGGGTACAGGTAACATGTAATAGGTATGAAGTAAACAAGTAACAGGTGTCAAGTAGCATGTACATGTAGTTATGTAACAGGTAATCATGTAACAAATATCATGTAACAGGTAATCATGTAACAGGTAATTAAGTTTGTTAAGTCTTGTATTATTACTATCTAAGTAGCACTTCATGCCCCCTAGGTTTTTATCATATGGATGCTACATTCAAACAAGTTGCGTTTAGGTCTAGTGCTGGATTTCTATAGGGCCGTGTACTCAGGTGTCAAGTCAAGTAACAAGTAACAGGTAAAAAGGCACAAATCACGTAGTGAAATCATGGCAATAGAAACAGGCATGAATCATGTAGTCATGAAACATGGCAACATGTAATAACAGGCATGAATCATGTAATCATGAAACATGGCAACATATAATAATAACAGGCATGAATCATGTAGTCGTGAGTTAATGACATAATATAATAACGGACCTGAATCATGTAATCATGAGTTCATGGCAGAATATAATAATAGTGGGCATGAATCAAGTAATCGTAGTTCATAGCAGAATATAATAATAACAGGCATGAATCATGCAAGCAAGAAACATGGCAACAGGTAATGGGATCATGGGCCCCTTCTGAATACACATACTTATTTGTCCACTACTAAAGTCTTTTCCTTAACCCCGACTTGGTTACTTGTTATTATTATTAAACAGGCATGTACGTGTCACAAAACAGAGCAAGAATAACATGTCATAAACAAGTAACAGGTTCAGGTTGTAAGATAAACATGTACTGGTGAAAAGCAACACATAAAAAGATAGAACAACGAAAATTTTAGTTCAGGACTGCAAGACAGTACTGCACCAAATCTAGAATTTCCGTTGCTACAAACATGCCAAACTAGATCCGTCAGAGAATCTGAAAAATAGACTCCCGATCGAATCCAGTAAATATATATAAGTCATATGGTATTTCACAATAACATGAGTCAAAACTGAATTGAAACCAGAAAACGTGTTCAGCCAGAAATAAGAAGATTGTATTGAAAGTCAGGAAAACAACATGAAAGCTCATTAATTAAACACGAAAAGTCTGAGGTATTCCTTAGTACGTTTAGTAACAGAATATAAAGTTTCATAATTTTTCAATATAAATAGTTTAGTCAACAATAATCAGAAAACATCAAGATGCAGAAATTTTGTAAATTTGGAATTGTAAACACTGCAGTTTGAAAACAGAAATATCTCACAAATCATAAATCAAAATCCATCCGTTAAAAGAGCGATAAAATAAATACAGTAGGATAACTTTCATATTCACAAATATTGTAACCCCTGTTTTTCATTTTGTGTATTTTTGACTGTATTCTTTTGTTTTGGTGTATTTTTCTCTCCTGTATTTTTCTGAACCGTATATTGAAGTTTTTTTCAATATATATTCATTTTATTGCATTTTGAGCTCCTTGTGTTTGATTGATCATCTTTTTTGTTTCGCTTTTCACTATTTTGATCTTTCCCTCATTTTTGGTCTCGTTACCGTTATTTTTATTTTTTTTCGTGGTGTTGTGGTGGTATATTGGTTGTCTTTTTTCCACTCCTATTATTTTATCCCCTAATAAGATTTCAAAGCCAATAAATTCCCAATCCTATTTGCATTCCTATCTTTATTTGACCCAAAATCCAAAACCCAATTGTAAACCTACTACAAATTTCTAATACCCACAACCCATTAACCCACATCTAGACCCTATATATATACACCCAACCCTCACAAACCCTAACCCTAACCCTAATTTGCCTTTTCCAATACCCGGCCTCCCCATTCTCTCTCCCTCTCCTTACGGCTACCCCATCCCCAACCCGACCAGCAGCGACCCCAGGCCGAGCCCCCCCTCCGGCCATCTTTCCACCTCCGGCAACACCTACAAAACCCAAGCCCCTTCTTTCCTCCATTGCCGACCACTCACCACACCACCAACACAACTCTTTGCATCATATAAGCCTCTACTCTCTCGTGGTGATTCTCAAGTGGTCGCTAGCCACTTTGATCGTCTCTTGCGTTGGAAGTTTGGTTCGTGTGGAGATTTTCGCTCTATTTGCTTGGATTCGCAGATTAGCAGATTTCGTTCGTGGGTTTTGCTTCTTTTCTCGTTTGCATCGTTCTTCATCTTCAAATTAAGGCAAATAACTTGTACTCCAATTCATTTGTTTGATACAAGTCAAAAAGTTCACCTATAGTGTAGTTGGATCTAGAGACGACTCTTGTTTGTGATATGCTTGATGGGTTTTGTTTCTATTGTGAAAATTTGACCATAGATGACTCACGACACAATCTTGATATGAAATAACCTAGGATTCGCCCGTTCTTGATTTGATTCATGTATGTGAGACTATGGTGAGAATTTGTGTTTTGGTTGAGACCCATATGTTATATTTGGTGTGGACATGTTATATACCCTAATTCATGATGTTTAGATACTTGGTAGACTTTATTTCAAGTTTGGATGTGGTTGGATCAATTTTCTTGAATCTATGTTGGTTTTGTTTCAAGGGAAAAAATCTGTATTTTTGGCAATGTTTGGTTTTGTTTGCTGTTTTCGACTGTGTTACAGTTAGTATCCTAATTTCGGTATAAAATATGAGTTTTAGATAATTTTTTCTATTTTCAAACCCCTCTCACCTTGCTTGGTTTTGATTTCGCATGACTGAGTTATGGTTGTTCTAGTACAGAGGTGTCGATCTTTTTCCAGATTCTATTTTTCGGTAATTTTGATAACAAACTATTTTCAAGAATCATGCTATACACATTATTTTGATTTGAAACTTTGGTCAATATTTCTTTATCTAGTTAGGGATTACCCAGAATTTTGGTGAATTTTATTGATAAGTTTTATGTGATGTTTCATGCTCGTTTATGAAATCTATGCTTGCTGTAATTTGCTCGTTGTTCTGTAAAGAATCTTATTTTCACTATGATTTCTTTTACTGTATGAAGAATGTTTGTGAAATTTGAAAGTTAATATATTTTGTCTATTTTCATCTCCCTTTGGCGGATTCGGATTTCGTTTCACTGATTGCGAGATATCTTAGTTTTTGTACAACAGTGTTGGGAATTCCAGATTTGCCAAAATGACATTTCTTGATGTTTTCTTATTTTTGATGACTAAACAAATTTTACTGGAATATTATGAAACATTATATTTTGATTTTAGACATATAGGGGAATATCCCAGATTTTTCTTGAATTTATTTGAGAGGTTTTGATATAGTTTTCCTGACTGAGAATTTGTTTTCCTGATTTCTGACTGAACATGTTTTCTGTTTTCAAATCTGTTTTGAGTTATGATATTTTGAAGTACTATGTGACTTATTTATATTCGCTAGATTCGTGTGGATGTCTATTTTTCAGATCCTTTGACGGATCCATATTTGCATTTCTGTAGCGATAAGAGTCACTGTTTTAGTACTGTACTTTATGTTGTCCTGAATATGAACATACACCGTTTTGCTCGTTTATGTGACTGTATAATATCTATGATTGTTTATTTGATTTTCTGAACCTAATACTGATTATATCATGTTAGTTTGACACTATTTCGTACACATCATGCATGTTTGATGACCATAATAAAAATAACCAAGCCAGGGTTTCTTAAGGGAAGATCTAGTAGTGGAAAATATGGAAACATGTACTTGGAAGGGAACTAGTGTTCCGTACTATTACTGTTATTGTTACTGTTACTGTTACTTTTCTGCTACTGTTACTGTTACTGTTACTGCTACTGTTACTGTTACTGATACCTGAGTACACTGCCCCATTATGGTCCACTATGAAATCTAAAAGCGAAACTATTTGTTGTAGCAACCATGTAGTAAAAATCGGGATGCATGAAGTGCTCCCTAGCTAGTAATTTACACAAAATTGTAAGAACATTAAAACTGATACTATTAGACTGATACTGATAGACTGATACTGTTAGACAAATACTGTTGGACGGATACTGTTATACTATTACGCTGATATTCTGAGCTTACTGTTACTGTTAAATGCCATATGACGCTGCACTTGACATAAAACTTCTGTACTGTTAGGATACCATGCTAGTTATTACTGTTGATGCATTATCTCATGCAATTATTTAGTTTTCTCATGTGCTTGTATCCTACATTATTTGTGACCCGCGACTTGCAATTGATGGGTACTTGTTTTCTTCTTTTCTCCTTCTCCTGCAAATTTACTAATCGTAGATTAGGATGGACGGCTGCCAAATGGTATTGGCGAGATGATGTATTAGTGCTGGAGTTCTGCATATTTATTATTATTATTGTTGCTTGAACTTGAATAAAAGTGTATTTGATTTTTTTGATATTTATTTGTATTTGGGCGATGTGACCCCGGATATTTGATTTGTCCAGACTCTGATTTATTTGAGAATATTGTATTTTGTTTCAAGTAAATTTCTGTTGGTATATCGTTTCAATTATGCATGTTGGTTGATACTTTTGCTTCCGACTCTGATTATTTCTATGATGTGTCGTAAAGATTCTTGAACAACTTATGGAAGATGAAAATCATTCGCTGGGTTTTTGTTACGTATCTGTATTCTATATTCATTTTGAAAAGCCGGGCGTGACAAATATTTTATAAACAGCAAGTAGAATTAGGTCGAGAATCAGGTTATTTACTGAACAGTATGAAAATTCTGAATGTATAGTAATTGTTTGGAAACATAGAAGGGTTTTTAAAACTCATCAAATAAATCCACAAAAATTCAGGGTTAATCTCAATCAAGTCTAATTGTACTGTGCAAAATATTAGATCAAAATAATACTTTTAACATCATGATAAAAGTAGATTACTCTTCAGAATTCATAGAAAATAAAATCTGGAAATCTCTCTACACCTCTGTAGTAAAATAGACATAATTGAGATCCATCAGAAGGGTTGAAAAAATAGACAGAATTCTCCACAGTTCATGTTCATAAATATTTTTCATATACTGACCTTAATAGGGTCTAAAATACTGATCAAAAGCAAAGTAACAGAAACTACAGAATTATTTTTCGAACATAAAATTATCTAGTTCATGTAAAACTCATCCAAATCAACCCAAACATCAAAAATAGTGTAGTAGATGTCCAAACAACATGGTAAAGGGTATTTTGCAAGTATTCGACAAGTATTTTACGAATAACATATCAAGCACACGATATCACAAAATAGAATGCATATATATATACACCCAAAAGTGGTCATCCCTAATTGTTTCATGTCATGTATGTCGTGAGGCACTATGGTCGAATCAATACAATAGAGACAATATATAATAGAGGGTTAACACACGAATTGTCTCTAGAACCCAACTACACTACAAGCAGTATTTAGTACTTGTATTACACAAAGAAAAGAATACAAGTTATTTGCCTAAGAGACGACGATGAAAAGATGCAAAGAGCAAGAATAACGGGAACGGATTTCCGGGCCCGAATACAATAACACGAGCAAGCAGACATGAACAAGATCACGAACACAATCCAACAATCATAACCCCTGTTTTTCATTTTATGTATTTTTGGAGTATATTTTTCATTTTTGTGTATTTTTATATCTCTTGTATTTTTTGGAACAGTATATTGGATTATTTTCAATATATGTTCTTTTTCTTTCATTTTTGAGCTCCTAGTGTCGTTTGTTCGCCGTGCTGTTCATTTTCACCATTTTGAGTTCTTTTTCTCATTTTCTTGGCCTCGTTCATTATTATTATTTATTTTGGTGATGTGATGGATTTTTGGTGGTGTTTTCCCAAAATTATGATTTTTGACCCTTAAGGAGATTTTTAGGAACCATAGATTTCATTATATATTGTATCCCCATTTGAAACCTACCCAATATCCATTACCCATTTGTATACCTATTGCTACATATTCATACCCACAACCCATTAGCCCACAATTAAACACTTATATATATACCCTAATCCCCCTTTAACCCTAACCCTAATCTCTTTTTATCTCTCTCTCTCTTTGAAGCATCCCAGCCCCCTACCTATTCTACATCCCGGCTGCTCCTTCCTTCCAAAAACCGACCAGCACACATCCCTCCATCATCCGGCCATCAACTCCTTACAACCCTACTCCATATACATCCATACATCAACCCTACAACTCCCATCCCCTCCCTTGTGGTCGGCCACCATCCAAACAGCACCACCACCATCAAATCCTCATCAAACTCCTCCTTTTGTGGTGTTTTTGAAGTGGGTATCATCCACTTTGGTTCGTGCATCAAGGAGGTTGATCGTAAGGCATTTTTGGTTCGTGGGTTCGCTTGGATTCGCGCTTGGAAAGATTTCTCTCTCGTGGGTTTTATTCCTAAGGCTTGTTGGCAATCGTATTCACTCCATTAGAGGCAAGTAACTTGTACAAAAATTTATTAGGTTGATACAAGTCAAAAAGTTCACACTTAGAGTAGTTGGGTCTAGCGACAACCAAAAATTATATTTTTGTTGATGGGTTTGTCTCTATTGTGTTGAATTTGGCCAAAGAAGACTTACGACATGAAGTTTGATAGGTTAATGCCCTAGGTTTCACCCAAACTTGATTTTGTTCATGTATGTGACATATTGCATGTTATGTATTTGATTGATTGCCCTTGTGAGAATTATTAGGCTTGGACATGTTAGAACCCCTAAAACATGATTTTTAGATGATTAGTAGGTTGTGTTTCAAGTTTGGTTAAGTTTGGATCAAAATTGTGGAAGTTATGATGTTTTGAAGTAGAGGAGTGAAATCTGGAATTTACGGTCTGTTCTATGTTGCTTGCTGTTTTCACCCATGCTAAGGTCCGATTCTTAATTCCAAAATTAAAAAGAGAATTGTATATAATTGTTTCTATTTTCAAACCCCACTGGTTTTACTTGATTTGGAGTTCGTATGTGTAACTACTGTTTCCCGTATTTGTAATTTATACTGTATTTCGCCATATTGTACTCTTTCATCTATTTGAGATTCGTATTTTATTTCTATTTGAATAAAATCGTTATTTTTGTTTCGACTCAATTTTGGGTCCTTTTTATCAAAGTCAATTGTCTGCCATTTGTATCGTTTTTCGTGGGAAATGGACCAATTCTTCTCTTTTATCTCTCTAATACCCATTTTGGTGCATTTTGACCATTTCTCATGTTGGGCTCTTTTTGAAACGGATACCCAAAACCCATGAACCCGCAAACCCTCATTATATAAACCCCTAACCCTATACCCTAACCCTACCCCTACTGTTTTAACCTAAAAACTACCCCGCCGCTAAACAGCATCTTCTTCCTCCGTTTCTTCTTTCTCCCTTCGATCCGAAACCAACCCACACCCAATCCGCCTCCTTCCTCGCATCGCCTCGCCGTCACCCCAACACCCATCGCCTCTCACCGCCATTACCATCGTCATCTTTCCCATCTCTCCAGCCTCCGAAACCCATCCAACCTCGCCTTTACCAACTTCTCGACAACCACCCATCACCATTGCCGTCAGCGCTCTCCTCATCAACCCCACAACACCACCGCCCTCTCCTCCTCGACCTCCGTCCACGCCGCCAAAACACCGAACCACTCCCCCAAACTCCTCCCCTGTTTCGCAGCGAAACAGAGCCGCCACCGTCGCCCTTCGCTCCTCGACGTCGCGTCGCCACTGTTGCGCCAGGCATCGCCGCCTCGCCGCCGTGCCATCGCAGCCGCCTCGCGTCGCCGTCTCCTTCCCTCTCTCTCGCGCTGTGGTTTGGTCAAAGAAGTGAACGAAGAAGAAGAAGAACAGAAGTTTGGCGCCAATCGATATCAGGCGTCGGATCCCATCAAGATTCGCGCCGTGATCGCTGTCCTGTGTTCGCCCACAGCAAATCCGGGGTCGGTGTTCGCTGTTCTGGGCTTGGATCCGGTGTGCGGGAGAGTTTCTATTGGTCTGTTTCGGTGTTTTGGTGTTTTGGTGCATCAAATCCTAATTGCTGTTTGCTGTTTGGACGATCCGGTGTGGGGAAAACTCGATCTTCGGTAGTTTTTCGCACGCGCTTTTTGAGGACTTCTTCCGGAATTTTTCTACCCAAATTGCTTCTACAAGTGGATCTAGTCATCGTCAAACTAAGGCAAGTATCCTTGTACATTTTATTGTTCTAGTACAAGCACCCTTGAAATACTACAAATAGTTAGATTGTGACTCCTCTTTGAAATATCATTGTAGATCAACATTGAACCTTCAAATTGACAATTCTAAGAGTCACAAAATTTCCTTGTACTTAATTTATAATTATTGGACTCTTTTACCCTTGGACACATGAAAATATAGACATATGAATTTAGGAGCCCTAAATTCGTAGATACATGTCACATTCAATTTTTGACGAATTTATAACCCTATAACTTGAAAAACATTTATTATTTGCTGTTTGATCCCCATTATCATGTATTTATGCCACATAATAATTTAGACGCCAAATGACATTTTTCCATGAAATCTACACTAGCAAGTTAATTCTACGTGTTGCTGTCTGAATATTCTTTTGCGGTTTCGACCATTTTATCATTTGAATCTGGGCCCGAGCCCTGAATAGAAATTGTAGATCCGGATGTGTAGATATCGATAGATTCCAAAATGTTCGAATTTGGAGTTACGGTCTAGGAGTTATGGCAGTTATACTGCAGCTGTGCCAGTAGACGCAGTTTTGCAAAAACTGCTGTATCTATTTATTTCGCAAATTAATTTAGCTGTGTAAACAGCGAGCGTTTGACACGAAATTTTATATGTAGTTGCTGGACACCCTATAGGACATTCCCAATTTTTCTTAGAATTAATTTATATTATTTCAACCCTGTTTCACATGAATAAATACAAGAACACAAAATCTGCCTGAACAAATGTAACAAGCCGGGGTTAAGGGAAGGACTATAGAGTGGACAACATAGGTAAGTGTACTCCGAAGGGGGCCCGTGTTTCCCAAAGTTGTATGTTAAATGGAACTAAGTGCCACGTAGAACTAAGTGCCACGTCATGGTGAAGGGGCCACCTCTAGAGCCTACGGGGGCTACCTCTAGAGCCCATGGTTTGATCACCTGCTTGTTTGATGCCTGAGTACACCGCCCTATAGACTCCATTACTAAGTCTAAACGCAACTGATTTGACTGTAGCAACCATGTAGTAAAAAGATGGATGCATGTCGTGCTACCTAGATAGTAATCACACAAGACTTGAACTTAATACCTGATACATGATTATCCTGATACCTGATTATCTTGATACCTGATTATCCTGTTACTTGATTATCCTGTTACCTGATTACCTGGTTACCTGATATCTGATACAGGAAACTTGAACATGACACCTGTAACTTGAAATATGAAACTTGATACGTGAAACCTGACACATGAAACATGATACTTGATGTTAGTTACCCCTATAGGTTCACCTGACATATGTTTTACCATTAGCATTTGTTAACTAGCCTGTTTACTAAGAAGTCCGCCCTTACTAGCTAATTCCTGGTTGTTCCCACTACTTGTTGTATCCCTGTTACATTCTTGATTCCAGTTCCTGTTCTCCATACTTGTACTTGCTTTCACTATTTGTGGCCCTAGCTTGCACTAAGGGCATTTTCTCTTGTTTTCCCTTCGTTTTCCTGTTTATATTTATTAAGCAGACTTGGGAGACAAGCTACCTGCTGAAATTGACGAGCAGACATTTCAGGTTTTGCTTGGAGCAAGAACCTGTTTAAATAGTTGTTTTCCTTAAGGTATTTATTTCTTCTGCTGTTTAAGACTTGTTTCCGAGTTTACACTTGATCCAGACATGAGAACTATTTGAATATTATTATTTGTTTAAATTGTTTTCTGTTGCTTAATAAGTTATTCATGCATGCTTGGTTATATATAAATCTGGTTATATTCTTGTTATGATGCCGAGTCGATCCTACAGCTTATGGATGATGTAAAAATCATTCGCTGGGCTTCGTCACGCGCTCGTATTTCAGTATTTTGGGAAGCGGGGCGTGACAAGGTTTTTAGTGGTATCAGAGCTCAGGTTTGGCTAATGTGTTAGTCTGACTAATACATTAGACAGACTTGACTCAGTCAGGATTAACTCAACATTAAACAGGCCATGCAACCACATGAATAATTTAATAATCAACTCGATCTGGACACAAGTCTTATTCCATCCATTTTGATCCCTTCATATTCAATTCTTTGATTCATTGCTTCTTTCCATCTCTTATAGTCATCCTGATTTGTTAATTCCTTGTTGGGTACAATTTATTATTTCCGTACCCATATTCTTTTGCTTCCGGTGCAAGCAATTTCTTATTTCTGCTTGCCTCGTTGATCCCTTCTTATTTCAACTCGTATGTCGTTCATTGTTTTTCCTGCTTTGCATTCATTATCATTTGTTTATTCATATTGAGTGTCATGTTGGTTGTTTCCTCCCTGCTATATTCTCTTCAATTTCGATTTTGCCCCTCATCCTTCTTCCTTCGTATTCAAATCCTTAATTTTCTTTTGTCCCTTCTAGTCATCATTCTCTTTAACTCCTTATTGGATGTAGCTTCATCTTTCTCCTACTTATTTTTCTCTTTATAATTATTTTTCCGAATACTTTCTATATTTCGATTATTAAATGTTATATTTATTGTCGATCTTCAATAAAAATGTTTCTCAACAAAGATTTTGTTATTTCGAACAATGGTGTATTTCAACTTCACTTTTCATTTTTGATCGACTATATGTTTTTACTGAATTATTTTAGTAAGACAAATTCTTATTTTGTTGTACAATGCTGTTATTACTACGACTAATATTATCGCCATTATTTTCATTATCCTTACTAGTATTATTATTATTGTTACTACTATTAATGTTCTTATTGTTGCTTTCATTATTTTATTATTATTGTTAATATCAAATTACTTCCACAAAAATGTTGGAGCCAAACTATATCTTGTCTTGCATTATTATTTTTACTAGTGTTGTTGATATTTAATATTATTGCTATTATTATTATTATTATCATTCTTTCAACGATTTCTGTTATTATTACTGTTATGATCATTGTTATTATCATTGTTATTCTTATTGTTATTAGTATCGATATTTTATTTGTACTATTATTTTTATCGTTACTATTAATTTGTTTTGAGCCTGAGCATACTCAATTTTATATACGTTCACTACTTCAGTGCAACCTAATGTCGAGATGGCAAATGTGCAACGCGATGTCAATGGAGGCAAATTGCAACTGGATTTCGGCGAGGCAAAATGTGCAACCGAATATTCGGATGGCAACTTGAAACCTGATGTCGTGAAGACAAACATGCAACTTGATGTTAAGGAGGCAAAACTTTCTACCTATTACTAATTGATATTTCAAGACTAGTTACTTATATAATGAAACTGATGGTAAAAGAATATTTTCGTTATTATTGGTATTA
This sequence comes from Hemerocallis citrina, assembly GCA_017893485.1. NCBI lineage: Eukaryota > Viridiplantae > Streptophyta > Magnoliopsida > Asparagales > Asphodelaceae > Hemerocallis > Hemerocallis citrina. The sequence goes on along the minus strand of CM030361.1, from coordinate 213,137,825 downwards.
TTAATATTACTGTCATTTCAGTTGATGTTATTATTATCGTTTTCATCACCTTTATTATTATTACTGTTGCTTTATTGATATTATTGTTACTATTGCTATTGTCATATTATTTATTATCATTATTGATATTATTTTTAATGCTATCATCATTATTATTATTGCATTATTTTCATGAGTCTGTTGAATTCTATTATGTCATGAATGTGTCATCGTTATTATTAGTATTGTTGATATTTTTATTATGTTATTACCACCTGCATGACTATGATGATTTTGATTTCTGTTATTATTAGTGTTATTATTATTATTTTGTTACTATTATTACTAATTTTATTATTATTATTGTTATATTTATTTTTATTATTGTTATTATGTTACTATTGATATTATTATTATTGATATTTGTTGTGTTATTATTTCTGTCAAAAGCCATTAGTTTTGATATGTATTCTATCTTTTAATTATGAAGATTGAAGCTCAAGCCTTATATCTATTTTGCATTATTGTCTATCTCTATTTGGAGCCCATACTCTCTTTGATCTTGGTATCTCATTCCTTTCTTCCTGCTCAGATCATCGCTTGGTGTCACATGGTCTACAACGACATGTCTGGAGCTTGGAATGTCACCATCAGAGTGGCACAGCGGAAGCGTGGTGAGCCATAACCCACAGGTTCCAGGATCCAATTGCTGCTTCTCCTTCCTTGCATGGATTGCTGTCCCTTATCTCTTGCATTTGTTTTCATCCGTTGACTCATTGCTTGATTCACCTCTTTCTTGTCCATTTCTTCTTCGGTTCGAGCTCTATCTATTTCTCCATCTCTTTGCCTTATTATCATGAAAGCTTTGTGTTGTTCTTCTTCATTTTTGATGCCGGTTATTTCTTTCCTGCATTCCATTTTGCCATCATGCCCACATTCATTATTTTATTCAAACCTCCCCTATCTTTTCTCTCCTTGATTTCAGTTCTACTTACTTCTTTATCATATTTATTATCTTGTGTTGTTCTTTCCCTTTGATACCATTTATTCTCTTTCATGCATTCATATGACATCATTGTTATCCACTCCCTCCTTATTTTGGCGTTACCACAAAGTCGACTTTTCCTTGGATCCCTTGTTTGTTACCTTCCCCTAAGTTGCTTTTACCCTGTCCTGTGTACTGCCTAAGCAAATTTCGAGGACGAAATTTTTGTGTAAGGTGGGTAGGATTTGTAACTACTGTTTCCCGTATTTGTATTTTATACAGTATTTCGCCATATTGTACTCTTTCATCTATTTGAGATTCGTATTTTATTTCTATTTGAATAAAATCGTTATTTTTGTCTCGACTCAATTTTGGGTCCTTTTTATCAAAGTCAATTGTCTGCCATTTGTATCGTTCATCGTGGGAAATGGACCAATTCTTCTCTTTTATCTCTCTAATACCCATTTTGGTGCATTTTGACCATTTCTCCTGTTGGGCTCTTTTTGAAACGGATACCCAAAACCCATGAACCCGCAAACCCTCATTATATAAACCCCTAACCCTATACCCTAACCCTACCCCTACTGTTTTAACCTAAAAACTACCCCGCCGCTAAACAGCATCTTCTTCCTCCGTTTCTTCTTTCTCCCTTCGATCCGAAACCAACCCACACCCAATCCGCCTCCTTCCTCGCATCGCCTCGCCGTCACCCCAACACCCATCGCCTCTCACCGCCATTACCATCGTCATCTTTCCCATCTCTCCAGCCTCCGAAACCCATCCAACCTCGCCTTTACCAACTTCTCGACAACCACCCATCACCATTGCCGTCAGCGCTCTCCTCATCAACCCCACAACACCACCGCCCTCTCCTCCTCGACCTCCGTCCACGCCGCCAACACACCGAACCACTCCCCCAAACTCCTCCCCTGTTTCGCAGCGAAACAGAGCCGCCACCGTCGCCCTTCGCTCCTCGACGTCGCGTCGCCACTGTTGCGCCAGGCATCGCCGCCTCGCCGCCGTGCCATCGCAGCCGCCTCGCGTCGCCGTCTCCTTCCCTCTCTCTCGCGCTGTGGTTTGGTCGAAGAAGTGAACGAAGAAGAAGAAGAACAGAAGTTTGGCGCCAATCGATATCAGGCGTCGGATCCCATCAAGATTCGCGCCGTGATCGCTGTCCTGTGTTCGCCCACAGCAAATCCGGGGTCGGTGTTCGCTGTTCTGGGCTTGGATCCGGTGTGCGGGAGAGTTTCTATTGGTCTGTTTCGGTGTTTTGGTGTTTTGGCGCATCAAATCCTAATTGCTGTTTGCTGTTTGGACGATCCGGTGTGGGGAAAACTCGATCTTCGGTAGTTTTTCGCACGCGCTTTTTGAGGACTTCTTCCGGAATTTTTCTACCCAAATTGCTTCTACAAGTGGATCTAGTCATCGTCAAACTAAGGCAAGTATCCTTGTACATTTTATTGTTCTAGTACAAGCACCCTTGAAATACTACAAATAGTTAGATTGTGACTCCTCTTTGAAATATCATTGTAGATCAACATTGAACCTTCAAATTGACAATTCTAAGAGTCACAAAATTTCCTTGTACTTAATTTATAATTATTGGACTCTCTTACCCTTGGACACATGAAAATATAGACATATGAATTTAGGAGCCCTAAATTCGTAGATACATGTCACATTCAATTTTTGACGAATTTATAACCCTATAACTTGAAAAACATTTATTATTTGCTGTTTGATCCCCATTATCATGTATTTATGCCACATAATAATTTAGACGCCAAATGACATTTTTCCATGAAATCTACACTAGCAAGTTAATTCTACGTGTTGCTGTCTGAATATTCTTTTGCGGTTTCGACCCTTTTATCATTTGAATCTGGGCCCGAGCCCTGAATAGAAATTGTAGATCCGGATGTGTAGATATCGATAGACTCCAAAATGTTCGAATTTGGAGTTACGGTCTAGGAGTTATGGCAGTTATACTGCAGCTGTGCCAGTAGACGCAGTTTTGCAAAAACTGCTGTATCTATTTATTTCGCAAATTAATTTAGCTGTGTAAACAGCGAGCGTTTGACACGAAATTTTATATGTAGTTGCTGGACACCCTATAGGACATTCCCAATTTTTCTTAGAATTAATTTATATTATTTCAACCCTGTTTCACATGTATAAATACAAGAACACAAAATCTGCCTGAACAAATGTAACAAGCCGGGGTTAAGGGAAGGACTATAGAGTGGACAACATAGGTAAGTGTACTCGGAAGGGGGCCCGTGTTTCCCAAAGTTGTATGTTAAATGGAACTAAGTGCCACGTAGAACTAAGTGCCACGTCATGGTGACGGGGGCCACCTCTAGAGCCTACGGGGGCCACCTCTAGAGCCCATGGTTTGATCACCTGCTTGTTTGATGCCTGAGTACACCGCCCTATAGACTCCATTACTAAGTCTAAACGCAACTGATTTGACTGTAGCAACCATGTAGTAAAAAGATGGATGCATGTCGTGCTACCTAGATAGTAATCACACAAGACTTGAACTTAATACCTGATACATGATTATCCTGATACCTGATTATCTTGATACCTGATTATCCTGTTACTTGATTATCCTGTTACCTGATTACCTGGTTACCTGATATCTGATGCATGAAACTTGAACATGACACCTGTAACTTGAAATATGAAACTTGATACGTGAAACCTGACACATGAAACATGATACTTGATGTTAGTTACCCCTACAGGTTCACCTGACATATGTTTTACCATTAGCATTTGTTAACTAGCCTGTTTACTAAGAAGTCCGCCCTTACTAGCTAATTCCTGGTTGTTCCCACTACTTGTTGTATCCCTGTTACATTCTTGATTCCAGTTCCTGTTCTCCATACTTGTACTTGCTTTCACTATTTGTGGCCCTAGCTTGCACTAAGGGCATTTTCTCTTGTTTTCCCTTCGTTTTCCTGTTTATATTTATTAAGCAGACTTGGGAGACAAGCTACCTGCTGGAATTGACGAGCAGACATTTCAGGTTTTGCTTGGAGCAAGAACCTGTTTAAATAGTTGTTTTCCTTAAGGTATTTATTTCTTCTGCTGTTTAAGACTTGTTTCCGAGTTTACACTTGATCCAGACATGAGAACTATTTGAATATTATTATTTGTTTAAATTGTTTTCTGTTGCTTAATAAGTTATTCATGCATGCTTGGTTATATATAAATCTGGTTATATTCTTGTTATGATGCCGAGTCGATCCTACAGCTTATGGATGATGTAAAAATCATTCGCTGGGCTTCGTCACGCGCTCGTATTTCCGTATTTTGGGAAGCGGGGCGTGACAGTATGACTGAGATATGTTGTTTTTGGTACAGCCGTGTCGGTAGTTTCCAGATTCAGTTTTGTGTAGATTTTGTTAACAATTTATTTTCTAGAACTAGGCTATACATAATATCTTGCTATAATATTTTGCTCAGTGTTTCCTTATGATACTAGGGACTACCCAAATTTTTATGGTATTTTAAAGATGAGTTTTATGTAGTGTTCCATGTTCTTTTCTAAATCCATCTTGTGCTGTAATATGCGTGCTGTTTAGTATTGAACCCAGTTTTCACCCTAGTTCCTTATGTTTTATGAAAATTGTTTGTGAGATATGAAAGTTAGTAAAATCTATCTATTTTCACATCGTTTTGGAGGAATTGGATTTCGATCCATCTTGTGCTGTAATATACCTATAGGGGATTACCCCAGTTTTTTCGTGGAATTATTTGACATGTTTTCCTGCTGTTTTCCTGCTTTTGAAGTCGTTCCCCTGTTTTCTGGATGCACATAAATTCCGTATTCAAATCAGTTTTAAGTTGAGATTTTGTGAACTAGTATGTGACTTATTTAAATGCGTTGGATTCGTGTGAATGTCTAGTTTCCAGATCCTTCGGCGGATCGTGATTTGCATATCTATAGCTCTTAGAATCACTGTTTTAGTATTGCTTGGTCTTGCTGTCCTGATTATGAACATACACTATTTTGCTCGTATATGTGAATGTATACATCCATGCTTGTATATTTGTTTCTCTAAACCTAAACCTGTTTATACCATGTTAGTTTGACACTGTTTCATGCTTATACCTGCCTGTTTGAAAATAATAATAAGTAATCAAGCCGGAGTTTATTGGACAGATCTAGTAGTGGATAGTGTAGAAATGTGTACTCGGAAGGAGACTTCTGTTTCCTGTATGACATGTTACCAACCAAGTTTACCGACCAAGTTTACCGACCATGTTCACCGACCAAGTTTACCGACCAAGTTCTGTGATTCTATGAATACCTGAGTACACTGCCCTGTATGGTCCCCTACAAAATCTAAAGCGAAACTGTTGTGTTGTAGCAACCATGTAGGGTGGGGTGCATGTCGTGCTACCTAGATAGTAATCACACAAGACATGAACTTAATACTTGAACATGATACTTGAACATGATATTTGACATGATACCTGTTTACTTGATACATGAGACTTGATTACATGAGACATGATACTTGATACATGATTATATGACACTTGACACTTGATGCATGTTATAGGATACTTGTTTGCTTGAAACTTGATTTATGCCATGTACACTTGACACATGTTACCTATACCTGTTAGTATATCATGATTATACCATGCTAGGTTGTGGCTTAGATTCACCCACTCTATGTGCTTGTATCCTACTCTATTTGTAACCCGCGACTTGCAATTGACGGGTACTTGTGTTTTCTCTTCTCCTCTTTTCTGCATTCGTTGTATTGCAGATTTTGGAGGACAGGTTCCAGACGGGATTGGTGACATGATACACTAGATGCTGGAATTTTGCTATTATTATTTCTTGTAGTTGCTTGAACAATATTGTATTTTGAGACTTGGATTTATTCTTGTAATTGGGCGATGTGATCCAGGATTATTTGTGTATTTCAGATCATGACTATTTGAGAGTAATATATTTTATTTCAAGTATTCTTGTTGGTATTTGGTTCATATGTGCATGTGGTTGACTTTTCTGGCTTCCGACTCTGAATATTTATGTGAGATTTTGTAAAGAATTCCTGAACAGCTTATGGATGATGAAAATCATTCGCTGGGATTTTGTTACGTACTCGTATTCCGTATTTTTGGGAAGCGAGGCGTGACAACGACCATAAACATAATCGGACAGTTTGATCCAAGAGATCAAGATCAAGATCAAGATGATCAGACCGGTTCGGACGACCAGATCAAGACTGATGATGATGGAGACGATGATCATGATCAGATCAGACGGTCCAGATCTCCCTGATGATGAAAATGAATATGATGATCAAGATCGATCGATCGAACGGCTGCGATCAAAGGAAGCTTGATGATCATCATGATCATAACGATCAAGAAGAGATCGGACGCCAGGACTCAAGGTGATCAAAGCCTACATCAACAACAACTCCATTGCTCTGGCTCTGACGGCGGCCAGCGGCACGGTGGGGACTGGCTGGCGGCGGCTGGTGGTTGGCGCAATAACGACGGGAGGTCGAATCAGAGGCAGGCGTGCTCGCTGGCATCGCTCGGGAGGAGGCATGGCCAAGCAAGGGTGGCTGTTGATGCTGGTGGCGCTACAAGAGGCGCGAGGGGTCGTGGCCTGGTTGGCTGCTGCGCCGCGGCTTGCTGCTATCAGGAGTCAGGGATCGCATAGCGGAAGGTCATGACTGGAGCAGTTGTCGCGAGGTGGTCATGACAGGGAGCTCGTGATTTGCTGCGAGGTGCTGCTATCGAGGATGAGTGCCGAAGTTCTGTAGTCGAGCCGAAGCTTCGGGAGGTGCTGGCAATGCACAGGCGCACGGGGAGAGTGCTGGAGGGTGCTGTCGCCGACAGGGGACGGTGGCACAGAGGTGCAGGGCGGATCAGGGAGACGGGATGAGCAGGAGAGGCACAGAGAGGTGCGGGAGAGAGAGAGCGGTAGAAAGTTTAGGGTGGTCGGGATTCAGAAGGGAGGCAAGGGTTTTCTGGTGTGAGGCGGAAGGAAGGTGAACAGGTGGGTTAAATAGGTAGAAGATGAAGTAGGGTTTAGGTTTTAGGGTATACAGGGTGACGGCTGAAGGGGGGTAACGGGTTAGGGTATAGGGTTAAGTGCACAGGTGGGTTTTCGGGTTGGGTTATTTAATGGGTATTGGGTTTATAGGGTTTGGGTAATTGAAGGGTTAATGGGTATCCAATAAGGAAATGGGAAAATATATAAAATAAAAATAGGTTTTTGAAATCAAAAGGTAACATCAAAAAAAATAATACTAATAGTAGTAAAATAATAATAATAATAATAATAATAGCAGAAACAATAATAATATTAATATTAATAACAAGAATAATAGGGTTTGTATTATAATATAAGAATCATTTGAAAATAACAATAAATACAATTATTGAAAAGAACGAATTTTAACAGGAGATAAAAAAAAAATTTTGAAATAAAATGAATTTAAGAAAACGAAAAATTTTATAAAAAACCCAAATCCAGATAATACACAGAAAAGAAAATACACCCAAAATGCAGAAAACGGAAAACAGGGGTTACACAAGTACCTCTCCCAACTGCCACCAAAATTCATAACACAAGCCCTGAACATATCCTCCAACACCCGATTCACCCTTTCAGTCTAACCATCGTTCTGCGGATGGAAAGCAGTACTGAAATCAGTTCTAATACCCAAGGTTGCTTGCAAACCCTTCCAAAATCTCGATGTGAACCTCGCATCCCTTTCGTAAATAATCGACACAGGAACTCCATGAAGTCTCACAATCTCATCAATGTACAACTCTGCCAATTTCTCCAACGACCAAGTAATCTTCATGGACAGAAATTGAGTTGACTTAGTAAAATGGTCCACAATAACCCAAAATGAGTCATTACCCTTCGGACTTCTCAGCAACCCTGTGACGAAATACATGCTGATATTCTCTCACTTCCATTCCGGAATAGGCAATGACTGTAACAAACCTCCCGGTCTCTGGTTCTCTGTTTTGATCTGCTAGCAAGTCAGACACCTTGCCACAAAAGTCTGCCACATCTCTCTTCATGCCAGACCACCAAAAGTGTTGTTTGATGTCCATGTACATCTTTGTGCCTCCAGGATGTACTGAAAACAAAGTATTGTGTGCCTTCTGCAAGATACTCTCTCTCAAATCTACATTCTCCGGAACATACAACCTCTCACCCAACCATAGAACTCCATCTTGGACACAGAACTCTGATAACTGGCCTTTCGGAAATCTGTTGCAACATCCCCTGAATCTCTGCATTTGATTTCTGACGTTCCATAATCTTCTCTCTCAAAGAAGGCTGCAACCTCAACTAAGCCAAAGATGCCCCCAAACTTTGCAGTACAACCTCGATACCTACCTGATCAAACTCTGCTGCCAACTCTCTCTGAGTAGTGATCAAACTTGACAAACTGCTCTTCCAACTAAGCCCATAGGCTACCTCATTCGCCTTGCCTGGATGATACTTGATCTCCGGATGAATGTCTTCCAACACTTCCAGCCATCTTCTCTGCGAAGATTTAAATCCTTCTGCTGATAAATGTACTTCAGACTCTTGTGGTCAGTATACATGTTGACCTTCTCTCCATATACATAATGCCTCCACTGCTTCAAGGCAATGATGATAGATGCTAATTCCAAATCATGTGTCGGATAGTTCTTCTCATGCGGATGCAACTTCCTCGAACCATATGCAATAACCTTGCCTTCCTACATCAAGACACACCCCAAACCTCTGAGAGATGCATCACTGAAGATGTCATAATCCTTCCTAGCTTGTGGCAAAACTAAAATAGGCTCAGTCATCAACCTCTCCTTTAACTCAAGGAAACTCGCCTCACATTTATCAGTCCAAGTGAATGCGACATTCTTTCAAGTCAACCTTGTCAAAGGAACTGCGATCTGTGCATAGCCCTGAATGAATCATCTATAATACCCAACCAATCCTAAGAAACTCCTAACTTCCTTCACCGATGTTGGCCTGGGCCAATCCCTCACTGCTTCAACCTTTTGAGGATCAAGGGCCACTCCCTCCTTAGAAAGGATATGACCAAGGAAAGCTACCTCAAACTTTTAAAACTCACTCTTCGACTGCTTGGCTGTAACGCACAAATTTTTTTTCTTCTTCTCCAAAATCAATTCTTTCAATTTCTATATCACATTAAACATAAACTAAGATAAGTATATTTCAAATAAAGTTTTGGCAGAGTTTTTCCGGAAATTTCTGCCCCGAAACACAAAAAGCTTACGGAATTCTGCTCTAAATTCCGTAGCTCACATCACACGCAATAATATTATGGGCTCCCCAGGCCAAAATGAGCAGAATCACATAGTCAATATAATATCATGCTCTGGGAGCCAAACTCATACTAGAATATCAAATATCAAATAAAAACCATAAATTTCTTTGAAAACGAGGTAAAAGTTTTAGAAAAACCTTTGTAAAACCTACCACGGAGCCCGGTACACCACAACGAGGTGGGTACGGGTCACAAACATATCATACCACTTCGTACTATACTCATCATCATCATCTACATACTTATACATTCAAATTACAATTTAAACCATACATTCCACTATTCACATAACTGAACTTATACATAAAATTTAAAGTAAATAACTTCACTCTACGAAATCTACGCCTCACCTCTGCACTGCTGAGGACCTACAATAGTAGGAGATCTAGGGTAGTCCTGGGACTCCCCTAACCCCCCAAACACTAAGGGGTTAGTCATTTTTGGTGTGAGTATAATTTACTAAACTAATAAATAAATTAATTTATATAAAGAAAATAACTTAAACTTACAAATATCAAGATAAGAAGATTCAACCTGAAATCCGCACATAAAACGTCATACATATGAATATTAAAGTATTCTGCAACCCTGTATCCATCTGTATAAATCCATAACTTCACTATATGCATCATGCTAATCTCACATATAACTTTATTTTACACTCACATAATCTTATACCACCCCTACACACTTTCTTTATTTCTTGTTCTCCTTTCCATACCACAATTTTCCGAACTATTCACATGAATTTCTCACACAGAATTCCTTTATGGTAATCTCAGATACCCCACATCCTATCACCTCATGTAGATAATTTCTTCACATCACCGATTCTTTATTTACATAAATAATCACTTAATGTCACTACCACATTTTCTTCATACTATTCAACCACGTATTTCATTTACCATTCCTTTTCATTTATACACACGACTCATATTCTTTCCTACTTACCTCGTAACAATACTTCACATTCATTCCACTTTAAATCATCTTATTCATTTTCATCGTATATCCTCACATGCATTCATTTTAATCGCATAACCTTCCCCATGTTTAGTCTTATAATAACACATTCACCCCATGTATCATCACATTATTCCGTCTCATAATACCACATTGGTTCAATCTATAACAGCAGGTTCATCCAATTTTGTGATATCACACTTAACCATAATTTACAACACATCACGTAACACATTAACTTTCATTCCCATTATAAATTATTGTATTTTTATCACATAGAATTGTTTTACTGTAATTCGTTACATCCCTTCGCATTCAGGGCATTATACTCTACATGCGGTCAATCTCATAATACCACATTCAGTCATTTATTATAACACTTATCATAATATTTCGTAACACAACAACTTTCATTCTCACATTACACACATCACATTCATACAATCAATAACATCATGTATATCTGCATAACATCTCGTTATAGGTACACATCTTATTGCACATCATCACATGCGCCTATTTCCATCGCATCTTATTCATATGCATTCTCATTCCTTCATACAACTTTGGTTACTTCTCATTCTTGTTGGTAATAAATCATACTATCATTTTCACTTACATCTCATGTTACAATTAACTTCATTTTCATTCTCATAAATTTATACTCCACATCCCAAACATAGTTTGTGTAATAACATATTGCACCCCGAAGCCGATAGCGTGGGGACTAATCACGGTATCCCAAGTAGATCTTGGGTAATAACTCACCACATCTCAAGCCAATAGCTCAGTTATTAATTCACTTTACTTTTCTTTTCATCTTACAATTTACTTTACTCTTCACTTCATCCCACAACACATCTATCATATCAACAACCCATCCTGGAAGTTGTGCCAAGGCAGGTAGTTCCCACCATCTCCAAGAAAATAGTGGGCGAGTAGTTCCTCGACACAATTCCATGGTACAACAAACTCATAACACAACATGTTTCTCTATATTAACCATTTTCATAGCTATTCTCATTTTACATCTGCCTCACTTCCAGTCATATAATGTATAGGATATTTTCTTTACTTCCATATTTCATTCCCACAATACACGAATACTTTCTTTTCTTTTTCATTCTCATATCATATTTCGCATCGTAAGCTTCTTTTACTCACTCATGCCTCTTTTCCTTTCACACCACATGTTTTCTTTGCTTTGTCATATTTATTCCATATCATACACCATCTTTACTTTCTCATTTTCATTTCATAATACAATGTATTATACTTTTCACTTTCTATCTAATAATACAATTCACTTTAACTTTCATTCTTTTTAGATAATACACTACACCACAAACATAGTTTGGGTAATATACACCGCACCCCAAAGCCGATAGCTTGGGTAATAATAATCACTGCACCTCAAGTAGAACTTGGGTGATAACGCATCATAACATAAGCCAATAGCTCAATTATTAATTTACTTATTCATTTCCACCCATATACTTCACCATTTCATTTTATTTTACACCAAGTACCTTCTTCTCTTTCTCCTTCACATTTCATATCATATTCATTTTACCCCAAGTCTATCCTGGAGTATCAATTCTCTCTCTCCGGTCTATCCGGAGGTATCTGCTCTCCCAGGTCTATCCTGGGGTATCAACTCTCTCTCAGGTCTACCGTGAGGTATCAACTCTCTCTCCATTCTATCCAGAGGTATCTGCTCTCCCAGGTCTATCCTGGGGTATCAACTCTCTCTCAGGTCTACCCTGAGGTATCATTTCTCTCTTCGGTCTATCCGGAGGTATCTGCTCTCCCAGGTCTATCCTGGGGTATCAACTCTATCTCCGGTCTATCCGGAGGTATCTGCTCTCCCAGGTCTATCCTGGGGTATCAACTCTCTCTGGTCTACCCTGAGGTATCATATCTCTCTCCGGTCTATCCAGAGGTATCTGCTCTCCCAGGTCTATCCTGGGGTATCAACTCTCTCTCAGGTCTACCCTGAGGTATCATATCTCTCTCCGGTCTATCCGGATGTATCTGCTCTCCCAGGTCTATCCTAGGGTATCAACTCTCTCTCAGGTCTTACCCTGAGGTATCATCTCTCTCCGGTCTATCCGGAGGTATCTGCTCTCCCAGGTCTATCCTGGGGTACCAACTCTCTCTCAGGTCTTACCCTGAGGTATCATCTCTCTCTGGTCTATCCGGAGGTATCTGCTCTCCCAGGTCTATCCTGGGGTACCAACTCTCTCTCAGGTCTTACCCTGAGATATCATCTCTCTCCGGTCTATCCGGAGGTATCTGCTCTCCCAGGTCTATCCTGGGGTATCCACTATAGTCAACCGAAATTATTGTTATTAACATTTTCTTTTCATACTATTATCACCCTTTATCATCATAGCCTCTCATCTTTTTATTTGAACTTACTAACACATAGACAATGATCACCATCCCACTTACCCTTTCAATGTATCACGTATAAGAAATGTCACTGTAATTAACATATAAAATCATCACATCATGTTATTGCACATCACAACTGTACTGTATTATTTATTTTATTATTTCCTCACACATTATGAATATACCGTACTATTTATTATCTCATTCTCACATGTTTGCATACGCCCAGTAAATTAACACATCACAACACCATATACATATATATATATATATACACACAATACATTACCATCACGCTAAATATTCAAAATCACATCAATTCACCATATACCGAAATCCTTATATACATATAACTCATCCCCATATATATAACTAATCCATCGTCTATAAATTTATATCAATACACAAGAGACGAGTATTTAATCGTCATATTGCACACCAACATCGAACACTGATTCCCATTTACACATATACCTTATTCCGGAATTCATACCAATAACTCAAATTATACTAAAATTTTCTTAAAACAACAGATACATAAATACGTTCATACTCACCTAACAGCCCGGGAAGACTCGAAGCATCACTTCTCCATCCGGCGCCCGAAGCCGTTAACATCTCCTATTATCAAGTTTCAAAGCAATTAAGGCTCAAAACATCCAAATCAACCACAGAAAATAACAACACTAATTCAAATATCACTCAGGCGTTTTATCGAACGTCTGGGATGTACACGTGTGTTGCACGTAATATTTAAATTCCTACGGGATGTTTATCCCCAAACAATTACTAAAATCACCCCCAACTTATTCTAATAGTTCTACTAAAATTCTACTACTGTGAAGAAGATAATTCTCACATATATAATTCTCTTTTACAAACCCAAAACCCTAAATTATTAGCAACTTGTAAACTCTCCAATAATTTGCTAATTTATCATCTCTACTATTCCCAACATCTTTTAATCTCCCTACCATAATAGTTCTACTCAATAAAAACTATCCACACTTAATTTTATATAATAAGATAAAATAGGGTATACCTTCCCGAAGCCCTCTCCAAAAATCGACGCTACCACATTGTAGAGAACCCTTCAATTAGTCATCCCCTCAAATTAATTGAAAATTTATGGAGTATTTGGGTGGATTGGGCAGAGAGAGAGCCGAAGTGGGTTTCGGCTTGGGGTCTCCTCTTTTGGCTGGGAAAGAAACGGGGAGGAAGAAAGAAGTGGAGAAGAAAGGAGGTGGGGTGGGGTTTTTATAAAAAAGTTTATAATATAAATATATTTATAAAGGAATAATTACAAATAGGCCCCTAGACCTCCAAAGTATTTCAAATAACCCCAACTCTATTCTTTAATAATACCAACAATACAAAATACATTAAAAATTATCTCATCATAATCCCTCAAAATTATAAAATAAACTATATGTATTCACATAAAATCTCAACTCATGGCTCCAATATATCAATAATACCAATCTACCACAAATATCCATACCAATATCAATATTTAAATAAAATACATCAAAGATAATTTTCACCACTCCAAATATATAAAAACAGATATTTTCGGTATTTTACAAATTCGAGGTGTTACATTGGCATACAAGCTATGCTCCTGCAACTTCTTCAATACCTCTGCCAAAGTGCTTAGAGTGCTCTTCCTCCGACTTCAAATACACCAAAATATCATCAATGAAAACCACCACAAAGGAATCAATAAATGGCCTCAAGATCCGATTCATCCTATCCATGAACACCACCGGTGCATTCGTCACTCCGAACGGCATTACCAAAAACTCATAGAATCAATGATGAGTTCTGAAAGCTATTTTACTCACATCTTCGTCCTTAACTCGTACCTCATGATACCCTGATCGCAGATCAGTCTTCGAAAATACAGCTGCTCCTCGAAGCCTATCAAACAGATCATCAATTCGTGGAAGCAGATACTTGTTCTGAATAGTCACCCTGTTCAACTCCCGATAGTCAATGCACATCCTCATTGACCCATCCTTCTTTTTGACTAACAACACTGGTGCTCCCTACGGTGAAGAACTCGGCCTGATAAAACCCTTGCTCAGCAATTCCAGAATCTGCTTCTTAACCTCATCTTGCTCTACAAGTGTCATCCTGTACGGAGCCTTAGAAATCGAAACACTCCCCGGCTGAACATTAATGCAGAACTGAACATATCGCTGCGGCGACAATCCCGATAAATCTTCCAAGAATACGGTAGGAAAATGCCTGACAGCTAGAGTGCTTCTGACTTCATTTGGAACCATCAACTTAGATACCATAGCCTTTCGGTTCCTTCCACTTCCCTTGAAAAGTCACTGCGGGGCCTCCTAGTGCATTCACCAACATCTCTTTCTTCTTTCATTGAATTGTGGCATCATATATTGCCATCTAATCAATGCCCACAATCACATCCACACCCAAGACTTCCAGCTCAATGAGATCAATGCCAAATAATCTCCCACCAATCTCGATATCATAGCCCTCGTAATATCGATCAGTAATCAACTCTTCCCTTGATGGCGTTGCCACCGATAAGACTCTGCCTGGAAACACCTTAGGTTCCACACCTAATACTTTAGCAAAATTTGGCGATGCAAATGTATGCAAAGAACCATTATCAAATAAAACTTTTGATTAGCCAAAACAATTCCTGGATCACATCCTGCCAAAACAATTCCTGGATCACATCCTCTGAGTTATCCGCATCCTCCTCAGTTAATGCGAACACTCGCCCTTGCCTCTGAAATTTGCTTCTGCCTGCACCTTCCTTCTTCAATTGTGGACAGAACAGCTTAGTATGCCCCTCTCGCCCACACTGGAAACAAGTCTGCTTCTCCAGTTTAGGACATGCTGACCTAAAATGACATGCCTCCTTACAGTAATAACAAGTCACCCCTTGAGTTGCGGGTGCCTTCCGCTCTGGCCTACTGCACCTAACCTGCTTCACTAAGAACTTCTTCCCACTCTGACAAGCTGTTGGTCACTTTTTCCTGTTCCAGGTCTCCTGCTTCTTCTAGAACTGGTCCATATCTTCTTCCGTCATTGCTGACCTCCTGACAAGCTTATCAAACCTTCTGATGCCCAACGGTATCATCCTGCGACCTCAAATTCGGCCTCAAGCCCTGCTCGAATTTCTTGGCCTTCTTCACCTCATCAACAATCAGCTCCGATGCATACCTTGATAGCTGGGTGAGCTTAGTCTCATATTCACGCTATGACATGCTGCCTTACTATAAATTCAAGAATTCCGTTGCCTTCTTCTCTTGAATATCCAGAGGAAAGAAACGATCCCTGAACTCATCCGGAAAAGCTTCCCAAGTCACCTGTTTATCCCCAAAAGTCCTCTTTACTGACTGCCACCAGATGCCAGCATCCTTCTCTAAATGCATTGTAGCCAATTTCACCTTATTGATGCTGGAGTTTCCAAGACTTCGAAGACCATTTCCACCTGTCTAATCCAATCATCAACCTCATTTGGATTAGACTGCCCCATAAAAACGGGCGGCTTCATTCACTTGAAGGACTTAACCTGCTTAATTAGATCAGCATTAACAAACACTGGTCTAGCCCCATGATTCTAATTCTTATTCTGAGCCATGTTGACTGCCAATAACGCATTCAAGGTCTGATACACCCTGGCAATCTCAGTCTCAAGATCAAGTCTAGCCCCATGGGTACCCTCAGCCCCATCACCATTTCTACTATTCCTGGTCATGGGTCCTGCCATTATACTAAATACTGCAAAATGAAGGAAAAGTTAGAGCATCACAATACAATTCACATTCACATCAATACCTCATGGCAAAACCTCAATCATATCCCAAACCAGATCATCTTGTTATAATTTTATGTGATACTCACACTCTAATGTCCACACCTAGGTGCTCACGCTCTAATGTCCACACCTAGGTTTATTTTTATACTATGTTTATCATCACTATTGAAGCATGCTCTGAAACCAATCTCTGTAGCTCCCCGATGATCTAATATAATATCTCAGAAATGCGTGGTACAATTCCCAGCATCAACCTCAATATAATAGTAAACATAGACAAAACACTAGATAAATTTTTCTACTTTTATTACACCAATTCTTTACAAAACACAGCGGAAGATTAAACACCTTGAATTAAAATTTCTTTCTTTTACAACACATTCACTTACAATTTACATGCGCCATAATATCATTCTACCACATGCATCCAAATCCCAAGCTATAGGTACCTACCTGTAAAATATGAGGATAGAGATAACCCTAACCCCCAAAACTATGGGGTCAGCCATAACGGTGTGGGTGACATCAAAAGAAATACAACATGAATAAAACATAATGAATAATGTCATAATCAATACGTACCAACAGTAATAACAAAAGGGATATAAAATAACAATAAATAAAACATGAAAATATCAAGTGAAACTAGACTAAGTGTCAAGTGTAGGAAAACAGAAAACATCATGCAAAAACCAAGTCAAGAAAAATACAAATACAATATGATGACTCTCCGAGGCATACGTGTTGGATTCTATGCATTCCATACTACATAGGTCCGGTGCAATCCCTTATAGTTCTCCACTTTATAGGGTTAAGTCCCTTGTTATGCAACTAATCCTACTACGAGATTTAGATAAACTGTGAGTATTTAGCCTATGCCCCGATAATTCCGCAGGTCAATCTCTATTCACAGATAATTTCGGAGACTATTTCACTCACACCAGGAAATTTTCTAGAATATCCCACACCGCAAGCTATGGCGCCTCATCACACGAAGACCCATGAGCGTCGCTTCGACCTCGATAATTTCGGAGATCAATCCCAAACCGCAGGTAATTCTGAAGACTATTTCACTCATACCTTGATAATTCCAGAGATTATCTCACACCACAGATCATACTAAGGTCCATAACCCATGTTTGCACTTATTTCATCATATCACCATCTAGTGCATGTCCTTATCTTATTAAGTTAATTAATTAATTACGAATCTCCTAGAGTTGTTGTACCCTAACTGACTTAACTCAACTGATCAACAACAATGCCACAACTGGCCAAACCACAAAATCTCAACTGCCAGTGTAATAGGGTCCCACTCACCTTTTAGAGACTCACAACTCAACGATCAACACAAAATCTTTCATTAAAGCCTCTTAATTCCATTATCAATACTCTCATATTAAGAAAACTTCTGAAAAATCAACAAATCCAAATTCATTTAAAATACTCATGAATTCCAGAATTGAAATAAAATATTAATTCTATTAAATAACTGAAAATCATATTTTGAAGTCGTAGAATATCACAAAACATCAATTCCTTCGAAAACCATATATCTTTCATTTAATAAAGTCATGGAACACAATTTAAAATCTATTATAATCAAAATGTGGCTCTCTGTAAAATACTGTAATCTGTAGTAAAATTATCATCTAAAATAGTAGATCAATAATCCATAATATCGAAGAAACAATCGTTCAAGAAAAACGAAGAAAACCCAACAAACGACAATCAGCCAAACATGGACAGTCGACCGTTAAAAACATTACAAAAGTGGCCGGTTGACCGACATGCAAAAATCCAAAAATCAATTAATTGACAGTTGACTGTCATTTTAGTTCAAAAAAAATTTGACAGTTGACCAACAATTAAAAATTCGACATCTTTAATATTCGTGCACCTTTTTACTGATACTTCATTAATTCTTTGTAAAATCATAAATTTGCAAAACGAAATTGCTGAGATGATCAAATACAACTTTTATAACATATAGGAGTTTATAAAACACATCAAAATCCCATCAAGATTACGAAAGATTAATTTTTGACAAAATTCTTCAAAATGGTAAAGTAGTATATATATAAATATGTGTGTAGGTGTGTTAAGCCTTAGTAAAGCTTCACGAAATCATCGTATATAGGTAATATATTGCTTAAAACCATCTCAGTATCACAAGAACTCAGATCCCATTCGAAAACATCACAAAATCACCAAAAAAACAATTTCGGCTGAAGCATAAGGCCCGAAAAACCAAAACCCCTCTTTCACTCAAAACTTGATCTTTTTGATTCAAAACTCTTTTTCCAATTCATTAAACTCATACACAATCACTTAAAATAGTTTATCGATGAAGATACGCAATTATAATAGTCATTCATCAAGTTTTTACTCACCCAACATCAAGAACAGAATCTATGCCATGGATACACAGTAAATAATCGATTTTGTTCACTTTTTGTAATAAACATCATGCACATCATAATAGACACTCAAAATACCAAGAATATGAAGGGAAACAACCTACTCATGATTCCTATTAGGTTCTTTTACAATCTCAAGTCATCTACATGGGGTTTTAATCATCTATAGCATAGGTTTCATGAAAAGATTCAATTTTTTATTCATACATCCATCAAAATTAATTATATCATCTAACATTCTTTCTAATAGACAAATCATCACATACAACATGCATTGAACGATAGGAAATCAAATATATGTCACACACCTTATTGAAGAATCAACCGAAATAATAAAGAGAATAAGAAAAGTCCTTCCTTTCGCAAGAAAAGCAAGATCCTCACTTCGAAACATCAAGAAATCAATAATAAAGAAAACCCTTTGTATAATGCAGCAAAGAGACGACTGCTACCGCCCTTATAACAGGCCGAAAATAGGGTATTAGGGTTTTGAATAGATTTTGCAAAATATCCCTTTTGAATATATCTTTACATATATAAATCCTTATACTTGGAAATTAGATTAACCAATTAAAATTAAATTTTAAAACAAAAATATTCACCCTAATACTGGCCTGACACTATGTTTAAGTCCAGATAACAAAATTTGTAATTTTTTCCGGTAAGTGGCAATTTGGGGAAAAGTCCCTTCTTGAAGAAATTTGCGAAATAAACCAAATCTATTAAAAAAAAGGTAAAATTTTTAACTCTGAGTTGGCTAGGCATCATGCTAAGCCCAAAAATCAAAAAATCTGGAGTTTTTACTCCAAGTGGCAATTTTGCACAAAAGCCCCTCTTTTTGTGATATTTGCAAATATGCCCAATAAATATCAGAAAAATCTAGAAAAATCATAAATAGTACCTACTAATAAATAATACGTTTTCCTAAAATATTTTTTGACTTTGAACTTCCCAAGAAAATATTTGCATGTGTAAAAAGTTAAATTTCACAAAAATGTTTATTAAATCACAAAAAATTATTTTAATTCATTTATAACCTCAAAAAAATTATTAAAAATCTAGTTGTTACACAACCTACCATAGAACGGGTACCAGGGCATAGCCGCTCACCCCGATGACCACCACCATCGGGTGGCCCTGTGGAGCCGGCCGCGGTCACGAGGACCGAGTTCCAAAATTTCAGGAACGAGGTCCTCCAAGCCATCCGAGGCGGACCCAGGGTCGAGGCGCGTGACAACGCATACCCTTAGTCAGAAGTCCGGGACAGCGAATCCCGTGATTCAACCCGCCTACTAGAACAGGTGGACGCCGTCCTTCGGCGCCTCCGGGAGATGGAGAACTGCCTCGCCCATCTCAGCGAGGGCGGGCCGAGGCCAGACCAAGGATACATGGCAAACTGACCCCCATTCTCCACCCAAATCATGGAATCCGAGATCCTAGAAATTTCAGGACTCCCCAATTCGAGACATATGACGGTGAGGGTGATCTCGCTGATCACATAGAAGGCTTCAAAACCCACATGTTGATTCATAGCACTTCATATCCACTCCTATGCCGTGCCATTCCTGCCACCCTGTGTGGCCCAGCTCGAGAATGGTTCTTGAAGCTCACCCCCGACTCCGTCTTCTCGTTCTACTAGCTAGAAGCAAGCTTTCTAGCCCACTTTGTGACCAGCAGAAAGGTTGAGAAGACGAGCACGTTCCTTCTGGACATCAGGCAGAAGGAAGAGGAACCACTCCGCAAGTTTGTTCGAAGGTTCACCGCCGAGGCAAGGTCAGTCTCCTCCATCGAGGAGTACATTTGGGCAGAAGTGCATTCGAGCAGAAGAGGCTCTACACCCCAAGCGTACCAAAGAAGACGTGACCAAAGGGAAGCGCAAGGCAGACGGCATTGAGCCTGCCAAAAATGCCACAAAAGACGTGGCTAGTGTGAAGAGGCCTCCTCCGGCCCCCCGTTTTGAAAGATATATGCTGCTGACCCAGAACGTGTCAGCCATCCTCTTAGAAATCAAGGACAAAGGGATTGTCTAACTCTCTCCCTGACCGAGCAACAACAGAAAACAGGACCAGAGGTTCTACTGCCGGTTTCAGCTGGACCATGGATACGAGACGGACGATTATCGCTCCCTTAAAGAAGAGATAGAGGCCCTCATCTAACAAGGGTACCTGAGGGAATTCACCCGAACTAACCCGAGGGACCAGAGGAATCTGAGGCCTTTGCCTCCTCCTCGAACGGTCAGCAAGCAACCCGACCGAGATCTCGAGCCGGAAGAGACAGGGGGGGGGGCAAGCCATCCTACATTGTGTCCACGACGGGCCCATGGGAGGAGATTCTAAAACCTGCTGCAAGGTTTTCTTACGGGAGGTAAGCTTGGTCCACGACCAACCGCCCCCTAGGATTCAGCAACAGATTGTCTCCTTCTTAGGAGAAGACCTGGAGGGCATCAAATCTCACATTGCAATGTTCTAGTCATCAGCCTCGGCATGGTTAACCACGAGGTACGACGTATGCTCGTGGACAACGGAAGCTCAGTCAATATCCTCTTCCTGGTCGCCTTTGAAAGCCTCAAACTCTCCCGCGAGAGGTTGAAACCAGCCGAATACACGGTCCATGAATTTTCTGGCATCCTCGTCCAGATCGAGGGTATTGTCACGCTCGACATAACGGCAGGCACGACCCCGACCCTCCGGACTGATGCAATGGAATTCACGGTGGTCAATGTTAAAGCCGCCTATAACGCCATCCTCGGCAGACCCGGCCTTCGCACCTTCCAGGCAGTTCCTTCTGCCTACCACTTAAAGCTTAAGTTTCCGACTGATCACGGGGTGGGTGTTGTCCGAGGTAACCAGGAGTCAGCACGTTCGTTCTACATGACCGCAGTAGGGGCAGGCGTCTTTCCCCTCGACGCTGTAGAACTCCATTCTGAGCGGGGATCAGAACCCATCGATGTGCTTGAGAAGGTCCCATTTTTCAAGGAAAAACGTCCAAGTGGTTCCGGGTTAGCCTATCATTGGCCCCAGACCTAAAGCAAACAGTCAATGAGTGCGTTCACCAGAACTCCGACCTCTTTGCATGGATGCCATCCGACATGTCGGGAATCTCTGAAGACATCATAATGCACCGGTGAGCGTCCGACCGGACTCAAAGCCAGTCCTGCAGAAGAGGCGTAAGTTTTCCCTCTATCGACAACTGGAAGTCAGGGAGGAAGTAGGAAAAGTCCTCTCGACGCGTTTTATTCAGAAGGTCAGCTACCCGGAGTGGCTGGCTAATTTGGTCATGGTGAAGAAGGCAAGCAACACATGGAGAATCTACATTGATTTCACAGACTTGAACATCCATCCCCTCATAGATGCGAGAGCAGGACACGAACTACTTAGCATCATGGATGCCTTTTCAGGCTATAACCAGATAAGAATGTTCCCACCAGACATACCAAAAATAGCCTTTGTGACCGACCAAGGCCATTACTGTTACCGGGTCATGCCCTTCAAGCTGAAGAATGCCAGCGCCACTTATCAAAGGCTCGTAAATCGGGTTTTTAAGGACAAGATCAGGCAGAACATGGAAATGTATGTTGACGATATGCTCGTCAAAAGCTATTCGGGCCAAGATCATGTGGCCGACCTCGAAGAAGCTTTTGGGGTCCTACTATCACACAACATGAGGCTCAATCCCTCCAAGTGCGCCTTTGGTGTATCCTCGAGGAAGTTCCTCAGATTCATTGCAAGCCACTGCAGAATCTAAGCAAATCCTGAAAAGTTTCGAGCCATCCTCGATATGGCTCCCCCTAATAAACACCAAGGAAGTGCAAAGGCTCACGGGGCAACTGGCGGCCATCGGCCGTTTCCTCTCCAAATCTTGAGATAAGCCGCTCCCATTCTTCAAAGCCCTTAAAGGGGCAAAAAGCGTCGAGTGGACAACCTCCCAGCAGGAGGCATTCGACCAGCTGAAGGCATACCTCGCTAACCCACCACTCCTCAGCAAGTCGGAGCCGGGCGAACCCCTGTTACTCTACTTGGTCGCCACCGAACACGCACTCAACATCGTGTTGGTCAGGGAAGAGGATGGGTCATAGAAGCCCCTCTACTATGTTAGCAAAGTCCTGCATGACGCGGAGGTCAGATACTCGAGGACGAAGAAAATTGCATATGCACTGATAATGGCAGTGAGGAAACTCCGTCCCTACTCTCAGGCCCACTCCGTCCGCATTCTCACAGATCAGCCTCTCAAAACAGTCCTTGACAAGCCCGAACATTCTGGCCACCTCATCAAATGGTCAATCGAACTCAGTCAGCACGACATCAGCTACCACCCTCGGACAACAATCAAAGGCCAGGCGCTCGCAGAATTTATTACTAAATGCACCATCCCTGGGCCCCCGAGAAATTCAGCTGAACACCCCTGCTTGGGACGTTTACGTCAACGGTTTGTTCTGCGAGAAAGGGAGCGGGGCGAGCATCATCCTTAGAGGCCCCGATGACTTTATCTTTCAGTATTCTCTTCTGCTCAGTTTTTTAGCCACGAACAACGAGGCAGAATATAAAGCTCTGATTGCAGGACATTATAGTGGCCTACCAGGCGGGCGTGAGGCAAATACATGTCTTTAGTGACTCATAACTCGTGGTCAAATAGATCACTAGAGTATGAGGCCCATGTCCACCGAATGGCCCAATACTTGGCGCGAGCAAAGCAGCTCCTGCAGCTCTTCATAAAGGTGGATGTCCACCGGATCCCAAGAGAACAAAACTGTCATGCCGAATCCTTGTCCAAACTCGCGTTGTCTTCTCTTGGAGGATTAGACCGAACAGTCCTAGCCGAGGTCCTTCTTAAGCCAGCAATCGAAGAACCGGAAGTCTTCTGCTTCACCGAAGACGATTCCACCGAGACGTGGATGAGCCTTATACACAGGTTCCTAACAACTGGCGAGCTTCCACCACCTGGCCACGACACGAAGCATTCGGGCGCGGTCCAAAAGATTCACCTTAATTAGGGACGTGCTCTTTAAAGCTCCTACACGAAGTCGGACGGGAGACCTTATCTTCGATGCCTAACACCAGACGAGGCTAATTATGCCATGGAAAAACTACACGAAGGGATCGGGGGGTGCCATATGGGCAACAGGTCCCTGGCCCAGAAAGCACACATTCACGGCTACTACTGGCAAACTATGTTGTAAGATGCTAAAAAACTCATCCGAATCTACAGCCCCTACCAGAGGTTCTCCCCCATTAAACACTCACCCCAGGTCGAGCTAAAGTTACTTTCTAGTCCTACTCCCTTCGCCATGTGAGGAATGGACCTGGTTGGACCCTTTCCATCGGTGACCGGCCAGAGGCGATTCCTCATCGTGGCCATTGGGTAGAGGCAGAGCCCCTAACTACCATCACCGAGCATCAGGCTCAACAATTCTTTTGGAAACACATAGTCTACCGATTTGGGATCCTGCGCATGCTAATCACCGATAACAAAACCCAATTCACCGGCAAAAACTTTCAAAAATTTTGTGACGACCTCGGCATTCAACAGCGCTTCTCGTCAATCTCTCATCCCCAAACGAACGGCCATGCCGAAAACACCAACCGTCAAATTCTTGACGGTCTGAGAAAGTGGCTGGATCAGTCGCCCAAGGGTCTGTGGGTTGAGGAGTTGTTAAGCGTCCCTGGTCACATCGAACTACTAAGTGAATTCCAACCGGTGAGTCCCCTTTCAATCTGACCTATGGGACCAAGGCGGTCATCTCTCTAGATGTCGGCCTCCCATCGCCGAGGTACTTGGGCATCAACGAAGATTCAAACTCAAGTGACCTCAGGGCCAACCTGGACCTCGTTGACGAGGTACGGGAAAGATCCAGCATCCGATGGGCCATTTACCAAAAAGGGTCGAGAGGCTCTACAACAAGAAAGTTCGCAAACCAACATCAATGAAGGGGACCTTGTGCTCCGAAAGATAACAATCTCCCAGCCCACAGCCAGAGGCAAGCTTGCCCCCAACCGGGAGGGCCCGTATAAGATCTCCCAGCTGGTACGTCCCCGCATGTACCGCCTCAAAAACTTGGGGGGCAAGATGGTTAAGAGGCCCTAGAATGTGGAGCACCTCACCAAAATTCAAGAGGGAAAGTATGGGAGAGTCCACTGTTGTAAGCACTACGTGCCAATTCTCTTGTAAGCAAATGGTCATGGTATAAAAGCAGCACATTTTTTGTTGATTCAGAGTTCATACCAAATCTCGAGCAAGGCACCAACTTTCTCACAAGCTTGGATGCTCGATGCTCGGCATGTATCTCGAGAAAGACACCAATTTTTTCACAAGCTTGGACGCCCGACGCTCAGCATGTATCTCGAGCAAGGCACCACCTTCCTCACAAGCTTGGATGCCTGACGCTCGACATATATCTCGAGCGAGGCACCAGCTTTCTCACAAGCTTGGATGCTCGGCGCACAGCATGTATATCAAGCAAGGCACCAGCTTTCTCACAAGCTTGGTTGCCCTATGCTTGGTATGTATCTCGAGCAAGGAACCAACTCTCTCACAAGCTTGGACAGACGACGCTCGGCATGTATCTCTAGTAAGGCACCAGCTTTCTCACAAGCTTGGATGCCTGACGTACGGCATGTATCTCGAGCAAGGCACCATCTTTCTCACAAGCTTGGACGCCCGACGCTCGGCATGTATCTCGAGCAAGACACAAGCTTTCTCACAAGCTTGGACGCATGACGCTCGGCATGTATATCGAGCAAGGCACAAGTATTCTCACAAGCTTGGAGGCACGACGCTCGGCATGTATCTCGAGAAAGGCACCAACATTCTCACAAGCTTGGATGCCCGACGCTCGGCATGTATCTCGAGCAAGGCACCAGCTTTATCACAAGCTTGGATGCCCGACGCTCAGCATGTATCTCGAGCAAGGAACAAGCTTTCTCACAAGCTTGGATGCACGACGCTCGACATGTATATCAAGCACGGCACAAGCTTTCTCGCAAGCTTGGAGGCACGATGCTCGGCATTTATCTCGAGCAAGGCACCAGCTTTCTCCCAAGCTTAGATGCCCGACGCTCGGCATGTATCTCGAGCAAGGCACCAGCTTTCTCACAAGCTTGGATTCCCAACGCTCGGCATGTATCTCGAGCAAGGCACCAGCTTTCTCACAGGCTTGGAGGCACGACACTCGGCATGTATCTTGAGCAAGGCTCCAGATTTCTCACAAGCTTAGATGCCCGATGCAGGGCATGTATCTCAAGCAAGGCACCAGCTTTCTCACAAGTTTGGATGCCCCAACGCTCGACTTGTATCTCAAGCAAGGCACCAGTTTTCTCACAAGCTTGGATGCCCGACGCTCGGCATGTATCTCGAGCAAGGCACCGAATTTCTTACAAGCTTGGATGCCCGACGCTCGGCGTGTATCTCGAACAAGGTACCAGCTTTCTCACAAGCTTGGATGCCCGATGCTCGGCATGTATCTGAAGCAAGGCACCAGCTTTCTCACAAGCTTGGATGCCTAACACTTGGTATGTATCTCGAGCAAGGCACCAGCTTTCTCACAAGCTTGGAGGCATGATGCCGACATGTATCTCAGGTAAGGCACCAGATTTCTTACAAGCTTGGATGCCCGACACACGGCATGTATCTCGAGTAAGGCACCAGCTTTCTCACAAGCTTGGACGCCCGACACTCGGCATGTATCTCGAGCAAGGCACAAGCTTTCTCACAAGCTTGGATGCACGATGCTCGGCATGTATATCGAGCAAGGCACAAGCTTTCTCGCAATCTTGGAGGCCCGACGCTCGGCATTTATCTCGAGCAAGGCACCGGCTTTCTTATAAGCTCAGACGTCATACTTACCACAAGCACCCGCGGTGGAATCTACGATAGCTCAACTCCTACCCCCTCGGCTCGTACATCACCCGCTAATGTTCCCTTAACCCCTATAAGCACTAACTGGGGTTTCGTCAAAAT
Organism: Hemerocallis citrina; assembly: GCA_017893485.1. NCBI lineage: Eukaryota > Viridiplantae > Streptophyta > Magnoliopsida > Asparagales > Asphodelaceae > Hemerocallis > Hemerocallis citrina. Next base: position 213,110,984 of record CM030361.1, on the reverse strand, counting down.
TTACCAAGTCCTAAATCGTCAGTCGGCTTTTCGGCTGCCACCGCGATAAAAAATTTCTGCTTGGATTTATGGCCCTCGCCCACGACGAGAGCCAACGGGCCCCAACCCTCAGAGCGACCCACTTTTCACCCACTGACAACGGGAGGTAAGCAACGCTCATAGCCGTTACCCCCAATTATCAGAGGATGGCAGGAGAGCCACCGGTCAGGGCTCCCAAACAGAAGCTTAATTTTGGGGACACTCACCGGCGGTCAACGCCTCCGAGCCCTGTCCTCCGAGATCGACCACCCTTCCACCCGCTGACAACTAGGGATAAACCGGCGGCCACCGCCATTACCCCGAATTGTCAGAGGGTGGTAGGAGAGTCACCGACGACGAGGACTCACGGTGAAGTGAGAAATAAACTGATGAAAGGGTGGGGGTTATATAACCCTCTGCGGGCCACATTCATGACGGGGGAAGTCGAAATGTCAAAGAGGGCCATTAATGTTCTCAGAAGACGAAACGTCCTCCGTTGCCAAGCTTTTAGGATCCCTCACCCTCGTTACAATCTTCGGATCGAATCCCTGGCTCGGCTCGAATGTCGAGTATCTTCCCTAGAAATATTAATCACAAAACAGAAAAATAGCCAAGACAAGACAATCGTCTTCTCATATTATTTCATCAAAGGAAATTACATCGTTACATAGAGAAACTTCGTTACATTGATAAAACCTAGCCTACGGCTCCTGTGTCGGAACCATAGGGTCAAAGCAAACAAGCTCTAGTCCGGCCGACTGAGTCGGATCCTTCGCTGGGTCTCCCGGTCTCGCCAAGGTGGACACGCTAGCAACGGAGCTCTGCACCTCACAAGGCATCACCGGACCAATCCTTGGGGTCGGAAACGAAAATACCATTAGGAGGACGGGGGCCAGTGAACGAAATGGACTGGGACCCAGACATCCCGAGCATTACCTTGTATCACTGCACCTCCAATTCCTTCTCTACTATAACCTCGCGGAGGAAAGTTTCAGACGAATGTATTTGGGGAGAGGTACTAGCCCTCGAAAATGGAGCTCCAGTAGGGTCTAGGTCATGGTCGGAAAACAACTTCTTGAACCGAGCCAGCTCTATGCTGAGCCCCTTGGACTTGTCCTTAAAGTACTTGATGGCGGACTCAATTTGTTCACCTCTGAATCAAAGCAATATCCATAGCCGAGACCTTACCTTTCAATTAGTTCACCTCCGAGACCACAAGGTTCCTCCGCTGGGGGCACTGTCATCTACCAAAGACAGACGAATATCACTTCGAGCTAAAAACACTTGACTAAAAAATCAAGCTGGACAATCCAAATTCATCCAAGTCAAGAGGTTCGGCCAAAAAACTTTTCATTGCTCAAAAAGGGTAATATTACAAAAAGTGCGTTGGCCAGTCAACTTTCAGCTGTTACAAAAAGGTATAAACAAAAATGAACGGAGGAAAAGAAATGACAAGGGCTACTTCTGTCCCACCTCTTCCTCGGCTTACTGTTCAGGGTGGGGCTCATCGTTCGCAGCATCACATCACCCCCCTCCCCCCCCCGGGATTCAGCGGGTGCTCGGGCACGTCTAAGTCATAATGAAAGCCGCTTAGGTCCAACTTCAGATGAAAGTGCTTGACATGCCGGAATGCCCTGGCGTAAACCACATCATGGGCTTCATTCACTTTGTCCATCCTTTCCATCTCCATCTCTTGCACGTGCTCTTCGCCCTCCTTCCTCAGGTCGGCCACTTTCTTCATGAAAGCATCCTCCTTGTTTGCCAACTCCGCCCGGAGAGCCTAGATTTAGCCCTCGAGCGCCGTCTTCTCTAGCTTGAGGTTCTTAGCCTCCCACTCCCAGCACTGGGGATTCCTTGTCTCGTTCGCCAGGTCCTTCTTTTGTAGTTCACCAGCTGAGCCCCCTCCACGCAGGCCCGTCAGAAACTAACTTAAGAAAATGCAAAATACTTCAACACAATCAACTGTCATTTTACCTGCAAACTCACCAGAGCCCACTTCATGTACGAGGACTCGACGGTGTTGCACTCCCGGGCCTTCTAATCTCGGGGCGGTGCGATCTTCTCAACAATCTCACCGGCCATCGGCCCGTCCGAGATTTTATCGCTAACCTTAACTCCCCAATTCGGTGCCCAGGGCCGCAGACCCACCTCGCCGACAATCTAGTCGACAGTCGGAGAGACTGGAGGAAAGCCCGCATTCACCACAGTGGCGACCTTCTGGCTGCTGGGGCTGGGGCTCGATTTTGAGCTTTTGTGCTTCTTCGGCGACTGGAGAGGGGACTCCTCCGCAACCCCCTCGGGTGGGGTTCTCCTATGTTTCTTGTGAAGAGGTCAGTCATCCTTCTCGACCGCCTGCTTCTTCAACAGTGCCCTCCTCACGGCAATCGCATCATTATTCATACCTGCAAAGGGGAAAATCACGTAAGATGAGCGAAAATACTTGAAAGAAATCTAAATAAAAAACATACTCATAGGAGTGGGGCTTAGTCCGATTCAAGCCAAGTGCCTCTCCTTCACATTTGGCCAACCAATGCTATTGCCCGAACATATCTTCTCAATGTCTGCCCATTCCTCGGCCGTCAAATTTGACTTGCGAGGGTCGTTCAGATTGGGCTTATAAAACCTCTAAGCCGTGGGTATCACCCTTGGAGGCTGGTTCTGAACGATGAAATACTTCTCTTTCCACACTTTAATAGAATCCGGATGCCCGTGCACGACCCTCCTCTTCCGTCTCAGCGAAATATAATAGATCCCCTCATACTCGTCGGATGAGCTGAAGCCGAGGATCGCCCAGAAGTAATTCTGTAACGCCCCAATTTCCATACACTGGGAAACCGTGACATAAGCTAGAATCTTTCCTTCAATTAGCCACAATACACAAAAAAAAGGAAAATTTAAAACTTTTTTTTCAACACAAATGTATTACTAGTCCGAATATTATAAAACTACAATACATTACATCAGTGTTACAATAATAGCTTTACAACCCCAAGTGTTACAACTTTCAACAAATTACATCAGAGTACAAGGAATAAAGAACAACACTTGGTACTTCACTTGGATGATTCCCAACAAATAAATAAATTACAATAAATGTTACAAATGAAACAATAGTAACCAACATAATTTACAGCAAAAAATAAAATCGACTCATGCTTCTCTTGCCTTGAGTCATCCTGAAAACTGTACATGTACTTCTACAATCCAGTACCTATTGAAGTGGGGATGTCAGCACTTATACTGACGCTTTAAGGCTGATGACTAGCAGCGATTCTCAACTATAAGCAACAGATTGATGAAAAGAGAAACGTGTATATATAATTGATGTGTCAGTGTATGCTATGACTTAGACTCTAATGCAAGATTAACTAATGCAAGGATGCTCTTATTCTAATGTAAATGAGACTTTGGAACAGTATGCAACCCATACTACATATGTCCCATATCAAGCCGTTTCTTCATATATAGGAATTTGAACCCACATCATGAATTCTACTTTTGTACCCATCCTGTTCATGACACATACTACATGACTCATGAGGTTGCAGGTATGGTCTAGTTCCGCTACTACAGTACAATAGTGGTATCCCTATTTTCCACTATTGCGTGGCGAACCGGTCCTCGCTCAAAGCCAACACGAACTACAAGATACCTGTCAACCTTCTTCCGTGCCTTCAACTCGTCATGAGAAGGAATAGAACCTGATGGAATCGTAGGGTCTATTTCACTAGGATAACCTCTCGTTCTTATCATGGCTGTTCAGGAATTAACAATCAAGATATGGATCCCGTGCTCCCAACTCGTCATGAAAAAGTACCGCTCGTATCCCCTTGACAGGGGGATACATCCCAATAACACCTCCTAGTGTCAGTATATAGGAGAAGTCAGATTATAGGGTCACCCCTAACACCAACTCTCACCCTTCGGTAATTTATAGAAAAAAATGGTTAAGTAACTGTTACTATCCTAACGATGTTACTAACCTTGACCAAACAAGCAAGACATGCTACTGTGCTTCCAACTCGTCATGAAAAAGTATCATACGTGTCCCTCTTCTAACCAAACAAGCAAGACATGCCACTGTGCTTCCAACTTATCATGAAAAAGCACCGTACGTGTCCTTCTTCTAGAGAGTGTAACAATTTGTCGATACAATTAACCAAGTCTTAACCTAGACTTCACAAGATCTCCTCGGATCCACTCACAGCCTACCTATTAAAGATAATTACTCCATACGAGCCCAATGAGCTACGCATAAAGAAATAACTACATACGAGCCAGGTGAGCTACGTATGAGATGGACCATTACTTATTACATGACTTATGAGCACAAGGAATACTTGTTACTCATAATCAAGTGCATGATTCCAACAATAAACAATTCACGACAACTCTAGTTAACATGAACTAGAATTTCATGCATAAGCTTACTAACCAAAACTTGATCTTTTATGATTAGAAGAAACAGAAGAATTTTTCTAATAGTCTATTACAAACATACTACCAATGAAAAACACCAAAGCGACATAAAAACCTTCCGACAGCCTAGAAGCAACTATGCTACGCTTATCGGAATTCGATAAAAATAGACCTTTTAGGAAGGCAAAAACATCTACCATAACTCTCTAGTTGACCACTTTTCAGATTCTGCAAGGAATCCAAAATTTGGTCCATCGAACACACGCAAACAGTTTAACCAACCTGCGGATTTTTAACAAAATGATGAAACTTCGCAAGCTAGTAACTCTTGCTCTACTTGTCGGAATCTAATGAAACTGGACAATTTTAAAAGGTGGGAACATCTACTACAACTTCATAGTTGACAATGTTCTCAGATTCCGTAAGGAATTCCAAATTCCTGCCCCTCGAACATACGCAAACAGTTAACCAAACCACAAAATTTCAACAAAAAGCTGAAACTTTTACAGCTTGTAACTTTTGCTCTACTTGTCCGAATGTAATGAAACTAGGCAATTTTGAAAATGTGGGAACATCTACTACAACTTCCTAGTTGACCACTTTCTCAGATTCCGTAAGGAATTTTAAATTCCTGCCCTCTAACATACGCAAACAGTTAACCAAACTACATAATTTCAACAAAAAGATGAAACTTCTATAGTTTGTAACTTTTTCTCTACCTGTCGGAATCTAATGAAACTGGAAAATTTGAAAAGGTAGGAACATCTGCTACAACTTCCGAGTTGACCACTTTCTCAGATTCCATAAGAAATACCAAATTCCTGCCCCCGAATATACGCAAACAGTTAACCAAACTACAAAATTTCAACAAAAAGCTGAAACTTCTATGGCTTGTAACTTTTGCACTACTTGTCGAAATTTAACCAAATCACAATTTAGAAAGGTGGGAACGTACACAACAACTCTCTAGTTGATGAATTTTTCAGATTCCTTATGGAATTCAATCTACCGTCTTTTGAACACACGCAAAAACTAACAAAGACAACCAAAGTTATAGCAAAGCTGAAACTTTCAAAGCGCATAACTTCTACTCCGCTTATCAGACCCTAACCAAATAGGGCAATTTGGAAAGTTGAAAGACTCTACTACAGCTCTCTAGTTGAACACTTCTCCAAATTCAGTAAGTAAAAGATCCAAAAACATTGAAAAACCCAACAGCGAGCTTTTCAGCTTAAAGGCTGGCTGCTACAAATTGTAAAGACCATAACTTCTACTCCGCTTATCGGAATCAAACCAAATAGGTCAATTTGGAAGGTGAGAATGTCTACTACAACTTCCTAGTTGGCCACTTCCTCTGGTTGATCAAGTAAGAGGCTCAAAAACATAGAACAAGTCACAGCGAGCACTTCAGCCCAAGCTGGCTGCTGTGTCTTGTAAATGGTATAACTTCTTCTCTGCTTATCAGAATCTAACCAAATAGGGCAATTTGGAATGGTGAGAGACTCTACTAAAACTCTATAGTTGAACACTTCACCAAATTTAATAAGTAAAAGATCTAAAAACATCGAAAAACCCAACAGCGAGCTTTTCAGCTTAAAAGATGGCTGCTGCAAATTGTAAAGAACATAACTTCTACCCCACCTATCGGAATCTAACCAAATACGGCAATTTGGAAAAGTGATAGACTCTAATACAACTCTCTAGTTGAATACTTTACCAAATTCAGTGAGTAAGGGGTACAAAAACATTGATCAAACAAAACAATAAGTTTTCAGCCAAGCTGATTGCTTTGTTTTGTAACGGCCATAACTTTTGCACCACTTATCATAATTTAACCAAATAGGGCATTTTGGAAAGGTAAGAATGTCTACTGCAACTTCCTAGTTGATCACTACTCCAAATTCCGTAAGCAACATCAAATTTCAGGTCCTCGAACATAAGCCGAACTTCACCACAAAATAGCAAGTTGCTATTTTTTTCTCAACACTCGCTATTTTGGGGGAAACGGTCATTTCACCCATCAAAACCACTCCAAAAAATCCCCAAAAATTGTAGCATGGTAATAAAACCTATAAGAACCACCAAATAAATTTGGGGTCAAAAATCCCCCTTTAACCTAGTTAAATAATTCTAACCCTAAAACAACAAATATCGAATCTTTATGCTTCTATTTTGTGTTCTACCACTTGAATCTTTAAATGCCATATATTCTTGGTCCATACTACTCATATGCATCATGAATTAGTCCATATTGTTCACGCAATAACATATAACAATAATAAATAAAAATAACAAACATGAGAATGAGAAACCCCCACCCAAAAACGGTTGGAAGAACTTGCTAGCCTTCTCCTCCTTGCTCCTTGTTCTTGCACCTCTTCAAGAACACCACAAATGGAACCCATGAAACCCTAACCCCTCTTTTGATTTTGATCTCTCTTTTATTTTCTTTTATTCTCAATTTTTTCCTAAATAAAACTAGTAAAAGAACTATAAGAGAAGAAGAGAAGGAGATGGGGAAACACCAATTGAAAAGAGCGCTTGCTCTTGGTAAAGGGTGGCCGGCCAATGGGGTATGGAGGGGTTTCTTTAGGATGAGAGGAAGTGGTTTGTGGCTGAGAATGAGGCCAAGTGTCATTCCATTTCACGGTTAAAACAATTGATGTTCAATTTGCAAATAAATATTGCAATCAAACACAATAAATTTGCAATCATATCCTAGTCCAATTCTAACCCTCCATCTCATCATGATGGACAAAAAATAAAAGATATTTTTCCCAAATCACATACTACACGACTTCGTACAAACGTACGAAATCGATATAGTTCATACACGTACATATATCTGTATATAGAGATAATTTTTAGTAGTTAAAACGAATCAATCTGTACAAAAATACTTTAATTTCGAGAAATAAAAATAAAATAATTTTTTTACTGGCTCGGAAGATTTCAGTATCCATTTGATATAAAGCAGATATATACCGACTATTATATACGTAGAGATAATGTTTATTAACAAAATCGAGTGATATCCAATAAAAATATTTCAATTCTGAAAATTAAAAAAATAATAAAATGATAATTTTTAATATCTGCCCGGGATTTTCCAGATATTTTCTCAAAAATGCATTTTCCAAGATTTTGTACAAGTGAACAAAACTGATACAATACATATATATACTTACTAGTATATATATCCAGATAACTTTTTATTAGAAAAACCTAGTAATTTTCATAAAAATATTTTAATTTAAAAAATAATAATTTATACAATATAATATCCGACCGGGATGTTACAATTTCAGCTTCGGCCGGACACCCCGCTCCTCGCAGAGCTGTCACGGATCGCTTCCCGAAAGGGATATACGAAATATGGATACGTGACTAAGTCCACTGAATGATTTTCATCATCCATAAGCTGTCATGATCTTTACAACATTTCACAAGAATAATCAGAGTAGGAAGCAAGAGAAGTCAACCACGCATGCATAAACGAATCAATATACCAATAGAAATTTCTTGAAACAAAGCTTAATAAACTTCAAATAAACTATATCTGAACAAGTAAAAAATCCTGGGTCATACTGCCCGATACAAAATATTAATCCAAGTAACCAAGTACAATTATTCAAGATAAGTAACAAGAAATAAATAGATATAGCAAGATCTCCAACCAACTAGAATCTTAAATCACCTACTCCATCGGGCAGCTGATCACCACAATCTGTAGTTTTATAAATTGCAAGAAAAAGGAAAAGAGAAACAAAACACGCCCGTCAATGCAAGTTACGGGCTGCTTGTAGTGCAGGTACAAGTACAGGAAAAGAGTAAACAAATATAGAGTAATAGCGGAAGCAAACATAGCATGGAATAGACATGACAACAAAATAGAACAACTAGAATTGCAAGATGAACGAGTGCAAGTGGCATGTAACAAGTGTCAAGTATCATGTAAACGAGTAATGAGTAACAAGTGTCATGTACAAGTAACAAGTAACAAGTGTCAAGTAATCATGTTCAAGTCTTGTATTAAATCTATCTAGGTAGCATTTCATGTGTCCCAGTTTTTTACCACATGGTTGCTACTTACATGCAAATTTCGTTTAGGCATACTGGTGGATTTTTATAGGACCGTGTACTCAGGCATCAAGTCAAGTAACAAGTTACAAGCATGAATCACGTAATCTTGAACACTTGGCGTCAAGTTGTAGTAACAAGCATGAATCATGCAGTAACGAAATATGGCATCATATAATAATAAGCATGAATCATGTAGTCATGAAACATGGCGACATATAGTAATAACAAGCATGAATCATGTAATCATGAAATATGGCAACAACTAGTAACAAGCATGAATCATGTAATCATGTAATATGGCAGCAAGTAATGGGAACAAGGCCCCCTTCTGAGTACACATACCTATATTGTCCACTACTAAGGTCTTTCCCTTAACCCCAGCTTGGTTATTTATTATTATTATCAAACAGGCATGTACGTGTACAAAACATGACAAGAATAACACGACATGAACAAGTTACAGGTTCTGGTTGGAAGATAAACATGCACAGATAAAAGACAACTAGTAAAAGATAAGGACAACGAAAATTCTAGTTCAGGATAGCAAGATAGTATTATACAAAATCTGTGATTCCCGTTGCCACAAACATGCAAACCTGGATCCGTTAGAGAATATGAAAAATAGACTCCTGGTCGAATCCAGCAAATATATATAAGTGGATCCAAGATTTTTGACTTTGCCTCATGTTCAACTCCTTATGGGCTTAATGGGTTATGGGTAGTGGATCCAAGATCAAATAGGGATTAAATAGAATAGGGTTCAACTAGGGTTTAAAATAATTAGATCCTTCAAGAAAATAGAATAAAAACAAAATGAATAAATAAAATAGGGCATGAACAATTAAAATAATGGGGATCAAAGAAATACAAGCTCGATCAACATAGATGAAATAATAGGATACAATTGAATCAAGAAGAACAAATAAAGGACGACAAATCAAATAGATGAATATATTGAAAAAGAAGATCCAGTACATGGTCCAAAAAGATATACAAGCTGAATAAATACCCAAAAAGAAAATACATAAAATGAAAAACAGGGGTTGCAAATCCTACCCACCTAACAAAAAAAATTTCGTCCTCAAAATTCAAACAAGAGGTACATAGGGTAACCCCGAAAATGAAAGAAAGAACAAAACAAAAAGCTTCTCAAACAGATGAGAAAACTTTTGCAGAATCTCCTCCAGCTCCCACTTTGACTCACCCGCCGAGTGAGGATTCCAAAACACATGAACCAGCTTGATGACCTTGTTCTTAAGCACTTTCTTCCGCCAATCAAAAATAGCAACAGGCAGAATCTCACAAGTCAAATCCGGCCGAACAGTCAACTCAGAATAGTCAATCACGTGGCTCTCATCTCGGATATATCTCATGAGTTGTGAAATATGGAAGACATTGTACACTCCTGATAAAGCTAGCGGCAATGCAAGACGATAGGCCACCTTGCCTACTCGTTCCACAATGTCAAACGGCCTAATAAACCTAGGGTTGAGCTTGCCCCCACCACCAAACCGAATGAAACCTCGCCAAGGTGATACCTTCAGGAAAAAATGGTCACCAACCTCAAACTCCAAAGCTCTCCAATGGACATCAGCCCATCGCCTCTGCCTATCCTGAGCTACCTGCAAGTGCTTCCTGATCTGAGTCACCGTATCAACTGTCCTGGTGATCAACTCTAGACCCAACAACTTCCTCTCACTAATGTCATCCCAGCACACTGGGAATCTGCACTTCCGCCCATAAAGTGCCTCGAACGGTGCAGTTTTAAGATTGGCCGGAAAGCTGTTATTATACGAGAACTCTACGAGATACAAATGGTGCTCCCATGATCCACCGAACTGCAGCATACAGGACCTCAACATGTCCTCAAGAATCTGGATGGTCCTCTCTAATCGTCCATCAGTCTGGGGATGAAAAGCTGTACTGTACGTCAATTTACTCCCCAAACTATTCTGAAGACTCCCAAAATTGAGACCTGAATCTCATATCCTTGTCGGATACAATACTAACTGGAATCCCATGAAGTCTGACGATCTCTTGCATGTACTTCTCAGCTAGGCTCTCAGTAGACTGTCCGACTCGGAAGGGAATGAAGTGAGCACTCTTCTTCAGTCGGTCGACAATCACCCAAATGGCATTATGACCCTTAGGACTCCTCAGCAAAGCGGTCACAAAATCTATAGTGATATGTTCCCACTTCCACTCGGGAATGGGAAGCGGTTGAAAAAGTTCGGCGATCCTCTGATGCTCTGTCTTAACTTGCTGGAAGATCGAACACTGAGATACAAACCGAGACACAACCCTCTTCATACCGTGCCACCAGAAATGAAGCTTCAAGTCCCGATACATCTTAGTACCTCCAGGATGAATCGAATATGATTACTGATGGGCTTCCTCAAGCAACCTCTGACGAACTTCGCCCTTCGGGACACACAATCTAGACCCAAAACGAAGCAATTTATCAACATGAATAACCATATCTATTCAGGAACCAGACTCAACTTCAGCTCTAAAACCCTGCAACTGGACAACATCAGCCTGAGCCTCTTTGATCTGATCAACAAGAGACGACTGAAGCTGGAGCATCAAACAACTCCGATCAGAACTCGGCAACAACACATCCAGCTCCAGCCTCCTCAACCAAATCATTCTGCTGAGTAAGGAACATAACTACTAATCTCCTGCTCAAAGCATCGGCACCAAGTTCACTCTACCACGATGGTATTGCAAACTGATGTCATAATCGGCCATAAGCTCCAACCAACGCCTTTGCCTTATGTTCAACTCCTTCTGGGCGAAGATGTACTTGAGACTTTTGTGGTATGTAAAGATCTCCACTCGGTCCCCATGTAAATAATGTCTCCAGGGCTTCAAAGCAAAGATCACTGCTGCTAATTCCAAGTCATGAGTCGGATAGTTCTTCTCATGCGGCCTCAAATGCCTCAATGCATAAGCAACGACTCGGCCTTTCTGCATCAGAACTGCTCGACCCTTACCCGAAGCATCACAGTGAACTGCAAATCCTCCTGAACCATCTGGAATTGTCAATACTACCGCTAACATCAGTCTGCTCTTTAACTCAGCAAAAGCTTCACTGCAAGCCTCAGACCAACAGAACTTCTCATCCTTCCCAGTCAGCCTAATCAATGGTCCTACTATTTTCAAAAATCTTGGACGAATTTCCGATAATAGCCAGCTACACCAAGGAAACTCCTCACATCTAAAACTAACTTGGGAATTGGCCAATCCTTCACAGCTTCAACCTTGGACGGATCCACAGAAGTACTATCGCTGGAGATAATGTGCCCCAAGAAGGTAAACCTGTCGAGCACAAACTCACACTTGCTGAGTTTCCCTATAGAGCTAATTCTCCCTCAAGGTCTGCAGAACCAACCTAAGATGCTCCTGCATGATCTTCCCAATTCCGAGAATACACCAGAATATTATCAATGAAGACAACCTCAAATCTATCCAGAAACTGGGAAAAGACCCTGTTCATAAGACTCATGAATATAGCAGGCGAGTTTCGTGACCCCGAACGACATCACAAGATACTTATAGTGCCCATATCTGATCCTGAATGTAGTCTTCTGTACATCGGTCGCCTTCACCTTGACCTGATGATACCTAGAACAAAGATCCATCTCTGAGAAAATAGTTGGTCTGCTCAACTGATCAAACAAGTCATCGATTCTGGGCAACGGATACCGGTTCTTCACAGTAACACTATTCAGTTCCTAATAGTTAATGCTCAGTCGACGACTACCATCCTTCTTATTAACAAAAAGGACTGGAGCATCCCATGGCGAAACACTGGGTTTGATGAACCCCAAACCAATCAACTCCTAAATCTGCACCTTAAGCTCTGCTAACTCATCCGGTGTCATCCTGTAGGGACTCTTCGATATCGGTGCCATACCAGGCTGAACTTCAATACCGAACTCCACATCCCTATCAGTGGGTAAGCCAGGCAACTCCTCTGGAGAAACATTCAGGAAATCCCACACTACTTGAGGCACAGCCTCACAGTCTGAATGCAATTCCATCGCACAAACCTCCTAATCAACTACAGTCTCACTCGGCTAAGGGGCATCTCCCTGACATGGAACTCAAACTCTGCACGATCTGGAATCCGGAATACAACTTTCTTGGCACGATAATCAATAATGGCGTGGGATTCACCCAACCAATCCGTACTGAGAATAACATCGAATCCTGAATTCCCAATGACAATCAGGTCGCCTTGAAATCTGTGCCACCAATAACTACGTGACACTGCCTGCACTCCCGAAAACAAATGACAACACCACCACCCGTCACAATGTTCCAAGTCTCTGACATGATGCTGCACTCCAACTGATGGCGAGCCACGAAGCAGGAAGAGATGAAGGAATGGGTTGCCCCGGAATAAAAAAAGAACTATAGCAGGAAAAGAGCAAACAAGGACAACACCTAAGATAGAATCAAAAGCAAGAGGAAAAGAATTGATGATCAAGGGTGAGGAAAAACACAATGCCGAAAGATAATATGAAAGAATAATGCAAGAGAAATGAAAATAAGCAGAAAAGAAACAACAAGACAACAAAACAAAAAAAGCAAAATAAACTTGCAACAACACCCTCTGCTGTCTCAGCATCTGCAGCAGTTAGGTTGAAAGCATGACCTCTCCTGGGAACAACGGTCCTCTGACCGACAATCTGGCGCTGAAGAGAAAGCGGTGGCCTGACTGGACCACGAGTTGGGGCCACCTGCTAAATTGGACCCCCAGCTGGAAGAGTCATACGCTGCTGCTATGGACAATCCTGCACTGTATGGTCAGCAGCACCACAACCAAAATAGCGATGATTAGCACGCCTGTAGTCTCTGCACACATGCCCGGTCATCTACCAGAAATCATAGAATCCTTCTATCCGAGGAGCGGCAGAAAGGTAAGGAGCTGCCCTGACAGGATGGGCTGGGACAGGCCTCTGAATCGGCCCACCAGAAGGCCTAGCAACCACAGAGTGCAGAACAGTCTGCTGGGGAGGAGTCAACCTACCACGAGCCTGCTCTTGAGCTCGAGCTGCCTCAAGAGCCTCAGCATAAGTACGCAAGCGAAGTGAGACGAGCTGCACCCGAATATCTCGCTCAAGTCCCAGCATGAATCTACGAGCCCTGTCCTCTTCGTTCGCCACAAGAACGGCTGCGAAGTGGCTAAGTTTGGTAAATTCCGCTGCATACTCATCACAGACCTGGAGCCCTATTTCAAGAAAGTCTCCTATTACAACATTGCATGGACAATATGTAACAAAATTCCAATCATAGAACAACGACCAACCTGTTTCAGGGCCAGAAACTGTTGCTCCATTTTAACTCTAGTGCTGCTAAGGAAGAACTTCTCCAAGAAGCTCCGAGTGAACGTGGCCCAACCAATAGGCCACACGAGCCTTTCAGACTCGGACCTCCATAAAATATGAGCCAGATCCACCAGCTGGATGGTCACCACATCCACTCTATCAGCATCAGCAACTCATGCTGCCAAAAGTAACTACTCAGTTTGGATCAACCACTGTACGGCATCCAAAGGTGTCTCAGTGCCGGAGAATCTATCAGGATGCAGCCTCATGAAATTCGTGACTGCACCCGGATGGGGAGGGAGAGCTGCCTGCATAGGTACAGCAGGAGGCAGAACCCGGGCAGCTTCCAAAGTAGCCATCACTTGGTCACTGTAGTTTTGCTTCATATTGATCAACCATTCCAACACATTGGTAACGGCTTCAAGCCCATGCTGATCTTCCTGAGGACGAGAAGTAGAATCTCTGCGAGCCATGGTCTGCATAAGAAAAAAATCAATTAGCATCCAGATCAAATTTGATTATAATTCATTCATGTATGCATGGTCTGTGTACTGTTGAGCCAATCCCAGATCGAGCCAAACTTTTCTAATATATCAGTCACACTAATACATTAGCCAAATGTAGGCTCTGATATTACTAAAAACCTTGTCATGCCCTGCTTCCCAAAAAGGAAATACGGAATACAGATACATGACTAAGTCCAGTGAATGATTTTAATCATCCATAAATTGTCAGGATCTTTACAACATTTCACAAGAATAATTAGAGTAGGAAGCAAGAGAAGTCAACCACGCATGCATAAACGAATCAATATGCCAACAGAATTTACTTGAAACAAAGCTTAATAAATTTCAAATAAACCAGATCTGAACAAGTCAAAAATCCTGGGTCATACTACATGATAAAAAATAATAATCCAAGTAACCAAGTACAGTTGTTCAAGATAAGCTACAAGAAATAAATAGATATAGCAAGATCTCCAGCTAACTAGAATCTTAGATTACCTACTCCATCGGGCAGCTGATCACCATAATCTGCAATTTAATAAATTGCAGAAAAAGAAAAAGAAACAAAATGCCTGCCAATGCAAGTTACGGGCCTCTTGTAGTGCAGGTACAAGTACAGAAAAAGAATAAACAAATATAGAGCAATAGCAGAGCAAACATAGCATTGAATAGACATGGCAACAAAATAAACAACTAGCATCACAAGATGAACGAGTACAAGTGACATGTAACAAGTGTCAAGTATCATGTAAATGTGTAACGAGTAACAAGTGAAAAGTAAACAAGTATCATGTACAAGTAACAAGTAACATGTGTCAAGTGATCGTGTTCAAGTCATGTGTTAAATCTATCTAGGTAGCACTTCATGCATCCCAGGTTTATACCACATGGTTGCTACTTACATGCAAACTTTGTTTTGGCTTCGTGGTGGGTTTCTATAGGGCCGTGTACTCAGGCGTCAAGTCAGGTAACAAGTAACAAGCACGAATCACGTAATCGTGAACGCGTGGCATCAAGTAGTAGTAACAAGAATCAATCATGTAGTTATGAAATATGGCGGCATATAGTAATAATAAGCATGAATCATGTAGTCACGAAACAAGGCGGCATATAGTAATAACAAGCATGAATCATGTAATCATGAAACATGGTAACAAGTAGTAACAAGCATAAATCATGTAATTATGAAACATGGCGGCAAGTAACGGGAACACGACCCCATTTTGGCTGGAGATGGGCTTGTAACTCATAGAACACCTAGGATACTTGCCGTAGTAGTTTAACTCATAGCGAGGGAATCAAACCTATAAGATGAAGAACGATTAAGGGCTTGCCCTCGGACCTATGTAGTATGGGATGCATAGAATCCGAACAAGTGTGCATTAGTGTCGTCTAATATAAATAACTGCATTAAGGACTAAGTGCACAATCACACACGACATCAATAGGATAGTCCCTCTTAGCTTTGTTTGTGGCAAGTGTGTGCTTTCTATGTAAGAGAAGTTGATGTATTATATCCTAGCGTCAGTTGTATGCAACTGACATGCCCACAGTTTTTATGCAGAATAAAGTTATTGACAAGACAAAATAATGAATGCTGCTTAAAGAAATGTTCAAGTTATTGTTTAATTCATGTAACATGTTGTAATTTATAATTCCGCTGCGTTGATGTAATCATTGTTGTACAAAAATTTTAAATTCCTTGTAAAATTATACGAAGTGAAGTGTAAAGATCCCGTGGAACTTCGAATTCAGTCTTATTTGGAATTCGGGGTGTTACAATAATAGTAAAAATAATAATAATAACAATAATACTAATAATATGAATATCAAAATAGGACTTGAGATAAACAAATTTTATTAAAATCCAAATAGTAATAAAATAAATTATAAATAGTCGATCACTTATAAATAGAAAAATAAAGTTAGAATATACTATTATTCGAAGTAAATATAATTTTCGGTTCGAACAAATTTTAACAGAAGTTCCAAATAGAATTAAACAGAATGAATTTATAATCAATCAAAATATGAAAAATATTCAGTAAATATATATTTACAGGAACGGGGATTACATAAATCTTTAATATGTAGATATCTTTCTTATTATGCATTGGATTTCATGTAGATAATTATACATTTTGCTTATAAGTTATAACTATTACTACCTACGTTAGGTTGCTTATATTTGTAATATAATGTGTAAAGGTCATTTAAATCATAATTATATACATACTTTTATGTGATATTTTAACACGATATTGTTTAGGGTAAATTTCAGAATACCCTACCGAGTTTTATTAATTTGGAAAAAAACCCTACTGTAATTTTTTTGGCAGAAAACCCTACTATACATTGCTTTTCGTTAGGAGCCACTGACGTCGTTATCTTTAGCATGGATTGACTAAAATACCCCTAGGTGACTTAACCTTTTAATAAGATTACCCTTCTTCCCCTCTTCTTCGAGTAAAACCCAAACCCAATTCCGTTCTTCTTCTTCTTCCTCAACCTCTGCCAAATTCAAATATCCCAAACCCTAAATCGAAAATAACTCCCTCAAAATCCCTCTGATCCAACCTCGAGTCCTCTGTGGGCCCCTACCCCCTTCTCCATTGCCCTCATCATCTTCCTTGGCGACTACTGTGACCGCAGTCCCCACATCTGCCCGTCATCTCCTTCCTTATTTCCCTCCCTTCCCTCTACCCCCTACCAGTCCCATGTCTTCCTCTACAGCAACCACGACTTCGCCTTTGCCGCCTTCATCGGTGCCCTCCCCCCTTGACGAGTCCTACCTCACATCATACGATGTTGAGCACGGATCCGCTGGTAACATTCTAAGAACCACTAAATAATAATAATATTTTTTTTAATTTAATTGATTATTGTTTTGTTTGTAGAGTTGGTGAACGCGGTGTCGAAGGAGTACAAGTGGTTTCTGGGGGAGCTGGTTTGGGTTCATGAGGAGGTAGGTACTGATTGGTGTTGTAGTAGTAGTTGTTGTTGTTGGATTGCAAGTGGTGATTTGGTTATGGTGTATTATAGGATAAGGTTGGGATTTATATAAAGGGAGGGAGTCAGTGATGCAATTTGATAGTTTTGCATGTAAACAGAGGGAGGGAGGAAGTGATGCAATTTGATAGTTTTGCATGCGGGGTTGGAGAAGTCGAAAGGGGTGGAAAAGAAGCTGAGGAATTTGAGGACGAGGGATACGAGTAGAACCACGGTGGAGGATCTTAGTGGGAGGCATAGTGTTTAGGAAATACCAGAGGTATTGTTTGATTGACTTGCTCTGATTTGCAATTTTAGTATTGATTTTTTGTTGAAGCCACTTATCATTGATGCCAGACTATAGATTATTAGGAAATATAGAAGTAAAACTGAGTGAACATTGCTTTGATTTTTTGAATTGGACTGCTTTCTTTATGTCGAAAATAAGTGTAGTCATCCTTAATTATGTTGAACTGACACTTCAAAATACCTCCAACACTGACACTTGTCGGTCAGTGCCCAGACTGTAATTGTAGTGTTTGACTTTTGTTGGCAAGTACAGCGTGATTGCATTGAAGTAGGGAGTGAGCGACATGTGAGAGGCAGGGAGATATGAGAGAAGAGCGTGGCATGAGAGTGGATTGGGAATGAGACAAGTACACTCTTCAATGATAAAAGAATAGCTCTTTTATTGAAAAAATGTTGATTTCCAATATCTTTATGCTTGGTTCATCTTTCCTGGATCTAAGCTTTGGTAGTAACTGTGATTTACTTCAACTTTGCTTTCTTTTGTTCCATCTGTTGTTTTAGTTATCCACATGAGTTTATTGGTTAACGAATATTCTAGAATCAGCGATTGATCAGGTTAGGTGCTCAAAATCTGCGGATTCATCATTTTGTAATGATGGCTTTTTAAATTTCTATGTGAAGATGTTTTCCATGCATAATAACATTTACTAATTGGCATGCAATAGATAAGTACATTCTAAAGAACAAGACATGAGCCTGGTCATGTTTTCTATAAGTTATAACAGATGTAATAGTTGGTTACTGGTTCATATTTATTAATTATGCATATAGATTTACTAGTACCTCATTTTCCCTATCTGTTTGAGCCTTAGAATATTGGTTACAGGTAAAATAGATTGAGTGTTAATCTTTTGTAACATGTATATGTGATAGGAAGAATTGTTTAGGCACAACTATCATAACAAGTATATATCAATAACTAGTTAACTTTGGCTTGTTTGTTATTTTTGCTTTATGCATCCAATGTGATTATGTGCGAGGAGATTCTAGTTTAAAAAATGAATTGGGATTCTCTTGTTTTAGTTGTAAAATTTACTAGAAACTGATGAATATACATAGACTATTATTTTTTGTATTCATGTCACGCCCCACTTCCCAAAAAGAGAATACGGAATACAGATACATGACTAAGCCCAGCGAATGATTTTCATCATCCATAAGCTGTCAGGATCTTTACAATATTTCACAAGAATAATCAGAATCGGAAGCAAGAGAAGTTAACCACGCGTGCATAATTGAATCAATATACCAATAGGAATTTACTTGAAACCAAATTTAATAATCTCAAATAAATCAAACCTGGACAAGTCAATAATTATGGGTCACATTGCCTAAATACAAAATAATCCAAGTAACAGATACATTATTCAAATAGCAATAGGAAATAATAATAATAATAGTAAGGAAATGATAATAGCAAAACTCCAGCAACTAGTATCTTAGATCACCTACTCCATAGGGCAGCTGATCTCCATGATCTGCAATTTAATAAATTGCAGGAAGAGTAAAAGAAAACAAAATGCCCGTCAATACAAGTTACGGGCGCTTGTACTGTAGGCACAAGTACATGGGAAAGAATAACAAATACGGAATAACAGCAAAACAAATATAGCATGGTATAGAAATATCAACAGAATAGGATAACTAACATGAATCAGGAAACAAAATTAAGTAACATGATATACTAACAGGTACTGGTAACATGTCTCAAGTGTCGAGCAAGTAGGTAAACAGGTATACAGATAAACAGGTGAACAGGTAATCAGGTATACAGGTAACATGTATCAGGCGAGCATGTAACAGGTGTCACGTTATGTCATATCAAGTCTTGTATTTATTACTATCTAGGTAGCACTTCATGTGTCCCAGGTTTTTACCACATGGTTGCTATATTCAAACAAGTTTGCGTTTAGATTTCGTAGTGGAGTCCATAGGGCCGTGTACTCAGGTATCAGGTAAACATGCATAGGTACAGGTATCATGTAATTGGTAATCATGCATCAGGAAGGACTACGTCCCCTCCAAGTACACCCTCTCGTAGGAAGTATGTAGTTGGGTAAAAGGTGGGAAACACGGGCTCCTTCTGAGTACACCCTCTCATAAGGAAGTATGTCGTTAGGAATCAGATAATAGGTAATCAGGATCATGCATAATCATATCACATGTAATAGATAACAAATAATCAGGTGGGAAACACGGGCCCCCTTCCAAGTACACAATTCTATATTTTCTACTACTAAATATTTCTCTTAACCCCGGGCTTGGTTATTTATTGTTATTATAAAACAGGCATGTATGTGTCACAAAACAGGGCAAAAATAACATGGTATAAACAAGTAACATGTCAGGTTGAAAGATAAACAAGTACAGATGAAAGACAACTCATAAAGGGATAGAACAATGAAAATTCTAGTTCAGGACAGCAAGACAGTACTGCACTAAAACTGAAATTTCCATTGCTACAAATGTGCAAACCTGGATCCGTCAAAGAATCTAAAAAATAGACTCCCGGTCGAATCAGCAAATATAAATAAGTCATATGGTATTTCACAACAACATAACTCAAAACAGATTTGAATCTAGAAAACACGTTCAGCCAGAAATCAGAAGTTTGTATTCAAGAACAAGAAAATGGGATGAAAACTTACTAATTAAATCCACGAAAAATCTGGAGTATTCCCTAGTATGTTTAGTAACAGAAAATAAAGTTTCATAATTTTCCAACATAGATAGAATAGTCAAGTAAAATCAGAAAGCAGCAAGATACAGTAGTTTTGTAAATCTGGAAACATAAACACTGCAGTACTAAAACATCAATATCTTACAAAATATAAATCGAAATCCAGATCCGTTAAAAGGGTGATAAAATAGATACAGTAGGCTACAATTCATATTCACAAAATTTTTATAGATAGCAAATAGAATCAGGTAGAAATTATGTTTCTTTACAGAACAGTATGAAAATTATGCATGTATAGTAGTTGTTTGCAAGCACGAAATGGTTTATAACAGTTATGAATTAAATCCATAAAAATTAGAGGTTAATCCCAATCAAGTCTAGTTGTAACCAGCAAAATATTGGATCAAAATATTATCTTTAACATCAGTAGAAAAATAATTTACCATACATAATTCATATAAAACTGGATCTGGAATTTTAAACATATATGTAGTAAATAGTCATAACTCGCAACTCATAAATCGAAACTAAGATCTATCAGAAAATCTAGAAAGTAGACAGAATTCTCTATAATTCATATTAGCAAATAATTTTCATATACTGACCTTAATAGGGTCTAAAATACTGATCAAAATGGGAAATCGACAAAACAGAAAATATCCTTTATGCACAAATTCAACTAATTCATATGAAACTCATCCAAAACATGACCAAATGTGAAATAAGGTATATTAGATGTCCAAGCAACATGGTATGGGGTATTTAGCAAGTCTACAATAAGTTATACTACTATCAATACATCAAGCATACGAGATCATACAAGTCATTAATCACAAACAACATACATGTATACAACAAGAAGTGGTAATCCCTAAGTTATTTCATGTCATGTGTATATTGAGGTAACTACTGGCGGGTCAACACAATAGAGACAATATATAACAGGGGTTTCACATAAGAATTGTCTCTAGGACACAACTACACTACAGGCGGTATTTAGTACTTGTATTACACAAAGAAAAGAATACAAGTTACTTGCCTTATAAAAGACGAGAACGGAGCAAGAGCAAGAATAATGGGAACGGAATCCCGGGCACGAACACAACTACGGGCGACAAACCCAACCACGACTCATGAACAACGAACTACGAACTCCACGAACACACGAACGAATAAACACTCACACACAAAGGGAGAGAGACGGACAGTAATGGAAGAACATGACAGCGGGGAAGGCACCGTACATGGGGACGACGGCAGCCAGGAAGTGGCTGCCGCTGGCCGGAGTCGGGCTGAGAAGCACAGGGAGGTTGCTGGCGCAACGCAGGGGATAGGCGGTGCTGCTGGGGTGGCTTGCTGCAGGAGGAGGAGCACGGCTGTAGGGCGGCACGGCAGGAGCGACAGCACAGGGCTGTACGACAGACAGAATCGCATAGCGGGGTCGCGCCTGGTTAGGGCTACACTAGCTGCGGAGGGAGCAAGGACGAGGATTGGGAGGTCGCGGGGATAAGGGAGAGAGCAGGAGGACTTCGGAACGAGGTGAGTAGGGAGGTGCAGGGAGATCAGGAGAGCGGAAGGAATGGGAAGGTCGGGTGCTAGGGTTGGGGAAGCACAGTAGGTAAGGTGATATATATACAGGGGATGGGTAAATATATATTAGGGTTTTCTGTTAGGTGTTGACGGCTGAGGGGGTATAGGGGATTAACGGGTAGGGTATTAGGGAAATGGGTATGGGTAGTGTTAATAAATGGGTATTGGGGATTTTAAAACAGAGTATTAGGGTTTTTATAATTGATCCAATAGGGTTAAATTAAATAGAATAGAGGGTTTTGGATATGAATGAATCAAAATAAAAAGAAATATAGTGATCCAAAAAAAAATAATGGGATGGCCACAAAATGGATAAAGAAAATGAGGCACGAAAAAAATTTGAATAAAGAGGATCAAAATACAAGCTCGATCTAAGAGAGATAAAATAATATGGGACAAATGAATCCAGAACTCAAATAAAGAGACGACAAATCAAAGAGATGAATATATTGAAAAAGAAGATCTAATATACGGTTCAAAAAGAGATACAAGCTGAATAAATACACAAAACAAAAATACACCCAAAAATATAGAAAATGAAAATGAGGGGTTACAATTCAAGTATTCACATCAGTGCTATAAAGATTAGCTTAATAAGCTGACAATTGTGTAAACTGGTTATTCAGGAACTGACGAAAGAGAAAACCATAACAACCTCATTAAGTTCATTCTCATTAAGTGTTGGATAGCAAATGAGGTTCCAAATCATTCTCATTCTTAGTACTTCAGTTCAATAAAACTTTTGATCCAGTTAATTGGAGTAATTTAAAGCAACGATGCCCGTGTATTAGAATCTGAAAGAGTTAATAATGATTTTCTAAATTTATTACTGTAAAGCTTATGAAGGAATCAATTAGATTTGTGATGTACCAAAATTTTGTATTCAAGCTTTTGGAGGCATTAATTATGATCTTAATTGACCCATTTTAATGGGGGTAATTAGGATTGGTGAAGTATCAAATTTCTTTTTGAAGTGTTTTTTTTTGGTTAGCAGCAAATGAAGAAGTTTGTGTACTGGAAGAAGCGTTGGAAGAAGTAGCAGCAGCTATTAGAAGAAGAAGAAGAAGAAGCATTGGATTTTGGGTTTGAGTGAGAGAATAGAATTTGGGATTTTGTGAGCTCTGTTTATGTTGTTTCTAGGCATCTCGAGCTCTGTTTATGTTGTTTGTGAGCATTATGAACTTTGTTTATGTTGGTGTCATACATGTGCTTTGTTTATATTGTTTCAGAGCATTGTAAGCTATGTTTATGTTATTTGTGAGCATTATGTGTAGTGCCCAGAATTTTCAATATGATATCTCAGAAATACGTGGCACATTTTCCAGCATCAACTTCAATTATAATAGTGAACATAACCAAAAATACAGATAAAATTATTTCTCAACCTTTATTACGTTAGTTCATTACAAAACACAGCGAAAGTTAAACACTTTGAATTACAATCTTTTCTTTACAACACATCTTTTACAATTTTCCATAAGCCATAAAATTATTCTATCTGAAGCATCCAAATCCAAAGCTATAAGCAACTACCTGTAAAACATGAGGCTAGAGATAACCCTAACCCCCAAAACTACATAGGTCAGCCATAACGGTGTGAGTGACATAAAAATAAATAAATGCAACATAAGTAAATCATGAAACATCGTATCATAAACAACATGTATCAATAGCAAGAATAAAATGAAATAAGAAATAACAATAAATAAAACATCAAGTGAAACTAGGCTAAGTGTCAAGTGTAGAAAACAGGAAACAACATGCATAAATCCAAGTCAAGAAAACATCAATGCTATATGCTGACTCTCTAATGCATACTTGTCGGATTCTATGCATCTCACTCTACATAGGTCCGGTGCAAGCCCTTAACGTTCTCCACTTGATAGGGTTGAATCCCCCGCTTATGCAACTAATCCTACCACGATGACTACTACGAGATATAGATAAACTGTGAGTATTAGCCCATGCCCCGATAATTCTGGAGGTCAATCTCTATCCGCAGATAATTCGGGAGACTATTTCACTCACACCTAGGAATCTTCGAGAATACCCCACACCGCAAGCTATGGCGCCTCATCACACGAATACCACATGAGCATCGCCTCGACCCCGATAATTCCTGAGATCAATCCCACACTGCAGGTAATTTCGGAGACTATTTCACTCACACCTCGATAATTCAGGAGATTTTCTCACACAGCAAGCCATACTGAGATCCATAACCTACGTTCTCATTTCATCATATCACCATCTAGTGCCTGTCCTTATTTATTTAAGTTAATTAGTAAATTTCGAATCTCCTAGAGTTGGTGCACCCTACCAGACTTAACTCAACTGTTCAATAACAAGCCTCAACAGGTTAAAACACAGTAACTCAACTGCCGGTATACTAGGGTCCCACACACCCTCTAGAGACTCACACTCAACCAACAATCCCAAACATTCCATATCGATGCTTTTATAAAACATCTTGAAAACATGTAATATGTAGTATAATGATATTTATAACAGTAGGTCATTAATCTGAAAAACATTGAAAACCCAATCGTTTGAAATGAACATCAAAAAAACTCGAGAAAACATCAGTCAGAGCAGTGGCAGTCTACTGTAAACACCAGCTGGTCGACTGTCCCGTGTGGAGACCCAACACTTCAGAAAAAATATAAATCTAAGTATAGTCAGTCGACTATATAAAGTTCTAGGTCGACTGCCCCGCATAAAAATCCAAAACTAAAAGAAAACACAAAACAGAGTAGAAGCAGTCGGCTGTAAAAATAGGTCAGTCGACTGTCCTGCACGAAAATCCAGAACTTTGAGAAAACACAAATTAGAGCAAAGGCAGTCGACTGTATAAAGTGATCAGTCGGCTATCCCGCACGAAATTTCAAAACATCAAGAAAAACACAGCAGCTAGGTCAAGACGGTTGACTGTTGATATTTATCGGCCGACCGTCGACTTGCAGACTGCAATTTTAGTTGTGCACATTTCAACCGATATGGGGTTTTACTTTATAAAAATCAAATCTGTAAAAGGTATAATTCTGATATGTTAAAATAGGACTTGCTGGGTTTTGACTACATTGCTGGAACAGTATTCCCGAGAGTTCGACATTCGGAACGTGACTGTGGACGATCAGGAGACTCTGCTAGAGAATATAGCGACTCAGCTAAGAGTATGCAAGAGTCCATAAAAATCAATCAAAACTACTTTGAATTGATAAAAATAGCTTTTTGATGAATTTCTTCAATATAAAACATGAATGTGTGCATATATCAAAACTAGAGTTTTTAAGAATCAATGATACATCAAACAACTTCGTATTATGTTCCAAACCTTATCAATGCCGAAATAATTAAGATTCAATCAAAATTCTACAAAACACATAAAAATCCAATTTCTTCAAAAATAATGAAATAAGATATTTATGTACAAATGTATGAGTATGTTTGTGCATCAAAGAAAAAATTCAAAATCCATCAAGTAGAAATAATATAGGCATTTAAATCCGAAAATTGAGCAACTCAAATCCAAGTAAAAGCTTCACAAAACCACAAAATCCCCAATTTGAAATTAATGTAATAAACCAAAATCTAGGTATCACAAATCAAATCCTCCAAACTTGATCTCTTAATTCATTTATCATTCTAAAAGTTCCTCAAACTCAATCACAATTGTTTTCAATAGTTAACTCATGAACATAAACAAATTTAACCTTACCATGGCCAAATTACATTCATCCAAACCCATCAATAGTCAAAGTCTCATTTTTAATCATTTTGTGCATAACATCCACCATACTCAATCCAGTCAGCAAAATTCGAAAGAAAATAGCCTACTCATGATTTCTATTATGTTCTTTAACAATCACAAATCATCCACATATAATTCTAATCATTAATACAAAATTTCCTTGAAAGTTCCAATTTTTAATTCATCTATTCATCAATCCATCATATGAATTCATACCAAACCCTAGAATGCTTTCTAATAGATGAAACACCACGTACAACATTCAAATGAAAAATACAAAACAAATTATATCACTCAACTTGTTGAAGAAAATCGAACGAAGACAAATAGAAAATAAGAAATATCCCTCCTTCGCAAGAAATCCAAGATCCTCGCTTTAGAATTCCAATAAAATAAGATATAATAAATTCCTTGTGTTGTGCAGCAAAGAGACTACTGCACTTCACCCTAAATAGGCCGAGATTAAATGTTTCTAGGGTTTTTGAAGACATTTGCAAAATATTCCTTTTAAATATATCTTTACATATATGGATCCCCGTGCCAGGAAATTAGATAAAACCAATTTAATTGAGACTAAAAATTAAAATGGCCACTTCTAATATCATTCGGCACTGTTTGTAAAACCCAGAATTACGAATTTGCATTTTCACCCCTCTAAAAGGCAATTTTGCAAAAGATCATCTTTTTATCAAAACTTGTAAAATAAATCAAATTTATTAAAACAAAAAGTAAACTCTTTTCTCCTGAGTTGACTAGGCATCATACCCAACCCAAAAATCCAAAAATCTGGAGTTTTCACTCCCATTGGCAATTTTGCACAAAAGTCCTTCTTTTTTGTAATGTTTGCAAATAGGTCCAATAATTATCAGAAAATTCAAGAAAATTCACAAACATATCTAATAATAAATAATGAGTTTTCCCAAAATAAATTTTGACTTTGATCTCCTCAAGAAGATACTTGCACGTGTTTCGCACGTGTAAAAAGATAAATTTTCAGAAAATGTTCATTAAATCTCCAAAATCATTTTAATTCATTTATAAGTCTTAAAAACATTATGTAGCAAATCTGGGGTATTACATTATGGGTGTTTTTTATGTTGTTTCCATACACCTTGAACACTATTAATGTTGTTTCTGAGCATTATGAGCTTTGTTTATGTTATTTCCAGGCATCTTGAGCTCTGTTATATTGTTTGTGAGCATTATGAGCCCTATTTATATTGTTTCCATGCATCTTGAGCTTTGTTTATGTTGTTTGTGAGCATTATAAGCTTTGTTTATGTTGTTTATGAGCATTATGACATCTGTTTATGTTGTTTCCAGACATCTTCAGCTATGTTTAATATGTTTATGAGCATTATGAGCATTGTTAATAAAGTAATTTCATAAATTTGAAGGATTTTGAAGGATTCTTAGTTCAATTTTTTAAGGAATTGAAGGAATTTTTAAATGAAATTTAAAGAAATTATTAAAGAATTATTAAAAAAAAAAATTTAAAAACTGCTGAAATCCCCACAAATTTCTTGCCTAATCTTCCAATTTTTCAAAAAAACACCCCCAAAATGGCATAAGGGTAATTTTTAAAACTGCATAAGGGTATTTTTGTCTTTGGAATAAACACACGTCATCAATTTTTTCAGTTAACAGCCCAAAATTAACGGAGTATGCTTAACGGAGCAATGTTGGGTAGGGTTTTCTGCAAAAAAGGAAAACTGAGTTGGGTTTTCTACCAAATGAGTAAAACTCAGAAGGGTTTTCTGAAATTTACCCTATTGTTTAATATTGCCAATATATCACCGATATCCGATATTCGATATGAAAGTTTGCATTCTGATACGATGATATACAATATGTAAAACATTGAATATGACTACTATTTAGAGAATAACAAAATAACTATTTTTTAGGCAGTTTGTTTACTTAGCTGAAAATATATCAATAATAATAACAAACTTAGGGCATTATTAAAATTTCCTAGCTACTGTATGACTTTAGAAAATTAATTCAATTAACGTTTGTTAATTAGAAATATTACAGTCCTCAAGTTTAAGTTTTTCTTTCTTTCAATATGTATGTATGCATGTATGACAATTAATTTATAATTGTAAACTGAATTTGAGCGTGCCCTACCTACAAACAAATCCTGGTTGCTCTTTGTTCACTATTTTTAACAATCATAAGGAGGAATATAATTTGTAGAAGATCTCTCTGATCCCTTGTTTCTAGTTCCATTAGTCCCCTGGTTTTGTTTGATTCTTATCAATAACAAGTTAGAGATGATATTAGCAGAAGACGATCATCTACATGCACACTCACTATTAAGTCATTTTATTATTCTTATTCTTTTTAATCTCTAGAGGAGTGATATCTTCTTTTTATAAATACATTTGACATAATTTTTGCTTCTTAAGATTAATCCTAACCTGGCTTCCAGTTCATAAGAAATTTGGCTCTTGGCCAAAAATGTATTCTCCGTAATAATCATGCTAAATCTGCTAACCATATCTTCATTCATTGTTCTTTTGCTCAACCTCTATGGTCATTATGTAAGAACTTGGAAAGTGAGAGGAAAA
Source organism: Hemerocallis citrina (assembly GCA_017893485.1). Taxonomy (NCBI): domain Eukaryota; kingdom Viridiplantae; phylum Streptophyta; class Magnoliopsida; order Asparagales; family Asphodelaceae; genus Hemerocallis; species Hemerocallis citrina. Next base: position 213,082,731 of record CM030361.1, on the reverse strand, counting down.
CCTGGTTAAATGCATTCTAGGTGGAGAACTTGGAGAAAATGCAGAGTGAAGTCATCCATGAGATTGACTTTGGATCGGCTATGGTGATTGTTGCTACTTATTTTGGTGTGGTGCAAAAACAAATAATCAATTTATATTTTGAAGAAAACTACTAAAGATCTGACCTTTGATCGTCACAGTGAAAAGTGGTCAAAGTTACTGAGATTGAATGTGGATCGTTGAAAGAGCACCTGGGTTAGAATCTGACAATTGCTGATGTGGCCAATGGACCTACAAAAAATCCTGAAACATCCGGGTTGACCCCGGCGACAGACCCTCCGACGCTCAAGTAAGAACCAGAAAGAGCAAGAGAGTTTGAGAGTAGAAAATATTCATTTTCTTTTGACTGAGGGAGGAGAGAGGGTATTTATAGGCCTGAGAATCGGTTTAGAAAATCGGCATAAATCTATTATCTTCTTTACATTTTTTCCTTAAGTGATAGAATTAGTTACTCTCTTGTTGGGGATAAGAGATTTGACTTACAACCCTGATAGGTTGGGTGTCTCTCTTCGTGTGCCTAGTACATTTTGATGGGCTTGAATGCAGCCCATATTTTGTTAGTGAGTCTGGAGAATACCTAGACTTGTTAGAGAGGTCAATTATTGTCAATCTGCATGTAGAAGCTTTAAGATCTGTGTTGAAATCATACGACCCTGATTTGCTGTGATTTTTACCATTATCATAAACCCCCCACTCCTGGAGGATGATTTTATCTGCTTTTGGGAACTAGTTTGCCTTGTTACAGAGTTCTGAGTACTATCTTGACTTTCAGAGACAATTGAAGATACCTGGAACTTGTCAGAAGCTTTTGGAGGTGGTGGATATTTTTCGGAAATTTTTGAATTTTTTTGGAGTTTCCCAGAATTTTATCGGATTTTAATGATTTCCCCTGAATTATAATTGCTTTTTCCAAATTTTTAATTAACTATTCCAATATTGAATTATATTTGGAATTTGGAATTATTTTCTCGAATTTAATAATTATTATTTGGGATTTAATTTAAAATTTTGAATTTTAAATCAGTTTTGGGGATTTTTATTAATTTATCTTTCATGGCATGCATTTTGGAGTGATTTAATGCGTTGGTCAGGTGGAGGCTTGACCGCTGAGTGAGTTAAACGGTCGTGATGGAGTAGCTGTGATGTGCTTGGCGATGTGGCTCGATCTAGGCCATTAATCGTATATAATTTGCCCACAGAGGAGATTGGGCGGATAATGGAGCACGCGAGGGAAAGTTGGGTGACGTGGAGCAATTGCGTGTGTTGATCACGCGAGTGCTCGTGCACTGAGGGAATTGGATGGCTGAGTAGCAGAGGGGGCAAGAGTAGCGACGTGGTGAAATCCCGTGCACTAAACACGTGCACGCTTGTGAATTTGGGTGATCAGGCAATCGACAACCACGCGGAGGTTGTGCTTGGCCGCCCGACAAATTTGGGCGACCGTGGAAGTGGATCTGGTTTTGTAGGGTGTTAATGAGTTGTTGGATTAATGAGTTGTTGTTGTAGCATGGACGGCGAGCTAAGCATCAAACACTTTTTGTGGAGTCAATGAGTTGTTGGAGTAGCTCGTGCGGCAAGCGGAGCACCGAATTCATTATAGGTAGCTAATGAGTTATTGGACTAAATTGAGCGGCGAGTGGAGCACCGAACTTATTGTATAGAGTTATTGAGTTGTTGGAATAGCTCGAGCGGCGAGCGGAGCACCAACCTCATTGCATAGAGTTAACGAGCTTTTTAGCAGCTCGAGAGACGAGCCGAGCACCGGAGTAGTTGTTGGTGTAGCTCGGGCGAGCAGGGCCCCTAACTCATTCTTTTGAGTGACAGAGTGTTGGTGTGGCTCGGGCAGCGAGTGGAGTATCGAACTCATTGTAGGGATTTGAATGAGTTATTGGAGTGGCTCGAGCAGCGAGCGGAGCATCGAATTCATTATAGGGAGTTAATGAGTTGTTGGAGTAGCTCAAGCGGCGAGCATGAGATATCAAGGACTTGGAACGAGGAGCATTTGATGAAGTTCAACGAGAGTGTTTAATGCCCTCCACTAAATTTGTAATAAGACCGACCTTTATAATGGTCAGTGCATGTAATAAAAGCTAGTATCCTATGAAGCCACTTAGATTTAGTTTTCAATAAAAGTTCAACATTTTTTTAGAAAATTCTTGTACTAGTCTCCAGTTGCAAACAACGAGTTCGGTGCTCCACTCGTTACCCAAGCTACTCCAACAATTCATTCACTCAAAGCAATGAGTTCGGTACTCAGCTCATCTCACGAGCTACATCAACAACTCATTAACTCCAAACAATGAGCTCGGTACTCCGCTCCTCTCCCGAGCTACACCAACAACTCATTAACTCCAATAATGAGTTCAATGCTCAACTTCTTTCCTGAGCGGAGCACCAAATTCATTGTAGGTTGGTATAGCTCGGGAGAGGAGCTGAGCACTGAACTCATTATTTGGAGTTAACGAGTAATTGGTACAGCTCGAAAGAGGAGCTGAGTACCGAGTTCATTGTTTGGAGCTAATGAGTTGTTGGTGTAGCTCGGGAGAGGAGTTGAATACCGAACTCATTGCTTTGAGTGAACGAGTTCATGGTGTAGCTCGAGCGACGAGTAGAGCACCAAACTCATTATTTGCATTCAGAGAGTAGTACAATAATTTTTTAAGGAAATGATAAACTTTTATTGAAAAACAAATCTAAGTGGTTGTCTATGAGGCTAGCCTTTATTACATGCACTGACAGTTATAAAGATCGGTCTTATTGCAAATCTAATGGAGGGCGTTAAGTATCCTCGTTGAATTGCATCAAATGATGCACGTTCCAAGTTCTTTATGTCTCCTTGCCCCTTAGTCTTCAAGTAAATAAGCTCCTTGACGGGCAACTTTGGAGACCTTGTAGGGTGCTTCCCAGTTAGGAGCAAACTTTCCCTTGTTGCGTGGCCCAGGAATAACGAGGAACCCATGAGGATTTCTTCTAGTTCATTAACGGGTTCAGACACCACTTGATTCTTCTATTATGTAGCACCCCAATTTCCGTATACCGGAACTCCTGACACTTACCTAGAATCTTTGCTTCAAATGAGTACATAACACAAAAGAAACACAGAAAATTAGAAACTTTTATTGCCACAATGTTATTACAGTGGACAAAATTTGTTCAATATAAAAATTTACATCTATAATTTTCATTGTACAAATGATCAATAATTTGTACTTGAATGCTCCACACAGCTCGAGTCCCCGATCCATGATCAGCAGTCGTACAACTAACAAACTGTAGGCAAGTCAGTTGAATGCAACTGACGCAATGCTGATGAAACCAGCGATCCCAAAACCTCAACAATCAAAATTTGATGCAATAAAAAATGTACGAATTAAACTACAAATGTCGGTATATGCCATGACCTAAAATCTAATGCACAAAACTCAATTGCACGTAATACTCCCACTCTAATGCACAATGTGAAACATATGCATCTCATACTACATACTTCCAAATCAAGCTCATGCTTTTCAGTTAATAGGGTTCGATCCCCTGTCAATAAATCTGGCCAATTAATCCATCCTCACATTTCCAAGAGTGAGGCAAATAGACTAAATCCACTAGACCCAACTAAGGCCTAACTTGGCCGCCAATTCTTATCCACGGTTAATTCACACTCATCCCAAATTCGGGCCAAATATACAACCGAATAAACACTTCGGAACTGCAAATCCCATATGACAAGACTGTCATTAATATTCTTTTCAAATCCGTTCCAAATAATTATTCGAACTCAAACAATACCAACTTGCACACCCAATCTACAACACCATTTATCACATATATGCACTTGTCCAAACATACACTAACATGACATCAACACCTCATAGGGAATCATATTTATGTAAATTTCCTATATTGCGTTCTCTCTCACATGATCATGTACTATGTAACCCCTATTTTTTTGTTTTGGATTTTGTTGTATTTTATTTCCTTTTCCCCAATTATTGTATCCGAATTTTCTTTGAATAATAAATCTTGCATTTCTTTGGGCTCATTTACTCTCTTTTGATCATTTTGGTACTCTTTTGGCTTGAATCCTACATTTTTGGCTCACTGCAAAATTTATTCTTTTGTGTTTTGGGTTTAAATTGATCCGCTATGTGTTCATCCCATTGATTTCTATATTCTTCTCTTTTGGAGCCCTAAACCCATTAACCCACAACCCAAAACCCATCATCTTAATCACCTATTTAAATACCCCTTCAACCCTAATTTTATATTCTAATAAACTCTCTCTCTCCTCCGCCGCTCACCCTTTCTCTCCCTTCCCCGTTCCTCTGTTCCAAGTCAACACATCACCCATCTTCGATCCCTTGTCGCTCTTCCGCCGCAATCGCCATCCCGTCGCCCCGTCATCACCCCCCACCAACCTCGACTTGGTCTTCACCCTAGCCCTCGTCCACTGCTCGAACCTCCCTTCATCCCATCGTTTTCACGCCAACCAACCCATTGCCAGCACTCATATCCGACCATACCCCAATCGCCCACCTGCACCACCTTGAGCACCCCCATTGCTACCCACATCACCATCCTGACACCTTTCAACTTTCACCCATCGCCATCCACCTCTCCTGCATCACCCCCATCACCAACCTAACCCACTTCTGCTGAACCCATCCCCTCGAATTCCATCCCTCATCGCGTTCCACCCACCTCGATTCTCTCCGGTGTCTTCACAGCCACCGGAGACCCCCTCGTCCTCGTCATCGATGTCCAAGCTCTGATTCCCCGCCGTTCCCGTTCCTCATCTGTTTCGGTGAGAAACAGAGCATCAAGTCCCTCTATTGCTGTGTCGCTCCTCGACCGCAAGCGCCGCCGTCAGTCACCACCCGTCGCCGCCAGAGTCGCCCAGTTCCCTGCCATCTAGCCGTTGTCCTTCTCTCTCTTTCTCCGTCCGACTTGCTATTGGTTGTTGAGAAGAGAAGGGATTCGATTTCGGTGTTTGGTGTTTGGATTAGGATCCAGTTTCCACTGTTTTGTGTGTGTGTTGCACGTAGTTCCGTGTTCTCAGGCTTCGTGGTTCGTCGCCCAGGATTCTCATCTTGTTATTCTGATATATTCGAAATTATCATATAACAGGCAAGTCTCTTCTTGAACCCCTTTATTGTTTGTGTTCAAGATTCTTTGATCTCTGCAAGTAGATTCCAATCCTTTTTATCATATTGTGATTTGAATTCCGTTAAGTATATTGAGGGTTTACACGAGCTAACTCAATATATTCTTAACATCATGCCTACAACTTTGATATAAAACCTACTGAACGTTTACATGAAACATAACTAGATCCATGTTATAGAATTATTTGGTGGTTTAATATGTTCGATTAGATTTGATATGATGAATAGATTACCACGATTGTAAAATTACATCTTAAATCTAGAAATCTGCATGCTAAACATTTAATAGCACTTTCATTATTCATTATCATGAATTATATGGTTGTATGATAAAGTTGTTGCCTATTCATATCAAAATATGCTCTGGCCTGGTGTTTGTGTCTTTTTATATCAGAAATTCAACCCTGTTACTTTTGTAATTTGAAATAACTTTCTGAATATGAAAAATAGCCCCATGAGTCTATTTTCCATAACTTTTGATGGATTTGAGTTCCGAGTTGTAATATGTGAGATATCTTATTTTTAGTACAGCTGGGTCTGCATTTCCAGATTCACAAATTCATGCGTATCTTTCTATTTCATAAATAAATAAAACATGATAACAGTAAAATAAAAATATGAAATTAATTTGGCTGAGACTAGACATGTGTTGGAACAACCCTGAATTTTTGTAGATTTAATTGATGAGTTTTCTGATTTGTTTCATATGTGTTTATACAATTCACAACTTGCTGCATGAACGTAAAATCTGAAAAGAATAGGAGATTCAACCGAGTTTCTGTAGTTTTTATATGTCGTGTATATTTTCGCTAGAATCAGAAGAGAGTCTAGTTTCTAGAATTTCTGACGGTTCAAGATTTGCTTTTTTGTAGTAGCGGTAATCCGTGTTTTTGTACAGCAATGTCGTGCTGTCCAGATTGTGTGATTTGTGTTTAATTAATATGTTTGCTTCTTGATTTGTCTGTAACGATCTGAATTATTCACACCTAGCATAATACAACCCTGACACCTTCTTGCATGCTCACATAGGATGAAATAAAATGATAACAAGCCGGGGTATTATGGGTTGACTTGGTAGTGAACGATCGAAAAATGTACTCAGTAAAGGCCTTCTTGCTTGCATGATTTATTACATGGAAGGTGGGGAAAATGCTTGTCATTGTGTGACCACGCTATCATGATATCTTGTCATCTTGTTACCTAGTACACGATCCGTGAATTCACCATCAGTCTAAAGCGTTCACTGTGTGCTTGCACGGAGTCTGTGGTGTGGATCAGATAGGATGCAGTAGTACGTGCAGTAGATAGATTAATAAAATGATTAATAACCTGCATTTGACATTCCATGCTTGATCCTCCATATCGTCATCAGTATAGATTTTGGATTGACATCATTCATTGCATGCATGATTAAATATAGACCTTTGACATTATTATCAATCTTTGATTTTGTTATTGAATTTGATCCCATCCCTTTTCTTTGATATACTATGTTCCTGTTACTCACTGTTTTCTCTACTTGTTGTCCATGACTTGCTCTAAGGACATTATTTTCTCTCTTTTTAGATCAAGAATTTACAGGTACTGAAGGATCACTATCAGAAGAAATTGGTGCGCAACGATTCTAGAAGATTAAATCGAAGATTGCACTACTTAAATTTACTTTATGCTATATTTATTTCTTTGAACATTGTCTTGATATTATACTTTGTTTTGGGATTTTGTCTCGTCGTTTATTTATATTTCCCAGATATTTGATATTATATTGGATATTATTTTTGATTATTTCATTATTATTGAAGTTTATCTTTGATTCATGTGATTATATTTTTTTGTGTGACTGTGTTTATTGTTCATATTGTTGAGTTATTCTGATACAGCTTATGGATGGTGTTTACATCATTAGCTGGGACTACATTACGTACTCATATTTCATATTTTGGAAAGCGGTGCATGACATATTACCTCATCAATTCTCTCACACCAAGTTGTCTCACTATTGGGTATGTTCTAACTCACCTATCCATGGTCTACCTTATATTCACATAATGTCAAACAGTTAATAAACAACATTTCTAAGTCTATTAGAGCATCTGTAGTCGTTCCAACTCAAATTTTCTATATTTGGCTTATAGAAATAGAAATTTTGAGTTGGGCTTGTAGTCGTTGAAACCCAAAATTTGAATGAATGGTGGATGATATTTTTTTCTTTAATCTCAGCCACTGATCTCCTCAAATAATAGTTTAAATTTTTTTTTTGCGTCAAACACATTTGTAAAAGAAAATTGTATGTATAGATGCACATAACAATTCCTATAGTCCCATTCCATCTCAGTTCTTGTTCAAAAAATTCACACAAATCTCAAATTTACTTCATATGCATAATAATCCTATAGGCCCTATTCCATAGAAAAAAATCAAAATGGGGGAAATCATCAAGGACGATCTTGCATCCTTTCCCTTTATTTTTATTTTTATTTTTATAAAAAAAATTGTTCAGATGCAAATGATTTTGCGTTCGACACTTTTTAATTAAAATTTTTTTTGGAATGGACAGAAGATCATCTTGCCTCCAACATTGAATTTTTTTAAAATAAATTGATCATAGGCAAGATCATCTTGCGTCCGAGATTTTTTTTTTTTGAACAGATGCAAAATGATCTTTCGATTCCTATATTTTGGAAACTCCTATATCATCTCTCAAATATAGACAGGTACTGGTCATATTTTTCCAAAATTTAGAAATATAGGGAATGACTACAACAGCTCGTTCCCTATATTTTTCAAATTTTGGAATTATAGGGAACTACTACAGATGCTTTTAAGAGGACCTAAAATGTTGATAACTTGCATAACATCAAAACAGTAAGCTGAAACTTCAACGTGCAGTTTTTGTTTACTGTAAAAATCACTATAATTCTTATGCTAGTTGGATTTTCGATATCTCAGGCTTTATAAAAAGCTCTATGGGTCTACTAGAAGTTCTTAGTTGGGAGTTTTATCAGAATATTTCATTTAAGAGGTCAAAATGATCAAAAACTGAAAGACACACAAATTTCCAGAACTAAAAAAAACTGGCAACCAGACATGAGTTCGTAATTAATTTAAAATACTAAACAATGTCCAAAATTCATAAAATTTTACGGGCATATTATAGACACTACAAGTATCACAAATAAAAGTTTCAACTTGAAATACCACTTATATCTGGAGATATATAATTTTTGGAACTTGGTATGAAAAATCAAGGCAGATCGTAGAATAGTTTCTGGTCCAGCAATGGTTTCAGATTTTTCTAAAATAGAAAATATTGTCCAAAAATTATGAAATTTGGCAAAAATGTTATAGACACATATTATAATCTACAATAAAAATTTTAACCCTAAATTCCTTAAATTCAAGGAGTTATGATTCCGCATATACACATACAGTTTCATGTAATCCTTTAATGAAAAGCATCTACACTACTTTCTATCTAACAAACCATGAGGATTTGGAGAACACACACCTTATGTTTAGAGAACGCAAAACTTCACTTGCTTGCCCTTCTCCTCCTAGCTTGGTTTTGCTCCAAAAAGCCAAATAAAGTGGTGTGGAGCGAAGTAGAATGGAGTGAAGTAATATGGAGTGAAGTAGAAAATGAGTTAGGGTTTCTTCACACACACACACACACACACACACACACATGTATATATATATATAGGAAGGGGGGGAGGTTTGGTTTGGGGGTTTGGACGGCTAGGTTTACGTAGGGTTAGGAGGGTGTGGGTTTGTGTGGGATTGTGTAGAAATCTCTAGGTTTTCTTAGGTGTCCTCATATTAACACATAACCCGCCTTAAGTTTTAAATAATTACACATAGGCTTCCATAAGTAAAAAATTGTAGGCTATACAATGTATGTGTAGGGTATGTGTGTAGTGTGTAGTATGTATGGTAGTCCATGTAAGTTTAATTCCAAATTATGTGTATATGACAGTATGCACAAGAATGTGTAAAATTCATGTGCAAAAACATTCATATGGCAAAAATAATAAGATATAATGCAACAATATTTATATACAAAACAATTGTTAATTATTTTTGGGGTACTAAATCACTCCCTCCTTAGAATAGTTCCGTTCTCTGAACTATACTAGTGGAGAGGAAAATCAACTAACTTAGAATTTTCCCATAATGGGGTCCATTTCTCCCCTTGCTATACAACCCATTCAACATCCTGTGAGTATTGGCCCTCGCCCCCAGAATACTGGAGGTCATCCTAGAGCCCTCATCTCACAATTATCCTATAAGCATTGCTCTCATCCTGGAATACTGGAGATCAATCCTACTTCGCAGATCAATGTGGGACCTTTTTCATCCCTCGTCTCGGAATAATGGAGAATATCTCACTCCGTGGGTCATTCTGGAGCCTTATCACACTAACTTCCCATAACTGTTGCTCACGTCCCAGAATACTATAGAACATTCCCATTCTGCAGATCATTATGGGGCATATTTTATCCCACGTTCCGGAATACTGGGGAATATCTCACTCTGTAGATCATTCTGGATCCCTTATTGTATTAACTTCCCATGAGTATCGCTCTCGTCCGGGAATACTAGAGATCAATCTCACTCACCAGATCAATCTGGGGCCTTTTTCATCCATCGTCCCAGAATACTGTGAAATATCTCACTCCGTGGATCATTCTGGTGCCTCATCACACTAACTTTCCATAACTGTTTCTCTAGTTCCGAAATACTAGAGACCGGTCCCACTCCACGATCATTCTGGGGCTTATTTCACCTCACGTCTCAAAATATTGGGGAATATCTCACTTCATGGATCATTCTGGAGCCCTGATCACACTAACTTCCCATGAGTATCGCTCTCGTTCTGGAATACTGGAAACCAATCCCACTCCACAGATCAATCTGGGGCCTTTTTCATCCCTCATCCCAGAATACTGGGGAATATCTCACTCTACAAATCATTCTGGAGCCGATATCTCATGCGCTCTTGCTTGTCATATCTCCCTTCTAGTACCCGATGCATGTTCTCAACATGCCCTCTAACTCTCAGTTTTTGCACCTTTTTGAAGATTTGTGGCAACTCCCCCCTTAGAAAAAGAACAAAGTCAAGAATCTTCAATCTCGGTGCTCCTCACGGTGAAGCAAAAGGCCTGGCGAGGGCCAATACTCCCCCCTTAGGATATTACAGTGAGTACGATTATATTTATTATCATTCATGTTTTGATAGAGTTTTTGGTTACTTGACCGGATGTATGGTATATATGTTGAATTGGGGTTTTAATAGAGAATACGAAAAATTATAGTGTTTTACTGACCTAAATGGTGATTTACGTTTTGGGTCATGCGTTTTTCTTACACTTTGATAGTTGATGATATAGATATGATGTTAGATTGGTTATATACTGGGTGTATTTTATCCATGTATCTACATGAGGGTTCTGGAAAGAAGAGGGTTCTGGAAAGAAGTAATGTTATATACTTGGTGCTATATTACCATAATGGGTTGCAGGTTATAAACCCCAAATATATGAGTGTTATTCTTGGTGATATTATTAACAGTATTATATGGGTGATAGTATATTGGTGATATATATATATATATATACACATTGGCGAGATGGGTTAAATTATGGTGGTGATATTATTTTAATTGGTGAAATATAATGCAATTGACGAGAGAAGCTTTAGGTAGTGTGCCTAGGAACTACCACCCCCATTTTTGATAAAAATGAGGGGAACTACCTACATGGAAATATATCAGAGGCAATGACCTGTTTCGGAGTAATGTGTGAATTTATTTGACTAAGCTATCGGCTTTAGTCTTGACGGATGCACAAGACCCTTGGCGAGCAGCGATGTGTGAATTTATTTGACTAAGCTATCGGCTTTAGACTTGATGGATGTGTAAAACCCTTGGTGGGCAGTGATGTGTGAATTTATTTAACTAAGCTATCGGATTTAGTCTTGATGCATGCGTAAGACCCTTGGTAGGCAGCGATGTGTGAATTTATTTAAGTTATCAGCTTTAGTCTTGATGGATGCATAAGACCCTTGCTGGGCAGCGATGTGTCAATTTATTTGACTAAGCTATCGGCTTTATTCTTGATGGATGCATATGACTGTAACCCCTGTCTTACATTCTATGTATTTTTTTTGGATGTATTTTTGTTTCTTTTTGAGTGTTTATTCATATTGTATCTCTACTGAACCTTGTTTTTGATCTTCATTTTCAATATATCCATTCATTTGATTTGTCGTCGTTTTATTTGATCTTCTTGATTCAATTGTCAGCCTATTGTTTCGTCTCTGTTTGATCGAGTCATCATTTTCGATCCTCATTTTGATTGTTCATGTTCCATTTTATTCATTTATTTATTTGTTCCTAACTCTTTTGTTGGATCACCCTATTTGCTATTGGATCTTCTTGTTTAATTCCTAAAAAAACCCTTAAAAAACTCTATTCTAAATTTTATTAAGGTCCGATAACCCATTAAAATCCATTACCCTATATGCCCGTACCCATTACCCCTTCACGTCTGCCAATTAAACCCTAGTATACTCCACACACACACACACACACACACACACACACACACACACACATAATATATATATATATATATATATATATATACACACACCTACAGTGTATTTTCCCAAAACCCTAACTACCCTAGCCGCCCTACCTTTACTTCATCCCGACTTCCTATCCCCTGTGCTCTCCCGACTCTTCACCCCTTGTGCATCCTGCCTCCTCATCTTCCCATCCACCGCAACCACCATCTTTGACCCCTGCACCTTTGCCCCTCGTCGACCCTCCCCATCGCCGTCCTGTTCGAGCCCTCCACATCTGTCATCCTCTCACCTTTACCCCGTCCACTTGCCCTCTCCGACCTTCGTCTCCCACGGTGCCAGCAACCCCACAGCCCCGTCGTCCCCTCTTCCAGTCGCGCTGCCAGACCAGCACCAGATCGCGATAGTGCCCCTGTGAGCTGCTCCTCCGATGACTAACAGCACCAACAGTGAACGCTGCCCCACCGTAGTTTCACTGCTGTCGTCACTGTTCTTTCGCCGAGCACACACCGGGCTACTTGGGCACTTGTGTGCGGGTGTGTGATCTTGAGTTATGCATTCGTAAGTTCGTTGTGTCCATCGTTCATTTGTTGAGTTCGTGATCGGGAATCCGTTCCCGTTATTCCTGCTCTTGCTTCGTCATTTTTGTCGTCTTTTAGGCAAGTAAATTGTATTAAATTTTATTACAATTAAAAGTACTAAATACTGTCTGTAGTGTAGTTATGTTCTAGAGACAATTCTTGTGCAAAATCTCTGTTATATCTTTTCTCTATGTGTTGATCCGCCCGTAGTTATCTCATTGCACACACGACATAAATTTAGACTTAGATCTAACCAATTCTTGATGCATGCACGCATGTTGTTTGCGGATTAGGAAGTGTTGTATGATCATGTATGCTTGATTGTGTTAGGAGTAGTACAACTCGTATTAGACTTGCAAAATACCCTATACCATGTTTCTTGGACATCTAATATACCATATTTCACGTTTTGTTGTGATTTGAGTGCGTTTCATGTGATCTAGTTGATTTTATGCATGAAGAATAATTTTGTGCTTATTGTTATCCTGTTTTTGTTCAGTATTTTACACCCTATTAAAGTCAGTATATGAAAATTATTTATGAATATGAATTATAGAGAATTATGTCTACTTTCTAGAATTTCTGACAGGTCTCAGTTTCGATTTGTGAGTTGCAAATTATTGCTGTTTTACTACAGAGGTGTAGAAAATTTTAGATTCTGTTTTATACAAATTCTGTATCGTTATTTATTTTTATACTGATGTTAAAGATAATATTTTGATCCAATATTTTGCTGAGTACAACTAGACTCGATTGGAATTAACCCCTAATTTTTGTGGATCTAATTGATAACTTTTATAAACTATTCTATGCTTGCAAACTACTATTATACTTGCAGAATTTTCATACTGTTCAGTAAAGAACTTTAAATTTGACCTGATTCTATTTGCTTTTTACAAAAACTCTGTGAATATAAATTGTAGCATACTGTATCTATTTTATCACCCTTTTAACGGATTTGGATTTAGATTTATATTTTGTAAGATATTACTGTTTTAGTACTGCTGTATTTATGATTTCAAATTTGCAAAATTTCTGTATCTTGCTGTCTTCTGATTTTATTTGGCTAAACTATCTATGTTGGAAAATTATGAAAATTTATTTACTAATACTGAACATACTAGGAAATACCCCATAATTTTCTTTGATTTAATCAGTAAGTTTTTATGCTATTTTTCTGTTTATGAATACAAACTTCTGATTGCTGGCTTAACATGTTTTCTGGATACAATTCTGTTTTGAGGCCTGTTTTTGTGAAATACCATATGACTTATATATATATGCTGGATTTAGTCGAAAGTCTATTTTCCAGATTTTCTTACGGATCCAGGTTTGCATGCTTGTGACAACGCAAATCCCAGATTTGGTGCAGTACTGTCCTGCTGTCCTTAACTAGAATTTTCGTTGTCCTACTCTTTATAAGTTGTCTTCCACCTGTACATGTTTATCTCTCAATCCGAACTTGTTACTTGTTCATGCCATGTTATTGTTGCCTTGTTTTGTGCACGTATATGCCTGTTTGATAATAATAACAAGTAACTAAGCCGAGGTTAAGGGAAAGACCTTAGTAGTGGACAATATAGGTATGTGTACTCAGAAGGGGGCTGTGTTTCCCATTACTTGTTGCCATGTTTCATAATTACATGATTCATGCCTGTTATTACTATATGTTGCCATATTTCATGATTATATGATTCATGTTTATTACTACTATATGTTGTCATGCTTCATGATTACATGATTCATGCCTGTTAAAACTATATGTTGCCATGCTTCATGATTACATGATTCATACCTGTTCCTGTTGCCGCGATTCATACCTGTTCCTGTTGCCATGCTACCTGTTCCTGTTACCTGTTCATCTACATGTTTATCTTTCAACCCGAACCTATTACTTGTTCTTGCCATGTTATTGTTGCTCTGTTTTGTGCACGTATATGCCTGTTTGATAATAATAACAAGTAACCAAGCTGGAGTTAAGGAAAAGACCTTAGTAGTGGACAATATAGGTATGTGTGCTCAGAAGGAGGCCGGGTTTCTCATTACTTGTTGCCATGTTTCATGAGTACATGATTCATGCCTGTTATTACTATATGTTGCCATATTTCATGATTACATGATTCATATTTGTTATTACTATATGTTGTCATGCTTCATGATTACATGATTCATGCCTGTTATTACTATATGTTGCCATGCTTCATGATTACATGATTCCTACCTGTTCCTATTGCTGCGATTTCACAGATATGTGATTCGTGCCTGTTACCTGTTACATGACGCCTGAGTACACGGCCCTATAGAAACCCACCATTAGATCTAAACGTAATTTGTATGTAAGTAGCAACCATGTAGTAAAACCCTAGGACGCATGAAGTGCTACCTAGATAGTAATATTACACGACTTGACATAACATAATACCTGTTACATGCTTACCTGTTACATGATACCTGTACATGCTACTTGACACCTGTTACATGTTTACCTACTTGCGTGATACTTATTACCTGTTACATGTTATATACACCCGTTAGCACACTACATTACTTGATTCTGTTCATGAATTATGCTAGTTGTTCTATTTGTTGCCATGTCTATTCCATGCTATGTTTGCTTCTGCTGTTACTTTATGTTTGTTATTTTTTTCCTGTACTTATGCCTGCACAACAAGCGACCTGTAACTTGCATTGACGGGCAATTTTTTTCTTTTTCCCTCTTCCTGCAAATTATTAAATTGCAGATTATGGTGATCAGCTGCCTGATGGAGTGGGTGATCTGAGATTTTAGTTGTTGGAGTCCTTGTTATAATTATTATTTTCCATTGCTTATTTTGAATAAATGTATTTCCATGAATTTTGTATTGGGTAGTATGACCCAGGATTATTGACTTGTTTCCAGATCTAGTTTATTTGAGAATTATTAAATTTTGTTTCCAGTAAATTCTATTGGTATTGATTCATTTATGCATGCGTGGTTGATTTCTCCTTGTTTACTTCCTGTTATTTTTGAGAAATGTTTTAATGATCCTGACATCTTATTGATGATGAAAATCATTCGGTGGACTTAGTCACGTATCCGTATTTCGTATTTCTTTTTAGGAAGCACGGTGTGACAAGGTTTTTATTGGTATCAGAGTCAGGTTTGGCTAATGTATTAGTTTGACTGATATATTAGACAAGCTTGGCTCGATCTGGGATTGGCTCAACAGTACATAGACCGTGCATACATGAATAAATTTTAATCAACTTTGATCTGGATGCTGACTGTTTTGATTTTGTGCAGACCATGGCTCGCAGAGGTTCCACTTCTCGCCCTCAGGAAGATCAGCCCAGGCTTGAGGCGGTTACCAATGTGTTGGAATGATTGATCAATATGCAGCAAAAACACATTGACCTTGTGATGGCTGCTTTGGAAGCTGCTCGGGTTCTGCCTCCCACTGTGCCTATGCAGGCAGCTCTCCCTTCTCGTCCGTGTACAGTCACAGATTCCATGAGGCTGCATTCCAACAGATTTTTGGGCACTGAGATGCCTTTGGAGGCTGAATGGTGGCTAATCCGGATTGAGTAGTTGCTTTTGGCAGAAAGAGTTGCCGATGCTAATAGAGTGGATGTGGTGACCATACAGCTGGTGGATTTGGCCCACATTTGGTGGAGGTCTGAGTCCGAAAGGCTCGAACGGCCTATTGCTTGGGCCACATTCACTAGGAGCATCTTGGAGAAATTCTTTCCTAGCAACACTCGAGTTCAAATGGAGCAGCAGTTCCTGACCCTGAAACAGGTTGGTCGTTGTTCAATTATTAGAATTTTGTGACATATTGTTCATGCAATGTTGTAACATGAGGCTATCTTGAAACATGGCTCCAAGTTTGTGGATGAGTACGCAGCGAAATTTACCAGACATAGCCACTTCGCAGCCATTCTTGTGGCGAACGAAGAGGACAGGGCTTGTAGGTTCACGATGGGACTTTAGCGAGATATTCGGGTGCAACTCGTCTACCTTCGCTTGCATACTTATGTTGAGGCTCTTAAGGCAGCTTGAGCTCAGGAGCAGGCTCGTGGTGGGTTGCCTCCTCCCCAGTGGACTGTTCCGCACTCTGTTGTTGCTAGGCCTTATGATGGGTCAATTTCGGAGGCCTGTCCCAGCCCATCTTATCAGGGCTGCTCCTTACTCTTCTGCGCTCCTCGGAGAGAGGGATTATGTGATTTCTGCCAGATGACCGGGCATGTGCACAGAGCCGCAGGCATGCCAATCATCACTATTTTGGATGTGGTGCTACTGACCATTCAGTAAGGGATTGCCCACAACGGAGGATGGCTTTTCCAGCCAAGGGTCTAGTTCAGCAGGTAGCCCCAGCCGTGGTCCAGTCAGGCCACCGCTTCCTCCTCAGTGCCAAATTGTCAGTCAGAGGACTGCTGCCCCCAGGACAGGTCAGGCTTACAAACTGACTGCTGCAGATGCTGTGACATTAGAGGGTGTTGTTGTAGGTATATTTTGTATTTTTTTGTTGTTTTGTTGTTTCTCTTTTGCTTCTTTCATTTATCTTGCATTATTCTTTTATATTATCTTCCTGCATTGTGTTTTCCACAACCTTGATCTTCAATTATTTTCTACTTGCTTTTGATTCTATCTTATGTGTTGTCCTTGTATGCTCTTTCCCTGCTCATGTTCTCTTTGATTTCAGGGAAACCCATTCATGTCTCTTCCCGCTTCGTGGCTCGCCATCAGCTGGAGTGCAGCATTATGTCTGAGGCTTGAAACATTGTGACAGGTGGTGGTGTTGTTGTTTGTTCCCGAGAGTGCAGGCAGTGTCCCGTGATTATTGGCAACGCAGATTTCAAGGCTGACCTGATTGTAATTGGGAATCCAGGATTCGACGTCATTCTCGGTATGAATTGGTTGGGTGAGTCCCACTCCATCATTGATTGTCGTGCCAAGAGAGTTGTATTCTGAATCCCAGGTCGCGCAGAGTTTGAGTTCCATCCCGGAGAGATGCCCCTTGGCCGAGCTAAGACTGTAGTTGATCAGGAGATTTGTGCGATAGAATTGCATTCAGGCTGTGAGGCTGCACCTCTAGTAGTGCGGGATTTCCTAGATGTCTTTCCAGAGGAGTTGCCTGGCTTACTCTTTGATAGGGATGTACAGTTTGGTATTGATGTTCAGCCTGGTACGACGGCGATATCGAAGAGTCCCTACAGGATGGCACCGATTGAGTTAGCAGAGCTTAAGGTGCAGATTCAGGAGTTGCTTGATTTAGGGTTCAACAAACCCAGTGTTTCGCTGCAGGGTGCTCCTGTTCTTTTTGTCAACAAGAAGGATGGTAGTCGTCGACTGTGCGTTGATTATCGGGAACTGAACAGTATTACTATGAATAACCGGTATCTACTGCCCAGGATCGATGACTTATTTGATCAGTTGAGTAGAGCAGCTGTTTTCTCGAAGTTCGATCTTCGTTCTAGGTACCATCAGATTATGGTGAAGGCGACTGATGTGCAGAAGATTGTATTCAGGACCAGATATGGGCACAATGAGTATCTTGTGATGCCGTTCGGGGTCATGAATGTGCCAGCTATATTTATGAGTCTTATGAACGGGGTCTTTTCCCCCTTCCTGGATAGATTTATGGTGGTCTTCATTGATGACATTCTGGTGTATTCTCGGAGCCAGGAGGATAATGCTGAGCATCTTAGGTTGGTTCTGCAGACCTTGAAAGAAAATCAACTCTATGAAAAACTCAGCAAGTGTGAGTTTTGGCTCGACAGAGTTACCTTCTTGGGGCACATTATCTCGGGCGATGGTATTTCAGTGATTCGTCCAAGGTTGAAGCTGTGAAGGATTGGCAAGTTCCCAAGTCAGTTTCAGAGGTGAGGAGTTTCCTTGGTCTATCTGGCTATTATCGAAAATTCGTCCAAGATTTTTCGAAGATTGTAGGACCATTGACGAAGCTGAGAGGGAAGGATCAGAAGTTTTGTTGGTCCGAAGCTTGCAGTGAGGCTTTTGCTGAGTTGAAAAGCAGGTTGACGTCAGCACTGGTGTTGACTATTCCAGATGGTTCAGGCAGATTTGTGATTCATTGTGATGCTTTGGGCAAGGGTCTTGGAGTAGTCGGCTGTTGAAGGGCCGAGTCATTGCTTATGCATCGAGGCAGTTGAGGCCGCATGAGAAGAACCATCCAACTCATGACTTGGAGTTAGCGGTAGTGATCTTTGCTTTGAAGCTGTGGAGACAATATTTACTTGAGGACCGAGTGGAGATCTTTATAGACCACAAAAGTCTCAAGTACGTCTTCACCCAGAAGGAGTTGAACATGAGGCAAAGGCGTTGGTTAGAACTTATGGATGATTATGACATCAGTTTGCAATACCATCCTAGTAGAGTGAATTTGGTGCCAGATGCTTTGAGCAGGAGACCGACAGCTATGTACCTAACTCAGTAGAGATATTTGGTTGAGTAGATGCGGAGGTTGGAGTTGGATGTGTTGTTGCCGAATTCTGATCGGAGTTGTTTGGTGCTCCAGCTTCAGTTGTCTCTTATTGATCAGATCAAGGAGGCTCGGGCTGGTGATATGCAGTTGTAGGGTTTCAGAGCAGAATTTGAGGCTAGTTCCAGAACGGAAATGGTTATTCATGCTGATGGATTGCTTCTTTTTGGGCCCAGGTTGTGTGTTCTGAAAGGTGAAGTCCGCCAGAGGTTGCTTGAAGAATCCCACCAGTTTTCGTATTCTATTCATCCTGGAGGTACTAAGATGTATCGGGACTTGAAGCTTCATTTCTGGTGGCATGGTATGAAGAAGGCTGTGGCTCGGTTTAAATCTCAGTGTTTGGTCTACCAGCAGGTGAAGGCAGAGCATCAGAGAACCGCCGGACTTCTTCAACTGCTTCCCATTCCGGAATGGAAGTGGGAACACATCACTATGGATTTTGTGACCGCTTTGCTGAGGAGTCCTAAGGGTCACAATGCGATTTGGGTGATTGTAGACCAACTGACGAAGAGTTCTCACTTCTTTCCCTTCCGAGTCAGACAGTTTACTGAGAGCCTAGCTGAGAAGTACATGCAAGAGAACGTCAGACTTCATGGGGTTCCAGTCAGTATTGTATCCGACAGAGATACGAGATTTAGGTCTCACTTTAGGGAGAGTATTCAGAGCAGTTTGGGGAGTAAATTGAAGTACAGTACATCTTTTCATCCCCAGACTGATGAACAGATAGAGAGGACCATCCAGACTCTAGAGGACATGTTGAGGTCTTGTATACTAAAGTTTGGTGGATCATGGGAGGACCATTTGCATCTCGTAGAGTTCTCATACAATAATATCTTTCAGGCCAGTCTTAAAGTTGCACTGTTCGATGAACTTTATGGGCAGAAGTGCAGATCACCAGTGTGTTCGGATGACATTGGTGAGAGGAAGTTGTTGAGTCCGGAGTTGATCACCAGGACAGTTGATGCGCTGGCTCAGATCAAGAAGCATTTTCAGGCAGCTCAGAATAGGTAGAGGCGATGGGCTGATATCCATCAAAGAGCTTTGGAGTTTGAGGTTGGTGACCATGTTTTCCTAAAGGAGTCACCTTGGTATGGTGTCATTCGGTTTGGTGGTGGGGGCAAGCTTAGCCCTAGGTTTATTGGACCGTTTGATATCGCGGAACGAGTAGGCAAGGTGGCCTATCGTCTTGCATTGCCGCCAGCTTTATCAGGAGTGCATGATGTTTTCCATGTTTCACAACTTGGGAGATATATCCGAGATGAGAGCCACGTGATCGACTTTTCTGAGTTAACCGTTCGGCCGGATTTGACTTGTGGGATTCCGCCAATTGCTATTTTGGATCGGTGGGAGAAAGTGCTTAAGAACAAGATCATCAAGCTAGTTCGTGTTTCTTGGAATCCTCACTCGCTGGGTGAGTCGACTTAGGAGCTGGAGGAGGAGAATCAGCAGAAGTTTTCCCATCTGTTTGAGTAGCTTTTTGTTTTGTTCTTTCTTTTCTTTTCGGGGTTACCCTATGTACTTCTTGTTTGAATTTCGAAGACGAAATTCTTCTTGTTAGGTGGGTAGGATTTGTAAACCCTATTTTTCATTCTATGTATTTTTTTAAATTTTTTTTGGATGTATTTTTTTTTCTTTTTAAGTATTTTTTTTTTTCATATTGTATCTCTTTTGTACCTTGTTTTCGATCTTCATTTTAAATATATCCATTCATTTGATTTTACGTTGTTTTATTTGATCTTCTTCATTCAATTGTCAACCTATTGTTTCGTTTCTGTTTGATCGAGTCATCATTTTCGATCCTCATTATTTTGATTGTTCATGTTCCATTTTATTCATTTATTATTTGTTCTTATTTCTTTGATTGGATCACCCTATTTGCTATTGGATCTTTTTATTTAAACCTTAAAAAACCTTATTCTAATTTCTATTAAGGTCCGATAACCCATTAAAATCCATTACCCTATATACCCGTACCTATTACCCCTTCACGTCAGCCAACTAAACCCTAGTATACTCCACATATATATATTTACACCAACTGTGTATTTTCCCAAAACCCTAAGCCGCCCTACCTTTACTTCATCCCAATATCCCCAATGCTCTCCCGACTCTTCACCCCTGCACATCCCGCCTTCTCATCTTCCCATCCACTGCAACAACCATCTTTGACCCCTGCACCTTCGCCCCTCGCCAACCCTCCCCATCGCCGTCCTGCTCGAGCCCTCCACCTCTGTCATCCTCTCGTCTTTACCTTGTTCAGTCGCCCCCTTTCTGACCTTCGTCTCCCACGGTGCCAGCAACTCCACAGCCCCGCCGTCCCCTCTTCCTGTCTTGCCGCCATACCAGCACCAGATCGCGACAATGCCCCTATGTGCTACTCCTCCGACTACTGACAGCAACAGCAGCGAGCGCTTCCCTACCGCTGTTTTTCCGCTGCCATCGCCGTTCTTTTGCCGTGCACACACCGGGCTACTTGGTCTCTTGTGTGCGGGTGTGTGATCTCTAGTTGTGCGTTCGTAAGTTCGTTGTGTCCGTTGTTTATTCATTGAGTTCATGACCGAGAAACCATTCTCGTTATTCTTGCTCTTACTTCGTCGTTTTCGTCGTATTTCAGGCAAGTAACTTGTATTAATTTTTGTTGCAAATTCAAGTACTAAATACCACTTGTAGTGTAGTTGTGTTCTAAAGACAATTCTTGTACAAAATCCCTATTATATCTTGTCTCTATGTGTTGATCCGCCCGTAGTTATCTCATTGCACACACGACATGAATTTAGACTTAGATCCAACCAATTCTTGATGCATTCACTCAAGTTGTTTGCGGATTAGGAAGTGTTGTATGATCATGTATGCTTGATTGTGTTAGGAGTAGTACAACTTGTAGTAGACTTGCAAAATACCCTATACCATGTTGCTTGGACATCTAGTATACCCTATTTCCCGTTTTGTTGTGATTTGGATGTGTTTCATGTGATCTAGTTGATTTTATGCATGAAGAATAATTATGACCATGTTGTTATCCCATTTTTGTTCAGTATTTGAAAATTATTTATGAATATGAATTATAGAGAATTCTGTCTACTTTTCAAAATTTCTGACAGATCTCAGTTTCGATTTGTGAGTTACAAATTATTGTTGTTTTACTACAGAGGTGTAGAAAATTTTAGATTATGTTTTATACGAATTCTGTATGGTTATTTATTTTTATACAGATATTAAAGATAATATTTTGATCAAATATTTTGCTTAGTACAACTAGACTCGATTGTGATTAACCCCTAATTTTTGTGGATTTAATTGATAACTTTTATAAACTATTCTTATGCTTGCAAACCACTACTATACTTGCAGAATTTTCATACTGTTCAGTAAAGAAACTTAAATTTGCCCTAATTCTACTTGCTGTTTACAAAAACACTGCGAATATGAATTGTAGCCTACTGTATCTATTTTATCACCCTTTTGACGGATCTGGATTTTGATTTATATTTTGTAAGATATTTCTATTTTAGTACTGCTGTGTTTATGAATTCAGATTTACAAAATTTCTGTATCTTGTTGTCTTCTGATTTTGTTTACTAAACTATCTATGTTGGAAAATTATGAAAATTTATTTACTGATACTAAACATACTAGGGAATACCCCAAAATTTTCTTAGATTTAATCAGTAAGTCTTTATGCAGCTTTCCTGTTTATGAATACAAATTTCTGACTGCTGGCTGAACATGTTTTCTGGATACAATTCTGTTTTTAGTCCTGTTTTTGTGAAATACCATATGACTTATATGTATTTGCTGGATTCGGCAGAGAGTATACTTTCCAGATTTTCTGATGGATCCAGGTTTGCATACTTGTGACAACGGGAATCCCAGATTTGGTGCAGTACTGTCCTGCTATCCTCAACTAGAATTTTCATTGTCCTAATCTTTTATGAGTTGTCTTCCACTTGTACATATTTATCTTTCAACCCGAACCTGTTACTTATTCATGCCATGTTATTCTTGCCCTATTTTGTGCACGTATATGCCTGTTTGATAATAATAACAAGTAATCAAGCTTGGGTTAAGGGAAAGATCTTAGTAATGGACAATATAGGTATGTGTACTCAGAAGGGGACCGTGTTTCCCATTACCTGTTGCCATATTTCATGATTACATGATTCATGCCTGTTATTACTATATGTTGCCATGTTTCATGATTACATGATTCATGCCTTTTATTACTATATGTTGTCATGCTTTATGATTACATGATTCATGCATGTTCTTGTTGCCTCGATTGCACGACTACGTGATCCATGCCTGTTACCTGTTACATGACACCTAAGTACATGGCGCTATAGAAACCCACCACTAGATCTAAATGCAATTTGCATGTAAGTAGCAACCATGTGCTAAAAACCTGGGACGCATGAAGTGCTACCTAGATAGTAATAATACAAGACTTGACATAACATGATACCTGTTACATGCTTACCTGTTATATGATACCTGTACATGCTACTTGACACCGGTTACGTGTTACCTGCTTGGATGATACCTGTTACCTGTTACCTGTTACATGTTATATACACCGGTTAGCACAGTACATTACTTGATTCTGTTCGTGATTTATGCTAGTTGTTCTATTTGTTGCCAGGTCTATTCCATGCTATGTTTGCTTCTTCTGTTACTCTATGTTTGTTATTCTTTTCCTGTACTTTTGCTTGCACTACAAGCGGCCCGTAACTTGCATTGAGGGGCATTTTATTTTATTTTTCCCTCTTCTTGCAAATTATTAAATTGCAGATTATGGTGATCAGCTGCCCGATGGAGTGGGTGAGCTGAGATATTAGTTGTTGGACTTCTTGCTATAATTATTATTTTCCATTGCTTATTTTGAATAAATGTATTGCTACATGAATTTGTATTGGGCAGTATAACCCTGGATTATTGACTTGTTTCTAGATCTGGTTTATTTGAGAATTATTAAAAAAAAATTCAAGTAAATTCTGTTGGTATTTATTCATTTATGCATGCGTGGTTGATTTCTCCTTGTTTACTTCCTGTTATTTCTGTGAAATGTTGTAATCATTCTGACAGCTTATGGATGTTGAAAGTTATTCGCTGGACTTAGTCACGTATCCATTTCTTTTTGGGAAGCGGGGTGTGACAAAGACCCTTGGTGGGCAGCGATGTGTGAATTTCTTTGACCAAGCTCACGATTTTATTCTTGATGGATGCGTAAAACCCTTGGTGGACAGCGTTGTTTATGTGACTAAGCTATCGACTTTAGTGTTGATGAATGCGTAAGACGCTTGGTGGGCAGCGATGTATGAATTTATTTGACTAAGTTATCGGTTTCAGTCTTGATAGATGCGTAAGACCCTCGGCGGGCAGAAATGTGTGAATCTTTTTTACTATTGGTGATGTTTGTTATTGGTGACATTGTTAATGTTATGTTAACATATTGGTTATATTCATTGTTGGTGATAGGATATCGGTGATGACATTGAGATGGTTTTATATGTATAACTGGTAATACTATTTTACGGATCGTTATAAGTATCTGTATAACCTTACAGAGAATTAGGAATTTGAATATATGTATGTACCGGTAAGAGTGATAATGATAATATGATATCAAATCTACTGATATCATTGTAGCGCCCCGAATTTCCAATAAATAAAATTAGAAATACATAGCACAATTTCTAGAATCAACTTCAATGTAATCATAAACATAGCAACCAAATATAGGAAAATTTAAAATTTTTTATTACATCAATTCTTTATAAAGCACAGCGGAAAATTAACACATTGAATTATAATTTCTATCTTTTACAACACAATGTTTTACAATTTGCCTAAGCCATATTATCATTCTACCAAATGCATCCAATCCCAAGCTAATGGTACCTTCCTATAAAACATGAGGCTAGAGATAACCCTAAACCCCAAAACTACAGGGGTCAGCCATAACGGTGTGAGTGACATCAAAGAAATACAACATGAATAAAACATAAAGAATAAATTCATAAACAATACATACCAACAATAGTAACAAATGGAATATGAAATAACAATAAATAAAACATAAAAACATCAAGTGAAAATAAGCTAAGTGTCAAGTGTAGGAAAACAGAAAACAAACATGCATAAAACCAAGTCAAGAGAACAAAAATGCTGGATGATGACTCTCTAATGCATACTTGTCGGATTCTATGCATCCCATACTACATAGGTCCGGTGCAAGCCCTTATCGTTCTCCACTACATAGGGTTAAATCTCTCGTTATGCAACTAATCATACTACGATGACTACTACGAGATTTTAGATAAGCTGTGAATATCTAGCTCATGCCTCGATAATTCCGGAGGTCTCTCTATCCACAGATAATTCCGAAGACTATTTCACTCACACCTGGAAATCTTCGAAAATACCCCACACCGCAAGCTATGGTGCCTCATCACACGAATACCCCATGAGTGTCGCCTCGACCCCGATAATCCCGGATATCAATCCCATACTGCAGGTAATTCCGGAGACTATTTCACTCACACCTTGATAATTCCGGGGATTATCTCACACCGTCGGCCATACTAAGGTCCATAACCCATGTTTGCACTCATTTCATCATATCACCATCTACTGCATGTCCTTATCTTATTATGTTATTTAATTAATTACGAATCTCCTAGAATTGGTGTACCCTACCGGACTTAACTTAACTGATCAACAACAAAGACACAACTGGCCAAACCACAAAATCTCAACTGCCAGTGTACTAGGGTCCCACTCACCCTCCAGAGACTCAACACTCAACCATCAACACAAAATCTTTCATTAATACTCTTAACCCCATTATCAATACTCTCATATTAAGAATACTTCTTAAAATCAACAAATCCAAATTTATTTTATATACTCACAAAATTTCCAGAACTGATATCAAGTATTAAATCAATTAAATAACTGAAAATCATATTTTGAAGTCGTAGAAAGTCACAAAACATCAATTTCTTCAAAAACCGTACTTATTTCGCTTTAAACGGCAATAGTACACAATTTGAATATCTATTATAATCAAGACGTAACTCTCTGTAAAATATTGTAATCTGTAGTAAAAACATCATCTAAAATAGTAGATCAATAATCCATAAGTTCGAAGAAATAATCGTTCAAGAAAAACGATGAAAAACTCACAAAACAGCCAAAAACAATGATGTCAGTCGACCTTGCAGTCGACCTTCATGTTAAAAACAACCCATACAGCAGCTTCAAATTTCATGTACCTTTTTACTGATACATCGTTAAAACTTTGTAAAGTCATAAATTTGCAAAACTAACTTTCTGAGATGATCAAATACAACTTGTATAATATAC
This sequence comes from Hemerocallis citrina, assembly GCA_017893485.1. Classification (NCBI taxonomy): domain Eukaryota; kingdom Viridiplantae; phylum Streptophyta; class Magnoliopsida; order Asparagales; family Asphodelaceae; genus Hemerocallis; species Hemerocallis citrina. The sequence goes on along the minus strand of CM030361.1, from coordinate 213,056,523 downwards.
TGGAGTTTATAAAACATATCAAAACCACATAAAGATCATAAAAGAGCAAATTTTACCAAATTCTTCAAAACGGGATACATATAAATATATAAGCATATATATGAGTGTTTAAGCATCAGTAAAACTACAAGGGAACACCTTATATAGGTGGTATATTGATCTGATCAAACTCAGTATTCAAAACACTCAGATCTCAACTGAAAATTTCATAAAACATCAAAATTAGTTTCGGCAGTTCTTCAAAATAGTAAGATATGTTCATATATATATATATATATATATATATATATATATATATATATATATATATATATATATATATATAATCCCCCCCAAAACCAAAGTCCCAGATCTAACCTCACAAAACACATTTTTCTCCCAAAAGTTTCCCCCCAAAACTCAAATTCAAATCCCCCCCCCCCCCAAAAACAACTCATTTATTTATTTTATCATCTCTCTCTCTCTCTCTCTCTCTCTCTCTCTCTATCTATCTATATATCTCTCTCTATATATATATATATATATATATATATATATATATGAAAACATGGACTTTTATTCCCTAATTTATAATTGTATTTCACCATATACTAATGGAAACATGGAATTTTATTTACAACTAATTATTGTCATACTATTCTAACTTTAACTACATAATTGTTGATTTGCTGTTTACAAGGTTTTTCATATGTTGTATCGTTCTGAAGACGTGCCGTAGGCACGTGACTACGGGCAAATCTAGTATATATATATATATATATGTGTGTGTGTGTGTGTGTGTGTGTGTGTGTGTGTGTTGTGTGTGTGTGTGTGTGTGTGTATGCTAGATATGTAATATCCCGGTTGGATATTAGATTTGTATTATAATTATTTTTCAAATTAAAATATTTTTTTATGGAAATTACTTGGTTTTACTAATAAAAAGTTATATGTATATATATATATACTAGTAAGTATATATATGTATTGTATCAGTTTTATCCACATGTAAAAAATCCTGTAAAATGCGTTTTTGGGAAAATATCTGTAATATCTCCGTGCTGATATTAAAAAAAAATTATTATTTTATTATTATTTTATATTTATTTTCAGAATTGAAATATTTTTGGGGGATATTACCCAGTTTAGTTAATGAACATTATATATATATATATATATATATATATATATATATATACTAGTCTGTATACATCTGTACTGTATCAAATTGGTACAGAAATCTTCCGAGCTGATAATAAAATTATTTTTATTATTATTTTATTTTTTTTTAAATCGAAATATTTTTTGATGGAGATTATTTGGTTTAACTAATGAAAAATTATATACGAGCACGTATGTATACATATTGTATCAATTTCGTGCTGTGATCTCCCGAACTGATATAAATATTATTTTTAGTATTATTTTATTTTATTCTCGGAATTAAATTATTATTTCTGCGGATTGTTCAGTTTAATTAATGAACGTAATCTGTATATATGGATGTATGTACGTATATGTATTGTATCAATTTCGTACATTTGTACAAATCATGTAGTATGTGTTTTGGACAAAAACATCTTTATTTTTTTCATGATTGATCAAGATGGATGGCTAGGATTTAATTGGGAGGGATAAACATAGGTTTTATGATTAATAGAAATACAAATTGTATTAATAGGTGCATTCCTTCTCACCTAAGCTAACTCATACACTCACCCCTCCTCTCCCCTCACCATTTTGGCCAGCCATTACCCCCAAGGAAACAAAAGCAAACCCTAGTTTCACCCCACTCACCCTCTCATACTGTCACTCTCTCTCTCTTTCCATAAATAGCCCCCCTTTCACCCTTTGTCTCATTTACAAGAAAAAAAAAGTAGGGAAGCAAAAGAAAGAGAGAAGTTCTAATTTGAGAGTTCTTCATTTGTAGGTTGTGGTGGAAGCTAGGAGGAAGGAGAAGGAAAACTAAGGCTAGTTCTTCTTATTTAGTAAAAAGGTGGGGGTTTCTCTTCTTAGTTATTTGTTTTTGTTTTGTTATTTGTTTTATTATATGTTAAGTTTTAAGAACAACTTGGACTAAAGATTTTGTGCATATGAGTAGTGTGAATCAAATGATCACATAAAGATGTTGAATGGTAGAACTCAAATAAAACAACATAAAGATTGAATCTTTTGTGAACATTGTTGTTAATTGCTATTATGGTTATTGTTGTTCTCATTTTTTTACAACTTGGACTAAGATCTTGAGCATATGATGGGATTAAAGTGTTTTATGAAGGATTGGGGTTGTAGAACTTAACAAACTAATAAAGATCTAACCTTTGATAAACTTAATGTTGTTATTATTGTTAATTGTCGATATTGTTGTTGTTAACAAAAGACTAATAACTTGGACTAAATCTTGTGCATATAAGAATAGATGAATTAAGAATATCTACATACATGATTCAAGTAGAAAAATTAATTAGAACACTAAACGAGTAGTTTTAGTTGTATGTATAACTTCTAGTTCTTAAAAAGTGGATTTTGTTGTATGTAGAATTTTTAATTCATGAAAAATTAAAAGTTTTTCGACTTCTTGTTGACTTAACTTGAAAAAGTTGTCAACTAGAGAGTTTTAGTAGATGTTCTTAGCTTTCCAAGAAGTCCAATTTTGTTAGTTTCCGACAAGTAAAGCAAAATTTATGAGCTTTACAAGTTTCAGCTTTTGCTATCCTTTTTGTTGTTCTTAAAATGTGTTCAAATAGCTGGATTGGAGCTCTATAAGGAATCTGAAAAAGTTGTCAACTAGATAGTTGTAGTAGATGTTCTTCCCTTTCCAAAAAATCCAATTTTGTTAGATTCCGACAAGTATAGAAAAAGTTATGAGTTTTACAAGTTTTAGCTTTTGCTGTCCTTTTTGTTGTTCTTAAAATGTGTTCAAAGAGCTGGTTTTTGATCTCCCTAAGGAATCTAAAAAATTGGTCAACTAGAAAGTTTTAGTATATGTTATCCCTTTTCGAAAAAGTCCAATTTTGTTAGATTCCGCCAATTATAGCAAAAGTTATGAGATTTACAAGTTTCAGCTTTTGTTGTCCTTTTTGTTGTTCTTAAAATGTGTTCAAAGAGCTGGATTTTGAGCTCTATAAGGAATCTGAAAAAGTGGTCAACTAGAAAGTTGCAGTAGATGTTCTCCTCTTTCCAAAAAATTGAATTTTGTTAGATTTCGTAAAATATAGCAAAGGCTATGAGCTTTACAAGTTTCAGTTTTTGCTGTCCTTTTTGTTGTTCTGAAAATGTGTTTAAAGAGTTGGTTTTTGAGCTCTATAAGGAATCTGAAAAAGTGGTCACCACAAATTTTTAGTAGATTTTCTCTCCTTTCCAAAAAGTCTAATTTTGTTAGATTCCGAAAATTATAGCAAAAGTTATGAGCTTTACAAGTTTCAGCTTTTGCCGTCTTTTTTGTTGTTCTTAAAATGTGTTCAAAGAGACAGTTTTTGAGCTCTATAAGGAATCTGAAAAGGTGGTCGACTAGAAAGTTATAGTAGATTTTTTCTCCTTTCCAAAAAGTTCAATTTTGTTAGATTCTGAAAAGTATAGCAAAAGTTATGAGCTTTACAAGTTTCAGCTTTTGCTGTCTTTTTTGTTGTTCTTAAAATATGTTCAGAGAGCTAGATTTGGAGCTCTATAAGGAATCTAGAAAAGTGGTCAACTAGGAAGTTGTAGTAGATATTCTTAGCTTTCCAAAATGTCACGCCCCGCTTCCCAAAAAGATTATACAGAATATGGATACGTGACTAAGCCCATTGAATGATTTTCATCATCAATAAGATGTCAGGATCTTTACAACATTTTACAAGAATAATCAGAGTCGGAAGCAAGGAAAGTCAACCACACATGCATATATGAATCAAAATACAAACAAGATTTACTTGAAACAAAATATATTAATCTCAATAAACCAGATCTGAACAAGTCAAAATTCTGGGTCACATTGTCCGATACAAAATAATCCAAGTAACAGATACATTATTCAAAATAAGCAAAAAGAAATAATAATAGCAAAACTCCAGCATCTAGAATCTCGTATCACCAACTCCATCGGGCTACTGATCTCCATAATCTGCAATTTAAGAAATTGCAGAAAGAGGAAAACAAAACAAAACGCCCGTCAATGTAAGTTACGGGCCGCTTGTAGTGCAGGCACAAGTACAAGGAAAAGGGTAAGCAACATAGCATGAAATAGGCTTGATAACAAAATAGAACAGCTAGCATGGCAAGATGAACAACTGCAAGTGGCATGTATCAACTATAAAGTGAACAAGTATCATATAAACAAGTAACAAGTATCAAGAATCAAGTATCATGCAAGGAGTACGATTATCAAGTAACAAATGTCAAGAATCACGTATCATGTACAAGTAGCAAGTAGCAAGGGTCAAGTGATTATGTTCATGTCTTGTATTTATTACTATTTAGGTAGCACTTCATGCATCCCGATTTTTACCACATGGTTGCTACATTCAAACAATTACGTTTAGATTTCATAATGGATCATAGAGGGCAGTGCACTCAGGGATAAGCCTCAAGTAATCAAGTAACAAGTATCAAGCCTCAAGTATCAAGTATCAAGTATCAAGTATCAAGCCTCAAGAGTGACGTATCAAGTCTCAAGTGTGAAGTATCATGCCTCAAGTATGAAATATCAAGCCTCAAGTGTGAACTATCAAGCCTCAAGTATCAAGTATAAAGCCTCAAGTATCAAGTATCAAGCCTCAAGAGTGAAGTATCAAGGCTCAAGTATCAAGTAACACGTAGGATCTATAGATTCTCTTCCGAGTACACGTTTCTATATTTTCCACTATTAGATCTTTCCCTTTAACCCCGGCTTGCTTATTTATTATTATTATCAAACAAGCATGTGTGTGTACAAAACATGGCAAGAATAACATGGTATAAACAAGTAACAAGTTCACGTAGAAAGATAAACATGTACAGGTGCAAGACAACTCATAAAAGATTAGGACAACGAGAATTCTAGTTCAGGATAGCAAGACAGTACTGCACTAAATCTGAGATTCCCGTTGCTACAAACATGCAAATCTGGATCCATCAAAAGATATAGAAAATAGACTCCCGTACGAATCCACCAACTATGTATAAGTATATATAGTATTTCACAAAAACAAGTATCAAAACAGAATTGTATCCCGAAAACATGTTCAGCCAGAAATCATAAGTTTGTATTCATAAACAGAAAAACGACATGAAAACTCACTGATTAAATCCAAGAAAAAATTGGGGTATTCCCTGTTATGTTTAGTATCAGAAAATAAATTTTCATAATTTTCCAACATAGATAGAATAGTAAAGTAAAATAAGAAAATAGAAAGATACAGTAGTTTTGTAAATCTGGAAACATAAACACTGCAGTACTAAAACAGCAATATCGCACAAAATATAAATCGAAATCCAGATCCGTCAAAAGGGTGATAAATAGATACAGCTCAAAATATAAATCGAAATCCAGATCCGTCAAAAGGGTGATAAAATAGATACAGTAGTCTATAATTCATATTCACAATTTTTATAAACAGCAAATAGAATCAGGTTGAAATTATATATCTTTACTGAACAGTATAAAAATTTGCATGTAAAGTAGTTGTTTGCATGTATAGAATAGTTTGTAAAAGTCATCAAATAAACCTATAAAAAGTAGGGGTTACTCCCAATCAAGTCTAGTTGTAATCAGCAAAATATTGGATCAAAATATTATCCTTAACATCAGTAGAAAAATAAATAGTCGTACAGAATTCATATAAAACTGGATCTGGAATTTTAAACACATCTGTAGTAAAATAGTCATAACCTGAAACTCATAAATCGAAACTGAGATCTATCAGAAAATATGAAAAGTAGACAGAATTCTCTATAATTCATATTCACAAAAAGTTTTCATATACTGACCTTAATAGGGTCTAAAATACTGAACAAAAACGGGGAACAACAAAAACAGAAATATTCTTTATGCACAAAATTAACTAGTTCATATGAAACTCATCTAAAACATAACCAAACATGAAATATGATGTACTAGATGTCCAAGCAATATGGTATAGAGTATTTACCAAATCTACAACAAGTATACTCCAAATAACACATCCAAGCACACGATATCATACGAACAACATGCATGTATATAACAAGAAGAGGTCATTCCTAGGTTATTTTGTGTCATGTGTGTCATGTGGCAACTACGGACTGGTCAATACAATAGAGACAATATACAATAAGGGTTTCACTCAAGAATTGTCTCTAAAACACAACTACACTACAGGCGGTATTTAGTATTTTTATTATACAAAGAAAAGAATACAAGTTACTTGCCTGAGAGATGATGAAGGGAACGGAGCAAAGAGCGAGAATAACGGGAATGGGTTCCGAGCATGAACACAATAACAACGATCACGAACGAGGTCATCACGAACAAGTTGAACAACCGATCGCGAACAAGATGAAAACGATCGAGATTACGAACACAATTGGACAGCTAGATCAAGGTCATGATGATCAAAATCAGATCAATGGACGGCTAGGAATGCTTGATGATGATCAAGAGGAGATCGTAGGGCTGAGATTCAAGGATCAACCTCCTCTTTTATCAACAACAACCCATATGCAGGCTCTGGTTCGATGGCGAAACCCAGGCGACGGGGACAAGCAACTGACGGGGCGACGTCATTGGTGAACAACGACGGAGCACGATGGTGAGAGAGGACACAGGCCGAGAAGGTGTGCGCTGTGTCGGTGCTATCGCTGCTAGCGGTGCAGTCACCGAGAGGAGAAACAGGGGGCTGGACAAGGGGGTCATGAGCAGGAGAGGATTGTCGACAAGGGGTGCGGCACTCTAGGAGGGGCACAGGGTGTGCGACGGTGAGTGCTCGGGTTGCCGTTGGATGTTGCAGTCATGGGGGGTTGCTGTGGTGGGTTTTGCTGCAGGGCATCGAGAGGAGGAGCACAGCGGGGAACGACAAGGTTGCTGCAGAGGTGTCCTTTACATGGCGTCACGACTGGGAGTCACGAGGGCAGCGCGAGTAGACAGAGGTTTTGACACAGGGAGTCGCTGGCCTCGGTGGCTGTGGTGCTGTCGACTTCGGGCGGAGAAGAAGGGGAGAGGCAGGGAGCTCCGGGGGGTTGCACTAGAGTAGGGCAGCGCCGAGGACAGATCGGGAGAGTGAGAGGGAAGTAGCGCTACCGAGGTTGTCGGGGTTGAGCACAGGGTGACACAGAGAACAGTTTGGAAGGAGGTCGGGGGTGCAGGAAGGGACGAGATGAAACGCAGCTAGGGTATAATAGGATGGGTGAATAGGTAGTAAATACACAAGGGGGGTATATATAAGTGCAGATGGTAATGGGTTGGGTTTAATATATAATGGGTTAAAAGTGTAATGGGTATTTGGGTTTAAAATCCATTAAGAATAGAAATAGGGTTTAAAATGGTCTTAACAGGTTGCAATAAAAAAATATATAGATAAAAATAGGATTTTTAATATACATTCAAAAGGTAAAAATAATAATACTAATAGTAGTAAAAATAAAAATAATAATAATAATAACAGAAACAATAATAGTAACAAGAATAATAGGGTTATAGTTACAAATAAAAGTATTGATCAAACATAGATTTTAATAGAAGATCCAACAATACATTTTGACAAAAGAATTTGAAAGCGGAAAAAAAATTAATTTACAAAAATTTTAAATACAAAAAATACGTACTTGGGGGAAACAGGGGTTACACAAAAAGTCCAATTTTGTTAGATTCTGAAAAGTATAGCACTGGCTATGACCTTTACAAGTTTTAGCCTTTTTGCTGTCTTTTGTTTTTGAATTTTGTTGAAAAAGCAGGGATTTGAATTCCATTAGGAATTGGAGAAAGTTGTTAATTAGGAAGATGTAGTAGATGTTAGTTTTCCAAAAAGTCCAATTTTGTTAGATTCTGACAAGTATAGCACTGGCTATGACTTTTACAAGTTTCAGCTTTGTGCTGTCTTCTGCTGTTCTTGAAGTTTGTTCAAAGAGCAAGGATTTGAATTCCATAAGGAATCGGAGAACGTTGTTAACTAAAAAATTTTAGTAGATGTTCTTAGCTTTTCAAAAAGTCCTATTTTGTTAGATTCCAACAAGTATAGCAGAAGTTACGAACTTTATAAGTTTCAGCTTGTGCTATCTTTTGTTGTTCTTTAATTGTGTTCAAGGAGCTGGATTTTGAGTTTCATATGGAATCTAAAAAAGTGGTCAACTGGAGAGTTGTAGTAGATGTTCTCCTCTTTCCAAAATGTTCTATTTTGTAAGATTCCGATAAGCGAAGTAGGAGTTATGACCTTTACAAGTCGCAGCAGCTAGCCTTTTGGCTGAAGCTTCGCTATTTATATTGTTTGAAGTTTTTGTACATCTTATTAACTGAATCTGAGAAGGTTGTCAACTATAGAGTCGTAGTATAGGTTCTCACCTTTCCAAAATACCCTATTTTTTTAGATTCCGATAAGCGGACTAGGAGTTATGACCTTTACAAGTCACAGCAGCTGGCCTTTATTGGCTGAAGCTCGCTGTTTAGATTGTTCGAAGTTTTTATACCTTTTATTGACTGAATCTGAGAAGGATGTCAAATATAAAGTTTTAGTATTGGTTCTCACCTTTCCAAAATGTCCTATTTGGTTAGACTCCGATAAGCAGAGTATGAGTTATAACTTTTACAAAGCACATCAGCTGGCCTTTTTGGCTAAAGTTCGCAGTTTAGGTTGTTCGAGGTTTTTCAACCTCTTATTGACTGAATCTGAGAAGGTTGTCAACTAGAGATTTGTAGTAGATGTTCTCACCTTTCTAAAAAGTCTAATTTTGTTAAATTTCGATAAAAGTGGCATGTTTAATTGCTTCTAGAATGTTAGAAGACTTTTATGTTACTTTCATGAATAAAAGATCAAGTTTTATTAATTGTTTGAATCATGCACTTGATTATGAGTAATAAGTGTTCCTTGTGTTCATAAGTAGCATATTTATGTTGGGAAATAGTTCATGCTAATTGTTAGCAAACTGTTGTCGCATACATAGCCAGTCGGCTCGTATGTAAGTTGTTTTGCTCGTATGTAGCTTGTAGGTAGATGCAGTTATTGTGCTCGTCTAGGGTGATATCATTGCCCTAGGGGCCATTGACCATCAAGACGTGTATTTATTTTACTCATCGTGGTCTATGGACGAGTCACCCCTCGTGCACCGTCAGATCTTAACTGATGTAAGTTGATCGCAGGCCGGAGTATAGATGGAATCTAAGTTCAGGGTAGTAGCATGTGAATACGTTTGTATTGCCAGGGTCTTGGATCGACAGACTATGGACAGGATCCTTAGGGATTCTGGTAATTCTAGGTTGAGCACCTAGTAGAGTTATCTTGCGAAGTCTAACTTAAAACCTAGGATGTTATGTTAGTACTGTTGTCATCCCTCGGATTGTTTAGGGTTAGTGACATCGTTAGGGTAGTAACTTATGGCTATTACTACTTAACCTTTATTCATTATCATTTCGCCGAAGGAAAAGAGTTGGTATTAAGGGTGATACCTTATGATTCGACCTATTTATAGGCCAATACTAGGTGGTGTTATTGGTTGTACCCTTCCTGTCAAAGGGATATGGTCTGTGCCTTCTCACGAGTTGGAGCACGAGATTCGTATCTCGTCTATTAATTTCTGAAGTGTCATGATAAGGACGGGAAGTATCCTGTCGGAGCTAGGGGATGGACACCCAGAACTTTGTCATGTTCTATATCAAGAAAGGCGAACAAGCCATAGATTGCGGTCTATAAGCTAGGGGGCCACTGGGGATGCTTCGAACTAATCTTTGTTGTAGTAAACTCCAAGGGTTCGTCAGATTTTTGAGTGAGGACCGGTACGCCGGGCAATAGTGGCAAACGGAGACACCACTATATGACTGCGAATGACAGAATTAGACAGTTTCAGAGCAACCTCATCGGTCACGCTGTATCTTCAACAACAGGTTAAGTACAAGAGTAGAATTCTTGGCGCGAGTTCAAATCCCTATATATGAAAAAACGACTTGATATGGACGTATGTAGTATGGGCTGCATACTGTTCCAGAGTTTTGCTTGCATTAGAATAAGTGCATCATTGCATTAGTTAATCTTGCATTAGATTTTAATTCATAGCATACACTGACACATCAATTATATATACAGTTTTCTCTTTTCATCAATCTGTTTTTTCAAAGTTGAGAATCACTGCTAGTCATTAACCTTAAAACATCAGTATATGTATTGACGTCCCCATTTCAATAGGTATTAGATTACAAAATTACAGGTACAGGATTCAGGAGGACTCAAGGCAAAAGAAGCAAAGTGTTGATTTTGTTTCAATTGTAAATTTATTTATGTTAAGAAGCATCCAAGAGAAAGTATCAAGTGTTATATATTATTCTTTGTACTCTGAGGTAATTTTTATTGAAAGTTTGTAACACTTGGGCTTGTATGGCATTATTGTAACACTGATGTAATGTATTGCAGTTTTATTACATTCGGACCTGTAATACATTGTGTTGAATAAAAAGTTTTAAATTTTTCTGTTTTTCTGTGTATTGTGGCTAATTGAAGGAAAAGATTCTGGCTTATGTCACAGTCTCCCAGTGTATGGAAATCGGGAGTTAGAAGATAGAACATCAAGAAATCACTGATTATAAGTAGTATAGGGTTTCAAATCAATCTCAGTATCAAAACAGTCAAAATCCAATCGGAAACTTCACAAAAGTCACAAAAGATCAATTTCGGCCAAACCTAGTCAGATCCAAACATACCCCTCTTTACCACATTCAAAACTTGTTCTTTTTAATTCCAAAATCCCCTTCAATCGATTAAACACATACCCCACTGCTCACATTAGTTAATTCTTGCTCACACAACAAGTGTATAATCAAGTTTTGTTCATCAAATACCCCCAACAGATTATATTTGCATACATACACAGTAAAGATTAGGTTTTGTTCACTTTTGCATTAAACATCATATAACTCGATAATATATGTTCAAAACAACAAGAATATGGGGGAAAGTAACCTATCCATGATTTCTATTAGGTTTTTTAACAATCACAAGTCATCTATATAGAGTTTTAATCATCTATAGCATAGTTTCATGAAAAGATTCAATTTTTATACATCTATACATCAAGAATTCATATTATCATCATACAATTCCTAATCATGCTTTCTAATACACATACCATCACATACAACATGCATTGAACATTACAAAACAAACATATGTTACCCACCTCATTGAAGAAATCAACCGAAATAATAAGAATAAGAAAAAGCTCTTCTTTGCAAAAAAATACAAGATCATCGCTTCGAAACTCCAAGAAATTAATAGTAAAAATATATTTTATTTTTGCAGAGGAGAGGGATGGCTACAGTGGCCATAATATAGGCCGAAATCTGGAGTTTTTATGGTTTTATAAGTTTATGGAAACATTCCTTAACAAGTTATTCCTTTACATATATAGACCTTTCTTTAATAAAGTAGTTAAATAAGTTAAATAAATTAAAATAAAACCAAATCCGTTTACTACTGAGTTATCCAACGATCAAGCATAGCCCAGAAATTAAAAAAAATTCATATTTGTACTGAAAGTATAATTTTGCACAAAAGTCCCTCTCTTTGTAATATTTGCAAATATGTCAAATAAATATCAAAAAAATCCAGAAAGCTCATAAATAATTCCCACTAATAATTATTAGATTTTCCAAACAAAATTTCTGAATTTTAGTTTCCAAGAAAAATATTTGCACAAGGTTAAACTTAAATTTCATATTTGCAAAAATACCATATATGTTTAAATCTTTACAAAATAAACTATAAATATAATTTAAATAAACTATCTTTAATAATGATCTTGGATAGCCCAGAATGTAGCAAAAATGGATTTTCATTATTTGTTTGAGATCCCATCGGTTTTTTACATAAAAACCCCTCTATTTCGAAATATTTATAAAAATAGTTTATTCATTCAGAAATATCTCAAAATTTAGGATATACTTAATTATAAATAGGAGAATTTATTCAAAAATTTAAAATTAGATATTTGCACCCAAAAAAATATATTTGCACGTGTTTTGCACGTGTAAAATTGAAAAATTCATAAAATAGTCAATTTAATTTAAATAAATCTGAAAAATTAAAATATCATAAATAAATAAGGAAAATAAATCATTCACCATAAAAATTTATAATTTTAAAATTTTCTAACTTTGCACATGTGTTGCACGTGCAAAATTGCAATTTCAAGAAAATTGTCAAAATAGTCAACTTTACTAGTTTAATATTATTTAATAATGCAAAATAAATCATTTTATTTTGTGTGGTGTCACAATCATAGCGCTAATTTGATTAATGTATGAGTGGGGCAATGTCTACTTATGCAATAATAGATTGGTGCTTGATATATATATGTATATTGTTGAGCTTGTGTATAAGAATATGGGTGACTCGGGCGAGCATGGGGAGTATTCCTGTCGGTTCGTCAGGTGAGTATGATTATACTAGATATATTTTATGTTCTGGTAAAATTTTAGGGTTATCCAATGTGTATTTTGTTGGATATGGCCGGATGACGAATTAATGGAAAAATACGGAATTTCAATAGTTGAAATCGTGGTTATGTGGTGCTTTTGCATGGTTCAGAATGTTTGGTACTTTTAGTGATAAATTCAATTTTATACATGGTAAGATGATGTGATTAATGTCATGGTGTATGTATGATATGTGGGTAAAGGTGATGGGTGATAATGAGTATAGGTGGGTGCGTATTGCACGTGATAAGTTGAGTGTATAATTAATTTGCTTTGAATCCGTGTTTTATCGATGAATGGACATTGACTGGTGTTATTATTGTGAAGTATGTTTTATTTACACTCATATGGGCGTGTTTGAATGAAAAGAGACAATAATGTGATTAATATTTGTGCCGTGTATATTACCCAAGTTTCACTTGGGGTGCGATGTATTCCTTCACTGGTGTAGGTCCAAGAGGAAGATGTAGCATCAAAAGTGTAAGACTCTGTGTGAGCATAGATCCGCGTGTTTAATTTTACTGGGCTCTCGACTTTAGTTTGATGATTATGTGGCTACTTATCGATCAATTAATAAAATGAGTATTTATGTGACAAAAGTGAAAATTTTAAATGTAAGTTGTATTATGAGATGATAATGAATATTAAAGTAAAAACAAGATATAATATGAGATTGGTACTCCTCAGGATTTGTGTCAAGGAACTACTCGCCCACTATTTCTATGGCAAATGATGGGAACTACTCGCCTAGGCACAATTCTGAAGTAAAGTGAGAGTTGAGATACAAAAAAAAGGAAATAATAATATAGTCAGGGAAAGGGGAATTGATGATGCATACATATATATATCAACTTAGTGAAGATAAAGTAAATGAAAATATGTGGGGTATGGTATTTATTACCCAATTTATTTGGGGTGTGGCATTTATTACCCAGTTGATCTGGGGTGTAGTGTACATTACCAAAACTATGTTTGGGGTGTGGTGTTATATATATTACCCAAGTTATCGGCTTGGGGTGCGGTGCTATAATACTCAAACTATGTTTGGGGTGTGGTGTTATATATTACCCTGAAGTGATGGTTAATATATGGTAAGTGTATGGTGAGAGTAAGTGTAAGGATGTAATGCAAGTATCTTTATCTTGGTATCGTGTTAAGGAACTTCCGTCCACTATTTCTATGGAAATTGTGTGAATTACCTGCCTAGGCATGACTCCACGGTAGATCGGGTGTGGTGTTGATATGGTGGATTGGTAACAGACTAGTAATTACATCTTGTGTATTAACAAGTTTTCTTTCATTACGTTTGCATGCTTAACTTTCAGGATATATTCACCTACAATCATGTTAGCAAGTTCTTTAAATTTCTTTTATGATTTTATTTTAGTAACTAGCCAAGTAGATTGTACTCACTCCAGTATTGGCTGACCCCTTGTTGTTTTTTGGGGTTAAAGGAGTCCCTTCCTGAGGGTGGACGTCCTTAGACTTCTCTTTTTACAGGAATTGAGTAGCTGCGAGGTGAGATACCCTGGATTCCTTAGTTTTGGTAGGTTTACTTTTTTTCCAGTACTAGTGTTGGTGGATTTTGTATCAGTTATATACTTTTTATTAACTTAAGTTATGTATAATGAGGATAGATGGTAAAATCTGTGTAATGTTGTATTTTGGAAGATTATGTATGTATCTGTATGGGATGATGATATACGGTGATGAGATAAAGTATGAGAAAGCTCATACCCATCTCGTTGTGGATATTGGGCTTAGTGTGTGGTTTTCTACAAATTTATTATGTTTTCAAGACAAAATTTTACTTTTTATTGTATATCTTGTGTTATATGATGATATTTACCCCCAGAGCCTTATATATCTGAGGCCTGTGTGATGTTGCTTGTTTTGGCTCGAGGAGGATATATATTAACTTCCTGTGTTGTGATATTTTTAATTGTTTGCAGAATTCCGTAAGGAATTTTTGAAAAATGGCTAATATTTCATGGGAGACTGCCCAAATTTTAATGGAAATCTACTGAGACTATTTTAGTAAGCATTAGTTTTTTTTAAAAATAATTTGGGTTCTTTACATCCATGTAAGTTTAATTCCAACTTATGTGTATACGACAATATGCACAAAAATGTGAAAAATTCATGTGCAACAACATTCATATGCCAAAAATATCAATATATAATGCAACAATATTTATATACAAACACTCATGTTGTACAAAATAATTGTTAATTATTTTTGGGGTACTACATCTTACGGGAGCACTAGGGCTATGAGCAAGAAGCAGAGACCCACATTCTGGTCGCGTAACATGTATGTGCCACTTTTTGACTTCCCTTGACTTTTTCTATCCCAGATAGCCTAGGAAACTTCATCTTCATGTAGAACACCGAAGGTACGGTGTGGAGAGCTGCTTAGCTAAGGCGGACGAAGATTGCATTGTATGCATCACATTAACATTAATGAAGTCCATGGCTTTGGTTCGGAGCGTGGGAGCTTTATGCGCTGTTTCGTCAAGGGCGACAATCCCTTTGGTATGGACCTGAATCCCAGAGAACCCATGGAAGGTGTACCAAGCGGGTTTCAAATGGTCCCTGTATATCTTGAGTCATCAAAAGCTTTGAGGAAGAGGATGTTCACCGAGCTACCATTATCCACTAGCATGCATCGCACTTTGTGGTTCGCCATGGTGCGGTTGATAACTAGGGCATCGCAGTAAGGGGTTCGGATGCCTTCAATACCTTCGTCTGAGAAAGTTACTAGGACTTCTCTGATCTTAGGGGGGTGGGGGGGGATGATGCACTGAGTTGACCTCTCAGATAAATGCCTTTTTGTGGGAGTTGGACTTCCTTTCCACATGACCTCCATGGTTAGAATGGAGAATGACCAGAAGTTCAGAGTTCTAATATCCCGGTTGGATATTATATTTGTATTATAACTATTTTTAAAATTTAAAATATTTTTATGGAAATTACTTGGTTTTACTAATAAAAAGTTATTTGTATATATATACAAGTAAGTAAGTATATATATATATATATATATATATATATATATATATATATATATATATATATATATGAGCTGGGAAGCTGAATGCCTTATCGGGAGCTGGGAAGCTCAGCCATCCGATCGATCTTGATCGCGATCGGACGGCTGAGATCCCTCTCCGCTTTTCTTCAGATTTGGTGAGGGGTAAAAGGGGTATACTCAATCGATTGAGTATACCCCTTATCTCTAATCTTCCTTATCGATAAAGAGATACTCTCTTCTCTCCCTGCTCTCTCTCGTTCCAAACCCTAATCGCCTCTCCCGCTCTCTCTCCCACTCTCGAAGATCAAAGACGCACTCTTTGGATTCCTCTCTTCTCTTCTCACCCTTTCTGAAGAGAGCGGCATCTTCGAAACCCTAATCCACCTCTCTTCGAAACCCTAATCGATAAGGAAGTGAAGTTGAGCGCTCTTCTCTTCCGCTCTCTTTCTTCCTCACCTGTGTAAACCCCTATCTCTACCATCGACTGGATCTAGGCTTCGCTTATCTTCAGATCTGTCGAAGGGTAAAAGTGTTATACGCAATCGATTTCTCGGCTGCCGGTTTGGATTTCTCGGCTCAATGGGTTGTTCCTCTCTCATATTCCGGAGGGAGGTGTTTGACTCTCATAAATGCTTTAATGATATCTGTTTAATTTCTTGCATTTTCTTTCAGTTTTGTTTGTAGGCAATGATGAGATTGATTTTGATATTAGTTGGTTACAAAATTTTGGGGCATTGAAATTATTGTTTTGAAGGGTATTTGATTGTGTGCCATGATAATTATTCAAAGTTGAATACACATCTGGGATATGAGCGGGAGAGTAGATGGTGAAGAAATGAAAGTATGGTGTTTGAATGTCCAATGCCCTCAACACCAACTTTACATTTATGAGTTTTGAGACTAGCTCAATTCACCAAAATTTTTGGCATCGATGACTCACAATGGTTTAGGCAGTGATGCAAAACACTTTGTGATCTGAATAATTATTTCAATCATGTTTTAAGTATTCTTGATTATATATCTGTCATAACCTAGTTTGCGCGGCACTCTAATGCAGGCCTACTTATGATTAGTGTTTTCTGAGCCTATTGGTTTTCTTTAGTCTATATATATTCATGAATAAGTCTATTATGTGAGCTTGGCCGATTGATTGTGAGAAGATAAGAGATAGGGGTATTTGATTTTACCCCTTTTACCCCCAAACATTCTGAAGATAAGCAGTATCAAATATGAGTCGTTCCATCGCAATCAATCGCGAACGAATGGCTAAAACCCCCCCGCTCCCGATAAGGCATTCAGTTCCCAGGCTCTTAATAGACTTACATCTATATATATAACACAGTTGATGATAAGTTCCATCCAATACAGACAGAACATGAAGTATCAAATTTTGTCAGCCCAGAACCAACACAAACAGATCATGAAGTATACAAAAAAATTGTATATTAGGCAGTGATGCTAAACACTTTATGATCTGAATAATTATTTCGATTTGTTGTATTTATTCTTGATTATATATCTATCATATCCTAGTTGGCACGGCACCCCAATGCAGCCCTAGTTATGGATAGTGTGTTCTGAGCCTATTGTTTTTTTATTTGTTTATGAAAGACAGTTGATAATAAGTTCAAAACTGCAGAAACAGAGCATGAAGTATGCAAAATTTGTAAGCTCCAAACAACAGAAAACTAGATTTTATAGTAACTAACGTTGGATGTGTATGTGTTGGGTACTCATCTAAGCCTTTTGGTCTTTGAGTCTCTGAAATACTTTGTTGGTGTAGGCTGTGATGCAAAACTGTTTATGATCTGAATATTTACTCCAAGATTGATGTATTTATTCTTGATTATATATCTATCATATCATAGTTGGCACGGCACCCCAATGCAGCCCTAGGTATGAATAGTGTGTTCTGAGCCTACTAGTTTTATTTAAACCACTTGTTCAGTTTCTGCTGTTCTGACACTATACCAAATTTGAAACTTCATGGCAAGCTTCTGTTAGTCTTGAGCACACAAATTTTGATACTTCATGTCCATGTTCAAAGAGTTCATTTTATGTTTGTTCTGAGTGAACAAAATTTGATACTTCATCAATATGTTTCTGTTTGTTCTAGGCTTACTTCAAGTTGACAAAATTGGATACTTCATGATCTGCACTCGACAAACTTGGATACTTCAAGTTCTGTTTTTGTTTGTTCTGAGATTACAAATTTTGATACTTCATGATCTGTATCTGATACTTCATGCTTGAGAAATCGATCGCGTATACCACTTTTACCCCTCGACAGATCTGAAGATAAGCAAAGCCTAGATCCAGTCGATGGTAGAGATAGGGGTTTACACAGGTGAGGAAGAAAGAGAGCGGGAGAGAAGAGCGCTCGACTTCACTTCCTTATCGATTAGGGTTTCGAAGAGAGGTGGATTAGGGTTTCGAAGATGCCGCTCTCTTCAGATAGGGTGAGAAGAGAAGAGAGGAATCCAAAGAGAGCGTCTTTGATCTTCGAGAGCGGGAGAGGCGATTAGGGTTTGGAACGAGAGAGAGTGAGAGAGAAGAGAGTATCTCTTAATCGATAAGGAAGATTAGAGATAAGGGGTATACTCAATCGATTGAGTATACCCCTTTTACCCCTCACCCAATCTGAAGAAAAGCGGAGAGGGATCTCAGCCGTCCGATCGCGATCAAGATCGATCGGATGGCTGAGCTTCCCAGCTCCCGATAAGGCATTCAGCTTCCCAGCTCTTAATAGCATTACTCTCTCTCTCTCTCTCTCTCTCTCTCTCTCTCTCTCTCTCTCTCTCTCTATATATATATATATATATATATATATATATATATATATATATTGTATCAGTTTTATGCACTTATACAAAATCCTGTAAAATGCGTTTTAAATTAAATATCTGTAATATCCTGCGCTGATATAAAAAAAATATTATGTTATTATTATTATTTTATTTTTATTTTAGAAATGAAATATTTTTAATGGATATTACCTGGTTTTATTAATAAGCATTATCTATATATATATATACTAGTCTGTATACATCTATATTGTATCGAGTTGGTACTGAAATCTTCCGAGCTGGTAATAGAATTATTTTTATTATTATTTTAATTTTATTCTCGGAATTAAATTATTTTTGTACAGATTGATTGAATTTGACGACTAAAAATTATCTGTATATATATGTGTATGTATTTATATATACTATATCGATTTCGTACGTTTGTACGAAATCATGTAGTATGTGATTTTGGGAAAATGTCTCTTATTTTTTATCAATCATGATCGAAAGAGAGGATTAGAAATGAGTAGGGTGTTGATTGCAATATTTAATTGCAAATTGATTTCCAATTGTTTTAACCATGAGAATAAGAACACTTGTCTCTCTTCTCAACCACAAACTCACCCTTCCTCTCCTATAACCCCCCCCCCCCCCCCCCCCCCCTTCTTTCTCTCTCTATGACCGGCCTGGCCAAACTCAAAGGGGCAAGAAGCCCTTTCATTCTGTGTTCCTCCATCTCCTTCTCATCTCATTCTCTTACTATTTTAATTTAGAAAAAAATTGAGAAGAAAAGAAAAGAAAGAGAGTTCAAATCAAAAGAAGAAGTGGGTTCATTTGTGAGTTGTTCTTGAGAGGAGGAGCAAGAACAAGGAGAGGGGAGGATAAAAGCAAAGCTAGTTCTTCCAACCAATTTAGGTAGGGGTTCTCAACTCTATTTTTATTGTTGTTATTATTGTTATTATTTTTGATTAAATGAAAAACTTGGACTCATTTCATGTGCATATGATTATAATGGACTAGAATAAAGTTGCATATAAAGATTGAAGTGGTAGAACTCAAATAGAACACTAAAGAAGCAAACTTAAAACTAGTATGTAGTTTTTGATAGTTAGAATTAATTACATATGCTAAAGATGAAATCTTGAGATAAAATTAGTTTGAGAGGTTCTTATATGTGTTACTATCATGCTCTAATTTTTGTAGATTTTTTTTGGGTTAGTTTGATAGAACAAATAAATCATTTCCCCAAAACAGCGAGTTTTTCAGCAAAACTGCTGTTTTGGTTAATTTTTGCATGTGTTCTAAGAGCTAGATTTTGAGTTCTATAAGGAATCAGAAAAAATTGTCAACTAGAAAGTTGTAGTAGTTATTCTGAGCTTTCCAAAAACGTCTAATTTTGTTAGATTCCGACAAGTATAACAAAAGTTATGAGCTTTACAAGTTTCAGTCTTCTGCTGTCTTTATTGTTCTTGAATTAAAGAGCGAGATTTTAAGTTCCATACGGAATCTGAGGAAGTTGTTAACTAGGAAGTTATAGTAGATGTTCTGAGTTTTCCAAAAAGTTCAATTTTGTTAGATTCCGATAAGTATAGCAAAAGTTATGAACTTTACAAGTTTCAGCCTTTTGCTGTCTTTGTAGTTCTTTGAATTAAAGAGCTGGATTTTGAGTTCCATACAGAATCTGAGGAAGTTGTTAACCAGGAAGTTATAGTAGATGTTCTGGACTTTCCAAAAAGTCCAATTTTGTTAGATTCCGATAAGTATAGCACCAGTTATGAGCTTTACAAGTTTCAGCCAATCTGATGTCTTTTGTTGTTCTTAAAATGTGTTTAAGGAGCAGGATTTTGAGTTCTATACTGAATCTAGAAACGTTGTCAACTAGAAAGATGTAGTAGATGCTTTTAGCTTTCCAAAATGTCCTATTTTGTTACATTCCGATAAGCAGAGTATGAGATATGACCTTTACAACTTACAGTAGCTAGCCTTTTAGGCTGAAGCTTCGCTGTTGAGATTGTTTGAAGTTTTTACCTCTTATTGACTGAATCTGAGAAGGTTGTCAACTAGAGAGTTTTAGTAGATGTTCTCACATTTCAGAAATTTCCTATTTTGTTAGATTCCGATAAGCGGAGTATGAGATATGACCTTTACAAGTTACAGCAGCTAGCCTTTTTGGTTGAAGCTTCGCAGTTTAGATTGTTTGAAGTTTTTGTACCCCATATTGACCGAATCCGAGAAGATTGTCAACTAGAGAGTTGTAGTAGAGGTTCTCACATTTCTAAAATGTCCTATTTTTTTAGATTCCGATAAGCAGAGCAGGAGTATGACTTTTACAATGTCACAGCAGCTGGCCTTTTTGGCTGAATCTCGCTATTTAGGTTGTTCGGAATTTTTCTACCTCTTATTGACTAAATCTGAGAAGGTTTCAGCCAGAGAGTTGTAGTAGATGTTATCACCTTTCTAAAAATTCTACTTTTGTTGAATTCCGATAAGAGTAGCATGTTTAATTGCTTCTAGGGTGTTAGAAGACTTTTATGTTACTTTTATGAATAAAAGATCAAGTTTTGTTAGTAGTTTGAATCATGCACTTGATTATGATTTATAAGTGTTCCTTATGTTCATAAATAGTATGTTTAACTGCTTTTACGGGTGTTAGAAGACTTTTATGTTGCCTTTGTGTATAAAAGATCAGGTTCTGCTAGTAGCATGTTATTTTGCGTGTAGGTTATTAAAAGACTTGTATGGTTGCTTCTATATTATTCATTTTTCGCATACATAGCGAGTTGGCTCGTATGTAATTCGTTTGGCTCATAGCTAGTTGACTCGTATGTAAGTTGTCTTGTTCGTATGTAGCTTATTAGCTAGTACACAGTTGTTGTGTTCGTCTAGGGTGACATCATTCTCCTAGGGGCCATCGACCATCAAGACGTGCATTTATTTTACTCCTCGTGGACTATGGATGAATCACCCCTCATGCACCATTAGATCTTAACCGATGTAGGTTGATCGCAGGCCGGGAGTGTAGACGGAATTCAAGTTCAGGGCAGTAGCATGCGAATACGTTCGTATTGCCAGGGTCTTGGATCGATAGGCTATGAACAGGATCCTTAGGAATTCTGGTAAGTTTAGGTTGAGCACCTAGTAGAGTTATCTTGCGAAGTCTAACTTAAGACCTATCATGTTGTGTTAGTACAGTTTTCATCCCTCGGATTGTTTAGGGTTAGTGACATCGTTAGGATAGTAACTTATGGCTATTACTACTTAACCTTTATTTATTATGATTTCGCCGAAGGGAAAGAGTTGGTATTAAGGGTGACACCTTATGATCTGACCTGTTCTATAGGCCAACACTAGGTGGTGTTATTGGTTGTACCCTTCCTGTCAAAGGGATACGGTCTGTGCCTTCTTACGAGTTGGAGGCACGGGATCTGTATCTCGTCTGTTAATTTTTGAAGTGCCATTATAAGGTCGGGAAAGTTCCTGTCAGAGCTAGGGGATGGACCCCCAAAACTTCGTCATGTTCTATATCAAGAAGGGCGAACAAGCCATAGACTACGGTCTATAAGCTAGAGGGCTACAGGGGATGCTTCGAGCTAACCTGTGTTATAGTTAACTCCAAGGTTTGTCAGATTTTTGAGTGAGGTCTGGTACGCCGGGCAATAGTGGCAAACAGAGACACCACTATATGACTGCGAATGACGGGATTAGATCGTTTTAAAGCAACCTCATCAGTCATGCTGTTACATCAGAAACAGGTTGAGTATAAGAGTAGAATTCATGGTGCGGGTTCAAATCCCTATATATGAAGAAACAGCTTGATATGGACGTATGTAGTATGGGATGCATACTGTTCAAGAGTTTTTCTTGCATTATAATAAGTGCATCCTTGTACTAGTTAATATTGCATTAGAGTCTAAGTCATTGCATACACTGACACATCAATTATATATACACTTTTCTCTTTTCATCAATCTGTTTATTTAAAGTTGTGAATTGCTGCTAGTCATCAGCCTTAGATCGTCAGTATATGTACTGACATCTCCACTTCAATAGATATTGGATTGCAAAACTACAGGTACAGGATTTAGGAGGATTCAAGGCAAGAGAAGCAAAGTATTGATTCTTATTGTCAATTGTAACATCTGTTGTAATTTATTTTATGTTGAGGAGCATCCAAGCAAAAGTACCAAGTGTTATATATTATTCAATGTACTCTAATGTAAATATTATTGAAAGTTTGTAACACTTGGGCTTGTATGGCATTATTATAACACTGATGTAACATATTGCAATTTTATAACATTTGGACTTGTAATACATTTGTATTGAATAAAAATTTTTAAATTTTCCTATTTTTTTGTATTTTATGGCTAATTGAAGGAAAAGATTCTGGCTTATGTCATGGTTTTCCAGTGTATGGAAATCGGGGTGTTACAAGAGTATTGGATCTCTGGGTTTTTCTCCATTTGCTTGTTGGTCCGTCGAGTCGAACCGATACGGGCTCAACGTTTTCTTTCTCGGTGTGCTTGGCAAGGTGACTGTGGTGGATGAGAGTTTTGATATAATCTTTGAGGTTCCGGCACTCCTCCGTGTCATGGTCATGGTCTTTGTGGAACCTACATAACCGGCTCTTATCTTCTCCTGTTTGCTGGGTTCATCTTTGGCGTAATTCGTCCCCCTCGATTTCCAAGAGGATGTTGACGTGTTGGTGTTGAGTGGGGTGAATTGGTCGAAACGATTGACCAGAGGAGAGTGACTCTAACCAGACTTGTCATTTTGGGAATTCTTTGGCCCCTCCTCGTACTCAACTTTTCATTTGTTTCTGGAACAGGGCTCACTTTGGTCTTGAGGATGAAGAACCTCCTCAACTCAAATGTAATTCTGACACCTTTGTAAGAGCTTGGAGAAGTTCTGATGAATCTTTTTGGCTAGTGGCACTTTAAGGTAAGTGTTGTGGACATTATGTTAGAAGCCAGTAGCCACTACGACTGGGTTAAGGGCTGGAATAGACCTAGACACGGACATTAAGCATCTAACAAAGTCTTTGAGGGGTACCTCTACATTTTGAATCAATTCGAGGAGGGAGGCACTCATCTTCTTGGCTTTGCGGCTGTTATCAAAGTGCAAGAGGAAGAGCACTTTGAACTGATCAAAAGCAGAAAAGGACCACGTAGGGAGATGGATTACTACTCCTATGCTGATATCTTCACGATGGCTAGGAAGATTCTGATAAGGAGCGCGTCATAGGCTTTGTGGATCATCATGAGTCTTGAAACTGTCGATGTTATCTGCAGGGTTAGTTTCTCCATCATACGAGAAGAAGGTGGAATGATTGAAGTTCTCTGGGACATGAGCATTGATGATATCCCTAGTGAATGAAGGTCAGCTGGGGCATATCCTCTGCCTCGGTGCCCCTTTTCTTGTCTGATCTGGTCAAGACGGTTCTCCATATCTCAAAGGCGACGAAGCACCACATCTTCTTTCCCCTATGATCAGGTTGAACTACAAGACTCCTTTTCTTGGTTGGTTCTAGGGTGCAGACTACTCGCCAGGAGGTTACTGCTCGAGGCACCTTGGAAAGCTTTAAGGACTTGATTGTTGAAGTCTCGAAATATAGCCTGAGTCACAGGCACCACCTCTTCTCCGATGTTTCTAGGAGCTGGCCGATTGACTGGAGTCGGGCTCCTCTTGCTTCTTCGTCCTCGTGGCGAGGGTGTCCATCGGAGCTTTTATCATCAGAGTGACGAGCTCCTCTGGTTCTTTTGGTGTTCCGAGTAAGGAAGACTACATCTGGAGCGACTTTCATCTAATCGATGTTGTAGGTGTACCTCTTCAAGGTGGGAGTTGATGACTTCACGGAGGTCTGACTGCATAGAGTGCGCCGAGGAGGGGTTGGACATGCAGAATGACCCTGATTCTCGGCAGGACAGGGTTCTTCGGAACGGTTGTGTTGGGAGTCAGCAGATGTAGCCCTACTAGGAGGTGGCTGTGATGATTGATAGGGAGGTGGCGACGACGAAGAAAGAGAATCGGCTAGGCGGCTGGTGGTAACCACTTTTGTCTTCCTTACAGGCGGCATGACTGAAAGTGCTTTCGGTGGACAGGTCTGATCAGAGAGGCAGATCTATAGTGTTTCTACAGATGATGCAAATATGTTGCTGCTTTTTTTCCAGTGTAGGAGCAATCATCTGATGAATTCTTTATTTGAGAAGGAAAACTCTAATTTGGACCATCTGTAACACCCTGGAAAATAAAATGTATTATTTAATAAGGATAAATTGATATATTTGACTATTTTTTACTATTTTACGGAATTACTGTTTTGCACGTGTGAAACACGTGCAAATCTTACAAAATTTAAATTCTAAAATTTTTGTGGTAAGAATTATTTATCCTCATTTAATTATAATATACATTGTTTTTGAAATCATTTTTGAATAAAGAAGAACCATTTGTGAAAATTAATTTACAAAGGGGATTTTTATAAAAGAAACAATTTGGGCCAAGAAAAGAGCCCAAAAGTTCAAAATTTTAAAATGAAAATTTCAGAATTTTTCCGGCCAATTTGTGAGGGATTTGCTGTGGTGAGGGGGGGGGGGGATCAAATCCTAATTGATTGGGTCACATATGTATTACAACAATATTTGATTTCCTAAATAATTAATTTTTGCAATTATGGTTTTCCTAGGGGGTTTTTACTTGTAAATTACACCATGAAATCCTAGGTTGGATCCCGTCCCTATATAAGGGATGACAGAATTTTTGCCTCCTCTTTTAGAGGCTTTTATTGGGTGAACTTTTGGAGCAAGAAGAGAAGGAGCTCTTGCATTAGGAGAAGAAGTGCTTCTAGGTGTTCTATTCAATTTCTTCAAGAGGTGGGCGACTCTCTAGCTCTTTTTTATGTTTATTCTCTCATTAATGATGTAGTATCATGCTAGGGATTAAATTTGAGAATCTATGGTGGTATGTTAGCGTGAATGCGATGTTTGTTATCAGTTACTTGTAAAGGTGGACATTTGATAGAGAATTGTTGGTAGTATGAGAGAATAAATAAATCTTTAATGGATGGTGATCTTATTTGATTTATTCTTGAGTGATGGATAATTAGTATGCATGAAAGATCAAAATTTTACCTACGAAAATTGAATTAATGTACTTGTATATCGTTGTAGATGTTTATATCTTATACCAAGATTTTAAATCCATGATTAACAATTTAAAGATGATATCTTTATGCGGTATGTAGTTGCCAATAATTTGAAGCTTCAAATTCTAGAAAATCCATGTTGATTGATGTATTTTAAAGGCATATGTAATGGGGTTTGAAGAGGCCCAGGTTTTGTTGGGTTAAGACCTAGGGTTTTGACCTAGGTCTAGGGTCTAAACAGTGGTGGGGGGGGGGGGAGGGGGGGCAAGGCCTGGGTTATCGACCAGCAGCCACAACAAGCTGCTATTGCTGCCGTCGGCCAGTAGCCATAGGGTGGGGTTCGGTTTTGCTTTGATGTAGGTTTTGGGCATGTTAGGGTTATTAGTTATGTGGATATGTATATATGTGTATATATTTAATAATGGGGTGATGAATAAATTGATTCTTTCGATCAAATTTCGAAGTGTGAGTTTCAAATTTCATGAAATCTAGTTTTCTGATTTTGGGTGAAAGAGTTTCAAAACCTTGAACAAATTGTGGGATATGATCTATGTTTATGGATGGATTATAAATTCAAATTATCAAATTATATGTTCAGTTTCGAGTGACTACTTCTCAAGATTGAGCACATATAAATTTCCTATTGTGAGAAAACAAGTTTTCAGAATTTATATCTTTGAGATTCAAGTTCGAGTGTTGCAACCTATATTTTAGATGAATATAATTCTCAGTTTTGAGGGGTTGATTGTTCAGTTTTGAACATCGAAGTTTCAGATTTTGAAACTATGAAATTTTAGATTTGAGGGATAAATCCCAGAGTTTATAGAGGATTATTGTACAGTTTTGATTGATTAAAATTCCAGAGAATTGATTGTGTTTTCAATTATGGAAATGATTATTTTTAAATTGGAAATGAAGAGGTATAATAAAAAAAATGGTTCTAAAAATGAAGGGTTCTTTATGGAAGAAAGTTGCCTATTAAATAAGGAATGAGATATGGTAGAGATGTTGTGGATAAATAAATATTTTTATATTTGGTATGAGATGATCTGAATTAAGGTGTTGATTATGACTGTGATATAGTGGAAAAGTGGTATTTCCTGAAAAGAATAAAGGAAAGATGTTTTGATAATTGAATCAAGTGGTGGTTCTTAATTGGAAATTAGGGTTATTAGAACCCTAGAAAGATGTGGTTGAGGTATTTGTGTTGTGAGCACTAGAGGCTGAGCAGGACCTTAGATTACTGCCAATGAATCATTTGATCATAGGATTTAGCCAGGGGGCTAGTGTACCTTTTTTTGCGGAGTTAAGTTCGATAGGATAAGCTAGCTCTAGGTGGCTCAGGTTACCCCTATTTTAACATAAGGATAGACACTAGATGGAGATATGATGAAACAAGAGCAAACGTGAGTATGAGGGCTCCAGGATGTTTTGCTGTCAGGCCCCGCTTCCCAATATACGAAAGTATAGGCATGCAACCAAGGTCCAGCGAATGACATAATACGTCATTCATAAGCTGTAACGATCAACACAACAATACAAGATAAAACCACAACCACGCTTGCAAAATACAATCACATAAACCATGGATAAACTTCTAAAACAAATCCATGAAATAAATTCACAAATTAATATCCAATATCTGGAATAAACTTCAGGACAAAATGCCCGGAAAAAAAATGTATGGAAAACAACAATAGTGACTAGAAAAGTACGAAACAAGAAACTAAATGCATGCTAATAAAAGAATCCAGCTTCTTCATCTAGGACCATCGTTCACCAAGCCCTTTCATCTTCTGTACCTGTGATGTCAACATCTAGAGTGGTTGAAAAATGTCTGTTTGAGCAAGCATCGAACAGCAAGTAGCAACAAGCAGTGAACAACAAAACAGGCATGACAAGGAACAAGTAATGTGAGCAAGAAAACAGGCATGACAAGGAATAAGCAACGTGAACAAGAGATCGTGTAATCAAGCATGGAACAAGTAACAAGTGTATCATATAAACGAGTAACAGGAAGCATGTAAACACGTAACAAAGAGCATGTAAACATGTAAACATGAATAATGTAACTTGTAATTAGGAATCATGCAAGTGCTCAGTGTAAATTTTATGTCCAGCATTCTTTTATAAATCCTAACTAATGCACGCAATCATGCGTCCCATACCACAGATCAGGTGCATACAAACAAGTTAACGTTTAGACTCTAATGATGAATTCTAAAGGATCATTACTCGGGTCTTCCAGTGACACTAACAAGAATCATAACGTGTAACCAAGCATAATGTCAAGTAACCAAGAATTATTTCATGTAACCAAGAATAATTACATGTAATCATGGGTCACTATTACGAGAAACACGGGCATCCTTCCGAGTACACTCTCCTATATTGTCCACTGCTAGATTCTTTTCCATTATTACCCCAGCTTATCATTCTTTTTACACTGATTATACATGGACATGCAATAATGAGAAACGAGTACTAGGACATGGTCAAGAGAAGATGTCAAGAGACATGCAATGTAGGATGTAGGATGCAATTTATAGAATGTGAGAATCAAATATTTATACATATGCATGAAAATACAAATTCTGGGCTGCAAGATTTTACTTTACTAAAACAGATTTTCCCAATGCTACAGGCAAGCAATTCAAGATCCATCAGGAGTTCTAGAAACTAGACTCCCTGTCGTTTCGACACATATACACATGATATATCATAGGCACAGAATCTAGGTGTAAAACTTTATTCTTTACTGTATTCATGTTCAGGCAGCATGGTTGTATTTAAATCCTTGCATGTGAAAGTTGATAAAAAATCTATTAAAAATATTCTAAAAATTCATAATCAAATTCCTAACAGTGATCAGCGACAACAAAACAAATCACAGGTCTTAATTATTAATTTAATTTACTGTTTCTACTAGTTAAACATGATAATGCGTTTTTCAGCATGTAATCTGGATTGCAGACGTTACAGCACGAAAATCTGAATATCTTGCAATCCATAAATCGAATTGCAAAACCGTTAAATGATCTGAATTTCAGACAAAGAAAGCTACAATTCTCATTGAATAAGTTTTAATCAATGAAAAATAGAATCAAGTAAAAAATGAGGTTCTTTACTGAACTAGCATGGATGCAGCAATCTAAAATCATGTTTGCATAAATATATCAAGTCAGAAATTTACGAAATAATTCTACAAAAAATTACGGTGACTCCTAATCATGTCTAGTCATATCCAGATTAATATCAAGTCTAAATTTTACTGTTCATTTATTTTAATAAATAATTCATGCCAATGTTCTTGTAGACATCGATCTGGAAAATCTATGACCCAACAGTTTTAAAAATGAGATATCTTACAAGTTATAAATCAGATTCTCGATCCGTCAAAAGTCTTGGAAGTATATTCACAAGGTTTTATCAAATTCTTACAGCAACAGGTTCAAAAATTCAATGCAATACGAAACAGGCAGCAGGACAGCAAGCAGTTTTATGTTAATTGGCAATAATTAAATATGCAAGCATACAACATTATGGCAATTAATTCACAGAATAACTCTACTTGATGATTAGGTTGAAATTTCCACTATTAACAGGGCAATATCATCTCAATCATGGTATCTAACTCTACAAACAAAATCGAACTCAAACGAAAACATTCAAATCAAGCTACTCTATGGCATGCTTCTAATTTAGATTCACTTAGTGTATGCATATGATGAAGTGAAACATGGCATGGGTTTGAGTCAAGGAAAATGGCACGAATAGAGGACTACTACTTGGTTTCGCCGAAGAATCCATAATAGGCTCTTTGACGGGTAACAAGCAAACAAGGATATAATGGACAAAAAAATTCTTGAACTAGAAACAACAAGAGGGTTCAAGAGAGAGCTTTCCGTTTGACGATTAATCCCAATATAATGTTAGATGATATGAGAATCTCCAATGCAGCAGCAACAACACGTGAAACATGCGTGTTCAGCAAGAACAACGCCAAAGCAGCACCAGCAAGACCAACAGTGGCAATGGCGGCTGTTGGTGGCTGTGGTAGTTGAAGCCAACGTATGGATGGGTGCAAGCGCTCGGTGGTAGAGAGAGCAGTGGGGACAGTGGGGTTGCTGGCACAGTCGGGGTTTCGGTGGGTTGAAGGTGGTGATCGAGGTGCAGGCAAAGATGGAGCGATGGCGGTTGGAGGGTGCAAGGTTGCGGCACAGAGGAGATGAAGGTCGGGGTAGGGTGGTAGGCAGTGAGGGCAGCAGACGGCGGGGATGAGCGTGAGGGTGAGGAGAGTCGATGGAGGTGAACATGAGGCGGCGGGTGGCGAGGCGGTTGCTGTGCGGTGTTGACGAATGCAGGGGATGGAGCACAGTCGACGGTAGCTGTAGCAGTGATGGTCGACGGATGGAGGAAGGCGACGACGAGGGATTGCGGTGAGGGTGGTGAAGTCAATCGGGGTTGGGGCTTCGACAGTCGACAGATGGATGACGGGTTGCAGTCGATTGTAGAGAGGATAGAGGGGAGGAAATGGGCGATGAGGTGGTCGGGAGTGGTGGTCGGGAGGGGATGAGGGAGTGCAGTTAGGTTTCGAAAAGAAACAAAGGAGGAAGAGATAGCGGCGAAAGAGAGAGAGATTAGATTAATTAGGGTTAAGTCATGATTAATATATATAGGGTATTAGGATGTTGGGTTAATGGGTTGCGGGTTTTAGGGTTCCAATAAGGAGATGGATTTGGGTTTAAATTTTAGTTAAATAGAAATGAAATATTGGGTTAATGGGTTTGGGTTTAGGATAACAGGGTTTATAAAATATATATATATGTCAATTCAAATAATGAAATACGTATAGAATGGAGTATGTTTGGGCTTCACTGAATAATAAAATAATCTAATAAGACAACAAATAAAATCATAGAATTGAATAGGATTTTTATGCATTAAATTAAAATACTAATTAGTAATAAGGTAAAATAAATAATTTTGGTTTATGTTTTAAAAATAATAAATCCAAAATCATATATAAAGTGGTTTAAAATTGAACCTTGGGTTAACTTAATGAGCTTCATAATAATAAAAGATGGATTAAAAATCTATGGGCTCTCACAAATTAATAAACAATCAAAGAAATAATAATAATAGCAGTAGCAGTAGCAGTAGCAGTAGCAGTAGTACTAGTACTAGTAGTAGTAGTAGTAGTAGTAGTAGTATAATAATAATAATAATAGTAGTAGTATAGTAGTAGTAGTAGTAGTAGTAGTAGTAGTAATAATAATAATAATAATAATAATAATAATAATAATAATAATAATAATAATAAGGTCATATAACAATATAGGATTTGTATTACACTATAGAAATTATTTGAAAATTACTACAAATACAATTAATGAATAGAAATGGACTTTAATAGGAGATCCAAAATAAATTTAAGACAAAAATGAATTCAAGAAAACGAAAAATCTTCATACAGAGTAAGAACACAGAAAATACACAGAAAAATCGTATAGGCGAAATCGGGGGTTACATTCGCAGGGTGCGATATTCCCTAGTATTCCGAGATAAGGAATGAGTGAGGCCCCAGGATGTTCTACGGATCGGGATTGATCTCCATTATTCCGGGACAAGTGTGACGCTCATGGAATGTTTGTTCAATGAGGGCTCCAGGATTACATGCGGAGTGAGCTATTCTCTAATAATTCCCGGACGAGAGTAGAAGAGGCTCTAGAATGATCCGTGGATAGAGTCTGACCTCCAATATTCCGGGGCGAGAGCTAATACTTACAAAATGTATAAATCTCATTGTAATCATGGTTTTAGGATGCATTGCGTGGAATTGAACCCTGAAATGTGGTGAATGCTAAGAGCTTGCCTTCGGACCTATGTTGTACGGGCAACATATAATCCGAACAAGTATGCATTAGTATGCATCATAGGCAGTTGTGTTTTCCTTGAACTTTGATTTATGCACTTCCGTTGTTTTTGTGTCACGTATTTTTTTTTTCAGCATCAGTATTCATTGTTGATTTGTGATTCTTTCACTGTTGTGCAAAAAACATGTGGTTGTGAGATATTGGAGTCGCTACTATAATCAGCATAGCATCAGTTCTATGTAACTGACGTGCCCATTGTTTGTCAGTTTATTTTGCCTGACTTGCAAGTGAGTGGCTTGAACACGGGTCAAAGTTTGGATTTTGAGATGACAGGAGTCTAAATGTTGAAATGAGTTGTATTAAATGTGTTTAAATCTCTATTGTGCATTGTAATATGAACTGTTGTAAAGAAAATTTTAATTTTCCCTGTATTTTTGTGTTGTATTTGGTTTACATTGAAGTAAATATTCTGGATTTGTGTCTCACGTTTCCTATTATGAAACTCGGGGCGCTACACCGTCGATCATGATCTGAGTTTGGTTTGTTGATGATCACCTAAATCTCGATCTGGATGGCTGGAATCATCTGCATCTGAATCTGGAAGGCTGGAATCATCTGCATCTGAATCTGGACGGCCGAAAATGTCCACAAATCTCCAAAAAGTCTTAACACCAGAGGTTTGCTCCGACCAAAGATCCCCACGCTCAAGACAACATCCCAAAATAAAGATTAGGATTTTTTGTCATGCCCCGCTTTCCAAAAAGAGAATACGGAATACGGATACGTGACTAAGCTCAACAAATGATTTTCATCATCCATAAGCTGTCATGGATCTTTACAACATTTCACAAGAATAATCAGAGTCAGAAGCAAGAGAAGTCAACCAAGCATACATATATGAATCAAAATACCAACAGGATTTACTTGAAACCAAAATATTATAATCTCAAATAAATCGAATCTGGACAAGTCAAAAATCCTGAGTCACATTGCCCAAATACAAATAAGCCAAATAGCAAAATGCGATTGTTCAAAATAAGCCACAAGAAATAATTATGGCAAAATTGCAGCAGTTAGTATCTCATATCACCAACTCCATCTGGCAACTGATCTCCAAAGTCTGCAATTTAGCAAATTGCAGGAAGAGGAAAAAGAAAACAAACTCCCGTCAATGCAAGTTACGGGCCACTTGTAGTGCAGGATACAAGTACATGGGAAATGATAATTAATAACATGGAATAGGCATGATGACAAAATATAACAACTATCATGGCAAGATGAACAAATGTAAGTGGCATGTATCAAGTGTCAAGTAAACAAGTATCATGTAAAGAAGTAACAAGTAACAAGTGTCAAATATCATGTATCATGTATCAAATATCAAGTATCAAGTAATCACGTATTATGTTCAAGTGTCATGGTCAAGACTTGTATTTATTACTATCTAGGTAGCACTTCATGCATCCCGGTTTTCACTACATGGTTGCTACATTCAAATAATTTCGTTTAGATTTCTTAGGGGATTCTATAGGTCATGTACTCGGGTAATCACAGGATCACAAAACTTGGTCAGTAAACTTGATCGGTAACAGAAATTAACTTGGTCGGTAACTTGGTCGGTTACTTGATCGGTAAACATGATCGGTAACTTGTTCGGTAAAGTTGATCGGCAACATGTCATACGGGAAACACGAGTCCCCTTCCGAGTACAGGCTCCTATATTATCCACTACTAGATCTTTCCCATAACCCCGGCTTGGTTATTTATTATTATTATCAAACAGGCATGTACGTGCACAAAACATGGCAAGAATAATATGGCATGAACAAGTAACAGGTTCAGGTTGAAGGATAAACATGTATAGGTGAAAGATAACTCAGAAAAGAACATAACAACGAAAATCCTAGTTAAGGATAGTAAGACAGTACTGCACTAAATCTAGGATTTCCGTTGCTACAAACTGCAAACCTGGATCCATCAAAGTATCTGGAAAATAGACTCCTGGCCGAATCCAGGAAGTATATATAAGTCATATAGTATTTCACAAAAACATAACTCAAAACAGATTTGAATCCAGAAAACACGTTTAGCCAAAAATCAGAAGTTTGTATTCAACAAAAGGAAAACAGTGTGAAAACTCATTAAATTAAATCCACGAAAAATCTGGGGTATTCCCCTATATGTGTAGTAACAGAAAATCAAGTTTCAAAATTTTCCAACAAAAATAGAGTAGTCAAGTAAAATTAGAAAATAACAAGACACGACAGTTTTGTAAATCTAAAATCACAAACACTGCAGTACGAAAACAGCAATATCTCCCAAACCATAAATCGAAATCCAAATCCGTCAAAAGGATGATAAAATAGATATAGTAGGATAACTTTCATATTCAGAAGGATTTTTCAAATAACAAGTAGAATTAGGTCAAAAATCAGGTTCTTGAACAGTATGAAAATTTTGCATGTATAGTATTTGTTTGGAAATATAGAATGGTTTGTAAAACTCATCAAATAAATCCACAGAAATTCAGGGTTAATTTTAATCAAGTCTAGTTGTATTGTACAAAATATTGGATCAAAATAATACTTTTAATATCATGATAAAAATAGATTACTCTTCAGAATTCATAGAAAACAAAATATGAAAATCTCTTTACACCTTGTAGTAAAATAGACATAACTCACAACTCGTAAAACGAAACTGAGATCTGTCAGAAGGGTTTGAAAGTATACAGAATCCTCTACAAATCTTATTCACAAATATATTATATGGGTTTAAAATACTGATCAAAAGCAAAGTAACAGAAAATCCAGAATTTCCTCTTCGAACACAAAATCATCTAGTTCAAGTAAAACTCATCCAAGTTCAACCAAACATGAAATATAGTGTACTAGATGTGCAAACAACATGGTATAGGGTATTTTACAAGTATTTGATAATTATATCACGAATAACACATCAAGCACAGATATCTTAAAGTAGCATGAACATATACGTCAAAAGTGGTCAAACTGAGGTTGTTTCATGTCATATATGTCGTGAGGCAACTATGGTCAAATCATCACAATAGAGATAATAGATAACGGAGAATTCACACACAAATTGTCTCTAAAACCCAACTACACTACAAGCGGTATTTAGTACTTGTATTACACAAAGAAAAGAATACAAGTTATTTGCCTGAGAGACGACGGGAACGACGAAGCAAGAGCAAGAATAACGAGAACGGATCCTGGGCACGAACACAAACACAACGAACAGATCACGAACAATCACGTACAAGATGAACAACCGATCGCGAACAAGAAGAAGAAGATCGAGATCATGAACATAATCAGATGGCTGAGATCAAGAGATCAAGATCAAGATGATGAAAATCAAGAGATCTAACAGGTAGATCCAAGAGATCAAGAGGTGATGATCAAGATCAATAAAATCGGACGGCTAGGATCAAAGCAATCAAGGAACATGATGATCATGATGATCAGGATGAGATCGACGGCCCACATCCAAAGTGATCAAAACCCAACAACAACCATAATGGCTGCACTGGCTTGGCTCCGACGACAGGGCTAGGGGACGCAGTCGATGACAGGGCGGCGGCACGAGGGCTGGCTGGCGGCAGGGATGGCAGCCAGGGGACAACGATGAGGGGTTACTATCACAGGGGTCGTTGCTGGCATGCAGCGCGGCACAGGGAGGGCGGCGCAATTGGCTGGCTGGCGCTGCTGGCCACACGACGGAAGAGGATGAGGCGGGAAGGAGGGCACACCAGGGTTGTCAACATCGTCGAGGACACTGCACAGGGGGGGAAGAGATGGAAGGAGGTCCGGGAGGCTGGAGAGGGGTGGAGCGGAGCGACGGTGCAGGGAAACTGCGCACCGCGGTTGCTACCGACTGCGAGGAGGCATAGGGGAACGAGGAGGAGCGTCGGGCTGATTGCGATGCGACAGAAGGCAGGAGACGACGGTCGGTGTGGTCACCGGAGAAGACGACGACAGCGATGAGAAGTGGAGAGGTCGGGAGTTAGGGGCTGGCGCACAAGGGAGAGGGAAAGGGAGAGATAGGCTCAGGGCGGCTGATGGGTTGAGAGAGGGGGGGAAGACAAACAGTAGGTATATATAGGTGAGAGGGTTATGGCTGTATAGGTTTAGAATAGGGTATAACAGTTTGGGGGGTATATATAGGGTTTAAATTAGGAATAGAGTAAAATTGGGGTTATAGGTGGCGGCTGGTCTATTGGGTTTCGGGCAAAGTATAGGTAAACAGGTAGGGTAGGGCTTAATGGGTATAGGGTTTTTAAAACAGGGAATTAGGGTAATGGGTTTTAGAAAAAGAAATCCAATAAGGAAAATCAGATAACCAATAAAAGAAAATTTACACTTTTAATTAAATGTAACTTACATTACAGTATAGAATTAATTTGAAATAATTACAAATACAATTAGTAAATAGAAGTGGATTTTTAATAACCAGTCAAAAATAACAATAATAACAATAATACTAATAAACAATAATAATAAGAAGAAAATGATAAAAATAATAACAGTATTTGTAATAATAATAGAAATCAAAATAATAATAACAAAAATAAGATATGCATTACAATATAAAATTATAGAAAATAGTTACAATAAAATTATTGAACAAAAAATAGATTTTAATGGAAGATCCAACAATACATTTTAACAAAAGAATTTGAAAGCAGAAAAAAAAATTTACAATAATTTTAAATACAGAAAATACACAGAAAATACGTATTTGCGAAAACAGGGATTACATTTTTAGTGGAGAAAATTGATTACCTCTGGCTGAATGAGAGGAGAGGTTATTTATATGCTAGGAATTAGTTGCAGAAGATATACCTGAAATGTTATCCTTTATGATTCAATTAGAGACTCCCATTGTGAAGGGATATAGTTAGTTATTTCATTCCTGATTGGGGGGAACTGACATCACTTATTAGCTGGAGATCAATCTTCCTTAGGACAAAAGTAAGCCAGAATTGTGGATCTGATTGAGCTTATGGACTAAAGATGGCCCATGTTCTTCTAGTCAGCCTGCTACAGATGTGAAATTATTGTACTGCATGTTGCTACTATTTTTGTTGTGAGAGCAATCGGATGATGAGTACTTTATTTTAGGAGAAAAACTATGATCTGAATCATCTATCATGTTCTGAATTTGAATGGATGAAAACTCATTGATCTGGATTTGAATTGTTGAGAACGTTTGGGTCTAGATCTGGATAGCTAAAACCAGAGAACTTGCAAAAAGTTTTAACACTGGATGTGGCGCTAGAAAAAGACCCTCCGATGCTCAAGTTAGTAACTCAGAAAGGAGATTAGGGTTTTGAGTGGAGAAACAATCATTACCTTTGACTGATTGAGGGGGAAGGTATTTATATGCTAGGAAACAGTTATAGAAGATATACATGAAAATGTATCAATTACTTATAGATGATAGACATGAAAATGTATTTTTTAAGATTTGGTTGTAGATTTCCCTGCTTAAGGATTAAGATTAGTTATTTAACTCCTAATTTGGGGGATTTGACTGACATCTGTAACTAGTTGGAAATTTATTTTTCTTAGTCTGTAAGTAATCCATAATTGTGGACATGTTGAGTTGATGGGCCTAAACATGACCCATATTCTTCTAGTAAGCTTCTTGCTGATGTGTAATTACTACATTGCACTTGGAAGCTTTGAGATGTGTGTTGAGATCTTGTGGCATTTATTTTTACCCATATGATAAGCCCCCCACTCCTGAATGTTAGGTATTGTAGCCTTCGAGAATAGTTTGCTCTGTTTCGGGGAATCAGGAGGGCACACATGACTTTCGGTGATGTCTGGAGTCATGTCCACAGCTTCTCGGGACAGTAGGTACTTGTAGAATGTTTAAATAATTTTTTTGAATTTATAATTAAATTTTAGGATCTTCAATTAATTTACCAAAATTTGTAATTAATTTTTAGAAATTTTAAATAAAATTTCCAAATCAATAATAAAATTTTGGAAATTTTAATTAATTATTTTTTGAATTAACAATCAACCAATCAAATGGGGCGAGTTTTGAGGATATCCGAGGGCCTCCAAGGCCCCTCATGCCATGGGTGCTCGAATAAAAGGCCGAGTGTCGAATCCGGGAGGAGCTTCGGCTCAGCGAGCTCAGGAGGATCAGTTGATGAGTGTAATTTTTACATTATTTTTATTACCCTATTTACGTATTAAAATTGCAAGTTTTCGTTTATTTTTTTAAATTCTATCATCTTTCAACTTATTTTTATTTGTTTGTTTGTTTTTTAAGAAATGAGATGGATAAGTGCAAAATTTTGGCGATTTTTTTTAAATAAAGGAAGAAAACAAGGATAAAGATTTTAATATTCAAATTGATTCTTTGTGAAGATTTCTGGAGAATTTGAGCACTCAAATGCATGTTTTTACAAATTAGCCATTTGAAGAACCAATAGAAAATATTGTTCTTAACTAGATGGAATGAAATTTTGTAATAAAAAAATTTTAAAAAAATAAAGAAAGTGTCGTATTGAATTGTGAGTAGATAAGGAGTAGTGGATAATTAGTTGCAAAAACTATAAGATTAATCTTAATATTTGAGTTTTAACTAATTAACTATTTAAACTTACCATAATCCTATTTAAAACTTCCTTCTCCCTATATAAAAAACCCCGGGACCAAAGGAGGGATTTGCTGCTGAGAATTATTTTTGCTACTAAAAATTGATTTTTTGGAGGAGATCCCGACTTTAATTGAGACTTTAAGCAACAATAACAAAACGAGTTCTTTCTTCTCTCTTATATTTATTATTATTATTAAGCAATCCAATAAAATGCTTATTAGTTGCAAATTTGTCATGAACTAATTTTAATTTTCTAGGGCTTTGATGTCACCGAGTTTTGAAAACACAATTTGAATTTAATTGTATTTGTTTCTTCTACTTTTCCATGGTTGTGTGTTTAATTTTGGTTATTAATGCTTGCAATTGTCTGGCCAACTATTATTTGAATTATTGAATCATAGGGGATGCCGAGAGGTAACTTGTGATTTAGAATTATAGAATTAAACACCATTGATTGAGCAAAATTAGAGATAATTTACCGCGATTAATGTGACTGTAGAGAAATCCATCTAACATAATGAACCTTCAAATATTTAAATTTGCATAGAGATATGATGAATTATTACTTGGGGATATGTTTGGTGTTATTCGAGAGAAGATAGTCAATAATTAGGGATTTTTGTTTACAGATTGGAAGCGTAGAGTTTTGAGTTTCATGGAATTATGAATTGTGTGGGATTAGCTAGGTAAAAACCAAAAGCCCTGGAGTTACTTTTGCTATTAATAAATCCTAAAATATCATATTTCATTATTTTCAATTAGTTTAGTTTTGTCTTTAGTTTAATTTAATTTAGTTGTTACTTTTATCAAAATTTCGATTCTCCAAATGGTATATAATCTGGTGAATTTCAGTACTCAATAAAATAATTAGTCCTTATAGGTTCCACACTCTGTTCTTTTTAATTATACTACTTATTGTAATTTTGTGTGCATGCAAATTATTTCATCAAGTTTTTGGCGCTATTGTGGGGGACTAATTATTCTCTTATTAATATGGATTATAGCTAGATTGTTAATAATTTTGAATTTATTTTGTTGAGAAAGATTGGTTTAATTAGTTTTTCTATTATTTAATAACTATATTTCAGGACATAGAAGTATATCACCCTGGCGAACGAGAGTAATGGAGAGGAAAATAAGGCTTTAAGGAACTATGTCATGCCTTCGGTTAATGGAGCAACAAAAGAGATCAACTATACAAGTTTAAAATTTTGAGATTAACCCGGCTATCATTGAAATGATTCAACAGAATGTTCATTATGGGGATTGTCACACGGAGATCCTAATGTTCGCATTGACAACTTTTTAGAAATTTGCTACACTTTCTGTAACCCTTATTTTCCATTTTCTTGTATTTTGGGTGTATTTTCTTTTTCGGCGTATTTATTCATTTTGTACTCTTCAGTTTCTTCCGAACCATGTATTTGGTCCCCGTTCTCATTATCAATCTATCTGCTTTGACTTTGACCCTATTTTATGGCCTTGAACATTTTCTTGATTTGATTTAATTTTTCTGTCCCAATTTATTGTCTCCGATTTAATTTGTTTTGCTCCAATTAAATTTTTGTTCATGGCCATTTGATTTTTTTTTGCCTAATTAGATGCCCTATTATCTTTTATTGCATCATCCATTAACCCTATTGGATCCATTACCCATTCACTTAACCCATTATCTATTACCCAAAACCAATAGCCTCCAACCCATTAACTATACCCAGTCACCACCTAACCATAATTCTTTCACCTCTATATATATATATATGAGACTACCCTATTATATTCCCCAAACCCTAGCCGCTCTCCCATCGTTCCTGACCTCCTCTTCATCCCTGTCCCCTCGCGCCTCACTTGCAGCGCCTACCCTCCCATTTCCCTGCTCCCAACCTCCTTCCAAACCTCTTCTCGATGCTCTGTAGCCCAGTGCAGTGCCACCATACCTTCGAAACCCTGCCTCCCTGCGTCGACCACAGCATAGCCCCGCAGCAGACCCCCGTCGCGCCGCCCTCCAACCAGTCGCGACCTTCTGTCGCTTCACCACGGCGCCCTCCTGATCTCTCCCTCCTCATGTCGTGCCTCTGCAATGCCGGTCCCGATCACCCTCCTTCCCTTCTCCTCCTGCTGCGTCAACAGCCAGCAACGACAATAGCCGATGCAACCTCCTCCTATCACGACCTTCTGTCGCAGCCAGTGCTCACCGCTGTGCTGCCCTCCGACCATCGTGACCCCCCCTCGACGACTGCCCTGTGCTGCCGTTAGTCCCCGACCACTGTCTCTATTGCTATCTGAGCCGAAGCCCAATGGGTGTGTTGTTTGATTAAGGTTTTGATCACTTTGAATGTAGGCCGTCTGATCTCCTCTTCATCATCCGATCATGATGATCATTAAGCATCCTTTCATCGCAGCCATTTGATCGATCGATCTTGATGATCATCATCATCTTCATCATCTAGGAGATCTAGGCCTGATCTTTCATCTGATCGTGATCATCATCAGCTCTTGGATCTAGTCCTCCGACTGTGTTCGTGATCTCGATCATCTTCATCTTGTTCGCGATCGGTTGTTCATCTTGTTCGTGATCATCTCGTTCGTGATCGTTGGTATCGTGTTCATGCCCGGGAATCTGTTCTCGTTATTCTTGTTGTTGCTCTGTTTTCATTGTCGTCTCTCAGACAAGTAACTTGTA
The DNA here is from genome assembly GCA_017893485.1 of Hemerocallis citrina. Taxonomy (NCBI): domain Eukaryota; kingdom Viridiplantae; phylum Streptophyta; class Magnoliopsida; order Asparagales; family Asphodelaceae; genus Hemerocallis; species Hemerocallis citrina. The sequence continues at coordinate 213,015,769 of CM030361.1, read as the reverse complement.
TTCTTTTCTTTGTGTAATACAAGTACTAAATACCGCTTGTAGTGTAGGTTTGTCTTCTAGAGACAATTCTTGTGCAAAACCCCTGTTATATCTTACCTCTATTGTGTTGCCCCGCCGGTAGTTATCTTATTACACACACGACATGAAATAACTTAGGATAATCACTTCTTGATGTATACATGCATGTTGTTCGTATGATATCATGTGCTTTCTTGTGTTAGTCATAGTATAATTTGTTGTAGACTTGCTAAATACTGCTATACCATGTTGCTTGGACATCTAGTATACCCTACTTCACACTTTGTTATGATTTAGATGAGTTACATATGATCTAGTTGATTTTATGCATAAAGAATAATTCTGTCCTTGTCGTTACCCTATTTTTTATCAGTATTTTAGACTCTAGTAAGATCAGTATATGAAAATTATTTGTGAATATGAATTATAGAGAATTGTGTCTACTTTCCATAATTTCTGACAGATCTCAGTTTCGATTTGTGAGTTGCAAGTTATGACTAATTTACGGCTGATGTGTTTAAAATTCCAGATCCAGTTTTATATGAATTCTGTACGGTAAATTATTTTTCTACTGATGCTAAAGATAATATTTTGATGCAATACTTTTCTGAGTATAACTAGACTTGATTGGGATTAACCCATAATTTTTAATTGATAACTTTTATACACTATACTATGCTTGCAAACAACTACTATACTGGGAGAATTTTCATGCTGTTTAGTAAAGAACCATAATTTCAACCTGATTCTATTTACTTCTTTGTGAATATGAATTATAGCCTACTGTATCTATTTTATCACCCTTTTGACGGATCTGGATTTCAATTTTTATTTTGTGAGATATTGTTGTTTTAGTACTGCTTTGTTTATAATTCCAGATTTACAAAACTGCTGTATCTTGCTGCTTTCCGATTTTCATTGAGTATCCTATCTATATTGGAAAATTATGCAACTTTATTATCTGATACTAAACATACTAGGGAATACTCCAGATTTTTCTTGGATTTAGTCAGTAAGTTTTTATACTGTTTTCCTATCTATAAATACAAACTTCTGATTTCTGGCTAAACGCGTTTTCTGGATACAAATCTGTTTTGAGACTTATTTTTGTGAAATACTATATGAATTATATATATTTACTGGATTCGGCCGAGATTCTATTTTCCAGATTTTCTTATGGATCCAGATTTGTACATTTGTAGCAATGGGAATTCCACATTTAGTGCAGTACTGTCTTACTGTCCTGAACTAGAATTTTTGTTGTCTTATCCTGTTATGTGTTGTCTTTCACCTGAACATGTTTATCTTTCATCTTGTACCTGTTACATGTTCATGCCATATTATTCTTGCTCTGTTTCGTGACACGTATATGCCTGTTTAATAATAACAACAAATAATCAAGTCGGGGTTAAGGGAAAGATCTTAGTAGTGGATAATATAGGTATATGTACTCAAAAGGGGGCCCGTGTTTCCCATTACCTGCTGCCATGTTTCATGATTACATGATTCATGCCTGTTATTACTATATGTTGTCATATCTCATGATTACATGATTCGTGCATGTTATTACTATTTGATTATATGATGCCATGAATCGTGATGATTCATGCCTGTTATTACTACATGTTGTTATATTTCATGATTACATGATTCATGCCTGTTATTACTTTATGTTACCATATTTCATGACTACATGATTCATGCCTTTTCCTGCTGCTGCGATTTCACGTCTACGTGATCGTGCCTGTTTCCTGTTACCTGGTGTCTGAGTACACGACCCTATAGAAACCCACCAATAGATCTAAACATAACTTGTTTGATTTTTGCAACCATGTGGTAAAAGTTTGGGATGCATGACGTGCTCCCTAGATAGTAATGAGTACAAGAATTGACATGACATGATTACCTGTTACATGATACATGTTACATGATTACCTGTTACATGATACTTGTACATGCTACTTGAAACATGTTACCTGTTTGCCTGCTTGCATGATACTTGACATCTGTTACATGTTACCCGTACCCTATTAGCACATTATGTTACTTGACTCTGTTCATGATTCATGCTAGTTGTTCTATTTTATTGCCATGTTTATTCCATGCTATTTGTTTATCTTTTCCCATGTACTTCAGTCTGCACTACAAGCGGCCTGTAACTTGTATTGATGGGAGTTTTGTTTCTCTTTTCTTTTTCCTGCAATTTGTCAGATTTTGGAGACCAGTTCCCTGATGGAGTAGGTGATCTGATATTCTAGTTTCTGGAGTTCTTGCTACTATTATTATTATTTTGTGTTGCTTATTTTGAATAAATGTATCTGTTACTTGCATTATTTTGTATTAGGCAATGTGACCCAGAATTTTTGACTTGTTCAGATCTGGTTTATTTGAGATTATTAAATTTTATTTCAAGTAAATTTCTGTTGGTATATTGATTCATATATGCATGCGTGGTTGACTTCTCTTGCTTCCTACTCTGATTATTCCTGTGAAATGTTGTAAAGATCCTGACAGCTTATTGATGATGAAAATGAATCGCTGGACTTTGTCATGTATCCATGTTCTGTGTTCCCTTTTTGGCAAGCGAGGCGTGACACTTTTAGGCACAATGAAGTGTCGGACGATGCTATCCATTTGAGACTCTTTCCTTTTTCACTTAGATATAAGGTTTGACATGGCTAAATTCTCTACCACTAGGTGTCATCACTATTTGTGAGGGATTAACACAAAAATTTATGGCCAAGTATTTCCCTCAAGCAAAGACTACAAAGCTAGTGAATGACATTACCACATTCACTCAATTGGAAATCGAGCCTTTGTATGATGCATGAGAGAGATATAAAGATATATTGAGAAAGTGTCCTCAGCAAAAACTTCAAAAATTAGTGCAAGTCCAAACATTCTATAATGGTTTGGGAGCTACAAATCGTTCCCTGGTAGATGTAGCAGCTGGGGGAGGTTTTATGCGCAAAAACTCATGAAGCGATCTATGAGCTTTTGGAGGGGATGGCGACAATGACCAATGGTCATCGGAGAGAGCAATGCCAAGAAAAGTGGCTGGAGTTTTTTTAGCTTGATCCTATTACCACATAGGCGGCACAAATTGCAACTTTATCTAAACAACTAGGTAATATGACGGATGAGCTCCTATCTGCTCCCTGTTTCCTCTAACGACCTCCCTCCCCCTCCTTCTCCCTATGGTGGTGGTGGCTGCAACAGCCACCACTAACGTCCTTGATCCTCTCCTCTCCCCCTCTCCCTCCATATAAATAAATAATATGTTGTGATGATTTTGTTTAGTTTATTTAAAAGGACTATTTTTTAGGGAATCAATATTGTTACCCTACGAAGAGTTAAAACAGTTTTAAGAAACCCTAATGCCACTGCAAACGACGGAGGTGCATCAACTCTTTTTGCTTTAAGAAAACCCTAACATCATTGTAAATCACATCTTGCTACTCTAGGGTTTTCAATGGTTCTAAACCAAGGGCTACCTTAGTGTGACATCTGTGTTGACAACCAACACATAAACGAATCCTTATATTGCAAATGTTGAAAAAATTATAACACATGAATCTTTTGTTCAAAAGTCCAAACATATCATGAATAATCACATATTATACATAACCAAATTATGGTTTCGCAAGTGGCTCGGATACCATTGTTAGGTTTCGAGGGCAATCACAAATTACACAGCAGAAAAGAAAAAAAATCACAAAATATCGAAACCTAGCCATAGATCCATGCGAAAACCATAAATCAATTTTAGGAGTTATACCTCAAAGATGGATCCGGTGTCTCCAAAATATGAAAATCACAGCACTGCAAAGGTTGTGGTGCCTCTACTTTATACACACGAATGGATCAAATCAAGCTCTCCCTCATGCCGCGGTGCTAGCTACGGGAAGGGAATGTTCCTCACAATCTCTCTCTTTCAATTTTTGCAATGGCTAGGTTTTCTCCTGTGTCTTTTCCACAAAAGTATATTGTATGTATAGGTGCATAAAATTAACCCTAAGAGAGTGGTGAGGCGCTTGGGCTTACAATCTGACCTAGGTCAGATTCAGGTGTGGCCCTTCTAACTTTAGTTGGCCCATTTAATCTAATTAATTACCCAACTGTGTCAGGAGTCCAAGTCTTACTTGGGTACTGAATTAAATTCATCTCATGAATTTAAATCCCAGTTTCGATCCATTCTAAGTGCATGACCTTGTAGATTCCCATTATATTCATAGTAATACTAAAATCCTATTCTAGTGAAATATTTTTATGATAGAAAGTCAATGTATCTAGCAATACATCATTGCTACTCAAGTAACGGGAATGTCATTGATCTAACATAACATGTCCGTGACCAATGCTACCATGTAGTCTAGTCCTTTTGTCCATATATCTTAATTGATCACAAGGCATAAAGTATGTCACCCTTGTATAATTTAATCCTTGGTTTCTTGATGTCCGAGTAGACTTACTAAAACAATTGAGTTCAATATCTCATATTGACTCGTTTGAGCACAACCGTACATTTTGTAGTCTCATTCAATCAAGGGGCCCATAGATATCGCTCCTGTTATGTAGGAGAGACAAGTCATATCTAAGTCACTCACATCCCTCTGCATGATTTGTATTATATCCAATAGTTGACTTTATAATCACTTTATTACAGGCAACGTTCGACGATATTAAAACGTATAACTTCTCATGTAGGGATTTGTACTGACTTCAAGTCAAAGGACTACGTACACCATGGTCACTGTGAGAACAGCTTATGACACTCACATAACGATCCATGCGACGTTCTTATGGTGGGTCAGTCCAGTACATTATTAATCTAATATGTACCCATGTGAAGACTTGATATCTCATATCCATGACCCATGAGAATGGTCATCAATCTACGCACACACTAGTCTCTAAGTATTATCATTGTTTTAATTCACAATAATACTTGACTAGGGACATTTAAGAATAGTCTTATGATTTCAGTCAATAGAATCTCACAATCAAGTCATGCACTTGATATTCCATGGCAATGAACTTACTATTCTAAGAACTTTATTATATTCATTTAATTCACAATAAAAAATGCCTCAATAAGAAATAAATATCATGATGCAATGTAAACTAGTAATGTCAATACACGACTGGCCTCTAGGGAATATACCAATACTAATAAATATAAGGGAGGAGATTGCACAATTGTACAAGCTCGATGAAATCAAGTGGCAACAACGTCCAGGATTTCATGGCTCAAAGGGGGAGACGCGAACATGGCCTTTTTCCATAGGATGGCCAGCGCACGACAATGGACCAACTTCATCCCTTCCATCCAAACAGATGCATGAGCAATCCAAGAGGAAACTCAAATACAACAAGCTTTCCAAGCGCACTTCAAAAACCTTTTTAGTTGCAAACAAAGAATTTCAGGCTCCCCTCAACTCAGACTTTTAGTGGAGTAGCTTTCCTAGCTTGGACCGAGGTCTGATGCCATTGGATAATCCATTTACGGAAGAGGAGGTCAAATAGGTGATCTCACAAATGGAGAGTGATAAAGCTCCTGGCTCAGACAAATTTTCGATCCTATTTTACCTTACATTTGGAATGAGATCAAGAATTATGCCATGGTTCTCATGTTAGAATTCTACTACCAGTCTTAAGCTAGGATGAATCAACTTTGCAGAGGTGGTGCTTTATCCCAAAAAATGTACTCCCACAGGGTAGGGGACTTTTGCCCCATCAGCCTCCTAAACTGTTCGGTCAAAATTATCACCAAAGTTATGGCTAATAAGTTAGCAGGCCTAATGGATAATTTGATCGGTCATGAACATTCCATATTCATTAAAGGACGATGTATTTTGGACTGTGTAGCCCCTGCAGAAAAACGATCCATCACTGCCAAATCTCGAACTGTTAGTTCTATCTCCTAGAACTAGACTTAGAGAAAGCCTATGAATCTGTACACTGGGAATGCCTGTTGGAGGTTCTGAGGGGCAGAGGATTTGGATCTAAATGGATCAGATGGATTTGTCACTTCCTGTCTTCGAGCAGGACATCTATCATGGTTAACGATAAGGCTGGGTCTCAAATTTCTTGCAGAAGAAGTTTAAGACAATGATATCCCCTATCTCCCATATTGTTTGCAATTGTGCCAGATGTGCTTAAACACATAATTGATAAGTGCAGGCTCACCGGGTGGATCTGCCCGGTTACCAAGTGGTTGTAACCAAATGGGCTGCAAAATACTCTAATACACCGATGACACCCTGTAGTACCCCGTATTTTTAAACATCATTTTAAATGAATTAAAATGATTTTTGGTGAATTAATAAATATTTTTCTGAATATTTATCTTTTACACGTGCAAAACACGTGCAAATATTTTCTTGAAGAGTTCAAAAGCAAAAATTTATTTTGTGGAAAATCATTATTGATTATTTTAGATTATTTGTGATTTTTTTGGATTTTTTTGATATTTATTGGACTGATTTGCAAAAAATTGAAAAAGAAGGACTTTTGTGCAAAATTACCAATTGGAGTGAAAACTTCAGATTTTCAGATTTTTGGACTGGGTATGATGCCCTAATCAACTCAGGGTTAAAAAGTTTACTTGTTGTTTTGACGAATTTGAATTATTTTACAAGTTTCGATAAAAAGGGGATCTTTTTGCAAAATTGTCATTTTGAGGGATAAAAGTGCAAACTTACTTTTCTGGACTTTTCAAATAGTTCCGGCTGGAAATAAATTGTTCATTTTGTTTTTAAATCCCAATTAAATTGTTTTTATCAAGTTTCCAAGTACAGGGATCTATTTATGTAAAGATATGTTTTAAAAGGATTATTTTGCAAATATGTTCAAAACCCTAATTCTTCTAATTCCGGCCTATTCAAAAGATGGAGTGCAGCCGTCTTTCGCTGTACAACACAAGGTTTTATTATTTTTTATTTTCTTGGAGATTCAAAGAGCAGATCTTGGATTCTTTGCAAAGGAGAGATTTTTCGTCTTGCTTTGTTATATTCATTTGATCTCTTCGACAAGGTGAGTGACTTGTTTTGTTTTATTTTGTTTTGTGCATGTTGTATGTGGTGTGACTTGTTTTGTTTTATTTTGTTTTGTGCATGTTGTAAGTTTTTTTGTCTTGTTCTTGGAATGTTGTATGTGGTGTTTCATCTAGTAGAAAGCACGCTAGGGTTTTTGGTATGAATACATGTGGTGGATTGAATGAATGGATGAGTTAAAATTGGATCTTCTGAGAAGAACCCTAGTTATTTATGAGTAGAGTTGCATGTGGATGATTTTAAATTGTAGGAGAACCTAATATAAAATGTGAGTAGACTATTTCTTTTGGATGTTTACTGATTCGATTGAGTATGGTGAAAGTTATGCATTAATTGATTAAAGATGAGATTTTTGTGACTATTGGTGAGTTGGATGAAAGCAACTTGGCCATGTTAATGATAAATTTGTTTATGAATCAACTATTGAGAATAGGTTGAAATTGAGTTTGAGGAATTTTGAGAAGGAGTAATGGATTAAAAGACCATGTCTTGAGGATTTGAGTTTTGATGTCCAGAATTGGATTTGATATACTTTTTATAGATTTCGTTTTTGTAAAGTAAATCTTAGTATCGGTTGAAATATGCACAACCCAAACTACAGTCTGTATGTGTGACAGTCGACTAGTATGTTTCAACAGTCGACCGTCGCTACCTAGCTGCTGTGTTTTCTTGTTTCTTGAAATCTCGTGCAGAACAGTCGACTGAACCATTTCTCCAGTCGACTGTCTCTGCTCTGGTTTTGATATTTTCTCGAGGTGTTGGATTTTTGCTCTGGATAGTCGACTGGTGACTTTTACAGTCGACCGTCAACACTTAGAATTGTTTTCTTAAAAATATTGGATTTTCGTTCTGGACAGTCGACCGACTCTGATTTGCAGTCGACTGTTACTGATATTTCTTGAGTTTTCCATATGTTCTTTAAATGATTGATTCTTTAAAAGTTTTTGAATTTATAACTTATTATTCTAAATGTTATTCTTTCTACAGAACATATGTTTTCAAGATATTTTATTATTGGATTTTGATTCTGAAATTTTATAAAGATTTGGATTTCGTTGATTGGAGAGGTTTCTCCCTTTGATCATTTGACGATGGATTAGTGAGTTTTGGTCTTGTTGATATCTCTAGAATTTGAGTGGGAGTCCTGGAACCGGCAGTTGAGATTTGTTGAGTTAGACCTGGGGGGTCTTGGTTTGGTTGTTGTTGAGTATTTAAGTCCGGCAGGATACACTAACTCTAGAGATGAGAATTTTGTGTTTTAATAATAACCAACTTAAGGACAGGCACTAGTGGGGATGTGATGGAACTTGGGAAACGTAAGTATAGGCTCATGGTTTTGTTAGTCCAATGGATGCGTTCCAGGACTGTTTGTTGTTATGTCTCGAGAGGACATTTGTGTATTCACGTGTCGAGGGTCTGTAGACCTATTCACAGGAGCATGCAGGGTGCATTCGCGTGTCGAGGGTCGGCAGGCCTATTCACAGAATGTACCTGGTGTATCTGCACGTCGAGGGCCTTGCAAGCCTATTCGTGGGGTACACGGGTTTGGGAGATGAATCTCCGGTTGTTTTTTAGCTATCTTACATGATGCTTGCGCGTCGAGGGCTGTGGTGCCTATTCGCGGAGTATTCTGAATCTTGTTTCCCATCACTGTAGTAGGATTAGTAGCATAACGAGGGGTTATCCCTATAAAGTGGAGATGGTTAAGAGCTTGCACTGGACCTATGTAGTATGGAATGCATAGAATCCGACAAGTACGCATTAGAGAGTCAGCATATAGAAATGTGTTTTCTTGACTTGGTTTTATGCTTGTATTTTCCTGTTTTTCTACACTTAACACTTAGTCTAGATTCACTTGATGTTTTCCATGTATTACTATCTACTATCTTATATTCCTTGATGTTTTCATCCTTTACTTATTTATTATTTCTCATTCCTTTATTCTTGTTGATGATACATGTTGTGGATGACTCTATGTTTTATGATTTAATTATGTTGCTTTGTTTTTATGTCACTCACACCGTTATGGCTGACCCCTTTAGTTTTGGGGGTTATGGATCATCTCTAGCCGCATATTTTACAGCTGTTGCTTAGAGCTTGGGGTTTGGAGGCTTGAGATAGATTGAGATAATAGAGCTTGTGTAAAATGTAATAGAAAGTATTGTAAAAGAAAAAGTTTGTAATTCAAGGTGTATTGTATTCCGCTGTGTTATGTAAATGATTATTGTAATAAAAAGTTTGGAATAAAAATTATCTGTGTTTTTGGACTGTGTTTAATATTGCAATTGAAATTGATGCTGGGAATTGTGCCACATATTTCTAAGATATCATATTAGAAATTCGGGGTGCTACATACCCTCCTCTTCGGTAACAGAGAGTTGGAAGAAACAATCTCTTTCAAAGGCGTACTATATTGTTTTGAGGCTTGGTCGGGTCTGTGGGTCAACTTCCATAAGAGTGCCATGAATGCTGCTGCTTTTCATAAGGAGGAGACACTTTTACATGCTTCCGTCCTAAAGTCCCAGCTTGATAGCTTCCATCTCAAATACCTGGGGTTGTGGATTTTCCAGGGTTTGCTGAAGAAATAAGATTTGTATCCTATCATTGATAGAGTTGAAGCGATACTTTCAGGGAGGAAAGGCAAATCTCTATCACTTGGTCGGAGAGTTACCCTCATCAACTCAGTCGTATCCAATCTCCCAACATACTACATGTCCTTCTTTAAAATGCCAAAATGAGTTATTTAGTGGATTGATCGAGTTTGGAGGAGATTCCTATGGAAAGGTATTGACCTTGACAAAGTAGGGTACCATCTCATCAAGTGGGAGAAAGTCTGCATGAAGAAGATTCATGGTGGGTTGGGGCCATCGATCTGAGAGATAGGAATTTGGCCCTACTTGGTAAATGGTGGTGGAAAACCTACCCTCCGAATAGGGAAGGCTGGTAGGAATTTGTCCAGACTTATTTAAGTTGAAAGGGCTCACGTAATCTAGGCTATAGGGTGGGCCCCAGTGTTTCATGGTTTTGGAGGAGCGTTTCAAAAGATCACGTCAGTTTTTGCAGCAGTATAACTTTATTCATTGGTAATGGCATGTCCACAAAATTTTGGTGGGACAAATGGTGTGGGGCCCATGTTTTAGGTGATCTATTCCTAGATCTATAAAAGTTTGCCATCCATACTCATAGTTCTGTGGCTGAAACAAGGAAAAAAGGGGTCATGGAGATCCTCATTTAGACCGTGTCTAATGCAGGAAGGCCAAACACGATTAGTAAAAATGCAGGAATACATCACCCAATCAGGTGTTAGATGTTCACAAGGCCCTGATCGGAAGTCGTGGGAACTAGAAAAGACGGGTTCCATCACGGTCCGCTTCATTTATAATCGCATCCATTTCAAGGACTGTAAACCGAGTTTGTCCTCGATTTTGTTGAAAGCGAAGGCACATTGAAAGTTAGAGTTTTCTTGTGGTTAGTCCTTAAAGATCCTATCTTAACTATAGAAAATTTAGTTAATAGATTACCAAATGTTAGGATGAATTGCGGATTCTGCAATGCTGATCTTGAATTAAAAAATCTTCTTTTTCCAGACTGTCATAGGAGTCGATCGGTGTTTTTCGAGGTCCTTGGAACTCTCAGCACAACTACATACCCCCAATCATATGAGGAGTTGTGGGTTGGCCCTACTTTTGTATCAGAAAGAAAAAAAACATGAAAGAAGTATGGTATATTGCTTTTCCCACAACGACCTAGGTTTTATGGCTAGACAAAATTAACTTTTACTTTCATGGGACTTGTGAAAATATTTCTGGTAATCTAACTCATATCGTGCATCTTATTTTCTTTTGGTCTACACCTGTGTTGTCGAGACTAAGATGGAAGATCGCTAGAGCATTTCATGTGGATGAGTACAATGAGGAGGAAGTCGTGATCGGGGCTACTCTCCTGTGAGTGATGTTCTGTTAACCACCCTCCAGGGTTTTGTTGGAGAGTATTTATGTAATGCCCCGCCCCAATACTCAGACAATTTATTATATTTGTTATATTATTTATAGTACAACTGCCTACCACAGGCTTGCCTCATAAAAGGTATTATAGCTTATTGGTGACCTCTAATTCCAGGCAATTATATTTATTAGTTATTAATCTTTGTTAAACTCCCGATATGCGACAAATCTAATTCAAATCTGCCGCTGTTCTCTCGCTTGTGTCACGTGGGCCCCTACCTAGGCGCCACGTCACCCGCAACAAAGAGCACAGAGCTCCCCCCTGCGCTCCTAAGCTCCGCCTCAAAACCATGTCAGCACACGAAACATCCCTCAGAATCCAGTGTCAAATCCTTCATCTGCACCTAGGCCCCCTACCACGTGGCAGTGTAGCAGCAGCAGCAGCCAGTTGTCTGCCTCACCCTGGGCCCTACGCACGGCAATTCCAAACAACACCCCCATAGAAAACCCTATGGGGCAACCACTCCATTCACTATATATATATATATATATATATATATATATACGGGGTGTTACATACACCCCGCCCTTTAGAAATCAGCGTCCTCGCTGAGTACGGGGCATGCAACCTAGTACAGGATCTCCTTTCTAGCTAATGTGGAGTGGAGTACCCTGATTCTGCTAGTTGTAAGCCCTACCTTGGACTCTAGTTACCTACTAGTGTACATCTACTAACTCCATCTCAGGCATACATCTACTAGCTCCATCTCAGGCATTACCACCACTCTGTACCCAAACTCGGTGTCAAAAGTCTGCTCTGATACCATTTGTAATGCCCCGCCCCAATACTCAAACAAATTATTATATTTATTATATTATTTATAGTACAACTGCCCACCACAGGCTTGCCTAATAAAAGGTGCTATAGCTTATTGGTGACCTCTAATCCTAGGCAATTATATTTATTAGTTATTAATCATTGTTAAACTCCCAAATGGGACAAATCCTATTCACATCTGCCGCTGTTCTCTTTCTTGCATCACGTGGGCCCCTTACCTTGGCGCCACGTCACCCGCAACAGAGAGCACAGAGCTCCCCCCTACGCTCCTGGGACCCGCCTCAAAGCCACGCCAGCACACGAGACATCCCTCAGTGCCCAGTGTCAAATCCTTCATCTGCACCTGGGCACCCTGCCACGTGGCAATACTGCCGCAGCCTGCCTCACCCTGGGCCCCACGCATGGCAAATACAAAACAACACTCCCATAGGAAACCCTATGGGGCAACCTCTCCATTCACTATATATATATATATATATATATATATATATATATATATATATATATATATATATATATATATATATACACTATGTAACCCCTATTTTTCTATTTTGAATTTTATTGTATTTTATTTTCTTTTTCCCCATTATTGTATCCGGATTTTCTTTGAATGATAAATCTTGCTTCTCTTTTGATCATTTAGTACTCTTTTGGCTTGAATTCTGCTATTTTTGGCTCACTACAAATTTTGCTCCTTTGTGTTTTGAGTTTAAATTGATCTGCTATATGTTTATCTCATTGTCTTCTATTTATTCATCTCTTTTTGGAGCCTAAACCCATACCCTAAACCCATTAACCCGCTACCTAAAACCCCACATCTTAATAACCCTATAAATACCCCATTAACCCTAATTATAAATTAACCCTGATATTTTAATCACCCCCCTCTCTCCTCCGATGCTCACCCTCTCCCTCTCTCTGTTTTCGCTTCAAACCCATCCCGTTACACCTCGACAACCCTTCGCCAGCCATCCGACCGTCATCCCGGCCACCCTCATTCCTCGTCCACCACTCCTTGTCGACGTGCCATCCCCAACGCGTCGAACGCCCCACCTCTCATCCAAACTCCACCGAACCCACCGCCTGCACCCTTCGAACCTTGCCACCATCCCGCCTCGTCGACCACCACCTCATTCCCCTCCGGTGACCCCCCCCATCCTCATTGACAAACGACCAGAACCCCCGATGTCTTGCTCCATCCTTTGTTTTGGTGCGAAACAGAGCATCAGATCGAGCCTCGCCTCCCTGGTCACTACGTCGCCCCTCGACTGCGAGCGCCGCCGTCTGTCAGCCCCCAAGCAACGTGCGCCGCCAGTGTCGCTATTCCCTACAGTCGAGCCAGTCGCCGATTGTCGCTGTCTCTCTCCCTCTCTCTTCGCTATGTGCTGTTCAGAAGTGGAAGGGGGATTCGACTGTTGTTTGGTGTTTTGGTGAAGGAGGATCGATTGAGTTGTTGTGGTTGCTATTTTGTGTGGAGATTTGATCGACTGTGTGTGTTTGCACCGGCTTGCACGTGTTCCATACTTCGTGATCGTGGTTCGTCGCTGGGGATTCTCATCCCATTATTCTATATATTCGAAGTTATCGTCTAACAGGCAAGTCTTTTCTTGAACCCCTTTATTATTTGTGTTCGAAATTCTTTGATCTCTACAAGTAGATCCCAGTCTTTTTATCATATTGTTATTTGAATTCCGTTAAGTGTATTGAGGGTTTACACGAGCTAACCCAATATATTCTTAATATCGTGCCTGCATCTTTGATCTAAAACCTAGTCCCTTTTGCACATTGCATATGCACGTTTACATGAAAAATAACTAGATCCATGTTATAGTATTATTTGATGAATTGAATACGTCGATTGAATTCGATTTAATGAATTGATTACCATGACTGTGAAATTACATCTTAAATCTAGAAATCTTCATGTTAAACATCTAATAGCACTCTGATTATTAATTAGCATGAATTATATGGTTGTATGATTAAATTATTGCCTATTCGTATCAAACTATTTTCTGGCCTGCTGTTTGTGTCTTCTTGTATCAGATTCTCGACCCTGTTACTGTTGTAATTTGAAATAACTTTCTGGATATGATTTATAACCCCATGAGTCTATTTTCCAGAACTTTTGACAGATCCGAATTCCGAGTTATAATCTGTGAGATATCTTATTTTAGTACAACCGTGTCTGAATTTCTAGATTCACAAATTCATGCATATCTTTCTGATTTATAAATAAATAGAACATGATAAAAGTAAAATAAAAATATGAAATTAATTTGGCTGAGACTAAACATGTGTAAGAATCACCCTGAATTTTTTTAGATTTAATTAATGAATTTTCTGACCTAAAAGATATATGTGAATACAATCTATAACCTGCTGTCTGAATATAAAATCTGAAAAGAATAGGATTTTCGACCTAGTTTCTGTAATCTGTGTTTTGTACAGCAACGTCATGTTGTCCATATTATGTGATTTGTGTTAATTTAATATGTTTGCTTCTTATTTTGTCTGTAACGAGTAGAATTAGTCACACCTAGCATAATACAATATTGACACCTTCTTGCATGCTCGCATAGGATGAAATAAAATATTAACAAGCAGGGGTATTATGGGATGACTTGGCAGTGAACAATCAGAAACTGTACTTGGTCGGGTCCTACTGTCTTACTTGTACTGATGCTGACTGATGGCCATAAAACACTGCGTGATAATTACTGCTACTGAACATTAATCACTGATTACTGGACCGAGTACATGATCTGTGAATTCACCATTAGTCTAAAGTGTTTACTGTGTGCTTGCGCCGAACCTGTTGAATGGGACACAGTAGTACGTGCACAAGATAGATTAATAAAATGATTAATAACCTTCAATTGACATCTCATGCTTGATCCTTTATATCGTCATCAATACAGAACTTCAATTGACATTACTAATTAAATGCATGATTAAATATGGACCTTTGATATTATTATCAATCATTGACTTTGTTATTGACTTTGATCCCATCCCTTCTTTGATATACTATGTTCCTATTACTCTTTGTTTTCTCTGCTTGCTGTCCATGACTTGCTCTAAGGACATTATTTTCTTTCTTTTTATATCATGAGTTTACAAGTACTTAAGGAGCAATACCAGAAGGAATTGGTGAGCAACGATTCTAGAAGATGGAACTAAAGATTGCACTGATTTACTTTATTGCTAGATTTATTTCTTTTGAACATTGTCTTTGACATTATACTTTGTTTTGGGCTTTTATGAACCGGAGTTTGTTTTATCCCATATGTTAGATTATTATTTGGATTAGCTCATTTATTATTGAAGTTGATCTTGTTTATGTGATTATATCTCCTTGCATGGTTGTGATTGTTATTTCATATTGTTGAGTAAGTCTGGTACAGCTTATTGATGGTGTTTATATCATTCGCTAGGCCTACGTTATGTACTCGTATTCCGTATTTTGGGAAGCAGGGCGTGACATTATATCTCTTGAAATTACGAGGTGTTACAATTTCGATCTTTTGTACTCCCTACGTTGTTATTTTTACTCCTGAGTATTGTTTTTAGATTATTCTCACCCTCTAGGAACTTGTTGGAGGCTTGATGACTATGTTTTATTTTCCTGTAAGTAGTTCTTGTATTTGAGCCAAGTATTCTGTGTTTGTTTTTTTAAACTCTCTTTAATGAAACAAAGTGGCTACATTCCACCTTTTATCTCACAAATAAAAAAAAGAAAAGAAAAGGTAATATGAATGTTAATGTAATTCAAACTAATATTATTTGTAATCATTGTGTAGGAAGTCACTCAAGTATTGATTGTCAAGTGGAAAATCCTTTTGCTCAACCAAATTCTGAACAAGCAAATCATGTCTCAAACTTTCAGAGACAAAACAATCTTTATTAGAACACGTACAATGCAGAATGGAGATACCACCCCAAATTTTCTTGGAACAACAATCAAGGGGTAATTAGACCACCTAAAATTTTTCACAGTAGGAAAAGAAGTCAACACTTGAGAAGACGATCATGCAATACATGCAGAAGATAGATTTGGCTATCCAAAATAACACGATTTCAATTGGCAACCATGAGGCTGAGATTTGTCAGCTTTCAAATATTCCTACAAAGAGGACAGGAGGAACCTTACCCAGTAACATTGTGATCAATCTTAAGGAGCATGTCAAAGCAATAATACTGAGAAGTGGGCGAACAAATGAGCAGCCACCAGAAGAAATTTCCAAACAAAACGTGGTTGAAAAACAAGATAAGTTTGAGCCAGTTTTGGAGGAACAAACATAGCAGGTGTCCAACCACTATGTTGGGAATTCTATGGATACTAAAGAAGCTTCAAACCCACGGTTTCTAGGGAGTTCAATTCTGAAACTTATCCTAATTCACCTTACGATCTACTGATTCCATTTTTGCAAAGACTTAAAAAATATAAGCTCAATAATCAATTCTCTAAATTGTAAAATATTTTAAGCAATTGCATATTAATATTCCTCTTATTGAATATTTAGAACAAATGCCTGAATATGCAAAAAAAAGTTTAATGATATTTTATCAAACAAGCGGAAGTTGGAGGAGCATGAAATGGTGATGCTAACCGAAGAGAGTAGTGCAAATTTACAAAAGAAGTTTCCTCATAAACTGAAAAATTCAGGGAGTTTTATAATTCCATACACTAATGAAAATTCTTATTTTAATAAAGCTTTGTATGATTTAGGGGCAAGAATTAATCTTATGCTCTTTTTGGTTTTCAGGAAACTTTGTCTTGGAGAAGCAAAACATACTACTATTCCTTTGCAATTGGTGGATAGATCTATCAAGTAACCAAGAGGAATAATTGAAGATGTTTTGATGAAGGTAAACAAGTTTATATTCCCAGCTGATTTCATTGTGCTTGACATGGAGGAAGATGAAGAAATTCTTTTGATTCTTAGGCGACCTTTTCTAGCTACGAGGAGATTTTTGATTGATTTCCAACATGAAAATTTTATTTTGAGGGTTAAGGATGAGAAAATAATGTTTGATGCATTTAAATCCATGGAGTTTCGTCGAAGTTCACTCATGTTTTAAAGTCAGTGAAATAGATTTAGTTGTGGGTAAGACACATAGGGTTGGAGTTGAACATTTACCGCTAGAAGTGTGTCTAACAAATTCAGCAACTCTTGAATCCGAAAAAAAAAATGTTTTGGAATATGTTCGGTATTTGAAAGCTGCACTATCTATTCATCTTTCTTCTCTACTAAAATTCAAAGAGGTGGGGATATCAAAGACATCATCTTTAAGAAAGAAACCACTCAAACTCGAGCTTAAACCGCTGCCATCTAGTTTACAAGATGCACAAAGGAAACCTAATCAACACATGAAGGAAGTTGTTGGGAAAAGGATTCTTATGTTGTTGGATATTGGCATCACCTAACAATCTTAGTTACCATATCCGGCTGAAGACAAAAAACTTAGCACTTCTTAAGAGACAACCCATGTTTTCTTTTCTTTCTTTAGACTTGTTTCTTTTTGTATAATTTATTTTTCTGTCTAATTTCATTTTATAGGATTGCATAAGTTTGGTAGTTTCTGGGTGGAGTTGTTTTCTAGATCTATCTTACTGGATAATTTTGGACAGGATGGAGCTGAATCTGGAAATATGTTTCAAATACTGATCAAAGGAAATTGTCTTAGCTTTCAAATGCAAAAATAATTAGGAAATTTAGATTCTACAACTTCAGATATCACTGAAACAATGAACGTTAGTCATCCAAAATTTCAACATGAATCAGGAGAGCAATTCTGAATTTTTCTCATTCTTTTTTCTCCTTTTCTTTTTCCATTGATGAAATTGGGATTATCATTACATTTTAGAATTAAAAAATTTATATAAAAAAAGATTTTAAGGATTACCATTACACTTTTGGGTTGTTTATTGGCCTAAAGCATTGCATATTTTTTAATTTACGATCCATAATTTTTGGTTCTTTAATGGGCTAAAACATTGCATTTTATTATTATTTAGGATCAACAATATCTAATAGAGCAATATTAAACATACTTATTTTTTTAGGATTATTGAATTTCAAATTTTCTTACAAACTTGTGAGTCATGTGATTTTGCATCAAAGATGAGTGTGAAGGTTTTCTGATGAATATCCCCTTTGATATAGTCCTAAATAGGGTTTAAGTAAATAGATTAATATTGATTAAATAATTGTATAAATAAAGTTTTAACTACTCCAATATTTTGAGTTGCTTAGTAACTAGGGGTATTCATCAACAATGTTTACGATTACGTCAAACGACAACTTGAAATATGAGTATTCAAAAGCACTCTAAGTGTGTGACTTGTTGAGTAACCGGGTGCATCCATCACAAATGTATGCATTCGCGTCAAAAGATGAATGACAACTTAAAGACAAAAAAATAACAATAAAAAAAAATCTTGTTTGCTACCTAGTTTTTAGTAGTGAGAAGGGGTGATCGCAAATTGAGTTGTAGCATAATTCAATTGCTTTAATTGCATGATAAATAAGATTGACTTTGGAATTATGTATGAATAATTGCACTGGAGAAAGTGTGTATACTTAGTTTTCTTTTATTTGCTGTTGTTTATATATTAAGTTGAACATTTGAAGCTTGCATGATAAATCCTCTGAGTGTGACGAGTTAAGCCTAATTATGATTACTATCCTTTACTTTCTATTTTTACTTTTTGCTCGTGGAAGGACAAAATCTTATGTTTGGGGGTATTTGATGAGTATAACTTTGACTGGATTTTTACTACTCTTATTACGTATTAAAGTTTCTAGTTTTCATTTATTTTTTAAAATTTTATCTTCTATTAACTTATTTCATTTATTTCTTTCTTTTTGAAGGAATGAGATAGATAAGTGCAAAAGATGGGCATTTTAGTAAAATTAAGGAAGAAAATAAGGATAAAGATTTCAAAATTCAGATTGATCCTATGTGATGATTTCTGAAAAATTCGAGCACTTAAATGCACGTTTTTACAAATTGTCCATTTGAAGAACCAGTAGAAAATATTATGGTCAACTAGGTGGAATGAAATTTTGTAATAAAAATTTAAAAAATAAAGAAAGTGTCGGATTGAATTGTGAGTGGATAAGGATTACTGGATAATTAGTTGTAAAATCTATATGATTAATCTTAATCTTTGATTTTTAACTAATTAACTATTTAAACTTATCCTAATCCTATTTAAAACTTCCTTCTCCCTATAAAAGACCCCGAGACCAGAGGAGGGATTTGCTACTGAGAATTATTTTTGTTGCCAAGAATTGATTTTTTTGGAGGAGATCCCGACTTTAATTGCGGATTAATGCAACAACAGCAAAATGAGTTCTTTGTTCAATCTTTTTTTATTATTATTATTATGCAATCCAATAAAATGCTTATTAGTTGCAAATTTGTCGTGAACTAATTTTATTTTTCTGGGGCTTCGATGTAGCCTAGTTTTAAAAACACAATTTGAAATTTATTGTATTTTATTCTTCTACATTTCCATGGTTGTGTGTTTAATTTTTGTTAATAATGCTTGTAATTGTCTGGTCACTATTGTTTGATTTATTGAATCATAGGGGATGACGAGAGGTAACTTGTGATTAAAATTATAGAATTAAACACCATTGGTTGAGTGAAATTAGAGATAATTTACCACAATTAATGTGACTGTAGAGAAATCCAAATAACATAATGAATATTCAAATAATTAAGTTTGCATAGAGATATGATGAATTATTAGTTTGGGATACGTTTGGTGTTATTGGAGAGAAGACCGTGAATAATTAAGGATTTTTGGTCTACAACTTGGATGAGTAGAGTTTTAAGTATCATGGAATTACGAATTGTGTGGGGATTAGCTGGTGAAACCTAAAATCCTAGAGTTATTTTTGCTATTAATAAACGTTAAAATTTCATATTTTTTTATTTTCAAATAGTTTAGTTTTGCCTTTAGTTTAATTTAATTTAGTTGTTGTTTTTATCAAATTTTGAGTCTCCAAATAGTAAATAATCAGGTGAATTTCAGTACTCAATAAAATAATTAGTCATTGTGGGTTCGACACACTTTTCTTTTAATTTATCCTAATTTTTGCGATTTTGTGCGCTTGCAAATTATTCCATCATTGGTTAGACTGAGAACTGAGCTTAAGAACTTTTGCTTGTGAGGGGCTCGAACGACAAGCGGAGTGCCGAACCCTGGCGGGTTCCGCTCGGCGAGGCATAGAGGGTTCGGACAGGCTGAGCTGAGAGCTTATCTCATTTTTTCTGCATTTCTTTTTAGGAACTTGAATGACAAGCCGGGCGTCGAACAATTGGGGTTTGGCTCGATGCGGTGGAGGGGATCACATAGGCTGAGGATCGAGCCTTGGAGACTATGAGCATTTCTTGTGTGTGGCTCATGCGACAGGCAGAGCGCCTTGCCTTGGTGATTATGCACATTTCTTGCAATTGGGTTGGGGGACAGGCCGAGCGCCGATCCATGGACATTTTGCGCATTTCTTTCGAGATGCTCGAGCAACGGACCGAGCGCTGAGCCTTGGACATTATGCACATTTCTTGTGAGTGGCTTGAGTGACTGGCCGAGCATCGAGCCTTGGAGATTTTGCATGTTTCGTGCGATATACTTGAACGACATGCCGAACACCGAGCTTTAGATATTATGTGCATTTCTTGTAAGTGGCTCGAATGATTGGGCAAGTGTCGAGCTTTTGAGATTTTACGCATTTCAAACAAGTGGCTTGAGTGGAAAGCTTAGCGCCAAACCCTGGAGATTATGTGCATTTCTTGCGAGTGGCTCGAGCGATATGTCAATCACCAATCCTTGGAGATTCTGCGCATTTCCAACGAGTGGCTTTAGAGAAAAGCTGAGCGCCAAACCCTGGAGATTATGTGCATTTCTTGCGAGTGGCTCGAGCGAGCAATCGCCAATCCTTGGAGATTGTTCATGTTTCTTGCAAGTGGCTTGAGCGATAGTCCATGTCGGGCATTGGAGATTTTTAGCATTTCTTGTGATTGTCTCGAGCGACATGTCAACGGCCGAGCCTTAGTAATTATGCACATTTCTTGCGAGTGGCTTGAGCAACAGGCCACCACCTTAGGCAATGGTCTCTGCTATGGGTTTCATTGGACGAACCTCCGAACTTAAGAAGTTCTTACGTGCTTGGTCCTTCTTACCTCTTGGCTTCCACCGTTGGAGTGAACGACATGTAATGCCCTGATTTTTCATTTAATGAAAAATTATTTTATTTTGCACGTTCAATATTTTTGATAAATATTTTTATCATGATGAGTATAGATATTTAATATGTGCCTTAATTATTTTTCTATTAAGCCTTCTTTCAATTTGACAATAAGCCTTTTTCTTAAAGCCCAAAATTTAATTTATTTATTTTATATTAAAATAATTATTTTGGCCCAAAAACTAAAGCCCATGAACTATTTCTATACAACTTGTCATGTAGAATACAATTTATGAACCGAATACCAACAAGAATACTTGAAATAAAATATATTAATCTCAAATAGTCATGATCTGAATAACACAAATATCCTGGGTCACATTGCCCAAATACAAGAATAAATCCAAGTAATCAAATACAATTGTTCAAAACAAGCTACAAGAAATAATAATAACGATATCCCGCACTAATACTTCCTCTCACCAATACCGTCTGGAACTTTTTCTCCAAAATCTGTGATTTAACAATTGCAGGGAATAGGAAAAGAGAAAACAAGTACCCGTCAATTGCAAGTTACGGGCCGCTTATAATGCAGGATACAAGTACATGGAGAAAACTAACTAATCACATGGAATAAGCATGATGTCAAAATCTAACAACTAGCATGGTAAGGTAAAACAAGTATCACGTAGCATATATCAAGAGTCAAGTAAACAAATATCAAGTATCATGTAATCATGTATCAAGTGTCATGTTTCAAGTTTCATGTATCATGTAGTCAAGTATTAAGCAAGCATGTATCATGTTTAAGTATCATGTTCAAGTATTATGTTCAATTATCATATATCAAGTCTTGTAATTATTACTATCTAGGTAGCACTTCATGCAGCCCACCTTACATGGTTTCTATAATAAACAGTATCGCTTTAGATTTCATAGTGGACCATAAAAGGCAGTGTACTCAGGGACAAGTCAAGTAATCGAGCTCCAAACTCCAAGTATCATGTATCATGTATCATGTAATCATATGTTAAGTTGTGCAAGTGGCAAGTATCGTGTCTTGCTTGCAAGTGTCAAGTATCATGTCTCAAGTTATCACGTAGGATCAGTGGATCCCCTTCCGAGTACACGTTTCTGAATTATCCACTATTAAATCTATCTCTTAAACCCCGGCTTGGTTATTTATTATTAATATCAAACAAGCATGTATATGTGCAAAATATATCAATAATAACATGGCATGATCATGTGACAAGTGCAAGTTGCAAGATAAATATGTACGGGTGCAAGATAACTCATACAAGGATAAAATAACCGAATGTCTAGTTCACGACAGCAAGACCATGCTGTAGTAAAACTAAAATTTCCAGTGTTACAAACATGAAAATCTGAATCCGTCAAAACGTATAGAAAATAGACTCCCAACTGAATCCAGCGAGTATAAATAAGACATATAGTGTTTCACTAGATCAAGTCTCAAAACTGATTTGAACCCAGAAAATACGTTCAGCCAGAAATCAGTAAATCGAATTCAAGAGCAGGAAAAAAGCATGAAAACAAATTAAATAAATCCATGAAAAATCTGGGGTATTCCCCTATCTGTATAGTATCAAAATATAAAGTTTCAGAATTTTCCAGGAAGATTAGTTTAGCCATCAAAAATCAGAAAATATCAAGAAACGATAGTTTAGCAAATCTGGAATTCCCAATACTGCTGTACGAGAACGGTAATATCTCACAAACCGTGGAACGAAGTCCAAATCCGCCAAAAGGAGATGAAAATAGACAAAATAATCTAACTTTCATATTTCATAAATATTTTCCGTATAGTAGAAGTAAATAGGGTGAAAATACGATTCTTTATAGAACAGCCAACAAAATACAGCAAGTACAGCTTTCAAAAACATGCATGAAACGGCGTATAAAACTCATCAATGAATTCTAGAAAAATTCTGGGTAATCCCTAGTAGATATAGAAAAACTGACCAAAGTTTCAGATCAAAATAATATGTGTAGAACAAGTATCAAAATAATTTAATCATCAAAATCATCAAGAAACAAAATCTGGAAACGAATTACACCTATGTAGTAAAACAGTCATATCTCACACATACGAAAACAAAATCGAGCAAGGTCAGAGGGGTTGGAAAGAAAAAGAATTTTCCTACAAATCACGTTTTATACTGAAATTAAGATTCTGACCTTAATATGGTCTAAATTACTGATCAAGACAGAATATCGGCAAAATACAGAATTTCTTCAAAAGCCAAAATCAACATAGATCCAACGAAACTTGATCCACACACAACCAAACATGAAATCGGGTCTACCAAGTGTCCAAACATCATGAAATAGGGTAATTAACATATCTAAAACAAGTCTATCACATGGTTCTCAACAAATACCCAAATTCTCACAAGAAGTCTCACATACATGATCAAATCAAGAACGGGCAAACCTAAGTTACTTCATGTCATATATGTCGTGAGGTAACTATGTTCAAAATACTATAGAGACAATATCAACAAGGGGTTTCACACACAATTATCTCTAGAATCAAACTACACTACAAGCGGTATTTTTGACTTGTATCATACAAAGGAATTTGAGTACAAGTTACTTGCTTTAACCGAAGACAAAAATGAAAAACAATAAGAATAACGAGAACGGATTCCCGGCAACGAACGCGAACGAATGAGTCAACGAACCAAAGCGAGCACAACCCACGAACACGACTATGAACCAAATACTCCAAGAACGAACAGACCAAACCCCACGAGCAAAAACATCCCGCAACACGAACCAACTAGAACACACCACAATCACCCGAGATCCAACACACCACCCACGAACGAATAACCCTACACACACACTCAACCCCGAGAGTACGAGGAAGAGAGGGAGAGAGAACGGCGGACTGGCGGGTGAACTGCATTGCGGAGCTGCAAAACAGGGGTCGGGAGAACAGAGGGAACCGAGGGAAAAATTCTTTTTTTTTCTGGCAGCTAGGAGGAAATACACAGCATAAGAGGGGGGGATAATATATGTGTATGTAGGAGATTTAAGGTTTCAGAAATAGGGAGGCAGCACACAGTAGGCTGTCGGGTGAGGGTAACATGCAACTAATGGGTTGGGGGTGAATTTGATTTCGGTAGCTAAATAAATCTGGTAGGAATTTATGTTGAGGATATAAACATGCTGGTTGGATTATGCTAGGTGGGCCTTATATATTAGGAAGGTAATATGTAATGAATGGATTTATAATGGGTGATGAATAAATGGGTGTATGGCTCAAAGATTCTGGGGAAATAAGAATGATACTGATATGGCTAAAAATGGGGTTAAATCGGAACCGTCCAAATTGGGCACGAATCTTGAAGCTCAGGGGTAAAACGGTAATTTTACCTACCAACGGGTCTGAAGCGGGTACTGGTTATCTTCCCCGAAGACCCACTTACCCGCAAACGGATCCACCTCAACTGGGTGCGGGTTTCAACCCGCAGCAAACCCGGTCCAGAAGGGATAGAATTAGGGTTTCTGATTAAATCCTAATCAACGGCCCTGATTCATATCTATCCCTTCACTTGGGATTAGGGATTACATTCCTTATCTAACCATAGGGGTATTACATTCCTAATCTGATCCAAGCGGCACCTATAAATACCCCTCATCTATCTCCATTGGGAGGTAATCAATCTTTCTCCAGTTTTTGCACTCTTTCTTAATCATCCCTTATTACTGACTTGAGCGTCGGAGGGTGCGTCGCCGGGAAAAACCTCGGTGTCTCGAACTTTTACAGGTATACGGTTGAAGTCAGCGTCAAACTCCGACGGAACAGGTATACAGGTTTGCTATTCAGTTTCCTAAGAATCCAGAAATACTATCTGTTTGCCCCCACACCAAATTTAGCGGCAACAGATTGGCGCCGTCTGTGGGAAACTACCGAATAGCAACCTCCCCTCTTCCCGTTGGACAGATCTCTCCAGCCATACCTCCTAGGAAAGTCAGATCCAGAGGGTCCAACCGAGGACCCAACCTCGATCAGCAACAAGAAGTTCCCCCTCAACCCACTCAACAGCAGGGACAACTTCTTCCTCAAGTGGAGGACCCACTCCAACAGGGCCCGCCTGCTCCTCAGAACCAACAGCCTCCCAAAGGTCCCAATCCGCAGAAACCGCCTCTCCATCCGGACCACGTCTCCATCCATAATGCCTCTTCGGACTCTATGGCCTCTCACCATCCCCGAGCTTTGTTGTGCAATCTAGATACCTAAATAAATAGATAAACTAGACACAAATTATAAACATCGCAAGTGCACGAATCGTTTGGAAAAGCGTAGTGACGAGCAAGGGTCGATCCCACAGAGATTGTAGATTCTAACTTACTAATCAATAAAGAGAAATAAGAATATTGAAGTGTCGTTCTGAAAGTCTAAAAGAAATGAAAAGATAAAAATCTAAATAAAATAGCATCACAAGTTGAGTCACAAATCTCTATTAAAGTAGTTGGGTTTTGATCTCCACCAATAGTCAGTAATGCTGAGTCATATACTACATCCATTACTCATGTTTATTCTCCTTAAGGGCATGGTATCTACTCCTTAAAGTACTGTTTCCCTAAGCCAAGAATTAGGCATGGTATCTACTCTAATTCGTTTCTTTCCTTAAGTATTTAGCATGGTATCTACTAAGTTGTACTCAAAGAAAACATAAGATCAGTGGAAACGAACAAACACTCAAGGTCCTAGAAATTGGTATCAGATCTAGATCCCTTAAGTTGATTAAACCAAGAACCCCTAAAGATTTTCTTGTTACGAGTTATGAACATGAGATACGGGTCGTCTCAATATGCTCATCTAACAGATTCAGATCTACACTGCACAAACTTATAATTCCAGATTCGGACCAGTCGACTGGCTGTCACTTCAGTCGACTGTTCTTAGGATTCTGAACTAGTTTGATTATTATAAATCTATTCCAATTCACTCAGGTTTAATCAATAAGTAATAGAGTAGCAAGCATTACATAACTATGGTCTCAATCTACTCAACTATGAAAGTTAGTTCCACATAATAAAACTTTTATTGATTAATAAAATAGAGTTCATGACTACAATAGAAATAAAAACTAAGAGAAAGAACAGAAGAACGCTGATTTGTATGATGTTGCACTTTAGCCCAATCAGCAGTCGTCTAGTTCTCCTCCTTTGATGCTTGCTGTCGACGACTAGTTTTTTTGATGATGGATCCGGCCTCCTTCGAGAGATAGGGAGAGATCGAGAGAGAGCTTTTCCGCTTCTTTCTTGACTGGTATTTATAGAACAAGAGAAGAGAATTAGGGTTTGTACTTTTTGCAGAGAAGTCCTCTTCTTTTGTTATTTCTTTCCTTATCTTCATCAGCCTTTTATTTCTTTCTCTTTTTCTTCTTTCCTTCCTTATCTGCTCACCACGTGCTTCTTGCTTTGATTGTTTGAGAAGTTGTTATTCGCAGAAAACACCTGGGTTTGGATAACTTAATTTTGATTCGGATATGGATGAGGATGCATCTGTTCTTATCTTCTGACTCGCCGCGTACCAGTCGACTGGCTTGGGGAGCAGTCGACTGTGCCGAGCCTTATCAAACTCTCTGTCCAGTCGCCTGGTTGAAGAGTCAGTCGACTGATGCTCTGTAATATTCTGAGTTCATCCTCAAAGTCTGTGTTAGTCTGGAATCTGCTTCGTTTGGCTGTTTTAAGCTGTTTCCTATGGAAAAAGAGAAAAGAAGCGTAAATACCACATATAGAGCATTTAAATGTTCAATTGCCTTAAGATTATTGCTCCTAAAAGTGAATAATATTTGGTTCATCAAATACCCCCAAACTTAGCTTTTGCTTGTCCTCAAGCAAACTAAAATTATGAACAAGGAGAAAATAATAGTATTCAACCACCAAGAATTTTTATTATGCAAGCATCAAAATTTTGCAATCAAAGTTATAAACAATTTGCAAATAAAGTAAAAACAAACATACCCACTTTCTCCAGTGTGAATGTTTAGTCATAATCCCCAACTCAATCATACTTGTCATGCCATTAATTTTAGTTATTGTATGCAACTGCTCAATTCTGTGATTATCCCTTTTCTCTACTACAAACCGAGTAGCAAACTAGAGTTTTTTTTTTTTATTTTTTATTATTTTTTTTATAGTCTCTTCTCTAAAGTTGTCACTTGCCTTTTTACGCGAATGCAAAACATTTGTGATGAATCCACCCGGTTACTCAACAAGTCACAAACTTTAAAGTGCTTTGCATACTCATATTCCAAGTTGCCGTTTGACGTAAAGGTAAACATTGGTGATGAATACCCCTAGTTACTAAGCACTCAAAACATTGGAGTAGATTGACTTTATTCAAATATATATATATATATATATATATATATATATATATATATATATATATATATATATATATATATATATATATAGTTTATCACTCTATTTACTTAAACTCAATTTAGGACTAGATCTAAAGGGAATAATCACATGAAAAAGCATCACATTTGATTTTTTATGTATAATTGCATGACTCATACAATTTTGTAGTGAATTATAAAACTCAACAATCCTAAAGTAAATAAGTATTCTTAGTCTTACTTTATAAGAAATTGTTTATCTTAAAAAAAATCAAAAGACTCCAAATAACTAAATACCCCCAAACTTAGATGGAACATTGTCCTCAATGTTCGCACAAAAATTTAAAATAGGCATGTGTTACCACCTAGTTTGAAGAAAATGAAATAAAGAAATAAAGAAATGACTAAAGAAACGAATAAAGGAAGAGAGTGTAAATACTCCCCTGAAAAATTGGGTTGCCTCCCAATAAGCGTTGTGTTTCTTGTCTTCAGCTAGACTTGATGAGTTTGTGCAATGTATTGAATGGGTTGCGGCTCAAAACTCATCTTATTATAAGGCTTCCCCCCTCTGCCCATTCACCTCGAACGTTGAGCTTCTGCCAACGCTCCATGTGGGGGAAACCTGTGCAACAATTCATGGACCGTACCATCTTGACATTAGTTTATCAGCAATGATCCATCTTAATGCACCATTGTGCTTTTGAAAGACTCCCTGCAGCCTTGCTTCTTCATTCATCCTGAATTTTGCAGCAACTGTCACAGGTAATGTCTGATTGTCCCCCAAATATTCATGTATTGGCTTCCGCTCCTCATCTGGTTGTCTGGTAGCAGTCGACTTATTCTTGACACCAGTCGACTTATCCTGGCCAGCAGTCGACTTGTCTGCAGAAACACAAGTTGTATCAGATACAAAATTTTCGACTACAGGTACAAGCTTACCTGTATATGACTGTGGAGTTTCAAGGAGATGTACTGTCTCTGCAATCCTCCAGTCATAGTGTTCCTGTCCAACATGAGATAATGTTAGAGGGTGTGTAAATGTTGCTTGTAATGGATCAACACCATGTTCTTGAAATGTTTGGTCGCAAATTTCATGAACCACATTAATATTACAACATTCATTATTATCGTGTGGAAATTGTGGTGCATCAAACATTTTAAACTCAATGTCTCCCTCTAGTGTTGGCCTTGATTGGAGCTGTTCTTGTCCTCCAGGGTTAGGTATGGTTTGTGATGGGAATTCTCCTGCCTTTCTCTCACTTAACTCCGTAGCAATCTGACCAATTTGAAATTCCAATTTTTTAATGGCCTGCCCTTGTTGATTGCTTGTTTGCTGTTGCTGTTGGAGTAGTTGAAGAACGGTGGTTTCGAAATCCAACTTATTCTGTTCTTGTGCTGGCTTATCATACCCATTCCCACCCTGGAATTGCTGCGTATGCCCTCGTGTGAATTGATTGCCTTGATGGTTTTGCCACCCTGGGTTATACGTGTTTGAAAAAAAATTGTTCTGGAGCGGGTACATTCCTTGTTCTTCATAGTTTGTGTGCTCCTGTTCTGCGAAAGAAAACATGGGACATGAATTAGTTGTATGGTTAAATTGAAAACAATTTGCACAAATTTCTTTTGGTTGGTTTTTTACGCCACCCAACGTTTGATTTACAAGCATATCAATCTTTTTGTTTATGGTTTCATTTCTAATTGCATGTTATTATTATGAGAAATTTCGTATACTCCCTGTTTTTTCGAAAGACCCCTCCTTGAGGAGAATTGTTGTGAGTTCTCGCTGAGTTCTTCAAATAGTTCTATGGCCTCCTCAGCACTCTTCCTCATCAACATTCCATTGCAGCCTGCATCTACAATTGCTTTGTTAGCGTCATTTAAACCCTCATAAAATGATTGTACCTGGTCATCCTTAGGTATGTTATGCGTAGGACACTTGAAAAGCTTGTTCTTAAAGTCCTTCCATGCCTCGAAAAATAAATCGCCATCTTTTGTTGGAAAAGTAGAATTTCCCTTTTTAGTTGTCTGGTTTTCTGGGCTGGAAAGAACTCTTTCAAGAATTTTGTTGCCAATTGCTCCCATGAATTAATTGATCCTGGTTCCAAAGAATTATACCACAACTTAGCATTAAGTTTTAAAGAAAATGGAAACAAGATTAACCTGATTTGTTCAGGGGTAAGCCCTTGGATGCTTTGTGTCCTGCAAAGATCAAAGAAGTCTTGTAGATGTAGATGCGGATCTTCGTCGTGTCTACCATTAAAGTGGGGAACCATGCTAAGTAATTGAGGTGATAGATGCATATTTCCTGTGACTTTGGGTTGAAAAGATATGCAAGACGGTCGCTCAATATTCTTTGGAATGAATCTGTCTTGCATTGGTACTCGATTTAATACATTCTTACCCATTGTTGCTTTTGAAAGAAAATCCTCGGTACAGTCGACTGATCCGTGAGACAGTCGACTGGTCTGTACCTGTCTGTGCAGAAAGTAAACTCAAAGAAAATGTTAGAAAAGAAGAAATAAAATAAAATAAACAGAAAAAGATTTTACTGATTTGTAAGTTAAAATACTAAACAATCCCCGGCAACGACGCCAAAAACTTGTTGTGCAAACTAGATACCTAAATAAATAGATAAACTAGACACAAATTATAAACCTCGCAAGTGCACGAATCGTTTGGAAAAGCGTAGTGACGAGCAAGGGTCGATCCCACAGAGATTGTAGATTCTAACTTACTAATCAATAAAGAGAAATAAGAATATTGAAGTGTCGTTCTGAAAGTCTAAAAGAAATGAAAAGATAAAAATCTAAATAAAATAGCATCACAAGTTGAGTCACAAATCTCTATTAAAGTAGTTGGGTTTTGATCTCCACCAATAGTCAGTAATGCTGAGTCATATACTACATCCATTACTCATGTTTATTCTCCTTAAGGGCATGGTATCTACTCCTTAAAGTACTGTTTCCCTAAGCCAAGAATTAGGCATGGTATCTACTCTAATTCGTTTCTTTCCTTAAGTATTTAGCATGGTATCTACTAAGTTGTACTCAAAGAAAACATAAGATCAGTGGAAACGAACAAACACTCAAGGTCCTAGAAATTGGTATCAGATCTAGATCCCTTAAGTTGATTAAACCAAGAACCCCTAAAGATTCCCTTGTTACGAGTTATGAACACGAGATACGGGTCGTCTCAATATGCTCATCTAACAGATTCAGATCTACACTGCACAAACTTATAATCCTAGATTCGGACCAGTCGACTGGCTGTCACTTCAGTCGACTGTTCTTAGGATTCTGAACTAGTTTGATTATTATAAATCTATTCCAATTCACTCAGGTTTAATCAATAAGTAATAGAGTAGCAAGCATTACATAACTATGGTCTCAATCTACCCAACTATGAAAGTTAGTTCCACATAATAAAACTTTTATTGATTAATAAAATAGAGTTCATGACTACAATAGAAATAAAAACTAAGAGAAAGAACAGAAGAACGCTGATTTGTATGATGTTGCACTTTAGCCCAATCAGCAGTCGTCTAGTTCTCCTCCTTTGATGCTTGCTGTCGACGACTAGTTTTTTTGATGATGGATCCGGCCTCCTTCGAGAGATAGGGAGAGATCGAGAGAGAGCTTTTCCGCTTCTTTCTTGACTGGTATTTATAGAACAAGAGAAGAGAATTAGGGTTTGTACTTTTTGCAGAGAAGTCCTCTTCTTTTGTTATTTCTTTCCTTATCTTCATCAGCCTTTTATTTCTTTCTCTTTTTCTTCTTTCCTTCCTTATCTGCTCACCACGTGCTTCTTGCTTTGATTGTTTGAGAAGTTGTTATTCGCAGAAAACACCTGGGTTTGGATAACTTAATTTTGATTCGGATATGGATGAGGATGCATCTGTTCTTATCTTCTGACTCGCCGCGTACCAGTCGACTGGCTTGGGGAGCAGTCGACTGTGCCGAGCCTTATCAAACTCTCTGTCCAGTCGCCTGGTTGAAGAGTCAGTCGACTGATGCTCTGTAATATTCTGAGTTCATCCTCAAAGTCTGTGTTAGTCTGGAATCTGCTTCGTTTGGCTGTTTTAAGCTGTTTCCTATGGAAAAAGAGAAAAGAAGCGTAAATACCACATATAGAGCATTTAAATGTTCAATTACCTTAAGATTATTGCTCCTAAAAGTGAATAATATTTGGTTCATCAAGCTTCCGATCACCACCACACCGTCCTCAATCGGCAGAAGGATGAGGACCTTCGCCGCCATCTGGATGAAAAGCGGCCCGAGAGGGAACCTCCCGCCAACACCGTCTGGATGAGCGATCTCCTCACCGCCGAGAATACAGAAGGTCCCCTACCCACAGGAGGCGGAGAGAGTCCCCGGAGCATCACAGAAGAAGACCACTCTCCCCTGCAGGTCGGCAACAGCCTAGGAACGATGACGCACCCATCACCCATGCCGAGTTCTAGCAGTTCCAAGCGACCATCCTACAAGCTCTCAATCTCCGTCCCAATACCAATGCACCCAAGATCCCCTCTCCTCCTCCGGTCTGAAGTCCTCGCCGACGGTCCCCATCTCCTCCTCCAGCTCCCAGCAACTCCCGACATGAGCAAAGTCCTCGCCGCTCCAGGAGCTACCGTCGTCGTAGCCCCCGCTCTCCCTCGTACGAAGACGAGTCTAGAGGCTCGGCTGATTACCGTCAAAGGGACGATGCTGTGTATCGCCGTCTCCTCGAGATTGAGAGGCGCTTGGGTCAGTTAGACCGAGAAGAAGAACTTAGAGGAAGGACCCTTCGTCCTAGCAGACCTCCTTTTTCCCGAACCATAATGGATGCACCTGTACCAATCGGCTTCAAGCCTCCTCAATTTGAGACCTACTCCGGGGAAACTGACCCCGTCGATCACATCGAGAGCTTCAAGACCCTAATGCTCATCCATCAAGCTTCCGATGCTCTGCTCTGTAAAACCTTCCCCGCAACTCTCAAAGGTCCGGCTCGAGAATGGTACTCTCGCCTTGCCCCATCTTCAATATTCTCCTTCGAGCAGTTCGAGACCCTCTTCGTCACCCATTTTGGTAAGTAGCCGTAGAACTGAGAAGACCAGCATCTCGCTACTGTACCTCCACCAGAAGAAGGGTGATAAGTTGAGAGACTATGTGAAGAGGTTCACAGCTGAAGCCAGGTCCATAACATCCCTCGACCAGTCGGTCGCTGCAGCAGCATTTCAGTCCAATGTCCTCAATTCCAACCTCAGCTCCTCCCTCGCCAAGAAGCCCCCACAGAACATCTCTAACCTCCTCCTCCGAAGTGAAAAGTACATTCGGGCCGAAGAAGCCGAGCACCGCCCCAACTTGGAGGGGTCTTCCTCCGGGTTTAAGAGAAAGGGAACATAAGAGGAAGGAGCCAAGAAGCTCTAGAAGAATAATGCCGTCCAGTGCCGACCTCCCCCCAGATTCGAGAAGTTTACTCCCTTCACCACTAATGTCTCTACCATTCTGATGGAAGTTGAGAAGGAAGGGATCATACCTCCTGCTCCGATGATGAACACCCCTGCCAAGAAAAGGGATAAAGAGAAGTGGTGCCGTTATCATCGGGACCACGGCCACGACACCAATGATTGTCGGGCCCTGAAGAATGAGATAGAAGCCCTCATCCAGAGGGGGCAGCTGACCAGGTTCGTAAGAAAGGACCGAGCCAAACTTCCTCCCCCACCTCGGGGGGCTAATAAGCGTCCGGAACGCGATGAAACGCCCGACTTCGAGGAGGAGCGTGTCCTGCACCTCATTCATGGGGGCCCAATGGGGGGCTCCTCAAACTCCTCTCGAAAGGCATTTATAAGATAAGTCAATTCGGTTCACGCCACCCCTCCTCCCAAAGGCCTCGGAGTGCCCGTCACATTCTCAGACGAAGATCTTGAAGGTGTCCGCACCTCTCGTTGTGACGCACTCGTCATCAGCCTCCACATGGCGAACTTCAAAGTGGAGAGGATCCTAGTGGACAACGGCAGCTCCGTTAACATCCTCTTCCTCGCCGCTTTTAAAGGCCTACAGCTCTCCCGAGACAGACTCAAGCCCGCCGGCTACACGCTCCATAGGTTCACAGGAGTGCCAGTGACTATTGAAGGGGCGATCACCCTCGATGTAACTGCTGGCAAAACTCCTACTACCCGAACGGAGTCGATGGACTTCATGGTCGTAGATGTCCCCGCAGCCTACAATGTCATTCTGGGTCGGCCCGGCCTAGCTGCCCTTGAAGCCATCCCCTCTGCTTATCACCTCAAAATGAAGTTTCCAACTCGGGCCGGAGTAGGGGAGGTAAAAGGCAATCAGGAAACAGCCCGCAAGTGCTACATGACCTCTACCCTCGGTGCAGTCCTCTCCTCAGAAACTCTGGAAATCCCCCAAGATGCTGCCCGACCGACGTCCGAGCCGGTGGACGAATTAGAGGAAGTACTCTTCTCTGAGCAGGATCGACCTCGAAAGTTCTTTGTTAGCAAGACCCTCCCGTCCGCCTATGCTCGGACATTGTACAGTGCATCCGAAGGAACCGAGACCTCTTCGCTTGGTCAGCTACAGACATGCCTGGAATTTCCGAAGAGCTCTTAGTCCACCACCTCAGCATTGTTCCGGGGTCCAAACCGGTTCAGCAGAAGAGGCGCAAGTTCGCCCCCGAGCGCCAGCTAGCCATAAAAGAGGAGGTGGACAAGCTCTTGAAGGCCCGGTTCATACAAGAGGTAAACTATCCCGAGTGGTTGTCGAATGTAGTAATGGTGAAGAAGTCCAATGGGACTTGGAGGATTTGTATTGATTTTACCGATCTCAACAAGGCTTGCCCCAAGGATCCCTTCCCTCTTCCGAGTATTGACACTTTGATCGACGCCACCTCGGGACATGAGCTCCTCAGCTTCATGGACGCCTTCTCAGGCTACAACCAGATTCGGATGTTCCCTCCGGATATCCCGAAGACTTCATTCGTAACCGACCAGGGACTCTATTGCTACAGGGTCATGCCCTTCGGTTTGAAGAATGCCAGAGCCACATACCAACGCCTCGTCAACAAGGTTTTCCAAGCTCAAATCGGCCGCAATATGGAAGTATATGTTGACGACATGCTTGTAAAAAGCATCCGAGGTCCTGATCATGTAACCGACCTCCAAGAGGCGTTTGATGTTCTGAGAAAGCACAACATGAGACTCAATCCGAACAAATATGCGTTCAGAGTCTCGTCAGGAAAGTTCCTCGGCTTCATGGTTAGCCAACGAGGAATTGAAGATAACCCTCAGAAAATCAAGGCCATACTAGGCATGGCCCCTCCCAAGAATGTTAAAGAAGTTCAAAGGTTAACAGGCCGCCTAGCCGCCATAGGGCGCTTTCTTTCGAAGTCCTGGGAGAAATGCCTCCCCTTCTTCAAGGCCCTCAGAGGGGCTAAAGGTTTTGAATGGCGACAACAGCAACAGGAGTCCTTCGACCAGCTCAAGGCTTACCTCGTCAATCCCCCTCTCCTCAGCAAACCAATTCCTGGTGAACCCCTCTACCTCTACCTAGCAGCCTCCGAGCAGACCCTCAGTGCAGTTTTGGTAAGGGAAGAAGACCGGGCTCAAAAGCCCATTTACTACGTGAGCAAGGTACTTCGGGATGCTGAGCTCCGCTATCCGAAAATAGAAAAGATGGCTTACACCCTGGTGATGGCCGCGAGAAAACTTCGCCCGTACTTTCAGTCCCATTCGGTGGTCGTTCTAACCGACCAACCGCTGAAGCAGGTCCTCCACAAGCCAGAAACCTCGGATCGCCTTATGAAATGGTCTATCGAGCTGAGCCAGCATGATATAACTTATTAGCCTAGGACCGCGATCAAGGCTCAGGCCTTAGCAGAATTCATAGTTGAGAGTACCATCCCCGAGTCCAGCCAAACAGTGAAGGGACCACCCGTCTGGTCGGTTTATGTGGACGGATCCTCCTGCAATGAGGGAAGCAGGGCAGGGGTCATTCTAGCAGGCCCAGATGACTTCATCCTCCAATACTCCCTCTGTATCAACTTCAAGCCCTCGAACAACAAAGCAGAATACGAGGCACTCATAGCCGGCCTTGGAATGGCTCGAAATGCAGGGGCCCAATGCCTCGAATCTTTAGCGACTCTCAGCTAGTCGTAAATCAGGTCCTCAGCGAGTATGAAGCACGTGATGACAGGATGGTTAAATACTTAGCCAAGGTCAAGAGCCTCATGGCACTGTTTGAAGAAGCCTTCATCCAATGCATACCCCGGGAAGAAAATGCTCAAGCCGACGCCCTCTCCAAACTAGCCTCTTCCTCCCTTCAAGGTCTCGAGTAGACCGTCTTGATAGAGGTCCTTCTGAAGCCGAGTATTGAGGACGAAACTCCCGACTCTATGGAGTCGCCGCATGTCCTGCTCGAAGACAACTGGATGAAACTCCTCGTCGAATTCTTAAGGGATGGACTCCTCCCCGAGGATCCCAAGGAAGCTCGAAGAGTGAGAACCCGAGCTGAGCGTTACACACTAATCGGAGGTATCCTATATAAACGCTCCTTCACACAGGTAGATGGTTGGCCTTACCAGAGATGCCTCTCCCCCGAGCAGGCTGACTACGCCCTGCAAGAACTTCACGAGGGCATCGGCGGGGCACATTCGGGATCCAGATCCTTGGCCTGCAAAGTGTTGAATTATGGATATTTCTGGCCTACTCTCTTACGAGACGCCGAATGACACGTTCGCCAATGCAGCTCCTGTCAGAAGTACTCCGACATCCGACGCCTCTCACAAGCTCCACTAACTTTCCTATCAAGTCCTGTACCCTTTGTAATGTGGGGGATGGATTTACTAGGGTCATTTCCACCAGCTCCCAGACAGTTCAAATTCTTAGTCGTGGCAATCGACTACTTTTCAAAATGGATAGAGACCGAGCCCTTGGCCACAATCACCGAGAACAAGGTTGTTCAGTTCTTTTGGAAGAGCGTGATCTGCCGATTCGGCGTCCCTCGGGTCCTGATAACAGACAACAGAACCCAGTTCACCGGGGCTGCCTTCCGAGCTCTATGCGAAGACCTCGCCATCCAACATAGGTTCTCCTCCGTCTCACATCCCCAGTTGAATGGCCAAGCCGAAAATGCTAACCGACAGACCCTCTCTGGCATTAAGAAGAGATTGGATAAGTATTCCAAAGGCTTATGGGTCGATCAGCTTCCCAACGTGCTGTGGAACTACCGCACCACAAAACGGACCCCCACAAGAGAGAGCCCATTCAATCTCACCTATGGGTCCGAGGCCATCATCCCCCTAGAAGTCGGAATACCCTCTCCTCGCTTAATAGCTTACGAAGAAGAGCAAAATGCCAGAGAGCTCAGAGCGAATCTAGACCTGATAGATGAGATCAGAGAAAGAGCCGCCATTCGCCAACAAAGCTACCGAAGAAGGATCGAGTTGGCATACAACAAGAGAGTCCACCCCACGGACCTCAAAGAAGGGGACCTGGTCCTCAAAAAGTTGGCCATCTCCTTTCCTGGTCAAAAGAGTAAACTCGCTCCAAATTGGGAGGGACCTTACAAGATCGTCAAAGAAGTTCGGCCCGGCACATACAGACTAGAAGACCTCGAAGGCAGGGAGATCCCTAGGACCTGGAATGCCGACCATCTCTTAAAATACCAAGAGAGAGCACCAACGCCTCTCTAAGTATTTCGAGATGTCGAACCGTTCCTCTCCAATTACTTGTAATGATTTTCTTTTATTTTTCCCTTGTAAGAATGGCTAGCAACTTTAGAAGCAGCCAACTATTAATCATTAATAAAGAAAGCTTTTTCATACTTTACTATTGTTTACATCTCGCTGCTTTCACTCTTCACTCTTACAATGGTTCGGAGTCCAACACTTGGCTCGATTCTGCTTCGCAAGTTCGCTTCTAAGCGAGCTAGAAGTAGTTCGCCAATCGGAATTACTCCCACAACCGTTGAACTAATCTAACGATGGTTCGGAGTCCAACACTTGGCTCGATGCTGCTTCGCAAGTTCGCTTCTAAGCGAGCTAGAAGTAGTTTGCCATTCGGAATTACTCCCACAACCGTTGAACCAATCTAACGATGGTTCGGAGTCCAACACTTGGCTCGATGCTACTTCGCAAGTTCGCTTCTAAGCGAGCTAGAAGTAGTTCGTCATTCGGAATTGCTCCCACAACCGTTGAACCAATCTAACGATGGTTCGGAGTCCAACACTTGGCTCGATGCTGCTTCGCAAGTTCGCTTCTAAGTGAGCTAGAAGTAGTTCGCCATTTGGAATTGCTCCCACAACCGTTGAACCAATCTAACGATGGTTCGGAGTCCAACACTTGGCTCGATGCTGCTTCGCAAGTTCGCTTCTAAGCAAGCTAGAAGTAGTTCACCATTCAGAATTGCTCCCACAACCGTTGAACTAATCTAACGATGGTTCGGAGTCCAACACTTGGCTCGATTCCGCTTCGCAAGTGCGCTTCTAAGCGAGCTAGAAGTAGTTCGCCATTCGGAATTGCTCCCACAACCGTTGAACTAATCTAACGATGGTTCGGAGTCCAACACTTGGCTCGATTCCGCTTCGCAAGTTCGCTTCTAAGCAAGTTAGAAGTAGTTCGCCATTCGAAATTGCTCCCACAACCGTTGAACTAATCTAACGATGGTTCGGAGTCCAACACTTCGCTCAATTCCGCTTCGCAAGTTTGCTTCTAAGCGAGCTAGAAGTAGTTCGCCATTCGGAATTGCTCCCGCAACCGTTGAACTACTCTAACGATGGTTCGGACGCGAACACTTGGCTCAATCCCACTCTGCGAGCTTACTATCAGACAAACTCGACACGTCTCGCGACGTTCGCAAGAAGCATGAGTTCGGCACCGCTGGTTGAACACTCATGTCGCCGACCCCCACACAAGCAAAAGACCAGCTCAGGGACCTCAGCACGACGAACACAGTCACAAACAAAATGACTACACAGAGCTACAAAGAACATGGAAGTTTGAGAAAGAAATATTATTAATAATTGGGATACAGTACAAAGCGACTCTTCCATACAACAAGGATACAAGGCCTTAAAGTGCAAAAATTACAACACCGAACCACTACACTTGGCTTTAAAAACGATCATCAATGCCTCTGTGGCACCGGGATGTTACTCTTCAAGGACAATCGAGGTTGGCGACGTTTGCCTCTGGAGCCCGACCCCAAACCAGCGAATTGGGACGTGTCCTCGGCACTGCTCCTAGCAGCCGCTCTGACGGATGCCCCACTCGACCAAATGGCCACCGAGATTTGTGCATCCCCCGGGCTAGGATGGCCGAGGGGCGGACGGGTCGCCATCTCGTAAAACGTGATTCCCCGATCGCTCTCCGCGCGAGTACACGAAGTGCTCCTCACATTGATCGGCCCTGAACGCGGTTTGAGACGAGCCAGCTGTGCCTCCAGCTCTGAGATCCGGTCTCGCAACGAGTCATCTTTGACATTGACCTCGAAGCGAAGAGGTATTGCAGAGTCCGGCATGCCAGAGCGACTGGCTATGAGACGGCGAAGATGAGTGACTTCGATGCTCTTGTCTACCATGGCTCTCTTCAGTGCGTCGACCTCGGCCGTCAGCTCGTCCCGTTCGGTCGTCAGTTTGGCAACCTCGGCCGTCAGTCCCTCTCCCTCCGTCCGAAGCTCCGCCTCTACAGTCTGCAGGTGACGGATCTCAGTAAGCAGATCGTCCCTCTCCGCTGTTATTTTTGACAAATTGTGCCGAATGCACTGGATCCGAAGCCCATTGCTAAAGGAGGTCGACGAACCTTCGTCCTCTCCTTTAGGGGTCATCTCGGCAATCCTGCTCTCCAGATGCCGGATCTCGATGTCTTGCCGACCTAGGATGAGCTGAAGATGGTTCTGCTCGCTTTCGGCTCGGCACAATCCCAGCTCGACTTCATAGAGCCGCTCTCGGCACCTCGCCAAGCACAGCCTCGTCGCCCCTAAGCCAGCCTCGTCTCGAGCGTTGTCATCCGAGTGAGTGGGCTCGACGTCTTGAGCTACCACCATGAGCTGAAAAGAAGTCGAGACAAACAACAAAATTTCAAACACTGCCGAAGTCCAACACTTCAAGAATTTTCGAACAAACTTTGAACAACTCAAGTACAGAAAGACACGGAGTCGAACCCAAAAAGATTAGTTTTTCATTCATTTCAGAACAGCGGTGGCCAGTCCGCGATTAGGCGTTACACTTCAAAAAAGAAAGAAAAAGAAAAACAGAAGAAAAAACGAGCGGAGTCAGGGCGCGACCTCTTTCCCAGGGCGGTGGGCGTGAGTGGGGGTCGACTTCTCCGAAGGGGGCACCACCGCCAGCGGGGTAACTGCGGAGCTTGGGACCTCGCCGGTGACTTCGACTTCTGTCTCGGCTTCGTCCTCCCCTTCTTCTCCTTCCCCCTCGGATTCGGGGTCGAAGCCCTTGACGTGGCCCGGGAACAGTCTCCATCCTGAGACATCCACGTCAGGGTACATCTTCGCCACCCGGGCTATGGCTTCGGCGTAAGCTTTAGCCATGTTTTGCGCGAGGAAACCTTGCGCCTTTGCCAGGGTCGCATCCTCGGCACCCTTCACCGCCGCCGCCTTGGCCTCTTCAACTTCGGCCAACTGCTTGGCCGCCTCCTCCTTCTGGCGGAGAAGATCGCCCTCCAACTTCGCGACCTGGGCCTCGAGCGACTCGACCCTCGCCGCCTTCCCTTCGAACTCGACCTTGACCTTGTCAAGCTCGTTCCCCATCCGAGCTTTCTCTTTCCGAGCCTGGTCGGACTCCTGCTTCAGCTCCTTCTCCAGAGCTGCCAACCTCTCGGTGAGGTGTCCAAAATGGACAATGATCTGTGACAAGGAAAGAAGAACTAAAAGAGTTAGAAAAAATTATAGCTAAAGAAACTCAACGACCCCAAAAACCTAACACTTACCGAGACGGCCGAGCGAGCGATCTCGATGACGTCGTCACCTTCTTGCCCGGCCTCCGCGTTCCTTCGGCATCGCTAGGTGCTTAACCGCCTGCATACTCGCTAGGGAGTTGCCGAGGAATCCATCATGTTTCCGAACTTGCCCCGGAATATGGATCCTCCTGTGCTCCTCGATCAGGAGCTCCTCGGCCGCGACGGACAATGGTGGGGTCGTCATCCCCAGAGCTGCGGTGATGGGGAACTCGCCGACCGCGTTTGACGCCGAGGCGCCTGCACCGGCAACGACCGGGCTACTGACGGTCTCCGTCTCCTCGATCGCCTCCGTGACCCTCGGAGTCTTTGGGGTCGACAACTTGGTGGCGACCCTCTTGCGCTTCTTCGGTGCCTTTCTGGCGAGGCTTGCTCTCAAAGCTAGCACCGCGTCGTAGTCCATCGCTTCTGCATTAAAGACGAAGTTAGTCAGCACAATACAAGCTATGAGAAGTAAAATATGAAAAACGAAGCATAAAAGAAGCCGCGTACTGGGATCTAC
Organism: Hemerocallis citrina; assembly: GCA_017893485.1. NCBI lineage: Eukaryota > Viridiplantae > Streptophyta > Magnoliopsida > Asparagales > Asphodelaceae > Hemerocallis > Hemerocallis citrina. The sequence goes on along the minus strand of CM030361.1, from coordinate 212,974,869 downwards.
GTGGCAGGGCCCTCTCTTGAACAAGATGTCCTCAGTCAGCTCCTTCCAATAGTACTTCGGCCGATCGAGAAGTATCCAGACTGCCTCTTCTTCCTCGGCACGAAGCTTGGGCCACGCCCTCGCCCTCTTCGGCACCCCTTCCACCCAACTGGAGGGGATCGGCCAGGCCTCCAGGCTCCGCACTATCAAGAACTTCTCGTGCCAGTGCTTGATGGAGTCGGGGCATATGACGAGCCTGCCGCCATGCCTCGGAGCCAAATAGTATTGGTACTCCGACTTGTTCCCTTGGTGTAGCCGATAGATTGTCCGAAGCACGTTCAGCTCCGGCTCGATCCCCGCGGCTTGGTAGTGAAGTATGAAGCCATTTATGACCCTCCATGCGTTCGGCATGAGCTGGATGGGGCTGACCCCGAACCAACTCAAGACGAGGATCGCGAACGGATGGAGGGGTAGCCGAGCCCCGGTGATAAAGGCATCGACCGGCCAGCAACACATGATCACTGGCAGCGGCGAGTTGGCCCTAACCCCGGGACCCGGCAGCATTAGCTCGTACTCCTCCGGGATCTGGAAGCAGTCCCGGATCACTCCCAAGTCCTCTTCGCGAAGGATCGACACCGTCTCGTCTGCCTCCGTCGTCTCCCTCGCTGCATTCTCCTCGAAGGACCTCCCCCTCCTGTGAACAATTCGCTCGGCTTGATCCTCCGGAAGCTCCCGAACTCTGTGAAGCTCAGTCAGCTGCCCCGGCAATCTTTCGAACTCCCCCATACGCTTCGGATCCTCCACAATCGAATCTTTGCCGAACACCTTCTTGCCCTTGTTTGGAGTACGATCTTTGACGACTTCAAGGGAGGGCTCGGACCAAGAGGTCGACTCGGAGACAGAAGCAAGAGACATAGTTTATAAAATAAACTAAGTGTAAGTTACCTTAAAAGATTAGCTGTCGGAAACTTCACCAGAAAACGAACGTCGACCACCGGAAACACTCGCTTAACAAAAAAGATCGCCTGACCAAAAGAGAAGAGAAGTGAAAAATGAGAGGGGGGTGAGGTTTTATAGAGAGAGGCGCGCCAAACAAGGTTAATGGGCCTGTACTACCGGCCCATTCACACAAAACGACAAAAGCGATCTCAATCGTCGCCTTGTTTACCACGCCAAGCCGTACGCCGCATTAATTACTGTCCCATCTGACAGAAGCTCAGAGGTCACAGCATTAAATGAGCATCTCATCCGTCAGAGCTGTCAGAAGTTCAGAAGCCGTCACATTTAATGACTGCCACGTCTGCCAGCTGCGCAGAAGCCACAAACTCTGCAGTGCATCTCACGCCAAAAATGCCAAGTCTTGGACCTCGGCACCAGCTGCCGAGCGTTCTTAACACCGACCCCGTCACGGGGAAAAATAGGGGTTCGGCACCAGCTGCCGAGCGCTCTTGACACCGACCCTGTTACGGGGAAAAATTGGGGTTCGGCACCAGCTGCCGAGCGCTCTTGATACCGACCTCGTTATGGGGAAAAGTTGGGGTTCGGCACCAGCTGTCGAGCGCTCTTGACACCGACCACGTTATGAGGGAAAAGTTGGGGTTCGGCACCAGCTGCCGAGCGCTCTTGACACCGACCCTGTTACGGGGGAAAATTGGGGTTCGGCACCAGCTGCCGAGCGCTCTTGACACCGACCTTGTTATGGGGGAAAAGTTGGGGTTCAGCACCAGCTGCCGAGCGCTCTTGACACCAGCCCTGTTACGGGAAAAAATTGGAGTTCGGCACCAGCTGCCGAGCGCTCTTGACACCGACCCCGTTATGGGGAAAAAGTTGGGGTTCGGCACCAGCTGCCGAGCGCTCTTGACACCGACCCTGTTATGGGGGAAAAGTTGGGGTTCGGCACCAGCTGCCGAGCGCTCTTGACACCGACCCCGTCACGAGGGAAAAGTTAGGGTTTGGCACCAGCTGCCGAGCGCTCTTGACACCGACCCTGTTACGGGGAAAAATTGGGATTCGGCACCAGCTGCCGAGCGTTCTTGACACCGACCTCGTTACGGGGGAAAATAGGACTTCGGCACCAGCTACCGAGCGTTCTCGACATCGACCCTGTTACGGGAGAAAATTGGGGCTCGGCACCAGCTGCCGAGCGCTCTCGACACCGACCCTGTTATCGGGAAAAATTGGTGTTCGGCACCAGCTGCCGAGCGTTCTCGACACCGACCCCGTCACGGGGGAAAAGTTGGGGTTCGGCACCAGCTGCCGAGCGCTCTTGACACCGACACTGTTACGGGGGGAAATTGGGATTCGGCACCAGCTGCCGAGCGTTCTTGACACCGATCCCGTTTCGGGGGAAAATAGGGGTTCGGCACCAGCTGCCGAGCGTTCTTGACACCGACCCTGTTACGGGAGAAAATTGGGGTTCGGCACCAGCTGCCGAGCGCTCTCGACACCGACCCTGTTATGGGGAAAATTGGGGTTCGGCACCAGCTGCCGAGCATTCTTAACATCGACACCATTATGGGGGAAAAGTTGGGGTTCGACACCAGCTGCCGAGCGCTCTTGACACCGACCCCGTTATGGGGAAAAAGTTGGGGTTCGGCACCGGCTGTCGAGCGCTCTTGACACCGACCCCGTTATGGGGAAAAGTTGGGGTTCGGCACCAGCTGCCGAGCGCTCTTGACACCGACCCTGTTACGGGGGAAAATTAGGGTTCGGCACCAGCTGCCGAGCGTTCTTGACACCGATCCCGTTATGGGGGAAAAGTTGGAGTTCGGCACCAGCTGCCGAGCGCTCTTGACACCGATCCCGTTACGGGGAAAAATCGGGGTTCGGCACCAGCTGTCGAGCGCTCTTGGCACCGACCCTATTACGTGGAAAGATTGGACCTCGGACTTCGCCGAACTCCCTCTTAGCACTCACAACCTAGCCGAGGTCCCTTTCCTCTTCAGAAAGAGGTGCCGAACCACCTACAGAACTCGGCCTCCTGGGCAGCGAGCGCTGGAAGGGATCGGAAGTGCGAAACAAGCATGTAGGCCACACAAAGAAGGAAAACGGCCGAGCCGTCCACCAAGAGATCGCGAAAAAACAATTAAAAATTCGGGAAATTAAGGAAGAACTCCTGGAAAGCAATTGTAGAGGTGGGGAAGCATTTTCTAGTCCCCGAACAAGCGATTATTGCCAAGAACAATCTTCTAAGACCCCAGAACGACGAATTGACACTTCGCAAATTTAAAAGGATATTCCTACAAGAACACCACACAACCATGGGAGCTCAGGAGCGACTCAGAGTTCAATCCACTTGAAAAATCACCACACTACCTCCTTCAAGAGTCAAAAACCTTCCATTTGGGCTCCGATACAACTCTACTAGCCATTAAAACAGCTAAACTACTCCTCAAAGGCTGATCAAACTCAGTCTTTAGGAGTGGGGGGCTCGTGATATGGCTAAAAATGGGGTTAAATCGGAACCGTCCAAATTGGGCACGAATCTTGAAGCTTAGGGGTAAAACGGTAATTTCACCTACCAACGGGTCTGAAGCGGGTACTAGTTATTTTCCCCGAAGACCCACTTACCTGCAAACGGATCCACCTCAACTGGTGCGGGTTTCAACCCACAGCAAACTCGGTCCAGAAGGGATAGAATTAGGGTTTCTGATTAAATCCTAATCAACGGCTCTGATTCATATCTATCCCTTCATTGGGAATTAGGGATTACATTCCTTATCTAACCACAGGGGGATTACATTCCTAATCTGATCCCAGCGGCACCTATAAATTCTCCCCATCCATCTCCATTGAGAGGTAATCAATCTTTCTCTAGTTTTTGCGCTCTTTGTTAATCATCCCTGATTACTGACTTGAGCGTCGGAGGGTGCGTCGCCGGGAACAACCCCGGTGTCTCGCACCTTTTGCAGATATACGGCGGGAGTCAGCATCAAACTCCGACGGAACAGGTATACAGATTTGCTATTCAGTTTTCCTAAGAATCCACTAATATGGCTAAAAATGGGGTTAAATCGGAATCGTCCAGATTGGGCACGAATCTTGAAGCTCAGGGGTAAAACGGTAATTTCACATACAAACGGGTCCGAAACGGGTACTGGATCTCCTTCTCACAGATCCAATAACCCGCGAACGGATTCACTCCAACTGGGTACGGGTCCCAACCCGAGACAAACCCAGACCAGCAAGAGGAAATCAAGGTCACTGATTTGACCGAATCAACAGGGCCTGATTTGCTCTCACCGGGGATCAGGGGTCAGTTTCCTAAACAAATTGTGAGGATTTTACTCCTGACAGTTACACAGGAAATCAGGTCCCTAATCACTCCCTTGGCGACTATAAATACCTTCCCCCTACCACTGTGACCAGGTAATCACTCTTTTTCCACCTTAAGCTCTTTCTTAATCACCACTGGTCACTGACAAGAGCGTCGGAGGGTGCGTCGCCGGAATCAACCCCGGTGTATCGCACTTCCTTGCAGGTAGCGGCAGGAATCAGAAGGCTTGGATCCGCCGTTCAGGTTTTTTCGCGAACTCACAAATCTCATCTGTTTATCCCCACACCAGAATCAGCGGTAAGAGATTGGCGCCGTCTGTGGGAAAACCACACGAATAGCCTCCGCCTCTTCCTCATCGACTATCCCTTCTCCAACCTTCTCCCAAGAAGGTCAGGTCTAGGGGGTCCAACCGCGGACCCAATCCCGCTGATCAGCCAGAGGAAGTCCCCGTCCATTCCCGCTCCACAGCCTGAACAACTTCCTCCCCCGGTCCAACAGGGCCAGCCTCCTCTTCCCAATCAACAACCCCCCAATGGTCCTGCTGGCCATAACGGCCGGAGGCAGAAGCAACCTCTCCACCCAGACCATGTCTCGGTACACAATGCCTCCTCGGATTCAACGGCTTCTCATCACCCCGACCTCCGCAACACCGTTCTGAACCGCCAAAAGGATGAGGACCTTCGCAACCGCCTAGATGAGAAGCGGGCCCGAGAGGGAGCCTCCCGCCAACATCAAGGCGAGCGATCACCTCACCGCCGCGACGACAGGAGGTCTCCGGACCGAAGAGGGTGGGGCGTATCTCCCGAGCGTCACAGAAGGAGGCCACGTTCCCCTGCTGATCGACATCATCCGAGGAACGATGAGGCACCTATCACTCATGCCGAGTTCCTACAATTCCAGGAGACTGTGTTGCAGGCCCTTAACCTTCGCCCCAACAACCATAATGCCCAGAGGGTTCCAACACCCCCACGGGTTCCAAGTCCTCGTCACCGATCCAGAAGTCCACTCCCGGCTCCCAGTCGCCAGCAACACCATTATAGTCCTCGCCGATCCCAGGACTACCGACGCCGCAGTCCCCGCTCCCCTTCATATGAAGAAGAATCCAGGGGATCGTTTGATTACCAACGGAGGGACGATGCCCTCTACCGTCGTCTCCACGAGATGGAGAGGCGCATCGGTCGCATGGACAAAGAGGAGGAGTCGAGAGTAGGGACCGTCCGCCCCAGCAGACCCCCTTCTCTCGGACAATAATGGAGGCCCCCATACCGAGGGGTTTCAAACCTCCGCAGTTTGAAACGTACTCAGGGGAGTCCGACCCAGTTGATCACGTCGAAAGCTTCAAGACCTTAATGCTGATCCATCAGGCTTCCGACGCCATGCTCTGCAAGACCTTCCCCGCCACCCTCAAGGGGTCGGCACGGGAATGGTACTCCAGGCTTGCTCCCTCTTCCATCTTCTCGTTCGAGCAGTTCGAAACGCTCTTCATAACTCACTTTGTGAGTAGCAGGCGAACGGAGAAGACTAGCCTCTCCCTACTCCACCTCCGACAGGAGAGGGGAGAAAAGTTGAGGGACTACGTAAGGAGATTCACCACAGAGGTCAAGTCGATCGCCTCCCTCGACCAGTCAGTGGCGACCGTCGCGTTCCAGTCGAACGTCCTCAACTCCAACCTCCGGTCGTCCCTCGCCAAGAAGCCCCCGCACAACTTCGCCGATCTTCTCCTAAGGTGCGAGAAGTACATTCGGGCAGAGGAGGCCGAGTGCCTCCCGAATTTCGGAGGATCCGCCTCCGGATCGAAGAGAAAGACGACAGAGGACGAGGGGTCCAAAAAGCTACAGAAGGACAACAACGGTCAGTGCCAATGTCTCCACCATCCTGATGGAAGTGGAAAAGGAAGGGGTGATACCGCCCGCTCCGAGGATGAACACCCCGGCCAAGAGGAGGAACAAAGAGAAATGGTGCGGTTACCACCGGGACCACGGCCATGACACCGACTGCCGGGCCTTGAAAAATGAGATAGAAGCCCTCATCCAGAGGGGGCAGTTGGCCAAATTTGTGAAGGCAAACGATCGGGCGGATCGCACCACTCCTCCTCCTCGGGGGGCTAATAAGCGCTCCGAGCGACGCGATCAAAGCCCTGAGTTTGAGGAAGAACGGGTCCTGCATTTTATCCACGGGGGCCCAATGGGGGGCTCTTCCAACTCCTCTCAGAAGGCCTTCGTCCGAGAGGTCAACTCAGTTCACAGCGCCCCTCCCCCCAAGGCCTCGGCATCCCAGTGACTTTCTCTGATGAAGACCTCGAGGGGGTCCGAACTCCCCACTGCGACGCACTTGTCATCGACCTTCGCATGGCGAACTTCAAAGTGCAGAGGGTCCTGGTGGACAACGGGAGCTCGGTGAACATCCTCTTCCTCTCGGCATTCCGAGGTCTGCAGCTGTCCCGGGATCGCCTCAAACTGGCCGGCTACACGCTCCACGGGTTCACGGGGGGTACCAGTAACTGTCGAAGGGGTTATTACCCTGGACGTAACTGCTAGGAAGACCCCTACTACCCGGACCGAGCCGATGGACTTTATGGTCGTCGACGTCCCGGCCGCATATAATGTCATCTTAGGCCGACCCGACCTAGCTGCCCTGGAAGCTGTTCCTTCAGTGTACCACCTTAAAATGAAGTTCCCCACCCGGTTGGGAGTTGGAGAAGTTAGGGGCAACCAAGAGACGACTCGGAAGTGCTATATGACTTCCACTGGGGGTCCGGTGCTCTCCCTCGAGACTCTAGAAATCCCCAAGCCGAATGCCCGACCCACGTCCGAGCCGGCGGACGAAATGGAAGAAGTACTATTCTCGGAAGAGGACCCGAGTCGAAAGTTCCTCATCAGCAAGTCCTTGCCAACTGCCCTATGTTTCGGCTTGGTGCAGTGCATCCGGGAGAACTGCGACCTATTTGCTTGGTCCGCTGGGGATATGCCCGGGATTTCCGAGGACCTTTTAGTGCACCGCCTCAGCGTCGAACCGGGGTGCAGACCGGTTCAGCAGAAGAGGCGTAAGTTCGCCCCCGAGCGACAACAGGCCATGAGGAGGTGGACAAGCTCCTAAGAGCTCGGTTCATACAGGAGGTGAACTATCCCGAGTGGCTCTCCAATGTGGTCATGGTTAAGAAGTCCAATGGTTCTTGGAGGATATGCATCGACTTCACCGACCTGAATAAGGCATGTCCGAAGGATCCATTCCCTCTCCCAAATATCGACACCCTCATCGACGCCACCTCGGGCCATGAGCTCCTCAGCTTCATGGACGCCTTCTCCGTCTATAATCAGATCCGAATGTCCCCCCCAGGACATTCCGTAGACCTCCTTCATTACCGACCAGGGCCTCTACTGTTAGAGAGTTATGCCGTTCGGATTGAAGAACACCGGAGCCACCTACCAACGCCTCATCAACAGAGTCTTCCAAAGCCAAATTGGCCGCAACATGGAAGTATACGTCGACGACATGCTCGTGAAGAGCATCAGAGGTACCGACCACGTGGCCGACCTCCAGGAAGCATTCGGCGTATTGAGAAGGCACAATATGAGACAAAACCCGAACAAATGTGCGTTCGGAGTCTCCTCAGGAAAGTTTCTCGGCTTCATGGTGAGCCAGCGAGGAATCGAAGCAAATCCTAAGAAAATCAAGGCCATACTAGACATGGCCCCACCCCGGGAACGTCAAGGAAGTGCAGAAGCTTATGGGGCGCCTCGCCGCTATTGGCCGATTCCTTTCAAAGTCTGGGGAAAAGTCCCTCCCCTTCTTCAAAGCTCTCAGGGGGGCTAAGGGTTTCGAATGGGGCCAACCGCAACAGGAGTCGTTCGACCAACTGAAGGCCTACTTGGTGAACCCTCCTCTGCTCAGCAAACTCGTTCCAGGGAAAACACTCTTCATCTACTTGGCTGCTTCCGAGCAGACCTTGAGTGCGGTTTTGGTGAGGGAAGAAGACCGGGCTCAGAGGCCCATCTACTATGTAAGCAAGGTGCTTCGGGACGCTGAGCTCCGTTATCCGAAGATAGAAAAGATGGCCTACACCCAGATCATGGCGGCAAGGAAGTTCCGTCCGTACTTTCAGTCCCACTCGGTTGTGGTCCTCACCGGCCAACCGCTGAAGCAGATCCTCCACAAGCCCGAAACCTCAGACCGGCTTATGAAGTGGTCCATAGAGCCGAGCCAGCACGACATCTCCTACCAACCTCGGACCGCGATCAAGGCTCAGGCCCTCGCCGACTTCATCGTCGAGTCCACCATTCCCGAGGTCAGCCATGTCCCGAACGGACCCCCCATTTGGACGGTTTTCGTGGACGGATCCTCCTGCAATGAGGGTAGCGGCGCCGGTATCATCCTGAACGGCCCTGATGACTTCGTCCTCCAGTATGCCCTCCGCATGAATTTCAAGGCCTCAAATAACGAGGCGGAGTATGAAGCACTAATCGCACCTCGGACTTGCCCGAAGTGCCGGGGCGCAGCACCTCCGAATCCATAGTGACTCTCAGCTGGTTGTGAACCAAGTTTTGGGCGAGTACGTGGTGCGAGACGAACGGATGGCGAAGTACCTCGCCAAGGTCCGAACACTCATGGGCCGGTTCGAAGAGGCACTCATCCAACGAGTCCCTCGAGAGGAGAATTCACAAGCCGGCACCCTCTCCAAGTTTGCCTCATCAAGGTCTCGAGCAGACCATCTTGATCGAGGTCCTCATGAAGCCGAGCATAGAAGACGAGACCCTCGACTCTGTGGAGTCTTTACCGGTCCTGCTAAAAGATAATTGGATGAAACACTTAGTGGAATTCCTAAGGGACGGACTCCTCCCAGAGGATCCCAAAGAAGCATGCCGAGTCAGAACCAGGGCCGAGCGGTATGTCTTGATCGAGGGGATCTTATACAAGCGCTCCTTCTCGCAGATTGACGGCCGACCATACCTAAGGTGCCTCTCCCCAGAAAAGGCGACTATGCCTTACAGGAGCTCCACGAAGGCATCTGCGGAGCACATTCAGGGTCTAGGTCTTTGGCTCGGAAAGCTCTGAATTACTGATACTTTTGGCCAACTCTCCTCGAAGATGCCGAGCGATACGTTCGGCAATGTGGCTCTTGTCAAAGACATTCCAACGTTTGTCGCCTCCCTCAAGCCAACCTCGCCTCCCTATCAAGTCATATCCCCTTCACAATGTGGGGGATGGATTTACTAGGGCCTTTCCCTCCAACTCCGGGCCAGTTCAAGTTCTTGGTCGTAGCCATCGACTACTTCTCGAAGTGGATTGAGGCTGAGTCCCTCGCCACTATAATCGAGAACAAGGTGCTTCAATTCTTCTTAAAGAGCATCATCTGCAGATTCGGCGTCCCCCGTGTCCTCGTAACGGACAACGGGACTCAGTTCACTGGTGCCGCATTCCGAGCCCTGTGCGAAGACCTTGCCATCCAACAGCGCTTCTCCTCCGTCTCCCACCCTCAGTCGAACGAATAGGCGGAGAACGCTAACTGACAAATCCTCTCTGGAATCAAGAAGATATTGGACAAATGTTCCAAAGGCCTATGGGTCGACCAACTCCCCAATGTGCTGTGGAAATATCGCACCAACAAACGGACCCCTACAGGAGAGTCCCCGTTCAACCTCACCTATGGGTCCGAGGCAGTAATACCACTCGAAGTCGGAATTCCCTCTCCTCGTCTCGCAGCCTACAATGAGGAACAGAACGCCAGAGACCTCCGGGCGAACTTAGACCCGGTGGACGAGCTGAGGGAAAGAGCATCAATACGCCAGCAGAATTACCGGAGGAGGGTCGAACTGGCATACAACAAGAAAGTCCGACCCACCGATCTCAAGGAGGGGGACTTGGTCCTCAGAAAGCTGGCCATCTCCTTCCCCAATCAGAAGAACAAATTGGCTCCGAACTGGGAAGGACCCTACAAGATCACAAAGGTAGTTCGGCCTGGAGCTTATCGTCTGGAAGATTTAGAGAGCAGAGAGATTCCGAGGACCTGGGATGCCGACCACCTCCTAAAATACCAAGAAAGCGCCCTGGCGCCTCTCTGAGTATCACGAGGTGTCGGACCATTCCTCTCCTTTTGCTTGTAATTTATTTCTTAAGTTGTCAAATGTAAAAACAGCTCGCCGTCAATTATCAATAAAGAATGATTTTTTTCGTATTTATAAAGTTGCTTGTATCTCTCCATCCTTATTCTTTAATTCAACCAATGGTTCGGAGTATGTCCGGCTCGGCTTTACTTCCCCGGCTCGTCCTTAGGCAGGCTAGAAGTAGATCGCCGTTCGGAACTGCTCCCACAACTGTTGAACTACACCGATGGTTCGGAGTCCAACACTCAGCTCGACTTTACTTCCCTAGCTCGCCCTTAGGCGGGCCAGATGTAGATCGCCGTTCGGAACTGCTCCCACAACCGTTGAACTACACCGATGGTTCGGAGTCCAACACTCGGCTCGACTTTACTTCCCTAGCTCGCCCTTAGGCGGGCCAGAAGTAGATCGCCGTTCGGAACTACTCCCACAACCGTTGAACTCTAACGATGGTTCCGGAGTCCAACACTTGGTTCGATCCTACTCTGCAAGCTCGCTTCTCAGCGGGCTAGGAGTGGGTCGCCATTCGGAACTGCTCCCACAACCATTGAACTCTAACGATGGTTCCGGAGTCCAACACTTGGTTCGATCCTACTCCGCAAGCTTGCTTCTCAGCGGGCTAGGAGTGGGTCGCCATTCGGAACTGCTCCCACAACCGTTGAACTCTAACGATGGTTCCGGAGTCCAACACTTGGTTCGATCCTACTCCGCAAGCTCGCTTCTCAGCGGACTAGGAGTGGGTCGCCATTCGGACTTGCTCCCACGACCGTCGAACTCTCACGAGGATCGGCAAGCCCACCCTTGGGTAAGGCTCGGCTCGCCTCACAACTTCGCGACAAGAGGAGACAGAAGCGCCACTCGGCACTTCCAGCCAAACACTCTCGTCGCCGAACCACGGACGAGCGAGAAGTATGCTCGGAGCGCACCACGTCGCTCGAACTCTTAGGCCTCCGGTCGGCTGACCGAGCAAGTGCCCATCCGAGCGTCAAAACGGAGAAAACTCACTTTTTCCTCAACTTTCGTGTAAGATCTCGATCAGACGGCTCAGATTTTGCCAGCAACGCTAAACGACAAGATAACGTTTTCTTGGGAACTGAGCCCGTCTTGAGATTCGTGCCATCATCCAACGTTTCAGATCGCGCTAAAGCACCGAACCGCGAACAAGAGGGGGGTCGGGTTGGAGACCTCGGCGCGACAAACACAGTCAGAACCAAAACAACTACGCAGAGCTACAAGGGACGTGCTAGTTCGTGAAAGAAATATTATTAATAATTGGGACACAGTACAAAACAACTCTTCCATACAACGGGGCCACAAAGCCTTAAAGAACAATGGTTACAATGCCGACCCACTACACTTGGTCTTTAAAAGAAAAATCATCAAACGTCCTGTTCGGTCGTCAGTCTAGCTACTTCGGCCGCCAGTTCCTCTTCCTCCGTCCGAAGCCCCGCCTCTACCATCTGCAGGTGACGGATCTCAGAGAGCAGATCATCCCTTTCGGCTACTATCTTCGTCAGATTGTGCCGAACGCACTAGATCCGAAGGGCGTTGCTGAAGGCGGTCGGCGAGTCTCCGTCCTCTCCTGTAGGGGCCATCTCGGCGATCCTGCTCTCCATACGCCGGATCTCGATGTCCCGCTGACCCAGGACGAGCTGAAGGTGGCCCCGCTCGCTTTCGGCTCGACGCAGTCCCAGCTCGACTTCATAAAGCCGCTCTCGGCATTTGGCCGAGCGCATCTCCGTCTCCTCCGAGCCAGCCTCGGCTCGAGTGTGATCATCCGAGCAATTGGGGTCAGCGTCTCGAGCTACCACCACGAGCTGAAAAAAGGAAGAGACGAATAACAAAATTTCAAAACGTTGTCGAAGTCCAACACTTCAAGAATTTTCCAAGCAAACTTTCAGATTTATATTCAGATATAGTAACTCTACATACAACAAGGCTGACGCTACAACAAGAATTTTACAATACAAGACGACATGCTCAGTGCCTCTTCGGAAGGGGTACGCTTCGGTTCAAGGAAACGCGAGGGCGGTGACGCCTAGCCTCTGAACTCGATTCCAAACTAGCGAAGCGAGATCCCCCTTCGCCACTAATCCCAACAGCGGCGCCGACCGAGGCACCGCTAGACGAGACGGCTACACCACTCTGAGCATTAGCAGGACTCTGCTTAGCCACAGGCAGACTGTAATACCCTGATTTTTCAAATAATGAAAATTATTTATTTTTGCACGTAGTGTGCACGTGCAATATTTTGGGTTGAATTATTTTTATAATGATGTGTATAAATATTTAATTAAGTATTCTCAAATTATTTTGTACAAAAAGCCTTTCTTTAAAGCCTTATTTTAATTTAATGAAAAGCCCTTTTTCTTAAAAGCCCAAATGTATTTTACTTTATTTATTTTAATAAACTATTTTGGCCCAAAAAGAAAGCCCATGAATTAATCTATTTTATTTAAACTTGTCATGTAGAAGACTTTTTTTTAACTAATTTATTTTTGTACAAAATTAAAATGTACAAATTTTAGCCTAGTTGCATGCACGTGCACTACACGTACACGTGCTATGCACACCCTAGATGAGGCCGGGATTCATTCTTTTTGGAGGGATTTTCAAAATTGATCATGGTGATCATGGTGGTAGTTTTAGGAATGTGGGTAGTTTTTCTAACTCCTACTTTGATCTAAGCCCTTCATTCTACAACCAACCACTCAATCTTGGCCCTCCATTTCACCTATTATCTAGTATAAATACCCCCCCTCTCATGGCTATTTTCATATGCAAATTATATTTCCAAACTATAGTCTTGTTGTTATAATAGTGTGAGTTATAAAAGATAGAGAGTTGTGTGGGTTTTGCTTGCTTGGAGTGGCCGACTATCACCAAAAGGAAGCATTCGGTTATGCTAGGAAGCATTCGGGTTGTGCTAGGAGGCTTGGAGCTTGTGCGTGCTTTTGGCTAGGAGGAGGTGCTTTTATTTGCAAGGACTTGTTGCTTTGTGTTTCTCTCCATTCAAGGTGGGTAAAACATTTCATATTTCTAATATAGGAGTCCATGCTAGTTTTTATTATCAACATTATACATGAAAAATACTACTAAGAGCCCACTTTAATTGAAAAGTTAGTGTATGAATGGATTGAAATGATGTGTTTAACTTGTGTGTGAAATTCTAGCATGAAATTAAATTATATGTAGAATTCTCCATGATTATTAATTTGATTGAATGATGGTGGAATATTGCTAGTATGATGTATGGAAATTTCCAATTAAATTGCTTGTAAATTGTATGGTTGAAGCATGAAATTGATTAAGAAAATGACACACTTTAAAATTTGAATAGAGAGTTTTCTTGAATGCTTGAGTTGTAATTATGTTAATTAATGAGTAGTAGTATATTTTGTGACATAGATGAACCAATGAAGTTACCTTGTTGTCATCAAAGTAGAACTACTCAAAAGTTGGTATTTTTGAGTTTTACCTATTCATGTGCTAAATAAATCCTTTTGTTGATATGGGTATGGATAAATCCAAAGATGTATGTGTTCTGAATAAAAATTAATAACAGTGAATTATCATAAGACATTTGAGAATAAAAAGGGATTAGAAGACTAATTGATTATTCAATGTCGAAAATAAAAGATATGGTAGTCTTAATGAACAATTTATTAAATTGTGTGGAAAAAATTATGTTTTTAGTACAAAAAATTATTTTATACTTGCTGTTATGAAGATTAAATAAAGATGACTTAATCTGGAATTTTCCAGTAGTTTTTATAAATGCAATATGAACCTAGACTAATTTGAACATCGAGTTGTTCTCTTAAACAGTATGAGTATGAAACATATGGATTTTGTTTGGGTATTGTGACAGCCCGAGCCACTAGCTCAGGCGGTCACTGACTGCGGTTTGCTTCTCTGGGTCGATCGGTTCGAACCCTGTGTTCACCACTTTTTTTCACCAATTGAGTATAAATATATATAACCTTCGACCGAAGCATATATACTAAATTCGCTCCTTACTTACCGCTAGCACAGTTCGGCCATGTGGCGGGTGCTCTTGGCTCTCTTTCCGTTGTGCCTGGGTTCGATTCCTCCCATCGGCACTTATAAAAAATATTTTTTTGGGAGTTGTAGATGTCCAAAAAATGTGAAAAAAATATGGTAATTCTCAGAAAAATATAAGGAATTTTATAGGAATGATTTGAGTATTATTTGAATGAATTTAACTATGGTTTGGAGACAAAATGCATATATAGACATATGGTTCTATGTGGATGATTAATATGAAACTATAACTTGAAAGAATAAGTGAATTGGCACATTAAGAGTTGATTTGGCAAAAAGAGATGTAGTTGTGTGACATGATGCAAGTATTTTCTCACTTGTGGAATAACATGAAATGTGTACATTGTTTAGTAATGTAGAATTATCATGATGTGACAATTGGTAAGTGTATGCAAATTTTGTGTAATGATGGACTAGTGAACAAAGTGAAATCATGAATTGAAAGAGAATGTACATGTGAGTTTGAGAACTCGACATGGAAATTGTATAAATTGAAGATTGTGAAATGAAATTTGAAATAGAGTAGCTAAGTCTCCCCGGCATCGAGAAATGAAATAAAGTGAAATTAGACCAAGGTTGGTCAAGATGAAATGAATGAATAAGTCCGGTTGATGGAGAGGCTAACTCTAGAGATTAATTTTGTTCATGATTTTTAATAAAACTAAGGACTAGTGCATAGTGAAGATGTGATGAAAGTAAGAGAAAAACATTGAGTATGAGGGCCCTGCGTAGCGGCGAGAGCGTATCCCAGGAATTCCCATGATGAGTCTGGGTGAGTATACTGTTCCAGAGTACCGTCCCAGTGGCGACGCTCGTGGGATGTTTGAAGACTACGGGTGGTGTCATGTTTATGGTGAGAGCGTATCCCAGGAATTCCCATGATGCGTCTGGGTGAGGATACTACTCCAGAGTGCCTAAACATGAGTTCGTAGGTCAGATAACATCTAGGATACTTACCGTAATTACAGTAGTAGATTAAATCATAACGGTGGATTGAACCCTATAAAGATGAAGAACGAATAAGGGCTTGCCCTCGGACCTATGTAGTATGGGATGCATAGAATCCGAACAAGTGTGCATTAGTGTCATGTAACATTAATAAATGCATTAAGGATTAAGTGCACAATCACAACACGACATCAATAGGGTAGTCCCTTTAGCTTGAATGTGACAAGTTTGTGTTTGCTAAATATGAAAAGTTAAGTTATCCTATTTCCGGCATAGAGAGGATGGTCGTGTATAATGTTCGTCGGTTGAATAAACTGACGTACCCACAGTCTTATATGCAGGTAAATATCATGTTAAAGATTAAAGAGGAATGGATGCTTAAAGATTATATCATGCTGTTGTACTTGTATTTAATTGTTGTATTTTACTTCCGCTGTGCAAAAGAAAGATGTAATTATGATGTAATCTCTGATGTATGATGAAAAGTTTTAATTTCCTGTAAAATTGTACTAAAGAAAGTGAAAAGATCCTGTAGAACATCTCGAATTCAGTGTATCGGGGCGTTACACAGACGAGTCGCTAGTTCGTAGAAGGTAATCCCTCTCTCGCTCTCTTCGTGGGTACACGACGTACTGCGAACGTTGGCCCTCTCAGGCAGAGGCTTGAGCAACGCGACCTCTTCCTCCAGCTCAATAATCCTGTCTCTCAGAGCGTCGTCCTTCGCCAACATCTTCAAACGAGGAGGTCTTGACGAGCCCGAGGTATTGGCGCTATCGGTCGCGAGCCATCGGTAGTGGGTGACCTCGATCCCCCTATCTATCATGATCCTCCTGAGCTTGTCGACCTCGGCCAACAACTTTTTGCGCTCGGTCGACACCATCTCCAGCTCGGAAGCTAGCTTCTCTTCTTCCGCCGAACGATCTTTCTCCGCTAACTCCAAGTGTTGGATCTCGGCCAAGAGCTCGTCATTCTTCTGCTCAACGACGGCAAGCTCTCTACGAAGTCGCTCGATCTCGCCTTCGGGGCAAGGGGCTTGGGGTCGTTTCCGTAGCTGCTTCAGCTCGCGACAATACCCCCTCGCAGCCGCCTTTATCTCCTCCAGCTTCAAGAACATGTAAAACTGCTTCTCTCGGCTAAGTGAAAGCTCTCGCTTTGTTTTGGCCAGCTCCATACGAAGGTACGAAACCTCCGTGATCGGACCAAACTTCACCTGAAAAGCAGAGATAAATCCGACGGCCAACACTTGGAGAATTTTACGACTAATCAGACACAAAATCCGGGGACAAACACTTGGAGAATTTTTGGCCAAACTAAGAATGTTTTCATTCAAAACTCAAGAAAAGTGTTACAAGAGCGGTGGCCAGTCCGCAGTTAGGCTTACAAAAAAAACGAAAAACAACAAAAGACTAAAAGACGCAACCAAGTCAGGGGTCGACCTTTTTATCGTTCGGGTCTGTCGACCCCTCGGCCTCGTCCTCGCCCTCGACTTCGTCCTCGTCTTCGTCCCCGCTCTCGCTCTCCTCCTCAGAGTCGTCCTCCTCCTCACCCTCGGTCTAAGTCACACCCGGGCCTTCGACACCTTCGGTCTGTCCCTTGGGGCCGAGCATCGCCGGGGGAAGCTCCTCCTCCCCCTCCACGGGGTCGTAAAAGTGGTAGCCGGACGTGTCGAACCCCGGGTTCCGAGCGGCGATATGAAGAAGAGCTCGACCGTACGCGTCCTCCATGTTCTTGAACATGTGGTGCTCGGCCTCGTCCTGGACAGCCTTCTTCGCCTTCGCCACCTTCGACCGGTGCCTGGCCATGATCTTCTCGGCCCACTTCCGAGCCCTCTCCGCTTCCGACCGAGTGTTGGCCAACACCTCCTTCAGCTCGGCGTTCTCCTTCTTTGAGGCCTCGAGCTTGACGACCGCGTCCTTCGACTGCTGAATGGTGTCGGCCAGCTGCGTCTCCAGCCCTGCCACCTCGGCACCACGTTTTGCCGACAGGAGTTGCTCAACATCGAGCAGCTTCGTAGCTTTAACGCGCTCCGACCTCTCCCGGTCATACTGCGCCGTTAGCTCCTGCTCCTTGCTCGCAAACTCCTCGAGCAAGAAGTTGAAATGGCAGAGCGTCTGGAAAGAGAACAAACCGTTAGGGTCCGAGCCTAGAAACTTAGAAAAATTTCAGAAAAAAGCTTCAATAAGAAAGTGTTCAGTCCACTCACCAACATTGTGTTCCGAGCGATCTGCATTGTGGCGTCCCCGACCAGCCCGGCCTTAAGCGCCGCTCGGTCCTTTGGGGTCGGCAGGTGCTTCACCGCTTTCATGCAAATATTGCCGTCGCCCAAAAAACCGTCGACTTTCATCACCTGCCAGTTGGGGACGAAGATCTGCTTGTGCCTCTCGGTCAAGATCTTCTCCGCATCGGCAGTGAGGGGCAGAACTTGGAGGGACAGTACCTCGTTCACGCCGAATGCGCCGCTCGACGAGCCGGGAGCATCCCCCTTCGCCGTTGGTGTCGGCGCATCTGAAACAGGAGGATCGGAGGCCGCGGCCTTCTCCTGCTCGGGACCGGCCTCCGGAACGACGACCTTCTGCAGGTCAGCGGTCTTTGGGACCGAAGGTATCTTCGGGGCTCGGCCGCCCTGAGGCCCTGCCAAGGGTCTCTTCTTCCTCGTCTCCTGCTCCTTCGCCTTGGCCTTCGCCATCAACGCCCTATAGTCCATCTTAGAAGACTCTGCACAAGCCGAATGAAAAAACTTAGTGTAGCACCCCGATTTCCAATACTGGAAAACCGTGACACGAGCCAAGACCTTTTCTTCAATTAGTCACAATACACAGAAAAACAGGAGAATTTAAAACTTTTTATTCAATACCCAATGTATTACAAGTCTGAACATTATACAATTGCAACACATTACAATAGAGTTACAATATTACCTTTACATTTCCAAGTATTACAACCTTCAACATCTTACATCAGAGTACGAGGAATGAAGAACAACACTTGGTAACTCTCACTTGAGTACTTCTCAACTAATAGGTAATCAATACATATACTGCAGCGGAACTAAACATAACACTGACTCCTTACTTTCCTTGCCTTGAGTCCTCCTGAATCTTGCCTTTGTACTTCGGCGATCCAGTACCTATGGAAGTGGGGACGTCAGTATTCACTGATGCTTAAAGGCTGATCATATAGCAGCGAATCTCCTAAACAACATACAAAATATAGCAATGGCGTCGGTGTAGTTTAAGTGTTCGTGAGTGCTAGGACTAGACTCTAATGCGATATTTACATAGAACTAGGATGCTCCCTATTCTAACGTCAGCAAGCCTCCGAAGCAACATGCAGCCCATACTACATGCGACCCCATCTCAAGACGTTTCTCCATATATAGGGATTTGAACCCGCGTTACGAATTCTAATTGTACACAACCTGTTCCTGACAATACTCCATGACTCTGTGAGGTTGCAGAAGGGGTCAAGTCCCCCTACGCTGTCTGCTTATGGTGTCTCCATTTTCCACTACTACCCGGCACGCCGGACCTCACTCGATCCCAGTGTATTGGGCCTCGTTCCAAAATCAAACCATAGGGTCTCGCAAGCGCAGGGTAGCGCGAAGCCTACCCTGTGGCACCCTCTGGGGTCTCGCAAGCGCAGGACTGCACCATGCATCCTGTAGCACCCCAGCCATGGTATTTCAGGAATTAACAGAGCGAGATACGCAACCCGTGCTCCCAACTTGTGAGACGCCACCGTACGTATCCCTTTGACGGGAAGGTACAACCCAATGTCACCACCTAAGGCCTGCCTCAATGGACAAGTTGGTCGTAAGGCACCCCCTACAACCAACTCCTCTCTCTTCGGCTAGGGTCTGAGCAAAATGATCTTTATAAGTCACTACCTTAATGATGTCCCTGACTCGACAACCCTAGGGACTATAATATTATAACATAACATGCTAGGCCTTAAATTAGGCTTCGCAAGACAACTTTACTAGGCTGCTCAACCTAGACTCACCAGAATCCTTCGAAATCCGGTTTCTGGCCCATCGATCCAAGACCTCGGCCGTGCGAATATACATGCATGCCGCTACCCTAAACTTGGATTCCGTCTATACTCCGGTCCTCGATCAACCTACCCTGGTTAAGACTCGACGGTACACAAGGAGCGACTCCTCCACAGTTCCTTAGGGTAAGAAAACATATGTCTTGATGGTCGATAGCCCTTAGGGTGGTAATATCACCCTAGACGAACACAACGAACTGTGCACTAGCTAACAAGCTATACACGAGTAACAACCACATACGAGCTAATAAGCTACGTATGAAACGATAACTACCCACGAGCCAGGCGGGCCTCGTAGGAGACGACAACGTACATACCAGCCAAATAAGCCGCGTATGAGACCAACAGCTACACACGGGCCGGTCGAGCCGCGTACGAGACAACAACCTACATACGAGCCAAATAAACTACGTATGAGACCCACAGCTACATACGGGCCAGTCGGGCCACGTACGAGCACAACCATAGGCAAACAACCGTACAGGTAATCAATCCTAGAAGCAACCAACGTGCTTACTAGCAAACTTGATCTTCTATTATTAGAAGCAACAGAAGAATCTACTACTAGTCTATGATTAGTATTCTACTAAGGAAGAACCGAACGACATAACAGCCTTTATCAACTAACTATTACTAGTGGTCTTCCCAATCCTTATTACTTCAACCTATAGCGCCTTAAGCATGGCATACAATCACAAGTATCTTCCTACGACAATCTAATTATATAACATAACCGCTCACCACAATAGTCCTAAGCACGAATATGATTAAGCATGTGCTTATATCAATCTTAGCATGAAAATCACTATGATCTAGACATGAAGTCCACTATGGTCAAGCATAGATTATAACTTGAGCGTGAATGCTTACTACTTATCATGATTAATCACCACAACCCAAGCATGGATATATAACTAGTATGGATATACAACATTCCAAGGCATGGTAGGTATTCTAACATTAACCCTACAACATTCTAAGCACGCATTTAAACTTTAGCATGGTATGCCTCATTCCTAGGCATGGTATGCTACTTTAACACCAACATATGGTATGGTGTACATTTTAGTAACATTCTAGTCATGTATACTAGTTAAGTATCAACCTACAACATAGCATGAGTTTCTACAAGCATGGATAACATAAAAATCACTACAACTAACCATGGATATACAACATAGCATGAGTGTCAACCTACAACAATTCTAGCATGGATAGGATATAACATAAAAATCACTACAACTAACCATGGATAGTTACTTTAATCTAAGCATGAATATCATTAGTATGGATACCATTAACTTAACATAAACAATAATTAGCATGACACCTATTTACTTAGCATGAATAATGATTAAGCGTGATCATCTACTAACATAGCATGAACATATACTTATCTAAGCATGGGTATCATGTAAGCATGAATATTTATTTAATCTAGCATGGTATACAACTTTCCTACAATTAAACTAACATGGTATACAACTTTTCTACCATTAATCTCGCATGGTATACAACTTCCCTACAATTAGACTAACATGGTATACAACTTTTCTACCATTAATCTAGCATGGTATACAATTTACCTACAATTAAACTAACATGGTATATAACTTTTCTACCATTAATCTCGCATGGTATACAATTTACCTACAATTAAACTAACATGGTATATGACTTTTCTACCATTAATCTAGCATGGTATACAACTTACCTATAATTAAACTAGCATGGCATACAACTTTTCTACCATTAATCTAGCATGAATCTTATTAAGCAGGAATAACTACTAAGCATGAATATCTTACTAAGCATGGATAACTACTAGTATGAACATGCAACATTCCTAAGTATATAGATATATACTTCTAAACACGATAAGTAATTTTAGCATTTATCCTACAACATGTACATCATCCCTAACCATGATAGGAAATTTTAGAATAAACCCTACAACATCCTAAGCATGAATATCATCCATAAACATGATAGGAAATTTTAGAATAAATCCTACAACATTCTAAGCATGAATATCATTCCTAAACATGATAGGTAATTTTAGAACAAATCCTACAACATCCTAAGCATGAATATCATCCCTAAACATGATAGGAAATTTTAGAATAAATCCTACAACATCCTAAGCATGAATATCATCCCTAAACATGATAGGAAATTTTAGAATGAATCCTACAACATTCTAAGCATAAATAACACTCCTAAACATGGTAGGTAATTTTAGAGTGAATCCTACAACATTCTAAGCGTAGATAACACTCCTAAACATGGTAGGTAATTTTAGAATGAATCCTACAACATTCTAAGCGTAAATAACACTCCTAAACATGGTAGGTAATTTTAGAATGAATCCTACAACATTCTAAGCGTAAATATCATTCCTAAATATGGTAGATAATTTTAGAATGAATCCTACAACATTCTAAGCATGAATATCATTCCTAAATATGGTAGATAATTTTAGAATGAATCCTACAACATTCTAAGCATGAATATCATTCCTAAACATGATAGATAATTTTAGAATGAATCCTACAACATTCTAAGCATGTTTATACACTTAGCATGAATAATAGTTAAGCATGATACTTACTAACTTAGCATGAAGCATGAACATCTACTATCTTTATTGAAACATAACCTCTACCAAAACTTTATTTAACATGAGCATCTAATACAAATTCATAACATCTACTAATGCTACTTATTTAACATGAACATTTACTACACTACTTTACTTAAAACATGAACATCAACTACTACTACTTTATTTTAATCATGAATAGCTACTAACATTTTACATATCATCTAAAACTACTTTATTTTAATCCTTACTACTACTACTTTATTTAAGCATAATACTACTATTTTATTTAAGCATACTACTACTATTTTATTTTAACATGAACATAAACATCTATAACTACTTCTTTTAATCATCTACTACTACTACTACTACTTTATTTAACCATAATATCACTACTTTATTTCAACATACTACTACTACTTTATTTTAATATACTACTACTTAAATGTCTACTAGTCTTGATTAGCACATGTTTCTTATTATTACTAGTGGACATAAAAGAGATCTTTTTAATCCTTTTACAACTAGTGATTAGGAAAAGATCTTTTTATTCATTCTACAACTAGTGATTTCTTTTTCATAATTAGAACTAACATCTAATTTAGGTTCTTTTTACTTAAGATTATAAAAGAAAACAACAATAATAAAAATAAGGTAAGAACCTTCATTTGGTTCAACCAACTATATGCTTATCTTTTTAGTCCAAGTTCAATACAAGTCCTACAACCAAAAATGGTTGTATAAAATGTTCATATGCTTTGTCCATGAATTTGTGTCAAGTCCTACAACCCCCAATCGGTTGTATGTGCAAGTTCATATGCCTTATATCATTTTAGTCCAATAACAAACACAAACAACAACTACAACTATAAAGATTTAATCTTTATGTGTATTTAACACTATCATTTGTTTCTTTTCTTTTTATGTGGTTATTACCATTTACAAACATACATACAACAATATCATTACAACAAACCATTCCCAAAAGAACCAAAGAAAACAAAACAAGGAGGGTAAGAAGAAGAAGTCAAACAACAATACAAACAAACAAACAAACAAACAAAGAGAAACCCCCACCTTAATCTCTTTGTTGGAAGGACTTGCTAGCTTAGCCTTCTCCTTCCCCTAGCTCTTATAACTCCTAGGAAAGACCTATAAGAAAAACTCTCTTGTTAGTATGAGGTTCTCTCTTTCTTTTTCTTTCCTTTCTTTCTTTCTTTTTGATCTTTCTAAAATGAGACAAGGTGGAGAAGGAGGGGGTATTTATAGGAGGGGAGAGGAGGGGGAAAGTGCAAATGTGCATACACACAATTGCATAAAAGACCCTCCCCAAAATGGGGGCCGGCCATACCCCTAGGATGGTAGGGATGAGGTGGAGGTATGGTGAGGTATGGTGCTATGTGGTGGAGGTGTTATGTGAGGTAGAGAGCTTCTAGAAGATTTCTCCTAATTCTCTCATGCACATTTAACCTAGGTTAACAACTTATAAACCCTAACAATCTAATGGGTTTTGTCATAACAAAGACAAGTGTTTGTCCAAAAATACACAACACACAATTAGTATAATGTACTAATCGACATACTACACGTATGTGCACATATATGTCTGTATACTGAAAATCTTCGCATAATCCGTATAAAAATAATTTAATCTCGGAAATAATAATAAAATAAATTCTATTATTAGTTCGGAAGGTCATGGTATCAATTTGATACAATACGGATGTATACTGACCGATATCTGGATACAGATAATGTCTATGAACAAACCGGGTGAAAATCACCAAAATATTCCAATTTGGAATTAAAGCAAAATAATAATAATAATAAAATAATAATTTATACAAGGTAATATCCGTCCGGGATATTACACTTAGATAAATTTTTCAAGAACTTTATGCAAAGAAGTAAAAATAGCGGAAGCGTACTAGGGTCGATCGGACTGAGACCCCCCCGGAACAAAGCTTCCTCGGTAATGTCTTTCCAACTTAGCGTTGGCAGGGTGAGGAGCTTCTTGAGGACTTCCGCCTCCTCGTCACTCAGTACCGGCTCCTTCTTCGCTCGCTTGGGCAAGCCTTCCCTCCTCCAAGCTGTCGGAATTGCCCATGGTGCAGGAGCTCGGACAATGAAATACTTCTCCTTCCAATGTTTGATCGAGTCCGGGTTCTCGATCAACTTCACGCCCGTCCGCGGCGAAAGGTAGAACCTCTGCTCATTCCTGTTCGGTTGGCAGGGGCGGTAAAGGCTCCGAAGGAGGAACAAGCTCGGCTCAGCTCCGATCTCTTGACACCGGAGAACAAACGCCAGGACGTGCCTCCAAGTGTTCGGCATCAACTGGGCAGGGCTCAAACCGTACCAAATGAGAACCTCTACGATAAATGGATGAAGCGGAAAACGAAGCCCGGCCTGCAAGGAGTCGAGGGGAAAAACACACACGTCAGGCGAAGACGACGTGGAAGCTCGGAATCCCGGTCTGGGGAGGAGTAGCCCGAACTCGGCTGGGATCTGGAATCCGGCTCGGATCCGATGCAGATCAGCCTTGGTAAGAGACGAAATGCTATGATCCACCTCGGACAACTCTCTCGGCTCATTCTCCTCAACAGACTTGGCGGTGCCCTGAGTCACCTTCTCCAACATCTCTTCGGAGTAGCTCCGAACACCCCCCACACTCGACAAAACGATAGGCTGCCGACCGAACGCCCCTGCCGTCTTCGGCTGCTCAATTATTATGACGAATCCTTTGCCCTTCTGAGACTTCGCCACAACTTCCTGGTGTGGCTCGGCGACTTCGCCACTCTTGCTCGGCCGAACAACGGTCTGCTCGGTCGGCTCCATCACCTCCTTTCCCTTACCCGCTCGACTGACGACTTGGTCCGAGGCGGGGGTCTCATCCGAAGGAGTAATCTTACCCTTTTTTTTTCTAAAAAGAAAGGGGAGAAACTGACCTTGAAGTGACTGCTACGGTGGGAAAAGTTTGCCGAAGCAAAGGAACGCCTCGCCGCGACAGCTAGCAGCACCACCCAGGAGCTAAAAACTTCGATGGTAAAAAGTAAAAACTTGAGAGAGAAAGTGAAAGTGAATAACGAGACTTGGGTTGAGGGGGGTGAAGATTTATAGTAAAAAAGAAAAGTCCCTTGGGCTTCCAAACGCAAGGGCGCGACTTTTGGGCCGCCCTCGAAACGTCGCGAAGGCCCGAAACGACTTTGTCTTTTCACCAAGTCAAGTAGTTCGGCACAACAGGCTCGAAATCCGAGCAACGCGCGATCCGAACCCGACAGCAAAGGGACCGGTCGACTCGCCGAGCAAGGGCCCCTCCGGCAGCCCAGAACGTCGCTCGACCATCCGAACTCTCAGACCCCCGGTCGGCTAACCGAGCAAGTGCCTTCCCGAGCGTCAAAACGGAGAAAATTCACTTTCTCCTCAATTTTCGTGTAAGATCTCGATCAGACGGCCCAGATCCCGCCAACGACGCTAAATGACAAGATAGCATTTTCTTGGGAACTGAGCCCGTCTTGAGATTCGCGCCACCATCTGACAACTCAGATCGCGCCACATCGCCCGGACGAGACACTTCGGACTCAGGCGCTCCGCCCCTGTCTGAAGAAGCCAGAGAAAGTTTTGATTAAAAGTTTTAAGGCACTGCCCTCGGCGAGCCCCCCGGGCCCCTGGTCTCGGTCGGTTAACCTCTCACCCGTGAGCAACTCGAAGCCTACGGCCTCGGAGCCGAAACCACGAATCGTCCAAGGATTGGAGAGAAACCACCGTCTCACGGGGCCCAGTCAAAAGCAGATCGGCACGCCTCCCATCTCTAACTCCTTCGGGCTGACAACCATCAAAAGCCGTCAGCCCGGAAGGAAGACAGAGATCGGAAGAGACCAATCATTCCGAAGCTGTAGTCCCTCAGCTCCGAACTTCGGTCGTCACCTCTTTGCCATGATCTCCGCCCGACCCTGACACCCGCATCGGGGCCATCAGAGTCAGGAGAAGATCATGGCGGAAGAATGACCACCCATCCTCCCGAAGCATCTAGCACCCCGAGTCCGGACTCTGGTCATCACCCCTTCTGCCCTGATCTCCTCCGACCCTGACACCCGCATCGGGACCGTCAGAATCGGGAGAAGATCACGGCGGAAGAGTGACCACCTGTCCGATGACCTCAGGGTTAGGATTTTCAAAAGAAAACAGGCATCCACCTTGACTCCGGTCGTCACTTCTTCTGCTCTGATATCCCCCGACCCTGACATCCGCATCGGGGCCGTCAGAATCAGGAGGAGACCATGGCCGAAGAGCAACCACAAAAGGCAGACACCTCCGAGGGCTAAAACTCTACATTGCTGTGACTAAAATGACAAGGGGAATGGGGTACTTATAACCTCCCCTCCAAGAACAAGCCATTATGACCCTCGGGAGACGAAACACCACGCATTAATTGAAGGGCACCATTCTTAATGACCCCGGGAAGTTGGAACGCCGCACAAACCCCGGGACACCATTAATGCTCATGGGAACTGAACCGTATCGAAATTCGCTCCGCCATCCGATGGCCCGGATCGCGCTACCATGCTCGGACTGCCGGACCCTTAGACATCCGGTCGGCTAACCGAGCAAGTGCCCATCCGAGCATCAAAACGGAGAAAACTCACTTTCTCCTCAACATTCGTATAAGATCTCGATCAGACAGTCCAGATCTCGCCAGCGACGCTAAACGACAAGATAGCGTTTTCTTGAGAAATGCGCCTATCTCGAGATTCGCGACACCATCCAATGGTTCAGATTGCACCACGTCGCTCGACCAACCGAACCCTCAGAGCTCAAGTCGGCCAATCGAGCGAGTGCCCATCCGGCGGCCCAGAACGTTGCTCGACCAACCGAACCCTCAGATCTCCGGTCGGCCAACCGAGCGAGTGACCATCCGACGGCCCAGAACGTCGCTCGACCTACCGAACCCTCAGAGCTCCGGTCGGCCAACCGAGCGAGTGCCCTTCCGGCGGCCCAGAACGTCGCTCGACCAACCGAACCCTCAGAGCTCCGGTCGGCCAACCGAGCGAGTGTCCACCCGGTAGCCCAGAACGTCGCTCGACCAACCGAACCCTCAGAGCTCCGGTCGGCCAACCGAGCGAGTGTCCTTCCGGCAGCCCAGAACGTCGCTCGACCAACCGAACCCTCAGAGCTCCGGTCGGCCAACCGAGCAAGTGCCCATCCGAGCATCAAAACGGAGAAAAAAACACCCGAACCATCACAACCGTTGGATCTTCCAGAAATTCGTGCTCCTGATGATGAACGGTCCAGATCTTGCCACGCGCGCTAAACGACAAGATAGCGTTCTCTTGGGAAACGCGCCCATCTCAAGATTCGCGCCACCATCCGACGGCTCAGATTGCACCGCGTCGCTCGGACGGCCGAACCCTTACCCCTCCGGTCGGCCAACCGAGCAAGTGCCCATCCGAGCGTCAAAAGCGAGAAAATGAATGCCGAGCGACTACAACCGTCAGATTTCTCAGAAATTCGTGCTCGCCCAAGATCAACGGTCCAGATCAGGCCACGCCATAAATCAGTATTTAAAAATCAATTTTTATCTATTTAAATCGTTTTATTTATTTAAAAATTGCGAAAAATTACTAAAAATTTGAGAAAATTAACTAAAAATTCTATAAAATAATTAAAAATTCGGGGGGATATTTTTGAGCCCCTGAACGAACAATTATTGCCTAGAATGTACTGTTAAGGTCCCCGAACGACTAGTTAACACATCGTAAAATTAAATAAATAGTCCGAAAAAATAGATAAAAACTGTCAAATGCTCAACAAAGCTTCAGAACAGCTCACGGCTTCAAAAATCACCTCACTACCCCCCTTCAAGATTCGAAAACCCTCCATTCAGACTCCGATACAACTCCACTAGCCACTAAAATAGTTAAGCTACTCCTCAAAGGCTGATCACACTCAGTCTTTAGGAGTGGGGGGCTCGTGATATGGCTAAAAATGGGGTTAAATCGGAACCGTCAAGATTGGGCACGAAATCTTGAAACTCAGGGGTAAAACGGTAATTTCACATACAAACGGGTCCGAAATGGGTACTGGATCTCCTTTTCACAGATCCAATAACCCGCGAACGGATTCACTCCAACTGGGTACGGGTCCCGACCCGAGACAAACCCAAACCAGCAAGAGAAAATCAGGGTCACTGATTTGACCGAATCAACGGGCCTGATTTGCGCTCACCGGGGATCAGGGGTCAGTTTCCTAAACAGATTGTGAGGATTTTACTCCTGACAGTTACACAAGAAATCAGGTCCCTAATCACTCCCTTGGCGACTATAAATACCTCCCCCCTACCACTGTGACCAGGTAATCACTCTTTTTCCACCTTAAGCTCTTTCTTAATCACCACTGATTACTGACAAGAGCGTCTGAGGGTGCGTCACCGGAATCAACCCCGGTGTATCGCACTTCCTTGCAGGTAGCGGCAGAAATCAGAAGGCTTGGATCCGCCGTTCAGGTTTTTCCGCGAACTCACAAATCTCATCTGTTTACCCCCACACCAGAATCAGCGATAACATCCACAAATACTATCTGTTTGCCCCCGCACCAAATTTAGCGGCAACAGATATCAAGGTTGAATAAATCGGATCTGAAGTGGGTGGGGGTAATTAATGGGTAATGGGTTTAACGCTTAATGGGTAGTTTAAGTGGGTTTGGTTATTCAATATAAATGGGTATAGAAAAATATCCAATAAGAACTAAATGGGTTATAGGGTTTTTAAAAAATCCAATGAGAGGTAGGAAAAAAAATAAAATTACCAATAGAAAGTAGGTGTATATATATAACAAAATATATTTTGTACTACAATATGAAAATAATTTGAAATAACTACAAATACAATTATCAATAGAATCAGATTTTTAAATAAACAATCAAGGGTAAAAATAATAATAACACAAATAACAGTACTAATAATAATACCGAACAATAATAATAAAAACAACATCAATAGGGTATAAAAATCATCGTAAGCAGTTACAAATAAAATTATTGATTAGAATAGGGTTTAAAAGAGGATCCAATAATACATTTGAACAAAAGAATTTTGAAAATGAAAAAATAAATTACAAAAAATTTTAATACAGAAAATACACGAAAATACAATTTTAGAAAAACAGGGGTTACAACAAAAAAAAAAGGGATTTAATTAATGGGCTTGTCTTGTGGGCTTACTTTTAAATTAATTAATCAATTAGTCTAGTGGGCTAGATTCTATTCTTAGGTCCATGGGTTTAAAAAAAGGCTAAATAAAAGACTATTGCATGCTAAAAGAGTAAATGAGAGTAAGAAAAATAAAGATGAAAAAATTAGCACGTGCATCGTACGTGCAAACACTTCACTAATTAATTAAAACATAAATTATATATATACATAATATGTACGTAAAAATTAGTTTAATTAATTAATTAAAAATTATAATGCTTCATACACAAATAAAATAAATGCGCACACATTTTATGAAATTCATTTCGAGAAAGAATACACCCAAATACGCGCATCGAAACAAACACGTGCATCGCACGTAAAATATAAAAAATACGAAATTCGACTTTATCAACGAAAAAATGTTAAAGATAATAAAAAAATACAATATAAGAAAATATATTTATTAATTTTATCTATTCCATGACGTAATTGCTACATACGTAGAAAATACGTGCATTATATGTATAATAATATTTTAATCAAAATAAGGGAAAATGAATTTCCGTTTATAAAAATAGATTTGAATACCTAAAATAAACAATTTACGCACATAGAAAATATTACACGTAGCAGTGGAAATACATAGTCGATACGTGCATCAAAATCACATAAAAAGCACATAAAAATATAGAGATTGAAATTTATTATTTTAGTTGATTTAAATAGGATAAAATATACGGAGAATGCATAAATAGTCAGAAATCACAATACGTAATGAAAACACGTTATAAATATTACCAGTAACGGTACAAAATACACGTACGTAACACACAAGGACAAAATTGTCATTTCTAATTTTGCGGGGTATTACACTCTCCCCCCCTTAGAATAGTTCCGTCCCCTGAACTCGCTAGGGTAAAGGTTGTATTTTGTACACGCCAAAGAAAATATTTTATTGTCTATAGAAAACTATAAACATCCAGAAAATAAATGTAGTATAAAAATAAGCAATGAGGAAAAACAAGGCGAACTCTATATAAGAAAAATATGAGTATCAAAATTTTATAAGAATGAAACAAGAAAACTCGAAAAAATAACATAAGGGAATAAATATGACCATAAAGATAAGATAGATTGAAAGAAGTTCCATACAAAATAATATTAGGTAAAGCATTAGATACAACAGAAAATAAACTTAGTCATTAATTTGGAATAGTTCAGAAACAACACAATAAAGAAAATATAGTCAATAGATAATTTATAAGTAGATTTAGTAATCAAATTTTATCAAAGTAATAAGCGGTAGAAAATCGCAAACTGAATTGGTATTGTATAACGAAAATTAGAAATTTAAAACAAGACTATTGGATAACA
Source organism: Hemerocallis citrina (assembly GCA_017893485.1). Lineage (NCBI taxonomy): Eukaryota > Viridiplantae > Streptophyta > Magnoliopsida > Asparagales > Asphodelaceae > Hemerocallis > Hemerocallis citrina. Next base: position 212,944,285 of record CM030361.1, on the reverse strand, counting down.
GTTTGAAAAATAAACGAGAATGAATTTCCGTTAAAAGTATAGACAACATAAAACGATTTTGTATACCAATTAATATCATAAAATAATTTGTAAGGCAAATATGATAATTATACATACGAATTGAAAAGATACAGAAGGCATACAACGAAATAGTTTAGAATTATCAAGTAGAGCAAGAAAATCAACATACAAAAGTATATTTGTATATAGGCATAAAATTTATAATGTGAGCCAACCAATATTATGACATGAAAATTATAAATAGTTTGTAGGAGTAAAAGTAATAATATATTATTGAAATAGTGCGAAAACTAATCATATAGAAATAACTTACGAATTGAAGAAAAGTGTAAACACCAAATTTTATTTTTTGTTACGTGAGTAGACACCAAATCTAAGATAAGTTAGTAGCAAAACAAAATACGATAAAACGGTATGAAATGCTAGAAGATTCAAAATACTAGGAAGAAGATAGTTGATATTAAGTAGTAAATACATAAGTAGGATAGAAATCAATTTAATTACTATAATGCTAGGTTGTAAAATAGTATAAGATAGTACAAAATAGAATAGTGGTATGCAAATATTATAGGAAAATAGGGTAGGGGTTATCTAAGTAGAAAATCTCCTTCTGTTGTAGGTTCGCCTCGTTGGTGTCCAACTATAGACTTGCCTCTACGATCTCAAGTTGTAGAAATGCCTCTATGACACCCGATTGCAGTTTGCCTTCTGGACACTCGGTTGCAGACTTTGCCTCCCCGACATCCAGTTGCAGTTTACCTCCATTGACGTCTAGTTGCATATTTGCCCTCTCGACATCAGGTTGCACCAAAACGAGAGATGGAAAGATGTAATCTTCCATATACACTTAGATATTGGGTGTTATGTTTGAAATTACCGATATAAAAGTGGATGAAAAAGTTGTAAAGGAAATTACAACGACAAAATTATAAAAATAGATAGACTTTAAATATAGGATATACAAAATTTGTAGTAATGAAAATGATTTATAATATTAAGAAGAAAATAGTGTAAAGCATAAGCATGAGATGAAAACACAAATGAAAACGATAATTATGTAGTGCATGTACTATATTGAAGAAGCGTAAAACCACAAAATTAATGAGTAGCGATTAATTGTAAAAATAATATAACAAAACAAATTAGCAGATAATATGCAAAAACAATTGTCACGCCCCGCTTCCCAAAAAAATACGGAATATGGATACGCGACTCAACCCAGTGAATGATTTGCATCATCTATAAGCTGTTCAGGAATCTTTACAAGATCTCACAAAATAATCAGAGTCGGAAGCAAAGAGTCAACCACACACATGCAAAATTGAATTAATAAACCAACAGAATTTACTTGAAACAAAATGTATTAATCTCATATAAATCAGAATCTGGATAAGACAAAATCCTGGGTCACATCGCCTAAAAAAATACAAAGGAATCATCCAAGTACTCAAAATACATTATTTAAAGAAACAATAACAGCAATACAAATAAGCAAGAAATCCAGCACTAATATCTCATTTTGCCAATGCCGTCCGGCAGCTGACCATCCTGACCTGCAATTAATAATTGCAGGAGAAGGAAAAAGAAAACAAGTACCCATCAATTGTAAGTTACGGGTCACTTATAATGTAGGATACAAGTACATGAGAAAGATAAACAAATAGCATGGAATAATGCATCAACAGTAATAAATAGCATGAATCAGTAAAACAAAGTCAACTAGCATGGTATACTAACAGTACAAATGAATGTGTCAAGTATAGTCATATGGCAACTAACAGTGTCCAGTAACAGTAAGCTCAGTATATCAGTGTAACAGTATAACAGTATCATTCCAACAATATCAGTCTAACAGTATCAGTTTTATGTTCTTACAGTCTTGTGTGTATTACTAGCTAGGTAGCACTTCATGCACCCCATATCATAATACATGGTTGCTACAACAAACAGTTTTGCTTTTAGATTTCATAGTGGACCACAATGGGGCAGTGTACTCAGATATCAGTAACATTAGCAGTAGTAGTAAAAGTAACAATAACAGTAACAATAGCAGTAAAAGTAACAGTAGCAGTAACAGTAACAGTATGAAACACTAGTTCCCTTCCAAGTATATGTTTCCATATTTTCCACTATTAGATCTTCCCTTAAGAAACCCCAGCTTTATTACTTTTATTATGGTTATCAACAGACAGGATAGTGCATGAAATAGTGTCCAATTATCATGGTGTAATCAGTATTAGGTTCAGGGAAACAAATAGACATGCATAGGTAATATACGGTCACATAAACGAGCAAAATAATAAATGTTCATATTCAGGACAGCATGACAGTACAGTACTAAAACAGTGATTTTCGTTACTACAGAAATCCAAATCTGAATCCATCGAAGAACCTAGAAAAAAAACTTCCACACGAATCCAGAAATTATATATAAGCCATGTAGTATTTCACAAAATCATAACTCAAAACTGATTTGAATCCAGAAAATACGTTCAGCCAGAAATTAGTAAATCGTATTCAAAGTCAGAAAAACAGCATTAAACCTCTCAAATAAATCCAGGAAAAATCTGGGGTAATCCCCTATATGTCTAGTATCAAAATATAGAGTTTCATAATATTCCAAGAAATTTAGTTTAGTCAACAAAAATCAGAAAACATCAAGAAACGATAGTTTGGCAAATCTGGAATTCCCAACATTACTGTACGAAAACTATAATATCTAGCAAACCGTGAAACAAAATCCAAATCCTCCAAAGGGAGATGAAAATAGAAAAAATAAGATAACTTTCATATTTTATAAATATTTTTCATACAGTAAAAGGAAATAGGGTGAAAATACAATTCTTTACAGAACAGCGAGCAAAATACAGCAAGTATAGCTTTCATAAACAAGCATGAAACGGCGTATAAAACTCATCAATAAAATCTACCAAAATTCTGGGTAACCCTTAGATAGATATAGAAATACTGTGCAAAGTTTCAGATCAAAATAATATAGTTAGGACTAGTATCAAAATAGTTTAATCATCAAAATCATCAAGAAACGAAATCTGAAAATAAAATACACCTCTGTAGTAAAATAGCCATAACTCACTCATATGAAAACAAAATCGATCAAAGTCAGAGAGATTGAAAAGAAGACAGATTTCTCTACCATTCATGTCAAATATAAAAATTAATAATTCTGACCTTAATATGGTATAAAATACAAATCAAAAATGATCATCGACAATTACAGGTTGTTCTCTAACAACAAAACCACCATAAATCATACGAAACTTGTTCCAATCACTATCAAATATGGTATAGAGTCTACTAAGTGTCCAAACATCATGAAATAGAGTATATAACATATTCACAATCATCATATCACATGGATCTCATCAAATACATAATTTCACCTGATTATCTCACACATATGAATAGATCAAGAACGGTCAAACCTAGTTGTTTTCATGTCGATTTTGTATCGTGAGGCAACTATGGTCAATAGCACAATAGAGACAAAACCTATCAAAAATAACACACACACGAGTTTTCTCTAGAACCCAACTACACTATAAGCGGTATTTTTCACTTGTATCATACAAAGGAATTGGAGGACAAGTTACTTGTCTTAACCGAAGACGAAAACGAAGAACACCAAGAATAATGGGAACGGATTCCCGGGTAACGAACAAATTCACGAAATACAATCCACAAACCAATGATCACACGTGCAACTCCGTGCACATGCAAAACCCAAGAGCAAGAGAGAGAGCGTTAGCCTCCTTGCGGCTATTGCTGCTGCTACTGTCGGCGCTGCTGCTGGCCGACGGCGACGGAGGACGCCGGAGGGAGGGAAAGAGAGGTGGAGATGGATGTAGAGATGACGGAGGATTCTCGGGTTGGGTGGTTGCTAGGGGGATCGACGGCTAAGGTGTAGTCGGGGTCGGGGGTAGGTGCAGGTCGACGAAAGGGTGGTTATCGGGGTGCTGGAGTTCAGCGCAAACAACGGAGAGAGAGAGACCGGGACAGAGAGAGAGAGAGAGAGAGGCTAGGGTTAGGGTATTAGGGTTAGGGTTAGGACTGGGAGGGTTTATATAGGGTTTGTAAAGAGATGGGTATTGGGTATTTGGGTTGTGGATAGTTTAGGAGTAGTGATAGGATTAGTTTAATAGGATTTGATTAGGATGCAATTTGTATAGGATTCAAAATAGGATTGTAGGTCAATTTGGCTTTGGTAATCAATTAGGGACCAAAAGCAATAGGATTGGAAATAGGATGAGCAACCAAATTACCATGAGCACCCAAGAACAAAAATAAAGAGAACGAGACCCAAATAATAGAAAAGAACAACAATCGATGAAGAACGAAGCAAAAGACAACAAATCAAACAAAAAAGAGCTCAAAATAAAATAAAATGAATATATAATGAAAACAACTCCAATATACAGTCCAAGAAAAATACAAAAGAGTACAAATACTCAAGAAAGAGAAAAATACACCAAAAATACGAAAAACGAAAAACAGGAGTTACAACAATAGTATCGAATGTAGATAATAAAACAAACTGGTAGGTCATATTTATATGGGTAGAATATTTCAATCTGGTTAAAATATATTGAAATATTAGGATAATATAAGATAATGAAAAGTATAGTATCACAAAATCAAATCATATGAGCAAAATTCAAAGTATAATTGAAATAATCAATGAAGAAAATAATAGTTGCAATAATACAAAAACTAATAACAAATGTAAATGGATAAACATAAAGTGACATAAAAACACGAAAGACAAATATTTAAGATTGAAAGACAGATAAAACAAGTTCAAAAGATCAAGACTATGGAAGATAGACAAAATTTGAAAAATATTGAATGTTGAAAAATACTAGGAAGAAAATCCACGAAAAATAATTTGAAAGGGAAGTGTGTCTATGTGTAATGTATCATGAATGTAGGTTCAAACAAACCATGCTTCTGCTGCACTACTCCGATACCCAGAGAAAACATGCTCGCATACAATCTCACATCAATGTATACGAGGAGAGCATCATGAATGAAATTGAATGCAAGTTCAATAACAACTTTCATTCATAACTCCAACCATCCAATAGGGAAAGGAAAGAGAAAACGTCAGTATATAGAGCAACACAAATGTAAATCACTTACATTTAAATCTCCATAGACTGAACTCACACTTCTAATGTCCACTTTAGGGTGTCGTTCTTTATAAATTTGTACTAATTATGAAGTGTGACTCTGATACCATCTGTAACGCCCCGAATTCCAAATAAGACCGAATTCGAAGTTCCACAAGATCTTTACATTTCACTTCGTACAATTATACAAGGAAATTTGAACTTTTTATAATACAACAGTCTCCTTTACAATTATTTACACAGCGGAAGATAAAATGAAGTACAATAATGAAAAATTATACAATTGCAACATCTTTAACTTTTAAATAAATCAACAGCAACATATCAACTTTATATCTTCATAAATAATCCAATTCCTGCATATAAAACTTTGGGCACGTCAGGTGCTTACAACCGACGAAACTGTTATACACGACCATGCTCTCTATGCCAAAAATATAACGATCTTAATACTTTAACAAACCACAAACATGAATACAAATAAAGTGTTTAATGTGACTACCCTAAACATGTAAGTGTGTGCAATGCCTTAATGCCTAATATAGATATTTTATACTAAGATGACACTAATGCATACTTGTTCAGATTCTATGCATCACATACTACATAGGTCCGAGGGCAAGCAACTACGTACTCTAAATTAAAGGGTTCGATCCCTCGCCATGACAACTACCCAGTAATAAAGCAAGGTTTAGATTATTCCACAAGTACGGATCCCAGTCCCGGAGTCCACGGCCCGACTGTTATAACAGACTCCTCATCGTGCGAATATCCCACAAAATGCCCCTCTAGCCTCGGTATACGTATATACATTGGAGTACGGCAAACTATCTGCTCGACTAAACATAGTCCTGAATTTAAAATAAAAGCTCGTCTCCCACGAAGCAACCACAATCCCAGAATCCACCGTCCGACTGGGTCTATAGTCCCGGAATTCACCGGCCGACTATATAGAGTGCCCCACTTACGTTTGCCCAAGTTTTACTACATCTTCACTTATGTGCCTAGTATTTAAGTTCAAGACATGAATTAATTATCATACCTAGAGTTAGTCTTACCCCCTACCGGACTTAATCACAAATACTGAGATAGCTCCATGGCCATATCTCAAATTATAACTCAAATCTTTTAATTTAACAATGTCGGTACCCGTTGTCTCATTAAACTCTAGATTACAACCTTTCATGTACAAGAATCCATGGGTACTCATACCCTTCAATAATCATGTATTAAACTCAATGTATTCTTATCTACAACTTATCCACAATTCAATCAATGTCTTATCTTAACATTCTCATAATTCATTTATTCATTTACAATTCACTTTAAGTCTCATTAGCAATTTAGGACTCATGAAATATCTCAACCCACATCAAATATTTCTTACCCAAATGAGTGTATAATCTCTTCAAGCGAAATCAATTCACATGAATATTTTACTCTTCTTCTAAAATAAATGTCATATACTCAAATAAACAATTTTGAAATTAATAACTCATTTTCTATCCCAATTTATCCTTTTTTTAATTTTTCAAATATACATGAAAAATTCTAAAACTATTTTTAATAAATTCTATTTCATTTTATAGGGATTCTAGAATTTTCTCCCAAATTTTATTCACATAAAAACCCCTTCAAAAATATAAAAAAACATTAAAAAAATCAAAATGTGGCCATCAGGTTTCGAACCCAAGCCAACCGCCAGCTACAATAAGCGCCCAAGGTACACACCGAAAGCCACTAAGTCCAAGTGGACTTGGTGTTATGAAGCCAAATCGGAATCCCCATATACCAACTTTCGGGTCTCGGATTTATTTAAACAAAATGGGTCTAACAAGTTTCGAACCCAAGACCTCCCGCACGCTACAATAGCGCTCTGTGGTGCACTGGCTAGCCAATAATTCCAAGTGTGATTACTGACATTGAATTACACTAATATGCTTTTGTTCAATCTTGTTGTTATTCAATTATTTTCACAAACTCGATTTTTCATTTGATCTAATGTTTCATTAGACTGCAAGTATTTCATCTAGACTGAGTTTCTTTTCAAACAGTAACTCACAAATTTTTAATTGATATTTTGGACATTAAATTTAAATTTCAACTTATTTCCTCTTATTAATAAACATGAATTGAATTTCTTCAATTTAATCAAAAATAGCAATCTGTATCTCTTACAAACAAATAAATGAATTTATGTGTATCAAATAAATTTTACGAAAATTCCTTTTAAACCACAAGAGAAAATCTCAATATTTTTTTATATAATTTTATATTTTGATATTTGTAAATTAGCATGCATATTTGTTCATGGCAAATACTCATTATTTCTTTTTCTCATTTCCAACTAACATGATGACAATTAATTTCTTAATCATAACAAAATTTTCTTCAATTCAATACACATATAATAGCATGGATTTGTTCTATATTTATTACATCAATGCTATCTATACTACTCATTTAACATATTAGCATGCATTTTCTACATTTAGAAAGCACAAGATCACCCACCTCTTATGAAGAATAAGCAAACATAATGATGAGACACAACTTCTAGGGACTCCTAGCTCCAATGCAACTCCTAGTCCTTCTCCTCCTAGCAAGAACACTCCAAAAAGTCTCCAATGCAACAAGAACACTCTCTACCTCTCTTTCTTTTTCCTCTCTCTAATTTGTTTTGTTTTTGTGTGAAAAGAGAAAAAATACAAGGGTGTATTTATAGGGCTAATATGCAAATTTCACCCACCTAATAACTACCCACTCACCTTTCCACCTCCCCACTCTCCACCTTTTCAACTCTTCTAACTCACGACCTCTTTCATCCCATAACTGGTCCCCCACTCTCTCTCCCTGTACACGTGCACGTGTTGTGCACTAGTGCACACACACACAAAAATAAATACAAATGCTATAATTTTAATATGTGTATTAAAAGTTGTTACATGTCATGTGTGAGTCCATGCACAACAAAAAAATGGAATTTAATTAATGGGCTTGTCTTGTGGGCTTGCTTTTTAATTAATTAATCAATTAGTCTAGTGGGCTAGAATCTATTCTTAGGTCCCTTCGTTTAAAGAAAGGCTAAATAAAAGACTCTTGCAAGCTAAAAGAGTAAATGAGAGTGAGAAAAATAAAGATGGAAAATTTAGTACGTGCATCGTACGTGCAAACACTTCACTAATTAATTAAACATAAATTATATATATACATAATATGTACGTAAAAATTATTTTAATTAACTAATTAAAAATTATAATGCTTCATGCACAAATAAAATAAATGCGCACACATTTTATGAAATTCATTTCAAGAAAGAATACGCCCAAATACGTGTATTGAAACAAACACGTGTGTCGCACGTAAAATATCAAAAATACAAAATTTGACTTTATCAACGAAAAATGTTAAAGATAATAAAAAAATACAATATAAAAAAATATATTTATTAATTTTATATATTCAACGACGTAATTGCTACGTACATAGAAAACACATGTATTATACGTATAATAATATTTTTAATAAAAATAAGGAAAAATAAATTTTCATTTATAAAAATATATTTGAATACCTAAAATAAATAATTTAAGCACATAGAAAATATTGCACGTAGCGGTGGAAACACATAATCGATACGTGCATCAATAACACATAAAAAGCACGTAAAAATGTAGATACTGAAATTTAATAATTTAGTTGATTTAAATAGGATAAAATATACGGAAAATGCATAAATATTCAGAAATCACAATATGTAATGAAAACATGTTAAAATATTACCAGTAACGGTACAAAATACACGTGCGTAACACACAAGGACAAAATTGTCATTTCCAATTTTGCGGGGTGTTACACAACCAGGTTTAGCAGCATGATGTACCACTTTGGCCTCAAGGAGGGCAAGGATGTGGTGGTCCCCGAGTACAGCTACAGCAGATTAGAGGAAGGTGACCCAAAGAAGGGGAAGGAGGAGACCACCTCGGAACCTCAGGAGATGAACGAACCTCCTACCACAGGCAACTAGGTGCTCCATTGATAAAAAAATGGCTGTGAATGCAAATTACGGGCCGCTTGTAGTGCAGGATACAAGTACAGGAAAAAGAAATAAACAACATAGCATGGAATAAATATGACAACAAAATAGAACAACTAGTATGAATCAAGAAACAAAATCTAGTAACATGATATACTAACAGGTACAGGTAACATGTATTCAAATCAAGGGTCAAGTATATATTTGCTGGCTGAACGTGCATTCATAGCATCATCATTCCCTCCCCTTATTGCATCCATTTTGGATCTGAATCCACTAACAACCACAGTGAGATCCAAACCCAATTTATCTAAGAGTTTGGGGTTTGAAGATGATGGCAGGCCAGGGGGGGTTATGATTTGGGGGAACTGCTCATTACTGATTGGAATTGTTCATTTGGTTGGTGAGGAGAAAAAGGCGGTAAGGAAGAGGATGATACACACCCAAATAAAGAGTGAAGCTGATTGTATAAGTGTGTATCATAGTAAATGTAAATAGTGAAAGTATAGGGACTTAAGTGCAAGAGTGTAATGTACATAATATGCACGCATAATGAAAGCTATAAATAAAATGGGGCAGCTCAGTTATGAGATGTCTGATTTGTGGGCAATACCATCTCGTTCTTGATTCTTCTTCAGGGTCTCTCTCAGACCCTAACTCTCTTCTACTTCTTCCAATAATCAATTCCTTGTTTCTTGAGTTCTTCAATGGCGATGATGCGGTTTCGAACGTATCAAATGAGATCAGAGCCATCCGATCAAACTGGGAATTTCATTGACGACGTTCAATTCCATCAAGAAACTTCACTGTCTGATACTAAAGGGGTACTAGGTGTGTCGCCAGAGCTGGATTTGCAACAATGTCAACAAACCTTAGAGGCGAGATTCGGTGGTGTCAAGTCAAAAATTTGTCTCGAAATTTGTCATCGTAAATGTCCCTTGTTCGTGCGCAGTTGCAGCATCTGACCCAGCAAGTTGGGGAATTGGTTGCTTCATCTAGACCAAATCAAGAACTTGAGGAGGTAATTTCAGTACTTGAACCTATCGGTAAGCATAAACCTGATCTTGATAAATGTTCGATTGAAGCAAAATTAGGTTCATATGAAAAGAGTAGGATCAAATGGTTAATGGAAGAAATTTTGATTGCTATGGTATGGTAAATTCTTATCCTAACATTTCCCAATTCAACCCTGTCGTCAAAGAACAAGTTTTAGGGGTGAGGGTTCAATCAGCTAAGAAAAATAGGGAAAGTGCACCAAGTGTTTGATCATATGCCCTTGAGAAATCAATGGTTTAAAGCTCGCAGCCAAGGCAATCAAAATTGGAAGATGAAGGGAGAAAATTGCATAGTATTTAAACAGAAGTGGAACTTGAGACAACAAAGTGTAATCGAGGAATAGTTTCAACTGTTCTTCAAGACGTAAATCAAAGTTTCCTTATTACTGCTTGTTATATGGGTGGAGTAGAGAGTGCTTTGCTGAAGAATTTGGTTAGTGAAGTTGAGGGAAGCAAGGATGGCTAGTGAAGTTGAGGGAAGCAAGGAGAGCAAGATTTTCGGAATTAGGTTGAAGCAGTATAAATCAAAAGGAGCTGAGGCTGATTTTCTAAACTTAAGGCATAAATAGAATTTTATACTCAACATGGAAGGGTGTTCAAAAAAAGTTTTTCTCAAGCATTTCCTAATTGCCAACACAGGGAGTCATATTCATCTCCTCACATTCATGCAAAGTTTTTATTCTATTTGATGTTAGGAATTCTTTGTACTGTTGGATTTGGTCACTTAGCTACATTTGGAGTGCCTCATGTTGTCCTTATGCATTTATTAAAATGGTGTTTAATTTGTCTCGAAGGAAAATTTCTTGAATGGTTTCATTGGTGGGAGGAATTTAGAGGAGTGAAGATCTTGGAGAAGCATCACAAGACAGTTGTGATGCCTAGGGCCACCATTTTGGAAATAGAAGTCAATGGTTGAATTCCATCAAGGCCGATTTAGTGGTCTCAGATGTTGTACCCATAGCATGACGAGTTGTTACTGATGCATGGATTCACACTGTTTGTGTTACAAATATCAATTGGGATTTTATATATGCATAGTATGTCATGGCGGCAGGAAATCATCACGGTTCAATAGTTTGGCAGATAGTTGAAGATTGTGCACATTGTTAATTCCTACTACGAATTCCTAGATATTGGCCAATGCCTTTTTTAGAAGTAATTATTGTGCCCCTGTTGGTTAGAAGGATGCACAAGTCTCAGTCAGAGATGAGGAAAGAGATCAGAATCGACGAGGATGTGAAGCTGGTCATTTTCAATTTTTGTGGGCAGCCAGCTGTTAGAAAATGAGTATTTTATACACCATTTACGAACCGATTTTTGAGCAATTTTTTGAGTAAGATCCTCAATGAATTATTGAGAGATATTGATTGATTTGTGTTCTCCTTTGTGAGTAGATCAAAATCATATATTGGTTTGCTAAAATCGGTTAAGGGGTGAATGAGAAATTGTCTCTCAAAGTGAGTAGTTTTCATTCTTGAAATGGGTTAAGGGAACATAGTCCCACATCGGAAAAATCAAAGAAAATAGAAAAGGATATATAGCAACCTCCTTCTTATCATTGTAAGATATCTAGAAGAGAGGCTCTCTCTTGCGCGCGCAGGGGGGGCGGTGCAAATCTCGGACCGGATTACATGCGACTTGTGTGCGCCCGCACGACCTGCGGACACGAATGCCGGACCGACTTGACCCCACCCCGTGCAGAGCCACTTTTTGCTACAGTTTTGATTTTTCTTTTTGTAACGGCTGAAATAAATATGAATGCAGAAACAGTTCTGTCTGCCGTTTCAGTGCTGTATTTAACGCTTTGTCTGCCGTTACACTGAAGGCAGTGAATGATGTCTACCGTTACAGTGTCGGCATTCAATTGGTTGTCTGCCATTACAATGAAGGCATTAACAGCCATGTCTACCGTTATGGTTTTAACCCAGCCCCTATAAATAGATGCCTCGCCTCTACTTTCTTCCCTGCACAACAGATCTTCTTTCTCTCCTTCTCTAGGTACTGTTCGGTTCTTCTTTTCTGATTTTTATTGGTAAGTCGGTGATAGGGTTCAAGCGCTGCTGCTCAGTTCGGGAGTGCTACGTGGTGCCTACGTGATCGCTTCGGTCGTTGTATCCTGAGAGACAGACTCCTCAGTTCATTCCAGCAACCGGAAGAGGCAAAATCTATTTTAAGGACACTGTGTGATACACATGCCTCGATTTCTCAAATTGTAATCTAATATTACTTCTTGTAAGTTGTTTATTTAATTTTTCTTTTTCTTTTCTTTTGGTTTTCCTTCTCTTCTGTTCCCTTCTCAGTTTTCTGTGCCTCTCAATCCTTTCATTGTAAAAAGGAATTTTGTAAAGAATATTTGTAACAAAATTAAAACAGATTTTGGATTTCTTTGATTTCAAGTTTTGAGGCACGGTTTTTTTCTTTTTATTTCTTTAATCTGGAAAACTTACACTCGTGTTGTGTAAATTTCATAATCAAAATGACTACTGCATCGGACAATGCTACTGTGTCTGAAACGGTCTACGTGCCGGTTGCTGATACGATGCAAGAACTGAATGTTGCTGTGGCACGAGTGCCAATGCCCACCGTTGTACCTGTCTCAGTCTCCCATGGGGAGAAACCTGAGAAGTTCAACAGGCAGAACTTTAAAAGGTGGCAACAGAAGATGATGTTCTATCTGACCACACTGAATCTTGCAAGATTCTTGAACGAAGATGCTCCAAATCTTTAGAAAGAGGAGCAAGATAACCAAGTCATTGCCGCTGTGGATGCTTCATTGGCTATGCACTTAACAGTAGTGTCTATCGGTTCTTGGTGTACAAATCCGATATCACTGAGATATCAAAGAACACGATAATGGAATCTAGAAATGCATCGTTGTTTGGAGATGTATTTCCATGTAAGTCAAAGGAGGAACCAAGTTCCTACAAATGAACACATGAGACTATCAATGAAGATAGTGAAGACCAAGATGAAGAAGTTGAGGAGGAACCTCGACGCAGTAAAAGAACAAGAACGGAAAAATCTTTTGGTCCGGATTTCTTGACTTTTATACTTGAAGGAGAACCCCAAACCTTCAAGGAAAGCGGTGAACTCTAGTGATGGTCCTCAATGGAAAGAAGCCATCAAGAGTGAAATTGATTCTATCTTGCAAAATCATACATGGGAATTAGTGGATCTTCCACCGGGTAGTAAACCTTTAGGTTCCAAGTGGATCTTCAAGAGAAAAATAAAACCTGATGGATCAATTGATAAATATAAGGCAAGACTTGTAATTAAAGGTTATAAACAAAAGGAAGGTCTTGATTACTTTGATACATATTCTCCTGTGATGAGAATAAAGTCCATTAGGATGGTACTTGCCGTAGCAGCTCTACGCAATCTTGAAGTACATCAAATGGATGTAAAAACAGCTTTTTTTAATGGAGATTTAGATGAAGAAATCTACATGGAACAACCTGAGGGTTTTTCAGCTCCAGAACAAGATGCCTCCCCTCTACTTTCTTCCCTGCACAACAGATCTTCTTTCTCTCCTTCTCTAGGTACTGTTCGGTTCTTCTTTTCTGATTTTTATTGGTAAGTCGGTGATAGGGTTCAAACACTGATGCTCAGTTTGGGAGTGCTACGTGGTGCCTACGTGATCGCTCCGGTCGTTGTATCCTGAGAGACAGACTCCTCAGTTCATTCCAGCAACCGAAAGAGGCAAAATCTATTTTAAGGACACTGTGTGATACACAGGCCTTGACTTCTCAAATTGTAATCTAAGATTACTTCTTGTAAGTTGTTTATTTAATTTTTCTTTTTCTTTTCTTTCGGTTTTCCTTCTCTTCTGTTCCCTTCTCAGTTTTCTGTGCCTCTCAATCCTTTCATTGTAAAAAGGAATTTTGTAAAGAATATTTGTAACAAACTTAAAACAGATTTTGGATTTCTTTGATTTCCAGTTTTGAGGCACGGTTTTTTTCTTTTTATTTCTTTAATCTGGAAAACTTACACTCGTGTTGTGTAAATTTCAGAATCAAAATGACTACTGCATCGGACAATGCTACTGTGTCTGAAACGGTCTACGTGCCGGTTGCTGATACGACGCAAGAACCGAATGTTGCTGCGGCACGAGTGCCAATGCCCACCTTTGTACCTGTCTCAGTCTCCCATGGGGAGAAACCTGAGAAGTTTAACGGGCAGAACTTTAAAAGGTGGCAACAGAAGATGATGTTCTATCTGACCACACTGAATCTTGCAAGATTCTTGAACGAAGATGCTCCAAATCTTAAGAAAGATGAGTAAGATAACCAAGTCATTGCTGCTGTGGATGCTTCATTGGCTATGCACTTAACAGTAGTGCCTATCGGTTCTTGGTGTACAAATCTGATATCACTGAGATATCAAAGAACACGATAATGGAATCTAGAAATGCATTGTTCTTTGAAGATGTATTTCCATGTAAGTCAAAGGAGGGACCAAGTTCCTCTAAACGAACACATGAGACTATCAATGAAGATAGTGAAGACCAAGATGAAGAAGTTGAGGAGGAACCTCGACGCAGTAAAAGAACAAGAACGGAAAAATCTTTTGGTCCGGATTTCTTGACTTTTATGCTTGAAGGAGAACCTCAAACCTTCAAGGAAGCGGTGAACTCTAGTGATGGTCCTCAATAGAAAGAAGCCATCAAGAGTGAAATTGATTATATCTTGCAAAATCATACATGGGAACTAGTGGATCTTCCACCGGGTAGTAAACCTTTAGGTTCCAAGTGGATCTTCAAGAGAAAAATAAAACCTGATGGATCAATTGATAAATATAAGGCAAGACTTATAATTAAAGGTTATAAACAAAAGGAAGGTCTTGATTACTTTAATACATATTCTCCTGTGACGAGAATAAAGTCCATTAGGATGGTACTTGCCGTAGTAGCTCTACGCAATCTTGAAGTACATCAAATGGATGTAAAAACAGCTTTTCTTAATGGAGATTTAGATGAAGAAATCTACATGGAACAACCTGAGGGTTTTTCAGCTCCATGACATGAAAAGAAAGTGTGTAAACTGGTGAAGTCATTATATGGCTTGAAACAAGCTCCAAAACAGTGATTGCTAAATCCACGATAGAATCAGAATTTATTGCATTGGACAAATGTGGGGAAGAGGCTGAATGGTTACGCCACTTTCTTGAGGATATTCCAATGTGGACGAAGCCTGTGCCTCCAATCTGCATACATTCAGATAGTCAATCTGCAATTTGTAGAGCACAGAGCAATATGTATAATGGTAAATCTAGACATATTCGTCGAAGACATAATACCATTAGACAACTACTCTTTACTGGGGTTATCTCTATGGACTATATAAAGTCAAAGGATAACATTGCGAATCCGCTAACCAAAGGGTTAAACAGAGAGTTAGTTGATAAATCATCGAGGAGAATGGGACTAATGTCCATGAAAGAATAAGTCGATACAATGGACACCCAACCTAGCTGACTGGAGATCCCAAGATCTAGGTTCAAAGGGACAACTAAATTGTAAAGACCAAGTTGGATCACCGTGGGGATTTTCCCATGTCCATTCCCATGATGAAACAGTGATGCCCGTAAGGTAACAGGTTAAGCTAGGCTTTTAATGATTCTTATGCGTTGGATATCCGAGCAGAGTAATGCGGGTTACTCTTAAGTAAGAAATCACCTATGTAAGAGGGAAGAAGAGCCGCTTCCAAGGAAATAATATAGGGCAATATTCCTGTTAAACTCTTGCAGAACCAGGCATATGTTCATGGCCAAAACGAACATAACAGTGAGAACGAAAAATGCATTAGAAAGATTTCTGTGTGAGATATGTCATCGTTTACACAAATGACAGAACAGTTCAAAGACATCGCGTCTACTGTTTAGTTAGTAAAGTAATCAATCGTTGAATTCTATCACCAAGTCTGTCGTGTCAGTCTGTCCTGTCTGTGGTCGTCAATTTTCATTCATGTGGGGATTGTTAGAAAATGAGTGTTTTATACACCATTTACGAACCGATTTTTGAGCAATTTTTTGAGTAAGATCCTCAATGAATTATTGAGAGATCTTGATTGATTTGTGTTCTCCTTCGTGAGTAGATCAAAATCATATATTGGTTTGCTCAAATCGGTTAAGGGGTGAATGAGAAATTGTCTCTCAAAGTGAGTAGTTTTCATTCTTGAAATGGGTTAAGGAAACATAGTCCCACATCGGAAAAATCAAAGGAAATAGAAAAGGATATATAGCAACCTCCTTCTATCATTGTAAGATAGCTATAAGAGAGGCTCTCTCTCGCGCGCGTAGGGGGAAATCTCGGACCGGATTACATGCGACTTGTGTGCGCCCGTACGACCTGCGGACACGAATGCCGGACCGACTTGACCCCACCCCGTGCAGAGCCACTTTTTGCTACAGTTTTGATTTTTCTTTTTGTAACGGCTGAAATGAATATGAATGCAGAAACGGTTCTGTATGCCGTTTCAGTACTGTATTTAACGCTTTGTCTGCCGTTACACTGAAGGCAGTGAATGATGTCTGCCGTTACAGTGTCGGCATTCAATTGGTTGTCTGCTGTTACAATGAAGGCATTAACAGCCTTGTCTGCCGTTACGGTTTTAACCCAGCCCCTAT
Source organism: Hemerocallis citrina (assembly GCA_017893485.1). Lineage (NCBI taxonomy): Eukaryota > Viridiplantae > Streptophyta > Magnoliopsida > Asparagales > Asphodelaceae > Hemerocallis > Hemerocallis citrina. The sequence continues at coordinate 212,927,402 of CM030361.1, read as the reverse complement.
AAATAGAGGCCTCCCCTCTGCTTTCTTCCTGCACAACAGATCTTCTTTCTCTCCTTCTCTAGGTACTGTTCGGTTCTTCTTTTGTGATTTTTATTGGTAAGTCGGTGATAGGGTTCAAGCACTGCTGCTCAGTTCGGGAGTGCTACGTGGTGCCTACGTGATCGCTCCGGTCGTTGTATCCTGGGAGACAGACGCCTAAGTTCATTCCAGTAACCGGAAGAGGCAAAATCTGTTTTAAGGACACTGTGTGATACACAGGCCTCAACTTCTCAAATTGTAATCTAAGATTACTTCTTGTAAGTTGTTTATTTAATTTTTCTTTTTCTTTTCTTTCGGTTTTCCTTCTCTTCTGTTCCCTTCTTAGTTTTCTGTGCCTCTCAATCCTTTCATTGTAAAAAGGAATTTTGTAAAGAATATTTGTAACACCAGCTAGAACACCAGCTAGATGGAAATTGAAGCAAGAGTGGCTTCCTTCTAATTGGCTTTGTCTGGTTTGTGGTGCAGCTGACAAATAAGAGCTTCTTCCAAACTTTATAACGCTAGCCAAATAAACTTACACGCCTGACCTGATGGGAGTATCTAATTGCATGCTTGGATAAATTGGATATGGTACTGTCAATGAAGCATTAGCATGCAAGTTACCATTTGTCTTTGTTCGCAGGGATTTTTTTAATGAAGAACCATTTCTAAGAAGCATGCTTGAGCATTACCAGGGTGGTGTTGAGATGACTAGGAGGGATTTGCTCACTGGCCATTGGACACCTGATCTGAAAATATGGGAGGTTATGCTGGAAATTGGGAGGAAGCAAATAGCAAAAATGTAGGTTTTCATATTTTGCACTGGTGGTATTTTGGGGACCCATACTTGTACTGTAGCAATGAAGGTAGATGGACTGCACCTAAAAGATGGGAAAGAGGAACATTTAACTCCTGAAATGGCAGATTTATGGGAGGTTCTCTGTTGGGAATTCTTTTGTTACCTTCAAAATATGATCCATTGACTGGATGGAAACTCACAGTATACAGATTCCTGAAACTCCTCAAGTAAAAATATAAAAGTTGCTGACTACGATGAAGGTTTCGGTTAGATACTCACAAATTGCCTACATTTAGTCATGGAAGCTACTATCACCACTGCCTAAGAGTTATCCATCTTTGTTTGTTCAATTGATTTCCTTGTTCGACCTTGAGACAAGGTTTGAATGAAAGGGGAGGAGTTGATACACACTTAAAATAGAGAGTGAAGCTGAATTGTAAAAGTGTGTGTAAGAGTAAATGTAAATAGTGAAAGTACGGGGACTTAAGTGCAAGAGTGTAATGTCACTACAACACACGCTGGATTTACCGGCGTATTTTTTCCGGCGTTTTACCAATCGCGCCGGGGTAGGATAAGACCAGGATAGGGTCGCAAAAATGTATAGTTATACACCGGCGGCCTCTAAAAAACGCCGGTGAATTATAATATTCACCGGCGTTTTTATAAAAACACGCCGGTGAATAGAAAGCGGAAATATACCCCACAAATTCTCTCACATTCACCGGCGTTTATTAATAAAAACGCCGGTGAATATACAGGGATTAATTCCCCAATCCTGCTGTGAAACCCTTCCTTTTTTTTTTACCAAACCCTAAGTTTCCCCGTGCCGTCGCCATTGGGCCTCCTTCCTTTCCTCGACAACTCCTCCGTCGACGTCGCCATTGGGCCTCCTTCCCTTCCTCGACCCACGCTCAGTCATTTCTCTCTCATCGCAAGTACTCTCTCTCTCTCGCGCTCTCTCTCTCTCTCTACTTCTTGATTTTGTGATGGTAATGGTTTGATTGTAATGGTGCGATTTTGTGATTGTAATGGTGCGATTTTGTGATGGTAATGGTACGATTGATTCTGTGATGTTTATGTTTGTGGGAATTTTGGGTGGTAATGGTTCGATACTCAATTTAGGGGAGATCTCGATTTAGGGATAGCTAGCTTCGTTTGTGATACTCAATTTTGGGTGGTAATGGTTTGATACTCAATTTTTGGTGGTAATGGTGCGATTGATTCTGTGATGTTTATGTTTGTGATAGCTAGTTTCATTGATTTTATTTTCATCAACTGAAACTTTAGCATGATGGTTCAAGAGGCTTGTTGGTTCTTCTTGGTTCTTGTTGATTATCGGCTGAAACTTTAGCAAAATCCGAGCGTGATCATAAATTAATAAACTAGCATTGGTTCTTGTTGGTTCTTCTTGTTGATTATTAGCTAAGCTAGCTTCTTGTTGGTTCTTCTTGTTGATTTTCGGCTAGGCTAGCTTCTTGTTGATTCTTGTTGAAGCTACTATTTTTGGTGAACATAGCATGGTTTGGGTAATTCCATCCCAACTAAATCATTGATGTTTCTGGCTCCAAAAGAAACCTGTACAAGGTTTGTTCTGACCAATTCTTGTACAGATTTTGGGAATTCTGATGTTTTTAGATCCAGGATCACAAATTTTTATTAGGCTGTGATTGGATTGTTTAGTGACTGTCAACAAGTGTTCTTAATTGGGCTATGAATAGAAAGAGACGAGTTGGAGTGGAGATCTGGAAACCCATATAGAGACATCTCGTTCATAATAATTTATTATTATTGTTGTTCTTGTCTCTCTTGTTGTTCTTGCTAATGTCTCTTTATGTGCGTTTGCTGAAGAGAAAGCAGGGATGAGAGAGAGATGAGGAAAATGCCGCTATGTTAGCCTGGTGTATCCTCATTCTCTACCATTCCTCTTTCTGGCTTCTATATTTGGTTTCCTTCTACGATAACAGTTCCTTAAAACTACACTTGATATGAGCTCTATTCTTATTGCCATCTTAGCATAATTTTTTTACCAAAATGGGTTAATTGTCAACTAAGGATATTGTATGTAAACCAAAATCCTCCAAATCTGTACAAGAATTGGGCTGAACAAACCTTGTGCAGGTTTCTTTTGAAGCCACAAACATCAATGATTTAGTTGGGATGAAGAATTAATAGACAAACATATATGCTTAGATACTGGAAATTTTCATTTTCTTTTACTGTTAAAGAAGCTGAATTCATGCATCTGATTGTCATGTTAGCATGATTTTTTTACCAAAATGGGTTAACTGTCAACTAAGGATGTTGTATGTATACCAAAATCCTCCAAATCTGTACAAGAATTGGGCTGAACAAACCTTGTGCAGGTTTCTTTTGGAGCCACAAACATCAATGATTTAGTTGGGATGAAAAATTAATAGACAAACATATATGCTTAGATACTGGAAATTTTCATTTTCTTTTACTGTTAAAGAAGCTGAATTCATGCATCTGATCGTCATCTTAGCATGATTTTTTTACCAAAATGGGTTAACTGTCAACTAAGGATGCTGTATGTATACCAAAATCCTCCAAATCTGCATGTTTTTTTTTAAAAAAAATTTAAATTATATACCTATACCGGCGCTTTTACAAATGCCGGTATAGCTTCCAAACAAAATTACAGCACTTAGAAATACCCATACACTAGCATTTTTACGGCCGCCGGTGTATAACCAAGATTTACCAGCAGCATGAAAAAACGTCGATGTAGACCCATAGTATTCTGCGACGCTCGCTTCGGTGGCATTTGGACCGGCGGTTTTAAAAATGCCGGTGAATGCTTCACCGGCGTTTTTAAACGCCGGTGTAAATTTAAAAAAACGCCGGTAAATCCAGCGTGTGTTGTAGTGTGTGCGTAATATGCATGTGTAATGAAAGCTATAATTAGAAAGGGGCAACTCAGTTATGAGATGTCTGATTTGTGAGCAACTCCATCTCGTTCTTCATTCTTCTTCTCTGCTATTATTCTTCTCCTTCGCTATTGTTCCCATTGAGTTCAGGTCTCTTTCAAACCCTAACTCTCTTGTTCTTCTTCCTATCATCAATTTCATGTTTCTTGATTTCTTTAATGGCGGCGATGGAGTTTTGAATGCATCAGAGGGCCAAAGATTCCTACGGAAACCATTCCCCTAGAGCAGTGGTCGCCGTAGAAGAAATCTACTGAGGGGGTGGTGGAGGGCTGAATGGGGAGTGATAAGATTTCTAGGGTTTGGAATTGAGGATTTGAATTGGTGCTGGTGAGGGAGAATGAGCGAAGGACATTGGATGTGCGTATGGAGAGGCAAGGGTGGTGGTGGTGATAAGGTGGGTGTAGAGAGAATGTTGGGTCAAGTGGTTTTGAGGAAGGAGAAGAGGGGGAGATTTCGCTATTCAAGAATTTTTATGTTAAAAATTTGTAAAATATTAGTGGATGCTGACATCACAAAAGTTAATACATGGAGTCTTATGGGGTAGTTGGTTCACGAATTGGAAAATTCCTGGGAATGTGAGGGTTGGAATAAAGATTCCCCAAAATATTGCATTATCACATTTGGTATAATACATTGCATTCGTGGGAATTCTTTATTATTGTAGATTTTTTGGTTATTTTATTGTTTGTTATAGGATTGGAATCCTCAAATCCCATGATTTTTGGGGGCGAATATATTTTTTTAATTCTAGTTTTTTGGGTTATTTTATTGTTTGTTATGGAAATCCCATGGAAATCCATAAATCCCATGGTTTTTGAAGTTAAAATTTGGGTACTTGGCTTTTAAAAAAAGGAATTTTGAGTTAGAGTTGTAGTCGTTTGAGGCCAAAATATGGGTTTTGGTTTTTAAAAAGTGACGGACGGGAGAAGATTTTTTGTCCCATTAAAAAATAAAAAATAAAAAAAAGCATATGATGGGAGATCAAATCCCGTTCGAGATAAAATTATGAATCTTAATTAAATCTTAAATCCTAATTTAATCTTAATTAATTCCTAATTAAATCTTAATTAAATCCTAATATGTATGCAAAATAATTCTATATGACTAATTCCATAGGGTTTTTTTCCTCACAATTGGAAAGAAAAGTTCACGTTGCCCGTTCTGTTTTTTAAAAAAATGATTCAGAACTTAAATCCTTTCTGGCCGGTTATATACTTAATATAAAAAAAATTGGGACACAAGATCATCTTTCGTCCAAGAACTTTTTGGGAGAAAAATTGGATCGGACGGAATAAGATCTTTCAATTTCCATATTTCGGCAATTGCAATGTCTGCTCCCAAATATGGCCGGGTATTGTTCTCCTCAAACCAAAAAAATGGTATTTGTCCAACGACTACAGCACAAATTTTGCCAAAATTTGCACAATTTGGAAAGATAGCCAATGACTACAGATGCTCTTAGAGCATCCACATTTTCTATTTTTTCCATTTTTTAGCAAAAAACTTCCTGCGTTGTGGGCTATTTTGTCATCTTTTCCCTCATTTTGGAACAGTGCATTGCTATATTTGAGAAAGTATTTAGCAATTCCCATATTATAGAAGTCCCTATTATTTTAATAATTTTTTAATTCATCGATGTTTCGTCCGAGGAAATTTGTAAATTTCTTTTTTTTTAAATAATCGTCCAAGAAAAAAGTTGATTTTTTATTTTAAAAAGTGATGTGTTTAGTTAGGTAATTAGTTAGTTAATTAGTTTAGCTAGATAATTTGTAACCCCTATTTTCCTATTTTGGAATTTTTATTATATTTTTATTTTCTTTCTTAATTATTGTATCTGGATTCTTTCTATTATATTATAATTTTGCTTTTCTTGGGTCCATTTATTTTTCTTTGATCATTCCATTCTCTTTTCTTATATTTGTGGCTCATTGTAAATTTTGCTCTTCGTGATTTGAGTTTGAGTTGTTCCGCTATATGTTCATCCCATTGTTTTATACTTGTTCATCTCTTTTTGGAACCTAAACTTGTACCCTGAACCCATTAACCCTCAACCCAAAATCCCAATTCCTTAATCCATATAAATGCCCCATTAAATAAACCCTAATTAATTCCTCTCTATCTCTCTCTCTGCCGTTTTCTCTCTCCCCCTATCCCGCTCTCCCCTGTTTTCGTCTTCAACCCAACCGAACCCAACCGCCAACCATCGCTCCTCTCCCGTTCTCCGACCACCACCTTGATCCCTCTCCTCATCATCCCCCCGTCGTCATTCTCGTGCCATCCCTTGCCCTCGCCTTCTCCCCATCGTCTTCGCCATCCCGTCAAACCCATCCCCTTGAACACCCGAACCCATTGCCGCTCCACCATCCCTCGCCGCTGTCTCGTCTTCACCCCTCCGTGCACCCCCCGCAACCACCGCTGACCCCCTAGCCCTCATCGTCGCCATCCAAGCCCCGAACCCCCCACTGTTTTTGCCTCCCCTGTTTGGAGTGAAAACAGAGCTCGCTCGACGCCGCCATTCTTGGTCGCTGCATTGCTTCCTGAGCGCAGCGCCGCCGCCTATCGTCGTCACCCTCACCGCTGTCATCGCTCCCCGACCGTAGTCTCCATCGCAGTCTCCCGCTCCCTCTCTCTCTGTCGAAGTTGAGGAAGAAGAACAGTGGGATTTTTAAGGTGTTTGTTGTTGTGTGTAGAGGGATCCGGTACTCGGTGTTTGCTTTTCTGGGTGAAAGGAGTTGGTTGTTGTTGTGTGCTGTTGGTGTCTTGCTGTTTCGGTTTTGTACGTGACTCGCACGTGTTTCGGTTCGTCGCCCGGGATTTCTATCCTGTTATTCTATATATTCGAATCTACTAAATAACAGGCAAGTCTCTTCTTGAACTATTATTTTGTTTTGTTTAAGATTCCTTTGATCTCTGCAAGTAGATCCTGTCCTTCCCTTTATCGTACTGCTATTTAAATTTCATTAAGTTTATTGAGGGTTTACACGAGCTAACCCGATGTACTCTTAAAATCGTGCTTACCTCTTTGATCTTAAACCTAGTCCCTATTGTTTCTTGCATATGCACATTTACAGGAAAAATAACTAGATCCATGTGTTATAGAATCGTTTGGTAAATTAGATATGTTAGATTGATGTGATTTGATGAATTGATTATCATGCTTGTGAAATCGCATCTTCAAACTGAAATCATGCATGTTAAACATCTATTGGCACTTTAACTATTAATTAGCATGAATTATATAATTGTATGATTAAATTGTTGCCTATTTATGTCAAAATAAATTCTGGACTGTTGTGTGTTCCCTTTTGAATCAGATTTTCGACCATATTGCTGTTATATTTTGAAATAACTTTCTGAGCATGAAATTTAGCCCCGGATGTCTAGTTTACTACCCTTTTTACAGATTTGAATTCCGATGTGTAATTTGTTAGATATCATCATTTTAGTACAACTGTGTTAGAATTTTTAGATTCACAAATCCATGCGTATCTTGCTGTTCCATAATTTATTTGAGCATGTTAACAGTAAAATAAAAATCTGAAATAAATGTAGCTGAGATTAGAAATGTTTAGGAACTACCCTTAATTTTTATAAATTTATTTGATGAGTTTTCTGACCTGAAACAAATAGGTGAACACAATTTACAACTTGTTGCCTTAACATAAAATCTTAAAAGAATAAGACTTTCACCCTAGTTCTTGTAGCTTTCATATGTCATATATATATTCGCTGGAACCGGAACAAAGTCTACTTTCTAGAATTTTTTACGGATCCAGATTTGCTTCTCTGTAGTAGCGGTAATCTGTATTTTTGTACAGCAAGGTCATGCTGTCCAGATTATGTAGAGTGTGTGTAATTGATGTGTTTGCTCCTTGCTTTGTCTGTAACGAATAGAATTAGTCACACCTAGCATAATACAATATTGACACCTTCTTGCATGCTCACATAGGATGAAAATAAACTATTAACAAGTCGAGATATTATGGGTAGACTTGGTAGTGAACGATCGAAAAATATACTCGGTAAAGGCCTTCATGCTCGCATGAACACTTGACATGGAAGAAGAAGAAATATTGATTGGAAGGAGAAGAATTGATTGTTAATTATTGATTGTAAATTATTGTTATCATCGCCGAGTACACGATCAATGAATTCACCATCAGTCTAAAACGTTCACTGTGTGTTTGCGCCGAACCTGTGGAGTAGAACGCAGTAGTACGTGCACTAGATAGATTAATAAAATGATTAATAACCTGCATTTATCATCTCATGCTTGATCCTGTATTGAACTTGACTTGACATCACTCATTACATGTGTGATTAATTGTAGACCTTTGATATTATTGTCTGTCTTTGCTTTGTTCTTTGACTTTAATCCTATCCATTTTCCTTCGATATACACGCTTCCTATTATTCTCTGTTTCTCTCTACTTGCTGTCCACGACTTGCTCTAAGGAAATTATTTTCTTTCTTTTTAGATCAAGAATTTATAGGTACTGAAGGAACTATACCAGAAGGAATTGGTAAGTAATGATTCTAGAGATGGAGCTGAATTGCGCTGCTTAAATCTATTTACTGCTAGATTATTTCTTTGAATATGGTTATGACATTGTACTTTGTTTTTGGGCTTTATGACCCGGAGTTTGTTTTTATCCCAAAAGTTGGATATTATTATTGTTGGATTATTTCATTTATTATTGAAGTTATCTGTGATTCATGTGGTTATATCTTTCTTGTGTGGCTGTGTTTATTCTTTCATATTGCTGGGTTAGTCTGGTACAGCTTATGGATGATGTTTACATTATTCGCTGGGCCTACGTTACGTACTCGTATTCCGTAATTTGGGAAGCGATGCGTGACATAATTAGTTAGATAATTGAGTTTAGTTAGATAATTAAGTGGTTAATTAGTTAGTTAACTCCCAAAATAGGATGTTTCGTCTCACGATGGGTCACAAAAAAAAATTTAAAACTTAAAAAAATATTATGATATTGAAAACCTTTAAAAAAATTATACGAATTTAGATGCACGAAACATCATGTTTCATCCATTTAATTTTTTCTATAAAATTGCTATATTTTACATGTAACAACTGCAGCAAACAACGAAAATTGTCAAATTTATTTTGCCACTTTGTCATTTTTTGGACAAACGACTGTGGATGCTCTTAGGGCCTATTTGTTGGGCATGAAGTCTGTTGTAGGAAAAAATATCTGATGGATAAGCACTGTTTATGGGTTTGTTTGTCTGTAAGAGAACTTTTTGAACTCAAATCCGATGGATAAGCACTGTTGATGTACTTGTGTATTTTTAGGCTTTTGAAATCCGGATTTTTAGGGGGGTTTTCTTAGATATGTATTCTTCATGTGTATTTTATGAGTATGAATTTCTTTTTCATATCTAGGAAAATTGTTCCATTCTTTCTCTTGTATACCCTCACCTACACCTCAAACAAACCAAAAAATAACTTAGAACTCTTTTCTCAATAATGCTAATACAAATTAAACAAACAAAAATTGTGGTTTCTCATTACTTGCCTTTACATCCAACTAAACTCTATCTGTCAAAAACATATTCATGGATTAGTTTTCTATGTAATTATTTTCAATCATTGGATTTTAGTTTGAACCAACCAAATAACCCCTTACTGGGGGGTTCTGGTGGGGGCTTTTATTGGCGGGCTTGTATATTTACATTTCGTATGGTTTGTACACCGGTGAACCCGAATGAAAGGTGGTGAAGTCAACTGACCCCACCACTTTCTTTTAAAAAAAATCTAGTTTTATTTTTGTGTAAATATTATTTTTTGGAAGGGGCTATATGAAAATTGACCGCACCGCTTCTGCTTTCCGTGCTGGATTGGTTTGGGGAAATCCTATGCATTCTTCTAACCAAATGAAAATAAAAAATATATCTATACAATATAATATACTGAAATCATGATGATGGTAAAAATTGTAGCAAATCAGGGTCGTGCGATTCCTGCACTAATCTCAAAGTTTCCACAGGCAGATTAACCATCACAGGCCTCTTTAACAGGTCTTGGACTTCTCCAAGACATGGGCTTCCTTCAAGCCCATAAAAAGTGATAGACTAAGCCCACTAGGAGAGACACCCAGCCTATGTAGGCTAGGAGTCAAATCTCTTATCCCCTAACAAGAAGATCTTATCTCTTGAGGGGGAGAGACTTAAAAGAGATAAGGAATTCAAATCGATCCAAAGGACATAAATCAATCTCCTGATCTGTCTCTCAGGCCTATAAATACTCCTCCCCCTCTGCAGCCAGAAGGTAATCAACAATTCTCTAGTTTCTCTCTCATACTCTCTCTCTCTCTTTCTGGTTCTGACTTGAGCATCGAAGGGTCTGTCGCTGGGGCCACCCCCTGGTGTTTCAGACTTTTTGCAGGTCTATCGGTCGCATCAGCAACAGTCGAATTCATATCACGGTGGTCAATCAACAATCCAGATTAACTCTCAGGAGCTCTAATCGCTTTTAACGGCCAAGGTCAAACGTCAGTCTTTTAGTAGCTTCCATCAATTATTAACTTAATATCTGTTTCCTCCCACACCAAAATAAGCAGCAACAGGTTGGCACCGTATGTGGAAACACTACACAAGTCAGGCTTGTCGCCATGCCACCAAGACTAAGAGGTAAAGGGGAGGCCTCCAGCCGTCATACCAACTCTTTTCGTCAACCATCTCCTCCTATGAAAGATCTGATTCCTCCTTAACAGTCACCCCGACAGCCTAATCACGCTCCTTCCAACAAAGAGGCACCGGAAGGCTCCCAACATGAACAACATCCTCAGTATGACCGCATTTCAGTCCATAATGCTTCAACTGATTCAATGGCCTCGCGGGACCCACGGGGGTCTAGACCTCCACCAGATCATTAATAACAGGCAACAAGGAAGTGATCTATGAATCCACTTGGAAGAGAGACACACTCGAACTGAGGCCTCCCGCTCAAAACATTAAGAAAACTAGAGAACCCATTTTTCTAGACAGAGATCAAAGTAATTCTCCTCTCACAGGGGGCGTCCAATAATGAGGAGCCCAACTCATGAAAGTGGAAGGCTTCCTGTGCAGAACAGAGGGAAGAAAGCCCTAGTCACTAGGGCCAAATTGGATAAGTTCAAGCTCGACATCCTCCAAGCTATCCAAGGAAGTCAAGATCTGGGCTAGCCCCCTAACGAAGGATTCGCTGACTCAACTAGATCCCAGAGAAAGGACGACCAAGTCCTTCACCGTATCCTAGAAGTAGAGAATCGTCTTGAACAAATGAAGAATGAGAGAAATCTTCTAGAACAAATGTAGAACATTTTACAGAGATCATGGACACACTACTGACAACTGTCGAGCCCTTAAAGAAGAACTGGAAGCCGTGATTCACAGGGGCTATCTCTCCAAATTTGTTCAGAAATACAACAACGCCGAAAACCTCCACCCCAGAGGGCTAATAAACGTCAAGAGAGGCCATACGAATCGCAAGACTCTGAACACATGGCTGTTCTCCACTCCATTCATGGAGGCCCGATGGGGGGAGATTCCAACTCCTCCCGCAAAGCTTTCTTCAGGGAAGTCAACTCCATAGTTAACATTCTGCTTGCCAAAAGTACTGGGGCCCCAATATCTCTCTCCAACGAGGACTTAGAAGGCATCCGAACACCTCATTGCGACGTATTAGGTATAAACCTTTACATGGTGAATCATGAGGTATGCCACATCCTGGTGGACAATGGTAGCTCAGTAAACATCTTCTTCATGGCCACATTCGAGGCTCTCAAGCTCTCCTGAGACCGACTCAAGACAACTGGTTATACACTCCACGGATTCTCCGGTGTCCCCGTTCAAGTAGGAGTTGTCACATTGGATGGGACAGCAGGAAAGGATCCTGCTATTCGAATGGAAGCAATGGACATTATGGTAGTCGATGTCAAGGCCACATACAATGCTATATTCGGCCGTCCCGGCCTAGCGGACTTTCATGCAGTTGCCTCTGCATTTCACATGAAAATGAAGTTCTCATTAACAGTTGATGTAGGCCAAGCTGTAGGAAGCCAATAGGCAGCACTGGCATGCTACACCGCTATAATGAGGGGCTCAATTCTCCCTCTCGACGCCATAATGCTACCGCTAGAAAGCAGTCACAATAATTTAAGACAGTAAACAAACTTGAAGCCACTGCCATAAACAATTCAACCAAGAACTTCCAAACCTGCTACATCATTTCTCACCAAGTCCAAACTATTTCTCATCATAACACAGTAATAAACCTGAATCCCTCGCCCAAGGCCACTCCACTCATTCAACGGAAACAAATAATCTTGCCTAAACACATTGGTGCATCAGAATATTTCTCTTTGTCACACCCCGCTTCATAAAATACAGAATACGAGTACGTAATGTAGGCCCAATAAATGATGTAAACACCATCTATAAGCTGTACCAGACTAACTCAGCAATATGAACAATAAACACATCCACACAAGAAAGACATAATCACATGAACCAAAGATAAACTTCAATAATAATGAAATAATCAAATAATATTGAACACAATATCCAATATCTGGGAATAAAAATAAACGAAGGGAACATAAGACCAAAGCAAAGATATAATATCCAGACAATGTTCAAAAGAAATAAATTTAGTAACAAAATAAACTAAGCAGCTCAATCTTTAGTTCCATCTTCTAAAATCGTTGCTCACCAATTCCTGCTGGTATAGATCCTCCAGTACCTGTAAATTCTTGATCTAAAGACAAAGAAAATAATGTCTTTAGAGCAAGTCGTGGACAACAAGTAGAGGAAAACAGAGAATAATAGGAAGCATGTATATCAAAGCAAAGGGACAGGATCAAAGTCAATAACAAAATTAAAGGTAGGCAATTATGTCAAAGGTCTATATTTAATCATGCATGTAATGAATGTGTCAATTTAATTTCTATCTTGATAACGATACCCAGGATCAATTATGGAATATCAAATGCAGGTTATTAATCATTTTATTAATCTATCTAGTGCACGTACTACTACGTCCCACAAGTTTCATACCACAGTTTCAGTGCAAGCACACAGTGAATGATTTAGATTGATGGTGAATTCACAGATCGTGTACTCGGTAACAAGATGATAAGTGTCACGCCCCGCTTTCCAAAAAGATTACGGAATACGGATACGCGACAAAAGTCTAGCAAAAGATTTTCATCATCCATAAGCTGTTCAAGAATCTTTACAACATTCACAAGAATCATCAGAATTGGAAGCAAAAGTATCAACCAATCATGCACATATGAACCAAAATACCAATAAGAATACTTGAAACCAAATATATAAATCTCAAATAGTCATGATCTGAATAAGTCAAATATCCTGGATCACATTGCCCAAATATAAGAATAAATCCAAGTGCCAAAATACAATATTGTTTAAGCAAGCTACAAGAAATAATAATAACAAGATCCAGTACTAATAACTCATGTCACCGATACCGTCTGGAACCTGTTCTCCAAAATCTACAATTTAACAATTGTAGAGATAGAAAAAAGAAAACAAGTACTCGTCAATTGCAAGTTACGGGCCGCTTGTAATGCAGGATATAAGTACATGGGGAAAACTAACTAATAGCATGAAATAAGCATGATATCAAAATAAATAACTAGCATGACAAGGTGATCAAGTGTAAATGGCATGAATCGAGTGTCAAGTAAACAAGTATCATGTAAACAAGCATCAAGTGTCGAGTATCATGTAATCATGTATCAAGTGTTATGTATCAAGTAATCATGTATCATGTTTAAGTATCATATTCAAGTATCATGCTCAAGTCTTGTAGTGATTACTATCTAGATAGCACTTCATGCAGCCCACCTTATATGGTTGCTACAACAAACAGTTTTGCTTTAGATTTCAAAGTGGACCATAGAGGGCAGTGTACTCAGGGACAAGTCAAGTAAACAAGTATCAAGCATGAGTCACGTAATCGTGAATACGTGGCAACAAGTAGTATCAAGCACGAGTCACGTAATCGCGAACACGTGGCAACAAATAGTATCAAGCACGAGTCACGTAATCGTGAACACGTGGCAACAAGTAGTGGGAAACACGGGCCTCCTTCTGAGTACACGTTTCTGAATTATCCACTATTCCATCTTTTCCTTAAATCCCGGCTTGATTATTTATTATTAATCTCAACAAGCAAGTATGTGTCACGTAACAAGCAAGTATAACATGGCATGATCATGTGACAAGTGCAAGTTGTAAGGTAAATATGTACGAGTGCAAGGTATCTCATAAAAGAATAAAATAGCCAAGTCTCTAGTTCTGGATAGCAAGACCATACGGTAGCAAAACTGAAATTCCCAGTGTTATAAATAAGAAAATCTGAATCCTTCAAAAATTCTAGAAAATAGACTCCCAACCGAATCCAGCGAGTATAAATGTTATATTGTATTTCACAAAAACATAACTCAAAATTGATTTGAATTCGGAAATTTAGTTAAGCCAGAAAGCAGTAAATCAAATTCTCAGTCAGGAAAACAGCATCAAAACCCAATAAATAAATCGATGAAAAAATTTGGGGTATTCCCCTATCTGTCTAGTATCAAAATATAAAGTTTCATAATTTTTCAGTGAAATTAGATCAGTCATCAAAAACCAGAAAACATCACGAAACGATAGTTTGGCAAATCTGAAATTCCTAATACAGGTGTACGAAAACTGTAATATCTCGCAAACTATGTAACAAAATCCAAATCCGCCAAAGGGAGATGAAAATAGACAATATAAAATAACTTTCATATTTCACAAATATTTTTCATACAGTCAAAGGAATCAGGGTGAAAATACAATTCTTTACAGAACAGTGAGTAAAATACAGCAAGTACAGTCTTTATAAACAAGCGTGAAACGGCATATAAAACTCATCAATAAAATCTGTCAAAATTCTGGGTAATCCCTAAATAAGTATAGAAATACTAACCAAAGTTTTGGATCAAAATAGTATGTGTAGCACAAGTATCAAAATGATTTAGGCATCAAAATCACCAAGAAACGAAATCTGGAAAAGATTTACACCTCTATAGTAAAACACTCATAACTCACTCATACGAAAACGAAATCGAGCAAGGTCAGAGAAGTTAGAAAGAAGAAGAATTCCTCTAAAACTCATGTTTTATACTGCAATTAAGATTCTGACCTTAATATGGTCTAAATTACTGATGAAGACACATCATCGACAAAATACAAAATTTCTTCAAAAACCAAAATCGACATAGATCCAACGAAACTTGATCCAAACAACACCAAACATGAAATCGAGTCTACCAAGTGTCCGAACATCATGAAATAGGGTAATTAACATATCCAAAGCATGTTTATCACATGGATCTCAACAAATACCCAAATTCTCACAAAACTCCCACATACATGATCAAATCAAGAACGGGCAAAACCTAAGTCAATTAATGTCATATGTGTTGTGAGGCAACTATGGCAAAACACTATAGAAACAATATCAACAAGGGATTTCACACACAATTGTCTCTAGAACCCAACTACACTACAAGTGGTATTTTTGACTTGTACCGTACAAAGGATTTTGAGTAAAAGTTACTTGCCTGAGAGACGACGATGAAAACAAACCAAAAGCGAGAATAACAGGAATGGATTCCCGAGCAACGAACAACGAATACCAGCGAACCCCAAAGCGAGCAAAAACCCACGAACCACGAGCAAAACATGAACCCAATAATAAGTACACGATCACAGACTTACTCTCACGATCCCACGAACAACCAACAACCAACAACGACCAACCCACACACGCACACACAAGGGGGCAGTTGGGGGTTGCTAGTTCCTGGCCGTGGGGGCTACCGTCGAAAGGTGCACAGCACGGGGACTGCACCGAGGTTGGTCCGGCTGATGTGTCACGCCCCGCTTCCCAAAAATATGGAATACGAGCACGTGACGAAGCCCAGCGAATGATTTTTACATCATCCATAAGCTGTAGGATCGACTCAGCATCATAACAAGAATATACAAGAGAAATATATATAACCAAGCATGCATGAATAATTTATAAAGCGACAGAAAACAATTTAAACAAATAATAATATTCAAATAGTTCTCATGTCTGGATCAAGTGTAAACTCGGAAACAAGTCTTAAACAGCAGAAGAAATAAATATCTTAAAGAAAGCAGCTATTTAAACAGGTCCTTGCTCCAAGCAAAACCTGAAATGTCTGCTCGCCAATTCCAGCAGGAACCTCGTCTCCAAAGTCTGTTTAATAAATATAAACAGGAAAACAAGAGGGGAAACAAGGGAAAATGCCCTTAGTGCAAGCTAGGGCCACAAATAGTGAAAGCAAGTACAAGTAAGGGAAAAACAAGAATTAGAATCAAGAATAAGCGGAGTTATAAGAAGTAGTAGGCAAATTCAAAGACTAGCTGGCAAGAGGGAACATCTTAATAAACAGGCTAGTTAACAACTGTTAATGGTAAATCATATGACAGGTGAACCTGTAGGGGTAACTAACATCAAGTATCATGTTTCATGTGTCAGGTTTCACGTATCAAGTTTCATATTTCAAGTTACAGGTGGCATGTTCAAGTTTCATGTATCAGATATCAGGTAACCAGATAATCAGGTAACAGGATAATCAGGTAACAGGTTAATCAGGCAACAGGATAATCATGTATCAGGTATTAAGTTCAAGTCTTGGGTGATTACTATCTAGGTAGCACGACATGCATCCATCATTTTACTACATGGTTGCTACAGTCAAATCAATTACGTTTAGACCTAGTAGTGGAGTATATAGGGCGGTGTACTCAGGCATCAAACAAGCAGGTGATCAACCATGGGCTCTAGAGGTGGCCCCCGTAGGCTCTAGAGGTGGTCCCCGTCACCATGACGTGGCACTTAGTTCTACGTGGCACTTAGTTCCAGGTGATTTCAAACATATATCATGTAATCATATAATGGGCTCTAGAGGTGGCCCCCGTAGGCTCTAGAGGTGGCCCCCGTCACCATGACGTGGCACTTAGTTCTACGTGGCACTTAGTTTCATTTAACATACAACTTTGGAAAACACGGGCCCCCTTCCGAGTACACTTACCTATGTTGTCCACTCTATAGTCCTTCCCAAAACCCCGGCTTGTTATTTTTATTAACTCTTATCAAGCAAGCATACAAGTGTAATATATTGTGATTTATTTCTAGGAAAATTTGGGGATGTCCTATATAGTGTCCAGCAGCTACATATAAAATTTGGGGTCAAACGCTCGTTGTTTACACAGCTAAAATAATTCGCAAAGTAAATAATTACAGCAGTTTTGCAAAACTGCGTCTACTGACACAGCTGCAGTATAACTGCCATAACTCCTAGACCGTAGCTCCAAATTCGATCAACTTGGAGTCTATCGATATCTACACATCCGGATCTACATTTTATCTTCAGGACTCGGGCCCGAATTCCAATGATAAAAGGGTCGAAACCGCAAAAGAATATTCAGACAGCAACATTCAGAATTTATTTACTAATGTAGATTTCATGGAAATATGTAATTTGGTGTCTAAGTTGTTAAGTAGCATAAGTACATAATCATGGAGATCAAACAGCAACTAATAGATATTTTTCAAGTCATAATAGTCGCAAATTCGTCAAAATACTAACTTTATATGCGTCTACAAATTTTAGGGGTCCTTAATTCATATGTCCATGTGATTCATGTGTTCAAGGAGATAAAAGAGTCCAATTGATTATTATTTAATACGAGGAAGTTTTGTGACTCTTAGATTGTGGGTTTGAAGGTTCAAAATTGATTTACAATGATATTTCAAAGGGAGTCACAATCTAACTATATGTGGTATTTTCAAGAAAACTTGTACTAGAGCAATAAAATGTACAAGATGAATACTTGCCTTAGATGACGATGATGAACTCCACTTGTGGTAGCAAGTTGGGTAGAAAAATCCCGGAAGAAATCCTCAAAAAGTGCGCGCAGAAATCTACTGAAGATCGAGTTTTCCCCACACACGATCGGCCCAGAACAGCGTACAGCCGATCGGATCTGGTGCGGCACGAACACGGGACAGCGAGCGCAGCGAATCAGGTGGCTCCTCCGCAGCGGATCTGATCCGAACAGGGGACAGCGGATCCGGGATCTGCTGTGGCGAAACACGGGGCAGCGATCACAGCGCGAATCTTGATGCGATCGGATGGCTGAGATTCGATCCCGCCTTTTCCTCCTCCTTCTTCGTTCGTTCTCTTCTTCGTTCTTTTCCGGTTGGTTCGACGGCGACTGAAGGCGACGACAGCTTGGTCGGGATTCGACTGGGGAGCAGTCGACGACGGTGACGACGGTAGGCGGCGGCGGCGGCGACGTCGAGAGGGAAACTCGTCGCGCGGCGTCTCTGTTTGGGTTCCAAGAACAAAGGAGGAGCGGAGGAATGGATCGGGGGCGTCTGCGGCGTGGACGGAGGTCGGATTGAGGAGGCGACGGCGAGGCAATGAGGCTGAGGAGTTACGGCTATGGAATCTCACGGTGGATTGGGTCGAGCGATGGGTTTCGGAGTCGATGGTTGATGGTGGTGGACGGCGTCGATGGAGTTTGTGGAGGTGGTGGTGCTGTGGGGGTCGACGAGGCGATGGGGGTCGAGTAGGTGGTGGTCGGAGGTGGCGAGGCGACGGCGAAGTCGAAGGATCGATGCAATGGAGATATGGGTTCGATCGAGTGGAGAAGAAGACGGTAGAAGAGAAGAGAGGCGGCCGGGGGTAATTAGGTTTTAACAGTGATTAGGGTTAGATTAGGGTTAGGGTAGGGTTTATATAATAGGGTTTGTGGGTTTACGGGTTCGTGGGTTTTGGGGATCCGTTTCAAAAAGTGCCCAACAGGAGAAGTGGTCAAAATGCACTAAAATGGGGATTAGAGAGAATAAGAGAGAAGAATTGGCCCTTTCTTCCTGAAGAAGAATACAAATGGCACACAATTGAATTTGATAAAAGGACCAGAAATTGAGTTGAAAACAAATTGATGACTTTATTCGAATAGAAACAAAATACGGGATCTCAAATAGACAAAAGAGTACAATTGAGAAAAATACAGTATAAAATACAAATACGGGAAACAGGAGTTACATGATGCGACTGCCACCTACAGTCGAGGAGAGGGTAGGGGAGGCACTGGGCTAGGCGAGAAGAAGTCAAAGAGTCGGGAGAGAAGGAACGGCTGGGCTTTGTTGTGGTGCGGTGCTGCCGCAGGTGGTTGTAGGCAAGGAGGTGCGCGGCTGGCGACGCTAGGGCACTGGTCGCAGGGGCTGGCAGAACTGTGGCGCGTCGATGCTGTTGTCGACGATAGGAAGTAGAGGGGCAGCTGCAGAGTCAGGGTGGCATGAACAGGGGAGGTCGGGGTGAGGTAGAGTAGCGGGAGATGGGCGAATGGGAGGTAGGAGAGAAGTCGGAGGGTTGAAGAAGGATGAATAGGGTAGCTGGTATTTGGAGAAGGAG
Source organism: Hemerocallis citrina (assembly GCA_017893485.1). NCBI lineage: Eukaryota > Viridiplantae > Streptophyta > Magnoliopsida > Asparagales > Asphodelaceae > Hemerocallis > Hemerocallis citrina. The sequence continues at coordinate 212,908,122 of CM030361.1, read as the reverse complement.
AACGGCACATGGGTTTATAACTAGGGTAGTAGAGATAGGGTTTATGTGACGGCTGAGAGAGGTAGGGGTAAACGGGTTTGGTTATGGGAAATGGGTAGGGTTATTTAAATGGGTATTGGGTTTAGTTGTGAATGGGGTTAAAGTGTAGGTAACATGTCTGGGTTTATATTGGTAATGGGTTGTAGTGGGGTTATTGGGTATGGATATTAGAGATAATGGGCTAATGGGTATTTGGGTTATAGGGTTTAATAAAATCCAATAGGGAAATAGGGTTTTAAATACTAATAGAAAAATAATTAACTAATAAAATGTAGGGTTAAATAACAAAAATACATTTTGTACTGCAATGTAGAAATAATTTGAAATAACTACTAACACAATTTGTACACAGAAATAGATCCTTAATAACCAGTCAAAATTAATAACAATAATAAAATTTGTATTGCAATATAAAATCACCGAAAATGGTTACCAATAAATTTATTGGTCGAAAATAGATTTTAATAGAAGATCCAACAATATATTTTAATAAAAAGGATTTTTTGAAAGCGGGAAAATAATTTACAAAATTTTTAATATACCAAAAATACGCAGAAAATACGAGTTTGGGAAAACAGGGGTAACAACAAGATATCATGATAGCATGATCAGACAACGACAATCAATTCTCCACCTTCCATGTAATAAATCATGCAAGCAAGAAGGCCTTTACCGAGTACATTTTCCAATCGTTCACTACCAAGTCAACCCATAATAACCCGGCTTGTTAATATTTTATTTCATCCTATGTGAGCATGCAAGAAGGTGTCAATATTGTATTATGCTAGGTGTGACTAATTCTACTCGTTACAGACCAAACAAGAAGCAAACATTTTAATCACACACAAATTACTCAATATGGACTGCATGACGTTGCTGTACAAAAACATAGATTACCGCTACTAAAAAAAAGAAAATCTAGATCTGTCAGAAATTCTAGAAACTAGACTCTCTGCCAGTTCCAACGAATATATACACGACATATAAAAGTTACAGAAACTAAGGTGAAAATCCTATTCTTTTCAAATTTTATGTTCAGGAAGCAAGTTATAAATTGTGTAAATACATGTGAAACATATCAGAAAACTCATAATTTAAATCTAAAAAAATTCAGGGTGATTCCTACACATGTCTAGTTTCAGTCAAATTAGTTTCATATTTTTATTTTACTGTTAACATAATCTATTTAATTATGAAACGGAAAGATATGCATGGATTTGTGAATCTTGAAATTCAGACACAGTTGTACAAAAAATAAGATATTTCACAGATTATAACTCAAAATTCAGATCCGTTAAAAGTTCTGGAAAATAGATTCATAGGGCTATAATTCATGTTCAGAAAGTTATTTCAAATTACAACAGCAACAGGGTCTAAAATATGATACAAAAAGACACAAACAGCAGTCCAGAAAATACTTTGATATGAATAGGTAATAACTTAATCATACAACCATATAGTTCATGCTAATTAATTATCAAAGTGATGCTAGATGTTTAACATTCATAATTTCAGTTTTAAGATGCAATTTCACAGGCATGGTAATTAATTCAAATTCAATCTAACATATTCAATTCATCAAACATTTCTGTCACATGGATCTAGTTATTTTTCATGTAATCGTGCATATGCAATATGCAAGGGGAACTAGGTTTTAGATCAAAGATGTAGGCACGATGTTAAGCATATATTGGGTTAGCTTGTGTAAACCCTTAATATACTTAACGGAATTTCAAATAGCATTATGATAAAAATATTTGGATCTATTTGCAGTGATCAATGGATCTTGAACAAAACAATAAACCAGTTCAAGAAGAGACTTGCCTTTTATATGAGAGATTCGAATATTTAGAATAACGGGATAAGAATTCTGGGCAACGAACCATGATCACGGAAACACGTGCGAGCTACGTGCAAACGCCCACACAGCAAAACACACAAATCAGCACCATAACGACTATTCTTTCTTCTTCACACACAACAAAACACCAAGAAATACTTTACACAACACCAAACAGCAACACAATCCCCTACTCTCCAAAACAGCAGACACCAACTCTCCCCTTCTCTACTACCCCCACAGCAACGAAAAAGGGACACAGCGGTGGTCCGCGACTGGCTCAACGGCGGGGGACGGCAACTGCGGCGGTGACTGCGACACCCACGGCGAGGGCGAGACACTGGCAGTTGAGAAGCGACGGCAACGGCGAGAGCGAGGAGCTCGATGCTCTATTTCACGACGAAACAGAGGCAGAGACGGTGGGGGGAGATGTTCGGGGCTCTAGACGACGACGAGGGCGAGGGGGGGTTATACGGTGGATGCAGGGAGGATCAAGGTAGTCGACGAGGTCGGGGGGTACAAGGTCGAAGGAGGCGGGCAATGGGTTCGGTGCATTTGGATGAGAGAAAACGATGGGATAGGGGTGAGAGCGGAGCAAGGGCGACGAGGAGACGATGGCGGAGGGCTATGGCGATGATGGGGATGATGATCGGGATGGACGGGAGGCGAACGGTCGATAGGTTGGGTTTTTGAAAAAGACAACAGAGAGAGGAGGTGAGGGGCGGGTTAGAGGAGAGAGAGAGAGAGAATAGTTATTAGGGTTATTAATAATTAGGGTTTAATGGGGTATTTATATAGGGGATAGGATGTGAGGTTTTGGGTTGCGGATTAAAGGGTTTTGGGAACATGCTTAGGCTCAAAAAGAGAAAAACACAGAGAAATCAATGGAATGAAAATGTAGCGTAACAATTCAAATTCAAAACACGAAGGGCAAAAATTTCAATGAGCCAAAAATAGCAGAATTCGAGCCAAAAGAGTACGGAATGATCAAAAGAGAATATAAGAACCCAATAAAAGCAAAAATTTATTGAAAAAAAGAATTCAGATACAATAATCAAGAAAATAAAATACAATAAAATCCAGAATGGGAAAATAAGGCTTACAAATCTTACCCACATTACAAGAAGAATTTCGTCCTCAAAATTCATACAAGTGGCACATAGGGCGATCTCCGAAACAAAACAAGACAAAGCAAAAAAAACTACTCAAACAAATGAGGGAACTTCTCCTGAATGCCCTCCTCTAGCTCCTAGGTCGACTCATCTGACGAGTGTGGATTCCAAGAAACTCGAACCAACTTGATGACTCTATTCTTCAACACCTTCTTTCGACGAGCTAAGATAGAGACTGGCTGAATTTCACAGGACAAATCTGGCCGTACAGACAAGTCTGAGTAGTCAATCACATGACTGTCATCCCTGATGTATTTCCTGAGCTGAGAAACATGGAATACATCATGGACACCCGCTAAAACGGGGGGCAATGCGAGCCTGTAAGCTACCTTGCCCACACGTTCCACAATATCGAATGGACCAATGAACCGGGGACTCAAATTGCCCCTACCTCCAAAATGGATAACACCTTTCCAAGGTGATACCTTGAGGAACACATAGTTGCCTACCACAAACTCTAGAGGTTTACAGCGACAGTCAGCCCACATCTTCTGCCTATCCTGAACAGCCTGCAAATGCTTCTGGATCTGAGCCACAACGCCAACTGTCTTCGTGATCAACTCAGGAACCAAAAGCTTCCACTCGCCGATATCATCCCAACAGACCGGCGATCTACACTTGTGGCCATACAAAGCTTCAAATGAAGCAGCCTTGAGACTCGCCTGGTAACTATTATTATAAGAAAACTCGGCTATGTGAAGATGATCTTCCCACGAACCTCCAAACTGAAGAACGCAGGAATCTCAACATGTCTTCTAGGGTCTAAATCGTCCTTTCTGACTGCCCATCTATCTGAGGATGGAACGTTGTACTGTAGCTCAACTTAGCACCTAAGCTCTTCTGCAGACTCTCCCAGAACTGAGACCTGAATCTCGTATCTCTATCCGATACGATGCTGACAGGAACTCCATGCAGACGAACAACCTCCTGAACATACTTCTCAGCCAAACTCTCGGTGGTCTGACCCATACGAAAAGTAATTAAGTGAGCACACTTCGTCAGTCGATCCACTATCACCCAGATAGTATTATGACCCTTGGGACTCCTAGGCAAAGCTGTCACAAAATCCATCGTGATATTCTCCCACTTCCACTCTGGGATTGGAATGGTGTAATATCCCAGACGGATATTATATTGTATAAATTATTATTTTTAAATTAAAATATTTTGAGTAGATATTACTTGGTTTTCACATTTAAAAAGTTACCTGGACATATATACTAGTATGTATATATAGGTATTGTATCAATTTTGTGCACTTGTGCAAAATTTTGAAAAACGCATTTTTGAAAAAATGTCTGAAAAATCTTGGGCAGATATTAAAAATTATTATTTTATTATTATTTTCAGAAACGAAATATTTTTGGTGGATATCACCCGGTTTTGTTAATAAACATTATCTACGTATATACTAGTCAGTATATGACTGTTTTGTATCAAAATGATACTGGAATCTTCTGAGCCTGTGATAAAATTATTTTATTTTTATTACTCAGAATTAAATTATTTTTGTTCTGATTTTTTCATTTTCACGAACGAAAAATATCTGTATATTCAGATATATGCACGAATTTGAATCGTGTCGATTTCAGGCGATTGTACAAATCGTGTAGTATGTGATTTGGGAAAATTATATTTTATTTTTTATCAATCTTGATGAGATGAAGGGCTAGGGATGGATTAGGGCTTGATTGTAAGGTTAATTTGCAAATAAAACATCAATTGTCTCTAACCATGAGAAGTTTTGACAAGTGGTTTCTTTTCCACCACAAAACCCTTCACCCTTGTGTTATAAAACCCCAACCCCTTCCCCTCTTCCCATTTTGGCCGGCCCTTCCCATTCCCTAGGGTTAGAAACCCCTCTTTCAATAGGTGTTTTCCCATTCTCATATCATCTCATCTCTTTCTCTCCTTCTACTTCCACTTGTTTCAATTTTGAAAAGAAAGAAAAAGAAAGAGAGATTGAATCAAAAGAAAAAGAAAAGAAAGAGCTTTTCATGGGTTCCTTTTCTTCATGGAGTTCTTGAGAGGAGGAGCAAGAACAAGGAGCAAGGATAGCTAGCAAGTCCTTCCAACCAATTTCTAAGGTGGGGGTTTCTCATCTGATGGTTGTTTAGCTATTATTAAGGTTTTATTGTTTTATGTTGTTGTATTGGACTAGATTCATGTGCATAATCATGTTGTGGACTAGATTAAAGTGGCACATAAAAGTGGTGGTAGTAGAACACAAAATAGGAGCTTAAAGATTCGGTTTTTTCGGTTATAGGGTTAGATTTAATTACTTGTGTTAAAAATGGAATTTTGACCCGAAATTTACTGGAGATGTTCTTAGGGGTGTTATTACCATGCTAGAATTTCTGTAGATTTTTTGGAGAAATTTTTATGGGTGAAACGAGCGTTTCCCCCAAAACAGTGAGTCTCAAGTCAAAACAGTGAGCTCACTGTTTTGGGGTTAGCGTCGCAGTAGCTTCGAGGGGATAGAACTTGGGTTTTCTTGTGGAATTTGAGGTTCGGGCCAACAAGGAAGTTGTAGTACACGTTCTCCCCTTTCCGAATTGATCTCTCGGGCTAAATTCCGATAAGAGACGCAAAAGTTATGACCGTTACAAAAATAGCAACTAGCTGTTTGGCTGAACGTTACTGTTTTGGTTGTTTGATACTTTTGAGTGTTTTATCGGATGAATCTGAGGTTCGGACCAACTAGGGAGTTGTAGTAGACATTCTTTCCTTTCTGAATTGGCCTCTCGGGCTAGATTCCGATAAGCGGAGTAGGAGTTATGGTATTTGGAAAATGCAGCAGCCAGCTTTGAGCTGAGTGTGCTTGCTGTTTAACTTCTTTGATGTTTTAGAGTGTCTTACTGGTTGAATCTGAGGTTTGGGCCAACTAGGGAGTTGTAGTAGAGACTCTCCGCTTTCTGAATTAACCTCTCTGGCTAGATTCCGATAAGCAGAGTAGGAGTTATGGTATTTGGAAGATGCATCAGCTAGCTTTGAGCTGAGTGTGCTTGTTGTTTGACTTCTTTTATGTTTTAGAGTGTCTTACTGGTTAAATCTGAGGTTCGGATCAACTAGAGAGTTGTAGTAGAGACTCTCCCCTTGGATCAACTAGAGAGTTTTAGTAGAGACTCTCCCCTTTCCTAATTGACCTCTCGAATTAAATTCCGACAAGCGGAGTAGAAGTTATGGGCTTTGAAAGTTTTCAGCTTGCTTATGCGTTTGGTGAGTTGGAATTGTATCTGTCTTGATTCCTTATAGTTTTTTAGGGTCTTACTCGCTGATTCTGAGGAGCCGACCAACTAGAGAGTTGTAGTAGACATACTCACCTTTCCGAATTGTACTCTTGGGTTAAATTCTGATAAGTGGAACAAAAGTTATAGTCATTCAAAGTTTTAGTTTTCTTTTGTCAAATCTGCTGTTTTATTACCATTTGCGTGTGTTCCATGGGTAGGAACTTCGAGTTCCTTACGGAATCTGAGAAATTGGTCAACTAGGAAGTTTTAGTAAATGTTCCCACCTTTTCAAATTTTTCAGTTTCGTTAGATTCCGATGAGTGGAGCAAAAGTTACAAGATACAGAAGTTTCATCATTTTTATTGAAAATCTGTAGTTTGGTAATTGTTTGCATATGTTCGAGGTCAGGAATTTGGAATTCCTTATGGAATCTGAGAAAGTGGTCAACTAGGGAGTTGTAGTAGATGTTCCCACCTTTTCAAATTGACCAGTTTTGTTAGTTTCCGACTAGTAGTGCAAAAGTTACCAGCTTGCAAAGTTTCATCTTTTTGTTAAAAATCTGCAGTTTGAGTAAACTGTTTGTGTGTGTTCGATGGATCGGATTTTGGATTCCTTACAGAATCTGAAATAGTGTTCCACTAGAGAGTTGTGGTAGATATTCTTACCTTTCTAAAAAGTATATTTCTGTTAAAATTCGATAAGCATAGCACTAGTTGCTTCTAGGCTGTCGGAAGGATTTTATGTCGCTTTTGGGCTTCTCATTGGTAGAATGCCTATTTTAGATTGTTTGTAGATTCTTCTGTTGCTTCTAAATTATAGAAGATCAAATTTTGCTAGTAAACACGTTTGGTTGCTTCTAGATTGATTACCTGTATGGTTGTTTTTATGTGTGGTTTTGCTCATACATGGCTCGACTGGCCCGTATGTAGCTGTGGTCTTGGAATTGCAGCTCGTCCAGCTCGTATGTAGTTGTTGGTCCCATACGTAGCTTGTTTAGCTCGTATGTGTTTTTGGTTACTCGTACGTAGCTTCTTAGCTAATACGCAGTTTGTTGTGCTCATCTAGGATGATATCATTGCCCTAGGGTTATCGACCATCAAGACGTGTGTTTACCTTACTCCTAAGGGATTGTGGACGAGTCACTCCTTGTGTACCGTCAGATCTTAACCGAGTTGGCTGATCGCGGACTGGAGTGTTGACGAAATCTAAGTTCACGGTAGTAGCATATGAATACGTTCGTATTGTCGGGGTCTTGGATCGATAGGCCATGAACCAGATCCTTAGAGATCCTGGTAAGTCTAGGTTGAGCAGCCTAGTAGAGTTATCTTGCGAAGTCTAACTTAAGACCTAGCATGTTGTGTTAATACTGTTGTCATCCCTAGGATTGTTCAGGGTTAGTGACATCGTTAGAGTAGTAACTTCTGGCTATTACTACTTAACCTTTACTTATTATCATTTTTGCCGAAGAGAAAGAGTTGGTGTTGAGGGTGATACCTTATAATCCGACCTATCCTATAGGCCGACACTAGGCGGTGTTATTAGGTTGTACCTTTCTTGTCAAAGGGATATGGTTTGTGCCTTCTCACGAGTTGGGAGCACGAGATTCGTATCTCGTCTGTTAATTTCTGAAGTGCCTTGATAAGCGGGGGCGATTCCTGTCGGATCTAGGGGGATGAACCCCCGGAACTCCGCCTTGTCTTGTATCTAAGGGCGAGAAGCCATAGACTACTGTCTGGCTAAGGGGCGGTAGGGGATGCTTCGGGCTAACCTGGTAACCAGCAGAAACTCCAAAGAATCGTCAGATATTTGAGTGAGTTCCGGTGCGCCTGGCGGGATTAGACCGTTTCAGGGCAACCTCATCAGTCATGTAATATCTTCAGAAACAAGTTGTATGCAAAGTAGAATTCATTACGTGGGTTCAAATCCCTATACATGAAAAAATGGCTTGAAACGGGGCGTATGTAGTTTGGGCTACATACTGTTCTAGAGACTTGCTTGCATTAGAATAAGAGCATCCTTACATTAGTAATCTTGCATTAGAGTCTAAGTCATAACATACACTGACACATCAAATATATATACACATTCCTCTTTTCATCAATTTGTTTGCTAAAGTTGAGATTCGCTGCTAGTTATCAGCCTTAAAGCGTCAGTATATGTACTAACATCCCCACTTCAATAGGTATTAGATTGCAGAAGTACAGGTACTTGATTACAGCAGTACAGGGATAGGTTTTAGGAGGACTCAAGGCATGAAAAGTAAGAAGTCGATTTCATTTTAAGTTTTCACTGAAATATATGTTGTAATTTCATTTGTAACAATTATTGTAATTTATTCATTATTGCAATTTGTTAATTATTGGGGAAGCATCCAAGTGAAATACCAAGTGTTGTTCTTTATTCATTGTACTCTGATTTAATTTGTTGAAATTTGTAACACTTGGGATTGTAAAGGTATTATTGTAACGCTGTTATAATGTATTGCAATTTTGTAACATTCGGACTTGTAATACATTTGTGTTGAATAAAAAGTTTTAAATTTTCCTATTTTTCTGTGTATTGTGGCTAATTGCAGAAAAGATTCTGGCTTATGCCACGGTTTCCTAGTGTATAGAAATCGGGGCGTTATAAAGGGGTTGCAAAAGTCTTGCAATCCTCTGATGCTCTGCCTTCACCTGCTGATAGATCATGCATTGAGAGATATATCTAGCCACATCTCTCTTCATAACATGCCACCAGAAATGTTACTTCAAGCCCCTGTACATCTTAGTACCACCAGGATGAATAGAATACAGAGACCGATGAGCTTCCTCAAGTACCTTCTACCTAACTTCTCCTCTAGGTACACACAACCTAGAGCCAAAATGAAGCGACCCATCAGCATGAATGACCAAATCAGATCTCAAACCGGCTTCCACCTCACTCCGAAATTGCTGCAACTGCTGGTCTCCCAGTTGGGCTTCCTTAATCTACTCAATCAAAGAAGACTGCAACTACAACATCATGAACTGCTGAGCTGATCCAGAAAGTAGCACATCCAACTCTAGCCTCCTCATATCCTCCACTATTTCCTTCTGCTTAGTGAGGAACATAGCAGCAGGTCTCCTACTTAAATAATTAGGCACCGAGTTCACTCTGCCCGGGTTATACTACAAATTGATGTCAAAGTCTACCATTAATTCCAACCATCTTCTTTGCCTCATGTTCAATTCTTTCTGCGTGAACACATACTTGAGGCTCTTGTGACCTGTGTATATCTCCACTCTATCTCCAGGCAGATAATGCCTCCACAACTTCAAGGCAAAAACTACGGCCACAAGCTCCAGATCATGCGTAGGATAGTTCTTCTCATGAGGTCTTAATTGCCTCGATGCATAAGCGACAACCCTGCTACATCAGCACTGCTCCCAGACCTCTACCCGATGCATCACAATGGATCACAAAACCACCCAAACTATCGGGTATAGTCAGCACAGACATTGAGGTCAACCGACGCTTTAACTCGACAAAAGCTTCATCACAAGCTTCATCCCAATCAAACATCTGCTCCTTCGTCAAACTAGTCAGAGACCCAGCAATCTTTGAGAAATCCTGAACGAACCTCCGATAATACTCGGCCAAACCAAGAAAACTTTGCACCTCAGGAATAGACTTCAGAACCGGCCAATCCTTGACAGCAGAGATCTTCTATGAATCCACAGAAACACCGGCACCAGAAATAATGTGGCCCAGAAAAGCAACCTGATCCAGCCAGAACTCACACTTATTGAGCTTCCCATACAACTGGTTCTCCTTCAAAGTCTACAGAACAACCTTCAAATGCTCAGCATGATCTTCCTATTCTGAGAATACACCAATATGTCGTCAATGAAGACCACGACAAATTGATCCAAGAACGGAGAGACCATCCTGTTCATCAGACTCATGAACATAGCCAGGTGCATTAGTATCTCCGAAAGGCATCACTAAGATCTCATAATGCACGTACCTCGTTCAGAAAGCCGTTTTCGGAAAATTTTCTGACTTCACTTTAACATGAGGATACCCGGAACAAAGATCCAACTTTGAGAACACCGAAGCACCTCCCAGTTGTTCGAACAAATTGTCAATCCTTGGCAATGGATACCGATCCTTCACAATGACATTGTTCAACTCTCTGTAGTCAATGCAAAGCCTGCGGACTACCATCCTTCTTGTTGACGAACAGAACTGAGGCTCCCCAAGATGAAACACTAGGCCCGATAAAACCCTTATCAAGCAGCTCCTGTACTTGCACCTTCAGTTTCTCTAATTCAACCGGTGCCTTGCGATATGGACTCTTGGAAATAGGCGTCGTACCTGGCTGAACATCAATGCTGAACTCCACATCTCAGTATGGCGGCAAGTCGAGCAAATCCTTGAGAAATACATCAAGGAAATCCCGCACACCTAAGGGTGCAACAACCCCTTTAGAGCCCAACGACACAAGCAAAACAGCCTTAGGGTCCATTGAGTTCTTGACACGCCCTGATGGTGTCTCACCCGCATGGAACACAAACTCTGGTTGACCAGAAAGCCGAAAAGTCACCTTCTTCTCTCGGCAATCAATCACGGCACAAGAAACACCCAACCAATCCATGCCTAGAATGACATCGAAACCGGAATTGGGAATCACAATCAAATCAGCCAAGAAATTCACACCACCAATCAGCAACGGGCTCTGCTTGCATACTATAGAACAGAAAATGACACCTCCACCTGTGTAGATGTCCCAAGCTGAGGGCATAGCATTGCATGCCAAACTATGTTGATCAACAAAGCGGGAGGAAATCAAAGAGTGGGTAGCACTAGAGTCAAACAAAACATGAGCTAGAAGGGAGAAGACTAAAATAATACCTAGAAGAAGATCAACAAAAGAACAAGATGCTAGCAGGATATATACACAAATAATTGTACAAGAAAACTGAAAAGAAGAAAATGAAAAGCACAACTACTGTGATATACCTGCAACCACTCCAACAGCTACCTCCGCTTCCTCAGCTGTCAGGTTATAAGCCTGACCACAACTCCCAGTCTGACCTCCTCTAGGGGCCACACGCCTCTGATCAAAAGCTTGCCTCTGCAGTGGAAGAGGCGTTCTACCCTGACCACGAGTCGGCGCTCCTAGCTGAGCAGCACCAATAACCGGTGCAGGAGTCCTGTTCCTCAGGCAGTCATGAACCATATGGTCACTGCTCCCACACACTAGACACAGTCAATTGGCCATCTTGCAGTCTCGCTATGAATGCCCAGCCTTATGGCAATAGCCACAAGTCTCAATATTTCCCAGAACAATAGGTGCGTATGGCTGTACTCTTGCGGGAGGCGGTGGAACTGGCCTCCGAATAGGTCCTCCGGTTGGCCAAACTACAACAGGGTAAGAAACAGTCCGTTGAGGGACACCTGACCTGCTGAGGGTCTGCTCCTGAATCCGAGCAGCATCCAGAACATCGGCATAGGCACGTAGCTGAAGAGCAGCCCAGCAGTCCTGGATGGGAAAACTCAAGCCCAACTGGAATCTGCGAGCCCTATCCTCATCAATGGCTACGAAGGCAGGAGCACAGCAACTGAGCTGAGTAAACTCTGCAGCATACTCGTCCACGGAATGATTTGCCTAGTTAAGACAATTCTCAAATTAATATTATCACAGGTGAAGTAGGCAACAACAATGACATTTAAGAATATTATCCAGCTGACGTGGGTTAAGGAAATGAATTTTCGTTCCATCTCTGCTTTGGTAACACTGGGAAAGAACTTCGTCATGAAGCTCTCTGAGAAAGTGGCCCACTTGATGGTTCTCTCCATCCTTTCGGTTTCAGTCTGCCACCAGATGTGAGCAAGATCCACCAATTGGATGCTAACCACATCCACACAATCAACATTAGCAACACAGACGATGATCAACAGTTGCTCTGTCCGGATAAGCTATTGCTCGGCCTCTAGCAGCGACTCAGTACCCGAGAACTTATCCGGGTGCAGCCTCATGAAATCTGCTACTGTAACGGGTCTTGGTGGTAGTGGCCCAGGTGTAGGTCCAGCGGCAGTTCCATTGGCCACCAAAGTAGCCCTCATCAATTCATAGTGCTCCTGCTGGAGAGCCATCATCTGCTAAACCGTCTGAAGAATAGCAGCGTTGCCTGGGCTGCTCATCCCTCGGATGGGAAGAAGAAGAATTCCCACGAGCCATAGCCTGAAACACGAGCAAATATGTCTAGTACCCAGATTATATGTTGGTTATTATATATTCATGTGATCAATGTGGGTGCACATTACTGAGTTAACCCAGCTAGAGCCAAACTTGACTAATATATCAATCAAAGCCAAACCTTCATAAAGATAGTCATGTTTAACTGATATATTATCCAACCCTGGGCTCTGATACCACTAAAAACCTGTCACGTCCCGCTTCCCAAAATATGAAATACGAGTACGTAATATAAGCCCAACGAATGATATAAACAATATCCATAAGCTGTACCAAACTAACTTAGCAATTTGAACAATAAACACAGTCACGCAAGAAAGATATAATCACATGAATCAGAGATAAACTTCAATAATAATGAAATAATCAAATAATATCCAATACAATATCTAATATCTAGGAATAAAAATAAACGAAGGGAACATAAGCCCAAAGCAAAGGTATAATATCCAGACAATGTTCAAAAGAAATAAATTTAGCAACAAAATAAACTAAGCACCTCAATCTTTAGTTCCATCTTCTAGAATCGTTGCTCACCAATTCCTACTTGTATAGATCCTCCAGTACCTGTAAATTCTTGATCTAAAAAGAAAGAAAATAATGTCCTTAGAGCAAGTCATGGACAGCAAGTAGCGGGCAACAGAGAATAATATGAAGCATGTATATCAAAGAAAAAGGATGGGATCAAGGTCAATAACAAAATCAAAGGTAGGCAATAATGTCAAAGGTCTATATTTAATCATGCATGTAATGAATGATGTCAATTTAATTTCTATCTTGATGACGATACCTGCGTCCCATTAGTTCCATACCACAGTTTCAGTGAAAGTGGTGTGAATATTTGCAAGTGTACAAAATCGCAAAAGTAATATAGATAAGTGAATAGAGTGTCGATCCCACAGAGACTAATTACTTTACTAAGTACCGAATTTACTAGATTAACTACTATTTGGAAAAAATCGAATTAGGTAAAGAAAGCTACTAAATTTATCTAAAGTAAAACTAACTAAACTAATTAAAAGGAAACGGAATAAGAAATTTTGTAGTTTATTAATTGCAAATAAAATCAATTCTAGGGTTTTTGATTTAACCTAGTTAATCAAACACAATTTAAGATTCCACGAATAAAGAATTTATTTTTCCTGGTTGTAGACCAAAATCCTTAATTATTCGCTACTTTCTCTCGAACAACACCAAAAATATCCCTAACTAACAGTTTGACACATCTCTATGCAAATTTAATTAATCAAAGACTCATTAAGTTCTATGGATTTCCTAACGGTCACATTAATCGCGGTAAATTATCTCTAATTTCGCTCATTTAATGGTGTTCAATTTTTATTGTTCTAAATCACAAATTACCTCTCGGTCTCTCCATGATCCAATAATCATACAAAAATTGGCCAAATAATTGTAAGCATTAAGTACAAAAATTAAACACACAACCATGGAAAAATTAAAATAATATGGAATTAAAAACTGTGTTCTCAAAACTAGGCTACATCTAAACCCTAGAAAAATAAAATTAGTTCATAGTAAAATTGCAATTAACAAAATTGTTCAAGGATTGCATGATTAAAATTTAGAAGAGAAAAGAAAATACAAAGAGACTGTTTTGTAAATAAATAATTACAAACTGCATCCAATAAACAATTGTCTCTGTATCTCTCTCCGCTGTCTCGAAATCAGTACCAAAAGAACCCCAGAACAGATCGAAACCGTGTGAGCTACAGTAACCCATCACCTCACAGTGTCAAATCAGCTACAGTAACTGGTCACCTGCTATCTCGGAGAACGCAGCAATCAAGTCAGCTTCGATCCACTGTTTTGCTTTCGATGTTCGGTGTTCTGCTATTTTGTCTGTTCTGCCTTGAGTTCAGCGCCCAACCCACACTTGGCCTTCGATTTTGCTGTTCCCTGTTCTACTCTGCACGCCAAATCAGATTGAAGTCGCCACTCTTTATTCTTTTCTTCCTCTTCCGTGCTCTCTGTTGTGTTTCGCTCAGTGTTGTATTTGTTATCTTTGTTCGCTGAGTTGCTTTTTGGCCTCCGGGGTTGGGTAGTATTTATAGGAGTTGGTCTAGTTTGTAATAGGATTTGGATGTATCTTCTCAGCATCACATCTGTAGATTAGGATATATCTGCAAAATACAAATCCGAATTTAATATTTATATTTAAATTTAATTAGATGAACTTAAAATAACAGATTTTTATCTTTTTGCCTTATCAAAATCCATGTAAATTTGTTTATTCCTTTTACACCCTTATAACAAAAAAAATTGTATTTTGCTCCTATTTTGTCAATTTGTAACATATAAAATTCAACAAATCATTAAAAATAATAAATCAATAGTTTTTTCTTTGTTTTGTTGATTTTTATAATCACTTTTTGCATTAAAAATCTTATTTCTTCATAAATAATTAATTAATTGAAATCTTATAGAAATAAGATGACTTATAAACAATATAATCGAAAACAAGCAATTTTAATGGGTAATTGAATACAAATATTTGTATAAAAATTAGACACATCAAATACCCCCAAACTTAAGATTTTGCTTGTCCTCAAGCAAAAAGTAGAATCATGAACAAGAGAATAATAATAGTAGACTCAACCCATCACACCAAGAGATCTTATCATGCAAGCATCAAAATTGCAATTAAAATTATAAACAACAGCAAATAAAGTAAAACTAAGCATACCCAATTTCTCCAGTGCAATTATTTAGTCATAATCCCCAACCCAATCATATTTGTCATGCCATTAATGTAATTATAGTATGAAACAACTCAATCTGTGATTATCCATTCTCTCTACTACAAACCGAGTAGCAAACTAGAGTTTTTTTTTTTTTTTTTTTCATAGTCCCTTCTTTAAGTTGTCACTTGCCTTTTTACGCGAATGCAAATCATTTGTGATGAATTCACCCGGTTACTCAACAAGCCACAAACTTAAAGTGCTTTGCATACTCATATTTCAAGTTGCCGTTTTACGTAAGTGTAAACATTTGTGATGAATACCCCTAGTTACTAAGCAACTCAAAACATTGGAGTAGATTGACTTTATTCAGAATTTTTTTTTCCCATTATTACTCTATTTACTTAAATTCTGTTTAGGACTAGATCAAAGGGGATAATCACAAGAAAAAGCATCACATTTGTCTTTAATGTGTAATAGCATGACCCACACAATTTTGTAAGGATTTGTGAAATTCAATAATCCTAAAGTAAATAATATGCTTACTCTTGCTTTATAAAAAAAAAAAATTGTTTTTCCCAAAAAATTGTTTAATGCTTATCACAATAAAGAACTCAAAAGTGTAATGGTGAGTCTAATTGAAATCCTTTTAAAATTTGTTTTTCTTTTCTAAAAATAATAAATTTGTAAACCTTCCTCCCCCAAACTTGAATATCACATTGTCCTCAATGGGAAAGGAAAAAGAAAAACAAAAAGAATGCAAAAAGTTCAGAATTTCTCCCCTGATTCATCCTTAAATTTCTGCTCGCGCAGCGTTCAGTATTTTGGCGATATCTGGAGCTGTAGATGTCCAAATGGGCTGAATTTTTTTTTGTTGGAAAGTTAAGACAATTGTCTACAATTTCACTTTGAATCACTTTTCCAGATTCTGACTCCATACTGCTCAAAAACAGCCATCAATGAAAGTGTACAAAATAGCTCCACCCCGGCGACTTCAAAATTATGCAATCCTACAAAATAAAATCAAAAATTAAAAATAAAAATAAACTAAGATAAAAATCAAATCAAAATGCAGTAAAAGAAAATATGGGTTACCTCTCAAGAAGCGCTAAGTTTTAAGTCTTCAGCCAGACATTCTCCATCTCTCCTTAAGGGTTGGCTAGATCGATGCTCCATTTTTGCTTGTCAAAGTTCCCATCCATGTATGGCTTCAAGCGCTACCCATTTATCTTGAATGTCCCTTTTGTCTCATGATGTATCTCAATGGCTCCATATGGAAAAACTTTTGATACAACAAATGGTCCCGACCATCTAGATCTTAATTTTCCTGGGAACAGTCTAAGTTTTGAATTGAATAACAACACCTTATCCCCTACATGAAATGTTCTTCTTAAAATATGCTTATCGTGCCATTGTTTAGTTTTCTCTTTATAGATCTTGGCATTTTCATAAGCATCATTACAAAACTCATCCATCTCATTTAGTTGCATTACTCTCTTCTCGCCTGCATCTTTCATATCAGCATCTTTCATATCAAAATTAAGTGTCTTTATTGCCCAATATGTGCGATGCTCAAGTTCCGCCGGTAAGTGACATGCTTTACCATACACCAATCTATACGGAGACATTCCAATTGGTGTTTTAAATGCCGTCCTATATGCCCACAATGCATCATCCAACTTTCTTGCCCAATCTGTTCGTGACATATTTACTGTCTTTTCAAGTATCCGCTTCAATTCTCTATTTGAAACCTCCATTTGACCACTTGTTTGCGAATGATATGGTGTTGGCACATGATGAGTGATTCCATATTTAGCAAGTAAAGCATCAAATTGACGGTTGCAAAAGTGTTTCCCTCCATCGCTAATAATTGCTCTTGGAGCTCCAAATCGGGAAAAAATATTTTTTCTAAGAAAGTTCACCACCACTCTTGCATCATTGGTTGGTAAGGCAGCAGCTTCCACCCACTTGGAGACATAATCTACAGCAACCAAAATATATTTATTAGAAAATGAAGATGAAAAAGGACCCATGAAATCTATCCCCCAAACATCAAATAATTCAATCACTAAGATATTATTTAGGGGCATCTCATGTTTTCTAGAAATATTTCCCACTCTTTGACAATGATCACATAATTTAACAAAATTAAAAGCATCTTTAAAAATTGAGGGCCAATAAAATCCAGATTGTAAAATTTTTGCTGCAATTTTTGATCCACTAAAATGGCCTCCAACTTGCAAAGTGTGGCAATGTTTGAGTATGCTTTCCATTTCCTCTTCAGGTACACATCTCCTTATTACTTGATCTGCACAATGGCGAAATAAGAAAGGTTCCTCCCAAAAATAATATTTCAAGTCAGAGAAAAATTTCTTCTTTTGTTGATAAGTAAAATCAGGAGGTAGAATTTTTGATACCAAATAATTTACTATATTGGCATACCATGGAGGAGTTTGTATCAACATTAAATACTCATCTGGAAATTCGTCATTAATAGGTGTATCCTGCAATTTATTTTCATCTTTAGGTTCAATGCGAGATAAATGATTGGCCACCACATTTTCCACACCCTTTTTATCCTTGATTTCCACATCAAACTCTTGTAACAGTAAGATCCAACGAAGTAATCTTGGTTTGGCTTCCTTCTTTGCTAGCAAATATTTGAGATCTGAATGATCCGTGTACACCACCACCTTTGAACCTATTAAATAAGACCGAAATTTGTCAAAAGCAAATACAACAGCTAATAATTCTTTTTCAGTAGTAGCATAATTAAGCTGTGCTTCTGTCAAAGTTCTACTTGCATAATAAATGGTGTGAAAAGTTTTATTTTTTCTTTGCCCTAAAACAGCACCTATAGCTACATCACTAGCGTCACACATTAATTCAAAAGCCAAATTCCAATCAGGTGCAATAATTATAGGTGCTGAAATAAATTTCTTTTTCAATGTTTCAAAAGCATGCAAGCAATCATGGGAAAAATCAAAAGGTGTATCTTTATTCAAAAGATTGCAAAGAGGTTTAGTGATTAAAGAAAAATCTTTTATAAACCGTCTATAAAATCATGCATGACCCAAGAAACTTCTCACTCCTTTAACATTGGTTGGTGGTGGGAGTTTTTCAATGACATCAATTTTAGCACGGTCCACTTCAATTCCTTTAAAGGAAATTCTGTGGCCTAACACAATTCTTTCTTTTACCATAAAGTGACATTTCTCCCAATTCAAGACTAGATTTGTTTCCTTGCAACGCTGCAAAATCAAAGATAAGTTAGATAAATAATTATCAAATGAATAACCAAAAACTGAAAAATCATCCATAAAAATTTCAATAAATTTCTCAACCATATCCGAAAAAATTGATATCATGCAGCGTTGAAATGTGGCTGGGGCATTGCAAAGACCAAAAGGCATCCTTCTATATGGAAAAGTTCTATATGGGCACGTGAAGGTAGTCTTCTCTTGATCTTCTGGTGCTATGGTGATTTGATTGTAACCTGAATAGCCATCGAGAAAACAATAGTAGGAATGTCCTGCAAGTCTTTCTAGCATTTGGTCAATGAAGGGTAGTGGAAAATGATCCTTTCTAGTTGCATCGTTTAGTCTTCAGGTAATCTATGCACACTCGCCATCCTGTCACTGTTCTTGTTGGTATAAGTTCATTACTGTCATTCTTCACAACAGTTATTCCTTCTTTTTCGGCACAACATGTATGGGACTGATCCATGCACTATCTGAAATTGAATAAATGATACCTGCATTTAAAAGCTTCAAGACCTCCTTATGCACAACTTCTTGTATTGAAGGATTTAATCTTCGCTGTGGCTGTACTATAGGTTTAAATTTATCCTCCATTAAAATTTTATGCATGCATATTGAAGAACTAATCCCCTTTATATCAGAAATGCTCCATCCCAAGGCTATTTTGTGTTCTCTCAAAATTCTTAGCAAATTTTCTTCTTCCACTTTATTCAAAGTATCATTAATAATAACTGGAAAAGTGGATTCTTGTCCTAGAAATGCATACCTCAAATTAGCCGGCATTGGCTTTAGCTCAAGTTTGGATGGTTCATCTGTTAATAATGTCATTTTTTGTATCCCTACATCTTTGAATTTTACCCTGAGGTAAAGGATGAATAGTTGGTGTAGCCTCCAAATATCGAATACATTCTAAAACCTCTTCAGTTTTGGCTTCTGAAGTTGATGAATTTGTTAGGCACACTTCTAGGGGTAATTTGTCAGTTTTACCTGTATGTGTCTTGCTGATGGCTAGATCAATTTCGCTAACTTGAAAACATGAGTGCACTTCGGTAGGGTACTCCATGGATTTAAGTGCATCAAAAGTTACTTGCTCGTTATCCACCCTTAGAATAAGTTTTCCTTTTTGCACATCGATTAAAGTTCTCCCTGTCGCAAGGAAAGGTCTCCCTAAAATTAAAGGAATCTGTTCATCTTCCTCCATGTCAAGCACAACAAAATCAGCTGGGAATATGAATTTGTCCACTTTCACCGAAACATCTTCAATGATCCCTCTTGGGTATTTGATGGACCTATCTGCCAATTGTAAGGAAATTGTGGTAGGCTTTGCTTCTCTAATTCCTAATTTCCTGAAAACAGAATAGGGCATAAGATTAATACTTGCTCCTAAATCACATAGTGCTTTATGAAAAGAAGAATTTCCAATAGTGCAAGGAATTGTAAAACTCCCTGGATCTTTAAGTTTAGGTGGCAGCTTCTTCTGTAGAATGACACTACTTTCTTCTGTTAGCATCACCATTTCATGCTCTTCCAATTT
This sequence comes from Hemerocallis citrina, assembly GCA_017893485.1. NCBI lineage: Eukaryota > Viridiplantae > Streptophyta > Magnoliopsida > Asparagales > Asphodelaceae > Hemerocallis > Hemerocallis citrina. The sequence goes on along the minus strand of CM030361.1, from coordinate 212,888,125 downwards.
TCTCTTGTTTGATAGAATGTCCTTCAAAAATTTTGCATATTTTGGCATTTGTTCTAAAGCTTCAATAAGAGGAATATTAATATGCAATTGCGTGAAAATATTTAAAAATTTTGAAAAATGAGTATCAATTTTATTCTTTTTAAGTCTTTGTGGAAAAGGAATAGGTGGATCATAAGGTGAATTAGGATAAGTGTCAGAATTTAACTTTCCTGAACTTGCACGGCTAGAGACTCTTTTGTGCTACGTTTGTTCCTCCTCTTTATGCTCGTTCTCACTTTTCTCTTCAACCATATTTTGTTCGGAAATATTGGTTTGTGGTTGCTCAATTGTTGTCCCACTTCTGAGTGTTATTTCCTTGACATGTTCCTTGGGGTTGACCACAGTGTCACTAGGAAATGTTCCTGCCATTCTTTCGTTGAGAATATTTGAAAATTGACCCATTTGGACCTCAAGATTGTGAATGGAAGCCGTATTATTTTGAATCGCCACATCTGTCTTCTGTATATACTGATCTGTCTTTTGTATGTGGTGTTCTGTCTTCTGCATGTATTGCATGAACTTCTCTTCTAATGTCGGCTTCTTTTCTTGTTGTTGAAAATTTTGTTGTGGTCTTCCTCCTCCTTGATTATTGTTCCAAGAAAAGTTTGGGTGATTTCTCCATCCTGGATTGTATGTGTTTGCATATGGATTATTTTGCCTTTGAAAATTTGACACAAAATTTGCTTGTTCGGCATTGGAGGGAGCAAAAGGATTTCCTACTTCGCAATCTGCACTAAAATGGTTTCCTACACAAAGATCACAAATCATATGAGATTGAATAGCATTAACATTCATATTACATATTTGCTTAGATAAAATATCAAGTTTTACATTTATATTAGAAATAGGGTCAAGTTCAAAAACTCCCGCCACTTTTCTTTGCATTGTTCTTTCTGAGGACCACTGATAATTATTAGATGCCATTTCTTCTAACAGGTCATAAGCTGTTTCATGAGTTTTGCTCATTAGTGCACCACCAGCTGCTGCATCTACCATGGTTCTATTTGTAGCCCCCAAACCGTTATAGAATGTTTGCACTTGTAACCACTTTGGCAGTTCATGATGATGACACTTTCTTAGTAGCTCTTTGTATCTCTCACATGCATCATATAATGACTCTGTCTCAAATTGAGTGAATGTTGTGATGTCATTTCTTAACTTTGCTGTTTTTGCTGGGGGGAAGTACTTTGCCAAGAATTTTTGTGCTAGGCCCTCCCAATTGGTAATAGTTCCCGCCGGTAAAGAATTTAACCAAGCTTGTGCCTTATCTCTGAGTGAGAAAGGAAAGAGTCTAAGTCGAATAGCATCATTAGAAACTCCATTGAATTTGAAGGTATCACATATCTCAAGAAAGTTTGTGATGTGAGTATTTGGGTCATCATGTGCTAGTCCTCCAAATTGAAGGTTCTGCTGAATCATCTGAATGATTAATGGTTTGATTTCAAAATTATTTGCTTCAACTGCAGGCCTTGTGATGCTTGATAAGGTTCCATTAACTGAGGGCGTTGCATAATCCCTCAAAGCTTTGTTCCCCTCTTCGTTCGCCATGGATAAAGAGGATGTGGTGTTTTCATTCTTCTTCTTTCTAATCTGTCGTAAAGTCCTTTCGATCTCTGGATAAAAAAGTAGATGCTCTAATGATTTAGATCTGCGCATGTACTCTTACTTCCTAAAACAAATAAAGAAAAATAAGTCAAAAGATAATAAAAGCAGGAAAATAAATAAAAATCCAAACTAGTAATTGTCTAGCAATTTCCAATATTAATAAAGAATAACTAGTCCCCGGCAACGGCACCAAAAACTTGGTGTGAATATTTGCAAGTGTACAAAATCGCAACAAGTAATATAGATAAGTGAATAGAGTGTTGATCCCACAGAGACTAATTACTTTACTAAGTACCGAATTTACTAGATTAACTACTATTTGGAAAAAATCGAATTAAGTAAGGAAAGCTACTAAATTTATCTAAAGTAAAACTAACTAAACTAATTAAAAGGAAACGGAATAAGAAATTTTGTAGTTTATTAATTGCAAATAAAATCAATTCTAGGGTTTTTGATTTCACCTAGTTAATCAAACACAATTTAAGATTCCATGAATAAAGAATTTATTTTTCCTGGTTGTAGACCAAAATCCCTTAATTATTCGATGCTTTCTCTCGAACAACACCAAAAATATCCCTAACTAACAGTTTGACACATCTCTATGCAAATTTAATTAATCAAAGACTCATTAAGTTCTATGGATTTCTTAACGGTCACATTAATCGCGGTAAATTATCTCTAATTTCGCTCAATTAATGGTGTTCAATTTTTATTATTCTAAATCACAAATTACCTCTCGGTCTCTCCATGATCCAATAATCATACAAAAATTGGCCAAATAATTGTAAGCATTAAGTACAAAAATTAAACACACAACCATGGAGAAATTAAAATAATATGGAATTAAAAACTGTGTTCTCAAAACTAGGCTACATCTAAACCTTAGAAAAATAAAATTAGTTCATAGTAAAATTGCAATTAACAAAATTGTTCAAGGATTGCATGATTAAAATTTAGAAGAGAAAAGAAAATACAAAGAGACTGTTTTGTAAATAAATAATTGCAAACCGCATCCAATAAACAATTGTCTCTGTATTTCTCTCCTCTGTCTCGAAATCAGTACCAAAAGCACCCCAGAACAGATCGAAACCGTGTGAGCTACAGTAACCCGTCACCTCACAGCGTCAAATCAGCTACAGTAACCGGTCGCCTGCTGTCTCGGAGAACGCAGCAATCAAGTCAGCTTCGATCCGCTGTTTTGCTTTCGGTGTTCGGTGTTCTGCTATTTTGTCTGTTCTGCCTTGAGTTCAGTGCCCAACCCACACTTGGCCTTCGATTTTGCTGTTCCCTGTTCTACTCCGCACGCCAAATCAGATTGAAGTCGCCGCTATCTATTCTTTTCTTCCTCTTCAGTGCTCTCTGTTGTGTTTCGCTCAGTGTTGTATTTGTTATCTTTGTTCGCTGAGTTGCTTTTTGGCCTCCGGGGTTGGGTAGTATTTATAGGAGTTGGTCTAGTTTGTAATAGGATTTGGATGTATCTTCTCAGCATCACATCTGTAGATTAGGATATATCTGCAAAATACAAATCCAAATTTAATATTTATATTTAAATTTAATTAGATGAATTTAAAATAACAGATTTTTATCTTTTTGCCTTATCAAAATCCATGTAAATTTGTTTATTCCTTTTACACCCTTATAACAAAAAAAATTTGTATTTTGCTCCTATTTTGTCAATTTGTAACATATAAAATTCAACAAATCATTAAAAATAATAAATCAATAGTTTTTTCTTTGTTTTGTTGATTTTTATAATCACTTTTTGCATTAAAAATCTTATTTCTTCATAAATAAATAACTAATTGAAATCTTATAGAAATAAGATGACTTATAAACAATATAATCGAAAACAAGCAATTTTAATGGGTAATTGAATACAAATATTTGTATAAAAATTAGACACATCAGCAAGCACACAGTGAACGTTTTAGACTAATGGTGAATTCTCGGATTGTGTACTCGGTAACAAGATGACAAGATATCATGATAGCGTGATCACACAATGACAATCAATTCTCCATCTTCCATGTAATAAATCATGCAAGCAAGAAGGCCTTTACCGAGTACATTTTCTGATCGTTCAGTACCAAGTCAAGCCATAATATCCTGACTTGTTAATATTTTATTTCATCCTATGTGAGCATGCAAGAAGGTGTGAATGTTTTATTATGCTAGGTGTGACTAATTCTACACGTTACAGACCAAACAAGAAGCAAACATATTAATCACACACAAATTATGCAATCTGGATAGCATAACGTTGCTGTAAAAAAATGCCGATTACTGCTACTACAAAAGCAAATTTGGATCCATCAGAAATTCTAGAAACTAGACTTTCTGTCGGTTCCAGCGAATATATACACGACATATAAAAGTTACAGAAACTAGGGTGAAAATCCTATTCTTTTCAGATTTTATGTTCATGCAGCAAGTTGTAAATTATGTAAATACATGTGAAACAGATCAGAAAACTCATCAATTAAATCTACAAAAATTCAGGGTGATTCCTACACATGTTTAGTTTCAGTCAAATTAATTTTATTTTATTTTTTTTACTATTAACATGTTCTATTTAATTATCAAACAGAAAGATATGCATGGATTTGTGAATCTGTAATTTCAGACACAGTTGTACTAAAAATAAGATATCTCACAAATTATAACTCAGAATTCAGATCCGTTAAAAGTTATAGAAAATAGAATCATGGGGATATAATTCATGTTCAGAAAGTTATTTCAAATTACAACAGCAACAGAGTCAAAAATATGATACAAAAAGACACAAACAGCATTCCAGAAAATAGTTTGACATAAATAGGCAATAACTTAATCATACATGCATACAGTTCATGCTAATTAATAATCAAACCGATGCTAGATGTTTAACATGCATAATTCCAGTTTTAAGATGCAATTTCATAGACATGGTAATCAATTCAAATTCAATCTAATATATTCAATTCATCAAACAATTCTGTCACATGGATCTAGTTATTTTTCATGTAAACGTGCATATGCAATGTGGAAGGGGGGCTAGGTTTTAGATCAAAAATATAGGCACGATGTTAAGCATATATTGGGTTAGCTCGTGTACACCCTCAGTATACTTAACAGATTTTCAAATAGCATTATGATAAAAATATTTGGATCCACTTGCAAAAATCAAGGGATCTTGTAACCCCCATTCCCGTAAATAAATATTTTCTGAATATTTTCTGTATTTTGATTATTTATAAATTTGTTTTTTTAAATTTTTTTCGGAAATTTTATTAAAGCGTTTTCTAATAAAAAACTATATTTATTTCAAATAATGGCATATTTTAGTTTTATTTTCTCTTCCTGATTGATCGGCTATTTGTATTTGAGCTCAATTTAAATGTATTATTGTCATTTGGGTTATTTTAATAAATTTATATTTTGTTACATAATCTTATTATTATTATTATTAGTAGTAGTAGTATTATTATTATTATTATTATTATTATTATTATTATTATTATTATTATTATTATTATTATTATTATTATTATTATTATTATTATCCTCATTGTTATTAGTATTATTATTTTGTCATTATTATTGTTATTATTATTGTTATTATTATTTTTATCGTTATTATTATCATTATTATTATTTTGTTTTTAGCCCGGACAAGCTCCTTTTTATGTGTATTCTATTATTTGATTTAATGTATATTTAAATGTATATTTTATAAACCTTATAGCCCATTTTGTTATTGGATTTAAATCCATACCCTTTAAACCCACTCTTATTGGATCCGAACCTGATACTCAAAACCAATATCTTTATTAAATCTCAATAAATACTCTATTATACTCTAAAACCCTAAAACCTATCCTAACCTAGCCGTCAAACCTAACCACCCTATACTGTTCAAACCTACCCTCCCTGTTCACCTTTCTTCCTCCTCGCTCACCCCCGACCCTTCTTCCCCTCGTCGCACCGAAGCGCCCTCCCACCTCCATCAACCTCCGAGCCCTTCGCCTGCACCTCTTTCGACCCGTCGACAGCCAACACCGCCATCCCCTCGTCATCTCCCCCATCCCGTCACCCTCTCCCCGCTCGCCATTGCCACCCCATGAACCCATCGCCTCCCAAACCCATTGCTACTCTCTCCACCGTCTACCTCGTCGCTCCACCTTCGACTCATCCCCATCCAACACCGTCGACTTCATCCTTGTCCTCATCTGATGCCTCCTATCGTCATCTACTCCCGAAGCCACTTTTGACCTCTCCCACCTCAGTCGAGCATCCATCGCCCACCATCCTCGCCACCTCCAACCACCGCAGTCACCCACCATCGCCCTTTCTCCACTTACTCTGTTTCCCTCCTAAAAACAGAGCACGCCGTCATCGCGGTTCCCTGCCTCCTTCCTTCAGTCGCTTCCTCCTCTGCCACTTGAGCCACCATCACTCGACTCCCCCCGACTCTACTACAGCCACCTACGGCCACCACCGAGCCTCCCTGTCGCCATCGTCACCGTCGATCGGAGCCAGGGCCGAAGCCTTTGATGTTGCTGTTATTTTGACCACCTTGATCATGGGCCGTCTGATCGCCATCGCGATCATTATCATCATCAAGATCATGAGCTTGATCATCTTCTTGACCATCAGCCGTCAGTTTGATCTGATCATGATGATCATCTCTTCTTGATCCTTTGATCTCGGTTGTTGGTAGCATGATCTTGCACTTGATCCTCGATTGTTATCGAGATCCGTACCCGATCGTGATCGTCACATCGATGTTTGCTGGTTTGCGATCATCGCCGTTGCTATCGGGTTTCTCATCCCATTATTCTAATATATATTCGGATCTAACGTCGTCAATAAGGCAAGTCACCATCCTCTTAAATTGTTAATTGTATCAAATTCAAGTTTTGTTGAAACTTTTGCAAGTAGATCCTTTGTTTATCGTATTATACTTTGTTCATCATCTTCGTTGGGTCTATTGAGGGTTTAGACGAGCTAACCCCAATATTCTTGACATCGTGTCACTTCTGACTCTAAAAATTGGATCTTTCATGCATTCATGTAGAATTGATAATAGAGTTAACCATATAATCATGACAAAAACAAATTATTGTAGAAATAGTTGTTAGGTTGTATGTTTGGTTGATTGATTGTTGTTGATTGCTGATAAACTAGTGTATGTATGTGTTCTAATTTTATTTATCATGTTTTGACACTCATCATTTTTATTGCACAATTTATTGACTAAAGAATCGATACCCATCATATGTAAATTAATTTATTTCAAGAAAACTACACAAAACCTGTATATTGCTTGTTGACCTGTATATTGACTGCTAGTTTTGAACCAGTACATGATCTTAAAATGAATTACTTTCTGAATGAGAATTGTAGCCTTATCCTTCTAGTTTCCAGAACATCTTGAATTTCTTAATTCCGAGTTTTGTAGCAAAAGTTATACCCGTTTTACTATAGCTGTGTTTTTAATTTTAGATTTTCAGATTCTTGTATCTTTCATGTTTAAGCCGTAAAAATGCTGATCAAATGATAAAATTTTGCTCTGATAATTTCCAGATTGTTAGTAATCATGTTTAGGAGTCTAGAAAATATTTTTAATGAATTTAATATTGAGTATTTGCTAATTCTGAAAATAAAATAACATAATGTTGAAATTCTGCCTGAACATGAAATCTGAAAAGAACTATGTGATTGACCTAACTACTGTTGTCGGATTTTGAACATTAAATATGAGTAGGAACCGTGTGGAAGTCTAGTTTCTAGAACTTTGGACGAATTGTTTTTTTTATTTCTGAAACAGCGGGAAACTGCATTTTGGTACAGACCACTCTTGCTGTCCAGAACTTTATATTTCACATTTTAATAGATTAATTACTCCTATATCGTATTATGGCATGAATTAATATAAGTATGTTGCCTTGCATGAACCCAATGAGTTATTGTCATCATTCTAATTGTCCTATCCCATGTTATCAACCTATTGTTCTCCTATTGATACTATCGTTCACCGAAATGTCCATTGATTGCATATTGTATTGTTGCATTGATAAATAATTAACAAGCTGGGGTTTTAAAGGGTGATTTAAGTAGTGGACAAAGTAGAGACTGTAATTGGAGGAGGGGCCAGTGTTTCCCTAATTATCGTTCCGGTAACCGTTTTATCGTGTGATTGTGGTACGGCCGTAATCCCAATCTATCGTGTACCATATCGTTGCCGATGACCGTATCGTACACCGAAAGGTGAATAGTGTTTACCGTTGCCAAGTACATGATCTACGAAATACACCACTTAAGACTAAACGAAATTGATTGTATGCATCGAACCTGTGGTATGGAACATATGAGACACAGTAGTACGTGCATTAGTTAGGATTTAAAATGATTAATAGACATAAGGATCGACACTTCACCGACATTGCATATTGTCCCTCAATATTTCTATTGATATCGAATATTGGCTAAGTGTTATCGTTATTGATCATTGATTACCGTTACCGAATATTGCATCATTGTTTATAGCCATTGTACCGATTATCATGATATCAATTATTGTTATCATCTCATGTTATTGATTCCTATTGATCCATTGATTCATTGTTATACCGTTATTCCATTGTTCACTGCTTTCTCTACTTGTTGTCCATGACTTGCTCTAAGGACAATTTTTCTTCTCTTTTTAGATGAAGTGTACACAGGTAATGAAGGAAAATTGCCTGCTGGGATTGGAGAACAGACATTCTAAAGACTTAATGCTTTCTAATTGCTTATCGCTTTAATGAACTATTGTGTTGAGAGTTTCTGCTATTGTGTTTGAGACTTATTATTGTATTAGGCTAATATCCCGGATTTTATTATTGTTTCCAGATGTTGGATTACTATTGTATTTGGATATTTAATATTGTTTCATTCCAAGTATTATTGTTCATGAGATTATTATTGCATGTGCATTTGTTCTGTATTTATTATATTGTTGAGTTGATCGGATAAACAACTTATGGGTGACGTTAGTCATTCGCTGGGCCAATGTCATGTATTCGTATTCCGTATTTTTGGAAAGCGGGGTGTGACAAATCTTGAACAAAATAATAAACTAGTTCAAGAAGAGATATGCCTTTTATATGAGAGATTCAAATGTTTAGAATAACGGGATAGAATCCCGGGCAACGAACCACGATCACGGAAACACGTGCGAGCTACGTGCAAACGTCCACACAGCAAAACACATAAATCAGCACCTCGGCAACTATCCATTCCTCTTTACACACAGCAAAACACCAAGAAATCCTCTACACAACACCAAACAACAAAACAATCCCCTACTATCCAAAACAGCAAACACCAACTCTCCCCTTCTCTACTACCGAACACCACAACAACGGAGAAGGGAGACAGCAGCGGTCCGCGAATGGCTCGACGACGGGGGATGGAAACTATGGCGGTGACTGTGACACCCACGACGAGGGTGGGATGCTGGCGGTTGAGAAGCGACGGCAGCTGCGGGAGCGAGGAGCTCGGTGCTCTATTTCGCGACGAAATAGAGGAGGAGACGGCAGGGTGAGATGTTCAGGGCTCTGGATGACAATGTGGGCGAGGGGGGGTTCTACGGTGGATGGGGGAGGATCACGGTGGTCGATGAGGTCGGGGGGAGGGGGGTGCTAGGTCGAATGGGGCAGGCAATGGGTCGATGTGTTTGGATGAGAGGCGGCGACAGGATAGGGGTGAGAACGGAGCAAGGGCGACGAGGAGACGATGGCAAAGGGCTAGGACGATGACGGAGATGATGATCGGGTTGGACGGGAGGCGAACGGTCGATGGGTTGGGTTTTTGAAAAAGAAAACAGAGAAAGAGAATAGTTATTAGGGTTATTAATAATTAGGGTTTAATGGGGTATTTATATAGGGGATAGGATGTGGGGTTTTGGGTTGCGGGTTAAAGGGTTTAGCATACAGGCTTAGGCTCCAAAAAGAGAAAAACACATAGAAATCAATGGGATGAACATATAGCAGAACAATTCAAATTCAAAACATAAAGGGCAAAAATTGCAATGAGCCAAAAATAGCAGAATTCAAGCCAAAAGAGTACGGAACGATCAAAAGAGAATAAAAGAACCCAATAAAAGCAAAAAATTATTAAAAAAAGAATTCAGATACAATAATTAAGAAAATAAAATAAAATACAATAAAATCCAAAATGGGAAATTAGGGGTTACACTCTTTCTCTATGCAAAACAATAGGGGGGTTCCCTCCAAAACAGGCAAGTTCAAGCAAGGTCTACCAAGTTGTTCACCTAACGTCTCATCAACTTGAAGACCCGGGAGGTAAGGAGATATCAGCAGAACTTGGAAGGTGGAACACCTTGTGAATGTGAACGAGGGCGTCTCAAATGTCCTCTCTAATAGTAGTAGCAAATTTTCTTAATTTGTAATAACGGTCAGCCACTAAAGCAGTCGCTTAGTTTTATTTTCCAAAAAATTTTATCAATTTGTAATACAACCGGCCACTAGAGTAGCAGCTTAGTTTTATTTTCCAATAAAATGTAGTATGAACTTTTGCGAAGCTATTGTACAAGACAACGGAAGCATACAATGAGTTGAGTGTCAAACTTATACAAAAAAACGGCACCAAAAACTCGTTAAAAGATTCCTACAAGATGGGTTCGGAGTCCATACCTATGATTCGAAGTTACTCTAGCAATTTGAAATGAAGCAAGTTCAGAGTGTGCTTCGCCATTCGATCTGCTCCTGCAACCTGTTAATTCATCAAAACAAACAACGAGCTAAACGCCCAACTTACACCTAGAGCGGCGCTAAACACTCATTACAAGCTTTCCATAAGACGAGTCCGAAGTCCATACCCTTGGTTCAAAGTTACTCTAGCAATTTACAATGAAGCAAGTTCAGAGTGCGCTTCACCATTCGATCTGCTCCTGCAATCTGTTAATTCATCAAAGTAAACAACGAGCTAAATGCCTAACTTACACCTAGAGCAGTGCTAAACACTCATTACAAGCTTTCCATAAGACGGATTCGGAGTCCATACCCATGGTTCAAAGATACTCTAGCAATTTGCAAATGAAGCAAGTTCAGAATGCACTTTGCCATTTGATCTACTCTGCAATCCGTTAGCGCCTCCACGAATGGTTCGGAGTCCATACCCATGGCCTGAAAGAGACTCCAGCAATTTGCAAAGAAGCAAGTTCAGAGTGTACTTCGCCATTCGATTTGCTTCTGCCACCTGTCAATACTCAAACTAACAAGTTCGGAATCTATAACCATGGCTCAGAGTTACTCTCCTGTAATTACATATGCAAAGTTCAACTCGCCATTCGATCTGTTTCTAAAACTAGTTAAAATCCCTCAAAGACAGATTAAAAGGTCCAAAATAATGGATTGGAGTTACTCTAGCAACACTTAAAGTTCAACTCTCCACTCAATGTGACTCACAATTTGTCAGAGGACCCATATGGCAAGTTTGGAAAACTACTCTCCCTTAGAGTTGCTCCTACAACTTGTAACACCCCAAATTCCAAAACAGGCTGAATTAGAAGTTCTACAGGATCTTTACACTTCTCTTCGTACAATTTTACAAGGAAGTAAAAACTTTTTGTTACATCAAAGTTTACATTTACATTACCAATTTACAGCGAAGCAATTTACAACAATTTACATAAATTGAAATGTACAACACTTGAATAATTCTTTAATCAGCATCAATTCTTTAGTCTTGTTAATCACTTTAACCTGCATAGAAACTGTGGGCACGTCAGTTGCTTACAACTGACGAAATATTATACACGGCTATCCTCTCTATGCCGAAAACAGTATAACGATTCACAAATACTTAAACAAACCACAAACTTGATCACAAACAGAACTACAAGGGACTATCCTATAGATGTCGTGTTGTGCGGTGCACTTAATCCTCAATGCAGTTATGTATATTACATTACACTAATGTGCACTTGTTCAGATTCTATGCATCCCATTCTACATAGGTCTATGGGCAAGCCCTTAACCGTTCTTCATCTTGTAGGGTTCAATCCCTCGTCATGACTTAAACTACTACTGTAACTACGATAAGTATCCTAGATGTTCTATGAATTACGAGCTCATGTCCAGACAGCCTGGAGGGGAATCCCAAGTCATGTCACGACGCACCGTGAAGAACCTATGGACAATTTAGCCTCCGTCATGGGACATGACACCACCCGCAGTCACCAAACAGCCCACGAGCGTCGCCTGCAGTACGGACTCCTAGAGTTAGCCCATCCACTATATCGGTCTTAACCATTTATATCACATGACCCAAACTTGGTCTTTTCATTTCAAATTTCATTTCAACATATTTCTTTTTCAATGCCGATATGAGGCTTAACTACAATCTAATTCTCAATTTCAATTCATAATCACAAAATTGAGACTTTTTACTTACAAGTTCTTTTTCACAGTTAACATGATTTCCATTCTATTCTATGAATCAAATCTCACATATCAAGTTCAATTTCAATTCTTTGTTGGATCCTGTAGGCGAGGGAACAAACACTAGAGGGGGGTGAATAGTGTTAATTAAAAAAAATGCGGAATAAAGAATTTTTCTTCGGTGCAGTCGACTTAGGAGTGAACCAGTCGATTGAAATTTCGACCTACATCCAGTCCCCAAGCAACCCACTTGAGATTTCCACTATTCTTGAAAACAAGTTTACAAGAATACTCTACGGCGTTCAGACAACAACCTTGTCTAACCCGTAGTCCTTTCTCTCAACCAGAGAAAGTACCCCACTCTACCACCAAGAGTGAAACGACCGACTCTACACCTTAGAGTCCAACTCTCCAACCGAGAGTAAAAGAAAACAATAAAAAGTTTACAGTCAACCTATATCCTTGTTTGTGTTATGTGATGTAGAACGTGGCTAAAAGAGGTCGACTTCTATATCCAGTCCAGAACGAATTCTGATGTTATATTGGACTGAATGTAGAGAACCAAAAACTTAGAACTTGAAAGCTTTGTCTCGTGAACACTTAAAAAAATTCTCAAAGAGTGCTTGGAAATGTTAGATCAATGTTAGATCTTTATCAGTGGATTCTGAACTCTATTTATAGAGTTAGAATTCCTGGACGTTGGGAAACAGTTATTCCAACTGTCAACCAACGGATCTAATCAGCTTTGAATTTGAAAATACGATTTTTGAAAACAGAAAATGGTCAAAAGCACTCAAACAGTCGACTGGGTTGCCATAATGAGTCGACTGGTCAGAGTTTGAATAAATTTAAATAGTTTTGTACTAACAGTCGACTGATAGAAATATCGATCGACTGGTACTCAACAGTTAAACCATTTCAAACTGTTTTGACCTTATTTGATGTTTGAAAAACACACATTGTAAAATAGTGAGTGTATGTGTGTGTGACAAGGCTTTACATCATACTAAGACTCAACAAAAGTAAGATTACATTGTTTACAAGACATGACTATAATTGACACTTTTAAGCAAGAGTCTTTGGCTTGAGTCTTGAGTCTTAAATGAAGCTTTAACTATTGTCTTTATCTGGAGCTTTTGTGCTTGTTCATTTGTTCAGCTGTATAGTAGTGAGTCCTTTGTGTATAGCACCTGCAATTATAAAGTATAGCATAGATACATGTTGCAGTGTGTTGTGATCATCAAAATCAAGAATCAACATTCTCCCCCTTTTTGATGATGACAACACAATAGCTGATAATAACAGAAAATAATACAAGCATAGAAATGATATGCTCCCCCTATTAAATGCACATGCATATATAAGGATATATCATAAAATAATAAGTAAGAACTTAATCATACTATATAAGTCGACTTATAATGTTAGCAGTCGACTTACCAGAGAAATAAACACAGCAAAACATAAATAAACACAGCAAAACATAGTAAACACAATAAACACAAACACAGTAATAGCAGTCGACGTATTTGTGTTAGCAGTAGACTTACTAGTAAAAAAATAAACACACAGAACATATCAAACATAGTAAGAGGTATTTCTCTCTCTTTGTCATCAACAAAAACAAAAGATAACCAGTAATAATAAGAGAAATAACTGTCTCATACATAAATAACAGAGTCATCAATACATATGAAAATAAAAACAGAAATAAGAAAAAATACATAATAAGAGAAAAAAGTCATCAATCATCGTCTTCGGTGTCTTCATCAACAGCTTGAGACGGTAGGGGAAATTGAGAAGTAAAGAGGTTAGTTAGGTTGGTGATTTTGGAGTCAAGAGAGTCAAGACGAGAATCAACAGTATCTTGATGATCCATTAGATAGTTGATACATTGATATAGAGTATTGGGATCATCAAAATCAGCACGAGGACGAGAAGAAGTCGAAGCTGAAGATCGTCTAGAAGAAGTTGCTAGAGGAACTTGTGAGGGAGGAGGAGACCTAGGGGAAGTTCTAGGAGGAGGGTCAAGAAGCTTCATACGGGCTAAACTAGCACGATCGAAGCATTCATAATGCTTAACGACATTGGTCTCGGAGTCGAGATCAATATCATAAGCCTGAAAAACACGGGTAAGGAGACCTCCAAAAGGTAAGAAATGAGTATGATTTTGTTCAAGTTTTGAAAAAATGTCACGACCCCAATTTATAGCAATCTTACCAAAAATGGCATAAATGGCTTGTTGCAGTTCCATAGAATACTGATCATAACTTTCTCTTTTGGGAAGAATGTTATAAGCAAGTATTCTTGCAACCAATTTTGCAACAAGTGTGATATTTCTACTAGTCATTGGGGGTCCATGATTGGGCAAAAATATTTTGGACAAAACAGATAAATCATCAAAGATAATTTCACTAAGATCGAGTCCCTCGTCATCAATACCCATTATAAGATTTATTCTTTCGGGTGTGAGTGTCATATTAGTATTTTTGACCGAGGAACGGTTAACAACTTCTCCATCTTTCTTTTGAACAACTCTCATGTTCGTGTAAAAAAGATAGATAAGTTGAGGATAGTAATTGGGTTGATTGACTAAAGATAGATACTCATAAAGACTGCAATTTTGGAAAATAGGAACTAGGTTGAACCTATCTAAGTCATTAAAATTGACAAACCTTCCTGGAAAAATGACAATGGTACACATGAGATACCATCGGTCTAAGAGATCAGGACTCAAAAGGTATTGTGAATAATCCTGAGATGATGAACTACCATCATGAGATCTTTTAGAACGTTTAGGGGCCATTAGAAGAGAGTGTAGGAAAGATTTTACCAACAGGGAAGAAAAAGAACAAACAGCAGACGAAAATCAGCAGCACGGCAGTCGACTCTTCTGATAGAACTTCTTCTCCTGCCTTAGGGTTTTTGATTTGGGGGTAAAAGTAAAAGTGAAGATGGAGGCTGTGGAGAAGGTTTTTAACTGAAGATAGACGGCTGTGATTCAAAGGAAAAAAGATCAACGGTGGATAGAGAAGTCACGGATGAGTAAAAAGATAGAAATTTGTCTCAAAATCTGATGATTCGATGTTTGAAGACTGATTAACTCGCGACAGTCAACTTATAGTATAGAACAGTCGACTTAGTCGAGAAGAAAATTAATTTTTATATCTACTGATCAGTCGACTTGGGGAAGGTTCAGTCAACTGTCCAGAGAATAAAATAAGTATATAAAAAAATACAGTACAGTCGACTTAATAAAAACACAGTCGACTTAACAGATGAAATTTTCAACAAATATCAATAAAATTACATATTCCTAGTTCTCTTCTTAAGTTAATAAAAGTATCTTCTTTAAGGGGTTTGGTAAAGATATCTGCTACTTGTTTATCAGTAGAGATAAAGTCTAAAGATATATCTCCTTTTAAAACATGATCACGTAGAAAATGATGTCGAATATCAATATGTTTCATACGTGAGTGTTGAACCGGATTTTTAGATAGATTAATTGCACGGGTATTATCACACATAATTGAAGGTTTTTCAAAGGAAATACCATAATCTAATAAGGTTTGTTTCATCCACAAGATTTGTGCACATGCCAAACTTGCAGCGATATATTCAGCTTCTGTAGTAGATAGGGACACTGAATTTTGCTTTTTACTACACCAAGAAACTAGTGAATGTCCCAAAAAGTGACATGTCCCACTAGTGCTTTTGCGATCAGTTTTACTACCAGCAAAATCAGTATCGCTATACGACAAAAGTTGAAAATTATCGGTGCGTGGATAAAATAAACTATAATCAGATGTGCCTTTAATATATCTTAAAATTCGTTTCACAGCTTTTAAATGAGACTCTTTAGGACTAGACTGATATCTAGCACATAAACATACGCTGAACATAATATCTGGTCTACTTGCGGTAATATATAAGAATGAACCAATCATACCTCGATAGAGTTTTTGATCAACACTCTTACCTAATATATCTTTGTCAAGGGTAGTAGTAGTAGCCATAGGTGTGGATTAACTACTTGTACTATCCATGTTAAACCGTTTGAGTAATTCCTTTGCATATTTTCCTTGATTAATAAATATGCCATTTGAAGACTGTTTAATTTGAAGTCCAAGGAAATAATTGAGTTCACCCATGTGACTCATCTCAAACTCGTTTTTCATGGTGTTAGCAAACTCTTGACATAGATTATTATTAGTAGAACCAAAGATTATATCATCAACATATATTTGTATGATTAAGATATCATTCTTAATTCTCTTAATAAACAAGTTAGTGTCTACTTTACCTATCTCAAATCCTGTTTCTAAAAGAAAAGTTTTCATACGATCATACCAAGCACGTGGTGCTTGTTTAAGACCGTACAAAGCCTTTTTCAATTTATAAACATGATTTGGAAATTGTTCATGTTCAAAACCTGGTGGTTGTTTAACATAAACATTTTCTTTAATAAACCCATTAAGGAAAGTACTTTTAATATCCATTTGATAAAGTATAAAATTCATGAAACAAGCAAAAGATAATAAAATACGAATTGATTCTAGTCTAACAACAGGAGCATATGTTTCATCAAAATCTATATCTTCTTCTTGATTATACCCTTGAGCAACTAGTCTAGCTTTATTCCTTACAACTTATCCTGATTCATCTAACTTATTTTTAAATACCCATTTGGTACCAATAATAGTATGATCAGGAGGTCGTGGAACTAAATTCCATACATCATTCCTTATAAATTGGTTTAATTCATCTTGCATGGCATTCATCCAAAATTCATTCTCACAAGCTTCTTGTATATTTTTCGGTTCAAAATCCGACAAGAATGCTGTATGAGAAATCATATTAATATGTGATCGTGTCTGAATACCATAGGAGATGTCACCAATTATTAAGTCATGAGGATGATCTTTAACTTCAACAAAAGATTTTGGTAAAGTTGAAGATATCACAATAGGATCAGTCGACTTGACAGGTTCTTCAGTCGACTGCTTTACTTCAGTCGACTGGGAGTCCTTATCGGTCGACTTATCCACAAGACTAGTTTGTTCTAAAGATTTAATCACATTATTTAAAGGTGATGAATCAGTTTCAACATCTTTATTTAAATTTGATGAAGGCAGAGATTCATCGAATGTAACATGCATTGACTCTTCAATAGTCATTGTAGACTTATTGAAAAATCTATATGTTTTACTCCTATTTGAGTATCCTAAAAAGATACCCTCATTATATCTAGGATCAAATTTATCTAAATTATCTTTAGTGTTCAGAATAAAACACTTACAACCAAATATCTTAAAATAAGAGACTTTAGGATTTTTGTTAAAAAATAACTCATAACAAGTCTTCTTTAGCTTAGGTCTTATAAGAATCCTATTTAAAACATAACAAGCTGTAGCAACGGCTTCAGCCCAAAAATACTTAGGTAAATTGCTTTCAACAAGCATGGTACGTGCGCATTCTTACAAAGTCCTATTTTTCCTTTCAACCACTCCATTTTGTGGTGAAGCTCTAGGAAATGCAAATGAATGTGTTATACCATTCTTGTTGCAATATTCTGTAAATATTTCATTCTCAAATTCTCCACCATGATCACTTCTAATAGTGACTATGGTTAGAGATCTTTGGTTTTGAATACGTTTACAAAAATTTGCAAATTCATCAAAAGCATCATTCTTATGTTTTAAAAAGAATGTCCAAGTGAATCTTGAAAAATCATCTACTAAAACAAATACATATCTACTTTTATTTAAAGAAGCAACTCTAGTAGGGCCAAATAAATCCATATGAATTAATTCGAGCGGCCTACTAGTAGAAATTACTTCTTTTGTTTTAAAGTGGATTTGATTTGTTTTCCTTTTTGACATGCATCACATAACTTATCCTTTTTAAAGGATAGTTTTGGCGGTCCTTTAACTAGGTTATACTTAGATATTTTTGAGAGATTCTTCATATTCACATGGCCAAATCTTCTATGCCAAAGCCAAGAATCATTGTTAGAAGCTATTAAACAAAAATCATTTGAAAACTCAATTGTATTCAAACACAATTCATAAATATTGTTTTTGCGAAAACCTTGAAAAATGATATTTTGCATAGTAGAGTCATAAATCAAACATGCATCGTTTTCAAATACAATTTTATATCCTTTATCACACAATTGACTAATACTTAACAAATTATGTTTTAATCCACTAACTAATAACACATTTTCTATAGTGGGGTTAGAATTTTTACCAACCATGCCGATTCCTATAACTTTTCCTTTGTTGTTATCACCAAAGGTAACTGTTCCTCCATCGATGCTTTGTATGGTGGATAGAAGATTGGCATGACTGGTCATAAGTTTTGAACATCCGCTGTCAAGTATCCAGCGATCTTTCTTTGGTACCTAGAAAATATTCAATGTAAATATGGTACCATTTTTATTGGGTCCAAAACATATTAGTTTGGGGGAAACCAAACCCATAATGAGTTTGATTTTCCTCCATAAGCAAGAATAAAATTAATATAATTACATACATTTAACATATATGAATTGATATACGCAGTTCTATCATTCAGATTTAAGTTAACTGGAACCCATACAAATTTGTATAGTCCAGTCGACTTTATAGTATCCTTCAGTCGACTTCTACTGCGAGTCAGTCGACTGGATGATGGTATAGGTCGACTTATATGAGGTTCTGGTCTCGTTGAATAAGGCACAGTTCCTCTAGACAGACGACTGGTGGATGGATTCAGTCGACTTAACCGAACGTTAGACTTGCTTTTATCACTAAAATTTATAACCTTAGGCTTTTCAAAGAATTCATATAGTTTATGTGTAACACTAGAAATAGATTCAGGTTTATCTCTACTAGTGTTTTTAGAAGAAGATTCTTTTACAAGAGAGTTTTTGAAACCAAGACCATATTTTTGACTAGATTTCACTTGATTATGAAGAACATCATTTAAATTCTCTTTGCCTTTATTGAACTTAGATACGTTCTTAGATATCTCTTCATAATTCTTTTTCAAAGATTCAAGATCCGTATTTAAATTTGCAATACGAGAATTTAAGGATTTCACTTCATGATCAAGGTCAAGATTTTCTTGAGAAGTGTTTGATTAACTTTCTCTAGATTCTTAAATCTAATCTTTTCTTTTATCAACTCTTGAAAGATTTCATTAAAAGCATCAAGTAAATCTTCTGAATCAAAATCACTACTTACTTGATCTTGTGAAGCCATAAAACACATGTTTGCAACTTCATTTGTTTCATCAGTTTCTTCTTCAGAGGAAGAATCACTGTCATCCCAAGTTGCTTGATAAGCCTTTATGTTTTTGACAAACTTGTTCTTTGTGTATTTATCCTTCTTGAAGTTGGAGGTCTTTCCCTTATTCTTTGTATTTTCCAAAGGACAATCCTTCTTCATGTGACCTGTTTTATTACACCTGAAACAAGTTGGAGGATCATTAGAATCTCTAGATTTAGAATTGAACTTACCTTTCTTTAGAAATTTTTTAAATCTCCTTGTGAACATGGCTATCTCCTCTTCATCTTCTTCTTCATCTTCTGAGTCTGTCATGGCTTTAAAAGCTAATGATTTCTTCTTTGCCTGTGGTGGTTTTGCATCCTTTTTCCGTTCTTCGAGTTGAACCCCATAGGCCATTAGATTTCCCACAAGATTCTCAAGAGAAAGTTGTGACAAATCATTTGCTTCTTCTATTGCAGTGGTCTTCTTTTCCCATTCAGGAGTGAGTGCACGAAGAACTTTTCTAACCATCTCTGCTTGAGTGTATGTCTTTCCAAGTGCCACAAGTGAGTTTGTAATGTCAGTAAATCTGGTAATCATCTCGGACACATTTTCATTTTCCTTCATGCGGAACATCTCAAACCTGTGAACAAGAACAGATATTTTAGATTCTTTCACTTTGTTTGTTCCTTCATGAGTTACCTCGAGTGTATGCCAGATTGATGTGCGGTTGTTGAATTTGATACACGGTTGAACTCCTCTTTTGTCAGAGCACAAAATAATGCATTCATTGCTTTTGCATTGTTCATAGCTTGGTTCTTCATATCATCAATCCATTGTGCATATGGAATAGTAGGAGCAGTGTATTCCGATTCCGTCATGTTCCATATTTCATAGTTGATTGATTGGAGGTAGATCTTCATTCTGCACGTCCAATAGTTGTAGTTTGTTCCATCGAAGAGAGGTGGTCTTTGTGTAGATTGGCCTTCATGGTACTGATTTGCATTCGAAGTAGTTGCCACAGCCTTTAACCTCGCTCTGATACCAAGTGTTGGATCCTGTAGGCGAGGCAACAAACACTAGTGGGGGTGAATAGTGTTAATTAAAAAAAAACTACGGAATAAAGAATTTTTCTTCGGTGCAGTCGACTTAGGAGTGAACCAGTCGACTGAAATAACCAAATAAAAGAAAATTCAACCAACTCTATGCAGTCGACTTAAAGTTGAGACAGGCGACTGAAGACACAGTTAATATTCAAAGATACGAGACTGACCAGTCGACTGATAATGTGCTGAGTCGACTGTCCAGACAAGTTTCACAGAACTTAAACAAACAGAAAAATGTAAATGCAAGTTCAAGAGATACAACCACAGAGTACACACGATGTATTCTGGTTCGGTCCTTCCGACCTACATCCAGTCCCCAAGCAACCCACTTGAGATTTCCACTATTCTTGAAAACAAGTTTACAAGAATACCCTACGGCGTTCAGACAACAATCTTGTCTAACCCGTAGTCCTTTCTCTCAACCAGAGAAAGTACCCCACTCTACCATCAAGAGTGAAACGACCGACTCTACACCCTAGAGTCTAACTCTCCAACCGAGAGTAAAAGAAAACAATAAAAAGTTTACAGTCAACCTATAGCCTTGTTTGTGTTATGTGATGTAGAACGTGGCTAAAAGAGGTCGACTTCTATATCCAGTCCAGAACGAATTCTGATATTATACTGGACTGAATGTAGAGAACCAAAAACTTAGAACTTGAAAGCTTTGTCTCGTGAACACTTAAAAAAATTCTCAAAGAGTGCTCGGAAATGTTAGATCAATGTTAGATCTTTATCAGTGGATTCTGAACTCTATTTATAGAGTTAGAATTCCTGGACGTTGGGAAACAGTTATTCCAACTGTCAACCAACGGATCTAATCAGCTTTGAATTTGAAAATACGATTTTGAAAACAGAAAACGGTCAAAAGCACTCGAACAGTCGACTGGGTTACCATAATGAGTCGACTGGTCAGAGTTTGAATAAATTTAAACAGTTTTGTACTAACAGTCGACTGATAGAAACATCGGTCGACTGGTACTCAACAGTTAAACCATTTCAAACTGTTTTGACCTTATTTGATGTTTGAAAAACACACATTGTAAAATAGTGAGTGTATGTGTGTGTGACAAGGCTTTACATCATACTAAGACTCAACAAAAGTAAGATTACATTGTTTACAAGACATGACTATAATTGACACTTTTAAGCAAGAGTCTTTGGCTTGAGTCTTGAGTCTTGAATGAAGCTTTAACCATTGTCTTTATCTGGAGCTTTTGTGCTTGTTCATTTGTTCAGCTGTATAGTAGTGAGTCCTTTGTGTATAGCACCTGCAATTATAAAGTATAGCATAGATACATGTTGCAGTGTGTTGTGATCATCAAAATCAAGAATCAACATTCTTGAATTCCAAGCTCAAAATTATTTTCAATAAACACATTAGATTATCATACAACAGTTTCTTTCCTTTACTTAATTCAATAGTCATAAAGTCGTATTTTTCACTCATATACAATATTCAACTTAGTAAGTAAAAGCCCATGAATAACACACATAAATTTCTTTCATTCAAAAATTCTCTTTTATAACTTAGCATGATCCTCTCATGAAAATAACCATTTTTCATATTTACACAAATATCAACTTCATGCAAATCTACTTAATTATTTACTTCTAAACCACCTTTATTTTAGTCAAATCATACCCAAATATTTTTCATTAAGTACACATAATTTTAGAATAATTATAGTATTTTTTTCAAATTTTTATAAGCCACAAATCAATTTAAATGCCAAAAAATTCAAAATTTTAATTCCTGCCGAAGCCAGGAATCGAACCCACGACCACAGAGTAACCAACCACCACCGAATGCCAGAAAAGCCTAGGCGCCACAGCGATAGGGACTGGGGTTTAATTAAGAAAATGTGTATGTCTCGGGTTTTGGATTTTTTGAAAAAGGAAAAAAAACAAAAGGCTCACGCCAAGTTTCGAACCCTAGACCACCAAGCCTGTAACGCCCCGATTTCCGGTAACTGGGAAACCGAGACATAAGCTAGAATCTTTTCTTCAATTAGCCACAATACATAGAAAAAATGGAAAATTTAAAACTTTTTATTCAACACAAATGTATTACAAATCTGAATGTTATAAAATTGCAACACATTACAACAGTGTTACAATAATACCTTTACAATCCCAAGTGTTACCACTTTTAACATATTACATCAGAGTACAATGAATAAAGAACAACACTTGGTATTCCACTTGGATGCTTTCCAACAAATAAATAATTTACAACAATAATTACAAATGAAATTACAACATATTTATAGCAGAATACATTAATGAAATCGACTCCTTGCTCTCTCGCCTTGAGTCCTATAAATCCTGTACCTGTACCTGTACCTTTACCTATACCTATACCTTTACCTGTACCTGTACTTCTGTAAGCCAATACCTGTACCTCTGCAATCCAATACCTGTACTTCTGCAATCCAGTACCTATTGAAGTGGGGACGCCAGTATTTACTTACACTTTAAGGCTGATAACTAGTAGTGAATCTCAACTATAGCAAAGAAATTGATGAAAAGGGAAACATGTACATATATATTTGCTGTGTCAGTGTGTGTTATGACTTAGACTCTAATGCAAGATTACCAATGCAATGATGCTTTTATTCTAATGCAAGCAAGTCTCCGAAATAGAATGCAGCCCATACTACATACGCCCCATCTCAAGCCGTTTCTCCATATATAGGGATTTGAACCCACGTTATGAATTCTACATTGTACACAATCTTGTTCCTGATAATATAACGTGACTGGTGAGGTTGCAGAAGGGGTCAAGTACCCCTATGCAGTACACTTATGGTGTCTCCGTTTACCACTACTACCCGGCGTACCGAACCTCACTCAAAAATAAGGTTACAGGTACTGCCTAGTTCCGTTACAGCAGTCACTATAGTGGTGATCACGTTTGCCACTATTGCCCGGCGTGCCGGACCTCATTCAAAAACCAAACGAACATAGGATCTCAAAAGTGCAGGATAGCATGAAGCCTACCCTGTGGCACCCATAAGTCATGGTATTTCAGAAGTTAACAGACGAGATTCGCAACCCGTGCTCCCAACTCGTAAGAAGGCACCGTACGCATCCCTTTGACAGGAAGGTACAACCCAATAACACTGCCTAGTGTCGGCCTATAGGATAGGTCGGATCATAAGGAATCACCTTTAACACCAACTCTTTCCCTTCGGCGAATAAAGATAATAAGTAATGGTTAAGTAGTAATAGCCATAAGTTACTACCCTAACGATGTCACTAATCCTAAACAATCCTAGGGATGACAATAGTACTATCACAATATGCAAGGTCTTAAGTTAGACTTCACAAGATAACTCTACTAGGCTACTCAATCTAGACTTACCAGAATTCCTAAGGAACTGGTTCATGGCCTATCGATGCAAGACCTCGGCAATACAAACGTATTTGCATGCTACTATCCTGAACTTGGATTTCGTCATACTCCGGTCTGCGATCAACCAACTCGGTTAAGGTCTGACAGTACACGCGAGTGACTCGTCCACAGTCCTTTAGGAGTAAGGTAAACACACGTCTTTGTGGTCGATAGCCCTACGGCAATGATATCACCTTAGATGAGCACAACAACTGCGTATTAGCTAAGAAGCTACATACGAGTAACCAAAACACACACGAGCTAAACAGCTACGTATGGGACCAACAACTACATACGAGCCAGACGAGCTACGTATGAGACAACAATAGACATACGAGATAAATAAGCTACGTATGAGACCAACAGTTACATACGGGCCAGGTGAGCCGCGTATGAGACAACAACATACATACGAGCCAAATAAGCTATGTATGAGACCAATAGTTACATACGGGCCAGGTAAGCCACGTATGAGACAACAACATACATACGAGCCAAATAAGCTACGTATAATACCACAGCTACATACGGGCCAGTCGAGCCGCGTATGAGCAAAACCACACATAAGAACAACCATACAAGTAATCAACCTAGAAGCAACCAAACGTGCTTCTATCAAAACTTTATCTTCTATAATTAGAAGCGATAGGATACCTACAAATAATCTAAAATAGGCATTCTACCAATGAGAAGTCCAAAGCAACATAAAAGCCTTCCGACAGCCTAGAAGCAACCAGTGCTACGCTTATCGGATTTTAACAGAAATATACTTTTTGGAAAGGTAAGAATATTTACCACAACTCTTTAGTGGAACACTATTTTAGATTCTGTAAGGAATCCAAAATCCGGTCCATCGAACATACGCAAACAGTTTACCCAAACTGCAGATTTTTAACAAAAGGGTGAAACTTTGCAAGCCGGTAACTTTTGCTCTACTTGTCGGAATCTAACGAAACTGGACAATTTGAAAAGGTGGGAACATCTACTAAAACTTCCCAGTTGACCAGTTGCTCAGATTCCGCAAGGAAATCCAAATTCCTACCCGTCGAACATACGCAAACACTTACCAAATTACCGATTTTCAACAAAAAGTCGAAACTTGCATAGTTTGTAACTTTTGCTCCACTTATCGGAATCTAACAAAACAGGACAAATTGAAAAGGTGGGAACATCTACTAAAACTTCCTAGTTGACCAGTTGCTCAGATTCCGTAAGGAAATCCAAATTCCAACCCGTCGAACATACGCAAACAGTTACCAAACTACCGATTTTCAACAAAAAGTCGAAACTTCTGTAGTTTGTAATTTTTGCTCCACTTATCGGAATCTAACAAAACTGGACAATTTGAACAGGTGGGAACATTTACTAAAACTTCCCAGTTGACCAGTTGCTCAGATTCCGCAGGGAAATCCAAATTCCTACCCGTCGAACATACACAAACAGTTACCAAACTATCGATTTTCAACAAAAAGTCGAAACTTCCGTAGTTTGTAACTTTTGCTCCACTTATCGGAATCTAACAAAACTAGACAATTTGAAAAGGTGGGAACATCTACTAAAACTTCCTAGTTGACCAGTCGCTCAGATTCAGTAAGGAAATCCAAGTTTCTATCCGTCGAACATATACAAATGGTAACGGGACAGCAACCGTAACAAAACGACAGATTTACAAGTGAAAGCTGGAAACTTCCAAAGCCCATAACTTCTACTCCACTTATCGAAATTTAACCCGATAGGTCAATTCGGAAAGGGGAGAACGTCTACTATAACTCTCTAGTTGGTCTGAACCTCAGATTCAACCACTAAGACACTCGAAAATCTAAAAGAAGCCAAACAGATACAATTTCAACCTACCGAAATACACAGACAGCTGAAAACTTTCAAAGCCCGTAATTTCTACTCCGCTTATCGGAATTTAACCCGAGAGGTCTTCGGAAAGGGGAGAACGTCTACTATAACTCTCTAATTGGTCCGAACCTCAGATTCAATCATTAAGACACTGTAAAATCTCAAAGAAGTCAAACAGATACAATTTCAAGCTACCGAAATACACAGCCAGCTGAAAACTTTCAAAGCCCGTAATTTCTACTCCACTTATCGGAATTTAACTCGAGAGGCCAATTCGGAAAGGGGAGAACGTCTACTACAACTACCTAGTTGGTCCGAACTTCAGATTCATCAAGTAAAACTCTCAAAAATGACAAAGGAGTGAAACAGTAAGCATTCAGTCAGACAGCTATTTGCTGTATTTTGCAAAGACCATATCTCTTATTTTGCTTATCGAAATTTAACCCGAGAGGTCAACTCGGAAAGGGGAAGATTTCTACTACATCTCCCTAGTTGTTCTGAACCTCATATTCATCCAGTAAGAGGCTCAAAAATGGCAACCAAACATAATAGTGAGCTTCTCAGCCGAACTCGCTATCCTGATTTGCAATGGCCATAACTTTTGCGTCTCTTATCGGAATTTAACTCGAGAGTTCAATTCGGAAAGGGGAAGAGGTCTACTACAATTTCTTAGTTGGCCCGAACCTCAAATTTCGTAAGGAAGACCACATCCCAGCCCCCCGAACATACTGCAACACAATCCCAAAACAGTGAGTCCATTGTTTTGGCTCAAATCTCGCTGTTTTGGGGAAACAGCTTGTTTCACCCATCAAAACTACTCCGAAAAATCTCCAAAATTTCTAGCATACTAATAAAACCCCTGAGAAAATCTCCAATAAGTTTCGGGTCGAAATTCTATCGTTTACATGGTTAATTAAAATCAACCATACAACCCTAAAAACCCATTCTTTATGCCTCTAATTTGTGTTCTACCACTACAACTTTTACATGCTCTTATATCTAGTCCATTTGCACATGAAATGAACTCCATACAACATCATACCACAAAACAAAATCCTAAAATAGCTAAAACAACCATGAGTATGAGAAAATCCCACCTTAAGACTTATAGGAAGGGCTTGCTTGCAACTTCTCCTCCTTGTTCTTGCTCCTCCTCTCAAGAACATCTCCATGAAATGGAACCCATGAAATCCCCTCTTTCTCTTTTCTTTTGATTTGATTCCCTCTTTCCTCCTCTTTCTTTTCAATTTTTCTACATAGAAACTAGTAGAAGGGGCAGTAGAATAGGTTGAGATGGGATTGGGATTGAGTAGAACACACAAAGGATTGAGGTTTGGCCTGCCAAATGAGGTATGGGGGTTGGGAGGGGGTTTTTTATAAAGCAAGTGAAGAGTTTTTGCGGTGGAAAGTAAAGCCACATGTCAAAGGTTCTCATTGTTAGTCAATTTGTGATCTATTTGCAATTTTATATTGCAATCAAGCCCCCAATCCATCCTAACCCTCCATCTCATCATGATGGATCAAATTATAAATATAATTTTGTCAAATCACATTCTACACGATTTGTTCAAACGCCCGAAATCGATACAGTTCGATTTCGTACGAATATCTGATTATACAGATATTTCTCATTAGTGAAAATGAACAAATCTGTACAAAAATAATTTAATTCCGAGAAATAAAAATAAAATAATTTTATTACTTGCTCAGAAGATTCCAGTATTAATTTGATACAAAAAAGTCGTAACCGACTAGTATATGTACATAGATAATGTTTATTATCAAAACCGGGTGATATCCACCAAAAATATTTCATTTCTGAAAATAAAAATAAAATAATAATTTTTAATATTTGCCCAGTATTTTCTAGACGTTTTTTCTCAAAAATGCATTTTTCAAGATTTTGTACAAGTGTACAAAACTGATACAATACCTGTATATACTTATTAGTATATATGTCCAAGTAACTTTTTATTTGAAAAACCAAGTAATTTCCATTAAAAATATTTTAATTTAAAAATAATAATTATACAATTATAATATCCGTCCGGGATATTACAATACTCCCTCCTTAGAATAGTTCTGTCCTGAGAACTACGTTAAGTTAGGAAAACAAACAAACATCCATACACTAAATAACTCGGGGAAAGAAAGCTTATACAGCTTTCTAGCTCCCCAGTGACTCATCCACGAACTGGTTCTCCAAAGAACCCAACCTTGATCCCAAAGCTGCCTGAAGAATCTGCCAAAGTCGAGACGTAACTCTCGAATCTTGGTCAGAACTACTGACGCTGGCACTCCATGTTGCTTCCTTATGCCTTCAATGTGGACTCCCGCTAATTTCTCTAGCGATTAAGTCATCTTCATTGGAAGAAAATGTGCAAACTTTGTCAATCGGATCCCTAATAACCCAACTTGAGTCATACATTTTCGATCTCCTGGGTAATCCTATGATGAAGTCCATATTGATATTCTGATATCATCATGCCATTTTGGTGCTTCAGTTCCTACATCTTCTGCCTAAGCCTTCTGACTTGCGCACTTAGATTCGATCGCAGCTCCCATCGTGCCAAAACTGAGCTCCAAACTTGAGTAATTGCTACAATACTGACTTGCCTGATCTCATCGTCTGGCTTCTTACTTCCTTCACGGTCCATGGCTGAGGCTAATTCTTCACCTATTTGGATCTTTTGCACTTCAGTAGCCACTCCCTCCTTAGAATAGGACATGGCCTACGAACATCACTTCTGACTTCCAGGATTCTCTCTTGTAATTTGCTCGAAGTTGATGCTCCAGATGGCATATTTAAACAAACCAAATCTAGAGTCATCTCCGGCACACATCGCAACTCTTGAAAAATTTAATTCAGACAAAAGAATATGATGAACCAAAATTGAAACAAAACAGTTGCGTGGATTACATATATATATATATATATATATAAATCCAACTGGTTACAAAAAGTGTTACATCATATATTACTTCTTCAGTCTAAATAAAATTCAAAATACAACTTTAAACTTAGTTACAATTCCATATGCACATATTGGTACTGACTCTCCTACCTTCTTCAACTTGCCTTTAGTAAGTGTGAACTCTTACTCTTGGTAAACATGCTCCTTTCCTTTATTGTTCATCTTCGGAGCTGATCTGTCGTTATTTTATGAAGTTGGGGACAATTTGACCTAACATGACCAATCTTCCCAAAATTATAACATGTACGGGCTTCCATCTGAGAGTTCTTCCTCGGATATTGGCTCTTGAAATGACCTTGCTCACCACATAGGAAACAACTTCCTTTCTTGGTGCCTCTAAGTTTGCCCTCCGTTTTCTAAGTCTTCTGCCCCTGACCTTAGTTCTCGAACCCTGATGCTGGTGCAGATCTTTTCCCTAGTCGTGGACATACTGATCTCTTGTGTCCAACCTCCTCATAGAAATGGCATACTACAACCTTGGTGGTGCCCTGGACTTGCTCCAATTTATGCTGCAATCGTACCAATCCGAAATCAAAGTATTCCTGCTCCTCTGCTAGGATTTCTAATACAGCTCTGCAAGCCTTTCTCAGTTGCTTAGCTTGACAACTTTTCCTAGTCCCTGTACTTCCTCAGCTTCCTCATCTCCTGATGTATGCTGGCCGCCATCGCTGTGCATTGATCCACACTAAGCCCTTGCGGTGGTGAAGTCTCCTTCGGCTCCTCGCTCAAGATCATCGGATCGTCCCTTGAAATCGGCTCACTCTCTTCCATCAGCACATCCTTGGTTAGGATATCCTCGAACACCATCTATGTGTTTTAAGGATGGTAGCACATATACTGGAATTAGTCCAGATATAGAAAAATTGTAAAACATAAGTTCAAAGAAACAACAGTATGAATTATAATTGTCTACAACTAGCTAAAACCCGACTCCTAAAAGGCATTCAAGTTTAATTTTCCTACTGTGTTAGACTGTAAATTGAAGTTGGCTCTGATACCACTCTGTAATTGTCATGCCCCGCTTCCCAAAATATGAAATACGAGCACGTAACAAAAGCCCAGCGAATGATTTTCATCATCCATAAGCTGTTTCAAGAAATCTTTACAACATATCACAATATAATCAGAGTCGAAAACCAGAAAATTCAACCACATGCACATATGAACCAAATACCAACAAGAATACTTGAAATAAAATATATATCTCTCAAATAGTCATGATCTGAATAACACAAATGTTCCTAGATCACATTGCCCAAATATAAGAATAAATACAAGTACATGAATACAATGTTGTTCAAGCAAACTATAAGAATAATAATAGCAAAATTCCAGCATCTAGTACATCATGCCACCAATCCCGTCTGGAACCTGTCCTCCAAAATCTGCAATTCAACGAATGCAGGAAAGAGAAAAAGAGAAAACACAAGTACCCGTCAATTGCAAGTCGCAGGTCACAAATAGAGTAGGATACAAGCACATGAAATGGAGAAAAACTAACTAGCACATGGTATAGGTATGATGTCAACCTAGACAAACTAGCATGGTAAAAGTGTCAAGTGTACACGGCATAAATCAAGTATCAAGCAAACAAGTATCCTATAAACATGCATCAAGTGTCAAGTTTCGTCTAGTCATGTATCATGTATCAGGTCTCAAGTCTCATGTAATCAAGTCTCATGTATCATGTAGTCAAGTATCAAGCAGCAAGTATCATGTTCAAGTATCATATTCAAGTATCAAGTTCAAGTCTTGTGTGATTACTATCTAGGTAGCACGACATGCAACCCACCTTACATGGTTGCTACAACACAATAGTTTCGCTTTAGATTTCGTAGTGGACCATAGAGGGCAGTGCACTTAGGAACAGTAATCCAAATCATATACCAAATTCCAAATAATCCAAATCATATACCAAATTCCAAATTAACCAAATTATATACCAAATTTCAAATAATCCAAATCATATACCAAATTCCAAATGTGGGAAACACCAGCCCCCTTCCAAGTACACGTTTCTGAATTATCCACTACTAGATCTTTTCCATTAACCCCGGCTTGATTACTTTTATTATTAATGTCCAACAAGCATGAATACGTGTAAAATAGTGTCAAATAAATATGATAGGATCAGGTTTAGGTTCAGGTAAACAAATTAGCATGCATGGATAATATACATTCACATATACGAGCAAAATAGTCTATGTTCATAATCAGGAAAGCAAGACCAATCAGTACTAAAATAGTGATTCTGAACTCTACAGAAATGCAAACCTAGATCCGTCTAAGGATATGGAAACTAGACATCCACATGAATCCAACGAGTATAATTAAGTCACATACTAGTTCACAACATCTCATCTCAAAACTGATTTGAATACAGATTTCATGTTCAGCCAGAAAACAGGGGAACAACTTCAAAAGCATGAAAACACATCAAATAATTCCACGAAAAATCTGGAGTAATCCCCTATAGATATATATTCAAAATAACAAGTTTCATAATATTCCAGTAAGTATAGGTAAGTCATCAAAAATAAGAAACAATGCGAAAACATGGTTTGACGAATCTAGAATTTTTCAACACTGCTGTACAAAAACAGGGATATCTCGCAATCAGTGAATCGAAATCCAATTCCGACAAAACGATGTGAAAATAGATAGATTTTACTAACTTTCATATCTCACAAATAATTTTCATATATTATAAAGAATTAGGGTGAAAACAGGGTTCTATACTGAACAGCATGTAATTTACAGCACACGATGATTTTAGAAAAGGATATGAAACACCACATAAAACTCATCTTTAAAATCCATCAAAAATCTGGGTAGTCCCTAATACCATAAGGAAACACTGAGCAAAATATTATACCAAGATATTATGTATAGAATAGTTCTTGAAAATAATTTGTTAACAAAATTAACTCAAAACAGAATCTAGAATCTATCGACACGTCTGTACCAAAACCATCATAACTCAGTCATACGAAATTCAAATTAAGTAAAACTAGTGGGGTTTGAAAATAGACAAAATTATCTAAAATTAACTTTTAATTTTGGAATTAAGATTCGGACTGTAGCATGGGTGAAAACGGCAAACCAAACAGAACAAACTGCACATACAGATTTCACATCTCTAGACAAAAGCATCATAACTTGCACAAGATTGCTCCAAACATAACCAAATTTGAAATACAACCTACCCAACATCTAAGCATCATGTTTTAGGGATTCTAACATGTCCAAGCCTATTATTTTTTACATGGGCAATCAATCGAACACATATCATGCAAATATCCACATACACGAATAAAATCAAGTTTGGGTAAAACCTAGGTTAATAACCTATCAAGTTTTATGTACTAAGTCCTCTATGGCCAAATTTATCACAATAGAGACAAACCCATCAAGAAAAATACAATTTTTGGTTGTCTCTAGACCCAACTACTCTAGGTGTGAACTTTTTGACTTGTATCAACCTAATGAATTGTAGTACAAGTTACTTGCCTTGTTATGGAGATGAACGCGATGCAAATTGTCCTAGAAACAAAACCCACGAGCGAATCCTCTCCAAACGTGAATCCAACCAAACCCACGAACAAAAACTCCCACACGAACAATCTCCTTGATGCAACGAACGAAGGGGCAAATACCCACTTCAAGGAACACAAAGAGGAGGGTTTTTGTGATGTTTTTGGATGGTGGTGGTGCTGGTTTGGGATAGCCAGCCACAAGGAAGGAGGGTTAGGGTTTGTAGGGTTGAAGTGGTGGTGGTCGGATAGGAGTGGGTGGTGGCTGGACGTAGAGGCTAGAGGGAGGGAGGCTCAGTTTTGGGGATGAAGGCAGGCCGGTTTGGGAGAGAAAGGAGGCCGGGAGCACAAAAGGAGAGAGGGGACGGGATTAGTTGAGAGGAAAAGAGAGAAAAAGAGATTAGGGTTAGGGTTTAAGAGGTGTTAGGGGATTTATATGGGGATTAAATGTGGGCTAATGGGTTGTGGGTACCAATATGTAGTAATAGGTATACAAATGGGTAATGGGTATTGGGTAGATTTCAGTTGGGGACACAATATATAGTGAATTCTATGGCTCCTAAAAATCTCCTTAAGGGTCAAAAATCATAATTTTGGAAAATTACCACCAAAAATCTATCACATCACCAAAATAATTAATAATAATGAACGAGACCAAGAAAATGAGAAAAAGAACTCAAAATGGCGAAAATGAACAAAACGACGAACAATCAGCACAAGGAAGTCAACAATGAAAGAAAAAGAATATATATTGAAAATAATCAATATACGGTTCCGAAAAATACAAGAGATGTAAAAACACACAAAAATGAAAAATACTCTCCAAAATACATAAAATGAAAAACAGGGGTTACAGTAATGCCCCGATTTCCGGTAACTGGGAAACTGTGACATAAGACAAAATCTTTTCTTCAATTAGCCACAATACAAAGAAAAACGGAAAAATTTAAAACTTATTATTCAACTCAAATGTATTACAAATCCGAATGTTACAAAATTGCAAAACATTACAACAGTGTTACAATAATACCTTTACAATCCCAAGTGTTACCACTTTCAACATATTACATCAGAGTACAATGAAAAAAGAACAACACTTGGTATTCCACTTGGATGCTTTCCAACAAATAAATAATTTACAACAATTATTACAAATGAAATTACAACATATTTACAGCGGAAAAAATTAATGAAATCGACTCCATGCTCTCTCGCCTTGAGTCCTTCTGAATCCTGTTCCTGTGCCTGTACCTGTACCTGTAACTATACTTCTGTAATCCAATACCTATACCTCTGCAATCCAATACCTGTACTTCTGCAATCCAGTACCTATTGAAGTGGGGACGTTAGTATTCACTGCTTTAAGGCTGATAACTAGGTGCGAATCTCAACTATAGCAAATAGATTAATGAAAAGGGAAACATGTACATATATATTTGCTATGTCAGTGTGTGTTATGACTTAGACTCTAATGCAAGATTACCAATACAATGATGCTCTTATTCTAATGCAAGCAAGTCTCCGGAACAGTATGCAGCCCATACTACATATGCCCCATCTCAAGCCGTTTCTACATATATAGGGATTTGAACCCACGTTATGAATTCTACTTTGTAAACAATCCTGTTCCTAATAATACAACATTACTGGTAAGGTGGCAGAAGGGATTAAGTACCCCGATGCAGTACGCTTATGGTGTCTCCGTTTGCCACTACTACCCGGCGTACCGGACCTCACTCAAAAATAATATTGCAGGTACGGTCTAGTTCTGTTACTGCAGTCACTATAGTGGTGATCGCGTTTGCCACTATTGCCGGGCATGCCGGACCTCATTCAAAAACCAAACGAACATAGGGTCTCGCAAGCGCAGGATAGCATGAAGCCTACCCTGTGGCACCCATAAGTCATGGTATTTCAGGATTTTACAGACAAGATACACAACCCGTGCTCCCAACTTGTGAGAAGGCACGTACGCATCCCTCGGACAAGAGGGTACAACCCAATAACACAGCCTAGTGTCGGCCTATAGGACAGGTCGGATCATAAGGAATCACCTTTAATACCAACTCTTTCCTTTCTGCGAATAAAGATAATAAGTAATGGTTAAGTAGTAACAGCCATAAGTTACTACCCTAACGATGTCACTATCCCTGAACAGTCCTAGGGATGACAATAGTACTACCACACTATGCTAGGTCTTAAGTTAGACTTCACAAGATAACTCTACTAGGCTGCTCAACCTAGACTTACCAAAATCCCTTAGGATCTGGTTCATGGCCTATCGATCTAAGACCTCGGCAAAACGAACGTATTCGCATGCTACTACTCTGAACTTGGACTTCTTCATACTTCGGTCCGCGATCAATCAACTCGGTTAAGATCTGACGGTACATGCGAGTGACTCGTCCACAGTCCCTTAGGAGTAAGGTAAACACACGTCTTTATGGTCGATAGCCCTAGGGTAATAATATCACCCTAGATGAGCACAACAACTGCGTATTAGCTAAGAAGCTACATACGAGTAACCAAAACACACACGAGCTAAACAGCTACGTATGGGACCAACAACTACATACGAGCCAGGCGAGCTGCGTATGAGATAACAATAGACATACGAGCCAAATATGCTACGTATGAGACCAAGTTACATACGGGCTAGGTGAGCCGCGTATGAGACAACAACAAACATACGAGCCAAATAAGCTACGTATGAGACAAACAGTTACATATGGGCCAGGTGAGTCGCGTATGAGACAACAACATAAATACGAGCCAAATAAACTACATATGAGACCACAGCTACATACGGACCAGTCGAGCAGCGTATGAGCAAAACCACACATAAGAACAACCATACAGGTAATCAACCTAGAAGCAACCAAACATACTTCTAGCAAAACTTTATCTTCTATAATTAGAAGCAACAGAAGAATCTACAAACAGTCTAAAATAGGCATTCTACCGATGAGAAGCCCAAAGCGACATAAAAGCCTTCTGACATCCTAGAAGCAACCAGTGCTATGCTTATCGGATTTTAACAGAAATATACTTTTTGGAAAGGTAAGAATATCTACCACAACTCTCTAGTGGAACACTATTTTAGATTTTGTAAGGAATCCGAAATTCGGTCCATCGAACAATGCAAACAGTTTACCCAAACAGCAGATTTTCAACAAAAAGCTGAAACTTTGCAAGCCAGTAACTTTTGCTCTACATGTCGAAATCTAACGAAACTGGACAATTCGAAAAGGTGGGAACATCTACTAAAACTTTCCAGTTGACCAGTTGCTTAGATTCCGCAAGGAAATTCAAATTCCTACCCGCCGAACATACGCAAACAGTTACCAAACAAAAAGTCGTAACTTGCGTAGTTTGTAACTTTCGCTCCACTCATCGGAATCTAACAAAACTGGACAATTTGAAAAGGTGGGAACATCCACTAAAACTTTCTAGTTGACCAGTTGCTCAAATTCCGCAAGGAAATCCAAATTCCTACCCGTCGAACATACGCAAACAGTTACCAAACTACCGATTTTCAACAAAAAGTCGAAACTTCCGTTTTGCTCCACTTATCGAAATCTAACAAAACTGGACAATTTGAAATGTGGGAACATCTACTGAAACTTTCCAGTTGACCAGTAACTCAGATTCCGCAAGGAAATCCAAATTCCTACCCGTCGAACATACGCAAACAGTTACCAAACTACCGATTTTCAACAAAAAGTCGAAACTTCCGTAGTTTGTAACTTTTGCTCCACTTATAGGAATCTAACAAAACTGGACAATTTGAAAAGGTGGGAATATCTACTAAAACTTCCCAGTTGACCAGTTACTCAGATTCCGTAAAGAAATCCAAGTTTCTACCCGTCGAACATATACAAATGGTAACAGGACAACAACAGTAACAAAACGACTGATTTACAAGTGAAAGCTGAAAACTCCCAAAGCCCATAACTTCTACTCCGCTTATCGAAATTTAACCCGAGAGGTCAATTCGGAAAGGGGAGAATGTCTACTATAACTCTCTAGTTGGTCCGAACCTCAGATTCAACCACTAACACACTCTAAAATCTCAAAGAAGCCAAATAGATACAATTTCAACTTGCCAAAATACACAGCCAGCTGAAAACTTTCAAAGCCCGTAATTTCTACGCCGCTTATCGGAATTTAACCCGACAGGTCAATTCGGAAAGGGGAGAACATCTACTATAACTCTCTAGTTGGTCCGAACCTCAAATTCAACCACTAAGACACTGTAAAATCTCAAAGAAGCCAAACTGATACAATTTCAACCTACCGAAATACACAACCAGCTGAAAACTTTCAAAGACCGTAATTTCTACTCTGCTTATCGGAATTTAACTCGAGAAGCCAATTCGGAAAGGGCAGAACATCTACTACAACTCCTTAGTTGGTCCAAACTTCATATTCATCAAGTAAAACTCTGAAAAATGACAAATTAGTGAAATAGTAAGCATTCAGTCAAACAGCTATTTGCTGTATTTCGCATAGACCATAACTCTTATTCCGCTAATCGGAATTTAACCCGAGAGGTCAATTCGGAAAGGGGAAGATGTCAACTACAACACCCTAGTTGGTCTGAACCTCATATTCATCCAGTAAGAGGCTCAAAAATGGCAACCAAACAGAACAGTGAGCTTCTCAGCCGAACTCGCTGTCCTGATTTGCAATGGCCATAACTTTTGCGTCTCTGATCGAAATTTAATCCGAGAGGTCTATTCGGAAAGGGGAAGGGGTCTACTACAACTTTCTAGTTGGCCTGAACCTCAAATTTCGTAAGGACGACCACTTCCCAGCCCCCGAACATACTGCGACACAATCCCAAAACAGTGGGTCCACTGTTTTGGTTCAAATCTCGCTGTTTTGGGGAAACGGCTTGTTTCACCTTTCAAAACTACTCCAAAAAATCTCCAAAATTTCTAGCATACTAATAACACCCCTAAGAAAATCTCCAATAAGTTTCGGGTCGAGATTCTATCGTTTACGTGGTTAATTAAAATCAACCATACAACCCTAAAAACCGATTCTTTATGCCTCTAATTTGTGTTCTACCACTACAACTTTTACATGCTCCTATATCTAGTCCATTTGCACATGAAATGAACTCCATACAACATCATACCACAAAACAAAATCCTAAAAGAGCTAAAACAACCATGAGTATGAGAAAACCCCACCTTAAGACTTGTAGGAAAGGCTTGCTTGCAACTTCTCCTCCTTGTTCTTGCTCCTTGTTCTTGCTCCTCCTCTCAAGAACATCTCCATGAAATGGAACTCATGAAAACCTCTCTTTCTCTTTTCTTTTGATTTGATTCCCTATATCTTTCTCTTTCTTTTTATTTTTTCTACATAGAAACTAGTAGGAGTAGTAGAATAGGTTGAGATGAGATTGGGATTAAGTAGAACTCACAAAGGAAGGGTTTCCTCACCCTAGATTGAGGTTTTGCCGGCAAAATGAGGTATGGTGATTGGGGTTTTAAATATTAATGCAGGCATGGTCCTATCTCGTCGAATCCGTCTTTTTCGCCACATCGCGTAGTTCAGTTACTCTCCCCACATGATTTGGTTAGTCAATTTGTGATCTATTTGCAATTTTACATTGCAATCAAGCCCCCAATCCATCCTAACCCTCCATCTCATCATGATGGATCAAAATATAAATATAATTTTGTCAAATCACATACTACACAATTTTTTCAAACGCCCGAAATCGATACAATTCGATTTCGTACGAATATCTGATTATGCAGATATTTTTCATTAGTGAAAATGAAAAAATCTCTACAAAAATAGTTTAATTCCGAGAAATAAAAATAAAATAATTTTATTACTAGCTCGGAAGATTTCAGTATCAATTTGATACAAAACAGTTGTATACCGACTAGTATATGTACATAGATAATGTTTATTATCAAAACCGGGTGATATCCACCAAAAATATTTCATTTCTGAAAATAAAGATAAAATAATAATTTTTAATAACTGCCCGGTATTTTCCAGATGTTTTTCTCAAAAATGTATTTTTCAAGATTTTGTACAAGTGCACAAAACTGATACAATACCTGTATATACTTATTAGTATATATGTCCACGTAACTTTTTATTTGAAAAACCAAGTAATTTCCTTTAAAAATATTTTAATTTAAAAATAATAATTATACAAATATAATATCCGTTCAGGATATTACAAAGCCCAACCCACGACTACAATAACCTAACCCAAATGCACCGACTAACCAATATGGCCAAGTGACTAACCTGATTTGTTTTAGATTACGGGGTTTATCATCTAGGTCTCTGTTCTTTTCGAATTTTTACAAAAATGAATGTTTTTGAGTTCTCTTCTTCTCCAAATTTATTCAAAAGCTCCAGATTTTATTTTTCATCTCAGTACAGTATTTTAGTAAATTAAAATTTGATTTTTGATATAAAAAAAACATAATTTGCTCTCTACCTTATTTTGTCCTTCAATTTTCTAATTTAGGGGGAAACAAGCATATTCTCCCTTTAAATTACACTTAAAATTTTCCTAGATTACATATAATATTTTTATTAACATTGTACAATCATCTCAGTAATAAATTTCCTTTTTCATGCTAATTAACAACTCAATAATCAAAATCACATATTTCCATAGTTCTTTCTTCAATTATTCAACATACAAGCATGTATTCTTAATTTAGCACATAACAATCAAATAGAACATGGTAGCATGGTAAACTCTACATTAATAATCATAATTTTTTACAATCAATTTAACACTCTTTTAACACACATTCAAACAATAGCAATTTGTCTCATTTTCTTAACGCATGGCTAAAATAGTTGGAGTTTCTTCTTAATTTATCAACCACATCCTAGCATGATGTCTAATTAGAAGTTTAAGAGAACCACCCACCTTAAATGGAGAGAAAAATCAAATAAACTCCTACAGATCTCCTACAACGAACGAGTGAAGCCTTGTCCTCCTAGATCAAGCCACAAAGCCACCTCTTCCTTGTTGCAAACTAGAACCCGAGCCTCCCTCCTTGGAACAACCGGCCATCTCTCCTTGGATGAAGAACACACTAGCACTCAATCTTTTCAACTCACAAGCTCCTTAATCTTTTGTCTTACTAACTTGTATTTTTCTTTTCTCTCTTTCTTTTTCAACTTTAGGTGTAATGAAGACTAGTGTGTGTGTGTGGGGGGGGGGGGGGGGTATTTATACAAATTTTTAGGGGGAATGCAGGGCTAGGATTAGATCAAATGGTTAGAGATTAAGGGCCAAGATGCACTAGGGAGTTATAGAAACTACCCATGATGAACAACCACCTCTCCACCACTTCCATCTCTCCCACTCTCTCCTATCCTATCCGGACATGGGTGAAAGGTGTGCAATGCACACTCCATTGCATGCACGTGCCACCTAGTGTCCCCCATTTATAAATTTATTCATGTGACAAAAACTAATTGTCCATGAAAAGAGTCTACACTACAAGTTAGACCATTTTAAAAGAGAATTAAGTTAAATGGGCTCACCAATGGGCCAATTTAGCCATGGGCTTAAATAATTAAATTAATTGATTAATAGAGTGGGCTTAAAAGAGACAATTAGGCTTTTAAAGAAAATAATTTTTTTGAAAATAAAGAGGAAATAAATACTATATAAGAAATATATTTTATATGAGAAATTATACAAATGAAATTATACGTGCAAAGCACGTAAAATCACAAAATCTCATAAATAAAATCTAGGGTGTTACACAACTAGCTGAGTTCAAGACGGAGAAGTTCTAAACTCCGTCATACACCGTCGACAATTCTTTAGCTATACACAACAGACTTAAGGCCCTGTTATTTAGCTACAAAGAACCCAGTTGATGGCACCTCAACCATGACAGTAAGGATCAAGCATATGAAAAGAG
This sequence comes from Hemerocallis citrina, assembly GCA_017893485.1. Classification (NCBI taxonomy): domain Eukaryota; kingdom Viridiplantae; phylum Streptophyta; class Magnoliopsida; order Asparagales; family Asphodelaceae; genus Hemerocallis; species Hemerocallis citrina. The sequence continues at coordinate 212,848,017 of CM030361.1, read as the reverse complement.
TTCATCAAATCACAGAACTATCACAAACCTATATGTTCAGATCCAGTAGTACTACAGATATTTACAAACAAAAAATGGCCAGTCTAGAGTCCAACTCTCCCCAAGAGCAGCTCATATGACTAGCCAACCCCCAAGACGATGAATCACGGGACAAGACACCGGCACGTAGAAGACTCCTTATTTCGCAAACTACAAGTCTCATTACAAGCACAGAATTACAATGAGTCTACGTTTCATGGCTAAGAATCGCTATCGAAAGTCCTACGAATACAATACAACAAACTATCATGTAAGTTGTTCTTCCAGCTACACACTGGAGAGATGCTCCACCTAAGAGAAACAGAATTCTTCACCAGCCTCCTACCAGCTAACAGCTCTATAAGTCCACCTCAACTCTTGACAATGAAATTCAAGACAAGTTTTCCTTAGGCGGGCAAGCTCCAGGTTTATCCTACCATCTCCACCTGAGAAGGCTCCAACTCCGTCTCGCTTAAAGCGCCGTGCAAACGGGAGAGTCCCAACTCCGTCAAGCACATCGTATCACGAGGAAGAGCAAGCTCAATGCCCCGAGAACCTCATTCGATGTACACAACTACTTATCAGCAAAGAGAAAAACAGAATTATCTCAACACTGATCGAACACAAGTGACTTCACTTCAATATAAGAAGATTTAGAACACCCACAACTTATTCGCTCTAAAAAAGAGTTCGCTACTACAAACACCACTTGAGTTCCTCCGGCCGACAACTCGTCAACATCGAACAATGAGTTTAACGCTCTGCTCACTGCTTGAGCTCTATTAATAACTTGTTGGCTCGAAACAATGAGTTCAACCCACTGCTCTCTGCACAAGCTCCACCAAATAGCTTGTTGGCTCCAAACAACGAGTTCTATGCTCTAATTGCCACTGGAGCCCCGTCAACAACTTGATGGCCCCAAACAACGAGTTCAACGCTCTGCTTTCCGCACGAGCTCCATCAATAGCTCGTTGGTTCCAAACAACGAGTTCAATACTCAGCTCTCCGCTTAAGCTCCATCAATAGCTCATTGGACCCAAACAATGAGTTCAATATCTGGTCATTGCTCAAGCTCCGTCAATAACTTGTTGACTCCAAACAATGAGTTTAACGCCTTGCTCTTCACTCAGGCTTCGTCAACAACTCGTTGGCCCCAAATAACGAGTTCAGCATCATGCTCTCTGTATGAACTTCGCCAATAACTCATTGGCTCCAAACAATGAGTTCAGCACCTCGGTCTTTGCTTAAGCTCCACCAAATAGCTCGTTGGCTCCAATCAACGAGTTCTACGCTCTGATTACCTCTTGGGCTCCGTCAACTTCTTGTTGGCTCTGAGCAACGAGTTCAACGCCTTGATCTTCACTCAGGCTCTGTCAATAACTCATTGGCCCCAAACAATGAGCTCAAATGCTCCGCACTCTGCTCGAGCTCCATCAACGACTCGTTGATCCTAAACAGCAAGTACAGTGCCCCGCTACTTGCTCGAGTCCTTATAACGATCGATTATCTTCCTACAATAGGCTTGGCATCCAACGCTGACCTAAAATTATCTTTACAAAATGTGCCAAACGCAATAGCAAGATCCAGCTCTGTCTTCGAGTTTGTTTCTACAAAACTCGTGGAGCGCAAACAGCGAGTTCAACAATCAAAATGGTGAGCTCTGCGACTAACTTTGTGTAAACCCTGTTTTTCGTTTTTTGTATTTTTGTTGTATTTTTCTTTCTTTATCGAGTATTTGTAATCTTTTTGTATTTTGGACCGTATATTGGAGTTGTTTTTAATATATATTCGTTTTGTTCATTTTTGATCTCCTTGTGGTGGATTCTTCTGTCCCTTGAATTGTTCTTGATCATATTGTTATTTTGCTCTTTATTTGGTTCTTGTTCTAGTTATTTTGTTCTTGGATGCTCGTGGTGTTTTGGTTGGTTACCCTATTACTTATCCTATTGTTTTTTTATCCCTAATTAATTACCAAAAGCCAACTTAACCAAAATCCTACTTGAAATCCCATATAAATCATATTAAAACCATCTCCTATTATAACTATCATTAACCCAATACCCATTAACCCACAACAAAACTATACATACATACATATATATATATATATATATATATATATATATATATATATATATATATATATATATATATATATCTCCCTAAACCCTAACCCAAAACCTACTTCTACCCCAGCCTCCTTCCCTTTCCCTGTTGTGCCGCCAACCCAGCCGCACACCCCCATCCTGTAGAACCCCGTATTTTCAAATATTAATTTAAATATTTGAAAAATAAATTAAAATGATTTTCTGAGATTTAATAAATATTTTCTAGAGATTTATCTTTTACACGTGCGAAACACGTGCAAATAGTTTTTGGTGTAAATAACCAATTTTATATTTTTAGTAGATTCTCCTAATTATAATGGAGTATATTCTAAAATTTGGGATTTTTCTGGGTAGAGGAACTATTTTTATAAATACCTCGAAAGAGATGGGCTTTTATGTAAAAAGTCATTTGGATCTTGAACAAATTATGAAAATTCGTTTTTACTGACATTTTGGTTCTCCATGGTTATCATTTGAATTTAAATATATTTAGACTTTATTTAAAGTCGATTTGATGAAGATTTAAACAAAAAGGGTGTTTTTGCAAATATGAAATTTATGTAGAATCTTGTGCAAATATTTTTCTGGAAAGTAAAGGTCACATATTCTGATTGAAAAATATAATATGTATTATTAAATATTATTTTGGATTTTTCTGGATTTTTATGAATATTTTATGATGTAATTGCAAATATTACAAAAGGGATGGCTTTTGTGCAAAATTGCCACCCTGAGTTGTAAATCCGAATTTTTCTTGTTTACTGGACTGCTCTGGGTTGTTGGACAACTCAGTGATAAAATATTTGATTTGGTTTTGATTTGGTTAATCTATTTTAACTAAGGAAAGGTTATATGAGTAAAGTTATATTTTTGGGAGGACTATTTTGCAAATACATTTCTAAAATCTTAAATCTTATTTCCGGCCTGTATAAAAGAGGGTGTGCAGTCGTCATTCACTGCACAACTCCAGATTTATTATATTATTATTTTCTTGGTGATCAAGAAGAGAATTTTTGGATCTCGCAAAAAGGAAGGCTTTTCGTTGGATCTTTTCAATTCAAAGGTGAGTGATATTGTTTTATTTTGATTTGTTTTGTATGTAATATGAACTTTGTTTTGTGGTTTGATTTAAGTGAACAATTGTTTGATTGTTGTTTGGCATGTATGTTTATTTAGTACCTTGCATGAAAACGATGCAATGGTTGTTGTTTGTATCATGTATGTGAAATCTAAGAATGTTGAGTAGATCTTGGTTCATAAAATTGTATTGCTAGAAATGCATGTTTATGATTTGAGTATGGTTATGATCAGATGGAGGAACATTTGGGTCTTGTGTTTACAAATCAGATTTGGTTTTGAGTTGTGGAAGATATTGAGTATTGAGAAATCCTAATGGAAGAATTAGGAGTTGAGAACATGAGAATTGAGTTTTGAGATATTGGTTGATTGGAGGAAATGTATCCAAACTGAGGATACTTTGAGATTGTTGTTTTGTTTGAGTACAAATTATTTTAGTGAACAATAATTGCTTTTGGAAAACCCTAATTTTGATTATCATATACAACCAAACTAGGCTGTCTGTAGGCCGACAGTCGACTGGTAGACTTTTCAGTCGACTGGTACGACCCAGCTGCTGTGTCTTTAGTTTTCTTAAAAATCCGTTCTGGACAGTCGACTTAGATCCTTTTCAGTCGACTGGTACACTTAGAAATTATTTTTTAAAGTTATCGTAGATTTTTCTCTGGTAAGTCGACTTACGACCTTTTAAGTCGACTTATATTGTATTTTAAGTCGACTTATGACTTTGCAAGTCGACTTATAACACTTAGAATATTTTCTTAAAGATTTCTGGAATTTCCCTCTGGTAAGTCGACTTATGTTTTTATAAGTCGACTTATGTTCTCATAAGTCGACTTATGTCTCCTTTAAGTCGACTTATGTTTTTTATAAGTCTACTTATGAACTGGTAAGTCAACTTATGACTTTTATAAGTCATTTTATATTGTTGGTAAGTCAACTTATGTTTTTATAAGTCATCTTATATTGTTGGTAAGTCAACTTATGTTTTTTATAAGTCTACTTATGAACTGGTAAGTCAACTTATGACTTTTATAAGTCATCTTATATTGTTGGTAAGTCAACTTATGTTTTTATAAGTCATCTTATATTGTTGGTAAGTCAACTTATGTTTTTATAAGTCATCTTATATTGTTGGTAGGTCAACTTATGTTTTTATAAGTCATCTTATATTGTTGGTAAGTCAACTTATGATTTTTGTAAGTCAACTTATAATACTTAACTTATTTTCTGAAAGTTACCAGATTTCTTTCTGGACAGTCGACTGGTGAGTTTTGCAGTCGACTGTAGACACTTAGATCTTACTTCTTAAAGATGTTAGTTTTCACTCTGGACAGTCAACTGGTGAACTTTTGCAGTCGACTGGTACTGATACTTTTCTAAGGTGTTTTGATGTTCTTTAAAAGACTAACTCTTTAAATGTTTTGGATATATAATCGACTCTTATAAATACTATTCTTCTATAGAACATACGCTTTCACTATATATTATGGTTGGATTTGGATTATGGAATTTATTAAAGACTTGAGTTTTGTGGAGTGGAGAGATTTCCTCTTGATCATTTGACGATGGATTAGTGAGTTTTGGTTCTATTTGAGATTTATTGAGATAGGCCTAAGGGGTCTTGGTTAGTTGTTGTTTTGAGTTATTTAGATGTTCGCGTGATGAAGGTCTACGGGCCTATTCCCGGATAGGCAGGGAGATAATTCTCCGGATAGGCAGGGAGATGATTCTCCGGATAGACGGGGTGCATTTGTATGTACCGGGTGTATCAGCACAATTCGTGGGGTACACTGCAGGGAGGTAATTCTCCGGATAGGCAGGGAGGTAATTCTCCGGATAGGCAGGGAGGTAATTCTCCGGATAGGCAGGGAGATGATTCTCCGGATAGGCGGGGTGCATTTGTATGTACCGGGTGTATCTGCACATTTCGTAGGGTACACGGAAGGGAGGTAATTCTCCGGATGTTGTTTAGACTGGGTACATTTGTATGTACTGGATGTATTCTTGGTTTTATGCTTGTGTTTTCCAGTTTTCTTACACTTGACACTTAGGCTAACTTCACTTGTTGTTTTCATTTCATGATGTTTTCATGCTTTACATCTTTTGTTATTTCTAATTCAGTTATCCTTGTTGTTCCTACATGTCGTTGATGATTTTATGTTTTATGATTAAATTATGTTGTTTTGTTTTTATATCACTCACACCATTTATGGCTGACCCCTTTAGTTTGGGGGTTAGGGTTCATCTCTAGCCTCATGTGTTACAGGTTGTTGCTTAGAGTCGGGAGGCTTGGATGCTTGAGTTGGTTTTGAGATAAACTGTCGTAATAGAGCTTTGTGTAAATTTGTGTAAAAAGAAGTATTATGAAAAGAAAGTTGTAATTCAAGGTGTTTGTAATTCCGCTGTGTTTGAAAAAGATTGTTGTAATAAAAGTTTGGAATAAAATTATTTATGTTTTTGAGCTATGTGTACTATTACATTGAAGTTGATGTTGGATTGTGCCACGTATTTTCTAAATTATTATATTAGAAATTCGGGGCGCTACAGATCCTCTGACCTGCCCATCCCGATCACCCTCATCCCGTTCCCGTTCACCTTTGCCGACCACCACACTTGACCACACCCATCTCTCCATCTCTCCCTTCGTCTCCGTCCTCCCGTGCCGACTAACAGCAGTCGTAGGAGCAGTAGCGACCAGCAAAGGCCAGCCGCCGCTACCCCACTGCCCGATCTCCTTCTTTCTCTCGTTGGTGTTTGCACGTGCACGTAGTTTGCACATGCATATAGTTTGCGCATGGGTTGCTTTGGTTCGTGGGTTTTTTGTTTGTTGGCCGGGAATCCCTTCCCATTATTCTTGGTGTTCGTTTCGTTTTCGATTAAGGCAAGTAACTTGTATTAAATTCCTTTGCAAATACAAGTACTAAATACCGCTTGAAGTGTAGTTAGGTTCTAGAGACAACTCGTGTGTGATGTATGTTTGATGAGTATTGTCTTTATAGTGCTATTGACCATAGATGCCTCACGACACAAACTTGACATGAAACAACTTAGGTTTGACCGTGCTTGATGTGATTATATTTGTGAGATAATTATGAGAAATTGTGTGTTTGTTTGTATTCATGTGATATACCTGTTGTGGACATGCCATATACCCTGTTTAATAATGTTTGGACACTTAGTAGACTCTATACCATGTTTGATTGTGATTGGAACAAGTTTCGTATGATTTATGTTGGTTTTGTTGTTAAAGGAAAATTTGTATTTTGTCGATGATCAGTTTTGATTGCTAATTTAGACCATGTTAAGATCGGTATCTTAATTTCAGTATTAAACATGATTTTTAGAGAAATCCGTATTCTTTCCAAACTCTCTGACCTTGATCGATTTGTTTTTTTATGTTTGGGATATGATTATTTTACTACAGATGTGTATTTCATTTTTAGATTTCGTTTCTTGATGATTTTGATGACTAAAGTATTTTGATACTAGTGCTAAACATATTATTTTGATCTGAAAATTTTGATCAGTATTTCTATACTTGATTAGGGATTACCCAAAATTTTGGTGGATTTATTTGATAAGATTTACATACCATTTCATACTTGTTTATAAAAACTATACTTGCAGGATTTTGCTCGCTGTTCTGTAAAGATTTTTATTTTCACCCTAATTCCTTTTACTATATGGAAAATAATTGTGAAATATGAAAGTTAGCTTATTGTGTCTATTTTCATCTTCCTTTGGTGGATTTGGATTTCATTTCATGGTTTGCCAGATATTACAGTTTTCGTACAGCAGTGTTGGAAATTCCAGATTTGCTAAACTATCGTTTCTTGATGCTTTCTTATTTTTCTTGACCAAACTAATATTACTGAAAAATTTTGAAATTTTTTATTTTGATACTAGAAAGATAGGGGAATACCCCAGATTTTTGCTCGATTTATTTGAGGTGTTTTGATAGTGTTTTCCTTACTGAGAATTCAATTTTCTGATTTCTGGCTGAACGTGTTTTCTGGATTCATATCAGTTTTGAGTTATGTTGTTGTGAAATACTATATGACTTATTTATATTCCCTGGATTCGGTTGGAAGTCTATTCTCTAGACGTTTCGACGGATTCAGATTTGCATATTTGTAACACCAGAAATCACTATTTTACTACAGTATGGTCTTGCTGTCCTGGACGAGAAAGTTGGTTAATTTATTCTTTTATGAGTTATCTTGCACTCGTACATATTTATCTTGCAACTTGAACTTGTCACATGATCATACCATATTATTCTTTCTTGTTTCGAGATACATACATGCTTATTTGACCTTAATGATAAAATTATCCATGCCGAGGTTTAAAGGGACAGATCTAATAGTGGATAATTCAGAAACGTGTACTCGGATGAGAATCTATTAATTCTATGTGGTACTTGAGGCTTGATGTTTTTCTTGAGGCTTGATACTTCACTCTTGAGGCTTGTTTACTTGATACTTGAGGCTTGATACTTGATACTTGATACTTGATTTCTTGAGGCTTGTCCCTGAGTACACTGCCCTATATGGTCCACTATGAAATCTAAAGTGAGATTGATTGTTGTAGCAACCATGCGGTATAGGATGCATGAAGAGCTACCTAGATAATAATAACTACAAGAATTAATACACGACACTTGAACCTGATACATTCTTACTTGATACTTGATTACATGATACATGAGACTTGATGCTTGAACATGATACTTGACACTTGTACTTGACTACTTGACACTTGTTACTTGTTACTTGATTCTTGATTCTTGATACTTGTTTACATGATACTTGTTCACATGACACTTGATACATGTCACTTGTACTTGTTCTTCTTGCCATGCTAGTATTCTATTTTGTTATCCGATATATTCCATGTTATTAGTTACTTTTTTCCATATACTTGTATCCTGCATTACAACGATCCGTAACTTGCAATTGACGGGTACTTATTTCTCTTTTCCTCTTTCCTGCAATTGTTAAATTGTAAATTTTGGAGAACATGTTCCAGATGGTATTGGTGACATGAAGTATTAGTGCTGGATCTTGTTATTATTATTTCTTGTAGCTTGCTTGAATAATATTGTATTTCGATACTTGGATTTATTTTTATATTTGGGCAATGTGACCCAGGATATTTGACTTATTCAGATCATGATTATTTAAGATTAATATATTTGGTTTCAAGTATTCTTGTTGGTATTTTGGTTCATATGTGCATGTTGGTTGATACTTTTGCTTCCAACTCTGATTATTCTTGTGAATGTTGTAAAGATTCTTGAACAGCTTCTGGATGATAAAAATCATTCACTGGATTTTTGTCGCATATCTGTATTCTTTTTGGGAAGCGGGGTATGACAGGGTTTTTAGTGGAATCAGAGCCAGGTTTGGCTAATATATTAGTTGCCTAATATATTAGACAAGCTTGGCTCGAACTGGGATCGGCTCAACATTTCACCAACCATGCATGCATAAATGAATTATTATCAACATTGATCTGGAAGCTAACTATTTTTGGTTTTGTGCAGACTATGGCTCGTAGAGATTCTTCTCATGTCCCGGGTGATCATCCCTGAGCTTGAGGCTGTCACCGTTATGCTTGAGCGCCTGATCAATATGCAGCAGAACTATAGTGATTTGGTGATGACTGCTTTGGAAGCCACTCGAGTTCCTCCGCCCATTGCGCCTATGTAGGCCATTCTTCCTCCCTGTCTGGGAACAATCATAGACTTTATGAGGCTGCATCCCGGCAGGTTTTCAGGCACTGAGACGCCTTTAGAAGCTGAATAGTGATTGATTCGAACGGAGCAACTGCTTTTGGCAGCTAGGGTTGCATATGCAAATCGTGTGGATGTGGTCGCCATCCAGTTGGTGGACTTGGCTCATATCTGGTGGAGGTCCGAGACCGAAAGGCTCGAAAAACCGATCACTTGGGCCACTTTCACTAGGAGCTTCTTGGAGAAGTTCTTTCCTAGCAGCACTAGAGTGGAGATGGAGCAACAATTCTTGGCCCTGAAACAGGTTGGTCGTATTTCTAGTAATGGAATTTTGTTACATATTGTTTATTCAATGTTGTAACATGAGATTTTCTTGAAACAGGGCTCCAGGACTGTAGACGAGTACGCAGCTAAATTTACGAGACTTAGTCGTTTCGCAGCCGTTCTTGTGGCGAATGAAGAGGATAGGGCTCGTAGATTTACTTTGGGGCTTGAGCGCGAAATTAGGGTGCAGCTTGTGTCCCTTTGCTTGCACACTTATGCAGAAGCTCTTGAGGCAGCTCGTGCTCAGGAGCAGGCTCGTGGTGGATTGGCTCCTTCTCAGCGGACTGTTCTGCACTCAGTTGCTAGGCCTTTTGGTGGGCCTGTTCGAAGGCCTGTCCCAGCCCATCCGGTCAGGGCATCTCCTTACTCTTCTGTGGTTCCTCAGCGAACTAGTTTTTACAACTTTTGCCATCTTGCTGGGCATGAGCGCATGGACTGCAGGCGTGCCAATCGCCGTTGCTTTGGTTGTGGTGCTTCTGATCATATTGCGCGGGATTGCCCGCGACAGCAGCAGATGGCTCTTCCAGCCAGGGGTCCCGTTCAGCAAGTTGCCCCAGCTCGTGGTCCAGTTAGACCACCCCTTCCTCCGCAGCAGCAGATTGTCGGTCAGAGGACCGCTGCTCCCAGAAGAGGTCAGACTTTCAATCTGACTACTGCTGATACCGAGTCAGCTGAGGGTGTGGTTGCAGGTATCTTTTGCTTTATTGTTTTCATTGTTGTTGTTTCTCTTTTGTTTCTTCATTCCTCTGCTTTATTTCTTTCTGTCTATCTTTCTGCATTTTGTTTCTCCTCACCCCTGTTCAACCATTCTTTTCTTTGTCTCTTTTGCTATCTGCCTTAGGTGTTATCCTTGTTTGCTCTTTTCCGGCTCATGTTCTTTTTGATTCCGAGGCACCCTATTCTTTTGTCTCCTCTCGATTTGTCACTCGCCATCAGTTGGATTGTACCAACATGTCAGAGGCTTGGAACATTGTGACAAGTGGTGGAGTTGTCATTTTTTCCCAGGAGTGCAGGCAGTGTCCCGTAATTATTGGTAGCACAGATTTCAATGCCAATCTAATTGTAATTGGGAATTCAGGATTCGACATTATTCTGAGTATGGATTGGTTGGGTGAAACCCATGCCATTATTGATTGCCATGCCAGGAAAGTTGTGTTTCGAATTCCAGATTGCGCAAAATTTGAGTTCCATACCGGGGAGTCTTGCCTTGGTCGAGATGCAGTTGATAAGGAGGTTTGTGTGATGGAGTTACATTCAGGCTGTGAGGCTGCACCTCTAGTAGTTCGGGATTTCCTGCATGTTTTTCCAGAGGAGTTGCCTGGCTTACCCCCTGATAGGGATGTGGAGTTCGGTATTGAAGTTCATCCCGGTACGGTGCCTATATCGAAGAGTCCCTACAGAATGGCACCGGTTGAGTTAGCAGAGCTTAAGGTGTAGATTCAAGAGTTGCTTGATTTGGGTTTCATCAGACCCAGTGTTTTGCCTTGGGGTGCTCTAGTCCTTTTTGTCAACAAGAAGGATGGTAGCGTCGACTGTGTATGGATTATCGGGAACTAAACAGTGTTACTATGAAGAATCGGTATCTGTTGCCCAGGATCGATGATTTGTTTGATCAGTTGTGTGGGGCTGCTATTTCTCGAAGTTGGATCTTCATTCTGGGTATCATCAAGTCAAAGTGAAGGCCACTGATGTGCAGAAGACTGCTTTCAAGACCATATATGGCCACTATGAGTATCTTGTGATGCCGTTCGGAGTCACGAACGCGCCTGCTGTATTCATGAGTCTTATGAACCAGGTCTTTTCTCCGTTCTTGGATAGATTTATGGTGGTCTTCATTGATGATATTTTGGTGTATTCTCGGAATCGGGAAGATCATGTTGAAAATCTTAGAGTGGTTCTGTAGACTTTGAGAAAGAATCGGCTCTATGGAAAACTCAGCAAATGCGAGTTTTGGCTCGATAGGGTTTCATTCTTGGGGCACATTATCTTAGGCGATGGTCTTTCTGTGGATCCTGCCAAGGTTGAGGCTATGAGGGATTAGCCAGTTCCCAAGTCAGTTTCCGAAGTCAGGAGTTTTCTCAGTTTGGCTGGCTATTATCGAAAATTTGTCTAAGACTTTTCGAAGATAGCAAGATCGTTAACTAAGTTGACTGGGAAGGATCAGAAGTTCTGTTGGTCTGATGAGTGTGGTGTGGCTTTTGTTGAGTTGAAGAATAGATTGATGTCAGCGCCTGTGTTGACTATTCCCTATGGTTCAGGCGGATTTGTGATTCACTGTGATGCTTCTAGTAAGGGTCTTGGAGCAGTTTTGATGCAGAAGGACCAAGTCATTGCGTATGCATCGAGGTAGTTGAGACCGCATGAGAGAACTATCAGACTCATGACTTGGAGTTAGAAGCAGTGATTTATGCTTTGAAGCTGTGGAGACATTATTTACTTCGGGACCGAGTGGAGATTTTTACAGACCACAAAAGTCTCAAGTACATCTTCACCCAGAAGAGTTAAACATGTGGCAAAGGTGTTGGTTGGAGCTTATGACCGATTATGGCATCAGTTTGCAATACCATCTTAGTAAAGTAAACTTGGTGCTAGATGATGTGAGCAGGAGGTCGGCAGTTATGTTCTTGACTCAGGAGAGGGATCTGGTTGAGTAGATGAGGAGGTTGGCGTTGGATGTTGTGTTGCCGAGTTCTGATCGGAGTTTTTTGGCACTCCAACTGCAGTCGTCTCTTGTGGAGCAGATTAAGGAGGCGGAGGCTGGTGATGCACAGTTGCAGGGTTTTCGAGCTGAGGTTGAATCTGCATCCAGGACGGACATGGTTATTCATTCTGATGGATCGCTTCGTTTTGGGTCCAGATTATGTGTCTCGAAGGGTGAAGTTCGTCAGAGGTTGCTTGAGGAAGCACACCAGTCTTCGTATTCTATCCATCCTAGCGGTACTAAGATGTATCGAGATTTGAACCTTCATTTCTGGTGGCAAGGTATGAAGAAGGATGTGGCTCAGTTTGTTTCTCAGTGTTTGATCTGCTAGCAGGTTAAGGCAGAGCATCAGAGGACCGCTAGACTTCTTCAATCGCTTCCTATTTCAGAATGGAAGTGAGAACATATCACCATAGATTTTGTGACCGCTTTGCCAAGGAGTCCTAAGGGTCATAATGCCATTTGGGTGATTGTCGACCGTTTGACGAAGAGTGCTTACTTCATTCCTTTTAGTGTTGGGCAGTCTACTGAGAGCCTAGCTGAGAGGTACATGCAAGAGATTGTTAGACTTCATGGGGTTCCAGCCAGTATTGTATCTGACAGGGATACGAGATTCAGATCTCAATTTTGGGAGAGTCTTCAGGCTAGTTTGGGGAGTAAATTCAAGTACAGTACAGCTTTTCATCCCCAGACTGATGGACATTCAGAGCGGACTATTCAGATTCTTGAGGACATGTTGAGGTCCTATATGCTTCAGTTCGGTGGATCATGGGAGGACCATTTGCATCTCGTAGAGTTCTCGTACAATAAAAGCTTCAAGCTAGTGTTAAAGTTGCACCGTTCTAGGCACTTTATGGGCGGAAGTGCAGATCGCCAGTGTGCTGGGATGAAATTGTTGAGTGGAAGTTGTTGGGTCCATAGTTGATCACTAGGACAGTTGATGTTATGGTTCAGATCAATAAGCATTTGTAGGCAACTCAGGATCGACAGAAGTAGTGAGCCGATGTCCGTCGGAGGGCTTTGGAGTTCGGTGTTGGTGACCATGTTTTCATGAAGGTATCGCCGCGGCGTGGTGTCATTCGGTTCGGTGGTGGGGGCAATCTTAGCCATAGGTTTATTGGATCGTTTGAGATTTTGGAGCAAGTAGGCAAGGAGGCCTACCGTCTTGCATTGCCGCCAGCATTATCTGGAGTGCAAGATGTTTTCCATATCTCACAACTCAGGAGATATATCCGAGATGAGAGCCACACGATCGACTATTCTGAGTTGACCGTTCGGCCGGATTTGACTTGTGAGATCTGCCAGTTGCTATTGTGGATCGGAGGGAGAAAGTGCTTAAGAACAAGGTCATCAAGTTGGTTCGTGTTGCTTGGAATCCTCACTCGCCTAGTGAGTCGACTTGGGAGCTGGATGAGGAGATTCAGCAGAAGTTTCCTCATTTATTTGAGTAGTGTTTGCTTTTGTTTTGTTTTCTTTTCTTTTGGGGTTACCCTATGTATCTTCTTTTTGAATTTTGAGGACGAAATTCTTTTTGTTAAGTGGGTAGGATTGTAACCCCTGTTTTTCGTTTTTTGTATTTTTGTTGTATTTTTCTTTCTTTATCGAGTATTTGTACTCTCTTTGTATTTTGAACCGTATATTGGAGTTGTTTTCAATATATATTCGTTTTGCTCAGTTTTTATCTCCTTGAGGTTGATTCTTCTGTCCCTTGAATTGTTCTTGATCATATTGTTATTTCGCTCTTCATTTGGTTCTTGTTCTCTTTATTTTGTTCTTGGGTGCTCGTGGTGTTTTGGTTGGTTACCCTATTACTTATTTTATTGTTTTTGATCCCTAATTAATTACCAAAGACAAATTAACCAAAATCCTACTTGAAATCCCATACAAATCATATTAAAACCATCTCCTATTATAACTACTAATACCCATTAACCCAATACCCAACAGAATCAAATCTTGATTAAGCCAAAAACACGGGTTATTTAAAACTTTCTCAATTTCAATGAAGTATATCAAGGTGGTTTGGGTCGAGTGGAAAAGCATGGGCTTTTCCCTCTCGGGCTCGGGAATCCTCCGCCCCTCCACAAGGTGTTGCCCGAGTCGCCCCTTCCTATCGTCAGTCCGAGGGGCTCCCCCTTTATGGGTTATATCTGAAGACACGAAAAAGGATGTTTTTATGTCAGCAACAGAAGCCCAAGATCATGGAATTGTTGATCTTGTAGCGATCGAAAATGAAAATACTGGGGATCCCGTATAAATACATGATTCTTCCCTAAATCGTCGGATTTTTAAGTTGGTAAAGACCCACCCCTTGTTTAAGTCAGAATGAGTCCCTGGGACCCCGGGACATTGGCTTCCGCCAATTGGGATTCCGCATCAAAGAGCGTCTCTTCCACAATGAATACCATAATTCAGGGCCTTTCGGGCAGCAAGGGAACAAAGCTGTAAAGCTAAGACAGGTCAAGTGCCCTCCGCCTTCATAGCGATCTGCTTCTTGATCTGAGTGGAAAGAAAGAGGAGTCTTCCCAGATGTAACCCACAATAGAACTCTATATATATATCTATCTCTCCCTAAACCCTAACCCTAAACCTACTTTTACCCCGGCCTCCCTCCATTTCACTGTTGTGCTGTCAACCCAGCCGCACACCCCCATCCTCCCACCTGCCCATCCTGACCACCCTTATCCCGTTCCCGTTCACCCTTGCCGACCACCACACCCGACCACACCCATCTCTCCATCTCTCCCTTCATCTCCATCCTCCGGCGCCGACCAACAGCAGCCGTAGGAGCAGCAGCAACCAGCAAAGGCCAGCCGCCGCTACCCCGCCGCCCGATCTCCTTCTCTCTCTCTCGCTGGTGTTTGCACGTGGGTTGCTTTGGTTCGTGGATTTTCGTTCATGGGTTTTTTTCCGTTGGTCGGGAATCCGTTCCTGTTATTCTTGGTGCTCGTTTCATCTTCGGTTAAGGCAAGTAACTTGTATTAAATTCCTTTGCAAATACAAGTACTAAAGACCGCTTGTAGTGTAGTTGGGTTCTAGAGACAACTTGTGTGTGATGTATGTTTGATGAGTATTGTATTTATAGTGCTATTGACCATAGTTGCCTCACGACACAAACTTGACATAAAACAACTTAGGTTTGACCATTCTTGATGTGATTATATTAGTGAGATAATTATGAAAAATTGTGTGTTTCTTTGGATCCATCTGATATACTTGTTGTGGATATGCCATATACCCTATTTCATGATGTTTGTGATGGAACTGCGATGAGTCCCAGGACCACGATTGGTGTGCGTATCGATCATAAAAGCTTAACAGATTTAATACGTGATCTAACCCTTTATAGCGAAATCTAGGGTTCACGAATTATACCTGCGATGAGAAGAAGACGATAGTTTCTAGCAACCTCGAGCTGTCAGCGACCCCAAGATCTTCTGCACGTATTCCTTCCTCGGGTTGGACGTCGGGTGGGCGACGGTCTCCCAACCTTTCTTCTCCTTGGCTGACCTCTCTTTCTCTCCTTACGTGAATCACGTATTTAGAGAAAACTTCTTATCTCTGATAAATAATATGACGGCCAGAGAATAGAGGATATATATATAAGGCTACGGCAGGGACCATGAGGAGAAATTAGGGTTAGGTCTCCTAACGAATCTGGGTATCCCGTGTTCAGCCCGAACACACAACCCAGGCCCATTAACAATAGCTCGGTCCACTAAAGAGCTATTGTTGCACTACCTTTCTAATCCCAAATTATATTTATGGGCTCCTTTTATTATATGCTCGTTCAGCTATCCATGTTAAGATATCGAATGTCCGTCGATCAAATTAAGTTACTGACAACTATATTGATCAACATCTTTTATCCTTAAGTGGTACCACTCAACTTTATTTGTCATGTCGGATGTAATCCACCTGCAGGGTTTACATGACAATCCTTATGAGCTCCTTAAGGGGACATCATCAACCCGACGTATCGGGACATGGATTCCTTTTACAATCAACAGTCCATCATACATACAATGCTATTACCCAATTCATTGAGGTTGTTGATCCATAATGAATCTCACTCTTTTATGAGTCAAAGTAATGCACACTGCATATACATGTCTGTTATTATATCTGGATTAAGAGCATAAGCATCCATAATAACAGAGGTGTTTGTTCTCTTTTGTAGTCAGGACAAAGAGAACAACCTCAAGTGGTCCTGTTCAATACACACAAAGTGTACTAGTGTAAACCTATAGTCAAGATAGACTAATACCAGATTACACTACAACATTTCCAATGGATTGTCCAAGTCCGTCTAGGTTGTGAACTATTTGTATATTCCATAGGGAACTGATAATATGATCTTCTGTGTGTCACCTCACACCATATTATCAACCTTATAGAATATCAGATACTTGCATTAATATTATAATAAACACAATATGCAAACATATGCCCATATGATTCTCATTCAAAAAAAATAAGGAAATAAAGTTAATACAAAAGTGATGCTTTCAGTATATAACCCTAACAGTTTGGACACTTAGTAGACTCTATCCCATGTTTGATTGTGATTGGAATAAGTTTCGTATGATTTATGTTGGTTTTGTTGTTAAAGGAAAATCTGTATTTTGTCGATGATTAGTTTTGATTACTAATTTAGACCATGTTAAGGTCAGTATCTTAATTTCAGTATTAAACATAATTTTTAGAGATATCCGTTTTCTTTCGAAACTTTCTAACCTTGATCGATTTCGTTTTCGTATGTGTGAGATATGATTGTTTTACTACAGATGTGTATTTCATTTCTAGATTTTGTTTCTTGATGATTTTGATGACTAAACTATTTTGATACTAGTGCTAAATATATTATTTTGATCTGAAATTTTGATCAGTGTTTCTATACTTGATTAGTGATTGCCCAGAATTTTGGTGGATTTATTTGATAAGATTTACATACCGTTTCATGCTTGTTTATAAAAACTATACTTGCTTGATTTTGCTCGCTGTTCTGTAAAGATTTGTATTTTCACCCTAATTGTGAAAATATACTGTATGAAAAATAATTGTGAAATATGAAAGTTAGCTTATTGTGTCTATTTTCATCTTCCTTTGGCAGATTTGGATTTCGTTTCACAGTTTGCGAGATATTACAGTTTTCGTACAGCAGTGTTGGGAATTCCAGATTTGCTAAACTATCGTTTCTTGATACTTTCTTATTTATCTTGACCAAACTAATCTTACTAGAAAATTTTGAAACTTTATATTTGATACTAGACAGATAGGGGAATACCCCAACTTTTTTTTGGATTTATTTGAGGTTTTTTGATGCTGTTTTCCTGACTGTGAGTTCGATTTTCTGATTTCTAGCTGAACGTGTTTTCTGGATTCAAATCAGTTTTGAGTTATATTGTTGTGAAATACTATATGACTTATTTATATTCGCTGGATGCGGTTGGGAGTCTATTTTCGAGACATTTCAACGAATTCAGATTTGCATATTTGTAACTCCGGGAATTACTGTTTTACTACAGTATGGTCTTGATGTCCTGGACTAGAAAGTTGGTTAATTTATTCTTTTATGAGTTATCTTGCACTCGTACATGTTTATCTTGCAACTTGAACTTGTCACATGATCATGTCATGTTATTCTTGCTTGTTTCGTGACACATACATGCTTGTTTGATCCTAATGATAAAATTAACCAAGCCGGGATTTAAAGGAACAGATCTAATAGTGGATAATTCAGAAACGGTACTCGGAAGAGAATCTATTGATTCTATGTGATACTTGCGGCTTGATATTTCACTGTTTGAGGCTTTATATTTTACTTAAGGCTTAATACTTCACTCTTGAGGCTTGTTTACTTGATACTTGAGGCTTGATACTTGATACTTGATTTCTTGAGACTTGTCCCTGAGTACACTGCCTTATATGGTCCACTTTGAAATCTAAAGTGAAATTGATTGTTGTAGCAACCCTGCGGTATGGGATGCATGAAGAGCTACCTAGATAGTAATAACTACAAGACTTAATACACGACACTTGAACATGATACATGCTTACTTGATACTTGATTACATGATACATGAGACTTGATGCTTGAACATGATACTTAACACTTGTACTTGACTACTTGACACTTGTTACTTGTTACTTGATTCTTGATTCTTGATACTTGTTTACATGATACTTGTTCACATGACACTTGATACATGCCACTTGTACTTGTTCTTCTTGCCGTGCTAGTATTCTATTTTGTTATCAGGTATATTCCATGTTATTAATTACTTTTTCCCATGTACTTGTATCCTGCATTACAAGCGGCCCGTCTTGCAATTGACGGGTACTTGTTTTCTCTTTTCCTCTTTCTTGCAATTGTTAAATTGCATATTTTGGAAAACAGGTTTCAGATTGTATTGGTGACATGAAGTATTAGTACTGGATCTTGTTATTATTATTTCTTGTAGTTTGCTTAAACAATATTATATTTCGATACTTGGATTTATTTTTATATTTGGGCAATGTGACATAGGATATTTGACTTATTCAGATCATGATTATTTGAGATTAATATATTTGGTTTCAAGTATTTTTGTTGGTATTTTGGGTCATATGTGCATGTTGATAGATACTTTTGCTTCCGACTCTGATTATTCTTGTGAATGTTGTAAAGATTCTTGAATAGCTTATGGATGATGAAAATCATTCCCTGGGCTTTTGTTGCGTATCCGTATTCTTTTTGGGAAGCGGGGCGTGACACTTTATCTCATGATCGTCACTATAAGCTTGTCAGGTCAAATGACAAGTTCAAATACACAACTCCAACACAGAGTTCTCTCCAAACTCGCATGGATCAAACGGCAGTTTCTACATCAACTCTGTCTTAGAGTTATCTCTCCAAAACTTGACGGCACAAACGACAAGCTCAAACGTCCAACTCTATCACAAGTGTTCCTTACCAACTTGTCGGGATCAAACAGCTTTGTAACGCCCCTGCCTCAATACTTAGAAAATTTTTATTATTTTTTAAAAGACAATTTAATACTTATAGTACAACTGCCCACCACAGGCTGCCTCTCAAAAGGTGGTTAACCAATTAGGTGACTCTTGATCATAGGCAATTATATTTATATTATTTAATTCCTTGTATACTCCCGATATGGGATTACTTTTAATACTTTCTCTCCCCTTAATCCCGTTAGCACACTAAGACCCGTGGGCCCTAGTGCCACGTCATCAATCCAAGAGACAACCCGTTGTTCTCCTTCTAATCAATCCTGGGTGGGGCCCCTATGGGTGACATCATCCCCTCAACCTCAACCAACATTATGTTATGTTGTTTCTCAAATCTCGTGGGCCCCCTCCCTCTCATCCCACTATTTACCAAACTGCCACTCTCCTATCATTATATATGTTATATATATATATATATATTCCTTTGAAATTACGGGGTGTTACATACACCCCGCCTTTAGAAATCAGCATCCTCGTGGAGCACGGGGCATGCACAACCTAGTGCAGGATCCTTCTTTCTAGCCGATGTGGAGTGGAGTATCCTGCTAGCATACTGCACTCCTGGATTTGCTACCAGCATACTGACCTTAGCCATCCTGTTACGTACTGCACTCCTGGATTTTCTAACAGCATACTGACCTTAACCAGGCATACATCTCCACACTCGGGGTCGAAAGTCGGCTCTGATACCATTTGTAACGTCCCGCCCCAATACTCAGACAATTTTTATTATTTTTTAGAAAACAAATTAATATTTATAGTACAACTGCCCACCACAGGCTGCCACTCAAAAGGTGGTTAACCAATTAGGTGACTCTTGATCATAGGCAATTATATTTATATTACTTAATTCCTTGTATACTCCCGATATGGGATTACTTTTAATACTCTCTCTCCCCCTAATCCCGTGAGCACACTAAGACCCGTGGGCCCTAGTGCCACGTCATCAATCTAGGAGACAAACCGCTGTTCTCCTTCTAATCAATCCCGGGTGGGGCCCCATGAGTCACGTCATCATAACGTCACCCCTCAACCTCAACCAACAGCACGTTGTGCTGTTTCTCAAAATTCTTGGGCCCCCTCCCTCTCATCCCACTATTTACCAAACTACCACTCTCCTATCATTATATATATATATATATATATATATTCCTTTGAAATTACGGGGTGTTACAAGTTTCTACATCAACTCTATCTCAGAGTTGTCCTCTAAACTCGTCAGGATCAAACAGTAGTTTCTAAACCAACTCATTCAAGGAGTAACCTCTATGAACTTGTTAGGACCAAATAGTAAACTCTATGTCAACTCAGCCAAAGAGTTGTCTCTACAAACTTGTCGGGCACAAACAGTAAGCTTTACACACAACGCCATCACGAAGTCACCTTCACAAAACTCGCTGGGTGCAAATAGCAGGTTCAACATCCAGCTCCATCGCAGAGTTCTCTACAAACTTTCCAGGATCAAACGGCAAACTCAATGTTCAACTCCATAATAGAGTTCTTTCCAAACTTGTTGGGAACAAACAACAAGTTCAACGACCAGCTCCATCACTGAGTTGCCTCTCCAAAACTTGCTGGGATCAAATAGCAAGCTCTACGTCAACTCAGTCAAAGAGTTGTCTCACCAAACTTGTCGGGCGCAAACGGCAAGCTCTATGCATAACTCCATCACAGAGTCACCCTCGCAAAACTCACCGGGCACAAACGGCGGGTTCAAATGTCCAACTTCGTCACAAAGTTTTCTACAAACTTGTTGGGACCAAACAGCAAGTTCAAGCTCAAATCTATCTCAGAGTTGCCTCTAAACTTATCGAGATCAAATGGCAGTTTCTACATCAACTCTATCTCAGAGTTGTCTCCACAAACTCGCTAGGATCAAAGAGTGAGCTCTACATCAACTCAGTCAAAGGGTTGCCTGTATAAAACTCACTGGGCGTAAATGGCAGGTTCAAACGTTCAACTCCGTCCTAGAGCTGTCTTGACAACTTGCTGGGGTCAAACAGCAAGTCTGCAACAGCTCTCCTAGGAAAACTATGTATGTACAAGATCCACCTATCGAGGGTTATGGAGTAAAAGGCTAGGTACACACGCACACACACACACATATATGTATATGTTGTATATAAACAAATACAAATACATATATATATATATATATATATATATATATATATATATGCAGAAGAAAAGAAGAATAAACCACCCATAAAATTCAAAAGTTTAAGCCAAACGGGTGCGGGTATGGATCCAAACCCGAAACCCTCCTCCACTTCCACCTCTTCTTCTCCTTCGAACCTGAGCGCCAAAAAACTCAATTTCGTCTCCGACTTCGAGCTCTCTCCTCGTCGATTGCTGAGCTCCCACTTCGTCGAAGACCCTCGCCGATCTCCTAGTCGATGGCTTCTCCCACTTCCAATAGCAACACCACCGAGAGGCCAGAAGCTCATCACCTCTAAGTCGCCATCTCCATATGCTCACCAAAGGCGGAGCTCATAGCTCGACCGAGGAGGAGGAGCCATTGCTCAAACGCCTCCGTAGCTTGGCCAAGAAGCGTCACCCATAGCTTGACAAAAGCGAGAACTCATAGCTCGACAAAGATCGAACGCCCATAGCTCGATGAAATGGTCGGTCGGGCTAGGGTGGCACTCACAGCTCCTGTCGACCCTTGGATTGCTCAGATATTCGAGCTCTTGCATGATGGACGCGCACGATTGAGCCACGCAGCCCTTTGTCTTTCCGCTGCTTCATTCGATCCTCCGCCGTCTGATCTCACTCAGCGGGCGAGCTCTACCCTGATGAGCACTCCTGATTCATCCACGTCACCCTCCATCATAGCGGATGAATCATGACCATCTGATCTTACTCAGCGAGCGAGCTCCCCCTGATGACCGCTCCTGATTTGTCCACGTCGCCCTCCCTTACAGTGGATGAATCACGATCGTCTGATCTCCCTCAGCGCGTGAGCTCTCCCTGATCAATGAGCCAGATCGCTTCAAAATTAGTGCCAAGCTCTGATAAATCCCAAAAAATCCCATAAACTCATTTTTAATTTGAAATTTTAATTAAAACATTCAAAAATAATTATTTAAATTCGGAAAATTAATTAAAAATTTTCGAAAAAATTGGAATTTGATTATTAATTATAAAATTCGAAAAGTGATTTTTAAAATTGGGAAATAATCCCAGAAAATTATTCTAGAAAATTTCGGAAAAATCCGAAGAAATATGGGAAAATCCAAGAAAATATGCGCTGCCTTCCGAAGTCACAGATCAGCTCCAGGTGTCTTTGAACACCCTGACTGCTAAGATTATACACCAGAGTCGAAAAGTAAGACGTACTACACCTGCAAGCCAAGAAAATTGTCTTCCGAGAGTGGGGGGGCTTATGATGAAGGTAAAAATCACAGCAAATTAGGGCCATGCGATTACTGCACTAATCACAAAACTTCCACATGCAGATTAATCATCACAGGCCTTTTTAACAGGCTTAGGCCTTCTCCACGATATGGGCTTCCTTCAAGCCCATAAAAAATGACAGACTAGGCCTACTAGGAGAGACACCCAGCCCATGCAGACTAGGAGTCAAATCTCTTATCGCCTAACAAGAATATCTTATCTCTTGAGGGGGAGAGACATAAAAGAGATAAGGAATTCAAATCGATCCAACGGACACAAATCAATCTCTTAATCTGTCTCTCAGGCCCATAAATACTCCTCCCCCTCCACAACTAGAAGGTAATCGGCAATTCGCTAGTTTCTCTCTCATACTCTCTCTCTCTCTCTTTCTGGTTCAGACTTGAGCATCGGAGGTTCTGTCGCCGGGGCCACCCCGCGGTGTTTCAGGCTTTTTGCAAGTCCATCAGCCTCATTAGCAATCATCGAATTCAGATCACGGTGGTCAATCAACAATCTAGATTCAATCTCAGAAGCTCTAATCATTTTTAACGGCCAAGGTAAAAGGTCAGAATTTTAGTAGTGTCCATCAATTATTAACTCACTACCTGTTTGCTCCCACACCAAAATAAGCAGCAACAAATCACTTTTAGTACACGAATTTTTATTCTTTTTTTCTTTTAGAAAAACTTAAAGGGAAATGCTCCATTGAAAATGCAAATGTTGTGAAAACTCGTGAAAACAATCTAGCAACGGCCTAGGCTTGTTTTCACGTTTTCCACGCTACAGTACGTTTTCAATGGAGCATTTCCCAAATTTAAATGTTAAACAAAATATTGAACAGAATTTCAATTACCATTTGTTTGTTTGTTTATTATTTAATCAGTTTTTTTGTTTTTACTGATTCACAGTTCTCATCCAACCAAGTTCCACCGTATAGGAATTCTAGTAATTGATACCATTAGCTCTGAGGACATTAGCACTGAGGACATCTTGCATTCAAAGCAATATATGAATTCTAGTATTTGATACCATTAGCACTGAGGACATCTTGCAACATTTTCCGAAAATGAAGCCTCAAAGAATGATATTGTAAACAATGTTTTTTTTCATTTGAAACTTTTATCACTTCTGTTTTTTACAATATTTTCAAGTTATGTTAACTTAAAAAAAAAAAAAAAATCCTTGCTAATCCTAACCCCACCTGATAATATTACTGGGTCCACCACTGTGTCTGTATGATTATCTTAATTAATTGCTCGTATGCTCCACTATTTCTCTAATACATTCAAATCTATAAAAAATAATTCCAAACCAATTTGGTGAATTGTCTTTACCATTAAATTAAAAAATACTACAATTAGCATCCTCTCTGTAGGATAATGGCTCGATTCTGGTTCAATTTGTTTATATCCATCGTATCTGCAGCACATCAGTCGACTGACTATGGGAACCAGTCGACTATCCAGAGAAGTTTCAAAGGCTAAGGATACAGCAGCAGCAGTCGACTGAAGATGTGTCTCAGTCGACTGTCCAGAACTAAAGACCAGTTGACTGGTAAGAAGACCAGTCGACTGTAGGCGAGTTTGTGAACTAGAAAAGGCCCATTTCGAAAGGCCCAGTAGTTTCCCTATAAATACACCAGTTAGGGTTTTGTAAAAAGGAGACCTCTATTCGGATTTTGCAGCCGTCATCTCTTGTAAGGGTTTGTTTCACCCATTGGTGATTATTTGAAGAAGAAACCCCAACCGCCCCGTGGATGTAGGCACTTGTTGCTGAACCACATTAAATCTGTGTGTCCTTGTGTTTGTTTGTTTTCTGGTTTCTCTCGCTATTTCTTCTCTTTGATTGGTTGTTTGATTCGTATTCCGCACAACAAGTGGTATCAAAGCTTTCGGTTCGACCTAGAGGGAGATGGCGAGTGATGCGGATGCAACCAAGGATGTTGTGGGATCGAGTTCGTCCAGAACAACGATTCACAACGCAAAATTTGAAGTTGAAAAATTTGATGGAACAAACAATTTCGGGATGTGGCAGTGTGAGGTGTTGGATGTTCTGGTTCAACAAGAACAAGATGTTGCTTTGGAGGAAGAAAAACCAAAGAATATGTCCGATGTAGATTGGAAGAAGTTGAATCGAGTTGCGTGTGGGACTATTCGGCTCTTTATCGCGAAGGCTCAGAAGTATGATTTGATGAGGGATACCATTGCTGCGGTGTTGTGGAAGAAACTCGAAGACAAATACATGAGGAAAAGTTTGGAGAATCGGCTGTATTTGAAGAAGAGACTTTTTCGCTTCACCTATACTGAAGGTATGTCTATGAACGCTCATGTTGAATCATTTAATAAATTATTGGCTGATTTGTTAAATTTGGATGAGCAAATT
The DNA here is from genome assembly GCA_017893485.1 of Hemerocallis citrina. NCBI lineage: Eukaryota > Viridiplantae > Streptophyta > Magnoliopsida > Asparagales > Asphodelaceae > Hemerocallis > Hemerocallis citrina. The sequence continues at coordinate 212,823,263 of CM030361.1, read as the reverse complement.
AAAGATGAAGACAAAGCCCTAATTCTGTTGAATTCATTACCTGAAAGTTATGATCATTTAGCAACAACTTTAATATATGGAAAAGACACTGTTAAATATGAAGATGTTGCAAATGCTCTGTTGAATAATGAAACTAGGAGAAGGGATAAAATGGTTGATAGAGAAACTTCTGAGGCATTGATTGTAAGGGGCAGAACTGAGACCAGATCTGAGACCAAATCTGGGAATAAAGGAAACAAATCTCGTTCCAAATCGAGAGGAGTTTCAAAGGACAGAAAGATACCAGCCAGAGATGAATGTGCTTTCTGTCATGAAAGAGGGCATTGGAAAAAGGATTGTCCTAAGCTACGAAATAAGGAAAATTCGACTGCAAATGTGATTGTTGATAATGTAGATAGTGACGATGATTTTTCTTATGCACTTGCTACTAGTCCCTCACTTTATCAAGAAGTATGATTTCTTGATACAGCAGTCTCCTATCATATGTCTTGGAAAAAGGAGTGGTTTACTTCTTTGGAGTATATGGATGGTGGGGTAGTTTTGATGGGAAATGATGCGCCTTGTAAGAAGGTAGGAATCGGGAAGATTGAATTGCTAATGCACGATGGTCTTATTAGGGAGCTTTCAGATGTATGGTATGTTCCAGATTTGAAAAAGAATTTGATTTCACTTGGTGTTTTGGAGGCCAGTGGAATGAAATTTGCTAGTGAAGGTGGCATTCTGAAGGTAACTAACGGAGCACTTGTGGTGATGAAAGGGCAAAGGAAAAGGAACTTGTTTTTCTTGCAGGGAAAAATATATTTGGGTCAGGCTGCCAGTGTAACTGAAAGGCCTAAACAGGTTGTTCCCGACTCTACTAGGTTGTGGCATATGCGACTCGGGCATGCAGGAGAAAAGGCCTTGCAGGGGCTTGTGAAGCAAGGGTTGCTTAAAGATGCTAAAGGGTGCAAGTTGGAATTTTGTGAACATTGTGTTTTGGGTAAGCAAACTAGGGTGAAATTTGGTACAGCTGTACATCAGACAAAGGGTATCCTCGATTATGTGCACACAGATGTTTGGGGCCCTACTCAGACACCTTCTATGAGTGGTAGACACTAGTTTGTTACATTTGTTGATGACTACTCCAGACGAGTTTGGGTATATACCATGAAACACAAAGATGAAGTTTTGACATTGTTCACAAGTTGGAAGAAGAAAGTTGAAAACCAGACTGGAAGAAAGATTAAGGTTCTGAGATCAGATAATGGATGGGAATACAAGAACGATCCGTTTCTGAAATTGTGTGAAGATGAAGGGATCCAGAGGCACTTCACAGTTAGGAAGACTCCACAGCAAAATGGGGTTGCAGAAAGGATGAACAGAACCTTACTTGAGAATGTGAGATGTATGCTAGCGCAGTCTGGATTGAAGAAGACATTTTGGGCAGAAGCTGTTATATATGCAAGCCACATTGTCAACCGTTTACCATCAGCAGCACTTGAAGGCAAAACACCTATTGAGGTATAGAGTGGTAAACCTGCATCTGATTATAGTTTATTGCATATATTTGGTTGTCCTGCTTATTTTCATGTAACTGAAACTAAACTTGATGCAAGAGCCAAAAAGGCTATATTTGTTGGTTTTAGTACTGGTGTCAAAGGTTACAGGTTGTGGTGTCCAGAACAGAAAAAGTTAGTAATCAGCAGGGATGTCACCTTTGATGAGACCAGCATGATCAGCTCGGGACAGTCGACTGGTCCTCATATACAGTCGACTGGTGATCCTGATCAAGAGAAGCAGAAGATTAGCTCGGGACAGTCGACTGGTAGATGCTCTCAGTCGACTGGTGCGAGAGTTCTCCAACAGGTGGAGTTAGAAAAGTGTTCAGTTGGAAATTCTACTCCTGTCCAAAATGAAGATGATGTGGTTGATACTGAGGATGAGGAAGAAGTTCCTATCCAAGACCCTCCCCAGCAGGAAGAATCAATTGCAGCAAGAAGGCAAAGAAGAGATATCAAACGACCATCTCGCTTTACAGAAACAGTTGCACCCTTCCCATTGTTGATGATGAAGTTCCCTCCAACTTCAAAGAAGCTACTAGAAGTTCTGAAAATGCAGATTGGAAAGTTGCTATGGATGAAGAGATGAACTCTCTTCATAAGAACAAGACTTGGGATCTAGTGCAATTGCCAAAGGGGAAGAAAGCTATCGGTTGGAAGTGGGTGTATACGAAGAAAGAAGGTCCAAAAGGCAGTGTTCGGTTCAAGGCTAGACTAGTTGCAAAGGGGTATGCTCAAAAGGAAGGAATTGACTATAATGAAGTATTCTCTCCGGTTGTGAAGCATCCTTCTATTCGGATTTTGTTAGCTTTGGTAGCACAGTTTGATCTTGAATTGACACAGATGGATGTGAAGACTGCATTCTTACATGGGGACCTAGATGAAGAAATTTATATGTTGCAGCCAGATGGGTTTAAGACAGCTGGGAAGGAAAATTATGTTTGCAGGTTGAAGAAGTCTCTCTATGGGTTGAAGCAATCTCCAAGGCAGTGGTATTTGAGGTTTGATCAGTTTATGAAAGTGCAGAGATATTCCAGAAGTGAGTATGATCATTGTGTCTATTTCAGAAAATTGCAGGATGGTTCTTTCATATATCTGTTATTATATGTGGATGACATGTTGATTGCCTCTAAAAATGCTAAGGAGATTCAAAATTTGAAGAATCAGCTGAGTTCTGAATTCGAGATGAAGCATCTTGGTGAAGCCAAGAAGATACTTGGGATGGAGATAGCTAGAGACAGAGCAAAGGGCATAGTGAGTTTGACACAGAAGCAATATCTTTTGAAGGTGCTGAAACGGTTTGGTATAGATGAGAAAACTAAACCAGTCAGTACACCCTTAGCCACTCATTTCAGAATTAGTGCTTCTCAGTCTCCAAGTACAGATGAAGAGAGACAGTATATGGCTAATGTACCTTACACTAGTGTGGTTGGCAGTTTGATGTATGCCATGGTTTGTACTCGACCAGACATCTCTCAGGCGGTGAGTATGGTTAGTCGATATATGCATGATCCAGGCAGAGAGCATTGGCAAGCAGCTAAATAGATTTTGAGGTACATAAGTGGCACCACAGATGTGGGTTTGAAGTTTGAAAGGGATGACAATATTAGCAGGTTATTGGTGGGTTATGTTGATTCTGACTATGCAGGTGATCTAGATAAGAGGCGGTCTACTACAGGCTATTTGTTTACTATGGCTAGAGCACCTATAAGTTGGAGGTCCAATTTGCAGTCCACTGTAGCGTTGTCTACTGCTGAGGCTGAATACATGGCGGTTGCTGAGGCCATGAAGGAAGCTATTTGGATTCATGGACTTTTGAAGAGCTTGGAAATTCATCGGGAGAAGGTGGAGGTACACTGTGACAGTCAGAGTGCTATTCATTTAGCGAAGAACCAAGTTCATCATTCGAGGACCAAACATATTGATGTCCGTTATCATTTTGTGCGTGATTAGATAAAGGATGGTGATATTCTTCTGGTAAAGATTGGGACAGCTGATAATCCTGCTGATATGTTGACCAAAATTGTTGGGGCAGCCAAGTTCAAGCATTGCATGAACCTGGCTAATATTTTGCATGCTTGATGATTTGGCAGGGGCGGTTGGAATGGTGCTTCGCTATTTGTTTGGTTAGTATGTGATATCATACTAAGGTGGAGTTTGTTTTTTGTTACAATTGGTGATGAGCATTTGTTTTGGAGTATTTTTGGAGATTGCTTGGGCTACTTGGAAGATCTCGCCAAGGCGGAGATTGTTGGATACTTGGAAGGTCTCGCCAAGGTGGAGATTGTAGGATAATGGCTCGATTCTGGTTCAATTTGTTTATATCCATCGTATCTGCAGCACATCAGGCGACTGACTATGGGAACCAGTCGACTGTCCAGAGAAGTTTCAAAGGCTAAGGATACAGCAGCAGCAGTCGACTGAAGATGTGTCTCAGTCGACTGTCCAGAACTAAAGACCAGTGGACTGGTAAGAAGACCAGTCGACTGTAGGCGGGTTTGTGAACTAGAAAAGGCCCATTTCGAAAGGCCCAGTAGGTTCCCTATAAATACACCAGTTAGGGTTTTGTAAAAAAGAGACCTCTATTCGGATTTTGCAGCCGTCATCTCTTGTAAGGGTTTGTTTCACCCATTGGTGATTATTTGAAGAAGAAACCCCAACCGCCCCGTGGATGTAGGCACTTGTTTGCCGAACCACATTAAATCTGTGTGTCCTTGTGTTTGTTTGTTTTCTGGTTTCTCTCGCTATTTCTTCTCTTTGATTGGTTGTTTGATTCGTATTCCGCACAACACTCTCCCTCTTTAAGAAACTAGTATTATACACGTGCTGTGCACGTGGGGAAAATTGAGGGAATAAAAAGGGCAAAAAAAAAATCTACCAGCACGTGCGCTGCACGGGTTGGGTTAAGGACAAATTATACTAAGGCCTTCTCCCATTATAGTAGTAGAGAAATGGTACAATTGGTAACATTTCTTTGAGTTATTTTAAAATATGCCATCTACAATTTTGACAATCCCAAATAAGCCAATAATAAATCTCTATATAAGTCTCCAAATAAGCCAATAATAAATCTCCAAATAAGCCATACACACCAACAATAATATAGGTTCTACTCCAGAAAAACAGCATTTATGCAAGTTTGTTTAAGCTTAATTCAAGTTAACATACTTAATCATTTGAAATGATTGAAAAACCAACAATAAGATTTCATTGATGTCATTCATAATCTCGAGTTTAATTCAACTTTTTGGAGTGAGTCATATTGTTAGTGGTGTCTAAGGAAACGGAGAATTGTGGGAGGCGCATTTTAAAATTTAAAAATCAATGGTGTGTGGTCTATATGGGAAAATCCCTATTTATTTTTTTTTGTTATAATTATATGTTCGAATATCTCTTCGAACAACGTACCTTGGAGTCTCTTGATCTTTAGCCAATATCTATACAATATATTATGCTGAACCACTTTTGTCCAAGGATTTTACTAACTTTTTTTTTACAAAAACAAAAAAAGAAAAGCAAATGTGGGAGGCATCCCCCCACTCTTTCTCCTTCCAAATTTTGAAGTGCAATCCTATCCTTCAAACTTTAAAAAGGGTGCAATATTGTACAGAGATGTTATTAGAGATTTTTTTTTCAAAAATAGTTTTTTTTATTTTCTCATTTTTTAAAAAAATAATGTGCAATATATTACACATGGTTATACTAGTCTATACAATATATTATGCTAAACCACTTTTGTCCATGAATTTTTCTAATTTTTTCTTTTTAAAACAGAAAAAAGAAGACCAAATGTAACTGGAAATCCCTCACTCTTTCTCTATCCAAATTTTGAAATGCAATCATATCCCTTAATCAAATCTTAAAAGCGTACAATATTATATAGATGTTATTAAAGTAATTTATCAAATATAGTTTTGCTATTTTTTTTATTTTTTTAAAAATTATATGCAACATATTGCAAAGGGTTATAGTGGTTCTGTTTATAGAAATTTAATACTGTCAACTAAATCATTCAGTAAAGTCACAGAGGATGCTTAAACTATTCTCTTTTGGATTAAGAGATGCTAGTATGTCCGTTGCTGTCAGAATAAGTTTTGGTGGAAGACACTAGCCCAATGCACTCTCCTCGATCTAAGGGAAGGGTTAACATCTCTACCATTCCTTATTTCAACATTGCCATTGCTTAAGGTATTTTCACTTCCCCTTAGTTGGTAAACTCTGATTCTTAGTTGCTAATTAGAGTTGGTGTCGGGTCTTATCGGTTTAGTTCTTGCACTATCTGGACCAGGACCCTATACCGTACGGATCCAAAAATTAGACGTGGACCCGACTCATGAGAACCGGGCCAGGGTTCGGGTCCGGTTCCTACATAAAATAACCTTATCCGTCGAGTCCGGGTCCTACTTAAAATAAACTTAAGTACATGAATAAATATTACATTTACACATTTGTCTCCAACAATTACTATTTACATGTATATCCCTATAACTCTATTATTCAAATTCCATATTTTTTTGGGGTACTTTTTAACGAGTCCGGATCCAGGTCGGATCAATTTTGAGTGGACCCGGACCAGGACATGGACCCGAAATTGCAACGGATCTTATTTTAGGAACCGGATCCGGACCCGTATAGATCGTGTCGGTTCCAGTCCAATGTCGGGTTCGGATCAGGTCCAGGTATCGGGTATTTATATCATTATTATTGTAATATATTTCTTCAATGAGGTAGAATTTGTAGTTGCAATCTTTTGATAAATAACTAAAACAAAAGGAGAAAAAATTTCTCATAAGCGGGACTCTATATAGATATGCATCTTGTTAGATGTTCTATATTTTTAGCTTTTTGCCTAACCAAAATGATTTATACATTTTTGGCAGTTTACCTAAATAAAGTTGTCTTCGGAAAATCTGTTTATTTTAATGAAAACCTACTGGGCAAAGTTTTAACCTAGTTTATAAATTAAACTATCTTTATTTATTATAAAAGTGATGGCCCATTGATTAATGATATTTTTTTAATCTCAAAGGTCATGGGTTCAGTTTTCTCCTACTGGTAAACTATACATGCACATGCACGTGCTACGTATTACGTGTATACGTGTGTATATATGTATGCACGTGTGCACGGGTTTGGGCAGTAGTATGTGGACTACAGATCCATGTGTGCATGTAGTTACACGTGTGCACGTAACTATACTGGATTAATAAATGAAAACTTGTTGTTGGGTTTCATAGCTGTTTGACCAATAATGGTTATCACGGTTGGGCTCATCATGAGGATTAAAGACTATTAATAGAGAGACTAATGGCCTTGTTATAATAGTCATAACAGTCACATCAGTAAAGGCCAGATTGACCGTTGGGCTGCTGTAAAAATTAAAAAAAACACTCAACCCACTAACGGACCTATTGAATGGAATAACTGTTACAAAACCAACCATCAATTTGTGAATTAAATGTACTAATAATGTGTTGGGCTGGCATGAACTTCTATATAAATATAGGAGTAATGCTAGAGCCACTATCAATTTCACTATATTTCTCTTCACTATTTTAGGTGGCACACTCCAATAGGTAGGAAATGATAGAGTAGGTGGAAGAACTCTCCAATAAGAATATGCCACATAAGGTAGTAAAATTGGTAGTGGTTAGAGCATTACTCTAAATATAGTGGTAGTCCAACACTGAGAATGACACTAAAAAGAACAGAATAAAAGACCTCTTATAATTTTTCAAAGAAAGAGATGTAGTTAAGTCTGGCATTGTAGCAGTTGTAGATATTGTTGTGTTGCTCCAAGTAGACCCCACCATGTTCGTTGGAAAGACATTCGTTGCCAAGCTAGTACAGTGGTGCATACCAACTCTCCTTTTGTTGTTCCTAGAAGCGATTCGGTTGTTATCCATGCATCGGAGTGCGCCGAATATCATTTCAAGAATGGTGTTTCAATAGACGTACACCAAGCTCTACAAGTACCGTTCATCTGTAGCAGGCACCTACTACAGAGAGAGGCTTACCGGTCTCCTCGATCACATTGACTGAGGTGTGAGTTTGAAATATACCCCCTCTCTATTTACTCTTTCATAGTTTGGTGTTTGACCTTCTACTTCTCTTAATTTGTAAAAAATTTTAATTTCCCGTTGTCAAATTTAATCTTGTATCCTGTCATTGTGCTCCAACTCACCTTTCATCATATTTCTTATACCAAAATATGTGTGTTAGGTGGTTTTGAGGTTTCGAATACATGCATCACATGTTGTCGATTTGTTACAGTATTGAAATACCAATTATTTTGTAGTTGGTTTAAGTATAGGTAAAAGATCTTCAAACCCATTGATATTTTATAATCATACATATATGGCAATAAAATCAAAGTAAATGATGTGGATCGTTCATGGGTGTCTCAAAAAATAATTAAAAGCAATGTATATGAGGGAATCTCAGTAATATTGCAGAGTTGAGCTTATCTCTACTACTATAATGGGAGAGCCCCTTAGTCAGTAACCCAGGTCAGTAACCCAACCCGTGCAATGCACGGGTTGGGTTACTTTGGTAAATATTTTCGAAAGTGGCCCTGTTAGGTAAATATTTTCGAAAGTGGATCAGCTTGGAAATTATTTTCTTTTCAATTATTGACTAACTTTGGTAAATATTTTAGAAAGTGGACCTTTTTTGTAAATATTTTTGACAGTGGATCGGTTTGGAAATTATTTTCTTCTTACCCTTTTCATTATCCTTCAATTTTTTCCACGTGCACGTGTGCACGTGTATGATACTAGTTAGTTATAACTATCTTAAGTCTTATTGGTATTGTTGCTAATTTTTCTGGTGTAGGAGCAATCAGATGATGTGGATCCTTCTGAGAAACAATAAAAAACTGACCATTTGACTTTCAATGGTGTTAACTACCTTTCACTACGGTTGACTTCTCGATCTGACACATTTGCGCCGTTGGATTTGATTCGTGTGGTGATTATTGCCTCCGTTGACATGTAAAAAATCTAAAACACCGGGATTGATCCCAACGACAGACCCTCTGATGCTCAAGTCAAAAATTAAGAAGACTATGAGAGAGTTTTTTGTGGAGAAAATATTGATTACCTGTTTCTGGTGGATGTAGGGAGTATTTATAGTTGCTTTGATCAGTTTCAAGATAATGATTTATCTCTACTTTCCGGTGTTTTTAGATTGAATCATTTATCTCTTCTTCATGAAGAGATAAGAGTGGTTAAGTAAAGTTTAAACTCATCTCAGGATAAGAGATATGGTTTTTTAACCGTCTCTTATGGATAATTATGAGTTTAAATGATCTGGACTCATTCTTATTGGGCTCCCGTTTTGGGTTGTTGGGTTTGAAAGAGACCTCGTTGCCGTTTATGGACTGAATTTTAGTGAAATTGTCGTTTTACCCATGAGAGCTTTAAGATTCGTAACCGATTTGAACGGTCCCAATTTGGTTCTATTTTTACCAATATCATAAGCCCCCCACTCCCGAAAACTGAGTTTCACAGCCTTTGAGAAGTAGTTCGCCCATTTTTTAAGGGTTCACAGAACTTATTAGAGTTCTAGGGGAAGTTTGGATCTTTCTCGGGATGTGACAGTGTTATTCTTAGTTTGTAAAATACCCAAAATTAATTTTAAAACTTTCTGGAGTTTTGCTGTTTTCTAGGTTTTTTTGATTTTTTTTTCAATTTTTAATCATTTTTCGAATTTTTTATTCAATCTCCGAAATTTAATAATGAATTTTCAAAAAATTTTAATTAATTATTCTAAATTTAATAATTATTTTTTGGAACTTAAAAATATTTTTCAGAATTAATAATTTTTTTAGAATTTTAATTAATATTTTACAAATTTTAATTTTGCTTTCAGAAATTTTAAATAGTTAATTCGATTTGATAATATTATAAAGGAATTACTTAAGTACTTGATGACGTGGCGAAATCTAGAGCGTTAATCATGACTGGCTCGAAAATCACCGAAATCGAAAGGCAGAGAAGATACTTTGACCCTTGACCATTGACCAATCAACAACGTTTTGCACTTATTTCGATAGGGGGCAGGTTTGTTCGGCGTGTACCACCGATCGATTGTGATGCTTTGGCTGGTTGACATGTGGTGTCGACTGTTGACTACTGACCGTTGACCGTTGACCATTCACCAGTCAACGACATTTTGTTCCAATTTCGATCGCGGACATGTTTGTTCGGCGCGTGGATCCGAGATATTGTCAAGCTTTGGCAGCGCGACTCGTGTCACATTGACCATTGACCGCTGAATAGTCAACAGTTTTTCTTGATTTTTTGATCGGGGGCACTTTTGTTCGGTGCAAACCAATGATCTGTAGAAGTGGTTCGGCTACGCAATGTCCCATTGAGTGTTGACTTTTGACCAGACAACGATTTTCTCCATTTTTTTGTTCGGGGCACGTTTTTTCGGCGCGTGGATCCGAGCTACTTCGATGCTTCGGCAGCGCGACATGTGTCTCGTTGATCGTTGACCGATTAACGATTTTATTTCATTTTTAGATCGGGACCACATTTTTCGATGCAAGTTCGGATGCATGACACGTGTCCCAATGACCATTAATCGTTGACCAGTCAACGGTTTTCCTTCATTTTTTGATCGGGGACACATTTGTTCGACGCAAACCACTGCACATTAGAGGTGATTCTGCTGCGTGACACGTGCCCAGTTAACCATTGACCTTTGACCAGTCAACAGTTTTTTCCCTCAATTTTTAGATTAGGGACACGTTTGTTCGGTGCAAGCTACCGAACTGTGGAGGTAGTTCGGTTGCACGACACGTGTCCTGTTAATAGTTGACCGTTCACCAGTCAACGATTTTTCCCTCATTTTCTGATCGGGGATACGTTTGTTCAGCTCCAGCAACCGAACGTTAGAGGTAGGTCGGCTGCGAGACACATGTCCAATTGACCATTGACTTTTGACCAGTCAACCTTTTTTTCCCTCATTTTTAGATTGGGGACATGCTTGTTCGGTGCAAGCCACCAAACTGTAGAGGTGGTTCGGCTTCGCGACACGTGTCTCGTTGATCGTTAACCGTTGACTGTTGACCAGTCAATGGATTTTTCCTCATTTTCTGATCGGGGACATGTTTGTTCGGTGCAAGCCACCGAATGTTAGAGGTGGTTCGGTTGCGCGACACGCGTACAGTTGGTCGTTGACGTTGACGTTGACCAATCATCGGTTTTCTCTGTAACACCCCGAATTTCAAATAAGGATAAATTCGAGATTTCACAGGATCTTTACTTCACTTCGTACAATTTTACAAGGAATTTAAAACTTTTTATTCACAATACATCAGAGTTCCTTTACACTTAGTTTTTACACAGCGGAAGACTAAAAGATTACAACAATGAAATACAACTGGTATAACTTTAACATCATTTGCAACATCTTTAACTTCTAAACAGCAACAGCATATCCACTTTATAACTTCATGAATAGTCCATTACCTGCATGTTAATATGTGGGCACGTCAGTTACTTACAACTGACGAAATGTTATACACGGCTATCCTCTCTATGCCGGGAATAGTATAACGATCTCATACTTTAACAAATCACAAAAAGATTGAATGAACAAGTAAAGTGCCAAAAGTGATTATTCTAAACATAAGTGTATGTCATGCCTTAATGCCTAATGCACACAATTCTACACTAGGATGATACTAATGCACACTTGTTCAGATTCTATGCATCCCATACTACATAGGTCTGAGGGCAAGTGCCTACGTACTCCACATTGAAGGGTTCGATCCCTCGCCATGAGACTACCCAGTAATAAAACAAGTTTTAGAGTTATTTCACAGATACGGATCTCAGCCTCCCTGGCTAGCCTCCCTGGCTTATATTAACAGATCCCAGCCTCCCTAGCTATTATATCGTGATGATAATTCCGTAAATGCCCTTCTAGCCCCAGTATGTACATAATCTTTGGAGTATGGTAAACATCCGTCGACTACCCTAAGTCCCGGATAAATACAGTCCATCTCCTATGGGGCAACCACAGTCCACCAACTGGATCTATAGCCACGGAGATCCACCGCCGACTATATAGAAGCTCCCATTTACGTTTGCACAAGTTTATTACATCTTCACTTAGGTGCCTAATTATTTTTAGTTCAAGACATGAATATGTTATCACTCTAGAATTAGTTTTTACCTTATACTGGATTTATTCACAAAATACGAGATCGCCCGACGGCATTATCTCAAAGTCAAAACTCAAAATCTTTCTTTCAAAATTTACCTGTAACCGAGGTCTTACTAATTCTAAATCATAAACTTTCATGTACAAGAAACATGGGTACATATACCCTTTAGTAATCATGTCCTAGACTTATTATATTCATGTCTCTAACTTATCCATAATCTAATCAATGTCTCATTTTGGCATCACTCATGGTTCATTCGTTCACAATCTTTGAAAACAATAATTCTTTTCATGACATAAATTCATCACTTTAAGTCTCTTTAGCAACTTAACCACATATAATATATCTCAACCACATTAACCTTTCTTAAACAAAATTTAGAGTATAACCTTTTCAAAAGAAAAATCATTTCACTCAACGATAAATCTCATACTCTTTAATAATTAAATCTTAAGTCAGAAACTCATTATCCAATTTGAGCATGTATAATAATCAAGTATTCAACTTAAAAGAAATAATCTCCTTGAGACAATTTATTCTCAAACCAACACTTTACTTTTCTTCTAAAAATCTAAATTATGCTCTTAATTAATTAACTTTTAAAGACGAATCCCATTCTATCTCAAAATCACTTTTATTTTCTCCAAATATACATGGAAATCTTTAAAACTATTTTCTACAAATTCTCCATCATATTTTATAGAATTAGGATTTCCCCCCAATTTTTTAGATGTCACAAGACTCATTAAATGGATTGAAACACAAAAAAAAAAAGAATGCCGGCCTGGGGTTTCGAACCGCTGACTAACTGAGCCAGTGACCAAACAAACCAGCGCCAACCACTAGGCAAACTATGCCTAGTGCTCGATTTCTTAAACGAAAGATTTTGTACACCATAGTTGCGGGCCTTGGGATAAATAAAACAACAGAAAAATATAAATAGGGCCTAATGGGTTTCGAACCCAGCACCACCGAGAAGGCAAGCGCAATCCTCAACCACTAGGCCAACTGTGCCTAACGACTAAGAGTCTAATTCTTAGCTTTTGTTCAAACTTTCTATTATTTCTTTTCTTTCAAAAAAAAAAATCGATTTCTCTATTCACTCTGATCTTTTTGTTAGACTGAATTTGTTCAACAACAGAAAACAACATAACTACGCATAAGAAAGCTATAGAAGTATTTAGAGAAGCAATACTGAAATATTACTTATAAGATTAAGAAGAAGCGTATCAAACATAATCTTATAGCAATCAATAAATAAAGCTATGAAAGTAATTATTCGGAAAAGTTGCACAATGAATAATAAATAAGTAATTAGATAATAGCATATTTATTTAAGTATAGTCATAGAATAAATTAGCATACATAATAAATAGAAGAAAGAAAAAAACGTATAGACAATATCGAAAGATAAGCAAAAAGTACGTAATTGAGGTTAACAGTTTCTTATATAATTATAAATTAATAAGCATATAGCAAAAACTCATTTTTTCTCATTTGCAAACAACATGGTGATAATTTGTGTATTAATCATAAAGAAATTCACCACATTCCTTGACACAAATAAAAGCATGTGTTTGATCTACATAATCTCATCAAAATTTCTATACTACTCATTCACTTTTATTAGCACGTACATTCTAAAAATTAGAAAGTAGGAGAACGCCCACCTTATTGAAGCTTGAACAATGAAAGACAATGAACACCTCTTCTAGCTCCAAAGTGACCTCCTAGATCTTCTCCTCCTAGCAAGAGCCTCCAAGCATAAGAACACTCTCTTCTATCTTACTTTCTTTCTTCTCTTGCTTTAATTCTAATTTTTGTGTGTGAAATGAAAAGGGGTAGGGTGCTATTTATAGGATATGTAGAGGGTTCAATTTGCAAAATTACACACCTAATAACTCACTCAAATTAATTTTTAACCTCTCATTTTCCTAACTCTCAAAAACCCCCAACTCTTCAACTCACCACCTCTCTCACATTAACTCACTCATTACTCAAAAACCCCAACTCCTAACCCTTCTCCTTCCTCACTATACAAAACTCTAACTCCTTCCATAATAAAACTGGCCTATCCCTTACTCAAAACCGGCCAACTCCCAAGCCTAGAAACCGGTCATACTCAGCATGGGCTTAAGGGTGTGGTGTTACATCAAATGGGCCTCCATAATACAAAACTCATTCATTTATACCACTAATTATGTTTCCAAACAATCTCATGTAGAAAGCCTATTGTTCCTGTTGTTGCATACTTACCGTGGGTCCCTTCCACCACTAAACACAATCCATTACCAACCTGAACATAATTTAAAGACTATATATACTATATATACTATACATGCACATTATATATCCACTGTTTGATAGTTTACCAAAATTCAAGAATATATTATGCATAAGTAAAATAAAAACAAACGCTCCAAAATTTTATTTTGAATACGGATACGATCAAACGCGCGCACCGAAACAAATACGTGCGTCGCACGTAAAATATCAAAAATGCGAAAATCGACTCTGTTGATGAAAAATTATTAAATATAATCGAAAACAATATAAGAAAAATTATATTTACTAATTTACATATATTTCATGATGAAATCGCAACACGTAGAAAGCACGTGCATTATACGTCCAAAAATCGAAAAATGCATTTTAATCAAAACAGGGGGAAAATAAATTTCAGTTTTATAAAATAGATTTCAATGCATAAAAATAAATAATTTAAACCTGTAGAAAACATTATACGTAGTGGTGGAAACACATGCATCAAAACACGTAAAAAGCACGTAAATCCCAGGGATTGAAATATTATATTTTACTTGACTGAAATCAATACGGAAAATATATAAATAGTATGAATCCAAAATATGTAGTGAAATACATTACAAAATATACGTGCGTAACACCCAGGGGCAAAATTGTAATTTCCAATTTTGCGGGGTGTTACACTCTCCCCCTCTTAGAGTAGTTCCGTCCCCGAAACTCGCTAGGGTAAAGGTTGTATTTTGTACACGTCAAAGAAAATATTTGCATTTAGAAAACTGCAACTTAAAAAAAATAAATGTAGTATACGCAACAAGGAAGAAAAAAGTAATAATAATAAAAACAAGACAAACTCTTTATAAGAAGACTATGAATATTAAGATGTTACATGACAGAACAAGAAAATTAGGAAAATGACATAAGAAATGAAACATGACAAGGGATAGAATAGTTTGAGAGAAATTTTTGTACAAAAATAATATTAGATAAGCTATTAGATAAAAGGGTAAAGTCAATTAAGTCGTTACCTTCGAAATAGTTCGGAAAACAATGTGGCGAAGAAAACATGGTCAATAGGTAATTTAGAAAAATTT
The DNA here is from genome assembly GCA_017893485.1 of Hemerocallis citrina. NCBI lineage: Eukaryota > Viridiplantae > Streptophyta > Magnoliopsida > Asparagales > Asphodelaceae > Hemerocallis > Hemerocallis citrina. Next base: position 212,808,189 of record CM030361.1, on the reverse strand, counting down.
ATCAGTGTAATAAACGGTAAAAATTTCGCAAGATTTGCAATTTAAAACATGACCATTGAATGAGATTTTAGAAAAATAAATGAGAATAAGACTTTGTTGAAAACATAAAATGACTTTGTATATCAATTAATAAAATAGTTTGTAAGGGAACTATGATAATTATACACACAATTTGAAAAAAAAATAGAAAGCATACGTTGAAATACTTTGTGAATATACAAAATTTTGTAGTGATGAAAATATTTTATAACATCAAGACAAAATAGTGTAAAGCACATACACGAGATGGAAACACAATTGAAAACAATAATTTTATAGTATAGCAAATTAGGACAATAGACATAAACAAGTATATGCAAAAATATTAATGTTGTAATTAGATGAGAGTAAAATGTATAATTGAAATATATGATATATATATAGAGATCATTGGAAAAATATAAGTAATAATTAAGAGTGTAAAGACAGTTAAAATTTGAGAAAAGATAATGTATAAATAGTGAGTATATACAGTGCAAAACTATAAAAGTAATGAGTAGCGATTAATAGTAAAAATGAATATATCAAAACAAATATGCAATAATAGTAATACCGATTGTAGACAATAAAACAAAATTGTAGGTCATATTCATATAGGTAGAAAATTTTAATCTGGTTAAAAACATATAGGATAAGATAATATAGTATCACAGAAATCAAATCTTATAAAATGAGTGCTCATAAGAAAATTTCATAAGAAAAATCCAAAATAATAAATGAAGAAAATAGTGGTTTCAATATTAATTTAATAAACGGCAATTTAAAAGCTTGACAAAATACGTAAAGTAATAGTAGATATAAACGGGTAAACATAAAGTGACGTAAATACATGCAAGACGAAATTTTAAGTTTGAAAAACAAGTTTAAAATATCAAGACTAAGGTAGATAGATAAATAATAAATATTCAAATCATTTAATAATATAAGAAAATATTTATTTGAGAAATATTGACTACGGAGAAAGTACCATGATAAAAATCTACAAAATAATTTGAGAGGGAAGTGTGTAAGGTATCATGAATGACGGTCCAAGCCAACCACGCTTCCACTGCGCCACTCTGATACTCAGGGGAAAATGTGCTCGCATACACTCTCATATTAATGTATACGATGAGAACATCATGAATGAAATTGAATGCAAGTTCAATGACAACTTCATTCACGACTCCAGTCATCCAAAAGAAAGAGAAAACATCAGTGTATAGAGCAACACAAATGTAAATCACTTACATTTAAATCTCTATAGACTGAGACTCACACTCTAATGTCTGCAGGAATAATATTGTAACTACTCAATAAGGTGTCACGGGTTCTAGACTATAGTTAATGATCTTACTACTCTTCCTAAACAAGTCTTTAGTCTATCAAGTTCTGATTTACTTGGGTTAGCAGTAAGAGTCGGTTCCCAGCTAGCGGTGGTCCGTAGACGTTTAAGTACCGTGTCGCTTAGGGTTGTTTACACCCGGTTGACAGAAGGACTCTTTTGGCTTGTTCCCAAATTTATCGTCACCTTTTTTTTCTTTTTTTTTTTATCGTTCCTTATAAACTTGTACTACTTGTGAAGCATGCTCTGATACCATCTGTAACACCCCGAATTTCAAATAAGGATAAATTCGAGATTTCACAGGATCTTTACTTCACTTCGTACAATTTTACAAGGAATTTAAAACTTTTTATTCACAATACATCAGAGTTCCTTTACACTTAGTTTTTACACAGCGGAAGACTAAAAGATTACAACAATGAAATACAACTGGTATGACTTTAACATCATTTGCAATATCTTTAACTTCTAAACAGCAACAGCATATCCACTTTATAACTTCATGAATAGTCCATTACCTGCATGTTAATCTGTGGGCACGTCAGTTACTTACAACTGACGAAATGTTATACACGGCTATCCTCTCTATGCCGGGAATAGTATAACGATCTCATACTTTAACAAATCACAAAAAGATTGAATGAACAAGTAAAGTGCCAAAAGTGATTATTCTAAACATAAGTGTATATCATGCCTTAATGCCTAATGCACACAATTCTATACTAGGATGACACTAATGCACACTTGTTCAGATTCTATGCATCCCATACTACATAGGTCTGAGGGCAAGTGCCTACGTACTCCACATTGAAGGGTTCGATCCCTCGCCATGAGACTACCCAGTAATAAAACAAGTTTTAGAGTTATTTCACAGATACGGATCTCAGCCTCCCTGGCTAGCCTCCCTGGCTTATATTAACAGATCCCAGCCTCCCTGGCTATTATATCGTGATGATAATCTCGTAAATGCCCTTCTAGCCCCAGTATGTACATAATCTTTGGAGTATGGTAAACATCCGTCGACTACCCTAAGTCCCGGATAAAATACAGTCCATCTCCTATGGGGCAACCACAGTCCACCAACTAGGTCTATAGCCACGGAGATCCACCGCCGACTATATAAAAGCACCCATTTACGTTTGCACAAGTTTATTACATCTTCACTTAGGTGCCTAATTATTTTTAGTTCAAGACATGAATATGTTATCACTCTAGAATCAGTTTTTACCTTATACCGGATTTATTCACAAAATACGAGATCGCCCGACGGCATTATCTCAAAGTCAAAACTCAAAATCTTTCTTTCAAAATTTACCTGTAACCGAGGTCTTACTAATTCTAAATCATAAACTTTCATGTACAAGAAACATGGGTACATATACCCTTTAGTAATCATGTCCTAGACTTATTATATTCATGTCTCTAACTTATCCATAATCTAATCAATGTCTCATTTTGGCATCACTCATGGTTCATTCGTTCACAATCTTTGAAAACAATAATTCTTTTCATGACATAAATTCATCACTTTAAGTCTCTTTAGCAACTTAACCACATATAATATATCTCAACCACATTAACCTTTCTTAAACAAAATTTAGAGTATAACCTTTTCAAAAGAAAAATCATTTCACTCAACGATAAATCTCATACTCTTTAATAATTAAATCTTAAGTCAGAAACTCATTATCCAATTTGAGCATTTATAATAATCAAGTATTCAACTTAAAAGAAATAATCTCCTTGAGACAATTTATTCTCAAACCAACACTTTACTTTTCTTCTATAAATCTAAATTATGCTCTTAATTAATTAACTTTTAAAGACGAATCCCATTCTATCTCAAAATCACTTTTATTTTCTCCAAATATACATGGAAATCTTTAAAACTATTTTCTACAAATTCTCCATCATATTTTATAGAATTAGGATTTCCCCCCAATTTTTTAGATGTCACAAGACTCATTAAATGGATTGAAACACAAAAAAAAAGAATGCCGGCCTGGGGTTTCGAACCGCTGACTAACTGAGCCAGTGACCAAACAAACCAGCGCCAACCACTAGGCAAACTGTGCCTAGTGTTCGATTTCTTAAACGAAAGATTTTGTACACCATAGTTGCGGGCCTTGGGATAAATAAAACAACAGAAAAATATAAATAAGGCCTAATGGGTTTTGAACCCAGCACCACCGAGAAGGCAAGCGCAATCCTCAACCACTAGGCCAACTGTGCCTAACGACTAAGAGTCTAATTCTTAGCTTTTGTTCAAACTTTCTATTATTTCTTTTCTTTCAAAAAAAAAAATCGATTTCTCTATTCACTCTGATCTTTTTGTTAGACTGAATTTGTTCAACAACAGAAAACAACATAACTACGCATAAGAAAGCTATAGAAGTATTTAGAGAAGCAATACTGAAATATTACTTATAAGATTAAGAAGAAGCGTATCAAACATAATCTTATAGCAATCAATAAATAAAGCTATGAAAGTAATTATTCGGAAAAGTTGCACAATGAATAATAAATAAGTAATTAGATAATAGCATATTTATTTAAGTATAGTCATAGAATAAATTAGCATACATAATAAATAGAAGAAAGAAAAAAACGTATAGACAATATCGAAAGATAAGCAAAAAGTACGTAATTGAGGTTAACAGTTTCTTATATAATTATAAATTAATAAGCATATAGCAAAAACTCATTTTTTCTCATTTGCAAACAACATGGTGATAATTTGTGTATTAATCATAAAGAAATTCACCACATTCCTTGACACAAATAAAAGCATGTGTTTGATCTACATAATCTCATCAAAATTTCTATACTACTCATTCACTTTTATTAGCACGTACATTCTAAAAATTAGAAAGTAGGAGAACGCCCACCTTATTGAAGCTTGAACAATGAAAGACAATGAACACCTCTTCTAGCTCCAAAGTGACCTCCTAGATCTTCTCCTCCTAGCAAGAGCCTCCAAGCATAAGAACACTCTCTTCTATCTTACTTTCTTTCTTCTCTTGCTTTAATTCTAATTTTTGTGTGTGAAATGAAAAGGGGTAGGGTGCTATTTATAGGATATGTAGAGGGTTCAATTTGCAAAATTACACACCTAATAACTCACTCAAATTAATTTTTAACCTCTCATTTTCCTAACTCTCAAAAACCCCCAACTCTTCAACTCACCACCTCTCTCACATTAACTCACTCATTACTCAAAAACCCCAACTCCTAACCCTTCTCCTTCCTCACTATACAAAACTCTAACTCCCTCCATAATAAAACCGGCCTATCCCTTACTCAAAACCGGCCAACTCCCAAGCCTAGAAACCGGTCATACTCAGCATGGGCTCAAGGGTGTGGTGTTACATCAAATGGGCCTCCATAATACAAAACTCATTCATTTATACCTCTAATTATGTTTCCAAACAATCTCATGAAGAAAGCCTATTGTTCCTGTTACTGCATACTTATCGTGGGTCCCTTCCACCACTAAACACAATCCCTTACCAACCTGAACATAATTTAAAGACTATATATACTATATATACTATACATGCACATTATATATCCACTGTTTGATAGTTTACCAAAATTCAAGAATATATTATGCATAAGTAAAATAAAAACAAACGCTCCAAAATTTTATTTTGAATACGGATACGATCAAATGCGCGCACCGAAACAAATACGTGCATCGCACGTAAAATATCAAAAATGCGAAAATCGACTCTGTTGATGAAAAATTATTAAATATAATCGGAAACAATATAAGAAAAATTATATTTACTAATTTACATATATTTCATGATGAAATCACAACACGTAGAAAGCACGTGCATTATACGTCCAAAAATCGAAAAATGCATTTTAATCAAAACAGGGGGAAAATAAATTTCAGTTTTATAAAATAGATTTCAATGCATAAAAATAAATAATTTAAACCTGTAGAAAACATTATACGTAGTGGTGGAAACACGTGCATCAAAACACGTAAAAAGCACGTAAATCCCAGGGATTGAAATATTATATTTTACTTGACTGAAATCAATACGGAAAATGTATAAATAGTATGAATCCAAAATATGTAGTGAAATACATTACAAAATATACGTGCGTAATACCCAGGGGCAAAATTGTAATTTCCAATTTTGCGGGGTGTTACATTCTCTCATTTTTTGATCGGAGACACGTTTGTTCAGCGCAATCCTTCAAACGTTAGAGGTTGTTCGGCTGCACGACACGTGCCCCGTTGACCATTTAATGTTGACCAATCAAAAGGGTGCATCATTTGATTGTTCTAACGGACCGTTAGACTCCCTTGTCGTTTGGTCTTCCTGACCGTTGGACTTCCCTGGGTCTTGGGCTTTTCCATCAGTTGGAGGCTCATGAGCCTCGGGAGCCCAAACGGTGCCTCCTTCTCTCTATAAAACCCTTACCCCCTCTCCACTCCTGCCTCATTCCTCATCCTCCAAATTTTCTCTCCGGCGAACTTGTCAGACGTTCCGGCAGGTATTTTCTCTCTCCGTCGAGCTTTCCAACCGTAGTTGTCCCATCGAAGGTAATATATATATATATATATATATGCATATATTATTTATCAAAGATGTCTAAGGTTTCTTCGAGAGACGAGACCTCCACCTCTAACCCCAGTGGAGATCGGCCACTTGCTCTGCCCTCTAGAGCAGACAAAGGGAAGAGAGTTGCGCAGTCAGTTCTAGTCGAGACGATCGTAGACCGACAAAAAGAAGTGGGGGAGATGGGTAGGCTTCCTAGCACATTATCGCGCCTCGGGGGCATTCAGGATTACTCCACCGATCTGTTGCTGCGAGTCGAGCATGGGATGACGCCATTGTATGAGGAGAACGAAACCATGTGAGCACCCAGAAGTTGATGATATATCTTTGATGCTTACAGAGGAGGACTTGGGCAGTACGGGTGTAACCCCTATTTTTTCTATTTTGGATTTTTATTGTATTTTTATTTTCTTCTTGATTATTGTATTTGGATTATTTCTATTATATATTTGGTTGCTTTTCTTGGGTCCATCTATTTTCTTTTGATCATTATGTTTTCTTTTCTCCTATTTTTGGCTCATTGCAAATTTTGCTCTTCGTGATTTGAGTTTGAGTTGTTCCGTTATATGTTTATCCCTTTGTTTTATGCTTACTTTTCTCTTTTTGGAGCCAAAACTTGTACCCTAAACCCACAAACCCGCAACCCAAAACCCCAATTCCTTAATCCCTATAAATTCTCATTATTAAACCCTAATTATATTCCTCTCACTCTCTCCGCCGCTTTCTCTCTCTTCCCCCCCCCCCCCGACTCTCTCTCTCCTTCTCTGTTTTCCCACCGAACCCAACCCCCGTCGCTCCTACCGCCTTCTGATCGCCTCTCCCACCACTGCTCATCATCGCAGTGCCATCATCCCCCGTCGTCACCCCCTGTTCCCATCACCATCCACCGAGCCGCCATTCCTTGCTGTAGAACCCATTCCTTGCTGTAGTACCACTGCCTCAACCTTCTACCCGCCTCGTCTCCATCGTCTTCGTCTCTCCATTCACCCCGCAACCATCGCAGACCCCCTCGCCACCTCGTCGTCGTTGTCCGAACCCCGACTCCCATATCGGGAATATACAAAAAATAATTTGCAATTGGACTATTATTATATATATTTTCTTAATAAAAATAAAATTGCCTATGATCAAGAGTCACCTAATTGGTTAACAACCTTTTGAGAGGCAGCCTGTGGTGGGCAGTTGTACTACATAGTATATAATTTGTCTTCTAAAAAATAATAAAAATTGTCTGAGTATTAGGGCGGAGCGTTACAAATGGTATCAGAGCTGACTTTCGACCTCGAGTGTGGAAGAGGGCCTCAGTATGATCTGCGGTGTTGAGAGTCATTGATCTATGAGATCGGGGTATGATCTGCGGATGTTGAGAGTAATTGATCCCCGGGATCGAAGACGACGTCACATCGGCTAGAAAGAATGATCCTGCGCTAGATGGCATGCCCTGTACTCAGTGAGGACGCAGATTTCTAAAGGTGGGGTCTATGTAATACCCCGTAATTTTGAGAATATATAATATATATAAATAAATATATATAAATATATATGGAGAGAAATTGTTGTAAAGGGGGGGCCTACGGGTATGGAAATGCATAGAATGTGCTATGTTGAATTGTTGAATTGGTGATGATGTCACCATTGGAATGGGCCCCACCCGATTCTGTGAAGGGAAGAAGGCAGAACGTTGCCTTGGTTGATTTCGATGACGTGGCAATTAAAGATGGGGCCCACCGGGCTTCCTTTGAGTATGCTACAAGATTAAGATATGAGAATTGTGAAGAGTAATCCCATATTGGGAGTATACAAAAAATAGTTTAATATAAATAAAATTGTCTATGATCAAGAGTCACCTAATCGGTTAACCACCTTTTGAGAGGTAGCCTGTGGTAGGTAGTTGTACTACATAGTATCTAATTTGTCTTCTAAAAATTAATAAAAATTGTCTGAGTAATGGGGCAGGGCATTACAACAACATTGACACCTTCTTGCATGCTCACATAGGATGAAATAAAATGTTAACAAGCCGGGGTATTATGGGATGACTTAGTAGTGAACAATCGGAAACTGTACTCGGTCGGACCCCACTGCTTGACCTGTACTTGCTTGTACTGATGGCCATAAAATACTAATTGATAATCACTGACACTGAACATTAAACACTAATTACAGGGCCGATTATACGAACCGTGAATTCACCATCAGTCTAAAGCGTACACTATGTGCTTGCGCCGAACCTGTGGAATGGAACGCAGTAGTACGTGCACTGGCTAGATTAATAAAATGATCAATACCTTGCATTTGACATCTCATGCTTGATCCTATATAGAACTTAACTTGACATCACTCATTACATGTGTGATTAATTGTAGATCTTTGATATTATTGCCTGCCTTTGCTTTGTTCTTTGACTTTGATCCTTTTCCTTTTTCTTTGATATACATACTTCCTTTATCCTCTGTTTTTCTCTACTTTCTATCCATGACTTGCTCTAAGAACATTCTTTTCTCTCTTTTTAGATCAAGAGTTTAAAGGTATCGAAGGAACTATACCAGAAGGAATTGATGAGCAACGATTTTAGAAGATGGAGTCCAAGATTAGATTGCTTGAATTATTTTACTGCTAGATTATTCCTTTGAACATTGTTATGACTTTTTACTTTGTTTTGGGCTTATGTTTTCGGAGTTTGTTTTATTCCCAGATATTGGATATTATGTTGGATATTATTATTGTTGGATTATTTCATTTATTATTGAAGTATCTTTGATTCATGTGGTTATATCTTTCGTGTGTGGCTTGTTTATTCTTTCATATTGCTGAGTTAGTCTGGTACAGCTTATGGATGATGTAAAATCATTCGTTGGGCCTACGTTACGTACTCCTATTTCGTATTTTGGGAAGCGGGGCATGACAACAGGTGTTTCATGACCCCGAGGGAGTTCGATCGTATGTTGCCATGCCCCGATGTTAGAGCCTGTTTGCGGACTTCCCCTGATACGTCTTTCTTCCCATTCAGCGCTTTTCTTGCCGGGCTTTGTCTCCCCCTTCCCCTGTTTGTGAACGAGGTTCTGTAGTGGTACTCTTTGAGCCCTATTCAGAACATGTCGAACATCTGGAGACATGTGAACGGCTTTGTGTTGCAATCTCAGGCGGCTGAGATTGAGCCACGACTAAGCGTTTTGAGGAAGCTCTACAAGATCCACCAAAAGATCAAGTCGGAGTTTAGATACTATCACACTCCTCATCGGGGGGTAAAGCTGATTGACAACCCTGACTCGATCAAGTAATGGAGGGAAAAATACTTCCTCGTTTAAAGTCGTGAGCCATGGGCAATAACCACGAGGTGGAGAGTGGATGTGCCGAAGATAGGGAAGGTCGATCCAGTTTTGAGTCCATAGGAGGATGTGTAACTCCCCGGCCCCAACTCAGACAATTTATTTATTTATTTTATTTATTAGTATAACTACCCACCACAGGCCGCCTTTCAAAAGATGGTTAACCATTAGGTGACTCTTGATCATAGGCAATATTATTTATAATTACTTAATCATGAAAATCCCCCGATGTGGGACAAATCAATCCCACATCCGAAACACTTCTCACGCATGCTGCACACAGCCCCCCTGGGCCCCATGCCACGTGGACAGTAATCACAGGCTGACGGCCCTCCTTCCTCTTTCACTCTGACCACATCAGCAAGGAGAATGAAGCCAGGCCCCACCTCCACGTGCATCAGCAGCCAAGGCCCAATCTCATCTCCATTTTAAATCCCAACATTATTACAATATTGCCATTCCACATTATTACCAATCTTACCATTATATATATATATATATATATATATATATATATATATATATATATATATATATCCAAGAAATATGGGATGTTACATACACCCCCCTTAAGAAATCAGCGTCCTCGCTGAGTACGGAGTATGCAACCTAGCGCATGATCTCCTTTCTAGCCGATGTGGAGCGAAGTACCCTGATTCAGCTAATTATAGGCCAGCGCACTGACCTCAGCTCCATCTCAGACATACATCTCGCCGATGTGGAGTGGAGTACCCTGATTCAGCTAATTCTTGCGTAGTGCCCCTGGCCAAACTGCCAGTGTAGTGACCTCAGCTCCCTCTAAGGCATACATCTCACCAACTCTTACCCACAATCGGTGTCAAAAGTCGGCTCTGATACCATTTGTAATGCCCGGTCCTAACTCAGACAATTTATTTATTTATTTTATTTATTAGTACAACTACCCACCACAGGCTGCCTCTTAAAATGTGGTTAACCAATTAGGTGACTCTTGATCATAGGCAATATTATTTATTATTAATTAATCATGCAAATCCTCTGATGTGGGACAAATCAATCCAACACCCGAAACTCTTCTCACATGTGCTGCACACAGCCCCCTCGGCCCCATGCCACATGGACAGTAATCACAGGCTGCCCACCCTCCTTCCTCTTTCTCTCTGACCACGTCAGCAAGGAGAATGAAGCCAGGGCCCCACCTCCATGTGCAGCAATAGCTAAGGCCCCATCTCATCTTCATTTTAAATCCCCACATTATTACAATATTGCAGTCCACATTATTACCAATCTTACCATTATATATATGTACATATTATAATAAAACACAAAGAAAGCTATCAAGTGGCTCTGCTTTAATTCCCCCAAAATCAAAGGCCCAGATCTAACCTCACAAAACACATTTTCTCCCCAAAACTCAAATTCAAATCCCCCTCCCAAAACAACTCCTTTATTTATTTAATTATTTCTCTCTCTATCTTTCTTTCTCTCTCTCTCTCTCTTTCTATATATATATATATATATATATATATATATATATATATATATATATATATAACACATTTTCTCTCCAAAAATTCAAATTCCCCTCCCAAAACAACTTCTTTATTTATTTAATTATTTCTCTCTCTATCTTTATTTCTCTCTCTCTCTCTCTCTTTCTATATATATATATATATATATATATATATATATATATATATATATATATATATATATATATATATATATATATATATATATATATATATATATATATATATAAGGAATCTTCCATTGCAAATGCTACTGTAGCGTTTGCAAACGTGCAAACCACCTAACCCGCTATTGGCAATAGCGGGTTAAGGCAAAACACATAACCCGTCATTGGCAATGACGGTTTAAGTGGTTTGCACGAGTTTGCACAACATTTGCGTTTGCAACGGAAGATTGTTCTATATATATATATATATATATATATATATATATATATAGGCTAAATTTTTAAAATAAAAAAAAAACCCCTGAATTTTAGGTCATTTTTAAAAAAAACGCATTAAGTTTTTTTTATAAAAAAACCGCACAAAACTTTAGTTTAAAAAAACACACACTGACAGAGTTAGGGCAAGGGTTAGGGTTAGGGTTAGGGTTAGGGTTAGTTCAGGGGGATTTATTTAAACATCTGATTAGTTAAGTGATGTTTTTTTAAATACAAATGAAAGATGAAAGTGGTTTTTTTGAATTTAGCCTAATGGAAACCTAACTCTGTTAAAGTGAGTTTTTTTACACTATAGTTTTGTGCGATTTTTTTATTAAAAAAACTTAGTGCGGTTTTTTTAAAATGACCAAAAGTTTAGTGGGGTTTATACATATATATATATATATATATTTATATATATATATACTTATGGAAACATGGACTTTTTTTTACAACTAATTATTGTCATACTATTCAAACTTGAGCTACATAATTGTTGATTTACTTTACAAGGCTTTTCCTATGTTGTATCGTTCTGAATACGTACTGCAGGCACGTGCCCACGGGAAAAACTAGTATATATATATATATATTATACATGTATATTATACCTCCAAGAAATACGGGATGTTACAGGATGAAATGGTTAGAACGCTTTTATATTGTCGTGCTCTGAATTGGAGATAAGTGACAGAGGAGTTACTCTTCAGGGGGGGCTCAGTCCGATCAACCCTAGTACGCATCTTTAATTTTTATTTAGGCTAAATATAAAAAAAGTACACAAAGTTTTGGGCCAGTTTAAAAAAAGTACACTAAGGTTTTTTATTTAAAAAAAGGACACAATGTTTAAAAAAAACTCCACTGGGTTAGTTAGGGTTAGTTCGGGGGGATTTATTTAAACATCTGATTAGTTAAGTGATGGTTTTTAAAATACAAATAAAAGATGAATGTGGATTTTTTAAACACAAACGAAAGATGAAAGTGATTTTTTTAAACCCTACCCTAACCCAACCCTAATCCTTACACTAACCCTAACTAACCCAGTAGAGTTTTTTTAAACATTGTGTCCATTTTTTAAACAAAAAAATCTTAGTGAAATTTTTTTAATAGGCCCAAAACTGTGTACTTTTTTATATTTAGCCTTTTATTTATACTTTACTTTTGCTTTTGTAGTTATTTCTCATTCCTTTCTTTTCTAATCACTTAATGTTTTGTTTGGCAGGAGTAGCTGGTATGGAATTCGACGCGGTCATCACCAAGCGAACGGGTTTGAGTGGCATAGACCCCGAAGAGAAGAAGGGGAAGAGAACGACAACCAAACCCACGATGGAGAATGTTGCAAGGGGCCCCGTGAGCGCCTCCCCGGTGGTGAACTTAGAGTCTCCACTTGTTGCTTCGTTTCCCCCTACTGTAGAGGGATTTTTCTTTGGTGCTGCTCTTGCACCCCCTCACTGTGGGGAAAGGGGCGATTCTCACGGAGGAGCATAAGAAGATCTTCGTCCCGGACTGGCGAGTCATGAAGCATGATGGGTTCCTTGGGGACTCAGCGACTTGTATGCAAGCAGTCCATCACCTTGCCACCTCGAAGGACAGAGCGGCAATGGTTGCGGGGTCAGTCGGCGACTCCTCCTTGGCGATAGCAAGTGCTAACATGGCGGTAAGTTTTTATAATTTTGTTTCTGCACTACACTCTTTATGAAGAAATAGAGTTGTTTTCCACTTCGTAACTTCAAATTTTTTTCTTCTTGCAGATCACTTGCCACTTCAGCTACTTTTTGAAACAAGTAGCAGTGCAGGAAAAGGAGCTGAAGGCAGCGAGTGACAGGGACAGAGCGAAGCGGGCGAAGACCGCCAAGGAGTTGGAGGAGGCAAAGCTTCTATTGGAGACTCAAGCAACGCAGATTGCACTGCAGGAGTCATCTTTGGGGAAGGAGAATGAGCATGTGGCTCGAGAGAGGGAGCAGGCAGTCAAGGAGATGGATAGTGCTGTGAAGGAGAGAAAGGTCACAGTGAATGCAACGAGGGTCGAGGCGGAGGGGTTCCTGACCCTGAACATGGAGAAGGCGTATGTCAGAGTCCTTCAGCACGTCAGAGCGCGAGTCCCTGGATTCGACAGTTTGGGGTATTCCTTGTACGATGTCATTCCTACCGATGAGGAGGAAGATGAGGAGGAAGAGGACGTCGTAGCGGATCCCTTGATAGTGTTGGTAGTGACTCCGGGGGTGGCTGAGGGAACCGGTAGCGAGTCTACTTCTCCCGTGGATCAGTCGATAGAGGTGGGTCCTTGAATCCTTTCTTAGCTAATTGGTTTTACTTTTTTTTTTGTTTTTTTATGTATGGATGCCTGATAGTGGACTGGCCACCGCTTGATGTATCTTTACATTGCAATGAAATTTCTTTCTTACACCTTCGCATCCTGTGTTGGATTTCACCTCTTGGGTTTTTGTGTATTCTGTGACATTGGTTGCCTCCATTAGAGTGATCTATCTTTCTTTTTTGTCAGCAGATTATTTTGTATGATGCACATGACTCTCGCGACTACGGGATTCTCCATCTCCGTACCAAGCTTTAGGTGACAGAGCTAGCGCTCGCCTGTTCACGAGAGAGGCTTTTTAAAGTGGAGACGGAGCTTGGCCACTTGAGAAGAGTGTTGTCCAGAAGGGATACCGAAGTGAGACATAACGATGAGATCCTTCGAGAGATACCTTTGGTTGGTGTGGAAGATCATTCTTCTGAAGAAGCGGCCGTTGGAAAGTCTTTGAGGCTTAAATTACGTCGTCGCTCTTTACTTGCGGCTATTACTGAAAGAGACGAGCTGAAGAACGTAGTGCTTGAGAGAAGCTTAGAAGCAGTCATCTGAGAAGAACTATTCTTGAGTTTTCAGTGGGGACTCGACCGAGTGACTCGGCGTATGCAAGTGTCCCTCGTTTGAATTTTAAGGTGAAGGATGACTCTCTTAATGAGAGGCTCGTCGAGCAAGAGGTAGAGATTCATCGGTTGAAACGACTTCTCGAGGGAGGCATTGTTAGGAGCACTTCTTGCTTTCGTGCGGAGCATACTCATGGGAGATCACTTCATGAACTGGCTTTATGTTTGCCTAGGGTTCCACGGAATCTGGGAGACGCCCAAAGCAGTGTGGCTGGTTCGTCTAGCGGGGCACTCGCAATTGTACACATATACACACAGACATGACATGCCATACAACTAGAAATGATTATGAGAGTCAATTTTCTGTGCAGGACCTGTTACTGGTTCATGTACAATTACAGGAAATGTATTTTCTTCTTTGAAAATATGAAAGGAAAATTTAATGCATAGCTTTCCAATTTCAACCACCAAGTTTGTTGTACTTGATTAATTCTTGTGTTTTTCTTTTCTGAGTGACGTTTTTGTTAATTTTCAGGCGATAAATAGTGTTCTGCATAAGAATATTGCTTGGTCAGATCAGCCTTCTTCAGCGTAAGCTTTTGCTTCCCATTAGTTGTATGAAATCTTGGGTTTATTTTTTATTTTTATTTTTTATCTCTCTTTTTATTTTCTTTTTTTTGGTAAAATTTAAATCTTTGATTAAGATTTTAAATATGTGCAGAAGATTTTTAATTGTTGAAGGTGCTAAACTATTTAAGTTTCCTCTACTAAATGACTTGCATACTTTTTTCTACTTTCTCGGTAGTTAATCAAGTGTACAAATGCAAGGGCCGCCAGTGAAATTTATGTGCTTACATTTGTTGATTACTCTTGTTCACTGTTAGGAGTTATTAACAATTTATACAAACTGGATTCATGTCCAGTGTTATGTATCATTAGGTCTCATTTGGGAAACTGCATGCCAAATTTAACTTTTGATCATTGCAGGACAATTTGGTATTTACTCTTAACACCAACCAACCAAATACAAAACCTGTGCAGGAATGCAACTTAGATCCCATTTCCTCTGGATAGTTCAAAAGGAAGAAATCTCTATGAAAAATTATATCATTATCTGATGGAAACTAAAGGAAGTTGATAGATAAAGGAAGTTCATTAAGGATCATAAGTTTTCATCATTGCCACCTAAATTATGCAAATAACGCAAACCACTAATTGTAGATTTTGTATTTGTTCATATTTTGTAGGCATGCATTATACTAGCTAGCTATGAAATTTACCGTGCACCTAGCTTGGTACAATAACTAACATATCCCTTTTTTTGTTTCATGTTTAAAAAAAGATCCAGTAAAATTACCTAAAATGTTTTTTCTTAATCAATCAATGGAAAAACACTCCTTTACTATCAATATGTTGTCAACAAATTATCAGATGCTTCGATCTCAGAATGATATTTAAAGGAAAAATTAAGCAATAGCTACGAAAAGATTCCACAGCCAACAAACAGGGTATACTTGGCATCAGAAAAAAATTATCAGTGCATTGCATTATTTATCAGTGCCTTGCATTATTTATCAAATGATCAATAAGATTCCACAGCCAACAAAAGATTCCACAGCCAACAAAAAAATTCATCAATGCATTGCATTATTTATCAGAAAAGATTCCACAGCCAACAAACAAGGCATGCATTGCATTATTTATCAGTGCCTTGTTTGATGGCTAAATAGTGCACTTGAACTCAAATTTTTTTAAAAAAATACTTGGGGTCCATTCCCGCAAGATAGTTGCGTCACAATTATTGAGATTTGTTCAATAACCTTTTTTTTGGGGCTTGTAGGATGATCTGTTTATTGAAGAATGGAGATTGGTTGTCAAGTTGAAGCAGATATTCAGGATACCATGAAGCAAGAAATTATTTTTACTGACATACAGAGTCACAAGCCCTTTAAGCCCTATGAGAATTTTTGTGAAAGATGGAAGAATTTTGTTTTTGGGTGGCAATTGTCAGCCCACCCGATGCAGGTTTTTCTTATACACAGTTGGAAAGCTTTTTGACCTGTCTTTTACTAGCAGGAAGTTTACTTGGCATTTGCACCAAATTTTGTCATGTATTTCTGTTTTGTAATGGTTGAAATAGACATACTTGTTTGATGGATCAAATTTATTCAATTTTTGTAATAACTATGTTTTTTTGTCTGAGCTGAGTGCAAATCATTTGGAAAAAATCTCACAGAGTGTTTTGTTAAATTGGAATTGGAAGTTTATATCAATCATAAGTTCTAGTTTGTTCATGACATGTATAGGTTAAATGGTGTTATTGATGTTTTATATATATGCATCCGAAGAATTTTCAAAACTTTTATATGCATCTGTAGATTTTTTTTGGATACAAGTCAAAAGAAATAGCATTTTTAAAACACTGTAAAAAAAATACCACTCTTAAAAATGATAGCATTTTCGAAACGTTATTAAAAGCATAGTGTTTTGAAAACGCTATATTTACGATAGCGTTTCGACAAAACGCTATCTATTTATAGTGTTTTGAAAATGCTATATATACGATAGCGTTTTGTCGAACCGCTATGGTATTTATAGCGTTTTGAAAATGCTATATATACGATAGCATTTCAAAAATGCTATAAATACGATAGCATTTTGACATAACGCTATTGTATTTATAGTGTTTTCGAAATGCTGTTCCATTTATAGCGCTTTCGAAACGCTGTTCCATTTATAGCGTGCCATTGAAGCATGCTCTGATACCAATCTCTGTAGTGCCCAGAATTTCTAATATGATATCTTAGAAATACGTGGCACAATTCCCAGCATGAACTTCAATTGCAATAGTAAACATAGCCAAAAAAACACAGATAATTTTTATTTCAACTATTATTACAATACTTGTTTACAAACACAGCGGAATACAAAACACCTTGAATTACAAATTTTTCTTTACAACACATTCTTTTACAAAATCACAGAAGCTCTATCACATCACTTAAATTCAAGCATCCAAATCCCAAAGCTATAAGCACCTACCTGTAAAACATGAGGCTAGAAATAACCTTAACCCCCAAAACTACAAGGGTCAGCCATAACGGTGTGAGTGACATAAAAACAAAGCAACATAAATAAAACATAGAGGCTAGAGTCATCAACAACATGTATTAACAGCAAGAATAAATGAAATGAGAAATAACAATAAGTAAAGAATAAAAACATCAAGGAAAATAAGATAGTAAATAGTAGAGCATGAAAACAACAAGTGAATCTAGAGAAGTGTCAAGTGTAGGAAAAACAGGAAAACACAAGCATAAAACCAAGTCAAGAAAACACAATCGCTATATGCTGACTCTCTAATGCATACTTGTCGGATTCTATGCATTCCATAGTACATAGGTCCGGTGCAAGCCCTGAACGATCTCCACTTTATAAGGCTAAACCCCTCGTTATGCAACTAATCCTACTATGGTGATGGAAAACAAGATCCAGAATACTCCGCGAATAGGCACCACAGCCCTCGACGCGCAAGCATCATGTAAGATAGCTAAAAAACCGGAGAATCACCTCCCAACATGTACCCCACGAATAGGCTTACAAGGTCCTCGACGTGCAGATACACCAGGTATATTCTGTGAATATGCCTGCAGACCCTTGACATGTGAATGCACCCTTCATGCTCCGTGAATAGGCCTGCAGACTCTCAACACACGAATATACAAATGTCCTCTCGAGACAGAACAACAAACAGTCCTGGAACGCATCCGTTGGACTAACAAAACCATAAGCCTATACTTACGTTTTCCAAGTTCCATCACATCCCCACTAATGCCTGTCCTTAAGTTGATTATTATTAAAACACAAAAATCCTCATCTCTAGAGTTAGTGTATCCTGCCGGACATAAATACCCAACAACAATCCCAAGACCTAACTGGTCTAAATCAACAAATCTCAACTGCTGGTTCATAGGAATCCCACTCAACTCCTAGAGATATCATCAAGACCAAAACTGACAAATTCATCATCAAAACGATCATATGAAGAAACTTCTCCAATCAACAAAACCCAAATATTTTATAAAATTCCAAAACATCTTGAAAACATATGTTCTGTAGAAAGGATAATATTTAGAATAGTAAGTTATAGATCCAAAATTTTTGAAGAATCAATCGTTTAAAAAACATCAGGATAACTCAAGAAAACATCAGTAACAGTCGACTGTAAACCGGAGTCGGTCGACTGTCCAGAGCGAAAACCAACACTTCAAGAAAATAATTCTAAGTACTGGAAGTCGACTGTAAAAGTCATCGATCGACTGTCCAGAGCAAAAATCGAAAACTTCGAGAAAACACCAAAACAGAGCAGAGTCAGTCGACTGTAAAAATGGGTAAGTCGACTGTTCCGCGTGAAATCCAAAACTTTAAGAAAACATAAATCAAAGCAGACCGGTCGACTGTGTAAAGTGATCAGTCGACTATCCTGCATGAAAATCCAATACATCAAGAAAACACAAATCTGAACAGTGATGGTCGACTGTATAAGGAAGCCAGTCGACTGTCCCGCAGAAAATTTCGAGACTCAAAAAAATACTTCAGCCAAGACCCCGACAGTCGACTGTCGACATTGGTCGGTCGAATGTCAGTCCACCAGACTGCAATTTTAGTTGTGCACATTTCAACCGATACGGAGTTTTACTTTATAAAAACCACTGTAAAAGGTACAATTCTGATATGTTCAAATATGACTTGTAGAGTATATAAGAGTCCATAAAAACCAATCAAAACCACTTTGAATTGTTAAAATAGCTTTTTGATGAATTTCTTCAAAATAGAACGTGAATGTGTGCATATATCAAAAGTAGAGTTGTTAAGAATCAATCATACATCAAAATAACTTCATTTTGTATTCCAAACTTTATCAATACCAAAATAAGTTGAGATATAGTCAAATCCTCTGAAGACACATAAAGACTCAATTTCTTCAAAATCAATGAAATACGATATTCACGTAAATTGTTTGTGCATGTTCGTGCATCAAAGAAAACTTCACAAATCCATCGATTAGAAATAACAACATATTCAAATTTAATCTTGGTATTTGAAAAATCCAAATTTCAAGTAAAAGTTCACAAAATCACGAAATCCCCAAATTTAGTCAAAATGTATCAAACCCAAATCTGGTCATCACAACTCAAATCCTCAAGACATGGTCTTTTAATCCATTACTCCTTCTCAAAATTCCTCAAACTTAATCTCAACTATTCTCAATAGTTAATTCATGAAAAAAAACAAATTTGTCATTAACATGGCCAAGTTGCATTCATCCAACTCACCAATAGTCAAAAATCTCATCTTTAATCAATTTATGCATAACATTCACCATACTCAGTCAAATCAGCAATAATTCAAAAGAAATAGCCTACTCATAATTTATATTGGGTTCTCCTACAATCTAAAATCATCCACATGCATTTCTACTCACAAATAACTAGGGTTTTCACAAAAAATCCAATTTTTAACTTATCAATTCATCCAATCTACGATATGTATTCATATCAAAACCCTAACATGCTTTCTAATAGATGAAACACCATATACAACATTCAAAGAACAAAACAAAACAAATTATATCACTCACCTTGTTGGAGAGAACAAACGAAGACAAATTAGAAAATGAGAAAAGCCTTTCCTTCGCAAGAAATCCAAAATCTCCTCTTTAAAACTTCAAGAAAATAATAATAATAAAACCTTTATGTTGTGCAGCAAAAGAAGGTTGCACTCCACCTTTTAAATAGGCCGGATATCAAGAGAATTAGGGTTTTGAACATATTTGCAAAATACTCCTTTTAAAATATATCTTTACATATATAAATCCCTATACTTGGAAACTTGATAAAACCAATTTATTTGAGATTTAAAATCAAAACAACCTTCATAAAGTCAGCCGGCACTGTTTGAAAAACCCAGAAAACAAATTTACATTTTTACCCCTAAAAATGACAATTTTGCAAAAAGATCCTCTTTTATCGAAACTTGTAAAATAAATCAAATTCATCAAAACAAAAAAGTAAAATTTTTAACCCTAAATTGACTAGGCATTACACCTAGCCAAAAATCTGAAAATCTGGAGTTTTCACTCCAATTGGTAATTTTGCACAAAAGTCATTCTTTTTGTAATATTTGCAAATAGGTCCAATAAATGTCAGAAAAATCCAGAAAATTCACAAATAATATCTAATAATAAATAATGATTTTTCATAAAATAATTTTTGACTTTGAACTTCCCAAGAAAATATTTTCACGTGTAAAAAGATAAATTTTTCGGAAAATATTTATTAAATCTCCAAAAAAATCATTTTAATTCATTTATAAATCTTAAAAATAATATTTTAAAAATACGGGGTACTACACTCACTCACCTAGTGAGTCGACTTGGGAGCTTCAAGTGTGATTCGGATGAGGTTTCTTCACCTTTTTGTGTAGTTCTTGTTCTTTTCTTTTCCTCAGGGTTACCCTACTACCACTTGCTTAAATTGCGATGACGAAATAATATTGTAAGGTGGGTAGGATTGTAACTACCGTTCCCGCTATTTTTTATTTTTCCCCTTTTGTAATATTTTATTTGACATTGAATAAAATACTCTATTTTTGGCTCTTGATTATTTTAATTAGATCTTGCTCATGAAATTCTTCGTTCTTGTCGTTTCAGCTATTCGTGTTGTTCCTATTTTCTTCTATTTAATTTCGGGTATTTTTATTTGAACCATATTGATCTGGATCTATCACTTAACCCTAAAACCCAATTTGAATTGTTCTTGACCCAAAACCACTATTATTGAACCCTAAACCACTAACCCAGTACCCTAACTGTACTCCATAAATACAACACTATTGCAAACCCTAAAAATTATACAATTCTGAAATCCTAGCCGCCTATTCTCTTTCCTCTCTCTCTCTCTCTCTCTCTCTCTCCCCCATCGCCGTTCTCTCTCTCTCTCTCTATTTTCCCACCAAAATCGCCAGAACCCTATTCCGTCGTCTCCCCTGGCTAGCTCCGACCACCCCCGTGCTCTGGCGACCATACCCCGTCGCCACCCTACTCCCATCAACGCCCTGCATAGCCGCCACCACAACCAAGCCAAACCCCGATCCTCCTCTTCTGCTCTCCTCGACATTGCAGCGACCCCTCGCTGTTAACCCAAATCGACGACCCACCTCATCGACATCACCCCGACGCCGTCCGCCCTTGCCACTGCAGTGTCGACATCGGCCAGTGATGCCACCGCCCCTTGGCCGTTCTCTCTCTCTCTCTTGCTCTGTCGCTATTGTCTCTTTGTGTGTTGTATTGCTTGGCTCTTTGCTTTACACGTATATTGCACGTGTTATTATTTGCTAGTTCATGGGTTCGTTGCTTCGGGATCCTTATCCCGTTATTATTGGTATTTGTTTTCACCATTTATAAGGCAAGTCACCTTCCTCTTGAACTGTTAATTGTATCAAATTCATGTTTTGTTGAAACTCTTTCAAGTAGATCCTTTGTTCACCGTAATATACATTATTTATCTCTTTCGTTGGGTTTATTGAGGGTTTACACGAGTTAACCCTAATACTCTTGACATCATGCCAATTTGACTCCAAAAATATTGAATCTTGCATACATTATATAGTATGGACAACAGAGTTACACATATAGTCACAACACAAATAAATTAATGTATAGATAATTGTTAGGTTGTATGTTGTTTGATTGATTGATGATTGATTGATGATTGATTGATGATAAATTGATGTATGAGCGTGTTCTAATTTTATTCATCATGTTATTGCACCCATCATGTTGATTACACGGTTTATTGACTAAATAATCGATGTCCATCATGCTAATTAATTTATTTTAAAGAAAAATACCCTTAAAAACTGTATAATGCTTGCAGGCCTGTATATTGAATGCTGTTTTTGAATCAGTAAATGATCTTAAAATGAAATACTTTCTGAATATGAGATATAGCCTTATCTTTCTAGTTTCCATAACATCTTGAATTTTTGAATTCGGAGTTGTGTAGTAAAAGTTATGTCCGTTTTACTACAGCTGTGTTTTTAATTCCAGATTTTTAGATTTTTGTATCTTGCATGTTTAAACAGTAAAAAGGTTCATCAAATGTTAAAATTTTGCTCTGAAAACTTATATATTGTTAGTAATCATGTTTAGGATTCCAGAAAATACTTTTAATGAATTTATCATGGACTTTTTGCTGATTCTAAAATTAAAATAACATGATGTCGACATTCTGCCTGAACATGAAACCTGTAAAGAACCATTGTTTGACCTAGCTTATGTTGTCGAAATTTGAACTTTAAATATGCGTTGGAACCGTACGGAAGTCTAGTTTTCAGAATATTTGATGGATTCAATTTTTGGTTTCTGAGTCAGTGGGAAACTGTATTTTTGTATAGACTGTGCTTGCTATCAAGAATTTTAGATTCCACTTTTTAATAGATTAATTATTCCTATGTTGTACTATTGCATGAATTAATAAACGTATGTTACATTGCACGTCCCTAATGAGTTATTGTCATCATTCTAATGTCCTATTTCATGTTACCAACCTATTGTTCCCCTATTGATACTATCGTTCACCGAAATATCCATTAATTGTTGTTGTATTGTTGCATTGATGAAATAATTAAAAAGTCGGGGTTTAAGGGATTGACTAGAGTAGTTGATGATATAGGAACTGTACTTGGATGATGGCCCGTGATTATTACCGTTATCGTCATCGTGTAAGAAATTACACATGACCCGTGTTATTACCGTTATCGTCATCGTGTAAGAAATTATACATGGCCCGTGTTATTACCGTTATCGTCAACCCAGTACATGAACTATAGAATCTACCACTTAAGTATAAACAAAATTGATCGTTTGCATCGAACCTGTAGCATGGGATGCAGTAGTACATGCATTAGTTATGATTAAAATGATTAATAGATATAAGGATTGACACATCACCGACACTGCATATTGTTCATCATTGTTCCTATCTGTATCCAATATTGTCTAAGTATTATTGATATTAACCGTTGATTACCGTTACCGAATATTGAACCACTGTTACACTGTTGCATTGATGACCATGTTATTGATTATTACTATCGTGTCATGTTATTGATTCCTATTGATCCATTAATTGATTGTTATACTGTTATTCCATTGTTCCCTGCTTTCTCTACTTATTGTCCATGACTTATTCTAAAGATAATTTTTCTCCTCTTTTTAGATGAAGTGTACATAGGTAATGAAGGAGAATTGTCTGTTGTAATTGGAGAACAAAAATTCTGAAGACTACTGCTTTCTAATTGTTTATTGCTTTAATAAACTTAATGTATTAAGACTTGTTATTATGTTGGATTGGATTATTATTGTTTTGGGCTTATGTCCCAAATTTTATTATTGTTTCCAGACATTGGATTATTATTATTGTATTAGATATTTTTATTGCTTCATTCTAAGTACTATTGTTTATGAGATTATTATTATTACCTACGCATTTGTTATGTATTGATTATATTGTTGAGTTAATTGAATAAACAACTTATGGGTGACGTTAGTCATTCGCTGGGCCAACATTACGTGCTCGTATTCTGTATTTTTGGGAAGTGGGGCGTGACAAAAACGTAGTCCCTTTTGTACATTGCATATGCACGTTTACATGAAAAATAACTAGATCCATGTGTTATAGATTATTTGATGAATTGAATATGTCAATCGAATTTGATTTAATGAATTGATTACCATGCCTGTGAAATTGCATCTTAAAACTGGAATTATGCAAGTTAAACATCTAGCATCACTTTGACTATTAATTAGCATGAACTATATGGTTGTATGATGAAGTTGTTGCCTATTCATACCAAACTATTTTCTAGACTGCTGTTTGTGTCTTTTTGTATCAGATTTTCGACCATGTTGTTGTTGTAATTTGAAATAACTTTCTGAACATGAATTATAGCCCCAAAAATCAATTTTCAAGAACTTTTAACGAATCTGAATTCCGAGTTATAATCTGTTAGATTTCAGTATTTTAGTACAACTGTGTCTGAAATTCCAGATTCACAATTTCATGCATATTTATCTGTTTCATAATTAAGTAGAATATGTCAACAATAAAATAAAAATATTAAATTAATTTTGCTGAGACTAGACATGTGTAGGAATCAACCTAAATTTTTGTAGATTTAATTGATGAGTTTTCTTACCTAATTCATATGTTTGAACACAATTCATAAATTACTGCCTGAACATAAAATTTGAAAAGAATAGGATTTTCAACCAAGTTTCTGTAACTTTTATATCTCGTATATATATTCGCTGGAACCGGAAGAGAGTCTAGCTTCTAGAATTTCTGACGGATCCATATTTGCTTTTCTGTAGTAGCGGTAATCTGTATTTTTGTACAGCAATGTCATGCTGTCCAAATTGTGTGATTTGTGCTTATTCAATATGTTTGCTTCTTGATTTGTCTGTAACGAGTAGAATTAGACACACTTAGCATCATACAATATTGATACCTTCTTGCATGCTCACATAGGATGAAGTAAAATGTTAACAAACCAGGGTATTATGGGACAACTTAGTAGTGAACAATCGGAAACTGTACTCGGTCGGGCCCTACTGCTCGACTTGTACTGACTGATGGCCATAAAATACTGCTTGATAATCACTGTCATTGAACATTAAATACTGATTACTGGACCGAGTACACGAACCGTGAATTCACCATCAGTCTAAGGCGTTTGTTGGGTGCTTGTGCCGAACCGTGGAATAGGGCGCAGTAGTACGTGCACTAGATGGGTTAATAAAATGATTAATAACCTGCATTTGACATTTCTTGCTTGATCCCGTATATTGTCACCAACATTGGACTTGAATGGAAACTATTAATTAAATGCATGATTAAACATAGACCCTTGACATTATTGTCATTCCTTGTCTTTGCTATTGACTTTGATTCCGTCCATTTTCTTTTGATGTGCCATATTCTTATTATTCCCTGCTTTCTCTACTTGCTGTCCATGACTTTCTCTGAAGACATTATTTTCTCTCTTTTTTAGATCAAGAATTTACAAGTACTGGAGGAATAATATCAGAAGGAATTGGTGAGCAACGGTTCTAGGAGATGGAACCAAAGATTGCACTGCTTAGTTTACTTTATTGCTAAATTTATTCTCTGGAACATTGTCTTGATATTATACTTTGATTTTGGGCTTTTATGACCCGGAGTTTGTTTTTATCCCAGATGTTGGATATTATTATTTGGATTATTTCATTTATTATTGGAGTTAATCTTGTTTATGTGATTATATCTTCTTGCGTGGTTGTGATTATTATTTCATATTATTGAGTTGGTCTGGTACAGCTTATGGATGGTGTTTACATCATTCGCTGAGCCTACCTTACGTACTCGTATTCCGTATTTTGGGAAGTGGGGCGTGACAGTTTGGATATGATATTGTGTGTAGATATGTTAGTAGAAGCTTGAATTCATGCTTTAATAGCTAGAAAATTACAATTGTATGCTTGTATACTTGTAGATATCTATACCATGCTTTATGTTGTTGTATTTGAGAGTTAGAGAATTTCTAACTTGAAAATGGCTTTAGAATCTACACTTAATATTCTATGGCATGTTCTACTATGAGTTTAGAGCTTACTTTAATTTTTTCATAATTTTTGGGGTTTATTTAGTGGCTCAACAAAATTCTTCTTTTCGGAAATAGTGAGCAAGTGAAAATTGATTATGTTTTGTTTTTAAGAGTGAAGTTTAAAAATTCATAACATGGAATTGGTAAGATATCTTAAGCCCAAATTTCTATTAGAGGTTTTTGAGTGTGTTAACAACAATCTTTTAAAATTTCATATTTTTCTGAATTTATTTGATATTTAAAAATTTATTTTTGGTCGACTGGTCCAGCGCCAAGAAATGGCTCTGTCCTATTTCAAATAAGAAATTCATTAATTCATGACTATTTTGTGATATATAATCTTGCAATAAAATTTTTAATGTAGCATCTAATGTGTGTCTAGATCATGTTTCTAAAATTTTAGAATTTCTAGACAAAATTTGATGGGTTTTTAAAATTAGTTTGTGAAAGAGATTTGGCACATTGCCTGAAAACAGAGAAGTTTTGTAACACCCCATTTTTATTTTATTTTTGTAAACTAACCTCTAAATTCATTTCTTTCAATTTCTGCATGACTTTAAACATAAACTAAGATAGGTATATTTCAAATAAAATTTTGGCAGGGTCTCCCCTAAAATTTCTGCCCCGAAACACAAAAAGCTTACGAAATTCTGCTCTAAATTCCGTAGCTCACAACCCAGGCAATATAATCATAGGCTCCCCAGTCCAAAATGAGCAGAATCACACAGGCAATATAAATATCATGCACTGAGGGCCAAACTCAATTATCAATTAAAAACCATAAATTTTCTTTGAAAACTTATATAAGTAATAGAAAAACTGTTGAAAAACTTTCCAAAAACCAAACACATAACCCAGTACTCCACAACGAGGTGGGTACATGCTTTCTTACCTCATCACAGTACTATATATATATATTTTCACTTTAATACAAACTAATACATTAACTGTCAACATTTCTTCATACGCTAAACACATAGAATCTATCATTTCAACAAGAATACAATATCTAACTCTATATCTACCTCACCTGGCTGCTAGCAAACCTGCAGGAGAGTTAGGGTTGTCCACCCTCAAGGAGGGACCCTCCTAACCCCCAGAAAACAACGGGGGTGTTGCCGCTAAATCTGGTGTGGGGGCAAACAGATAGTATTTGTGGGTTCTTGGGAAACTTTGAATAACAAAACTATCACCTGTTCCCCCGGAGTTTGACCGTTGCTCCTGTCGTTCACCTGCAAAAAGTGCGAGACACCGGGGTTGTTCCCGGCGACGCACCCTCCGACGCTCAAGTCAGTAATCAGGAGTGATTATGAAAGAGCGTAAAACTGGCAAAAGATTGATTACCTCTCAATGGAAATGGATGGGGGGTATTTCTAGGCACCGCTGGGGTCAGATTAGGAATGTAATTCCTGTGGTTAGATAAGGAATGTGATCCCTAATCCCCAGTGAAATGATAGATATGAATCAGGGTCGTTGATTAGGATTAATCAGAAACCCTAATTCTATCCTTTCTGGACCGGGTTTGCTGCGAGTTGAAACCTGCACCCAGTTGAGGTGGATCCGTTTGCGGGTTAGTGGGTCTTCGAGGAGGAGAACCAGTAACCTCTTCAGACCCATTGGTAGGTGAAATTAGCGTTTTACCCCTGGGCTTCAAGATTCGTGCCCGATTTGGAGGGTTCCGATTTAACCCCATTTTTAGCCATATCACGAGCCCCCCACTCCTGAAGACTGAGTTTGATCAGCCTTTGAGGAGTAGTTTTACAGTTTTAATGGCTAGTGGAGTTGTATCGGAGTCCAAATGGAAGGTTTTGAATCTTCGAAGGAGGGAGTGTGGTGATTTTCCAAGTTGTTCGTACCTTAAGCTGTTCTTGAGCTTTTCTGGGTGTTTGGTAATTTTTATCTATTTTTTCGGATTATTTATTTAATTTTGCGAAGTGTTGACCGGTCGTTCGGGGGTCTTAACAACACGTTCTAGGCAATAATTATTCGTTCAGGGGCTCAAAAATATACCCCCAAATTTATAATTATTTCCTAGAATTTTTAGTTAATTTTCCCGAATTTTTAGTAATTTTTTCACAATTTTTAAATAAATAAAATGATTAAAATAAATAAAAAATGATTTTTAATACCGATTTATGGCGTGGCGCGATCTGGTCCCTCCATCAGCGCCGAGCACGATTTTCAGGGCGATCAGATGATCTAAGTTCCTCGGCAGATAATTTCTTCGTATGCGAGGGTCGATTCCTCGTCTCCTCGGCTCGGCAGCTCGGCACTTAGCTCGGAATCTGCCGAACTACGTGGCGTGATCCTGAGCGTCCATCTTAGCGCGGATCCCCAAAAAGTGCTATCTTGTCGTTTAGTGAACGTGGCAAGATCTGAGCCGTCCATCACGTCCAACGCGTTTTTTGATAAGATCCAACGGCTGAGGAGGGTCGGAGGAATTTTTCTCCATATGTGGGGGTTGGTTCCTCGTCCCCTCGGTTCGGCAGCTCGGCGCTTAGCTCGGAATCTGCCGAACTATGTGGCAAGATCCTGAGCGTCCATCTCAGTGCGGATCCCCAAAAAATGCTATTTTGTCGTTTAGTGAATGTGGCAAGATCTGGGCCGTCCATTACGTCAAGCACGTGTTTTGACAAGATCCAACGGCTGAGGAGGGCCGAAGGAATTTTTCTCCATATGTGGGGGTCGGTTCCTCGTCCCCTCGGTTCGGCAGTTCAGCTTTGTAGGCCGAATAACTGCTCCGACAGAACGTTCGGTTCGACCTAGTAGCTCGAAGGCTCGACCAAGCTGTTCGTTAGCTCAGCTGAGCACTCCGGTGGCTCAATTCCTTGTCTGCTATTATTAGGGGTTTGATGGTCCAGCCTAGCTGTTCGGTAGCTCGGCATTTAGCTCGGAATCTGCTGAACTACGTGGCAAGATCCTGAGCGTCCATCTCAGCGCGGATCCCCAAAAAATGCTATCTTGTTGTTTAGTGAACGTGGCAAGATCTGAGCCGTCCATCACGTCGAGCATGTTTTTTGACAAGATCCAACGGCTGAGGAGGGTCAGAGGAATTTTTCTCCATATGTGGGGGTCGGTTCCTCGTCCCCTCGGTTCGGAAGCTCGACATTGTCAGCCGAGGGATGGAGTAGGGTGTTTTGAAGAATTCTGGCTTTGAAGCATCGCCATCCTCCGACTCAATAGCTCGGTTGCTTAGCCAAGCAGTTCGGTAGCTCGGCTAGGCACACCGGTGGCCGAAAGCTCGGAAGATACACGTGGCCAGATCTTGAGCGTCCATCACAGCGCAAATCTCGAGGACGGGGTTCAGATCACGAAAAAACGTTATTTTGTCGTTTTGTAAGCGTGGCGTTATCTGAACCGTCCATCGAGTTTTGTCGCGAATTTTGGAACGATCCGACGGTGATTCAGCTTCTGCAGAATTTTTCTCCATATGTGGAGGTCGGTTCCTCGTCCCCTCGTCTCGGTTAGAACAGTTGTTCGATGGCAGACCGAGGTGCTGTTTGCCAGGAACGGAGTTAGGCATTTTGAAGAGTTCTGGCTTCGAAGCGTTGCCATCCTCCGACTCAGTAGCTCGGTTGCTTAGCCAAACTGTTCAGTAGCTCGGCTAGGCACACCGATGGCCGGAAGCTCGAAGGTACACGTGGCCAGATCTGGAGTGTCCATCACTGCGTGGATCACGAGGACGGGGTTCAGATCACGAGAAAACGTTATTTTGTCATTTTGTGAGCGTGGCGCTATCTGAACCGTCCATCAAGTTTTGACACGAAATTTGGAAAGATCTGACGGTGATTCAGCCTCGGTAGAATTTTTCTCCATATGTGGATGTCGGTACCTCGTCCCCTCGGTTCGGTTAGAACAGTTGTTCGATGGCAGACCGAGGTGTTGTTTGCCGAGCAACGGAGTTAGACGTTTTGGAGGGTCCTGGTTCTGAATCGTCGCCTTCCCCTGACCCCAGTAGCTCGGTTGCTTAGCCAAGCTGTTTGGTAGCTCGGCTATGCACACCGGTGGCCGAGTTAGGGACTTAAGCGATTTGAGGAGTTTTTGTTTTGAAACGTCGCAACTTTCTGTTTTGGCGCTTTGGCTTCTCTTAGTGGGCTTTTAAATTCCCAAGGAAGCCCAAACGTCGCATTGCGGTTATAAGTCCTCACTCCCCCACCCCAGAGCTCATTTCTCACTTTTCACTCCAAATTTTCACTTTTACTCTCTGTGTGCTCTGCTAGCGGCGATTTTAGCTCCAAGGCAGTTGCATTAGCTGTCGCGTGGGCCAGGCAATTTCTGGCGAACTAATTCCGACCGTGAACGTCACTTCAAGGACACATCACATCAAGGTCAGTTTATTTGCCTTAGCCTTTTTTTAGAGATGTCAAGGGTAGACTTGGGGAGTGAGGCCTCGTCCTCGGGCGATAGTGGCGTCGAGGAGAGGAGGTGAATGGAGATTCGAAGAAAGGGGAAGCAGGTGGCCGAGCCGTCCGTGGCCGAGGCGAAGAAGAAGAAGAAGGAGGTAGTGGCCCGATCTCCTGTGGTCGAGGAGATTGTGGAGACCCCGAGGCAGGCCCCTGAGTCGGGCCGGTACCCTTGCGTACTGTCCAGGCATGCCGGAGTCAGGCAATACGAGGGCGACCTTATGAAGAAGGCGATCATAGGTCGGTCGGAAGTCTACGAGGAGAACAACCTGGTTCTGACCACCGAGGTGGACGAGATTGCTTCGGTGTTATCCGAGAAGGACCTGCTCCGGATCAGAAAGGGTTCGCCATCCCTCCAGAGTACAAGCTGATTCTCCTCGGCCCTGGGATGCGAGCGAACTCCAAACTATCGTCGTCGGATATGTGTATGTTCAACTATGACTCGCTGAACGCTGGATTGCGCTTTCCTCTGCATCCCTTCGTTCTTCAGGTCCTCGGGTGGTACTGCCTTGCGCCGACCCAGTTCATGCCGAACACCTGGCGCCATGTGAACGCCTTCTTGCTGTAGAGCCGCAACGCTGAGGTCGAGCCAGACCTGACGATCTTCCGGAGCATGTATCGGGTTCACCTGATGCACAAGACCGAGCATCGCTACTACCTGGTGCCGAGGAAAGGCGTTCGGATTATAGAGAACCCGGACTCGATCAAAGGTTGGAAGGAGAAGTTCTTTTTGTTGAGGGAGCCCTCGATGCTG
This sequence comes from Hemerocallis citrina, assembly GCA_017893485.1. Lineage (NCBI taxonomy): Eukaryota > Viridiplantae > Streptophyta > Magnoliopsida > Asparagales > Asphodelaceae > Hemerocallis > Hemerocallis citrina. The sequence goes on along the minus strand of CM030361.1, from coordinate 212,777,256 downwards.
AAGATTCCGACTCAGTGGAAAGCAGAGGTGCCAAAGTTTGCGAGGGCCGACCCGGTACTGACTGCGACCGAGGAGGAAGTGGTGGGGAAGATCATGGCCCTCCCGATGTTGAGCTGGAGGGAGATGACCGAGGAGGTGCTACACGGGCCAGGCCTTAGTCCGATCGACCCGAGTACGCTCCTGACATCTCGCAATATACATTTTTTTTAAAAGTTTTTGGCTCGTTTCGCTAACTTGCTGTTTGTTTGTTGTTTTGAACAGAACCGCCGAAGATGGAATTTCTGGGGATGATGAACGAGCAAGGCAAAGTCGCCGACGGAAGGAAGAGGAAGAGGCCGAGCACGACGGCTTCGTCCGGTCGGCCCCCTAAGGTTGCTTCGGCAGTTGCTCCACCTCCCCCCGTTGCTGAGGTCCCCTTGCCGGCTGTAGTCATTGTCGCCGACCCCTCGGCTCCTGCTACATCTGCCACGGCCGGTGAGGCCTTCGACGTTTCAGTGGTGCTGTCGCTCCAGGCTCCGCCCCTGACCCCTCAGGCCGAGGTGATCCTGACCGAGCAGCACAAGAAGCTGTTCGTCCCGGACTGGCGAGTCAAGAACCACAACGGCTTCCTCGGGGACTCGCAGATGTGCATGCAAGCCGTCAAGCACTTGGCGACCCCAAAGGATCGAGCCTCTCTGAAGGCGGGGACGGTTGGCGCCGACACCTATGAAGTCACTCGGTCGCTCGTGTCGGTAAGTTTTTTACACTCTTTTCTTGAGAATTTCTTAAGCCTGCCGTTCGGCTTTTACTTTGTTCTTATTCTCTTTTTTCTTCGGCGGGCCACATGTCACTTCGGCCACCTCCTTCAAGCCTTCACCGAGCAGGAGAAGGAGTTGAAGGCCGCCAGCGATAAGGACAGGGCAGACAAGGTGAGGGCGGTTCGGCAGCTCGAGGCAGAGCAGAGGCGCGCGGAGGGCTTGGAGGTCCGGGTCGCCGACCTTGAGGCGGACCTAGAGCGAGCTAAGGGGCGGCTCGCCGAGGAGGTTGCCAAGGTCGCTAAGGCTGCCGAGGAGTTGGCGGCATCGGCGAAGGCCCTGGCGGAGGCAAAGGCGGAGAAGGACGCCGTGGCAGCGGTGATCCGGGCCGAAGTCGAGGCGGAGGCGAAGGCGCACATGGCCTCGAACATGGAGAAGTCTTACGAGAGGGCGCTCGACCACGTCCCTGGCTTTTAGCAGGTCAGGGTACAGGCTGTGACCCAGAGCTGCGGCAGATGGCGAAGAGGATGAAGGTGGGGAGGAGGAAGGCGACGAGGAAGAAGGCGAAGAGGAGGAAGAGGCGGTCCCTTAGGCCGGGGCGACGGGGAATGAGGGGCCTGTCTGACGAGGTGCCTGTGGTCGAGGCGACGACGCAGGTGGACCCCTGATCTCCTCGTCTTTTGTAATTTAGTTTTTTTCTTTTTCAAAAATGTAACGCCTTTTGGCGGACTGGCCACCGCCTCTTCTTTATAAATGAAATTCTTACTTCAAATTTGTCTAAGTGTTTGGCTCGGACTTTTAGTCTTTGAATGTGATGTGCTCGTCTTTCAGATCCTCGTTCATGCTCCAGACACCGCTGCAGCTCGGCATCGTGCTGAACTGTTTACGCAGTCTCGCGAGGCTCGTCTCGAGGGTGAGATCGAGCTGATCAGGAGAGTGTCGCTTAATGTGGAGAAGAAGAACAGCGAGCTGCTGGCCGAGGTGCACCACTTACGGATAGTCGAGGAGGAGCTCTCAACGAAGGAGGAAGAGCTGACCTCGGCGCTGGCCGAGCGAGACGAGCTCGCAAAGAAGGTCGAGCAGCTGCAGAGGGTTATAGTTGACAAAAGCATCGAGGTGACCCATCTGCGTCGCATTATCTCCGATAGTGCTGAATATCCGGGTTCGGCAAAGCTTCCTCGGCTAAAGATATCGGTGAAGGACGACACCTTGAAAGATAGGATCGTCGAGCTCGACGAGGAGGTCGCTCGTCTCAGGCCTCAGCCAGCGAGGGCCAACGTCCGCAGCACCTCATGTACGTGCGAGGAGTGCGAACGAGGCATTTCCTTCTATGAGCTCGCGACTCGTCCTCCCGCCACAGGTCGGACCGCGGCCGATGCGCAAAGCGGTGTAGCTATTATCTCGAGTAGAGCCTCGGTCGGAGCCACTATTAGGGTTAGTGGCAAAGAGGCGTCCCAGTTCGTCGGCCTAAAGATGAGCTCGGAGATGAAGAGACGAAAACCCCGAGTGTCTCTGAATCGGAATGCCCCAATTCCGAGGAGGTGCTGAACAGGCTGTATCGAGCTTTTGATTTCTTGCATCATCCGTTGTATTTTTTATTTTTGTTGTAACCTCTTGCCTTGTAAACTTACCAAGTTGTTTTAATGAAATTGAAGTTCGTCTGCCCAATGCTGTGCCGTAGTTGTCTCTTTTGAAACGAACCACAAGAACCAGTAGTTAGTTTACTCGAGCGTTCTAGCTGTAGAACTCTTGCCTTAGCTGCAGAACTTTAGCTCTTGTTCGGAGTATACCGAGGCAACTTTGCACTTCGGTGGTGTGGTAGCTCGGATTTCAGACCCGAACCACAGGGCTCAATCTGGACGGTCGATCACGATCGTGGCACGCATCACGAAACAAGAGGCACGAGTCTCAAGAAAACACTATCTTGTTGTTTTGTGGATACGTGGCACGATCGGATCCGTTCATCACGTTCTAGTATGCATTTTGAGATGATCTAACGGTGAAATTGGTTCGGCAGAATTTTTCTCCATATGTGGAGGTCGGTTCCTCGTCCGCTCGGTTCAGGGTATTGAGTGAGCGCAGTCGGGCCGAACATTGGACTCCGAACCATCGTTAGAGTTGTTCAACGGTTGTGGGAGCAGTTCCGAATGGCGACCTACTTCTAGCTCGCTTAAGAGCGAACTTTTGCGAAGCAGAATCGAGCCAAGTATTGGACTCCGAACCATTGTTAGAGTTATTCAACGGTTGTGGGAGCAATTCCGAATGGCGACCTACTTCTAGCTCGCTTAAGAGCCAACTTGCAAAGTAGAATCGAGCCAAGTGTTGGACTCCGAACCATCGGTAGAGTTGTTCAACAGTTATAGGAGCAGTTCCGAATGGCGACCTACTTCTTGCTCGCTTAAGAGCGAACTTGCGAAGTAGAATCGAGCCAAGTGTTGGACTCCGAACCATCGGTAGAGTTGTTCAACGGTTGTAGGAGCAGTTCCGAATGGCGACCTACTTCTAGCTCGCTTAAGAGCGAGCTTGCAAAGTAGAATCGAGCCAAGTTTTGGACTCCGAACCATCGTTAGAGTTGTTCAACGGTTGTGGGAGCAGTTCCGAATGGCGACCTACTTCTAGCTCTCTTAAAAGCGAACTTGCAAAGTAGAATCGAGCCAAGTTTTGGACTCCGAACCATCGTTAGAGTTGTTCAACGGTTGTGGGAGCAGTTCCGAATGGCGACCCTACTTCTAGCTCGCTTAAGAGTGAACTTGCAAAGTAGAATCGAGCCAAGTGTTAGACTCCGAACCATCGGTAGAGTGAAGAGTAAAGGCAAAGAGATGTAAACAATTTTTACAAGTAAAATATGAAAAAAGCTTTCTTTATTGATGACTAATGGTCGGCTGCTTCTAAAGTTGCAAGTCGTTATTACAAGAGAGAAATAAAGGAAAAAATACAAGTAAAAGGAGAGGAACGGTTCGACTTCTCAGAATACTTAGAGAGGCGTTGATGCTCTCTCTTGGTATTTTAAGAGATGGTCGGCATTCCAAGTCCTGGGGATCTCCCTGCCTTCGAGATCTTCTAGTCTGTATGTCCCGGGCCGAACCACTTTGGCGATCCTATAAGGTCCCTCCCAATTTGGAGCTAGTTTACTCTTCTGTCTGGGGAAAGAGATGGCTAACTTTCTGAGGACCAAGTCCCCTTCTTTGAGGTCGGTAGGACGGACTCTCTTGTTGTATGCCAACTCGATCCATCTTCGGTAGCTTTGTTGACGAATGGCAGCTCTTTCTCGGATCTTATCAATCAGGTCTAGATTTGCTCGGAGCTCTCTGGCATTTTGTTCTTCTTCATATGCCATTAGACGAGGAGAGGGTATACCGACTTCTAGGGGGATCATAGCCTTGGACCCATAGGTGAGATTGAATGGACTCTCTCCTGTGGGGGTCCGTTTTGTAGTGCGGTAGTTTTACAGCACGTTTGGAGTTGATCGACCCATAAGCCTTTGGAGCATTTATCCAACCTCTTCTTAATGCCGGAGAGGATCTGTCGGTTAGCATTCTCGACTTGGCCATTCGACTGTGGATGGGAAACAGAGAAGAATCGGTGTTGGATGGCGAGGTCTTCACAGAGAGCTCGGAAGGCAGCCCCAGTGAACTGGGTTCCGTTATCTGTTATGAGGACCCGAGGCACTCCGAACCGGCAGATTACGCTCTTCCAAAAGAACTGAAGTACCCTGTTCTCGGTGATCGTGGCTAAGGGCTCGGCCTCTATCCACTTCGAGAAGTAGTTGATGGCCACGACTAAGAATTTGAACTGGCCTGGAGCTGGCGGGAATGGCCCTAGTAAATCCATCCCCCACATTGTGAAAGGGATTGGACTTGATAGGGAAGTGAGTGGAGCTTGTGGGAGGCGCCGAATGTTGGAGTACTTCTGACATGAGCTGCATTACCGAACATGTCGTTCGGCATCTTGTAGGAGAGTGGGCCAGAAATATCCATGATTCAACACTTTGCGGGCTAAGGATCTGGACCCTGAATGTGCTCTGTCGATGCCCTCGTGAAGTTCTTGCAGGGCGTAGTCGGCTTGTTCGGGGGAGAGGCATCTCAAATAAGGCCTGCCATCTACCTGTGTGAAGGAGCGCTTATATAGGATGCCTCCGATCAGTGTGTATCGCTCTACTCAGGTTCTCACTCTTCGAGCTTCCTTAGGATCTTCGGGGAGGAGCCCGTCCCTCAAGAATTCGACGAGGGATTTCATCGAGTCATCTTGAAGCAGGACAGGCAGCGACTCCATAGAGTCGAAAGTTTCATCCTCTATACTTGGCTTCAGGAGGACCTCTATCAAGACGGTCTGCTCGAGACCTTGAAGAGAGGAAGAAGCTAGCTTGGAGAGGGCATCGGCCTGGGAACTCCTCTCTGGGGATCCGTTGGATAAGGGCTTCTTCAAATAAGGCCATGAGGCTCCTGAACTTGGCTAAGTACTTAACCATTCGGTCATCACATGCTTCATACTCGCCTAGAACCTGATTTACGACCAGCTGAGAGTCGCTAAAGATCCGGAGGCGTTGGGCCCCTGCATTGCGAGCCATTCCAAGGCCGGCTATGAGTGCCTCATATTCTGCTTCGTTGTTAGAGGCCTTGAAGTTGATACGGAGGGAGTATTGGAGGACGAAGTCATCTGGGCCTACTAGAATGACCCCGACTCCGCTTCCCTCATTACAGGAGGATCCATCCACATAGACCGACCAGATAGGTGGTCCCTTCATTGCTTAGCTAAACTCAGGGATAGTACTTTCAACGATAAATTCTACTAAGGCCTGAGCCTTGATCGCGGTCCGAGGCTGATACGTTATATCATGCTGGATCAAATCGATAGACCACTTCATAAGGCGACCGGAGGTTTCTGGCTTGTGGAGCACTTGCTTCAGCGGTTGGTCGGTAAGAACGACCACCGAATGAGACTGAAAATACGGGCGAAGCTTTCTCGAGGCCATCACCAGGACATAAGCCATCTTTTCTATCCTCGTGTAGCAGAGCTCGGCATCCCGAAGTACTTTGCTCACATAGTAAATGGGCTTTTGAGCCCGGTCTTCTTCCCTTACTAAAACGGCGCTGAGGGTCTGTTCGGAGGCTGCCAAGTAGAGGTAGAGGGGTTCGCCAGGGATTGGTTTGCTGAGGAGAGGAGGGTTGACGAGGTAAGCCTTGAGCTGGTCGAGCAACTCTTGTTGCTACTGACCCCATTCGAAACCTTTAGCCCCCCTGAGGGCCTTGAAGAAGGGGAGGCATTTCTCCCCGGACTTCGAGAGAAAACGCCCTATGGTGGCTAGGTGGCCTGTTAGCCTCTGAACTTCCTTAACATTCTTGGGAGGGGCCATGTCTAATATGGCCTTGATTTTCTTAGGGTTAGCTTCAATTTCTCGTTGGCTGACCATGAAGCTGAGGAACTTTCCTGACGAGACTCCGAACGCACACTTGTTCAGATTGAGTCTCATGTTGTGCTTTCTCAGAACATCGAACGCCTCATGTAGGTCAGTCACATGATCGGCACCTCGGATGCTTTTTACAAGCATGTCATCAACATATACCTCCATATTCCGACCAATTTGAGCTTGGAAAACCTTGTTGACGAGGCGTTGGTATGTGGCGCCTGCATTCTTCAAACCGAAGGGCATAACCCTGTAGCAGTAGAGGCCCTGGTCGGTCACAAATGAGGTCTTCGGAATATCCGGGGGGAACATCCGGATCTGATTGTAGCCTGAGAAGGCGTCCATGAAGCTGAGGAGTTCATGACCTGAAGTGGCGTCAATCAAAGTATCAATACTTGGAAGAGGGAAGGGGTCTTTCGGGCAAGCCTTGTTGAGATCAGTAAAATCGATACAAATCCTCCAGGTCCCATTGGACTTCTTCACCATTACTACATTCGACAGCCATTCCGGATAGTTTACCTCTTGTATGAACCGGGCCTTCAAGAGCTTGTCCACCTCCTCTTTTATAGCTAGCTGGCGTTCAGGGGGCGAACTTGCGCCTCTTCTGTTGGATCGGTTTGGACCCCGGAGCAACGCTGAGGTGGTGGACCAAGAGCTCTTCGGAAATTCCGGCATGTCTGCAGCTGACCAAGCAAAGAGGTCTTGGTTCCTTCGGATGCACTGGACTATGTCTGAGCATAGGGCAGATGGGAGGGTCTTGCTAACAAAGAACTTTCGGGTTGGATCCTGCTCAGAGAAGAGCACTTCCTCCAATTCATCCACCGGCTCGGACGTTGGTCGGACAGCATCTTAGAGGATTTCCAGAGTTTCTAAGGAGAGGGCTGGACCGAGGGTAGAGGTCATGTAGCACTTGCGGGCCGTTTCCTGATTGCCTTTTACCTCCCCTACTCCTGCCCGGGTGGGGAACTTCATCTTGAGGTGATAGGAGGAAGGGACGGCTTCAAGGGCAGCTAGGACAGGCCGACCAAGAATGACGTTGTAAGCTGTAGGAACATCTATGACCATGAAGTCCATCGACTCTGTTCGGGTAGTAGGAGTTTTGTCAGCAGTTACATCGAGGGTGATCACCCCTTCAATAGTCACTGGCACTCCCGTGAACCCATGGAGCGTGTAGCCGGTGGGCTTGAGTCTGTCTCCGGAGAGTTTGAGGCCTTTAAAAGCGGCGAGGAAGAGGATGTTAACGGAGCTGCCATTGTCCACTAGGATCCTCTCCACTTTGAAGTTCGCCATATGGAGATTTATGACGAGTGTGTCACAATGGGGGGTGCGGACACCCTCAAGATCTTCGTCTGAGAATGTAACGGGCACTTCGAGGCCTTTAGGAGGAGGGGTGGCGTGAACTGAATTGACTTCCCTAAAAAATGCCTTTCGAGAGGAGTTTGAGGAGCCCCCTATTGGGCCCCCATGAATGAGGTGTAGGACACGCTCCTCTTCGAAGTCGGGCGTTTCATTGCGTTCAGGACGCTTGTTAACCCCCCGAGGCGGGGAAGGAAGGTCGGCTCGGTCCTTTCTCACGAACCTAGTCAGCTGCCCCCTCTGGATGAGTGCTTCTATCTCATTCTTCAAGGCCCGACAATCATTGGTGTCGTGGCCATGGTCCCGGTGATAACGGCACCACTTCTCTTTATCCCTCTTCTTGGCGGGGCTGTTCATCCTCGGAGCAGGAGGTATGACACCCTCCTTCTCAACTTCCATTAGAATGATGGAGACATAGGTGGTGAGAGGAGTAAATTTCTCGAATCTGGGGGGAGGTCGGCGCTGGCCGCCATTATCCTTCTGGATCTTCTTGGCCCCTTCCTCTTCTATTCCCATTCTCTTAGACCCGGAGGAAGACCCCTCCAAGTTGGGGCGGTGCTCAGCTTCTTCGGCCCGAATATACTTTTCGCTGCAGGAGGAGGAGGTCAGAGAAGTTCTGTGGGGGTTTCTTGGCGAGGGAGGAGCGGAGGCTGGAGTTGAGGACATTGGACTGAAATGCTGCTACAGCGACCGACTGGTCGAGGGATGCTATGGACCTGGCTTCAGCTGTGAACCTTTTCACATAGTCTCTCAGCTTCTCACCCTTCTTCTGGTGGAGGTAGAGTAGCGAGATGCTGGTCTTCTCAGTTCTGCAGCTACTTACGAAGTGGGTGACGAAGAGGGTCTCGAATTGCTCGAAGGAGAATATCGAGGATGGGGCAAGGCGAGAGTACCATTCTCGAGCTGGACCCTTGAGAGTTGCAGGGAAGGTTTTGCAGAGGAGGGCATCGGAAGCTTGATGGATGAGCATGAGGGTCTTGAAGCTTTCGATGTGATCGACGGGGTCAGTCTTCTCGGAATAAGTCTCGAATTGAGGAGGCTTAAAGCCGGTTGGTACGGGTGCATCCATTATGGTTCGGGAAAAAGGAGGTCTGCTAGGACGAAGGGTCCTTCCTCCAAGTTCTTCTTCTCGGTCTAACTGACCCAAGCGCCTCTCCATTTCGTGGAGACGGTGGTAAACAGCGTCGTCCCTTCGACGATAATCAGCCGAGCCTCTAGACTCGTCTTCGTACGAGGGAGAGCGGAGGCTACGATGACGGTAGCTTCTGGAGCGGCGAGGACTTGGCATGTGCTGGGGGTTGCTAGGTGCTGGAGGAGGAGTTGGGGACTGTCGGCGAGGACTTCGGACCGGAGGAGGAGAGGGGATCTTTGGAGCATTGGCATTGGGACGGAGATTGAGAGCTTGTAGGACGGTTGCTTGGAACTGCTAGAACTCGGCACGGGTGATGGGTGCCTCATCGTTCCTAGGATGTTGCTGACCAGCAGGGGAATGGGGTCTTCTCCTGTGATGCTCGGGGGATTCTCTCCGCCCCCTTCGGATAGGGGACCTTCTGTAGTCTCGGCGGTGAGGAGATCGCTCATCCGAACGTTACTGGCGGGAGGCTCCCTCTCGGGCCCGCTTTTCATCCAGACGGCAGCGAAGATCCTCATCCTTCTGCCGGTTGAGGACGGTGTTGCGAAGGTCGGAAGCTCGGGGATTGTGGGAGGCCATAGAATCCGAAGAGGCATTGTGGATGGAGATGTGGTCCGGATGGAGAGGTTGTTTCTGCGGGTTGGGACCCTTAGGTGGTTGTTGATTCTGAGGAGGAGGCAGGTCCTGTTGGAGAGGATCTTCCGCTTGAGGAGGAAGTTGCCCCTACTGTGGAGCAGGCTGGATGGGAACTTCTTATTGCTGATCGGGGTTGGGTCCTCGGTTGGACCCTCTGGATCGGGCTTTTCTAGGAGGCATGACTGGAGAAGATCTGACCAACGGGAAGAGGAGAGGCTGCTATTCGTTGATTCCCACAGACGGTGCCAATCTGTTGCCGCTGAATCTGGTGTGGGGGCAAACAGATAGTATTTGTGGGTTCTTGGGAAACTTTGAATAACAAAACTATCACCTGTTTCGCCGGAGTTTGACCGTTGCTCCCGTCGTTCACCTGCAAAAAGTGCGAGACACCGGGGTTATTCCCGGCGACGCACCCTCCGACGCTCAAGTCAGTAATCAGGAGTGATTATGAAAGAGCGTAAAACTGGCAAAAGATTGATTACCTCTCAATGGAGATGGATGGGGGGTATTTATAGGCGTCGCTGGGGTCAGATTAGGAATGTAATCCCTGTGGTTAGATAATGAATGTAATCCCTAATCCCCAGTGAAAGGATAGATATGAATCAAGGGCCGTTGATTAGGATTAATCAGAAACCCTAATTCTATCCTTTCTGGACCGGGTTTGCTGCGAGTTGAAACCCGCACCCAATTGAGGTGGATCCGTTTGCGGGTTAGTGGGTCTTCAAGCAGGAGAACAAGTAACCGCTTCAGACCCATTGGTAGGTGAAATTACCGTTTTACCCCTGGGCTTCAAGATTTGTGCCCGATTTGGAGGGTTCCGATTTAACCCCATTTTTAGCCATATCAGGGGGTTAGCCATTTCTAGTGTGAGCCTAATTATTAGTCTAATAAATAAATTAAATTGTATAAAGAAAATGAATTGAACTTACAAACATATGGATAAGAAGATTTAACCTGGAGCCGAAACATAAAAACAAAACATCACCATTACTAGTTTATATCAAAGTACCTTTCAATTCTGCATCCAACTATACACATATCCATAACTTCACATATTTTACTATATACATCACACTAGCCTCATATATATCCTTATTTTATATTTACATAATACTAATTCACATACAATCCATTACTTTTCAATTTGAATTCCTTGACACAAATATTCATCCTTCCACAATTATTGTCACAATATCATTTCTTTATTTATATATATATATATATTCACATGATGTTACTACATCTTTTCTTCATTTTTATTTAGTCATGCATTTCATTTACTTGTATTATATCACGTATCACCTCATAAACATATGCATCTATTCTCATAATACCACATTCATTCATGTCTTGTGACACAAATATAACATCTCATTACACATTGCAATTTACTCACATTTCATCACATCATTAACATATCACTTATTGAATACTCATTCTTATTGCAACAAAAGCATGTTTTATAACTCATTCTCAACCCGTTATATCACTATAGTTACTACTTAATCTTATTAATAATTAACTTACTTTCATTTTCACTTATAACTCAAGTTACCATTAACTTCACTTCATTCTCATCAATTTATACTCCATATCCCAAACATAATTTGGGCAATAACATATCACACCCCAAAGCCGATAGCTTGGGTAATAATCACCGCACCCCAAACACATAGTCTGGGTAATATCACATCACATCTCAAGCCGAGAGCTTGGTTATTAATTTACTTCAATTAATTTTCATCTTCACTTTACTTATTCTTCATTTCCATTATTCATTACCAATTTTATGCCAACGCACCCTGCGAATTATGCCAAGGTGGGTAGTTCCCACCATTTCCACAGAAATAGCGGGCGGGTAGTTCCTCGACACAATTCCAAGGTGTATCAACTCAAATCATACTGTATTTTACTTTAATAATCACTTTCATAATACAATTACTTCATACTATTCATATTAACACATGTCTCTTTTACTTTTTCATTCATAATTAACCACATACTACATTAATCATTTATTTCCACACACAACTCATAACTCGTAATCCTTCATATTTATTTTCATTCACAACCACTTTCTTTCACATTTCACTTTCTTTACTTTCTCATTCTTATTTACACTTATTTATTTTATTAGTTTGTCGACCAGTGAGCCACAGTATCCCAATATACTGAAAGCCGACAGCCAAGTAAAACACGCGGACCAATGCTCACATAGAGTCTTACACGTCCGAGGCTACGTCTTCCTCCCAGTCTGTGCTAGTAAAGGAAACCGCACCCCAGATAAATTGGGTACTTCCTCCCAGTCGAAGCCAGGAGGGAAAAACACCGCACCCCAGGTAAACTGGGTACTTCCTCCCAGCCAAAGCCAGGAGGGACAAACACCGCACCCCAGGTAAACTGGGTACTTCCTCGCGACAGCTGTCATCGGGGGGATAACCGGGCCTCAAGCCGATAGTGTGGGCGATAAAAACACCGCACCCCAAACACATAGTTTGGGTAATAAACACCGGACCCCAAGCCGGTCCTTGGGTATTAGGACGTCTAGCCCAAACCCCTAGGATTGTTGTAGGTACTGGTCAACAAAACCATCTGTTATTAGCATTAATCATTTCATCTTTCCATCTTACTTTATCAACACAAGCATTTCACTTTTGAATTCAATAATTGCCACAACCTTGATTTTAATCACGTGAATTAATAATACATTTTATTAGCACATACCATCTTATTGTATAACCTGAATGCACCGAGTTATTTATTTTACCACAACATCACGCATTATGAATACCATGTTATTTATTACCCTATTATATCATATATAGGCATACGCCAGGTTATATCATGAATAAAAGAATTAAATCATGTTATTCCGGATCGTAAGTGTATCCAAATATATAATTCATCACATAATAATATCATATTATTGCCCAAGAATTCACTTCGAACATAATTATAATGTAAACATATACCCACTTATTAATTTCATCAATTATCACATCACGAGTCAATATCATGATACATATATATCACAAACATACACCACATATGCGGGTTTCCAAGAAAAAGGGGCCAAAATCACTTATTTTCTCTAACTAAATCTCATAATATCCAATTATAGCATACTAGCTCATACACCATGTTCCATGTAAGTAAAATCACCTATAAGGGCCTATATGCCCCAAAACATGCACAAAACATGCACTATAAATACGCGGGATTCCAAAATATGACCACAATCACTAATTTCGTCTAATTATATCTTATAACATCCATCCATAGCAGGCTAGCCCATACACAAGGCTCCACATATACCAAATCACCTATATCGGCCTATATACCTAAAAACATGCAATAAACATGCACGGGGTAAAAATATGCATAAACCGTTTAATATATTTAATTTTTATACTTAAACACATCACACTAATCCATAATATAGGTTTTATATACTCAAAATAGTTAATTTCACCAAATATCACAAAAACCCATTTTCGGGCCCTTTAAAATCCATATTTTATTTCAAAATTAATTTTTTTGCATAACTCTTACGAAATATAACAAAAAGCTATGAAATTTGGCCACAACATAAAATATATGTAGATACATCATACTCACTTGACGGATCGAGCAAACGATATCCCACGTCCGTCCGGTAGCCAGTCGAAGTTCAACTTTTTCCACCTAAATGGAAAATTATAGGGCCGATTAGCTTAAAACTCAAAACTCGACCTATGAACCTCCAAATTCAAATCCGTCTTCACCCACACATCACAAATGACATAAGTAGCCGAGCTACATCGACAGATTTCAAATTCAGACCCCAATGCAAGAACTCACATATTGATCGGAGGCTTTCTAATAAGAAAATTTCCTATTTCCTAATTTCTTTATTCCCCTTTGTCCTAATCTCTCAAATTAGGGTTAATAATAATAATAATACTCAATTACACCTCCGAATGTAACAAATTCTCAACTCAATCTCGCTCGGGCATTTCACCGAACACCAAGCATGCATAAAAATTATACTTTCATTCTCAATTCTTTCCATTGAGTTCTAAATCTGCAAAAATCATTCTAAATTCATATTAACACTCTCACACTACGCCACAACCTCATAGGCATTTTTTAACTCACTAAAAGCAAGTTTCTTACCTAACTTCACCTATTTTTAAAAGTTGGCTTTATGCCAAAATCACCATGTCACAATTTCACCATGATTTGCATACTTTCTAACTACTAACATGTTCTATGTGCTCTCTACACCTCCCTACATCAATTTCTAGTAAAAGAAATGAAAAGCATACAATTTAATAAACTAACATTCAATTTCTCATACCTTCTTGAAATATTCTTGAAAACCAACACCGCCACGAGGAAGAGCACCCATCACTAAGCTTACTCCTCAAATTAATTTGAAAATCATGAAGTATTTGAGTGGATTTGGGTGGGAGAGAGGGAGGCCAAAAGTGGGTTTCGTTTCGGTGGGTTTGGTCGGCCAGAGGAAAGGAGGGGAGAAAGATTAGGGAAATGGTAACTTAGTAATTAATTACGGTTTTTAATAAAATTTGGGTTTGGGGTTTTGGGCTTTAAGCCCATTTACTTAAGAAAAATGACCCAAAATGGATTATTTCAACCAAAATTTGTAACTAAATGCCACAAACTGAAAACTCCACTATTTCAGCATTTTATCAACCCCCTATAATGTATAAATTCCCCAAAAAAAATTCGGGTCAAATCGGATCTGTCTCCTCCGAGAAAACTCATCCCAAAACTCCTATATTTCCAATTTTTCCCGTTGAACTTCAAATTTCAATTTAATCATTCTAATACACATAAAATCAATTAATAAGGGTAAATATACTCAAAAACATATTTAAAAAAAATTTTTAACCCAATAATTAAGAAATTAAAAAAAAACAGATGTTACAAGTTTTTCTACTAGATTCAAAAAGCTATAACTCCTTGCATATTTTGAATCTTGATGCAATTTTTGTATATGTTGGACTTGTGGATGTTTAGTTAATGAATCCAAAATTTTAGAAATACTAGAGTTATGTTTCAATTGATTTAGAATTTTTAGTAGACTATGTTCAGTATAAGTTCAGAATGTAGCATACTAGTGAACTTGAGATTTTCTAGCACTGTGTGGTTAGAATCTGAGGGAATGATTAACCAGAGCAGCATATTAGAGAATATTAGCTTTCCAAATCGTTTAGAATCATGCAATTCCAGTTTGTATATTGAAAGAAATGATTTTTCTAATTCTTGGACAGAACTAGTCCTATTGGAAGTTATTATTTTTGTAAAGTATGTTATTTTGCTATGCTCCTAAGTCTTGGACTTTAGAGTTAGTAACATTTATATGCTTAAAATACTTGATTCTATCATGTTTTGAGTATGTCTAAATGTGTGTGATGGTTTGCTCTAATTTGAGTTGTTTGGGAGATCATCTAGGGTAAGGTATTACCCTACGACTATCAACCCTTAGGCTAGAATTGAATTCTTTCGCCTCAAGAACTGGATAGTTATCCCTCGTGCGCTGACGAATTCTTACCCAATGGGTAATTGATCGTGTGTCGGGATACTGGATGCGATCCGAGTCAGAGGTGGTAGCGAACGATAGAGATCGAGTCACCAGTGTTTAGATAAATATACCAGGTCAGATCCATTTCTGGCCTAGGTATTAACAAAGTTAATTATGATTTGTATTTTGATGCCCTGAGTCTGTCAATGGTCAGGTATTGATATTTGTGTATGTTACCTCTATTATCGGGTTTAAGGCATCCTTTAGGCGCTGTTGTACCGCTCATTGAGGGTCACAGGCTAGGAATTTGGTCAAAGACCATTAGAGGTGGTGGAAGCCAATGAATATCGACTCGCCGGGTTATTATTTTGACAGACCAGCCATGCTCAATCGTTTGTTAAACACTGTGCATATTTTGAATATACAGCATATTTTCGGTAACACTGTTAATTAATTATTTTCTTTTCCGCTTGAGGATCGATTTGGTGTTGTGGATGATACCCTATAATTCGACTTGCTCTGAGGGCCAGCACTAAGCGGTGATAACCAGGGTTGTCTCTTCCTTTCATAGGGATACAGGCTGTGTCTTCTCACTAGTCGAGAACACGGGAGCCGTATCTCGCTCTATTAATTTCTGAGGTACCTTGATAAGAACGGCATGTTCCCTTATTCTATGTTGGTGGAAACGAACGGACCATGGGGCTGCTGTCTTATGGATCTTCGGTGCCATAGGCATGCTGCTGTGTATTTGTAAGTTCATCACGGCTTTTGACTGAGGACCGGTACGCCGATTAGTAGTGGTAAACGGGGACACCCCAAAATTTTGCAACCTCCTCAATCAGGTTGTACTTATCGGGAACAGGAAGTGTACATTAGTTGTAACACCCCAAATTTTTTTTTGATACCATTCCATTCTCAAATGCTTTCCAACTTAATCTATTTCTTATTTATACCATTTCTTACTTAGAAAATACTCATAGATTTTTATTAAAAATTTCGGCAGAGTTTCCCCTGAAATATTAGTCCTTTTACAGATATTCCTTACGGAAATCTGCAAACAATTACAAATATCATTGTAGCTGTAATAAATATCAATCCTCCCCAGACCAAGTCATTCAACAACACGCAGGCAATAATATATGGGGCTCTGGGGGCATAATTCCTTATAATACACAAGATACAATTTAAAAACCATAAATTCTTTCGAAAACATATAAGGTTCTTATAAAAACTTTTAGAAAAACCTTTCAAAAACCAACCATAGACCCCGGTACTCCACAACGAAGTGAGTACGGGTTTTCATACTCCATCACAGCACTATATATATTATTATCTCTTACAGTTGTATACATATTCCTCCATAATACAAACTATCACCCAAATACTATCTTCATCTCTACATAACTTAGGATAAATAAAATATATAATAGATACATATACAACTCATTCGGCCACGGGAAAAGTATAACTATCGAAATCAAACAACTACTACAGTATCTCACCTCGATGCTAATCAGTACTTGCAAGAGGGTTAGGGACATCCACCCCCAGGGAGGGACTCCCCTGACCCCCAGAAAACAACAAGGGTCAGCCATTACTGGTGTGAGTATAATTTACTAGTAATAAATTGAACTATATAAAGAAAATGTAAAAAATTTACGCATATCATGATAAATAAGTCAACATGAAATTTGAATGTAAAAACATCATAAAGGGACTTCATACAAAAGTACTCCCTTAAATCTTCAATCCATTACCATATCATCTCATACTAAATTTATTTTATTGCATATCATCACATTCATTCGTTCTTATATCATATATCATAACATCTCATAATACCTTAACTTTCATTCTCATTAAAACTATTACAAGTTTATCTTCTTTTCATTCTAATTTCATCATAGAGCTTTTTGAAAAGCTCATTTTCATTTTATCATTTTTTTAACCAGCGCCCCTTTTTTTGCTAATTTATAATCCATTTTTGTCTCATCATACAACTCAAGTTACTTTTCATTTTTATTAATAATATGTCTTTCCTTCATTTTCGCTTACACCTCATTTTACACTTTACTTCAACTTTCTTATGAAATTATACTCCGCACCCCAAACATAGTGTGGGAAACATTACAACGCACCCCAAAGCCAATAGTTTGGGTAATAATCACCGCACCCCAAATAGAACTTGGGTAATGTATCATCACATCTCAAACTGATAGCTTGGAATATTACTTTATTTTTTCTATTTTTATCTTACAATTTACTTTAATTTTCATTTACTATTTCACAATACATCTATCATATCCACAACCCATCAACTCACCCTGGGGGTTGTGCCAAAGCAGGTAGTTCCCACCATTTCCATGAAAATAGCGGGTGAGTAGTTACTCGACACAATTCCAAGGTATATCCACTTATAACCACCTGTATCACAACTTATCTTGAGTTTTGAAATCATTCCCATTTTCATCACATAACTTCATTTACCATACAATTTATCTTCTCATTGTACCACATATATGCATCCACCATGTTATTCAATTTATAAGATCATCACATCATATTATTATGTATCATAAATGCACCATATTATTTATTTTGTCACTACATCACACATTATGTATAAACCAAGCTATTTATTACTTCATTATATCACATATTCGCATACGCCCAGTAATTTAATTTATAAACTTCTTACATCATATTATTTCATATCATGAATGCACCAAAGTATTTATTTAATCATGATATAATATCTTATGAACATGCCAAATTAAGTAGATAATTATATCATATTACCGTCCATTAGTTTCACTTTAAACAATCACTACATTATACATATACTCACTCATTAATTTCATCGATTATGCTACCATAACTCATTATCACCCATGTATATCACAAACATATACCAAATAGGTCAATACATCATAACACCATATATATATGTCATTTTTGTTTATCTATCGTATATTATACGTATAACAACCCCATTCACTTCATCTTATCATGCATATACCCAGTACATCACCCATAACACTAAATATTCAAATCACACAAATTCTCCATACAATGCAATTTCAACATATAAAAATTCTGTATTTCGGTTAAATCTTCATTTAGCTAAAACTCACTAAAATCACTTCGAAATCGCATAAAATTCTGTCACAACATAATATATGTACCTAGTATAATCATAATCACTTGATATCCCATGAAGACTCGAAGCACCACTACTCCATCGCACATCCGAAGTCACTACCATCTCCTATCATCAAATTTCAAAGCCAATTAGGGCTCAAAACATCCAAACTAATCACAAGTAATAATAATACTAATCCTAATGTCACTCAGGCATTTTATTGAACGCCTAGCATGCACACGTGCGATGCACATATTATTCGAGTTCCTAATGGGGTTTTATCTCCATAAAATTCACTAAAAACCTTCTAAATTAGTTAAAACAATCCGACAATATTCTACATGCTAAAAATATTTATTAGCATCAATAACAAAAATTTTCTACTACACACTAGCAATTTCTCAAAACCCGACTCTATGTTAATGTAATCCCTGTTTTTCATTTTGGGTATTTTTGAGTGTATTTTTTGTTTTCATGTATTTTTCCTCTTTGTATTCCTCTTGTATTTCTTTTGGACTGTATATTGGAGTTATTTTCAATATATATTCATTTTTGGCTCGTTCTTGGTCTTTTGTGATTTATTTTTGGTTCCTTGATTTTTCTTGATCATTGTTATCATTTTCATTGTTCATTTGTGTCTTGATCTCTTTATTCTTGTCTTTGGGTGCTCATGGTGATGTGGTTGCTCTTATTCCCAATCTTATTGTTGATCCCAAATTGACTACCAAAGCCAAATCAAAATCCACAATCCTATTTGATATCATATACTAATTGATCCTAATCAAATCCTATTAGTCTAACCTATTGCTACTCCTAAATACCCACAACTAATTAACCCAATTACCCATCTCATATAACTAACCCTAATCATCCCCATATATATACATAATCTCTCTCTCCCTTACAAAACCCTAACCCTAATACTACCCTCAGATCCCGGCCCCCTCCTTTCTCTCCTTATGGTTGCACCACCCCGATCAGCCAACCCCAACACCCTAACACCCGACGCCACCTGCACCCTAGCCGACTTCCTCTTCGGCCTAGCCTCACCCCAATCCCGATCCCCTTCCATTGCCGACACCTCTAGCCGAGCACTCAATCCCCCTCTCTCTCGTCCCCGTCCTACCATCTGTTCGCCGCCAGCAATCACCGGAGCGCCAGCCAGCAAAGCCAGCCGACGCCCCTCTTGATCTCTCTCCCTCTCACTCGTGAGTTTTTCACGTGGGGAGCGTGTGATCGCGTGATCGTTTGGCTCGTGGATTTTCGTTCGTGGGTCTTTGTTCGTTGCCCGGGAATATGTTCCCGTTATTCTTAGTGTTCGTTCTTCGTCTTCGGTTAAGGCAAGTAACTTGTACTCAACTTCCTTTGTATGATACAAATCATAAATACCGCTTGTAGTGTAGTTGGGTTCTATAGACAATTTGTGTGTGAAACCTCTTGTTGATATTGTCTCTATAGTATTTTGACCATAGCTGCCTCACGACACATATGACATGAATTAACCTAGGAGTGAACGTTTCTTGATGTGATGTATATGTGAACCATTATGAGAACTTGTATACTTGTGAGATCCACGTGATATACTTGTTGTGGACATGTCGTATACCCTATTTCATGTTGTTTGGACACTTAGTAGACTCTAATTCATGTTTAGTTATGTTTCGATCAAGTTTCGTGTGATTCATGTTGGTTTTGCTCCTAAAGTAAATTCTGTATTTTATCGATAATCTGTCTTGATCAGTAATTTAGACGATATTAAAGTCAGAATCTTAATTTCAGTATAAAACAAGAGTTTTAGAGGAATTCGTTTTCTTTCCAACCCCTCTGACCTTGCTCGATTTTGTTTTCATATGTGTGAGATATGACTATTTTACTACAGAGGTATAGATCATTTCCAGATTTTATTTCTTGATGATTTTGATAACTAAATTATTTTGATACTTGTTCTACACATATTATTTTGATCTGAAACTTCGGTCAGTATTTCTATATCTATCTAGGGATTACCCAAAATTTTGGTGGATTTTATTGATGAGTTTTATATGCTGTTTCATACTTGTTTATAAAGACTGTACTTGCTGTATTTTGCTCGCTGTTCTGTGAAGAATTGTATTTTCACCCTGATTCCTTTTCCTGTATGAAAAATATTTCTGAAAAATGAAAGTTAGCTTATTTTTTCTATTTTCATCTCCCTTTGGAAAATTTGGAATTCGTTTCACGGTTTGCGAGATATCACATTTTTCGTACAGCAGTGTTGAGAATTCCATATTTGCCAAACTATAATTTCTTGATGTTTTTTTATTTTTGATGGCTAAACTAATCTTACTGGAAAATTTTGAAACTTTATATTTTGATACTAGACAGAAAGGGGAAAACCCCAGATTTTTTCTGGATTTATTTGAGATGTTTTGATGCTGTTTTTCTGACTTTGAATTCCATTTCCTGATTTCTGGCTGAACGTGTTTTCTGAATTTAAATCAGTTTTGAGTTATGATTTTGTGAAATTCTATATGACTTATCTATATTCGCTAGATTTGGTTTGGAGTCTATTTTCTGGACGTTTCGACGTATTCAGATTTGCATGTTTGTAACACTGGGAATTTCAGTTTTACTACAGTATGGTCTTGCTGTCCTGAACTTGAGATTTGGTTATTTCATTCTTTTGTGTGTTACCTATTACTCGTACATGTTTATCTTGCAACTTGAACTTGTTACTTGATCATACCATGATATACTTGCTTGTTCGTGACACATACTTGCTTGTTTGACCTTAATAATAAATTAACCAAGCTGAGGCTTAAAGGGACAAATCTAATAGTGGATAATTCAGAAACATGTACTCGGAAGAGAATCTATTGATTCTATGTGATACTTGAGACTTGGCTTGATACTTGAAACTTGGCTTGATTACTTGAGGCTTGATATTTCACTTGGCTTGATACTTGATACTTGAGGCTTGATACTTCACTCTTGAGGCTTGTTTACTTGATACTTGAGGCTTGATACTTGATACTTGATTCTTGAGACTTGTCCCTGAGTACACTGCCTTATATGGTCCACTATGAAATCTAAAACGAAATTGTAATGACTGTAACAACCATGTGATAAAAGGATGGCACATGAAGTGTTACCTAGATAGTAATAATACAAGATATTTGATACATGCTTACTTGATACTTGATTACGTGATACATGATTACTTGATTCTTGATACCTGACACTTGTAATTGACTATTTGACACTTGTTAATTATTACTCGATTTCGTGATACTTGATACATGACACTTGATACTTATTTACATGATACTTGTTCACTTGACACTTGATACATGCCACTTGTACTTATTCACCTTACCATGCTAGTATTCTATTATGTTATCATGCATATTCTATGTTATTAGTTAGTTTTTCCATGTACTTGTATCCTGCATTATAAGCAACTCGTAACTTGCAATTGACCGGTACCTTATTTTCTCTTTTCCTCTTCCCTGCAATTGTTAAATTGCAGATTTTGGAGAACAGGTTGCAGACGTTATTGGTGACATGAAGTATTAGTGCTGGATCTTATTATTATTATTTTTGTAGTTGCTTGAACAATATTGTATTTTGATACTTGGATTTATTCTTGTATTTGGGAAATGTGACCCAAGATTTTGTTGACTTATTCAGATCATGACTATTTGAGATTAATGTATTTGGTTTCCAGTATTCTTGTTGAAATTTTGGTTCATATATGCATGATTGGTTGATTCTTTTGCTTCCGACTCTGATGATTCTTGTGAATGTTGTAAAGATTCTTGAACAGCTTATGGATGATGAAAATCATTCGTTGGGCTTTTGTCGCGTATCCATATTCCTTTTGGGAAGTGGGGCGTGACAGTTAAATAGAGACGAAACCAATAACTAATCACCCCTAGCATAATCTAGGCACTCTAATCATTCTATAATATAACTATTTATTAAAAGAAATAACAAATATACAATTCTACAAGCAAATCTACAATTATATATACCTTAACGAAAACCCCACTGCAAATCAATGCAGGGCCGTAGAAGAGCATGCCACACTCTCTCAAAACCCCTAAAAAAACAAACAAAATGATGGAGAAAAGGGAAATTTGAACAACCCTAACCTCACCCCTCATGGGTTTCGGTCCGGAACGAAACCAGAGGAAGGGGAGAAAAAAAGGGAAAGAGAGAGAGAGTTGGGTAGAGGGGGGGGGGTGATTAAGAATTCTCTTTTTCACAATAAATTTCAATAAAAACCGCTCCACCAAATAAATAAATTAGAAAGAATATATATACAATAAATTTGCATATTTTTGCCTAATAATAACAATAACAATAACAATAATATCTACTCACAATAAAAGATAAGCAAACGACTATTTTGAAATTATAAAATAGAGGAGTGTTACATTATACACACCTCAAAAGAAGCTCGTCCTCGAGCTATAGGGGTTAAGAAAACTCTTCAAACAATTTCAGACACTCTCTCCTCACCATCTTCCCAGATTCCCAAATATGGTCATTAAAATTTACACTCCATTGAACTTTCAGCGACTGAACAACTTGACGTCTTATTCGCCGCTGATCTGCATAACTCTTTTGTCGACTACACACCTCAAAAGAGGCTTATCCATTCTTGCCTGATAACTAACATTCTTCTTCGTTCCAGGCCACCAAAATGCCCATCTAAATCTCGATACATCTTCATGCCATCGGGGTAAACAGTATACTTAGTATAATGAGAAATCTCCATCACCGGCTACAATAAACCATTCACATCAGGAACACAAAGTCTACGATGATAAGGAGGACTTCCCTCACTGCCTACTCACCAATTAGTAGGGCATTCCTCAACCTCGTCCAGAATTAGTTCATGCATCATCTGTAATAAATAAGAATCTCGAATCTGAGCTCGAATAAGTAGCTATAGGACAGATAGTTGTACTGATAAACTGCCCAATTATGAAGTTATTGTCTATCTCCTTCTTCATTTTTCTAACCCTAAAAAAAATTCTTCCAAAAACTTCATTTTTCTCATTTCCTACAACTTCACTTTCTTCTTCAAGCTTGGCTTGGAAGTTGGAGAGAAAGCATACAAGAAAGGAGTAAGGATCTAGAAGGAGGAGCCAAACAAGGAGAAAGAAAAGAAGAGATCATCAACAAACTTCATAGTGCGTGTCTTTCTAAACTCTATGCTTGTGGAATTTTTATTTTTATTTTTTTGTGTATGATGAAAAGTTGCTAAATTGAGGCTAGCTAAATGGCATAAATGAAATTTTGTATGTTCAAACCTAAGTTCTTGAGCTAAGAATGCTAATTGTTGGGAAAAGATATGATCTTGAGAAGAATTCGCATGATTTGATTAGAAAATCATAACTTTGTGCCATGATGGAAATTAGACTTTGAAATTTTTACAGTAGCATCTATATTGTGTGCTTATGAACTCCACCAAATTTCATAATTTTTGTAAATTATATGATATTTTAATAAATTCGAATATGTTGCTTATGTGAGATAATTTTTCTGCTCTGTTTGAATCTAGCTTGATTGACTTACAAAAATCATATCTCCTTGTCTATCATGAATTTAGAGTTGAGATTTTACTGTATGTTCTCTTACATGTATGTATCAATTCCCCAAATTTTCATAATTTTTGGATGATGTTTGATATTTTTAGAAAATTCTACATCTATACTTGGTAATGAAAACATTGAACTGTCTTTCAATGTTTCAAAAATTTTCTGTTTACTTTGGAAATTCTTTCATTCCAAAATATAAGGATTTTTAAGCAAAAATTTTTATGCATGGTTATTATATGTGTCTCTAGCAACCCACCAATTTTGGTAAATTTTGGAAATGATTTTCTATTTAACAAAAATCATGTTTCTATACTAAGATAAAAGTGTTCAGCTCTATTTTTATTATGAGTACTTGTTACCCTGAAAGGCAAAACTCTATGATGAAAGGGAATTTGAACTTGAAATTTTTACAGTAGTATCTTAAGTCAGTATGGGATTTTTTTTACCGAGTTTCATAATTTTTGAATAAGAATTGTTATCTCTTTAAAATAAAACTTGCTACCGTTGTTAAGAAACAGCGTGGCTGTTGTTTGGTAATTTGCATCTATTCAAACTGTCATAACTTTCTATATACTTGGAGTTTTGAGCTATTTTTTGGATATGTATTGCCCATTTGCATTTTGATTATGCATACCAAATTTTATGAGATTTTGAGATCATGGCTATTTTTAACTGAGTTTTAAGCATATACTGGTCGATTGTTTCTACATATCCTAATAATTTTTATACATTGAAAAGGATTCGTGAGCAAGAGCTTCTTATTTTAAGCTTCTTCAACCAAAAAAAAAAAAGCAATTCTCTCTCTTGCAGATCTTCCTCCAACAGAATCAATGCCATCGGATCTAATTCCACTCTCTCCCTTTCCGGCTTAGCCTACCGCTCCGTGGGCTTCTCTCCTCTGTAAGGTCTTTTTCATCATCTAAATGAACCATTTTGAGGAAGTTTCCAAAAGTATGGAATTTCATTATGTAAAAATATGGAATTTCATTTTGAGGAAGATTCAAAGACCTTTCTGTAGAATCTAAAAATATGGAATTTCATTATGGAAGTAATTAATTGTGATTTTTGCAACTAGCACCAGTCGTAGGATTGGATGAATAGCTTACTGTTTTGGGAATATATAAGTCATTGTTATATTAAGGCTATATAAATGGAGTTGGATAGTTGTTAGTTAGCTTATGAATCATGAATTGAACATGTTTGAATTGAACTTGTGAATGTTTATTGTTTGAGATGTGATGACTATGTAAATTAGTTTGTTGTTTGCCTAGGGTAATGGTTATCACCCTAGGACTATCAATCCTTTTGACCCTTGGTAATTAGTACCATTTTTACCTTGAGATGCTATGGATGAAGACAATCTTCGTGCACCGGTTGTCACTTTTTGGGACATTCACTAGTATCTTGGTGCAGTAAAAAGCAAAAATCGGTATCCCTATCTACTACAGAAGCTGAATATATTGCTGCAAGTTTGGCTTGTGTACAAAATTTATGGATGAAACAAACTTTATTAGATTATTGTATTTTTTTTTCAAGACCCGCTATAATGTGTGATAATACCCGTGCTATTAATTTATCTAAAAATCCGGTTCAACATTCACGTACGAAACATATTGATATTCGACATCATTTTCTACATGATCATGTGTTAAAGGGAGATATCATATTGGATTTTATTTCTACTGATAAACAAGTAGCAGATATATTTACCAAACCTCTTAAAGAAAACACTTTTATCAACTTTAGAGGCGAACTAGGCATTTGCTCATTTCATGACATTTCTTGAATTTTTTTATATTTAAGTCGACTTATAATTGATTTCCAGTCGACTAATACAATATTTTCGTTGTCTATATTTCTGACTGAATTTTGTGTTCTGCCCAGCCGACTGTCTTCCAACCTCAGTCGACTGATAATAGCTTAATTTTTGTTTGGTCTTATTTGCTCGATTTTTTATCTATAGTTTGTCTTTCCTCCTTATGTTTTTGTTGATGACAAAGGGGGAGAAATATGGTTTTTGAAATATGGTGTTATGTTATGCATGTTCTATTATGCATGTTATGTTATGTTGTTTCGTTTTAACATCTTTTGTGTGCATATTGTACTTTATTTAGGGGGGGCTTGTAACAATTGTATATCTTTTCAAATTTTGTGTGAGTATCATGATATGTAAACTTAATGTATATATTATCTTAAGTTATTGTGTTGTCATCATCAAAAAGGGGGAGAATGTAGATTCTTGATTTTGATGACTATAACACAATTGTTTTATATTAAATATTTTTTGCAGTATGTATCAAAAATGTTCAAGGCCAATACAATGTGATGAAGCTTTTAAAAGTATTTGTTCAAGCTACAAAGGCAAGATCAAGTCACAAAGACTCAAGTTCAAGTTCAATACTTTTAAGAGCTTTCAAGTTTCAAGTTCAAGACTTTCAAGAGCTTCAAGTGATTAAGCTACATTTGAACAAATGTCTTGTAATATTGTTTGTATTATTTGTGAGTCTTAGAATCTTGTAAAAGCCTTGTCACACACACACTCACACATTCCTTAAATAAAGAAAATATTTTATAAAATCAAAATGTCAAAACAAAGCTTGTATAAGTTCAGCTGATTGAGTACTAGTCGACTTATTCTTGGAAGCAGTCGACTGTTAGAGTACGAAACTGACTGAACTCATTCAAGCTCTGACCAGTCGACTTCTATGGCAACCCAGTCGACTGTCAAGCTGTTTTTGACAGTTTTCTGAATGTAAAACTTGTTTTTCAAATTCGAACCTTTTTACTGCCATTGTATGGCAGTTGAGCTACAATTTCTCAACATTCAAGAGTTTCTAACTCTATAAATAAAGTATAGTTTTCAATTGGGAAAGGATCCCTAACTCCTTAACTTTCATTTTCAAGTCTTTTGCTTTTGAGAAGAAGAAGAACAAGCATATACTTTCTTTAAGACTTGGTTTCTGGTTTTCAGTCTAGTAACATTGAATTCGTTCTAGACTGAAGTCAGAAGTCGACCTATAGCCAATATACAAAAAGCACTTCCACATACAAGGCTTTAAGTTGTTGTAAATCTCTTTTTGTTGTTGTTTCACTCGCGAGTTGTGAGAGTAGTTCTGTCGGTTGGAGAGTAGGACTCTTGGTTTAGAGTCGGTTTCACTCTAGGGTGTAGAGTGGGCTTTGCTCTCTCAAGTGGTGAGAGAGGTCTACGGATTTGACATAGTTGTTGTCAAAGGCCGTAGAGTATTCTTGTATTTTTTTCAAGAATAGTGGAAAATCTCAAGTGGGTTGCTTGGGGACTGGATGTAGGTCGGGAGGACCGAACCAGGATACATCGTGGTGTTTGTAGTGTTGACTCTCTGTGGTTGTATTGACTAAACTTGTATTTTCAATTTCTCTGAGTTTTTTGTGTAAATCGAGTCTGGTCAGTCGACTATGTTACTCTCTAAGTCAACTTAACAGACTTGTAACTCTTCAGTCAAATTACTCTTCTAATCTGACGCTTCAGTCGACTGCCTTCTATTTTCAATCGACTTAACAGTGCAAAAAGTTTAATCTATTGATTAATTTTATACAACACTATTCACCCCCACCCTTAGTGTTATTTGCCTTGCATACAGGATCCAACACAAAAGGATAAGTTCAGAGTTCATACCCATGGCTCGGAATTGCTTCAGCAACTTGTAACCAAGAAAGTTCAGAAATCAACTCGCCATTCGACCTGCTCTTGAAACTCGTTATCAACCTGTTTGAAGTCCATACTCATGGTTCAGACTTGCTCAACAAATTGCAAGAAAGCAAGATCAGAGCTCAACTTGCCATACGATATGCTCCTAAAACACCAAAATGACAAGTTTAGGGTCCATACCCATGGCTCAGAGTTGCTCTAGCAACTTACAATCAAGCAAGTTCATTACTCAACTCGCCATTTGACATGCTCCTAAAACTTGTTATCAATTCGTTCAAAGTTCATACTCGTGGTTCAGAGTTGCTCGAGCAAATTGCAAGCAAGCAAGCTCAGATCTCAACTCCCCACTTGATATGCTCCTAAAACACCAAAAGGACAAGCTCAGAGTCCATACCCATGGTTCAAAGTTGTCAGGTAAGTTCAGAACTCAACTCACCATTCGACCTGCTCTAGAAACTTGTCATGGACCTTTTCGGAGTCCATACTTGTGGTTCAGAGTTGCTTTAGCAACTTTCAAGCAAGCAAGCTTAGAGATCAACTCGCCACTCGATCTGCTCCTGAAACACCAAAAGGACAAATTCAAAAGTCATACCCATGGCGCGAAGTTTCTTTAGCAACTTATAACCAAGCAAGTTCAGAAGTCAACTCACCATTCGATATGCTCCTAAAACTTTTTCAACCCGTTCGGAGTCCATACTCATGGTTCATAGTTGCTCTAGCAACTTCCAAGAAAGCAAGCTCAGAGCTCAACTTTCCACTTAATCTGCTCTTGAAACACCAAAAGGACAAGTTCAGAGTCTATACCCATGGGTCGGAGTTGCTCTAGCTGCTTGCAACAAAGCAAGTTCATAGCTCAACTCACCATTCCATCTGCTCCTGAAACTCATTATCAACCTGTTCAGAGTTCATACTCGTGGTTCAGTGTTGTTCTAACAACTTACAACATGCAAGCTCATAACTCAACTCGCCATTCGAGATGCTCCAAAAACGCTAAAAGAACAAGGTTCGGGTCCAACCCAAATGCTACTCCATCGACTTACCACAACGTGGACATGAGAGATCCAACTATCTATTAGAGCTGCCCTAGCTATTCTAAGACAAAAGAACTACTACTCAAAGGGAACAAGAGATAATACTCGAACACTTCGAAGATTTTTATTTCAACGATATCTCATCACAAGTTCCAAAGAGTACATCAAAAGCAAGCTCAACGATGGTCTACTGGCCTCCCTCAAAGTCATCGCCACTCCCTCGAGGCAAGGGGATGTTCTGCCTGAGAGACACTTATAGCTTATGGCCCCCTCTCGCCACGAGGGAACCCCCTCGATCTCTTGAATGATCTGAAGGAAGTATCATGCCTGTAGGTTGAGTCTGAGTTGCACGACCACGAACACATGTGATCGCCTCAATTGAAGCAACATATAGCAAACCAGATACCCCATTCTGGGCATCTCCCAGATTCCTCGAGGTCCCTTGCAAACGTAAGGCTACTTTGTTGAATGACCTCCCTTGATTTATCTCATCACAAGAGCAAGAAGTTCTCCTAGTCCGAGTCATCTTAAGTAGTCGCTTTAGCCGAAGGATCTCTACTTCCTGCTCGACATGCCTCACCTTGAGCTGAGCATCCTTGATCCTAATCTACCAACGGACCATACGAGTGTGTGTCGAACAGTTCGGATTAGCCTCGCTAGAATGGTCGGGGACAGTCCCTTTTAGATAAGCAACCTCCAAGCTCTTCTTAAACTCATCCTTCTCAGTTGTAGCCGCAAGTAAATAGTGACGAAATTTGATCTTTAAGTCCCTTTTCGATGGTCGCTCCCACAAGAGGGACCTCTCCCCTGTATAAACCTCTCTCCACTTCGAGGGGAAGTGTCTCGCATAGTCTGTCACAAAGACGCTTGACTTCAACATTCCTCTTGGTTAGAACTATCTTCAAGTGAGCAAGCTCCCCTTCTGCCCTGGACAACCTCTCCCGCAAACAAGTAAATCTCAGCTCCGCCACTTGCAACTTGATACAGAGGTGGGCAATCTTACTGTCTCGAGAGTCTCCCCGTTGTATTCGACGATCTGTCAAAGGGAGATAACATGAGGTCACTATGGTGATAGCAAACAGAACCACAAGGATAATAATACTCAAGAGTTCAACACCAACACATCAAAGATAATTATCAACTAAGAAAACCACAAGTGTTGAACACAAAGACAGTTTTCATTCATTCAAAAGGGGAAGATATATCAAGCAATGGACAGTGCGCTATTAGGCACATACAAAAAAAAGTAGTTAGGGATCCACCTCAGTAGATGAAGTAGGAGGAGAGGAATTCTTTACGACTTCCTTCCACTTTGCTCATGCATCTCCTTCAGAGCCCCTCGCGCCCACGGCTGCTATCTTTCTCCACATCATCTCCTCATCCTCCTTATCCTCCATATCCTCCTCATCCCCCGGTATCAGCTCCTCTCCTGGTTGCAGGCCCAAATCGTACCCATGACCATCAAAGTGGGGGACATGCTTGATGACGTCCTGAATGGCCTTGCGGTAGGAATTCTTATTGTTGACAAATATGTGGTCCTCCACCTCGGCTTTAACACGAGTGATTACGTCTTCCTTCACCTGATCGCCTCCTCCTCCTTTCTCTTAATCTCCGCCTCAAGTTGAACAACCCACTCGCCAAGGGTCTCCCTTCGAAACTCGACCACCTCCCAAGCCATCACAGCCTTCGCCTTCTCTGAGTTGGCCTTATTGATCAGCGACCCCCAGCACTTATCATCCTCTGCTACCTAATTAAACTTGTTGCTAAGGTGGCAGTTGATCTACAAAAAGAAGACAAAGAACTTTAGAACTTTGAAAAAATATACAAGAGCTTCAAAAAAAATGTACAAGAGAAACAAAACTACTATACTCACTGACATGTTGGCCAGAGCCAACTCCAAGGAAGACGAGCCATGTCCCTCCGTGACCATCCTAGCACTGTCCTTTGGGGTCAAGGGATGTCAGATAGCCTCCATATAGCTATCCTTATCCCCAAGAAAGTCGTCATGCAGCTTAATGGTCTAGCTGGGGGTGTAGACAGACTTAAGCTTGTCGGGGAGGCTCGTCTCGGCTGTAGCGGGCATGGGAGCACAGATGCCACCCTAAGGTGTGACTTTTAGAAGACGCCTGAGGTGAGCCCATATCTGCTGCAGCGGTAGAGGTCGAGGAGCTCATAGTCACCTTTGCGCTCCCTGCACTGTCTACTTCCTGTTCTTCCCCTCGGGCACTTTGGAGTTGAGCCCGGTGCACTTTGCCATGATCGCAACGAGATCCATACCCTCAAGCTCTGCCGAAAGAAATAAGGAAGACATTAGAATGAGGAATAAACATAAGGAAATAAGATACTAAACACTTAAGCAAATAAAAGCTAAAGTCATACTATCGAGCTCAACACCCCCCCCCCCCTCTCACGTGCGCGTGCAAGAGATACTCCTCAATGATCTGCCTCCATTTCAGCAGCTTCAGCTTAAGGAGGTCTTCACACAACTTCTTCTCAACCTCACTCAACACTATATCTGCCCTCACACTTTTGGGGACAACAATCTACCATTTAGTCAAGATCCCCTACAGCTCCAGAATACGCACTATAACGAACTTCTCATTCCAGAATTTGATCGAATCTGGGACCTCAATCAACTTCACTCCTGCAGGAAGGTGAGGTAGAAACGGAACTCCAACTTGCTTTTTTGGTGGAGCATGAAGAGCACTCTAAGTACTCCCAATTTCGGTGCAGCGCCCATATTCTGACACTATAGGATAAAGGTGTTCACCGTCCTCCACATATTTTGCACAAACTGTACCGGACTAATCGTATACCACCTCAAGTCCTCCTTGACGAAAGGGTGTGTCGGGAAACGAAGCCCATAATGGAAGGAATCAAAGGAAAAGAAACAACACTCGTTGAGAAGCGTTGAGCACACCCTAACTCCTGGGTTAAGCAGAATAAGCTCATACTAGGAGGGGCTCTCGAAAGCATCTCTAATTTGATGAGGATCCGCTCAGACAAGATATTCGAGATAAAATCAGCCTCAGTCACCTCATGATACTCTGGATCCTCGTATTGAAGATCGTGCTCAAATAGATCACCCAAATCTTCTAAGGACTGTCGAATACGGGTAAGACCCGTAAGAGGGCCGGGTATCTCCCAAACTTGCCCGCTCTCCTATCCTCCTCTACAATCGTCTCTACCTTCACCAAAGACCGCTCCGCTAGCCCACTTTCCTTTCTCTCTTCTAATGGATTGAGAAGTGGTCACTTCTTTTACATATCACTGGGAAGAAGAAACTTCTTTTACAGATCGCTGGGAAGAAGAGGAGGAGTTGACATGAATCGAGCCATCTTATAATTTAATATAATTTACCTGAGTTGATCCGTACGGTCGGAAAGTTTGCCGGAGAATGGAAAAAAATTGCCAAAGAATATTCTAAAGATAGAAAGAGCCGAGAGGATAGAGAAAGTAAAGTTAAAGAATGAAATTGAGAGAGAGGATGTGAAGGGAAGGACTTATAGCGAGGGAAGGTAGTCGGGTTCTCGACCGTTGGGCTCCCGATAGTTAGGAAAACCCAACCACCCCAAGCAAAAAAACAAAAAACAAAAAAATGGGGGGGGGGGGGAGTTAATTAGTCAACGCTGGCCCCGAAGCACCCTACCCGGTGCACACACCGGGTAGTATGCAGATTTCATCGAATGGTGGCCATTAGATCTCCTCGCAATGCATGCACCTCTTGATGAACAATTGTGATGGTGTCAAAGTTCGAGTCGATGCTCACGTAAGGTAGCTCCCCTTTGGAGCGCATCTGGGCCCTTTGATCTCCTCGACGCGTGCGGTCAATTGAATTGACACTTCAGATCTCGCCACGTCATCAAGTATGGTTTAATTGTTTTTAATTTTCTATATTTAATTATTAATTCAGATTAAATAAATAAAATTTTCAAAAAAAATAAAAATATCTGATTAATTAATTAAAATTTTCTAAAAAATAATTATAAATTGAGAAAAATATTAAAATATTCCAAAAATAATTATAAATGTAGAATAATGAATTAAAAATCGAAAATTAACTATAGAAATCGAGAAATTGATTAACAAATTCGAAAATAATTAAAAACTAGAAAAAACCACAAAGTTCACAAAAATTTCAGAAAATTTTGAGAATAATTTTGGGTACTTTATAAAGTCAGAGCATCTCCGTTGAACCCTGAGTAAGGTTCATACTTCCTTGAAAGCTCTGATAAGTACTGTAAATGATTCTAATTAAACGAACTGCTGCCTGAAGACTGTGACCTAAAGCTCTTAGGGCCAAAACGGTAAAATTTAGTAGATACAGGCCCGTAAGAGGAGGTTGGGTCTCTTTCAAACCGAACAACCCAAAATAGGCTTATTGTACTGATTTGCCCAACATGAACAAGTTCAGGTTTATCCAAAGTTGCCATCTTTAATTCTCTATTCCAATAAAAACAACTTCTATCTTTTCATAAAGAATAAAGTCAACCACCAATATCTCTTTATCAGACAAAAGTAACAAACTCTATCTCTTCATACAAAAAAAGGATCATCAACTTTATTAAAACATCGGGAAGTGGAGATAAATTCAATATCTTAAAACTGGCCCCCTAGCGACAATAAATACCCTATTATCTCTTTAGAAATAAGGTAATCACAATTTTTGCTCACAAAACTCTTCATATATCCTCAGTTATTTTACTTGGGCATCGGAGGGTCTATCACGGGGGCCAAACCCGGTGTTTCAGGCTATTTTGCTTGTCAGAGTCAAGAATAGTTTACGGTCATCAACACTAGCGAAAAATCAAAAATTAGATATTTTATTATTTTCCATGAAGAACTCACAATATTTATTTGCTTCCACACAAAACGGCATTATTGAATATATAGAGGAAGAGAGAGTTAGTTGGACATAGTTAACATTGTTCATATTATTCAAATCATTGTGTGACAACACAAACAAATTATGCCTATTATATCTATTATCTATTACTACATTTAAAAGTAGAAGTTTGCCATATTTCTAAAAGATTTATTCTGTCAATTTAACTCTCAACTGTTGATTTTTAATCATAATAAAAATACTAAACTATAAACATGATTTTAAACAGTTAAGAAAAGAAAATTAAATTTTGGAGTCAAAAGTATGAAAGAACATAACAATTAAATTCTGCTCGATAAAATAAAATTTAAAATAAAAAGATTATATTAAATTTGTCAATAAATTAAAAATAAAATAAAGTATGTAAAATGAGGACTCCACACAAAATGTAATATTTTCTTATGCATACTGAATCTCCACTAATGAGAACTGCACATATAATTTTGAATACGCAGATAGAGTCATAGGACTCTAGCCGAAAACTTTATTAATAAGAAATTAATACAAGATATCAAATACAAATCGTTGAGAAAATTTTACAAGATGTAAAACAGGCACAGAGAACGAAAGAGAAAGCAACACAACATAGCCAAGTACAGAGCACCGAGCAATACAAATCAAAGTCGTACAGCTAATTGAAAACACCAAAACAGCACCGTGCTGGGGGAGACTCGGGCAAAAAAAAGACGATCAACCACTAAAGCAAGCAGAGGAGACTATGGTCCGACCGCGAGAGGGGAGAGAAGGTACGTCCACCCGTACGCTGGGAAAACACAAGCTCCGACGATACAACGGCAGAAAATAGCGGTAGACAGGAGCCCAAGACAGACAGACTCGCTACCTGAAGCAAAGCAAAGACCACCAAGGCCACACAGTCCCCGCTCAGCAACAGCTGAAAAGTATCTCCGGAACCACTGGAACACAGACAACAGGGTTGAGTACACCGAGAACGAAAAGGCCAACAGCAGACTAATTAGTTGCGAAGACAAAATAAAGAGAGTCCACACATGAGCAGAGCACAGAAGAGGAAGTCCCTCCACAATACCAAGCAGTAGATAAAACAGAAGCCAAAAAATAGAGCTCACAAAAGAAAAGGAACATCCCCACCGTGACTGAAGCAACAAAAGAAACGAAGAGAAAGAAACTAAACATCCGCTGGGGATAACCAGCGGACTAATAACCAGAACACAAAAGTAGCCAAGATAAAGTCACAGCCAGACGCATTAAAAATAGCATTAAGGAAAAAAGAAGCTAAAAAAACACAAGCAAAAGAGGGCTGATAGGCAACCGACGCAATCCGGCTGGAGAAGTCTGCCGGCAAGAGGGAGTGAGGGACCCGAGCAAACGCTCAGAAAAAATACGTTCGAAGGCTCCCTCACCACATCCACAACTGGAACAACCTGTATGCAACCTCGTAACTAATAAGATGGAGGCAGAAAAGAGGCTAGTTGAACCAAACAGCCAAGAGCACACCTCAATCACCAGAAAAGTAAAGATGAAAATAATAATAAAAAATGCACAACATAGCAGGAGATGATAGCAGCCAAACATTAACACTGCAAAAGATACCCAAAATGGGCAATTGAACCACTGGAGCCCCAAAAATACACAGACTAAGGCAAAATAAAAACTAAAACCAGTAAGTAAAGAACAAGATAGTAAGGAACTCCTCAATCTATAGGGATAAGAACTCCTCCGAGCGATCGGAGAAACACAAAAAGTATCTTGGACCATGCCATTAACCTTCGGGCTGCAAAAGAAAACACCAGGAAACAAAAAGTGAGAGAAGAGGGGTAATAACTATGGATAATAAGAGAAAACAGAAAATAACTTTAAGGTGGAAGAAAATTATAAAGACGACGGATGTGAGCTCCCTCTTCAATGCGGTGAAGATTAAGGGCTCCCACTTTAACTAAAGATAAGGAGGATGACCAATACTTAGTAAGATGGATGAAATCGATGATGAGATTGTCGGTAGATTTGGAAATGTGCTTGAAAATTCGTTGATTCCTTTCTTTCCAAATAACCCATGTGATCACTATTACGGAGAGATCCCAAGAGTTACAAAACCTTTTTTAACAGAAGAAGTCCTTTAATCTGTCCAGCAAGACCAGATTGAGGGTGGGAGAGAGGGGACGTGCCAAGCATACAAACAAATCTGCCACGAGGGCCGGATGACACTACAATTTAAGAACAGGTGATTCACATCTTCAAAATCGATCAGGCAAAACGAACACAATTGACCGATGGCTAAGTTCATTTTGTTAAGAATCTCAACCATTAAAAGATTGTTGTTAATAGCCAACCAGGTGAGTATTTTAACTTTTAGAGGAGCACAACATTTCCAAACAATCTTGGCGTATAGAGAATATACTCCACCGTCATTAAGAAAATTGTAAAACAATTTCATTGAGAATGAGCCTGAGGAGGTCCATCTTCATCGAAAGTCGTCACTGGAATGCCACGCGTAGTTGGATAAGCAATTCAGGAGATGGTCGAGTTCAAGAGCAAGGGGAGGAGAGAGAGGTGACGAGAAAGTAATATTCCAATCCATATGGCCATTAGTAATCAAGATATAATCTCTAACTAAGGCATTAGGGTTGGAGACCAATTGGAAAAGATTAGGGAACAAAAAGGCAATCTTGTGATTGCCGATCCAAAGATCGGTCCCTATCGCACAAACGTGTAGAATGCTACACTTAAAAGGGGCCACCACTTTCCACACACCATTCCAGAACGGAGAAGCTGCTGTGGAGAGAGTAGGATGAAACTCCCATACCTTGTGGCGAGAATGGCATTTTTTAGAGATGACACGGGACCAGGAAGTGCGGTCATCCTTTAACATTTTCCATAACCACCTACCCATAAGAGCTAAGTTCTGATTTATGAGATTAAGAACGCCCAATCCACCAGCAGACTTAGATGAGCAAACTATCTTCCAGTTGCAGAGGTGAGTTCCTGCCTTATAAGAATCAGAGCCCGACCTGAAAAAGTTTCTTCGGATCTGATCAATCCTTTGAATAACCCAGGACGGAACATAGAAAAAGGACATCATGTATAAGGGAATAGACGATAGAACATAATTAACCAGAATCAACCTCCCTCCTCTAGAAAGTTGTCTATAATTGAAACTGCAAAAAAAGATGTAAACCAAATTAATGCAGATTTGAATTAAATGAACTAATCTTTAATCTTTAATCTTTAATCTCTAATCTCTAATATTATAATGGGAGAAGCCCTTAGTGTCATTTGTAAATATACCACTTTATTTGTAAATCTACCACTTTACGAGTATTGTACGTGCAACTCAAACTCTCCCATTATACACTTTATTTAAATCTACAAATTTACGTGCATTACACGTATAACTCAAACTCTCTCATTATACTTTTTATATTACTTTAAAAAATATGTAATTATTAACACGTGCTATGTTATATTACTTTAAAAACTATATATTGATTAAAACGTGCATCACACGTGTTAACTACTAGTAATAAGTAAACCAATTATTGGATGGAAAATGAAAGTAACATAAACGAAAATGGAAAAAATAAAAACATACAATGAATAAACCAAATCAAAATCAAGCATGCACCTCCTTGTCTATAAAAGAAAAGACAATGAAAACCAGTGAATGCTTAATAACGGAAGTAATATCTAAGTAATCTATAAAAGTTGTGCATCCATAAAGATTATTTTTCTTATGGTAATAAAATTTCCACAAATATGTGTTGACCACAATATTTGATTTTGATGTTTGACCCCATGTACAATAATGAGCTAATATATATAAGACTCTGCAAGTATTATAATTATATATAGCCAGTGTAAAAGGATCGATCTTGAATGGATCATGCAATAAAACAAGATTAATATGAGGCTGGAAGGAATGCAACATACATCGTAAAGATATCATTTAACAAGCATATGTGAAGTCATCTCTGTGGAAACTTTAGTATACAAAATTCGCAAGAGAATTTTGTATACTTAAGTGGTTTGTTACAATGTTGAAGGTGGTTTGTTTTTTCATTTTATTGAGATAAGATATTGGCTTAAAAATATTTCCACAAATTTTTATGCATTTAAATGTTCATGTATATGATAAAAAAAATATTATTACACATCATATCTTTAAATTTTGTAATATTTAAAATTAGTTTGAATTTATTATGGATTACTAAATGACTATGGCTGCAAGTGTCAATGTGGTTCACTGTTGTTGCTGCTAATTTATGTGTGGGAGCAAACAAATATGTGAATTATTTTAATGAAAACAATAAAAATCTAACCTTTTACTTTGTTTGATGTTAACCATCAGAAATTGTTGCTGACTCTGAGATCTGATTTGTCAGGGACATATGTGATCGCTTTCGTTGACCTATAAAACAGTCTGAAACACCGAGGTTGGCCCCGACGACAGACCCTCTGACGCGCAAGTTAGAAAACTCAGAAGATATGAGAGTTTTGAGGGTGAAATTTTCAATTACCTCATTTTTGAATAGGTCAAAAGGTATATACAGTCGCGGGGGGGGGGGGGGGGGGGGGGGGGGGGGGGGGGGGGGGGGGGGGGAGGCAGTTTCAATATATGAGATTTATCTCTACTTCCAGGTATTATGATAAGGTTGGCTATCTTCTCCCATATAAAAAGATCCAGTTAGAACTCTTCTCTTTATAAAGATATAGAGTTTTCAATCTCTCTTATGCATGGAGATATATAAGTCGTTACCCTCTAGAGATAGAGATTTAAACTAGGTTGCTAAGATAAACATGGACTCATTTGCGTTAGGGCTATTGGTAGCCCCTCACTGCAGGCCGAATAGGGTTGATGGGCCTAAAAATGGCCGAACCCCCTATGCCCGACCTGAATGAGCAAAATTCACTATTTTACAATTGAGAGCTTTAAAATTTGAATTTTTTCCCAAACTGTCCCACTTTTTGAAAGTTTTTCCCAACTGCCCTATTTTTTTTCCCAAACCACCTCACTCGGTTTTCGAAAAAACGAGTTTGATTAAATACAACTCGGTTTTTCGAAAACTAAGTGTGGTTTTTGGAAAATCAAAGACTAACACTCACTTTTCGAAAAGCCGACTTGGTTTTAACCAAACTTGGTTTTTTGAAAACCGAGTGTCGATTGGGGGAGATTTTAGTGCAGATCTGATTTCGACACTTCACTTTTATTCACTCTCTCTGTTCTACACTTCTTCTCCTATGAAACCCAACGAAAATCTCGATTTTTTTTGTTGATTTACCCATCAAATTGGTCAGTTAATCCAAAAGAAACTCTTATCTTTCATCTCCTTTTGATTTTTCCCCAATCTCATATACAAATTTCAACCTTTTCGTAAACCCTAAAACCCTAAACCCAAATATCCTTGATTTTGTTGGATGTATAGGTATATTCTCATTATAATAGGATAATATTGTGTATATTATTCTATGGGGCAACACGGGTTTACACGTGTTATGTTTTAATATTGGAACGGGTTGAGTGGGCTAAAAGCCCAGTACCCTAAACCCAGTCTAATCTCTATATAAGCTGGTCTAGAGGTAGTGCCCTGCGATATTCCAATACTGATAAACAGGGTATAATATCTTAAGCGGCTAGAGATTAACCTAACCCTAATTTCCCCAAATCAGTATTAACAATCTTAAGATATTAGTCATCTTCTACCTCTGGCCTTCGCCGTGTCCGACCAAGACTGTCGACGCCGTCACCGTCGCTGATCCAGATCACCGTTGTCACGATCTCAAAGGCTGTCGCCGTCGCTGATCCCGATCTTAGCCGCCGTCGAGGATCTTGATCGCAGTCGCCGTCGAGGACCTTGATCGCTGCGCCGTTGCGATCCCGCTCGCCGCAGCCGTCGTGATCCAGTCGCCGCCGTCGCCGTTCTGGGGCTTGATCAGATCGATTTGGTCTTCCATTGCTGTTGGATCTAGGGTTTGATCAGATCGAATCAAAGGGGCTGTTCTTCTCTGCTGCTTGAGTTTGGGGGTTTGGTCAGATCAGATCATTTTCTTGATTCGCTGTGTGCTCTCCAGATTTGGTCCATTCTAAACTCAGTTATTTTTCTGTTTAATAAATCACATAAGTAGTAACTATTTAGAAAGAACTCTCTATTGTTGGGAATCTATTGTTTATTCCTCTGTGATGGAAAAACATAGTCGTCCGTACGAGGTTCCCAAATTAGAGGGATTCAGTAGTGCTGAGTTTAATAGTTGGAAAAGAAAAGCCCAATACGGGATGAAATTCATGAAAATATTCTATACATGTCAAACAACATATGATGAGTGTGTTGAAGATGTTGACGATGCAACATGGGTAACTGATGAAGACTTATGTAGAGAGTTCTTATTGAACAGCATATCAGATCGCCTTGCAGACGTGTATATGAAATATGAAACTGCTAAACAAATTTGGGATAATCTACTAGATGAATTTAAGAAAGAAGAGAAAGTTTCTAAGGCACATCTAGTTGATAAGTTCATGGGTTTCACCTTTAAAGAAGAAAATGCAATCCTTCCTCAGGTAACAGATTTAGAAAATCTGGTAGGGAAACTAAAAACTGAAAACATTACTGTGTGTGATGAGTTCCTTACTGGAGCAATAATCTATAAGTTACCTGCTTCGTGGCTATCTTTTAAGACTGAGATGTATAGGTTGCCTGAACAAATTAAACTTGCACATCTAAAACGTTGCATCAAAGTTGAAGATGAGACTAGAACTAGGATGAATTTGGAATTGGTTAATAAACAACTTTCTACTGCTAATCTGTTAACCAATACCAAACGCACTCCTAAGTTCAAGAAGAACACCTTTAATTTTAAAGGTGAACCAACTAAGTTAGAAGTCACGAAGAAAATTGCTAAAAGGAAAGGGAAATGCTACAACTGCAGAAAGTGGGGACATCATGCTTCTGAGTGCAGGCTACCCAAAGTGGAACAACCCAACATGGAAAAGGTGAACTTGTTGGAGGGGAAAACTGAGCCCACCAATTTTCTTTGTGTTGTTGGTGATGTAAAGGCCAGTACCTCTGCTAGTTGGTTGTTGG
The DNA here is from genome assembly GCA_017893485.1 of Hemerocallis citrina. Taxonomy (NCBI): domain Eukaryota; kingdom Viridiplantae; phylum Streptophyta; class Magnoliopsida; order Asparagales; family Asphodelaceae; genus Hemerocallis; species Hemerocallis citrina. The sequence goes on along the minus strand of CM030361.1, from coordinate 212,737,084 downwards.
ACTCGGGAGCCACCTGTCATGCTTGCAACGATGAGACCCTACTATCTGATCTGAGAGCTGCAAATGAATCAGTTTCAATGGCAAATGGAGAATCAGTGAAGGTGCTTCAGACCGGGACAGCGAATCTCAGTCTCTCCTCAGGTAAAACTTTAATTTTACAAAATGTTAAATATGTACCTGCTTTAGCTAAGAACTTGATCTCTATTAGCTTACTAAATCATGCTGGTATGGTTGTTACTATGATTAGTGGTAAAGCTATCTTGTCTGTAAATTCTTTTTATTTTGGTTGTGCTTATTTAGTTAATGGCATGTTCAGAATTAGTTTAGCAGATGAAGTAATCAACAATATTAGTTCCAAATTGTGTAGTCCACATACATGGCATAATAGGCTGGGACATGTGAACTATGTTAAGATTCTTAATGTTGCTAAAACTTTTAACTTGCCGATTGACACATCCATTAAAGGTGACAAATGTGAAGTGTGTGCTCAAACAAAGATAACTAGAAGACCTTTTCGTACCGTCTCTAGGAGCACACAACTACTTGAGTTGATACATTCTGACATATGTGATTTCAAGAGTTTTATGACACAAGGAGGTCGGAAGTACTTAATCACCTTTATAGATGATTACTCTAGATATTGTCACATTTATCTGTTAAAAACTAAGGATGAAGCACTAGAAAAATTCAAAGAATTTAAGGACCGTGTTGAGAATCAGTTAGATGCTAAAATTAAAAGATTTAGATCAGATAGAGGTGGCGAATATGTTTCATTAGGATTCAGAGAATTTTGTAACTCACATGGAATCATAGCAGAAACTACAGCACCCTACTCACCACAGTCAAATGGTATCGCCGAAAGAAAGAATCGAACACTCACAGAGATGTTGAATTCTATGTTATTGACTGCTGGATTACCTTCACAATTTTGGGGTGAGGCTGTATTAACTGCTAATAATATTTTGAACATGTTGCCACACTCTAAGTTACCTGCTACACCGTATGAATTGTGGCATAAACACACACCTAATTTTAATAAATTAAGAACATGGGGCTGTATTGCTTTTGTTAGGATACCTGACCCTAGAAGGCCTAAAGTGGGACCTCGAACAAATACGTGTGTGTATTTGGGTAGTGCAGTTGATAGTGCTGCAGACAGATTTTTAGATCTATCTCTCAACAAAATAATAGAATCAAGAGATGCAGAATTCTTTGAAGATATGTTCATCAAAGATAAAGGCATCTCATTATCTGAACCTGCAGACACAAGGAATGATTCACAACAGGAATCTAGATATACTTCAACTGACACTGAACCCTCACATAATGTTGAATTAAGAAGACTCTCTACAAGAGATAAAACACCTAGAACCTATGGTGATGACTTCGTGACATATGCACTAGCAGCTGACCCTGTTAGTGTTAAGGAAGCCTTAAGGTCTAGGGATGGTTTGCTTTGGAAAGAAGCAATTGATGATGAAATGGATTCTTTATTGCAGAACAACACTTGGGAATTGGTTAATTTGCCAGTAGGGGCTAAAACTATAGGAAGCAAGTGGGTTTTGAAGAAGAAACTTAATCCTGATGGAACTGTAGCTAAGTATAAAGCACGCTTAGTAGCTAAAGGTTATACTCAACAAAGTGGGGTGGATTATTTTGATGTTTATTCACCAGTTTGCCACATTGCTACAATAAGGATTCTTCTAGCCATAGCATCTATTGAAAAATTTGTTATTCATCAAATGGATGTTAAGACTGCTTTCCTAAACGGTGACCTCAATGAAGAAATCTATATGAATCAACCTGAAGGTTTTGTACTTAAAGGTTCAGAACATAAGGTCTGCAAATTAATTAAATCTTTGTATGGTCTAAAACAAGCACCAAAATTGTGGCATGAAAAATTCGATAAAACAATAAAGAGCTTAGGTTTTGAATCTAGTAATTCTGACAAATGCCTTTATTATCGTGATGAATCGAATAAAATTGTCATTATTTGCTTGTATGTTGATGACTTGCTAGTTGTTGGAAGTGACCTCTCTATTGTTATAGAAGTCAAAACCATGCTATCCAAACAATTCAATATGAAAGACCTGGGTGTTGTGGACACCATATTGGGTATGAGAGTGGGCTTTAGAAGGCAAGGAATAACCCTTAGCCAATCCCACTATATTAAAAGTGTGTTGAAGGACTGGGGATACAGTGATTGCAAAAGGTTTAATACACCTTATGATAATACCAAAAAGTTGACACCTAACGATGGTGCAACAGTGAGACAGTTAGATTACTCTAAACTTATTGGGAGTCTCATGTATGCAATGACATGCACCAGACCTGACATAGCCTTTGCGATAGGCATGCTGAGCAGGTTCACTAGCAATCCTAGTCAATTACACTGGAATGCCCTTGAGAGGCTACTGGGATACCTAAACGGTACCCAAGAGTTTGCTTTGTGCTACTCTGGTTATCCTTCAGTACTAGAGGGATACTCTGATGCATCGTGGTGCTCAGGAAATGGTGACAGTAGGTCCACTAGTGGTTATGTGTTTACACTAGGAGGAGCAGCTGTGTCATGGAAATCTAAAAGACAACCTGGTCTTGCCTTTTCATCCATGGAGTCAGAACTCTTTGCGCTATCTTCTGCTAGTGAAGAAGCGGAATGGATAAAAGAGCTATTGTTAGATATTCCTTTGAGAAGGTTTAGAGTAACCACTCTCAGTCTTTATTGTGATAATCAAGCTGCAAATATTGTAGCTAACAACACTCTCTACAATGGTAAGAGACGTGTTGTGAGCCTTAGACAGGCCAAGTTGAACTATCTCATTAAACAAGGGACAATTGCCCTTATTGATGTACGATCAGAAAAGAATGTGGCTGATGCCTTTACAAAAGGACTAAGTAGAGATCTAATTATCAAAACTGTGGGGGAAATGGGGTTAAAAACTTTTGAGGATAAGTTTTAACACCCTAGTTATTTTGATAAATTAGAATCCAAAGTTGAGAGCCATAGAGTAGTTCAAACTTTAAGCATCAACCTTGACAGTTGACATGCTTTAGATAATTAGAAAAGTTCTATGTATTTATTGTTGATATATAACTTCATTCCAAATTTGATGATGTTATATATGTTTCAAAACTTACATAAAATTATCTTTTATTCCAAAAGAAAGCATGAAAATTTGTCGATGTGTTTCCGATGTTTAGAACTGTTGTTATATCATTCCAACTTTGATGATATATCTCTTTTATGGGGTTTATGTTTCATTCCAATCTTGATGATTCAGAACTTAACCATAATTGATCTAACAATTCTATCATTCCAACATGAAACACAGTATAGTTCTTGTGTAGAAACTATAATAGTTCTTGTACTTTATTTTGATAAAGATACTTGATTGTGATGCTTATGATGTACCTTTGCATATCTATGTTGAATTGTACTAAGTTCTTTAGCATGAACTAGATACTCTTATACATTTCATTTGAACTCTAAGAGAAGCGACTCATGAGATTTCTATGTGTTATGTTTAAAACAGATGGCAGCAAAGGCAATGGAAATGAATCAGTCAACTTTGATTTTGAGAATGATGATTTGCTCGATATGGAGGAGTAGACACAAAAGAACTCGCAAGATTTGTTTGTCAATTGCTTGGAGAAACTTCTATTTCAAGTTTAAGACTCTTTATTTGATTGAGCTTAAAACTTTTCGTTTATTTTGAAGTTTATTGTTTGGTTGACTTGAGATTATGATTTTGCTTTGTTGGTTTAGTCTTTGTGAACTATTCATTTATGGTTTAGAACTATTTGATTATTTTGGTTTAGTCATATTTGAACTATTCAAGTTATAATTGATTTAGTCTATGATCCATGTTCTTTATGATTCAATAATGTTTGAATTTTTGTGATCCAATATTATAACATTGCTTAGCCTAATATACTGAGAATATAGGAGGAGATTGTTGGATGTATAGGTATATTCTCATTATAATAGGATAATATTGTGTATATTATTCTATGGGGCAACACGGGTTTACACGTGTTATGTTTTAATATTGGAACGGGTTGAGTGGGCTAAAAGCCCAGTACCCTAAACCCAGTCTAATCTCTATATAAGCTGGTCTAGAGGTAGTGCCCTGCGATATTCCAATACTGATAAACAGGGTATAATATCTTAAGCGGCTAGAGATTAACCTAACCCTAATTTCCCCAAATCAGTATTAACAGATTTTACTATTTTTTTGCATTTGGAGGTGAAGATTGTGGTGAAGACTGTGATTGGGGGAGATTCTCCTACTCGAATGGTATATTTCTCAAGTTTTTGCCATATTAATTTTGTGTTAATTTTGGAAGGATAATATTGAATGTGAATTTTGGAAGAGTAATTTTGGAAGAGATTCTCCTAATAGGTTATAACAATGTAGGTTATAACAATTTTAGTTTCAATTTTGGTTTCAATTTTAGTTGATTTGAACACTTACTTAAGCAAAATAACAATGTAGGTTATATATATAGGTTATATATTTTGGTGTAGTTAATAACATTTTTTTTAAGTTGTAGTGATTTTTCTTTTACTGTAAATGGCCCGAACAATGGGGAACGTGGAGGAAGGAGAGAGTAGTAAACCTCCTTGTGGCGATGGACCACATACTTCTTTTGGGCCACCTCCTCGCGGTGGACGTGGACGTGGTTGTGGTCATGGTCATGGTCATACCGAGGGTACTGATGTAAGTTATTAATTATTTATATACGATTAGTTTGATTATCATACACTAAAATGAAATTTCGGTCTATTTATGTAAATGTTATTGTTATGTAGGTTCCAACCAATCCAGATGAGGCGGACACTTCTTCTTCAGTCACTTCTTCATCTTATATTCCTTCTGGAGGCCCAGGTCCCCTCGACCCTTCACTCCCCACTCTTCAACCGATGCATCGTTCGCAGGATGTGTGGAACGGTGAGCCTAAGGAGTGTAGATTTAGGGCGGGTCATCCACTATTTATGCACCCACGCTATAATTTTGGTCTTTTTCCGCAATGCCTTTCTACCAATTTTACTGAAGAAATTGGTAGCGAAATAACACATACAATAACGATGATATGCATTAGGTTCGTTCCAAGATCCATTTTGCAAATCCATAGCAGACAATATACCAGCATGACGATCAGAGATAAACCACAACTCTGTGCGATCGGTGACAAAATATCGAATGTAACTCATGAACCATGTCCACGTATTTATACTCTCTCTATCAACTAATACAAATACAAATGGAAATAAACAATCATTCGCATATGGGAAAATAGCAATTAACAAACAACCATTGTACTTACCGTACAAGTGAGTTCCGTCAACACTAATAACAGGTCTGCAAGACTTGAAACATTCAATCGAAGGACCAAATGCCCAAAATACTCCCTTGAATGTTTCCTCGCTAGGACTAGACTGATATTTATCCCAGTGGATAATAATTCCTGAATTTGCTGCTTGAATTGCTGATAGTAGAAAAAGCAACTTCGTGTATGCTTCTTTGAAGGTACCGAACAACCTCTCAATTGCCTTTTGTTTTGCAAGCCAAACTTTTTTATATGAAATCTGATAATTAGATTGTACTTTCACTATCTCAATAATAGTCCGTGGTGTTAAACCTATCTCAGACTTCACCACACAACTTCACAGCCTGCTGAATCGACTCTTTACTTACAAACTCATGTCCAATATACAATTCGTCTACATTGGATGAACCAGACAACTCTTGTGGAACTTGATATACTCTAGCACCTTGTGTCATCTCCTCGGTAACATGAGCGTTAACATTGATATAGCTATCAGTAGCGCTCACTTCATTAGAACTGCTGTTCGTAGGATTTACATTTGCTACATCACCATCTTCGTCCCTATTATCATTTTCTACACTCTCATCAACTTCATTGTCTATTTCTTCCTCTTCTTCATCATCGTCTAATAAGTCGTTGTTAATGGTTGTATTTGTGAATGTGACTTCTTGTGAGGACAGTGGGATTGGTTGTGAAGTTTGAACGGGGTTAGACCTCATCTACTGTGTCGGTACTACCCATGCGAAGCTTGAACTAGGAATATCATGTGGCTGAGCATTCAAAATTTGAATTTGCTGAATATATAACTTTAATGCAGACCAAGTCCAATTAGGATCAAGTGTCCTAGCAATCATTGACTTCATAGCATTATCAGTAGATACGGGCACTGTCATAAAATACTGACCATCTCCTCTTCCTACTGCGTATCGAGCTAAAATTTTTACATTCCATTGATCCCTATCCCAATTAGTAACTTCATAAATTTTCTCAACTAATTCTGCCAATATAATGGTACGAGTTACCCAAACTATTGCAGGATCCACCGCACTATAACAACAACCGATCTCTGGATCACGAATTATTTCACCACCAAAGTATAACCAAATAGGAATCCCGTAATCCATACCTACGTATATTTATACGAATATACGAGTTATTATCTACCCACAAACAAAATCTATAAAAAATGTACAAAATAATAGGCTAATATTCATCATACATTCACAAGTTTCAAGGATATAGTCGTAGATATTTGGGTAGAAGAGTTGAAGTTGCTATCCTCTTCAAATTTATCAAAATTCTAAAATTTGGATCTTTCGAAAAATGAGTTTAGGGTTTTGAGAGTGGAAGGTGAGAGGGTTAGGAAAATATTAGTAAATATATTTAGATTGAGATGAGATTTTGTAGGTAGGAGGTCAATTTTGGGAAGTTAGGGGTTTGTTTGGTTTGGTTTTTTTCAACCGTTTTTTGGTTTTCTGAAAATATGAAAATGCCATTTTTTGTTTGGCGTGGGGTTTTTTTGGAAAACGTTTTCCAAAAACGATCAATACTGTTTTCTCATCGCTCACGAGCTCTTTTTCCTTATCTCCTTCACGCTCTCCTTCGGTCCTCCTTTTCCTTCTTCCCCAAAAACCCTAGATCTGTTTTCCAAAAACGATCAAAATACTGTTTTGAGCCTTTCGCTCACGAGCTCTTTTTCCTTCTCTCCTTCTCGCAGCCCTTCGGTCCTCTTTTTCCTTCTTCCCCAAAAACCCTAGATCTGAATATCAGATCCTCACTCGCAATCGTCTCCTCTCTTGCCATTTAACCGCACTCGCACTCGCAATCGGTGCCTCTTCTTTCCCTCTCTTTTACCTTTCTCTCCTACATCCCTGGATCTGAACCCAAAATCTTACGATTCCCACATCGATCCCAACCCATCTCTTCTTCTTTCCGCTCCTTTGCATCTCTTCTTCTTTCCGCTCCTTTGGCTTTCTCAGACTAAAACCCTAGATCTGAACCCAAAATCTACCACAACCGCTCACCGATATTTTGTTTTTCTGTAGGGATATAGTTAGATTTGTTTGATCCCCCAAATTGTTCGATAGTTTCATGGTCTGTGAAACACGAGCTGCTTGTAGAAGAAGGCGTACTCGAGCTCGGTTGAATCGAAGAAAACGTCATTTGCGTCTTGAATCCGTTGGTGACAACTTCTCTACTGCTGAAAATAAGGTAATCTATTTTTGGTTAACCATTTTTACTGTCAGATCTTCTAGGATTTTGGGATTTGAAATGATTTTATTTTTGTTCATATTCTGGGATCTGAGATGGGTCGGTGGAGAGAAATGTTTCTGTTAAATTTTTTTTTATATAAACAGAGAAAGGCAAAATGAAAATAATATTGTATTGATACCATTGATGTATAAACAGAGGGGTAAAGAGATGTTTTAGGGTACTGAGATCGGCTAACATGAAAAAAAAAAAAAATTATCAGTTTCGTAAACGTTGAATTTATATTGATACCGTTGATGTTTATAACATAGATGACTAGTAGGAAAAAACAGATGGAGGTGGATTCTGATTTTGATCTAAGTCTATGGCCGCCATCCCATGAAAAGGCGTTTGTTGATATGATGGAGGCAGCGGTAGACCTTACCCCTTTAAAAAGTTCCACATTCGATAATAGAACTTGGAAAAAATTTCAGTTTGATCTGCACGCCGTTACGCATCGAAAATATTCAATCAATCAACTACATGGCAAATACAATAGACTCCGACAGCTATGGAGGGCGTTTCGGGATGTGAAGTCGCAGAGTGGGTTAGGTTGGAATGAAGAAATCGGAACTGTTACCTGCGAGCCAGTAGTGTGGGACGCTTATGTTAAGGTTCATATACTTCATCATGAACCTATTATTATGTGATTAACATATAGTTATACTTAAACGTAAGATTAATTTACTTGTTTATCACAGTTGTAACTCAAAATTTTTTTCGTAGGCGAACCCGAGAGCAAAAGGTTTTGATGAGAAAGGATTGGCCAATTTTGATGCCTTAACCAAAATTTTTAAAAACAGTATGGCTCAAGGCACACTTGCTAGGGCTTCAACACAAATGCCCCTAAATGACGATGAGGCACGTAGGATCGATGAAGAGTTCGCCCAACATGATGTACCATATGTACTATCGGATGATGAAGGCGATGGAGCACCGGGAGGTCAGGGGTCTCGAAAAAGAAAATCTGCCAATTCAAGTGGGCGAGCAACTAAAAGCACGAAGACTTCTGGCAAGGACGATGCTATGAGTTCGATCGCGGCTGCAGCCCGCTCGAGACAACGATACTGGGCTAACCTAGCAGAAAGCCAACCCCAACCATATCAACCCCACCCACAAGCTCCACCCTCTACTTCCAATGACCCTTACTCCATGACTGAAGCCATGAGAATATTGAATTCAATGACTGGGGTCCAACCCCAACAGATGGTTAAGGCATACCATCATTTTCTAAACAACTGAGAGGGTCGTGAGGGTTTTATTGGGATGAGCGAGGAGTTTAGGTATTGGTTCATTGAGAGTCTTAGAGACTAGGGTTTTTTAGATATTATGAGTGCCCTACGATTTATTTCTATGTGCGGTAATGAGTATGTTTAATTTATGTTTACGTTTGCGGTTATGTTTATGTTTATCCATGGAGAACTATTTGATGATGTTTATGTATTTGGTTTATTTTACTTTTTGTTAATTGGATAAAATCATATTTCAATGTAGGCTTTACAAAAAACAACACAATATTTGGAAATGAATTCTAATTTTTCACAGTGAAGTACTAACTGCACCGACGCAACATAGTGATGGACAGGTTAGACGATGACATGGCTGACCTTGAAGACTTGGAAGACTTGGATACAATCGAGTGGCTTTCCTCCTTTGATAGATAACCATATTCCACTCCCACTCTATCAGGGCAAGACTATTTGACAGAATTGTTAAATGGTCCCACGTATAAGTTCCATCGCGTGTTTCGTATGAATCAAGCCTGTTTTATGTCTATGTGTCAATTTTTGAAGGTTGGAAACTATCTCGAGGAGACGGAGTCGGAGACCCAACTTAGGTGTGTGTCTTTTGAAGAAAGTGTCGGCATTTTTTTGTTTATTGTCGGTCATAGTCACGTACAAAGAGTGGCAGCTGATTGGTTTGTACATTCGACGTACACAATAAACAAACATTTTGCGAGAGTGTTGAAAGGTTTGGCCACTGCAGCGACAATTCTTATTACTCCCCCAGATCCGACACTCATACATCGAAGGATTAGGAGTTCCCCGGATTTTTATCCATGGTTCAAGGTATGTTTTAGAATAAACATCGATATAATTTTTGTTCTGCTGTTTAATAAATGATTTAGACTATATTGAAACTAAAATATGTGTCGTAACGACATGACCGTGGACATACATTGTGTTTTATTATATTTCAATGGAAAAGATAACATATATAGTTTTCCAATTGAACAATGTAGGGAGCTATTGGTGCTGTTGATGGCACATTAGTGGATGCTTGGGCACCTGCTAGCCAACACAATACTTGTCGGGCACGGAAGGATAACATAACACAAAATGTCCTAGCCGTTTGTGATTTTGATATGATGTTCACATTCGTTTATGCGGGATGGGAGGGAAGTGCCAATGACTCCCGTGTAATTCAAACAGCATTATCACAAGGATTGCTTCAAATCCTGGCAAATGATAAATATTATTTAGTAGACTGTGGTTATCCCAATATGCTAGGTTTTTTAGCATCATACCGTGGCGAGCCTTATCATGCACAGGACTTTGAAGGGGCCAATCATGCACCGACTCAATATCGGCAACTTTTTAACAAGCAGCATGCAAGGCTCCGAAATGTCATCGAAAGAACTTTTGGAGTCTTCAAAAAAAGATTTCCTATTTTCTAATTTATGCATAACTACAGTCCAACAAAACAGGTGGATATGGTAATTGCTTGTTGTGCCGTTCACAACTTCATAGGAAGACATACAGCAGATGACACCTTTTTCACCGAATTTGTGGATGATGAATTAAATCATCATCCACAAAATAATGATATTCCATCAACATCTCAGGGATTGGATATGTCTGCTTCCCAATTGAACCGTATGGCTAGAAAAAGAGACCAAATTGCTACGGCTATGTGGAATGCGAGACATTGATGTCATTTGAAAATGTATGTGTCATTGTAATATTACTATTATAATTATCACAAGCAATTTTTCCCTTTTAGTTTATTTTCCATTTTTGAGATGTTGTCTTTACCAATTTTGATATGATGTACAGGGGTTGCACATGGGCTTCCTATTTGGGTACTAATGATGATCGAAGAATGAATGGAGTTCTCACTAACTGGAAGTTTTGATTTTATATTTTTTTCATTCACGAAGATAATGTCGGTTTAGGCAATGATGAAACTCCACAAACATAATTTTGATAGTGTGCCCCCCACCCCCTTCCATCTTCTGATTTGTGTATTGTATATTGGTAATACTCCCCCTTGTGACAATCCATGGAAATGATGATATGTTTTTGGACTGATCCATGGTTATGATGAGACCCTTTAAGTTGATCTACGCCAACGAAAAGCTATTTATAAGCTTCAGTATTAATGTCGGTATAATGATTTTGATATGAATGATGAATTAGCCTATGGGTGGCTGGGGGAGGGGGGGATACACATCATTAGTACTAGTAGGCGTGGCATTATAAAAAATGCAGCCGTGGACTAAATTTTATGAATTTTGGGGAACAATTGGTACACACGAAGGAGTTCTGAGCCTACGACTAATTCAATACTTTCAAAAAATGGCATAGCTTTGTTATACTATAAATGACTTCAATGACTTTGGTTGTTTTAAAGTCCACATCTATGGGCATTGCTTTGTTATAATCTAACTGACTTCATTGGCTTTGTTCGTTGTTGATGCATTCATGGATACTTTTTTTTTTAGCTTCTTCTACTAGGTGATGGGTTCTATGGGTTCTGATGCATGCCTGTGAAAATAATATTGAAGGTTTTCTGGCTTATTCTACCAGGTGATGGATACTGTTTTAATAGTTTTTGGCTTTATGTGAACATCCCCTGTGCATGTTACCGTAGTAAATGATGTACAGAGGTTGCACATGGGCTTCCTATTTGGGTACTAATTGATGATCGAAGAATGAATGGAATTTTCAATCACTGGAAAATGTTTATTATATTTTTTTTTTCACTCACGAAGATAATGTCAGCTTAGGCAATGATGAAACTCCACAAACATAGGATCCCAACAGTGTGGCCCCCAGCCCCCTCCACCTTCTGACTGGTTGTACTGTATACTGGTAATACTCCCCCCAAATGACAATCCATGGAAATGATGAATTGTTTTTTACCTGATCCATGGTTATGATGAGACATTTTAATCTGATCTACACTTACGGAGCTATTAGCTTCAGCATGAATGTTGGTATACTGAGTGTATGAGATGATGAATTAAACTATGGGGGCCGGGGGGGGGGTACACATCATTAGTACTAGTAGGCGTGGCATTATAAAAAATGCAGCCCTAGACTAAATCATATGAATTTTTGGGAACAATCCCTAGATACGAAGGAGTTCTGAGCCTACGACTAATTCTTTATACTATGAAAAATTATAGAGAAAGCTTTTCAGAATGCTTTCTTATAATATAAATGGTGACATTTGGATTTGTTTGTTATAAATGCTTCCTGATGCTTCATAATAACTGATGCTTTAATATGTAGTATCATATGTTGGTTTCGGATGATTTCTATTAACACTGGATTTGGCCAAAAATTTGTTATTGAAGCATTCATGGATACTGTTTTTTAGCATCTTATAGCAGGTGATGGGTTCAAAAGCAATTCATACTTTTGATGGTCACTAGAGTTCTTATACCAGGTGAACAATTCTGTTTTTTCCTGGCGTCGGGTTCATGTAAGTATATTTTAAGGTAATTTAAAAATTGAATATGCTGATTACAGAGAGTTGTTTGCTACAGAGTTGTGTTTTTCTGCATTTTTCTGGCTCTTGAGACTGTGTTGGCTTGTATTTGATCAACCCCTGAGGTTACTTTCCACTAATAGCTTAATTGCTAGTCTTGAGACTGTGTTGGCTTCTTATGGCAAACCTGATGGGTTATGAAGAGTCATGTTGCTGTATCTATTGTGAAGGTAATTTTCAAAATTTTGATGTTTGACATTGGCTAGTTAATTGAAACTGCCAAAGACCGGATAGGGTTTAATCAAATTCACTATGAAGTTGTGCATCTGAAGCATGAATGGAGATGATGATGATATATCATTTTAATTATGAAGTTGTGCATGTTACCCCAGTAGATCATTTTAATTTCTACAAAAGTAGCATCTGACTTTTTATAATCTTCAGAATTATGGTTCTTAGCATCAGAATTGTTATTAGACTTTTTTTTCTACATAAGTAGCATCTGAAGCATTTGAAGCATTTGAAGCATCTGAAGTAGCATCTGAAAGCATCTGAAGCATTTTTTCTACATAAGTAGCATCTAAAGCATTTTTTTCCTGCAATGAATCAGAAAAAGATGGTTCTTATATGCTTCAACATGTATGTGCTTTTTTTCTGTATGGGACTTTTGAAGATGGTTTTTTGTTTTTTTAGATGGTGAAGTAGAAGTTGGAATTTGGAGGTGGAATCAGCATCACCTTATGTTGTAGACATCAGGTTTGATTGCTGGTTGTTGCTTTGCTTTTTTAGCAGCTGGCTACATACGTGATGACCTTTGTGACGCGGATGGTAACAGTGAGGGTTTAGGCAATGAAGATGCATTTTGCGAAGCATAACCAGCAGCAGAACATATATTTAGTGATGCCATTGTTGATGAGGATGAAGTTGGAGATGGGGAGATTGTGGTTGGTTGAGCTCCTCGCCTAGGAGCTGCACCAGCAACAGTCGATGCTTCGCTAGTTCTGAGCCTACGACTATTTTCTTCATGCATCAAATGAATCAAATTAATTCTAACAATAACTCTATCTTGATGTTCACAGGCTTGCTGTATTGCTGTTTGCATTCGACTGTATTGATGTATGCTATTAAGACCTGAATCAAATGTATGCTGATCAATTTTTATGTATGCTTTCTGAGAAGGTTCTCTATATTACTGCTGTATTGCTGTATTTTGTTTGCTATTAAGACCTGAATCAAATGTATGCTGATCAGTTTTTATGTATGCTCTGAGCTTTGAAAAGGGCTGATCAGCTTGGAAGTGTTCAAATTTTTATGTATGCTCACAAAAGCCATCCTGGTATTTTTCTGTATTTTCACTGCTTGGAAGCTATATGTATATTTCAAGTTATATGCTTCAAAATAGTTCCACAGGGATCAAGCTAGATCCAGTTGATAGAAGTTATTTCAATCTGATGATGTACTTAACATTACCTGCATCATCTTCATATGTTTTTTGATGTAAAATGCGTACGGTTTGGTATGCAAATGGGGTGAGGATTACTGCCATAGACCTCTAATATTGTTTTCTCTGAATACATTCGAGATACTGCAGTATATTGACTTGACATAGCACTGAATTGCGTGGTTCTTTATATAATACCAACACATTATAGTCGCATATCTGTGCTCCGTTCGCTCTTTCTCACGATTCTTGTTCGTATACTTGTACAGCTTTGCTCTATAACTGCAGCGGAAAAATTACTTCAGAAGAAAATTAATGCAAATTGATGAAACATACGCCGTTTATAATCTCATTGATAGAAAAACTGTTGTACTTCTAATTTAATTTTATACCCAAACGCCTTTTATAACCTAATTATCCAATACTATTTTTTACAAAATTGCGATTTATTGGGTGTACCAAACGCATTTTATACTTCTATTTTAAAAAAACAGTTTACAGAAAAAAATTATTACCAAACAGCTTTTACATTCATTTTCATAAAACAGTTTTCAGGAAAAATTTACTACCAAATAGCTTTTACACTCATTTTCAGAAAACAGTTTTCAGAAAAAAATTATTACCAAACAGCTTTTACATTCATTTTCAGAAAACAGTTTTCAGAAAAAAATTATTACCAAACAGCTTTTACACTCTCATTTTCAGAAAACAGGTTTCAGAAAACACATTTCAGAAAACTGTTTTCAGAAAACAGGCAGCAAGAAAACAGAAAACAGCAAACCAAACGCAAGAGTAAGAAGAGTAAAGAAAGAGTAAGAAGAGATAATCAAAAGTAAGATTGGAAAGAAAGAGAAATGAGGATGAAGAGGGGAAATATCTCCAATCGACACTCGGTTTTCGAAAAATCGAGTTTGGTTAAAACCAACTCGGCATTTTGAAAAGCGAGTGTTAGTTTTCGATTTTCCAAAGACCACACTCGGTTTTCGAAAAACCGAGTTTGGTCTAACCAAACTCGGTTTTCCGAAAACCAAAAGCCAAGGGAGGCAATTTGGGAAAAAAAAAAAGGTAGGACAGTTTGGGAAAAACTTTCAAAATGTGAGACAGTTTGGAAAAAATTTCTTAAAATTCATAACCAATTCGAACGGTCCGATTTTGTTTTATTTTTACCTACGGGCAACTGCTTAGCATTTTTGCTAATGAGCAAAACGTCGAGAGTTCACTGTATTTCCCGCCAAACCCCCCCCGCCCAAAAAAAATTCCGGGAGCCCTAAAATCACCAAACAAAATCCTAGCATGTAGCAATGCCATCGAGAAAAAGAAAACGCTCCCAATCCACATCAGAAATCCCAATTCCTAAAAAGAAGGTCCCAGAACCCCCAGCAATGGGTTCGAGAAAAAGAAAACGCTCCTCTAAAAGAGAAATAAAAAGAGAAGAAAAGAATAAAATTGTGGTTCTAGACGAGTACGGGCGATTTCAGACTCTAGAAGAGGTCATTCTCTCCCTCCTTCCCGAAGATGCCCCTCCTGCTCCGGCGGAATGCCTCTCATGCGGCGGCGCCACCTGCCTCATCTGCTTTGGGTCCCACCATCTCCTCCGCGACAGTGATCCACCCGAATACAGAAACCTTGTCACCGCCTCTTACTGCTTCCTCCCTTGGACTGCTCCTCAGCCTCCCACAACGTTCCATCGCGTCGGATGGGACCAGAAACAGGTTAGATAGACAGATCGTCATTCTTTGCTTTGTCCCTTTTCGGAGTGTGACTATTTCGTACTAATTGTCATCAATTTTCCAAAACTGAGATGGAAAGCATGTTGGAAATCGATTCCATCATATTGTACTCATCAAGACGTACAAAACGATGTACTCATATGTCCAAAACCGATTTCAAATGAATGAAATATTCGCCTCCAAAGTTAGCTAGTTAAAATGAAGAATTGAACTTTTGCTTGATATGTGACATCTAACTTAGTCCCATATCGGTAAGGAGCAAAAAGCAAATGAAGTTATAAGTTAAAAACTGTGCCAAAGGGTTGTGACCTTAGGGGTACGAATATTTTTTCCGGAGGGAGAACACATCCAACTTGGGCGTAGGTGTGGAACACGCGCGCGCCGGGCCCGGGCCGGCCGGGGCCTGGGCCTGGGCCTGGGCCTGGGCTTTGGCTTTGGCTTTCAGTAAACTTATTTTTTTTGCAGGAATTCAGCTCTGTTTTGATACGAGCTGAATACAGGCAGTTGCAATTGTCATGACAGTTTTTGTCTGAACAGTTGCAACAACTGCCGTCAGTTCTGATTTGATACGGGCAGTTGCAATTGTCATGACAGTTGTCTGAACAGATGCAACAACTGCTACGGGATTAGGGCTATAAATAGGACATGATTCTGATCAAATCCGAATCCCATTAATATCTTCCCTATCATTCTGTATTAACATAGCGGTATCACAAAACACTGTCATCATATCCTTTCTCGACCGAGCCTCCATTATTCGAGTGTAAGTTAATGGAGTTTTGACTGTTGTATCTTAGGAGACGACTGCCGTTAAAACCTGTGTACACCGTTGCAGTGGCAGAATTAAACGTCTTAAGAACATTGTTTCAACAAGCCTCAGTCTGTATTTTTTCTTTCTTCACCATACTCAAGGTCGGAATTGAAGATAACATATCTTCTTTCTGTGCTTTGTGTACAGTGATATACACTGTTTGCGAAACAGTCCCTTTAATTCACGATTATCAAGGTTCGAATTGAAGATTCAGTATCTTCCTTTTGTTCTTTGTTGATAGTGAATTATACTGTTTGCGTAACAGTATAAGTATTATTAAATTTGAGTAGGAATTTAATTCGTTGTAATTAATTTTAACATTAAAAATTAAATTTGTCTATACAAGTTATAACAACTTAAGACGTTTATTTTTCTTTTTATTTTGTAGACAACAATATGACTATCAAACCAGAACCCCCGAAAATGGTTAATAGTATGCACAACAAGCCCGAGAATTTCAAAGAGAATGACTTCAAGACTTGGCAGGGCAAAATACTCTTCTATCTCACAACTCTCGGGTTGGATAAGTTCCTCGAGCCTAAGCCCGAGGAAGAACCTAAGCCCGCTGAGGGGCAAACTCCAGAAACTCACAAGGAGACATTTGCAGCAGTGGATGCATGGAGGCATTCGGACTTTCTTTGCCGGAACTACATCCTTAACTGTTTGGATGAAGTTCTGTACAAGATATATTGTCCAATCACTACTGCAAAAACCTTGTGGACCGCTCTGGCCTACAAATACAAGACTGAGAATGCCAACTTGAAGAAATTTATCGTGGATAAATTTATGGACTACAAAATGGTGGACTCTAAGTCCGTTACTGTCCAGATGCAGGAGCTTCAAATCATTATTCACGAGATGGAAGCCGAAGGCCATAAGGTTGGTGAATCCTTTTTAGTGGAAACAATCATTGGAAAGTTGCCACCATCATGGAAAGACTTTAGGTATTTCCTCAAGCACAAAAAGAAGGAAATATCCTTAGAAGATCTTGTTGTCAGGTTGAAGATTGAAGCAGACAACTGAGGTAGAATAAGGTTCAGAAGCGATGAGGCTAAAGCACATGTTGTGGAAAGTTCCAACAAGCGGAAGGGCAACTCCAACAACAAGAAACATTCCCAGAAGAGGAAAGCTTCAGATCAAGGATTCAAAGACAAGAAGCCCAACAAGAAGTTCAATGGAAATTGTTAGATTTGTGGGAAGCCTGGTCACTCTGCCAGTGACTGCCGCTTCAAGAAATCTGGCGGCACTTCAGAAGCAAATGTCACTGAGAACATCATTTCAAGCATCGATGACCTGAACTAGTCTGCTGTTGTTTCTGAATGTAACCTTGTCCAACATTCCGGACAATGGTGGGTAGACACAGGTGCTACTCGGCACATATGTTTTGATAAGTCACTATTCTCGATTTATCAGAAACTGAACCACGAAGAAAAACTCTATATGGGCAACTCTGCTGTGTCGATGGTCGAAGGCTGTGGACAAGTCATCCTGAAGCTCACGTTTGGAAAGAACGTCACGCTGAACGACGTGCTTCATGTGCCAGACATCCGCAAGAGCCTTATCTGTGGATCCGTGCTCTCCAAGAAAGGCATTAAGATTGTAATTGAGTCAGACAAGTTGGTGCTGACCAAGGCTGGGGTTTATGTTGGGAGGGGATATCTGTGTGATGGATTATTCAAAGCTAATGTAGCCGTAATTGGCAATAACCCAATGTACTCAAAATCTATGATTAATAAAAATTCAGTTTCTTATTTGCTTGAGTCTGAAATAATTTTATGACATGATAAATTAGGGCACATAAATTTTCGAAAGATGAAAAAGCTTGCAAATTTAGGTTTGATTCCAAACTTCAAATTTGACAAAAATCACAAGTGTGAGACTTGTGTAGAAGGAAAAATGGTCAAGAAACCATTCAACACAGTGGACAGGAGTACTGAGCCTTTATGCTTAATCCATACTCATTTATGTGATTTCAAATCCTTACCCACGAGAGGTGGGGAAAAATATTTTATCACATTTATCGATGATTGCACTCGGTATCGCTATGTCTATTTACTAAATAGTAAAGACGAAGCAATTGCAACATTCACAAAATACAAGACCGAAGTAGAGAATCGGCTTAACAAAAAGATCAAAATACTGAGGTATGATCGAGGTGGAGAATATGAGTCTCCATTTGCACAATTGTGTGAAGAGTATGGAATTATCCACCAAACAACTGTCCCATACTCACCTCAGCAAAATGGAATTGCTGAAAGAAAGAACAGAACGTTAAAAGATATGATTAATGTCTTGTCTATAACTTCTGGACTACCTACAAACTTGTAGGGGAAAGTTTTATATATGTCAAATCACATATTAAATAGAGTTCCACATAAGAAAACTGATTCCATTCCATATGTATTATGGAAAGGACATATGCCTAATTACAAATACCTCAAAATGTGAGGGTGTTTGGCTAAGGTCTCGGTTTCTCTTCCTAAGAGAACCAAACTTGGACCAAAAACTGTAGATTGCTATTTTTTAGGCCAGCCGAAAATAGTAGTGCATACAGATTCTTAGTTTTCAAGTCTGAAGTACGTGACATCAGTGTAAACACTATCATTGAATCAAGAGATGCCATATTCTTTGAAGATGTGTTTCCACACAAAAGAAATAATGGAAACCCTGATCTCAAAAGAACAAGTGAAGTGTTGACTGAGAAACAGGATGAAACTCATCGTGAAAATGGTGAATCCGAACCAAGAAGAAGTGTAAGACCTAAAACCTCTAAGTCTTTCGGTCCAGATTATCTAACATACATGTTAGAGGCTGAACCTCAGACTTACAAAGAGGCAGTCTCATCATCGGAGTCTCCCTATTGGAAAGAAGCTATCAATAGTGGGATTGAATCAATTCTAAGTAATCACACCTGGAAATTGGTTGACCTTCCACCAGGTCATAAACCAATTGGATGTAAATGGATCTTCAAACGGAAGATGAAACCAGATGGTTCCATTGACAAATACAGAGCTAGATTAGTAGCTAAAGGGTATCGCCAGAAGGAGGGCTTAGACTTCTTTGATACCTATTCACCGGTTACGCGGATAACCTCTATAAGAATGCTGATAGCAATAGCATCTATCTATAATCTTGAAATTCATCAAATGGATGTCAAAATGGCATTTTTAAATGGGGATCTTGAAGAAGAGATCTACATGGAGCAACCGGAAGGGTTTGTTTCAAAGGGAGCTGAAAATAAAGTATGCAGACTTGTTAAATCCCTATACGGACTTAAACAAGCTTCGAAACAATGGCATGAAAAATTCGACAATGTCATGATGAAAAATGGTTTTCGAATTAATGAATGTGATAAATGTGTTTATTACAAACAAATGGGACAATCTTGTGTGATTGTTTGCCTATATGTGGATGATATGCTAATCTTTGGTCCTAACCTGGAAGTCATCAAGGCTGTAAAGAAAATGCTAATCAACCACTTTGACATGAAAGACTTAGGTGTGGCAGATGTTATTTTGGGTATCAAAATAATAAGAACTCCTAGTGGCATTGAATTATCTCAATCACATTATGTGGAAAAAGTGCTTGACAGATTCAAGGAACATGGGATTAAAGGAGTATCAAATCCTTATTCACCATCTATAGTTTTGCACAAAAATACTGGTGAAAGTATAATGCAACTGGAGTATTCTCGTGTAATAGGCAGTTTAATGTACCTCATGAACTGCACGAGACCCGACATTGCTTATGCAGTGAGTAAACTAAGTAGATACACCAGTAACCCTGGAAAAGGTCACTGGACATCATTACTAAGAGTACTTGGGTATTTAAAGAATACTACAAACTTTTCACTACATTATGGTAGATATTCTGCCGTTCTTGAAGGATACAGTGATGCAAATTGGATATCGGATTCGGAAGAATCAAAATCCACAAGTGGTTATATCTTTACCTTAGCAGGAGTTGCTGTGTCATGGAAATCTTCCAAACAAACGTGTATTGCACGATCCACAATGGAATCTGAGTTCATTGCTTTAGATAAAGCAGGTGAAGAAGCTGAATGGCTTCGCCATTTTTTAGAAGATATTCCTTTTTGGTCTAAACCAATGATGGCCATTTGTATCCATTGCGATAATCAAGCAGCGCTAAGTAGAGCGCACAATTCTGTATATAATGGCAAATCACGACATATTCGTAGACGCCATAATACTGTTCGACAGTTACTCTCCAATGGAATTATTTCCATTGACTTTGTGATATCACAGGATAACTTAGCGGATCCATTTACTAAGGGATTATCCAGAGAGAAAATTAACTGTGCATCGAGGGGAATGGGGTTAAAAGCCTAAAACAATACGAGTTACCTTATACGGAAACCTAACCTGGCGACTGGAGATCCCACGGACCAGGTTCAATAGGACAACTAGTTATGAGTAACTCAAACAGTAATGCATTTGGACTCAGGTCCATCTCATTCCTAGGGTGCGAAATAAATGCATGCTTACAGAAGTATTAAAAGGATAAGCTATGCTTTTAATGACATCCATATCTTGAAAATCACAAGTGGAGTATTGTAGGGTACTCTTTATGGATGCGGTCACCTATGTAAGTGTGAGCTGGGTCGGCTCTATGAGAACTCTGAAAGGCTGGAGTTCTCTAAAAACACTCGCAGAACTGAGATTTGTTCAGGGCCAAAATGAACACAATCGAGAGATTGGATATGAAGAACACAATGTTGTGTAGAGTTTATTGCTTGGGCATACACTAACGGCTGACAGTTCAAGATGAAATATTTCACCGATTAGCCAAGTATGTTCGATAAACTTTAACTAGGGAAGGTTCAAAGTGAAATATCTACCTATCCACGATGCGATATTGTTTCAAATTGCACACTGTGATATGCATTTGTTGTAAGGTGAGAGACGAAAATTTTCATTCATGTGGGGGATTGTTGGAAATCGATTCCATCATATTGTACTCATCAAGACGTACAAAATGATGTACTCATATGTTCAAAACCGATTTCAAATGAATGAAATATTCGCCTCCAAAGTTAGCTTGTTAAAATGAAGAATTGAACTTTTGCTTGATATGTGACATCTAACTTAGTCCCATATCGGTAAGGAGCAAAAAGCAAATGAAGTTATAAATTAAAAACTGAGCCAAAGGGTTGTGCCTTTAGGGGTACGAATATTTTCTCCGGAGGGAGAACACACCCAACTTGGGCATCGGTGTGGAACACACGCGCGCGCCAGCCCGGCCGGGCCGGACCTCGGGCCTGGGCCTGGGCTTGGGCTTTCAGTAAACTTATTTTTTTTGCAAGAATTCAGCTCTGTTTTGATACGAGCTGAATACGGGCAGTTGCAATTGTCATGGCAGTTTTTGTCTGAACAGTTGCAACAACAGTTCTGATTTGATACGAGCAGTTGCAACTGTCATGACAGTTGTCTGAACAGTTGCAACAACTGCCACTAGATTAGAGCTATAAATAGGACAGGATTTTGATCAAATCCGAATCCCATTTATATCTTCCCTATCATCTTGTATCAACATAGCAGTATCACAAAACACTGTCATCATATCCTTTCTCGACCGAGCCTCCATTATTCGAGTGTAAGTTAATGGAGTTCTGACTGTTGTATCTTGGGAGACGACTGCCGTTAAAACCTGTGTACACTGTTGCAGTGGCAGAATTAAACGTCTTAAGGACATTGTTTCAACAAGCCTCGGTCTGTATTTTTTCTTTCTTCACCATACTCAAGGTCGGAATTGAAAATAACATATCTTCTTTCCGTGCTTTGTGTACAGTGATATACACTGTTTACGAAACAGTCCCTTTAATTCACGATTATCAAGGTTCGAATTGAAGATTCAGTATCTTCCTTTTGTTCTTTGTTGATAGTGAATTATACTGTTTGCGTAACAGTATAAGTATTATTAAATTTGAGTAGGAATTTAATTCGTTGTAATTAATTGTAACATTAAAAATTAAATTTGTCTACACAAGTTATAACAAAGCACGCCCAATATACACACCTACTGACAACATCTCAACTCTGAGTCTCTGTCACTATATATTTTCATTTAATTGGAACTTATTGATTCAACTCTGTAAATGCAGTTAGTGTGGAGTGTAATGGAGGAGTTTCCACGGGGGGAAAATTCACTTTCTGCTGGTTACGAGGAGGTATGCAAATCTACTTGTATGATCTATAATCTTTTGCAGATTTTTTATTTATTTATTTAGTCTGTTTAGCTTGAAGCATCAATTACTCTATGGATGCCCTTACACTTTTTTTACAAAGTAAATTCATTTCAATGTTATTATATACTTATATACTTATTTGCTATGTTAAATGTACTAATCTAACCATCATCCTGTAACTTTGTCCTTCCAATATATAATTTTGCCACATGACTTACACAAGTAATTTTTAGACTTTGTCAAGTATGTAACTTATATTTTGCTAACTCTTAGGAAAATCCAAATTTTCCGTAGGTATCCTTCTACGAAGTGTCTTTCAGTGCGCTACGGTTATTGATGTATCCGAGGAGAACAATGAGGGTTTGGGTTTGTTTTTCTAGGGGAGTCAAAGGCTTTTTACTAGAAGAGGTGTCTATATGAGTTTTAAGTCATATCCTTCAGATTGATTTTGTATGTTTGTGAGGCAATCAAAGGATTCGTATTAGTCGGTCATACACTGATCATTTTATTTTTATCGGCATCACGAGTGGAAGAGGATTATTTTGATAATATACGTGGATAATATACAAGGGTTGATGACGAGATATCTCGAAGCCTCAACCTCCTTTATAATGCCACAATCAACTTTAACAGCATCACTCTTCTAGCTTCTGGAACATAGTAGCTAAAGAAGAGTAAGAGAAGAGACCCCATATATGATTCACTAACTCAACAAGAAAAGTTGATGGTAGTCAATTCAAGAGAGGACGCTTGAACGCTTCTAGATTCCTAACTTCGTACATGACTGCAATGAGATGAAAGCATGGTTTGAGTTTTCTTCTATAGGCAATCAGTTTCTTGCCTTTTTAATAAATTTAGTAACTAAAAAATTTGGAATGATGTGGTCTGTCAAAGTACTTTGTAAAGTATCATTATAGAACACTAGTATCATGCACGTGCGATGCACGTTGGGGAAGAAGGAAAAAGACAAAAAAAAAAAGGAAAATAATTTCCAAACTGATCCACTGTCGAAAATATTTACCAAACTGGTCCACTTTCGCACATGCACGCGGAGGAAGAAGAAAAAAAAGACATAAAAAAGGAAAATAATTTCCAAACTGATCCACTTCCGAAAATATTTACCAAACTGGTCCACTTTCGAAAATATTTACCAAAGTGGGTTATTATGTCAACACGTGCGCTGCACGTGTTGGCTTCAAAATGACAACAATGACAGATGACACTAAGCCCTTCTCCCATTATAATAGTAGAGATTTCAGAGTGAAATGATCAGTTACAGTTCAAATATTAATCATTTCAATCAGAAACTGACCAACAAAGATTCAAGTGAAAATCCTTTGGATGCAAGTCACTCCCCCAATGGGACAAAGAATCATCAATGTAAGAATTGGGAGATGAGGGAAAAATTTCACATGGTATTCCTAATCCTTTGGCTTTTAATCATTTTTTGTGGAGAAATAAAGGAAGAAAGTGACAACTAGGATTTTGGAAAGAGGCCAAGGGAGAGAAGGATGTCTAGGTCATTTCTATGTTCCTTGTCAAAAAACTAACTTCACTAACTGTTGCTACTATTTTCTGTGTGGGATCAAACAGATGATGTGAATTCTTTAATGGAAATCATCAAATTCTAACCTTTACTTTGGAATTAATCACTGTTAATTGTTTCTTAATTTGATTTTCTGACGATTGTGGATGCTTGGATCTGATTTGGACGGTCAAGATTGCTTCAAGAACTTGCAAAAAGTCTAAACACCGAGGTGTTCTTCGGCGAAAGACCATTCGACGCTCAAAGTCAGAACTCAGGAAAATAGTTAAGTTTTTTGTGGCAAAATAACAATAACCTGATTCTGAGAGAGGTGAGGGGATATTTAAAGTTAGTTACAAAAGATTAGCTTAAAAGAGTCTCTTTTGTATTCAAACTGTTGATTCCTATGGTTAGGAGATAAGATTAGTTGATAACTCTTTTTTGGATTGAGGATTTGGTTAAAAGTTTTTGACTAATTAGGACTCCCCTTATTGGGCTAACTTGTAGGCCTATTTGGGTTGATGGGCTTGAAAACGGCCAATGTTCTTCATCCAGGCCTATATTTTCTGTAAAATTACTGTTTTTTCTCTAGAAGCTTTAAGATTCGTGCCCCAATCGTGTGGCCCTGATTTGCCATGATTTGCCATGATTTTCACCCTCTTATAAAACTCCCACTCCTGAAGGCTGGGTTTCTCAGCCTTGTAGTAGTTTGATTCGTTTCAGGTTATCTAACCACTTTATGGCTTTCAAGGACGATTTGAGAGATTAGAAACCTCTTTCGGAGCCTCTGGAAGTTTTAACAGTTTTGTAGAGTTTCTAGGAAATTTTCTGGAATTGTAAGGATTTTTTCAAAATTCTAATCATTTTTTCAGATTTGTTGATCAAATTTTCAAATTTTATAATTGATTTTCAAAATTTGAATTAATTATTCTAAATTCATAATAATTTTTTAGGAATTTTCTATTAATTTTCGGAATTTATAATTATTTTTTAGATTTTTAATTATTTTATCCAAATTTTCAATTACTTTTCAAAATTTTTAATTAATTAATTTGAATTAATAATTAAAAAGGAATTAAGATACAATAATCATACCTTCAAAAGATCTGGGCCGTTGATTGTCATGAGTGCGCTTCTCAGGGAGATCGGAGGGCTCGAAGACATGCTTAAGCGTGTAGTGCTCCAGGGCTGCTCCTCGCCAGTGCACACTGGAGAGAGGGGGTCTTCGGGGTAGCTGTCGCATGTGCTTCATCCGGACCGTTCGATTTCCCCTTCACAATTTTTTAGGAGATCGGAGGGTCCAGAAGAGCGCTCAAATGCGGAGCTCTCCGGTGCTTCACTTCTTCGGTGCGTTACACCGAAGAGGGGGTTGCATAATTTGAGATCTACTCCGTTCATCTTGTTGAGCACGTGTTTTGAAGAGATCCAACGGCTGAGATTTGTCATTTTCGTCTATCTCTCCGGTGGGCGCTCTCCACCCTAGAGGGGTATGTGCTGTGCATTTTTGTGTTCTAGCGCTTGTGGTGCGAATTGATGGTGACGTGGTGCTTACGTGGTGATGATGTGGCACTTACTGGCGCTTGTGCGATGCAAAGTCGGAGGTGATGTGGCGCTTACGTGACGGTGACGTGGTGTTTATGCAACGCGAAGTCAGAGGTGATGTGGCGATCGCGTGGCGTCCACCTCCACGTGGATTAATTATTATTATTATTATTATTATTGAATATGAAGTGGTTGGGCTTCTTCCTGACCGTTGGGGCCTCAACAGTTGGGAGCCCAACCGATTCCCCACTCCTCTATATATAACCCCCACCCCTCTCCCCTTCTTCTCATTTCTTATTTTCACCATCTCTCTCTCTCCTGTAAGTAGTGTAGTTGAAGGCGTAAGGCGCAACGCAATTTCACTACCCCGTAAAAAGCCTGAGGTGCAGGACACAATTTGAGGCATAAGTCTCACTTAACCGATGCACTTAACCGATGCGCACTATTATTTTTGGGGTTTTTGAAATTTATAAAAAACATCATAGCAACAAAATATATTATACAATGATCAGGATAATTGTGTAAGTTATCATTTTTGTAAAACTATAATGTGTTCCTCAGTGTTGTATAACTACAATGTGTTTCTTGCCCTAAAGAAGTGATACAATGTGTTTCTCTGTAAAACTACAATAATATCATGTTAACCTTCAATTCATAGTTTCATATAGTAATGAGCATACAATATTACAGTATTACAGTAATGAAATAACTTACCATACAACATACAGTATTACAGTAACGAGCATACAATACAACTACAATAGTATCAAATTAAATATTGCAGTAATAAGCATACAATATTACAGTATTACAGTCTTAGTAAATGGTAAGGTATTTTGAAATATTACAACAATAACATAAAGTTAGCTAGCCATAAAATATGGTCATGCTCTACACTGAGATATGATGCAATTGTTTGAATAAGACATGGTTTCATGATTATAGTAAATTATGGAATGAACTAGCTTTACAATTTTGTTTCAAAGTAACTTGCAAAGATATCATAACCAAAGATAGACGAAAACCCAAGAAAGAAACCATAAAAGTGTAAAATCAGAAAGGAAAGAAACTAGATAGGAGTGGAGAGTCTGGAGATTGAGGAGTAGGAGTGTCGCCGGCACAGCTGATCTGCTTTCGCTGTAGCCGCCGATCTGTTGTATGCTCTTGTGTCGCCGCCGAGCTGCTTCATTGTCACCGCCGATGCTGTTGAGAGGGGGGAGGAGATTGATGAGGAGTGCCGATTGAGGAGTGCAGATTGAGGAGTTAGGTGGGTGGAGATTGAGATTAGAGTTTGGAATTGGGGATGAGAAGGTGAGAGAGAAAGAGAAGGGTTGAAGATGGGTCGGGTCGGGTCGGGTCGGGTCTGTTATGTTCAGGTGCGCATTTTGCTTGAAGTTCAAGCTTCGAGCCTTTGCTAAGGCGCGTCCAGGCGCAAGCCTGAGTGAAGCTTCGAACAAGGGGGGAACGTTAACTAAGGCTTGAGGCTCTAAGTGCTGTTAAGTCTGAGCCTTGAGCTTGAGGTGAACCTTCAATTATACTACCTCTAAGAGTTTCTCTCTAAAACTTAGCTAATTTTTCCAACTGTGGTGGCCTTTCTCTCTCTGTCGAAGCTTCGTCCGACTGTAGAGGTCAAATCGAGTCAAAGGCAGATAATTATTTTTTATTTAGAGACGGTGAAGTGTCTGTTTCCCGACCCAATAGAAGAGAGAAGGGGAAGATAGTGGCTGAGCCATCTTCGGTCAAAGTGGAGACGGTTGAGGAGATAAATAGGAGGACGAGTGAGTTCGAGATGTACCTCTCCACTCTTTCGAATCATACTCGTGTTAGGCAGTACCCTGAAGACTGAGCGGATCTTGTTGAGCACGGGTTACGGTATGAGGAGCCCGATTATCGAGTTACTGTCGAGGTAGATTCTATTTCTTCTATCTTGATAGAGGTGGATATGCCGCCGATCCGGAGCCTGTTCTGGATCCCTCCTCAGTTTGAGTTTCTTACGTCTGGCCCCAATCTCAGGGCTTGTTTATTTTTTTTTTTTTCAATTAGTACTGCGTCTTTCCCTCGACGCTTTCTATGCTGGGCTTCGTTTTCCTCTGCACTCGTTCATGTGCGAGGTTTTGCGGTGGTATACTTAGTTTAGTGCAGCATATGCCGAATATGTGGAGGCAGGTAGTCAGCTTCATCTTGCACTAGCAATGGGCCGGGATCAAGTTGAATTTGAGCGTGTTTAGAGTGCTCTTCAAGCTTAGTCAGAAGAATAAGTCAGAATACCAGTACTTCCTGTCTCTTCAATGGACAGTAAGGCGTGTGAAGTCCTTCAGAAGTGTGAGCCGTTGAAGTGGTGGCGTATTATAGAGGAGGTCCTCTTCCCAAGGGTCTGAGCCTAATGGACCCTAGTATGGATTAGCTTTTGACTATCTTTCTTTGCTTGTATTCATCTTGTTTCTTATTATGTTCTCACATTGTTCCTCGTTTCCCTTTTGCAGAGGCAGAAGGTATGAATTTCGATGCGATCATGTCGAAAAGGGTCGGGCTCAGTACTAGAGCACCGAAGGGAGGAAGAGAAAGCAGATGGTGATCGGGCCGGGGTCGGTTAAAGCGGCTAAGAGCTCCTTGACTTCTACCGCCGCGGTGTATCTAGACTCGCCCTGAACTGCGTCGACAAGTCCCGCTACGGGTGGCCTCACATTGGCTACCTTGCTCGAGATGGAGACTTCACTATTGACCGCCGAGGCCGAGAGGGTACTTTCTGACAAGCACAAATCGACCTACATGCCGAACAGGACCATCATGCAGCATGACGGCTTTCTCGAGGACATGAATAGCTGCATGTGGGTTATTCGACACCTCGCTACCTCGAAGGATCGCTGCATGTGGGTTTCTCGAGGACAGTCAAGCCGCCTACAACCTTCCTCCTCGTCGACTCCCTGCTAGTCGACTACCCCCTCACCGCCTGCACCTCGAACTCCGAAGTCGCGTCGCCTCCTTGAAGCTCCACCGGCCACCGTCACCGCTTGAGCGCCTCCTTCGCAAGCACCCATCCTTCTCGTTGACGTCGAGATGCTTCTTCGCCAGTACAGTTGACCCCCGTATCCTCGTCGTCATCATCGCCCCGCCATTGCTGCAGTCGAGCCCCCGTCCTCGCCTTTATTTTTCCTTTTCGAAACACAGACTGAGAACCCATCAGTCGAACTCCGTCACCGTCGCTACTCCCCGATCACCGCCACAGCGCACCACCCGAAGCCACCGCTGCCCAACCCACCAGTCGCCTGCCTCGCCGCTGTGAATACCCCCAGTCATCTCGCCCGTTGACCACCCCATCTTCTTCAACCTCGCGACCTCTTCCCCTAGTCGACAGTCGCTCCCCGAGCCTTCCCTCCACCGCCTACAACCTCCTCGAGTTCCCCTGCCCTCCTCGTCGCCCCTTCATCACCAATCACCAACCCCTCCGTCGCTCCGACCATTACACCAGTGACCACCGCCCTCTTCATCGCCAGTTGCAACCCCCGTCTTCCTTTGTCTCTCCCGACCACCGAGACCCACCCAGACCTTGTGTCTGCCATCCCTGTCTCCTGTTGAACCCCCTCTAGCACTGTTGACCATCACCGCAGGCAGTCGACGACCTTTCAACACTGCCCTGTTTATTTAGATGTGCTGGCTTTGAACTTTTGAGTCATATTACCCATGTGGCCGTGTTTTGTATCACCATAGTGACCCCCTGCTCTCTCCCATTTTCAGATCGTCGTATATAATGGGGGAGATCGTTGAGACGGCGAGATTGCCTGCCTCTGTATCAGGTTGCCTGTGGCGGAGCTGGGGCTTACTCGTTTGCGAGAGAGGTTATCTAGGGGGAAAATAGAGCTTGCTCACTTGAAGATTGTGCTAACCAAAAGGAATGTTGAAGTCAAGCGTCTCAGCGATAGACTGCGTGAGATGCCTCTCCTTGAAGCGGATGGAGGTTTGCAAGCGGGGAGGTTCCTCTTGTGGGGTGTACTATTGAAAGGGACTTAGAGATTAAATTCCTTCGTTGTTCTTTGCTCGCGGCTACAACTGGGAGGGATGAGTTGAACAACGTAGTTCTTGAGAAGAGCTTGGAGGTTGCTCATCTGAAGGAGACTATCACCGAACTCTCGGGCGAAGCTTATCCGAATTGTCGGCTCGCACTCGTATAGTTTGTTGGAAGATTAAGGTCAAGGATGCCCAGCTCAAGGAGAGGCTTGTCGAGCAGGAGGTAAAGATCCATTGACTCAAACTACTTCTTGAGGGGACCCAGACTAGGAGCACCTGTTGCTTTCGGGATGAGATAAACCAAAAGGAGGTCATTCCATGAACTGGTTGACGTCCAAAAGGGACCTTGAGGAATCCTGGAGATGCCTAGAGTGGGGTAGCTGGTTCGTCAAGTGTGGTTTCTATTGAGGGGGCGACACATGTTCGTGGTCGAATGACTCAGACTCATCCTGCAGGTTTAGTGTTTACTTCGGGTCGTTCAAGAGATCGAGACAGTTCTTCTGTAGCAAAGGGGAACCATAAGTCGCGCGTATCCCTCAATCGGAATATCCCCTTGTCTGGAGGGAGAGAAGATGACTCTAAAGGAGACTTGTAAACTTGTTGATCTTTTTGATGTATCTTTTTGAACTTTTAATGAGATGTTGATATGAAATGAAAAATCTTCTTAGTGTTCAAGTACCCTTTTTTTGAGTTGTGGCTCTTTATCTCAGAGTGGTTGGGCCGGCTCTGATAGAGAGCTGGACCTTTTGTGTCTTTGTCGTGGCAAGTTGAGTAGCGCTTAGGAGGAGTTGGACTCCATATTTGCTGATTGAGGTAGTTAACGACTTGTGAAATTCGTTTGGAATGACGAGTTGAGCTCAGAACTTGCTTGATTGCACATTGCTAGAACAACTCCGAGCCGTGAGTATAGACTTTCAACAAGTTGGTTTAGAGAGTTAATCGAGATTCGGGAGCGGTTCGACTGATGAGTTGAGCTATGAAATTGCTTACAAGCATGTTGCTAGAGCAACTCCGACCAATGGGTATGAACTTCGAACTTTTAACGAGTTATGGAAGCAGATCGAATGACGAGTTAGCCTCTGAACTTTCTTGCTTGCAAGTTGCTAGACTCTGAGCAATGGGTATGGACTCCTGAACTTGTCGTATGAGAATTTATCGGGTGGTGGGAGCAGATCGAATGGCGAGTTGAGCTCTGAACTTCCTTACTTGCAAGTTGCTAGAGCAACTCCGAGCCCTTGGTATGGACTCCTGAATTTTTAACAAGCTGTGGGAGCAGATCGAATGACGAGTTGTGCTCTGAACTTCCTTACTTGCAAGTTGTGAGAGCAACTCCGAGCCATAGGTATGGACTCCTGAATTTTTAACAAGTTGTAGGAGCAGATCGAATGACGAGTTAAGCTCTGAACTTGCTTGCTTGTAAGTTGCTAGAGCAACTCTGAGCCATGGGTATGGACTTCGAACTTGTCGTATGAGAGTTTATCGAATTGTGGGACCAGATCGAATGGTGAGTTGGACTCTGAAGTTACTTGCTTGTAAGTTGCTAGAGCAACTTCGAGCCATGGGTATGGACTTCGAACTTGTCATATGAGAGTTTATTGAGTTGTGGGACCAGATCGAATGACGAGTTGGACTTTAAAGTTGCTTGCCTGCAAGTTGCTAAAGCAACTTCGAGCCAATGGTATGAACTTTGAACACGTTATTTGGGGTGCTTAATGAGTTGTTGGTGTTGCTCAGGCGGTGACTGTGTCTAACGCATTGTTTGCAACCAGAGAGTTGTAAAAGAATTTTGCAAAAGAAATACAAAGTTTTTTTATTAAAAAATGAACCTATGTGGCTGCCTCGATTGCTAGCTTTTATTACATGCTTTGGTCATTATGGTTGTTGGTCTTATTACAAATTGAAAACCTATTACTCAGAGTAGAAGGTCAAGGTTGTACCCTTTTTCCGTTGAAGTCGAGGACGCGCTCGACCACGTCTCTTATGGCCTTGGCGTGCGACTTCTCCTTCACATCTAGGAGATGAGCCTTTGCCTCGACCTCCACCTTGACAACCGCGGCCTCCCTCTCCTTCTCCGCCTTTGCCCGCTCCTTTCTCTCGGCCTTGAGACGAGCAGTCTCTTCAAGATGAGTTGTCTCCTGGATCTTGACTGCCTCGAGCTCCTTGGCGATCTTCTTCCTCTCGTTCTCGGCCCGAGCAACCTTGTCCTTCCAGAGCATCTCCTCGGTCTTGATCTGCTCAATCAAGTTGCCAACGTGACAAATAATCTATGAACAGGAAGATTTCAAGACTTAGAAATACATGGAAGAATACAAAAATCACACTACAAGGAAGAGAACATGCTGACACGTCGGCTTGGGAGATCTTGGGGTGGGAGGGTTTCGTTGGCCAGAGTCTCCCGGCCTCGCGGAATTGGGAGTTTCTTAGCCACCTCGAGAACGCCCTGACCCCTGGGCGAAGAAGGACGTCGCACCGCTTGACGCCCTAATCTCGCATGTAGACTTTCTTCTCAGTGAAGACTTTGTCGGCCTCAGTGACCAGGGCGCTTACCGGTGAGGAAAGCACCCAAGGAAGAGCCCCTGCAACTGGGCTCACAATGCCCTCGCCGGCGATTCTAGGATTTCCACTGGAGTGGAAGTTGAAGTGCTCTTGGCTATCTTCGAGGACCTCGGCTTGCTCGATGTCCTCTTCTTTTTCTTATCCTTTAGTTTTTTGTTGCACAAGTTAGCGAGCCGCAATGATAGCATCGAAGTCCATGCCTTCCCTTTCTTCAAAAATAGCAAAAAAAGATATGAGAACGAGATGAATCGAAAAAGATTAAGTGCTTTATCTAAGGCTAAGTGCTGGATAAAAAATAAAACTAAAGCTATACTAGGGTCCCCTTTACGGACGAGGTGAGAGATAATACCAGTTGTCTGTCGCCTTTTGTCAATGAACTCTAAAGTCCTCCAGATCTTCAAGCTCGGTTCAGCGCCCAACTTTTGGCATTGCAAGATGAAGCCGGTCAGGTGCGTCCAAACGTTCGACATGTATTGCACCGGTCTGAGCTTGTACTAGTTGAGAACCTCCTACATGAAAGGGTGCATGGGTAGACGCAGCCCAGCGTGGAGCCCGTTGTAGGGGAAGGCGCAAAATTCGCTGGACACCACTGAGAACGCCCTGACCCCAGGGCCCGACAGAAACAACTCGTACTTTTACAAATTCCATAAATAGCTCTGATCTTTAGGAGGTCGTCTTTTGTGAGGATCGTCTTGATGTGAATAGTCTCATTCGTAGGGTGGTACTCTTGTTCGAGGTATCATATACCGAACCTCACTAGATCTGCCGGGTCTTTGGGGTATTGGCGAACGAGGAAGGGGGTGTGAGGAGGATAAGGAATACCGTAAATGTTTACTGTTATCACTTTCGGCTCGTCATTCTCCCCTACGATGACAGAATAACTTACTACTTCCTTTCCCTTCTTCCTCGGAAGGTGGGGTTGACGAACGGAGAGTGCCTCGTTCTCGTCGTGATCCGAGAAGGCGGAGGTACCCGAATGAACCCTAGACATGACCTTAATTTATAATAAAATTGATTACCTAGTCGTTGACGACAAATTTACGGTGGAAAACTACCCGGAATACTCATTGCAACTTGGTTTAGAGGGACAAAAAGCAAAGAGGAGAGAGAAGCTCTGGATTGAAAGTGACAAGCTCCGGATTGAAAGTGACAGTAGGAGTGAAGTGAGGGGTGGCTGTGCATTTATAGAGAAGTCTCTAACGTCCCCTCAATAACCGTACTGCCGATGTGGCGCAATCATTGCCACTCAAAGTTGATGACGTGGTGCAATCCTTTTGATTTAACGGTTGAAACGAAGAGTGGGGAAGATGAAGCGACAAAAGATGACATGGCAAACTTCATGATCGAGCTCGGTGCTCGGATCGTAGTCCGAGCTGCATTGCCAAAAAGACCTAACAGCTTGGTGTTTGGATTATCATCCGAGCAGCATCATGGAATCAGAGTAACAAAGCGAACTGATAATCTACAATGGATCCACGCAGCCACAGGGTCCGAGCAGCTCAATCGGTCCGTGCAGCAAAGCGAGCCGAGCAACAAGAGGGTTCGAGGAGCACTATGGGTCCGAGCACCAACGGTTCCGAGGAGCCCCAAGGCTTCCGAGGAGTACCGAGCACCAGGCACCAGGCACCAGGCATCAAGCGCCCAGCACCGAGCACCGAGTATCGAGGATCGAATAGCTCGGTGCTCGGTGCCAAATCCGTCGTCCAAGCAGCTCGACGCTTCAGGGTCGGATCCAACCGTTCGTTTGCCTTAAGATTCATGCCCCTTTTGATTTTGATTAAAATTTCTGAAAAATAATTATAAATTTGAAAAATTATATAAAAGTTCAAAAAAAATAGTTATATTAATTTAATGTTTCGAAAAATAACCACGATCAAGAAGCTCGGAGCAAGGCTCCAGACGTCCCCAAAAGGTCCTGCATGACCACCCACCCTCCAAAACAGAACGAAATGCTCCCCAAAGGCTGTGACTCAAATCTATGGGAGTGGGGGGCTTATAATACAGGTAAAATTTGGAGCCACATGATCTCATTGCTCATCTTAAGGCTTCGGAGGGCAGTATAACTTCACTGCAACAACATGCTTACTAGAAGAATATGGGCCGTCTCCAGGCCCATTAGCTCAATCAGATCCACAATTATGGCTTACTTGCCACCCAAGAAGAAGTGGATTTCCAGCTTATTTCAACTGCCAGTCAAATTGCCCCAACCAGGGATTAAATTTAATTCTATCCCTTTACTATGATAATCTCTAACCGAATCTTAAAAAGATACCTTTCTGGTCTATCTTCTACAACTAATTCCTAACCTATAAACACCCTATAGCCTAATTCATTCAAAGGTAATCAATATTTTCTCCACTAAAAAAAACCCTAATCTTTATTTTGGTGACTAACTTGAGCATCAGAGGGTCTTACGCCAAAGCCACCTCCTGTGTTATATTTTTGTAGGTTCTCGGGTGTTTCTAGCCATCCAGATCCAGATCTCGATCCCGATCCCGATTGATGGTCCAGATCAGTGCTTTCTCTTTCAATAAAAGAACTCATTGTCTGATTGCTCCCACACAAAAATTAGCAGCAAAAATAGTATCTCTTGGTCTATAGTCCACACAGAGGTATTGTGCAAATCATATTTCATTTATATATATCACAAAGAAAAATTGTAGTTAACTTTATGTAGTTAAGGGTAATTTATAACAGTTGAGTCTCCTCCTTGTAAAGCTCCAATCCCGAAATTCTTGGACCTGAGCATGTTAATAACTTTACATTCTCATAAATAAACAAAGCCACTAAATCCAATATACCACTAACATCAAATATTCATACAATGAAAGCGATAATACATCACGTTGATAAACGTATCCAAAAATAAAATTCACGTTCAACATAACTAACACTCAAATCACCTTGAATCATTTCACAAGCCATGCAAATTTATCACTTCCGTATTTGCAAAATTATAAATTAATGAAGGGTGAGCAATCATAACCCATTGAGTTTCGACCATACAACAGTAGTGGACCGGACATGTTTTTATGCATATAATAGGCAATTACCTTTCAAATTAAACTGATAAGCAAAAATCACTGATCTTTTCATATAACAGGGGATATTGGATTCTATATATATATGAGTAATGCTCGGTTGAAAATGGGTTTTGTTTTCAACCGGGTGTGAAAACAACGATCTGAGCCGTTGGATCGCTTTTGATCGTGATCAACTGCTCAGATCGCTTCCAAACCAAACTGGAGCGGAGCTCCTAAGTGGCTGAGGGGCATTTGGGTAGTTCACGCCAAATAACGCTTCAGACTTAGTGTTATTTGGCGTGAAGTATTTTTTGCGAAATAAACACCTAGGCCGTTGTTGGGAACAGCGGCCTAGGTTGTTTTTTTAAAAAACAAATTCAACCTAGGTCGTTGTTCCCAACAACGGTCTAGGTATGTACAAGTATTTTTTCAAACACTTGTACATACTCAGATATCTATCTCCCTCACTTCGCAGCCATCTCTCTTTCTCTGGAGCTCGCGAAACCTACTCCAAAACCCTAGCTCTACTTCGATCCATGCCACCCGACCTCCCCTTCTCGATCTCCCCCTCTTCTCAAAGCTCTCTATCTCTCTCTCCCTCTCCCTCTCCCTCTCCCGAATACCCCAAACCCTAACCCTACCCGAAATCCTAAATCACCCAAACCTTAGCCGAATTCTTCGAAACCCCATACCCTAACAGCAACTTCGTCAAGATCAGCGGCTACTATTGGCCCCTATCTCCTTCCCGAATTTCCACATTGCGAAAGGTATTCACTTTTCACAATTTAGTATAATCAACTTTGGTAATTTATTAAATTTTTGTTTCTATATTCTTTAGTTTACAATTTTTGTATTATGCGTAGTTTGTCTATAATTTGGAGAGTGTACAATTTTTGTATCATGTGTGTTGTATACTTTTGTTGACATTTTTGTTTGGGTAGGGTTAGTGTAGGGTTATGGAGAGTTAGTGTTGGGTTAGAAATGGGACTATAGGGTTACTGTACAAACTCTCCTAACCCTCGTTAACACTAACCTTTCCCTGACCTTACCCTAACTGATGAGGACGTCCATTCTATTTAGTTTAGTATTTTATTTCAGTACTATATTTGTTATTGGCAATTATAGCCATATGTAATCTTTTTTTTATGCATTAGAATATTTTTGAGATTTTAGAATATTTCGAGATTTGTATCAAGATTTGTTTTGAGCCTATATATTGGCCTTGAGATTAATGATAAATTATGCTATTCTTGATTAAAAAAGTGAGTTTTGCTCTTCATCTCTCCTTTGTGTGATACAATTGAGATCCAACTTATTAGGGTTTGTGATAAATCCTAATACAATTTTAGGGTTTGTGATAAACTCCAAAACTACCCAAAATCCCCAAATCAATTAAAAAAACAAATCCCCAAATAAAACCCTAACCCCTCTTCATCTTCTTCCTCTTTCCCCCATTGATTCCCGAAACCCCCGACCCCTCCCGAACTTCCCTTTGCCGCCCTCGTCGCCTGCAACCCACACCACCACCATCATCCCTCTACCACCACTCATCGATCTCCCTACCCTTCGCCTTTACTTCCCGTCGTCAACCTTCATCGATGTCCCCCATCATCGTCATCACTTCCATCGATTTCGTCGACTGCCCCATCCCGTATCCCCGTCGACCTCCTCCCCTCATCCAGATCCGCCGCCCTCACTCCTCCTTCATCCAGTCGAAGCCACTCCGAGGCTTCCTCCCTTGTCGCCGGTTCTACCGCGATCCCCGGCGCCCCCCGTCGCTGCCGCCGTCTTCCCTTTTGTGGATTCGCTGCTGTTGCCATCTGGGCAGTTATTACTGCTTTCTTCGAACCCTGGTATACTCTTTCCACTTTTCAAATATTTGTGTTATACTGTTTTATCATCTTTATTATATTTTTTAATTTAACTGTCGACCACAAATATCGAGATTGAGTGTTCTACTTGCCTAATTAGAGTACGAATCAATATTGCATCTTTTACTTGCTAAGAACGCTTAGGAATATAATTATTGATTGCAAAACTGAATTATTAATTAGGCTTGTTAAACTTAATTCAATTCTTGAAAATCCATCAAACCGATTAACTGTTTAAATTCTAACTTTGATCTGTACTACATGTTGGTAAAATTAATCCTTTAAGATTCTTGGAAATTCTCTATTTAGGATTACGTTTTACATCACTAACCCTCGTTAGCACTAACCTTACCCTAACCCTAACCCTCCCAAACCCCTGGTTGGAGGGCTATGGGTTAGGGGAGGGTTAGGGGGGAGGGTTAGGGGTTAGGGGCATATTGGGTTAGGTTTAAGGTTCAGATAAACTGAACAGGGATATACTCTATCATATTCACAATCTCCCAAAATTTATTTTTCAAAAGGTTTGCACGTGACTTGCTCTTCCAACAACGACCTTGGTTGTTATGATTATTTTTTGAAATTTTATTGCTTTGCTCTCTGACTTGTTCGTTTTTAGGGGGGAAAAATAGAGAATATTTTTTGTTTTTACAAAAAATTGTTTAAGTTATTACTATAAAATATATAACCATTTAACCTAACGATTATATTTTGGTCGTTTCGGTTGCTAAAAAAGGAAATTAATAAAATATAGAGAGGTGATATACAAGAATATGAATGTCTTTGGTGTAGAGTTCAAGAATCGATGTTCGTAGAGATAGAAGAGAAAGTTGTAAAAACCCAAAAAATTTTATATCAGCTTAGGCCGTTGTTGGAGACAATGGCCTAGGTTATAAAAAAAATTGGATTTTGATGAGTTGTTGCTCCTTATGGCTTGGCCAAGACAGAGAGCAACTCATCAAATTCCAATTTTTTCATATAACCTAGGTCGTTGTTGGAGACAACGGCCTAGGTTATAATCATCAATTATTTTTTTAAGAGCTGATGCTCCTTATGGCTTGGCCAAGACAGAGAGCAAGTGTTTAAGTCTGTAATTTTTTCATTGAACCTAGGCTGTTGTTGGAGACAACGACCTAGGTTGTTTTTGTTTTTTTATATTTAAAACCAGCATCTGGTCCTTCCCATGTCAGAGAGCAAGTCTTCAAATGATAATTTTTCTCATACAACTTAGGCCGTTGTTGATATAAAAAAAATAATGACAAGTTTAAACAGCAGCAGTAGCTGCTACACTTCAATCCAAACAACATATAAATACACAATACCATCAGCAACAACAAAGCAACAACACTTGAATCCCAACAACATGTATAATTAACAACAAAACTAACATCAACAACAATAAAATTGACACCAATAACATCAATAACATCAATAACAACAACAAAACTAACCACATATCAACAACAACCACAACACTTTCTTTCAATTACAATCAACAACAACAAAATTCCTACAACAATTGTATCGGGAAACACTCAACCACTGGGCGTGTAAGTTTGTGGTGGTCGCCTCTTCCGGACAGGTTGTTGCCGCCGGAATTGTGACTCTGCGACAATTTCTTCTCCCGATTCTTGTCTTTCTGGAACAACACTTTCTTGATGCTCTTCTTCTTATGGTGGAGATGGAGAATGATATTGTCGTTGCCCCGAGCGAGATAGCTTACCCCTCACACTTTTACGGCGCTGTGAACGTATTGTCGTTGTTAAATAACGGTTCAAGGCTCTGTCCTCTCCTACCTCTTCTAATGAGCCCCGCCATGAAGAGAGCATCTTTCGAGCAAACGCCTTCATAGGTTCGGCGGCGTTACTATTAATTACCCGCGCACATTCTTTTACCTTGCCCCATGTATTATCGAATAAAACACAAAAACACGTATATTAAACACAATCCGGTTGGTAATAAATTTAATCATTTAAAAAATAACGA
This sequence comes from Hemerocallis citrina, assembly GCA_017893485.1. Lineage (NCBI taxonomy): Eukaryota > Viridiplantae > Streptophyta > Magnoliopsida > Asparagales > Asphodelaceae > Hemerocallis > Hemerocallis citrina. The sequence continues at coordinate 212,698,095 of CM030361.1, read as the reverse complement.
AATTCAATAAAAATTGCGAATCAAAGTTTACTCACTAACACATGTACAGATGACGCCTTTGGTTGGAGCATGAGTTGTGAGCTAGAATACACGGGAGGTGGTTCAATCTCTCTCCTCAATTGGTAATTGAATTCCAGCAGGTACTTGTGTATTCGGAGAGATGTACAAACGTGTTATCTGCTTGTACCAAATCATATAGAAAATTTGTATCCTGCCATCGTACGGGGGAACTTGGTGAAGTACGAGTTCAAACCCTCGCTCATTCCAATCTGCAATATGAGCACGGTGGAAATCTGCCCAATCATGGGTAGGCATACGACCAGTACCCCTAACATCGTGTAACTCAGAGTTGTATAGGCTGACAGCGTGATGGGGTACATCTTGTTGAAGACCGAATTGCTGAAGGACTCTATCTGGCCACTGATGCTCCACTGTACCAAAGTTGATGAGTTAGCCACAACTGCGACCCGGTCGTGCACACCAGTGGTAGTCTTCCCACCTGCTCGGGTGTATACGGCTCCCAAATCACGAACTCGTCTCGTAGTTGGTCGAGCTTGTCTATGTAGTAAGTTAGTACACCTTTTGCGTTGTCTTTATAACTCCGTCTACCTGCCCAATATACCTCTAAAGGTGCAAACATTTGCACATTTGGTGCATCGACCATCCAACCGTCCGCCGGTGTAACCCCCGTTCCCGTAAATACGTATTTCCTGAATATTTTCGGTATTTTGATTATTTATAAATTTATTTTGTACTAAACTGGTTTCAGATCTTCTACTAAGTGTTTTATAATTGATTACATTTATTTTGAATAACGATGTATTTTCTATTTTATAATTGATCGACTATTTATATTTTATATTAATATTGTTTGGATTTTAATAAACTTGTTAGCCTCAAATCCTATTCTAATACATATCATTCTTATTGTTATTATTATTGTTGTTGTTATCACTATTAGTATTGTTATTATCGTTTGCATTATTATTATTAGTATTATTATTGTTATTATTATTGTTATTATTATTATTATTGAATTATTTCCATGAATGTGTTGAATCCAATTATGTCATGTATGTATTATCATTATTATCAGTATTGTTAATAATTTTATTATTATTATTATTATTATTATTATTATTATTATTATTATCAGTATGATTATGATGATTATTATTACTTTTATTATTATTATTGTTATTACTATTATTATTATCATCGGCATTATTATTATTACTGTTATTATTGTTATTGTTGTTATTATTGTTATTATTATTTCTATTATTAATGTGTTGTTATTAGTATTATTATTATTACTTTTGATAAAGCCCACTGATTTTAATATAATTTTGTTTAGTAATATGAAGCCTATCATCTAAAGCCCGAATTTTATATTCATTCGCATTATTTATTAATAACCTGAGCCCAATCCAAGCCCATCTCCTATTGGATTCTAACCTAAACCCGCATCTTATTGGATCCAAAACCCGAACCCTTTAACCCAATTCTCCCCCTAATATGCTTCTGACCAGATCAACCCCCAACAACTGCACATCTCCCCGTATCTCCTGATTTTGCTCCTCACGCTCCCCACTATCTCAAATATCCCCATTATATTATTTATATTATTATTAAATCTCTCCCTGTTCACTTTCTCTCCCCGTCTCCCTCCCTCTCTCCTCTGTTACCCAAACAAAATAGTGACCCCCAACTCTCTCCCCGTCACCTGCCACCTTCGAGTGCTGCGACTACACCCCGAGCCTCGCCGCTCGCCGTCCAATCGCCTCGCCGCCCTCGTCCGCCAGCGCCATTCGCCATCATCATCCTCATCGCTTACCCTGTGCTCCGCCCTGAGCGCCGCCACGCCGCCAACCATCCTGCTCGTCGACTCCCTCGCAGCTAAAGTCAAGCCGCCTACAACCTTCCTCCTCGTCGACTCCCTGCTAGTCGACTACCCCCTCACCGCCTGCACCTCGAACTTCGAAGTCGCGTCGCCTCCTTGAAGCTCCACCGGCTCGAAGAGTGCCTCCTTCGCAAGCACCCATCCTTCTCGTTGACGTCGAGACGCTTCTTCGCCAGTACAGTTGACCCCCGTATCCTCGTCGTCATCATCGCCCCGCCATTGCCGCAGTCGAGCCCCCGTCCTCGCCTTTATTTTTCCTTTTCGAAACACAGACTGAGAACCCATCAGTCGAACTCCGTCACCGTCGCTACTCCCCGATCACCGCCACAGCACACCACCCGAAGCCACCGCTGCCCAACCCACCAGTCGCCTGCCTCGCCGCTGTGAATACCCCCAGTCATCTCGCCCGTTGACCACCCCATCTTCTTCAACCTCGCGACCTCTTCCCCTAGTCGACAGTCGCTCCCCGAGCCTTCCCTCCACCGCCTACAACCTCCTCGAGTTCCCCTGCCCTCCTCGTCGCCCCTTCATCGCCAATCACCAACCCCTCCGTCGCTCCGACCATTACACCAGTGACCACCGCCCTCTTCATCGCCAGTTGCAACCCCCGTCTTCCTTTGTCTCTCCCGACCACCGAGACCCACCCAGACCTTGTGTCTGCCATCCCTGTCTCCTGTTGAACCCCCTCTAGCACTGTTGACCATCACCGCAGGCAGTCGACGACCTTTCAACACTGCCCTGCTGCTGCCTTGCCTTGCCGCTCATCATCGAAGTCGAGACCGAGCCCAGGCGACACTGCCGAGTTGCTGCATGCTCTTGCCGCTGGAATCTGCTGTTGAGAAGAAGAACAGAGGGGTTTTTTGGGTGTTTGCTGTTGGTTGGAGTAGGAGATTGGGGATCGTGAAGTGGTGTTTTGTGTTTGTGAAAGAGATCCGATCTGAGTTTTGGTGTTTTGCTGTTGGAGTTGGGTTGATTCGGTGTTGGGTGTGTTGTTTGCTATTTTGCACGTAGAACGCTTGTGCTTGCGTATTTCCGTGTTCGTGGATCGTCGCCGGGATTCCGATCCCGTTATTTTTCGCATATTCGAATCTCTTACACAAAAGGCAAGTCCACTTGAACTCGTTTGATTTTTCTAGTTCAAGATTATTGATCTCCACAAGTAGTTCTCTTTCGATTATCGTAATATTGCATTGTGTATCTTCCGTTGGGGATATCGAGGGTTTACACGTGCTAACCCGAAGTATCCTTGACTTCGAGCCAACATCCATTGCTTTATACCCAAGCTTGCATGTGCACACGTCATGAATAAATTGATTAAAAACTTGTATATAGAAAAATATAATGATTGAATGCATGTTAATCGATTGTGTTATAGAGACTTGAATCGTGACATGATAACTTGGCTTTGTACACTGTAAAAATTCATCCTAATTGCTGTACATTAATGTTGATGCATCCCATGATACAAGAACACGTAGATTATTCATTTTGATGAATGTACATGATGACAATTTATGATTTCTTGCTGCCTGTCGAGTTTTGCACTAAGGTTTCGACCATGTTACAATAAGAATCAACCAAAACTATATAAAAGGAAATTGTATCCTAATGAATCTAGTTTCCAGAACATCTTACGGATCTAGATTCCGATCTGTGAGCAGTGAGATATTACTGTTTTAGTCACTGCTGGTCTGTATTTCCAGAATTGCAATTTAGTGAAATATCGACACAATTTTCAGTTGAAACACCATAATGACAGTAGTGTAATGACATGAAACTCGCTAAAAACTTAGTAGACATGTTTAGGATTCATTCCTAATTTGTATAGATTTTTATATTGATTTTACACCTTGTTTTCACCCATAGAATTTTGACTATAAGCTGCTGCCAGAACCCTTAAGCTGTAAAGATTAGAGTAATCGACCTAGTTATAGTCAGAATCAATTGAAACTTATTGAATATGAATTGTAGCTCCATATGTCTAGTTTACAGCCCTTTTGACGGAATCAAATTTCGAATTATTGTTTGAGTTATTGTTGTTTTAGTACTGCCGTGTCTGCTCTTTTCAGATTCACAATTATATGTATATTATCGTGCATCGGATAATTTTGTTGCATCCTTATTATCCCCTTGTCATTCTTATACACATTGCATGATCATGAATGATTTAATAAAATATTAACAAGCCGGGGTAATAAGGGTTGACGGAGTAGTGAATAATCTCAGAAAATGTACTCGGTAAGGCCTTATCGTTATATTGTATTGTCATGGAAGGAGGAGTATCGATTGTGAATTATTGATTGTTAATTGTTAATTGTTGATTGTAAATTATTGTTATTGATGCCGAGTACACGCTTTGTAGATCCCACCATGAAGTCTAAAACGAATATTGTTTTGTATGCATCGAACCTGTGGTATGAGACACAGTAGTATATGCATTAGTTAGACTAAATACTAACAGACTAGATTGACACTTGCATCATTGGATCATGACTATTGACATTGACATTGTTTATCGATTATTCGATTATTGTTATTGAAAATTGCATTGTTAAATCTAGACTTTCATCAGTCCCTGTTATTGCTTTTGGATTTTGATCTTGCTTCATATTCCTTGATGTACCATATTCCATTACTCTTTGCTTTTCAATACTTGCTGTCCGTACTTGCTCTAAGGAAATTTTTTTCCCCTTTAGTTGATCCAACCACAGGTGCACAAGGAGAATTGCCGGAAGGCATTGCTGAGCAGTTCTTCTAGGATTGGAGTAGGAGCTTGCTTCGTAATAAATTGTTTCTTCCTATGTTATTTTTCATATCGCATTGTTACTTTTGTTGAACTTTGTATCCCGGGCTTTGTTCACCTGTATTTGTTGCTTATTTCCACTTGTTGGTTATTATGTTGGAATACTGCATGTTTTATCTCAGTATTTGTTTATGTGATTATATTTTTTCCTGCGTGGTTGTGATTATTCTTTCGTGTTGTTGAGTTAAGACTGGTACAACTTATGGATGATGTTAAAATCATTCGCTGGGCCTTCGTCACGGGCTCGTATTCTCGTATTTTGGGACACGGGGCGTGACACCCGGTCACATAATTTGGGGATGACCCAAGTGTAGACGCTTCCATAACCAAATTTGTAACAAGACCATAGGACCGGTCATCTCGGTTCCATCTAGCGCTACTGAACACAATGTCCTGTACAACATTGCTAATGCGTAGCTTCCCCAGTTGTACCGGCCGGCTACGCCTAGGTCGGCAAGCAATCGTAGATATATAAGCGGTACGGTATCTCCGGATGAGTTAGGCAAGATAACACCTCCAAGCACCGTTAAAATGTACGCTCTGGTGTAGCACTGCACTTGGTGGTCGGTCGATTCATTAGTCAACCTCCTTTCAAAAATTTCCTTCAACCAAGAGAGTCGGATTGATTGTCTGACAAAAATTGACCTATCGTCCTCGTCTTCCTCAACAATTTATGTACTGAGTTCATTGCACAGCTCTCTTATCAAAATTTATACGACTCGTCACGGCCATCCCATCTATTGGAAGATCGGAGATCATCGCCATATCCTGTAGAGTCACCGTCATCTTTCTGATCGGTAGATGGAAGGTGTGTGTCTCTGGCCTCCATCGCTCGATGAGGGCTGCAAGAAGTGCTCGGTCGAGATTCACCTGACCCATTATACTGATTCCGTAGTTCCGTAGAAACCGACCTGGACTAGGTACTCGACAGTATGTGGGTGCATTGTCAAAGTCTCGTGAGTGCGGAAATTACACCTCCGCATTGTCCCATCCCACACTGCCTCAGATCTGTGGCGGTCTTGCAAAGTGAGCACACATGGATCTAATGGTCATGGACCTCGATTTTCCGTCGAAGAGGATGCACCAACCTACACCAACACAACAAATTATTATTAGTGTAGTAACAATATCACTTTATACAAAATTCACAATGAAAATTAATAGTTCTCTTACTTCTGTGGAATGTTCGCCCTGACCACTACCAGATGACCTTCCGGTTCCCCTCGTTCTAACCATTTCTCTGTAAGAATGTACATCATATATAAAACCGCTTGTTAACAAAAAAATTGACATATATATGGATACGAAACAAAATACGTGCCAAAACCACACAAACGACCTTTAAAAAATACGAAACTTTGCGATTGGGTCGGGCTTGCCGCACACAAGCCAACGCAACTTGTAGAAGCGAGTTTGGACTCACCGTTTGCAAGATACGACCGTGTATTGCTTTCACTTTTGAAAAAAGAGCAGAATGCGATACACAGACGCATATAGCAAACCGTGGGTGATAACTCGCAACTACAAGTTGCTTTGGCTTGTGAGTGGCGAGACCGACCTACTCGCAAAATTTCGTATTTTTTGAGTGGGTTCTCTATTGAAAACTCGCTCAAAACATAAAAAAATACGTGATAAAACCGTGCAAACGAAGTCCAAAAAATACGCAACTTTGCGATTGGATCGGGCTCCCCGCACACAAGCCAACACAACTTGTAGTTGCGAGTTCCGACCCACGATTTGCAAGATACTCGCCTCTACAAGTTGGGTATCGCTTTATTTCGATTTTATTGAATAAAAGCGATACACGGACGTATCTTGCAAACCGTGAGTCGGAAATCGACTCTACAAGTTGCGTTGCCTTGTGCATGGTGAGTTCGACCTACTCGTAAAATTTTAGAATTTTTGAATCTCGTTTGTTTGCTTTTCCTATATTCTATAACTACAACTAATACTATATCTACAAAAATGTCAACAAATATACATAACACACACGATACAAAAAATTGTAGACTCTAAATTGTAGACTAACTATGCATAATACTAAAATTGAAAATTCAAATATAAAAAAAAATTCAATAAATTGACATAGTTAATTTTACTAAATTGTGAAAAAGTGAATACCTTTCACAATGTGGGTATTCGGGAAGAAGATAGGGGCCGATAGGAGCCGCTGCTGTAGACGAAGTTGTTGTAGACTCTAGAGTTTTGAAAAATTCGGCTAGGGTTTGGGTGATTGAGATTTCGGCTAGGGTTAGGGTTTGGGGTGTTCGGAGAGCGGGAGAGAGATAGACAGGCTTCGTGATGTAAAACTAACTCTAAAATAGAGAATTTCCAAGAATCTTAACGGGTTAATTTTACCAACACGTTATGCAGATTGAAGTTAGAAATTTTAAGCAGTTAATTGGTTTGATGGATTTTCAAGAACTGAATCACGTTTAACAATCCCAATTAATAATTCAACTCTACAATCAGTAATGAAATTCCTAAGCGTTCTTAGCAACTAAAAGATTCAATATTGATTCGTACTCTAATCAAGCAAGTGGAACACTCAATCTCAATATTTGTGGTCGATAATTAAATTGAATAATATAATAGAGATGATAGATGGTATCACAAATAAATGAGTATTGGAAAGAATTTACCGGGTACGAAGAAATTCAGCATAGATCTTGGATGGCAGCAGCGACGAACACGGCAAATCAGCACACTAGTAAGAGAGAGACAGCACCAAGGTCAGCAATGGCAGGGGGTGGTCGACGGCGTGACTAGTTGACGGTGGCGACGGCGATGAGCGGTGCGAACGACGGCCGCGAAGTCGACGAGGAGGCAGGGCGGCGCTGGTGGCGTTGCCAGTCGAAGTAAGAGGAAAGGAGGAAGGGAGGTCGGGTTCTTTTGGGGTTTTAGGGTTTCGATGAGGGGAGAGGTAGTCGACGGAGGCGCTGAAGTGGCGGGGGAGTGGGGGCAACGCAATTTGGGGTAGAGGTGAGAGGGGTGGTCACGGTGGTGCGGGTGACAGGCGATGGGGATTGGGTTTTGGGAGGAGATCAGGAGTAGGAGGAAGGAGAACAGTGAAGGGAGATTAGGGTTTTGGAATTGGGGATTAGGGTTTGGGTTGATTTATTTGGGCGATTTTTTTTTTAATTTGGAGGTAGATTTTAGAGTTAATCACTAACCCTAAAATTGTATTAGGATTTATCACAAACCCTAATGAGTTGAATCTCAATTGTATCACACAAATGAGAGAAGAAGAGTAAAACTAAACACAATAATTTTTATCAAGAGTGGTATATTTTCTCATTAATCTCAAGGCCTATAAATAGGCTCAAAATACATCTTGATACAAATCTTAAAATATTCTCAGAATCTCAAATACATAAAAAAGATTACATATGGCTATAATTGCCAAAAACAAATATGGTACTGAAATAAAATCCTAAACTAAATAAGCAACTGTCCTAGACGATGCCTGCGCTGATAGAAACGCCCGAATCGTCTTGAACCAATGTCCTCATCACTTCGAGAAGAGGGGGAGATCGCAAAGAGGAGATTGATAACAGTAGAGGAGGTGTTAGGTTTGGGTATCGCGAGCTCCAGATCGAGAGAGAGAGAGAGATGGTTGAGAAGTGATGGAGAGAGAGATCTGAGTATGTATAAGTGTTTGGAAAAACACTTGTACCTAAGGTGAATTTGTTTTTAAAAAAAAACAACCTAGGCCTTTGTTCCCAACAACGGCCTAGGTGTTTATTTCGCAAAAAAATACTTCACGTCAAATAACACTAAGTCTGAAGCGTTATTTGGCGTGAACTACCCAAAATGCCCCTCCACCACTTAAGCGCTTCCGCTCCATTACAGCGGAAGCGATCTGAACCGTCGATCACGGTTAAGAGCGATCCAACGGCTCAGATCGCTGTTTTCACACCCGGTTGAAAACGAAACCCATTTTCAACCGAGCATTACTCTCTCTCTCTCTCTCTCTCTCTCTCTCTATATATATATATATATATATATAGTCTTCCATTGCAAACTCAATGGAAGTGTAAACGGTGCGTCTATCTATCCTATGGATGATCCGAACTGTTCACATTGTTTAACATGGCCAAATTAGATGATCCGAACTGTTCACATTGTTTAACATGGCCAAATTTGTCCATGGAGGAGAAATCAAGTCGTTTGAGATTCGTTTTTCCATGCATTGAAGTGTTACAAATTGTATAGCTGAAAAATCGTTATTTTTTATAATGACATGATGCATGGACAAATAAATTTCAAATGACTTGAGTTTATATTTATAGACTAATTTGGCCATGTTAAACAATGTGAATGGTTCGGACCATCCATAGGATAGATAGGCGCACCGTTTGCACACTGTTTGCACTTCCATTGTGTTTGCAATGGAAGACTCCCCATATATATATATATATATATATATATATATATATATATATGGATTAAGTGTGGGTGTGCGGGGCTACAACCTTGTTCCCAAAAAAAAAACTAACATTGTCTGATTTATATTATGCAAGAACATATAATATTCTTTCAGTCGTATGCAGTGTTCTAAAAGTCGGCCTAGGCGCTAGGCGCCCTCCCAACGACTCGCCTAGGGCCTAGGCATTTTAGAAAATCGGGTTATGTGTCTAGGCAGGGTTTAAGCGGGTCTAAATCGGTCTAGGCGGGTATAGACGGTCTAGACCGCTTAGGACACAAATCACATTTTTAACTAATTGTTTTTTGAGTTTTCTCTTACTGTATATCCATGATATGCTAAACAGAGTAGTAGACTATCCATTATAATGAGGATTTTAAAGTGATTATGTTTAAATTACAAATGATAATCACATTTTTTTTGTTTTTTCTCCTATTGTATATACTGGATTTGTTAAGCAGAGTAGCACACTATCCATTCAGGATTTTAAAGTGATTATGTTTAAATTACAAATGATAATCACCTTTTTTGTGTGTATGTTTTCTCTTATTGTATATACTGGATTTGTTAAGCAAAGTAGCACACTATTCATTATTCTCAGGATGTTAAAGTCAGTGTTTAAATTATTAGTGATACTAATGAATAAATTGCAGTACCTTCCACCATAAGTGCACATCTTTATAAATTTTCTTTAAATTAATATATTTTCCTAGTGACAAAGAATTCTTGTAAACAGTGCATTTTTTCAATTCAGATAGACAATGTCAATAACACTAATTCAGTTGTACATTTATACTTATATTATATGCTATCTTTATGAATTTTGGCCATCAAACCTTCAAACTATAGTTTGTTGAAGGTGACAGATTAATATTCTTATATTCCTATTCCCATGCGGGCAGTGTTGATGCATTAACAGTCCCCTATTCCCATGCGGACAGTGTTGATGCATTAACAGTCCTTAAGAGGAGTCGTAATCTTGGATGGACATTCTTCATGTTTACCGATACAATAATACACTGATTCGACTTTGTAAAGCTCTCCTGCAATTGTAAGGAGAAAATTCAAGAGTAGGAATGGATAGCAATAATGTGTAAGAATAGGCAACAACGAAACAAAACCAAAAGATCGATAAATTAATAAATATTCAAATAAATAAATAAATAAATAAATAAAACCGCCAAGCGCCTAGCCGCTTAAGCCCCGCTTACAAGGTCTGGGCGCTAGGTCCCCATTGGCCGCCCGTCTACCGCCTATCGACATTTATAACATTGGTTGTATGCAAAAACGTGTATAATGAGCATGAATACTAGTAATAGAAGCTATCGAAGGAAGATCGAAGACTGTCAAAATTATTATCGGGTGCTACTACTTTCTGCTTTAATATTCGGATTCATTTTCCTCTTCATAATTGCCGCAACCTTCTCTTTTCACTCTCTGTTTCTCTGTTTCTTAAAACCTTATATCTGAATATGCTAAGCTAACCTCCCTCTCCCTTATATATTAGAGAGTAACTGACTCGGTCTCTCTTCGAAGATCCCAACCAATCAATTAATCCTTACACTCAAAATTAATACCAAAGGTACTGCCCGCATGTTCACAGCCAGCCCTATCCACCTTTCACATTGGAATTTTAATACTAAAAATTTACAATAAGCCCTTATCCATTCAGCTATAATCACTCAAGTCCATCTTTCCTATCCCAAGACTTACCGGCTAAGTAAACATTAGGGCCCATGTGTCATCCAATCCTAGTAATCGCTAGTAAAATCCACATGCCACATTACACAAGAGTCCCTTCATAATTCTAATTCTGCACATATACCCACAAGTCATAAAAACAATATAACAAATAAGCCCATTGTTAGATATGACTCCTTCACATCTTGCACTAGAATAATTAGCTCCTCAAAATATTGGGATGTTACACTACTACACTTTCTAGTACATGCATCACTCTTAAAGAAGAGTGGTGCAGATGATAAGCATGAGCATGGTTTGTACCATGTATTTTTTATTGTTGGACAATTATTAGGTCCAATAAGAATTTTATGTCATTTAGTTATTTTTGTTTGACTTTCTAGTGAAAAAAATAGTGCATACATGCTCATTATAATTCCTGAAATGCCATCCTTCAATGGAAATGAATGATGAGGTTGAAAAGCTTTTAGTTCACTTATAGAGTTCATTTTTTCCTAGTGTTCCTTTTGGGAACATTATGTTGGATAATGTATGTGAATCCTATTTCTACACCTTTATTTCTGATGTATTGTATTCTGCTCTACAAACTGAGTTACATCCTAAGAGCTGTTTTTGTTTCATGCTTTAATATCTGGCCCCTGGTTTATTTCATTCTCATGTAGATTACTTGGACACACACAGACAAACACACACTGAGCCACACACACCCACCACCTCGCTTATTCTGAGGCCTCATTTGTGAGCCTATTAATAAGAACTCCCCATGAATATCTGAACAATTCATCTTGTTCTACATGCCTTAGATAGCCTAAGGGTAGCAAACCAAGTTATTTGAAATTCGTTTGCCCATCCATCATGTCGTTAGAAAAATGAAGAATTTTCAGCCATGCAATTTTGTCACGTTGTGAAACATAAACAAATGAACTTGAGATAATTTGAATTTACACCCTTAGGCTATCTTAGGCATGTTGAACAAGAACGGTTTGAATTTTTCATGGAGGTTTTGTATCGGTGGGCTCACATATGGAGTCTCAAAATAGTGGGAGAGGTAGGGTTTCACATGATCACCTTCCTGTATAGATATGTATGTATTTGAGATGAGTTCGTTTAGTTATGCAGTTAATTGGCTGATTCTATATTAATCTACCATCCATTTGAGCATATCTGTACTCAGAACTAACATTCATTTAAATCTATCAGCAACATGGTTTTAGCTCGGCTGGTGAAGTGCTATGTACTTATGCTTGGGATCTATTATTAGAAAGGGTAAATTCTTATGTGTTCTTTCTTGTTTACATTTGACTAGACATTGTGGCATCCAAAATTTCCATTTATATGTTTAGTGAAAAATATAAAGTGGAATTTGCAGATTGGTGATCATCTGATGGTGTTTCTTCTACGCTATTCATCAGTTTTTGTATTTCTGAAGGACAGAATTTACAGACAGCTCACAGGATCTCTTTTGAGTGAAGTAATTGAAGGTAAAGGTTTTTCCATAGTTTCTTGAAACTGTCGCAATCAACTCTGTGCCTGTTCAGGGCAATAGTAATTTTGTTGGCTTTTATGGTTCGCCTGTGCATATTAATGATTTATTAGTATTTATATCACTTTTTAAAGTTAGCAAATTGAATAACTGTTTCATGCAGTCATATTTGATTGAAGTTTTGTTAAAGTTGATGCACACAGATCTCTTAAATTTCTCTGTGTAATGCAACAAATTTCAAATTCATGATTTTTTTTCTTTTTTCTTTTATTTTGGGGTGGACTTCACTAAGGTTCTTCACTAAGGTTGATTCCGTATCATATGAGAAGGGGTGTAGGACAAAAATAGGATTGCTACAATTTTTGGAACGCTACAGTGCCTTGCTATAGTTGCTCTCATTTATTTACTAGTAACATGCCCATGTGCAAATACATGTCAAAAGTGTTATGTTTTGTGAGAAATTAACAATTAGGAATTAGGGTTTATCTCTAGATCTAAGTTGCTTGAGATATTCACCCTAGGTATCAAAATTGGAATACCTAGACTGCTATCACAAGCCAGTATTTATTTCTAAATACTGGTTTGGGTATCGGGTTATAAGCCCACAAACCCGCGTTCCAATATCCAATCAATTGTACGTTCATTACACGTGTTACACATATGCACGTGCTATATTTATATAGAGAGAATATACCAATATATCCAACAATCTCCTCCTATATTCTCAATATATAAAGTACAGGATTATCTCATCAGATCAGTATACAACTGACTGGCTGATAGCAGTCCATAAAGGAAAAGCATCATAAAGGTATAGTTTCATAAGAACCAATAGAATTATAAAACTGAATAGTTCAATCAAGACTAAACCAATATAATTAACTAGTTCCAAACCATATCCAATTCAGAATAGTTCACAAAGACTAAACCAACTGGAATAATCTATCATAGTTTCAAAATCAAACAAAGCAAATAAACTTCAAGAACAAAATATGAGTTTTAAGCTCATGAACACAAGAGTCTTAAACTCAACAGAAGTTTTACCAAGCAAGTGACTAATTTATTCTCAAAAGAAATAAATTGAAATTCTATCCTTGCACACTGCTTTATGTTTACTCCTCCATTTTGAGCAAATCATTATTTTTGAAATCTATGTTGACAGATTCAACTCCTCCATCTTTGCTAGCTTATCGAAAACAAGAATATCAAGAGACACATCTCTAAGAATTCTAACAATTTCACAAAGTATCTAGTTCCACGAAAGAACTTAGTACAATTCATAATTAGCTTAGCAAAAAAGTAACGCAAGCATCACAATCAAGTATCTTTAATAAGTAAAGTACATGAACTTTATAGTTTCTACACAAGAACCATACTATGTTTCATATTGGAATGAAAAGACTGCCGTTTCAATCATGGTTTAACATTGAATCATCAAAATTGAAATGAAACATGTAACCATAAAAGACATATCATTAAAATTGGAATGATATTTAGGACAATTTAATCATCGGAAACACATCGACAAGTTTTCATGTTTCGTATTGGAATAATATGATTATTCTAAGTAAATTCCTAGATATATAATACCATCAAAATTGGAATGACATTATATATTTGTGGAATTTACGTCGAATCATCAAAATTATCTAAAACTTGTCAACTGCTTAAAATTGATGCTTAAGTTTGAACTTCTCTATGGCTCCAATTGGATTCTAAATTTCAAAACAACTTGGATGTTAAAGCTTTTTACTCAATAGCTTTCAACTCAACTTTCCCCCACAGTTTTGATAATTAGATCACTTTCAAGTCTCTTAGCAAGAGCATTAGCCATACTTGTCGTAATTGCACTTTATCTATGAGAAAGTTCAACTAGGCTTCTTTAAGCCTTAATATACTCCTCTTACTATTATAGAGTGAGTTATGAGCTACAGTGCATTGTAGCTTGATAGTCGCATAACAGAATAAGAGAGTTACTTAAACTTCTTAATGGATAACTAGCAACAATTTCTTCAATCCACTCAGCCTTTTCCCCTGCAGAGGATTACACGTAGAGGTCTGATTTTATGGATGATTACACAGTGCCTGTTTGCTTTTTGTTTCCATAACATTTCTGTTTCTCCTAGTGTAAACACATATCTACTAGTTATCGACTTTCACTAAATTCTGAGCATCATAATGCATCAGGTCAGTCATTCATTCGAAGAATGACTAGAGTAGCACAAAGCAAACTCTTGAATACCACTCAGGTATCTCATTTGCCTCTTAAGGGCACTCAAATGTGTATGGGATTATTAGTGAATCTGCAGATCATACCTACCTCAAAGGCTATGTCTATTCTAGTGCAGATCTTTGTATACATGAGACTGTCAATTCCTTTAGAATGATCTACCTGTCTCATAGTTGCACCATCATTAGGTGTCAACCTTTTATAATAATCATAAGGTGTTTCAAAGCACACTTTCAATCACTATATCCCCACTTTTGAAACACATTTCGATTTGATGAGTTTGGCTAAGAGTTATCCCTTGCCAACTGAAAACTCACCCTTATACCTATGGTGTCCACAGTACCTAGGTTTTCATGTTGAATTCTTTGGATAGCATAATTTTAACTTCATTTATAATAGAGAGGTCACTTCCAAGAACTTGCATGTCAACAGAACAAGCAAATAATAGCCACTATATTTGACACACCACAAAGTTGAAGGCACTGATCTGAATTACTTGATTCATATACTAGGCTCTTTCAAAAATTTGTCAAATTATTTATCTGTTGGCTATACATGTTTTAAGAACATACAATGATTTTACTATATTGTAAATCTTGTTCACTAAACATATTAGTTCAAAACTTTCCAGTACAAAACTGTTCAGTACAAAACATCAAGTACAAAGCCTTTTAATTATCCTTTATGAATGACAAAATTTTCAATAAATGTAAGGGTAAGAAGAATACTTATTGTAGCAATATGACAAACATGTGAGTAGATATCAAATAAATCTACCCCATTTTTCTCAGTCAATCTGTTAGCTACTAAAAAGCATTAAAATTGCTACTGAACAATCAAAATTAAGTTTCTTCTACAAAACCCCACTTACTTACTATAGTTTTAGCCCCTTTCGGCAGATCAACTAAATTAAAGTATTATTGTATGACACAGAATCATCTCATTGTCTACTAATGACTCTTCTTAGCTCATTTGTCATTCAAGTTTTTAAGTGTCAGTAAGGCTGGTTCTTGATTACGACTGTGAATCATTGAACATGTCTGTAGGACTAGATTATTTCATACATTTATCTTTGATGAACATATCTTCAAAGAATTTCGCAAATCTAGATTCTTCTAACACAAATTAGATAGATCTAACATCTGTCCACAGAGCTATATTCTGCACTTTCTAAGCACACAAATATTTGTTGTAGGTCCTACTTTAGGCCTTCTAGGGTCATGTACTCTAACAGAAGTATCACAACACACATTTTCTCTTTAACAAAACCATTTGTGTTTTCATACCATGATTTACAAGGTGTATTCAATTTAGAGTGTAGTAATACATTAGAGATATGATTAACAATACAACATCACTAATAATTACACAAGGCAAACAACAGGCAATAATATAGAATTCAACATTTCACGAAGTGTTTGATTCTAACTTTTATCAATACCGTTTGACTGTTGTAAGTAGAGTGCACTAGTGATTATGCCCAATGCAAACTTCTCTAAAGTTGTTAAAACATATTCACTACCTCTATCAAATCTGAACCCTTGTTTTTTAGCATTTAACTATAATTTTTAATTCATTGAGAATAACAAGTGCTTCATTCTTCATATATATGACAGACTTATATTAATCATCTACAAAAGAGAT
This sequence comes from Hemerocallis citrina, assembly GCA_017893485.1. NCBI lineage: Eukaryota > Viridiplantae > Streptophyta > Magnoliopsida > Asparagales > Asphodelaceae > Hemerocallis > Hemerocallis citrina. The sequence goes on along the minus strand of CM030361.1, from coordinate 212,681,905 downwards.
TAAATACTTCTGACCAACAATCGTCTCATCTAGTTACAAAGCTACTGAGATCACAAATATTAGAATGCATTGACTCAAGAAGTTGTGTGCTCCTAGAGACCATACTAAATGATTTTCTAGTGATTATAATCTGAGCACAACTTTCATATTTGTCATATTTTAATGAAGTGTCATTTAGTAGGGTTATGAGTTTTAACAAGAACAAATAATTTAATACATAGTTCATAGTGATTCTAAATTTCAAAACAACTTGGATGTTAAAGCTTTGACTCAATAGCTTTTAACTCCATTTCCCCATAGTTTTGATAATTAGATCACATTTCCTCACAAACAATTGAATATATAGTTCTCAAATCTTAGCCAATTATGCTATGTTCAAGAACACAATTAGAACTATTATTATTAATTGTCTCATTTGTTAAACTCAACTTATACATACGATTGACAATATATGCACTTTATAAGAGTTAATACAAAATTACTCTATCACATTTTTCAAAAATTATTTGTTTTCTCTAATGGTTCTAACAATGTCCACTAGCTCAAACACATTGAGCAAAGAGTTCTTTCCTTTTCTCGTTCTTCATCATCTTCATAGCACTAAATGAGATAATGACTAACATATTATAATTCAACTTTGCACACACAGTACAATGAACGAGAGGGAACACAACGTAACTAGTAGAAGTCATATTCTACATTAAGAGATGCTCTCTCCTAAGTTACAGACATTTGTTATACATCTTATACAATTTTATTTTATTTTAAATTTTAGAGAAACAAATATGTAATCTCACACAAACTGCAAACAATGGATTTGTCAAAATATCTATACACATAGTATAATAAAACACTTAACAACCCTAAACATGCTAGTTTTCCAGAGCGAGAATAACTATGATCTAAAACTCTCAATCATATGATCAAACGCACAAAACGTTAACATATTCATCACATGCAAAATACTGAGAAAATTAAAGTAGATCATACCGACACTTCAAGTTAGAAGTGTTTTTCCAAATTCGATGGAGAAGCCTGCGTAGTGCAGACTTATCATACCATGATGCAAATCCATCGTCTCCAACATACACAATTTGTAGGTAACATTAAGGTTCCTACATTCATCAAATTGTTAAAGATTAGCCAATTAAACAAATTATTAGCACAATCTAATTCTAGCAACAATTTAATTGGAGATCCGATTTTTATAGTCAACATACAATTTAACTTATCAAAAAAGATATTGTGTTTTAGCACATAGCCAAAATAACTGTTCAACTTGTATTTAATTTAAACAAGTGATTAAAACAGTCTTGAACTTAACCACTTAGCATCATAGTAATTCTATAAGTCAAAACATAATTTTAGAACGAGTGTTTTGAACTTCCAGCACATAGCAAAATATTTAACAGGAATTTAATACGAGGAAATTAAAGAACTTATCTTTCACTGTCTCTTCCCCTTCAATTGATTAGACTCATCTCTGTTGGGAACAAATCCAAACAACAAAGCATTCTGCGCCAAAGAGATCTAGCATCGAACACCTTCTGTGTGTCTTAACAGATCTGATGATGAGATACAAGAATTCTCTTCACTGTCTTCTTCTTCAATTAGGGTCCACTGTAGATCTTCTTCAATTAAATTCCACAGACAGATCTTGAAGAAGAGAGAGATAAAGGATCTTCACTGTCTTCTTCTTCTTCAATTAGGGTTTCACACAGATCGAAAAAGAGAGAGAGAAGGAGTCGGCGCCTGAGTGGGACTGCCTTCGACTGCGATCGGAGAAGGGAGAGAGAGGAACCGGTGCGACCCAGTGGGTTTCGGCGCCTGACGACTCGCGACGCGATCGACGTGCGACGAAGCGACGGGCGGTCGGCTTCGCAGCGGGTCGGCGAGCGATGCGTACGGCGAGTGACGGACCCAGCGACGCGATCGGCGTGCGACGGCGTTAGGGTTCCGATGTGATCTGGCGGCTACTGAGGGATCCGACGGGATTGAACAAAACCGATGGTATTCCCCTTAATTAATCTCACAAAATTAATTAATATCTCAAGATTGTTATGTTTTGTGAGAAATTAACAATTGGGAATTAGGGTTTATCTCTAGATCTAAGTTGCTTGAGATATTCACCCTAGGTATCAAAATTGGAATACCTAGACTGCTATCACAAGCCAGTATTTATTCCTAAATACTGGTTTGGGTATCGGGTTATAAGCCCACAAACCCGCGTTCCAATATCCAATCAATTGTACGTTCATTACACGTGTTACACATATGCACGTGCTATATTTATATAGAGAGAATATACCAATATATCCAACAAAAAGTGCACATGTGTGAAAGAGGCTTGTCAAAGTATGGGTTGTCAAGTTATGACCAAAAAAAAAGTTGCGGCTGCCAAATTATGTTAAAAAGTTATTATGATTATTTGTTTAAATTGGGGCTAACAAAAAATAAAGGGGTTTCCCCACATGGATCACCATCTAATGTTTCAATTCCATATACCTCACTCACAAATAGCTAATTCCATATCACTCACTTATAATATGAAACCAATCCCAAATAACTACTTTTGATACGAATATCTAATTCCATACAACTCACTCAAAGTATTTTTCTGGAGTTGCCTCCAAATTGTGAGTGAGTTATATGGAATTAGCTATTTGTGAGTGAGGTATATGAAATTGAAACATTTGTTAGTGACCCGTGTGGAAAAACCCATAAATAAAGTTGGGGGCTCTCAAATTATGGCGAAAAAAATATTTTGATTATTTGTTTAAATTGGGGTTGTCAAATATAGATTATTTGTTTCCATATGTATTGTTAGGGATGTCCATTTATGACAATATAATGTTTTGTTTATTCGTTTATTTGTTTAAATTTGGGCTATTAAATTGTAGGTTATCTATTTCCTTATGTGTATTTGGGCTGTCAAATTATGGGAATATAATCTTTTATCTATTTGCTTAATTTTTTTTAACGATATTATAAGGTAGGATGAAAAACTTTTGTTTAATATTATATTTTTTTTACAATACAAACCGGAAGTACAATATTTTGTTTGTTTGTATTTTTTTTTAAAAAAAAAATGAAAAAATGAATGGTTAGGATTTTCTAATGACAAACAAAAAAATTAAATATAGGCCATTGGATCATCTAAACTCAGTGTTTTTTAGAGTAGTGATAGATTTATTTGTAGTTTTTAAACTAGTTTGATTAATTTCTTTTTAGTATTAAAAGTTAAGAGTGGTTTGATTTATTTGTTTGTTGTCATTTTAGTTAAGTATTTGGATAAGATATAATCTTATATTTTAGTGAAGAATTAGTTATTTGAATTTCAGTTTTAGTTTATCTTGTTGTGACCAATTTTAAATCCTCAAATTTAATGAATAAAGTAGGCGGTGATATGTTGATTGAATAATGAATATTGAGAAACAAGAATTCCAGTGTTGGATTCCTTGAGTTTGCGGATCAGTGTTGGAGGATTGCCTAGAGTTTACGAATCCGTGCATTGGAGGGTTGATGAATGATTCCTACCTAGTCCTAATTTTCCCCTTCCCCTTCTTCTACTCTGCTGCCTCGCCCTATTATTTGGCATTAAAGCATCGGTTGCCTTGCCCTAATTTCATAAATCCGTATTTTGCCATCCATTTCCCTATATTGAAATGGTAAAACGAATTTCTTTTATTTTAATTCATGAGTCATTTTCCGTTGTTGTTACTTGCCGTGGTTATACTTGTACCTTAGCCATGAATAAGGATTCTCCAAGAAAGTTGGTGTCTAGAGATGTTGTAAGGGATTTCAATTTTGTCATTGAATATCACCAAATCCTTCCGCATGAATCTCAATTGACAAAAAGTATAAAATTATTGTTTAGAAGATATTTTCGGTGGACTTTGGTATTTATGGAATAAAGGAGCGGATCCTTTGTCATGTGGTGCCAATGAAAAAGTGTACATTATTTTATGGGACAATGATGGTTTGAAAAAACACCATTCAACAAATGAGACAGATGAGTATGTAATTGAAACTTCAATTGAAGGATCAGAGATTGTTATTGCTTATTGCACTGGTCCCATATTATGAGTGTGTCATACCGCTTTTTCATTATGAACATACAACTACACCTCCAATCTTAATTCCCGCCACTTCTTTGCCACCTCCTCCATATGAACCTTTACAGCCTTCACCAGTTGTGCATCACTGTCATATCTTAATGAAGAGTGGACACAAGAAATCATTTCCTTGCCGCCACCTTCTTGTGAAAAGTTGTTCTTACTATTTACATGCAAGAAATCATTTCCCTGCCACCACCTTCTTGTGAAAAGTTGTTCTTACCATTTACATTGTCCGAGCTAAAGCTTGCACCGGAAGTACATATCAAATTGACCATAATCATTATTTCCAAAAAAAAAGGTTGACCAGTCTTTTTTGCCTTTCGTGAGATTGTTCACATTAATTTTGTTATCCCTTCAGAACCATCACCTATTTAACACCAAAGTCTTATTTTTATACCATTTGGTCCCCCGTGGTTTTTGCCAATTCACAATTTTCAGGTCATTGTCCTACATTTCAAAACTCAGGGTCGATTTTTTTTCCAACAAGGAGAAAGTTGAAGGACAAAAATAAGATTTGTTCAATGTTTGGAATGCTTCATTATTTTTCTACAGTACAAAGGTACAACATCTTGCACAGCACGGACTTGAGCGTAGTAATATCCATCAAATCAAATGTATAGAGAAACTAAATCCAACATATTATCTACCTCAATATTCGGTATAGCGGAAACATAATTACATCATATTCCTCTTTTACAAATATGTCCAAATTGTACATTCCTTAAACAAAATAAATACTCGAATGCTGGGAATTTTTCCGCAAAGCCCTGCAAATTTATCACTTCTATATCTGCAAAAATATGAATTAATGAAAGGTGAGTAGCCACACCACCCATTGAGTTTTGAGCCTCTCAGTAGTGGATCGGACAAGTTTATAAACATGCAATTAATATAATACTTTCAATTTTCAATGGAACAAAATTCAATAAATTCGCTGAACTTCCTACAACCTAGATATTGGACTTTCAGTAATCCCCATGGAATCTAGAGTTGGCCCCCACAGACTACAACGTGACCCACGATGTGGCATTAAACCTCTGACTAACAGAGGTCCATGTGCGGGCACATAGGTCTGTTACACACACCACCACCACCACCACCACCACCACCAACAACAACAGCAACAACAACATAACAACTGAAACTAACACTATCTGATCCATGTATGCATAATAAAATACACATTTAATCTTATGAAAATGAACATGCAAATGTAAGCAAGAATAATACTACTAATAAACTACTGAACTAGGATCGAGACTTACTACAACTATATGAATTTACTGCTTTAAGATCAGCATGCACCCTCATCTCTTTGTTTATTATCCTCCGCAACTCCTATTCTCACTCTCTGTATGCCCTTCTTTCTGTTCTCAATTAAATCCTTCATTCTCACTTATCTCAAAACACAGACATATATATAGACTCTCATCCTTCAATATATATATATACTAGGTTTGCCCGTGGGCCCGTGCCTATGGCACATCTTCGAAACGATACAGCATATGAAAAGCCATGTAAACAGTAAAATATATGCAATCCTGTTTGACTAACAAATCACATAGGTATCAACATTTATATGCAATACCACATGGCTAGAAACTTCACGATAAGTTATAAAAAACAATTAGAATGTCATAAAACAATCACATAGGTATCGCTAAATTCTTTATTTTATTTTATTTTTATATCATACAGATAGAGCTAAGACATCTGTATAGAATTAACATCAACATTATGAGTCTAAAGATGTGAAATAAATTGTTATAAGTGATTTAATAAAAAAACTGCTTACTTTTTTCGGAATATATTAATTTAAGAACGTCTTCGTGAACTTAATCTAGCACCGAAATCAACTTCAATTGCTCGAAAAACAAACCACATTGACAGCGAAACCTCCAAAGATTCAAACATCTCGGAGAATTAAGTGAGTCATCTAGACATTACCAATTCAAAATATGCTCCAGTTTCCATTCAATTTATTTCCTTACCTCACCAAGTAAAAATAAAAACAACCTACCTAGCAAATTTAATGGTGGTATTTAACACCATCTTTCCTACTCGCACTAAGTTGACAACGTAAATGTAGAATGCCACTCAAACATCAGATAATTCCTCAACCCCCAAACAAAAACACTAATACAAACTGTCCAAACTTAAACTACCACTCCAATTCATCCCAAACGAAACCACATTCACACCCTCAACAGACTCGAAACTTTCCACCCTCTCATTAGAAAAACACTCGTAGTACACATTCCAAACTCAATATATCACCAAAGCCAACTCCAATTGTTGGCTTTATCACCAAACTCAAAATATTCCAAATCCAAACCCAAAGACTCAAACTTTATCAACAAAACTAACAAAAAGAACCAACCTTTAACAGTGGAATAAACACATCATCCAACGTAGGATTCACTAAAATTAGCGCCATCTCCAGCTCTTCAGTTGAAACGCATACAAAATTTAAAAAGATCAAAACTCTATCATCCAAAACCAAACTACATTCCAATCTGAAACACTAAAAATGTACACATATACTACAAACTATGATCAAAACAAAACAAATTTGTCTTTCAACAAATTTTTTCATGCCACTTAATCCTCCCAACAAATTTTAACCATGGTCCATCCGTCTATTGCCTCCTCTCCCTATTCTCCCATAGACTCTCATTCCTAATACTAATCTAGCCCTGACTTCAGATTTAGATTCAATTTTCGTTTAGTTCAGTTATTCTATTGTTAGACTAACTCAAACAAGGTAGATATTCGACCTTGAAATCACCAAGAATTACTAAAATAAATCAAGCCACCAAGCCACACAACCTAATAAAATATATTTTAATCTCAAAAATTCTAGCTGCTTACATGCAAGAAATTGAGGGAGGCAAATTGCCACTTGGAGCGGAGGGACCACCGGGGGGGGTTCGGTAGGGGAGGAAGGGGGCTCGACCGGCGTCGTGCCGGCTATTCTGGAACTTCTCCTTGCGCTCTTGGCAGGTGAGGCGGCAGGGCTGGGGAGGGGGGAAGGGAGGGCGGCGCTGGGGGAGGTGCAGGCGCGGGGGAAGCGGGAGGCTCATGAGGGAGTTGGGGAAGGAGTTTTCCGGTGATTGCTGGAGGAGGGAGAGTAGGAAAGTGAGAGAAAAAGCTGTAAAAGTGAAGAGAATATGAGAGAGGGGGATCAGAAAAGGTGAGGAGAGGAGAGAGAGAGTAATAAAGTGAGAAGGATTTATGTTTTGGGAGGGAAATGTCTTTTGGGAGGATGAATGTGAGCCATTGATTTTATTTTAATTTAAGAAGAGCCACTTGATAGCTTTTTTCAAATTGCCTTGTGATATATATATATATATATATATATATATATATATATATATATATATACCCTTAAGTAGCGTTTGCAATGGAAGATTACTCTCTCTCTCTCTCGATTACTCTCTTTCTTTATATATATATTAATATATATATATATATATAAAATATTATATTGGGATAATATAATAATATATATATATAATAAAAATATATGAGAAGTGTAAATGGATTGAGAAAGAAGCCTATAGTATTTCTATGGGGCTTAGGGAAATGTGTTACATTAAAATGAACATGAAAGAAGAGAAGTTGGGTGCTTGCATGACGTGGCTTGTGCATAGGAATGTCCCACATCGGAAATACCTGGAAAAAATGTGTGTTAAATAGGAAAGCCTATGATCAAAGGTCACCTACTAGTCCGAACACCTTTTGTGGGGCATGCCTATGGTGGGTGTGCCTAGAGTTTTGTGTCCGTTCTTTTGTGTGCGTAGACACGTAGCCGTGTGCGCAGCTGAGCCGGGCTCGGGGCGTTATAAATGGTATCAGAGCCGACTTTCGACACCAAGTCGAGTGTGTGGAAGATGTACACCTGACATGGAGCAAGGTTGGTACAGGTCGCCCGAATTGGGGACTGTACAACTAGCAGAATCAGGGTAGTCCTCTCCACATCGGCTTGAAAGGGATCCTGGATTAGGTTGCAAGTCCCGGGCTTAGCGAGGATGCTGAGTTTTTAAGGGGGTGTGTGTGTAACACCCCATACTTTAGAGTGTATATATATATAATAATATATATAATAAAAATATATGAGAAGTGTAAATGGATTGAGAAAGGAGCCTATAGTATTTCTATGGGGCTTAGGGAAATGTGTTACATTAAAATGAAAATGAAAGGAGAAGTGGGGTGCTTGCATGACGTGGCTTGTGCATAGGAATGTCCCACATCGGAAATACTTGGAAAAAATGTGTGAGATAAATTGGAAAGCCTATGATCAAAGTCACCTACTAGTCCGGACACCATTTGTGAAACACGCCTGTGGTGGACAGCTGTTAGGATTTTATTTGTTCGTGTATTGTACGCACGTGTAGCGCGTGCGCAGCTGAGCCGGGCTTGAGGCGTTACATAGCATTTGCAAACGTGTAAACCACTTAACCCGCTATTGACAATAGCGGGTTAAGGCAAAACACATAACCCGTCATACATAACCCGTCATTGACAATGACGGGTTATGTGTTTTGTCTTAACCCGTCATTGCCAATGACTGGTTAAGTGGTTTACACGCGTTTGCAATGGAAGATTGCTTATATATATATATATATATATATATAGGAGTCTTCAGTTGCGCAACCCTATGGTGCCGTCCGATCTGAGCCTAGATCATGATCTTCATCGGACGGCTTACAATCGTTACGCTCTTCTCACTTAATTTAGAGGGTAATTTGGTCATTTTTCTACCCCCTCATCTCACATACCCCCTTTCCTTCTCTCTTTCATCTCTTTCTCAAATCCTTCTCATCACGATGCAGACCTAACCCAAATCGAAACCCTAATCGAAATCCCAGAATTCCCCAAATCGATTCCCTATTCTCTCACCTCTACCACTCTCTCTCTCATCGCACCGTACGAAACCCTAGCTCCTTTCCAAATCGAACCCGACGAAACCCTAGCTCCGAATCCCTGCGATTCCCCAAATCGAAATGTGTTCAAATGTGACTGAGATCCCCAAACCCGATTCTTTCTTAAGTCCCTTTTTTATTCTAATGTGACTGAGATGTGTTCTGAGCCTACAATTTCTTACTCAGATGTTTTTGGTCCCTTTCTTTTGTTGCCTAGGCATCTTTTTTTTTGGGTCCCTAGATTTTTTTTTGTAAGACTGATATGTTTCTGTAAGACTCTCAAATATTTTGGTCACTTGATTTTTTTGGGTTGATTTTGTTGGTTGCATCAGGTTTCAAATGAGATTTGTCTCTTCAGCTCACTACAATTTTTAGATTTGTCACCTGCCAACTTCCAATAATGAATAACCATGAGAGCTATGAAATACTAGTGGGCCTTTGTTAGAATAGTATGTGTTGTATATATTTTTTGGTTTTGAAGTTGACTTATTAATCTGATTGTTGGTTTTCAAGTTGATTTATTAATCTGATTGTTTGTTTTCAAGTTGATTTATAATGATGGATAGTTGGTGGTATGGGAATCAACCAAATTGAAAGAATAATGTCAAAAATAATGTCAAATTGAAGTAGGGGAGGAAGGGGGCTCGACCGGAGATGTGCCTAAAAGAATAATGTCAAAACTTGCTCAACCAAATTGAAGTAGGACCAAAGATTAATTCATTTGAAGATCAATTTGACTAGCTCTCAAGTCTCAATTGTGCAAGATCCAAAACAGTAAAAAAATGAAATTTATTCACAATTTTTTGCAATGAAAAGCATAACTTGATCAATTTGAACTCAGGGACAGAGAAAGTTATCGATACATTTGAACCCCATCATGATACTGATACATTTGAACACTGGTGTTGCCGCTGAATTCGGTGTGGGGGCAATCAGATGAATTTGTGGATTCGCAAGAACTCGAATGGGTCAAATCTGACCTCTTCCATTGCTGTTCAGCTGGCTCCTCACAGCTGCACGGACCTGCACAAAGTACGAAACATCGGGATGGATCCCGACAATGCACCCTCCGACGCACTTGTCAATACTCAGAAAAAGAATATCAAAAGAAGCTTTTGGTAGGCAAAGAGTGATCACCTTGTAACGGTAGGAGGTAGGGGGTTTTATAGTCGCCGTGGGGATCTGCATCGAGATAAGAGCGAATCTCTACTCCTCGGTGTGGCTGGATAGAATTGGTTAGAACCACTTCCCTAGGATCAGGGCGGATCAGGATCTCTTCATATCTTTCTGAATTGCCTCTCAACGGGTTGGGACTTGTTCTCAGTTGAACAGATCCGTTCACGGGTTATTGGGTCCAAGAGAAGAGACCCGATTCCTATTTCGGACCAATTTGTAGGTGAAATTACCGTTTTGCCCTTGTGAACTTTAAGATTCGTGTCCAATTTGAACGGTTCCGATTTAATCATATTTTTAGCCATATCACGAGCCCCCCACTCCCAAAGACTGTGCTACAGCCTTTGGGAAGTAGTTTTGTTGTTTCAATGGCATATGGGACTGTATCGGAGTTCTTAAAGGGGCTTCGAATCTTGTTTGAGAGGTAACGGTGTTTTCCTGAGCTGGTAACACGCCCAAGTTTGCTCTTAGGCTCTTTTGGATTTTTGGTGATTTTTCTCAATTTTGACATTATTTTTCGACTCATTTATTCAATTTTGCAAAGCGATGATTTGTTTTCCGGGAGCATTAATTAATTACTCTAACTAATAAGTATTTAACCAGGGGCTCAAAAATATTTTCCCGAATATATAATTGTTTTTTAGAATTTTTAATTATTTTTTCTTGAATTTTTAATCATTTTTTGCAATGTTTAAATAAATAATTCGAATTAATAAATAAAAAATAGATTTAATCACCGTATTATTAACGTGGAAGAATCTGGGACATCCATCGCTCGCTGGCACGAATATTTGAACGATCGAATGATCCCCATGATGTGAAGGCGTTTTCTCCACGTGAGCAGCTCGGTGCCTCGGTCGCTCGGATTTTGGTTCCGAGTGACGTGGCGCAATCTGGGACGTTCATCAGATTTGGGCGAGAACTTCTGAGTGATCGGACGGTTCTTGCGACGCGAAGGTGTTTTCTTCGTGTGAGCAGCTTGGTGCCTCGGTCGCTCGGATTTTGGTTCCGAGCGACGTGGCGCAATCAGGGCTGTCTGATGAAGATCAGACACGAATCACGATGAAAGAGTGATTTTTCTCCATTACGCAGCTCGGTGACCTGGTCGCTCGGATTTCGGTTCCGAGCTACGTGGCGCAATCTGGACGTTCATCAGACTTGGGCGAGAACTTCTAAGTGATCGAACGGTTCTCATGATGCGAAGGTGTTTTCACTGTGTAAGCAGCTCGGTGCCTCGGTCGCTCGGATTTTGGTTCCGAGCGACGTGGCGTAATCAGGGCCGTCTGATGAAGATCAGACGCGAATCATGATGAAAGAGTGATTTTTCTCCAATACGCAGCTCGGGGCCCTGATTGCTCGGATTTGGGTTCCGAGCTACGTGGCGCAATCATGGCCGTCTGATGGAGATCAGACGCGAATCATGTGGAGGCGTGGATCACGAGAAAAGAGTGATTTTTGACGACGTGGCTCAATCAGGTCCGTCTGATGAAGATCAAGTGCGAATCACGAGTAAGCGGTTTTTCTCCAATACGCAGATGGTGCCCCGGTTGCTCGGATCGTGGTTCCGAGCGACGTGGCACAATCATGGCTGTCTGATGAAGATCAACCGCGAATCACGAGGAGTAAGCAATTTTTCTCCAATACGCAGCTCGGTGCCCCGGTTGTTCAGATTGTGGTTCCGAGCGATGTGGCACAATCATGGCCGTCTGATGGAGATTAGGTGCGAATCACGAGAAGAGGTGTGGATCACGAGAAAAGAGTGATTTTTCACGACGTGGCTCAATCAGGGCCGTCTGATGAAGATCAAGCACGAATCACGAGTAAGCAATTTTTCTCCAATACGCAGCTCGGTGTCCGGTTGCTCGGATTGTGGCTCCGAGCGACGTGGCACAATCATGGCCGTTTGATGGAGATCAGGCGCGAATCACGAGACGTGGATCACGAGAAAAAAGTGATTTTTCACAACGTGGCTCAATCAGGAATGTCTGATGAAGATCAAGCGCGAATCACGAGGAGCAATTTTTCTCCAATATGCAGCTCGGTGGCCCGGTTGCTCAGATTGTGGCTCTGAGCGACGTGACACAATCATGCCCGTCTGGTGGAGATCAGGCACGAATCACAAAAAATTAGCCGTTTAGGCTTCTGGTGGGCCTCTGTAGGGGCCCAAAACATCTGAAAGCCCACCCAAATTCTCTTTAGGGCTATAAGATTTCGCTCCCCTCTCACCACTCCCCCATTCTTCACTTCTCACTTTTACTTTTCACTTTCTACTGTTTCTTGCTCTCGAGTGGCGCTGCTAGCGGTCGTGGCCAGGCGATCATCTTTCCGACGAACTATTCCGACCGTAGCCGTCACATCAAGGTAATTAAATATCTTTAACTTGTATTCTAAAGATGTCTAAAGCGTCGTCAGGGAGTGAGACCTCCACCTCGGACTGAGACAGCGACCGACCCTTAGTGGCCTCCCCGGCAGTGGGCAAGGGGAAGGAGGTAGCGAGGTCGGCAATCGTGGAGACCATCGTTGAGAATGTGAAGGGGGCTGGCGCTTTAGGTCGGCTACCGTCCACATTATCGAACCTCGGGAAGGTTAGGAACTACTCCGGAGACCTTCTGTCCAAGGCGGTATATGGGAGGTCTGCCACCTACGAGGAGAATCGTCCGAGGTAGACGATATCCCCTCGATTTTGACCGAGGCGGATCTTCAGCGTATCAGGAAGGGGTTCCGGATCCCGAAGGAGTACACCTTGCTCCTCCCCGGTCCGGGCTTCCGAGCGTGCACGGAGACTTCGCCCGACACTTGTGTCTTCCCCTACGACGCACTCAATGTCGGCCTTCGGCTGCCTCTGCTACCGATCGTTGTTGAAGTGCTACAATGGTATGGCTTGAGCCCGGTGCAGTTCATGCCGAACATGTGGTGGCACGTCATCGCTTTCATCCTTCAATGCCAGGCAGTAGGGGCCGAGCCTCGGCTCGTCATGCTTCGTAGTTTCTACCGGATCTGCCGTATGAGTAAGATGGAGTACCGGTATTACTTGTCTCCGAGGAAGGGGGTTAAGCTGATCGAGAATTCGGACTCCATCAAACATTGGAAGGAGAAGTACTAATTGATCCGAGGTCCCGAGCCGTGGAGTTTTCCGACGAGTTGGAAGGAGGACGTTCCGAAGTGGGCGAAGGCCGAGTCGGTGCTGACTAAAGAGGAAGAGGGTGTCGTATCGAAGATCCTCGGTCTTCCGACCCTGGGTTGGAAAGATATCACCAAGGGGGTCCTCTTCCGACCTCGAAGGACCAAGCGGCGCTGAAGGCGATTATCGTGGGCAATGATGTGCTAGAGATTGCCCGGGCCACAATGTCACTAAGTGTTCTTGTTCTGCTCTTCGGAATTTCGAAGTTTGTAGTTTTTGATACTCACATTCTTCTTTCTCTTCGGCTTTCAGATCACCTATCACTTTAGTCACTAGCTGGAGCAGTTCGCCGAGCAGGAGAAGGAACTAAAGACGTCGAGCGACCGGGACAGGGCCGAGCGAGCGAAGGCCGTGAAGATGTACGAGGCCAAGCAACAGCTCTCGGAGTCCCAAGCCATTCAGATCGGCGTTCTGGAGGCAGCGCTGACCAAGGTGAACGAGCGCATTACGACCGAAGCGGTGAGGGCGGATGAGCTGGAGAGGGGGAAGACCCGAGCTGAGATGGAGAGGGCGAAGGCCTTAAAGGCCTCGAAGGAGATGCAGAAGGAGTGGGACGCAGCAGTGGCCGAGGCGACGACGGCCATCCAAGCCGAGGCGGAGGCCCACATGCTCACTAACATGGAGGAGTCCTACGCACGGGCCCTCAAGCATGTCGCGGCTCGCATCCCCGACTTCGATAGCTCGGGGTATCACCTGTACGACCCGATCGAAGGCGAGGAGATTATACCTGTAGCAGAGGCCAAGCCCGAAGGAGGGGAGGAAGAAGCCGAAGGGGTCGTGTAACACCCCGCAAAATTGAAAATTACAGTTTTGCCCCTGGGTGTTACGCACGTATATTTTGTAATGTATTTCATTACATATTTTGGATTCGTACTATTTATACATTTTCCGTATTGATTTCAGTCAACTAAAATATAATATTTCAATCCCTGGAATTTACGTGCTTTTTACGTGTTTTGATGCACGTGTTTCCACCACTAGGTACAATATTTTTTATAGGTTTAAATTATTTATTTTTATGTATTTAAATCTATTTTATAAAACTGAAATTTATTTTCCCCCTATTTTGATTAAAATGCATTTTTTCGATTTTTCTGCACGTATAATGCACGTATTTTCTACGTGTAGTGATTTCATCATGAAATATATAAAATTAGTAAATGTAATTTTTCTTATGTTGTTTTCGATTATATTTTAATAATTTTTCATCGATAAAGTCGATTTTCGCATTTTAATATTTTACGTGCGATGCACGTATTTTTAATAAACGTACTCAAATACATTTGTTTTTAAAATAAATTTCGGGATGTGTGACACCTCGTAGTTTCAAAATATATCTATATATATAAGTATATATAACAGCATGTTTATAAAATGAGATATAAAGTGACATTGTTATGGTTAAAACAATTATAACTGATGGTAGTAATAAAAATAAAAATAAAAAGAATGGATTAGTAATCATGATGATGGAGCCCACGACCATGAGAACATCACACCAGTTTCACCATGGACCATTTCCAATATTGCCTACATACCTACCATTTAATTATTTGTACCTATTGTATAATATAAGTTCATGCATGTGTTAGTTTTGGGCTCCCTGGGGCCTGTTTTCGGTTGGTTGAGAGGAGGATCCGGGTGGGGAGTTTAGGAGGAGAGAGAGGTGGGAGTTTTGGGGGTTAGGTTTTGAAGAGGTGGAGAACTTGAAAAGTTGGGAGTTTTGGAAGTTAAGAAAATGAGAGGTTGGAAAATTAAATTTAGTAATTTATTAGGTGGGTAATTTTGCAAATTGAACCCTCTACAAACCCTATAAATAGCACCATATTTCTCCTCATTCTTCACACCAAAAGCAAGTCAAGAAATAAGTGTAAGAGAAAGAAAAGAGGGAAAGGAAAAAGAAAGAGAAGAAGTGTTCTCTTGCTTGGAGCTTTTGCTAGGAGGAGAAGAAGGCTAGGAGGTGCTTGTGAAGCTAGGAGCAAGAAGGAACCATTCTCTTGTAGTTTTCAAGCTTCAATCAAGGTGGGTGATCTCTTATTTTCTAATGTAGAATATTGTATGCTAAAAATAAGTTTGGACTTGTTGATTACTATTTAAGATTTCCTTTTAGTCCAAAGAGAAGTTTATTCCAATATCCTAAAGGATTGGATTATTGGGTAAACAAGTTTTATTAAAAAGAAACAATTTCAGAAAATTGTGAACAAAAGTATATGAATACAACTTCTAAACAAAAAGCACACTAGGACTTACTGGTTAGTCAATGAGCACCTCTTATAAGAGATCTTGGGTTCAAATCTTGATAGCCATCTTTTATTTTTTTTGATTTGGTTTTAATAGAATAAGATGTTTTTTTTTGTATGAATAAATTCCTATTATGGTTATAAGATAAAATGGAAGCTATTAGAGATTGTTATGGAAATTTTATTGTCTATTTTAAGAAAGTAAAAATGAGACTTTAAAAAGGGGGCTTCTGATTAAAACTCATACTTTCTTCATATAAAATGAAGTAATAAATATTAAAGTTAATCATAACTTTATTGCATATTTTGAGGAAAATGAAATGGGAAATATTAAGATTGTTTTCTTGTATATTTTGAGATATAAAGAGAGATGAAATTGTGAGTATGAAACTTTGTAGTGAACAAAAACAAAGTATTATTTTTGTGAAGTGATTTTTTTAAGAGAATTATACTTTGATTTTGTTTAAGAAATATTTTAAAGGGAATTGAGATATTGTGATAGTTTGAATTGGTTATAAAATTTCATGTGATGAAATTGTGTTCTTAAAAAGGGAATCCTTTTTGCTTATAAAGACTATGAGTGAATAACTAGATTATGAATAGTGTAAAGACTAAGAAATGATTGCTTTATGGATAAGTGCTAATACAAGACATTAATCATTGTGAATAAGTAGAAGATGAAAATTATATAAGTTTAAGACATGATTAAGAAAGGGTGTGAATACCCATGTTTCTTGTACATGAAAGTTTATGATTTAGAGTTAGTACGACATTGGTACCGGCATTATTGAAAGAAAGGATTTGAGAAATGATTTGGAGATATGGCCGTGGAGCTATCTCGTATTTGTTGATTAAGTCCGGTGGGAGGTAAGACTAATTCTTTGAATGGAAATTATTCATGTCTTGAATTTAAGAAAATTTAGGCACATAAGTGAAGATGTAGTAAACTTAGGGAAACGTAAGTGGGGTGCTCTATATAGTCGGCGGTGGACTCCAAGACTATAGACCCAGTTGGTGGACTGAGGTTGCCCTGTGGGAGACGGATTATTATATTTTAATCCGGGACTATGAGGACGGGTCGGCGGTGGACTCCAAGATCTTGAGTAGTCGGACGGATGAGTTTTTGTGTTTACCGTCTCCAATGTATGTATATATATATATATACTGGGCTAGAGGGTCACATACGGGACGATTCGCACAATGTGGAATCTGTTATAACAGCCGGCGGTGGACTCCAAGGTTGGGATTCACATTCGTGGAATAGTCTGAACTTTGTTTTATTACCGGGTAGTTTTCATGGCGAGGGATCGAGCCCTGTATTGTGAAGAACGTAGGCGCTTGCCCTCAGACCTATGTAGTATGGGATGCATAGAATCTGAACAAGTGTGCATTAGTGTCATCCTAGTGTAAAATTGTGTGCATTAGGCATTAAGGCATGACATACACTTATGTTTAGAATAATCACCTTTGACACTTTACTTGTTCATTCAATCTTTTTGTGATTTGTTAAAGTATGAGATCGTTATACTATTCCCGGCATAGAGAGGATAGCCGTGTATAACATTTCGTCAGTTGTAAGTAACTGACGTGCCCACAGACTGACATGCAGGTAATGGACTATTCATGAAGCTATAAAGTGGATATGCTGGTGCTGTTTTATTTTGAAGATGTTGTAAATATTTTATTGTAAATTTCATTCTTCCGCTGTGTAAAACCAAGTTGTAATTGAACTCTGATGTATTAGTGAAAAAGTTTTAAATTTTCCTTGTAAAATTGTACGAAGTGAAGTAAAGATCCTGTGAAATCTCGAATTTATCCTTATTTGAAATTCGGGGTGTTACAGGTCGTGGAGGAGGTGGCGAATCCGGAGGGGGTGCTCGTGAATGTGCCGAGCGAGAGTGCGGAGCAGCACATCGAGGTGGCTCCCTGACTTCACTTTTTTTTTAAATTTTGTATTGCCTTGTTGCGGACTGGCCACCGCATTTTGCACCCAATGAAATGAGAAATTTTCTTTTGAAAAAGTGTTGTATTTTGCGTCGAACTTTGCCTCTGAGTTGTCTTGTAGGAGCCGTTTAAACTTAGTACCTTCATGTTCTGGCTTTTTTCAGATCGGCAAAGCATCACAAATTGTTGAAGTGCCTCCAATGCCCGAAGTAGCACGCCTCCGGTTTGGTCTAGGTGTAACTAGGTTGGGCCTCATTCGGACTCGAGAGAGGCTTTTCAAAGCCGAGTTGGAGCTGAACCATCTCAAGCTGACGTTAGCTCGTCGTGACTCCGAGCTGAAGTGTCTAAAAGAGAAGGCTCGCGATGTGCCCCCCGATGGAGAGGAGACGTGTCCCTCGATGGCATTCAGCCAAGGCATGCGGCTCAAGTATCGTTGTCGGTCTTTGTTCGTTGTCAGGGCCGAACGAGAGGGGTTAAAGAATGTCGTGCTCGAGAAGAGCTTTGAAGCGGGGCACCTTCGGAGGGCTATTTTCGAGGCTTCTCGTCAGGGCAGCTATAGCCGAATGCCTCGACTGAAAATTAGAGTGACAGACAACTCGCTGATGGAATGGGTCGTGGTGCTAGAGGCAGAGAACCATCGGCTACGACGACTGTCCGAGGGGAGCAACGTCAGAACCACCTCTTGTCCCCGAGGTGAATACTCCCATGAAAGGTTGTTCCACGAGTTGGCGTTATGCTCCCAAGGAATACTCCCAAGGAAGCTCGTGAAGGGGGAGTTAGAGCTCGGAGGTCGGGAGTTCGACGATGCGCATGGCGGCAGTGGAGCTCCGGAGTTGGAGCGCGATGAAAGAGGGTTCAGAGTTTGGCCATGTGGAGGTGATGCTTCGGGGACAGTGGCATGGAGGTTGAGCTCGGCGGGACTTCGACTCGAAGGAGGAGAGCTCGATGTTTTGGGTTTTGGCGCTCAAACTCAGAAGGAGGAGAGGAGAAAGGAAGGTTGCGGGTCTCTAACGGGTCCAAACCCAACCCGTTAATCCTTTAGTATATTTTCCCCTTTTCCTTCTTCTGTTTTGTTGGTTTGTTCGACGAATTTGTGGCCGCTGATCTTGATCGAGTACGTATTTTGAGGCGGAGTTTTTTCCCATTTCCTAGTTTGGTGGCACGTTTGCTCGGATTTCGGATCCGAGCGATGTGACAAGATCTGAGCTGTTGATCTGGATTAAACTCACATGTGGAGGCAGATCTGATCGGTTTTGGATCCGAAGGACGTGGCGAGATCTGAGCCGTAGGATCTTGATCAAGCGCAATTTTTGAAGCAACATTTTCCCCAATTGCACGCTTGGAGCCGCGTTTGCTCGGATTTGACTCCGAGGGACGTGGCCTAATTTGAGCCGCTGATCTTGATGAAGTGCAATTTTTGAGGCGACATTTTCTACAATTGCACGCGCGGAGCCGCGTTTGCTCAGATTTGACTCCGAGGGTCGTGGCTTAATCTGAGCCGTTGGATCTTGATCGAGTGCGGTTTCTGAAGCAACTTTTTCCCCAATTGCACGCTCGGAGCCACGTTTGCTCGGATTTGACTCCGAGGGACGTGGCTCAATCTGAGCTGTTGGATCTTGATCGAGAACGTTTTTTGAGACAACGTTTTTCCTAATTTCAAGCTCGGAACCACGTTTGCTCGGATTTGACTCCGAGGGACGTGACTCAATCTGAGCCGTTGGATCTTGATCGAGCGCATTTTTTGAGGCAATGTTTTCCCCAATTTCATGCTTGGAATCACGTTTGCTCGGATTTGACTCCGAGGGATGTGGCTCAATCTCAGTCATTGGATCTTGATCGAGCACATTTTTAGGCAATGTTTTCCCCAATTGCACGCTCGGGGCAGCTGCACTGTAATCTACTTTCCCGATGTTACAGAGGTCGGATTGGCGCATGTGACCCCTTGTTTCGAAGTTGACTCGAAGAGCAACAATTTCTCTTTAGATGTCAGTCGAAGAATTATCCTTCGTGGTCAAAATAATCCCACAACATCTTTGTCTTCATGAAGTTGATAAGTGCTTTGTATGGCCTTGGGAAGATCCATTCTTGGAGGTGAGTGTGAGGAGCAACTCAAGGAGAGAGCCGTTCGGGAGACAAGTTTGAGGAGCAACTCTAGAGGAGAGTTGTGCTCCGAACTCGTTAAGAAGAGGTCCGCTCTGGAGGAGAGTGGAGCGAAGAGCTTCACCGGGCTCTAGGAAAGAGCCGTTTGGGAGACTAGTTTGAGGAGCAACTTTAGGGGAGAGTTGAGCTCCGAACTCGTAGAGAAGAAGGCCGCTCGGGAGGTGAGCGGAGTGAAGAGCATCACCAGGCTCTAGGAGAGCCGTTTGGGAGACAAGTTTGAGGAGCAACTCTAGGGGAGAGTCATGCTCTGAACTTGCTTGTTGCAAAATTTAACCAGTAGTGGGAGTAGTACGAGTGTTCGTTTTGAGCCCCGAAACTGCATACTTGCAAGCTGTAGGGCAATTTTGAACCATGATTGTAAATTTCGAACTAGTTGTTGCGGAGCTTCAACCGTTGTGGGAGCAATTTCGAATGGTGAGCCACTTTGTACAAGCTTGTTCGCAAGTAGCTAAAGTAGCATCGAACCAAGTGTTGACTCCGAACTTATTGTTAAGAGAGTTAACGGGTTGTAGGAGCAATTCTAAATGGTGAGCTGCCCCGCACTTGCTTGTTTGCAAGCGGCTAACGCAACGTCGAACCAAGTGTTGGACTCCGAACTCGTTTTTTGAGCTTAGTAAGTTGTGGGAGCAGCCCTGTAGGACAAGCTGGACTCCGAACTTACTATTTAGCGAGTCGTAGATGTGATTCAGAGAGATAGAAATGAGGCAAACGCAATAATTTTCAATAGAAAAAAGCTAAGTTTTATTAAGACAAACTAAGTGGCCGCTTCAATGGGCCGAGCCATTATTACATGCTTTTGGCCGGGTTACAAGCATCAGCCATATTGAAAACTGAAAACCTACTTCTACGATAGGGTGAAGGCCTCTTGGGAGGAGTTTGGTTCTCCCCCCATTGGACCTCCATGGATAAGGTGGAGGACGGCCTCAGGTTCGGAATCTTGGAACTCGATGGGCCTTTCTGTTCGCTTGTAGGCTCCTCGGGGTGGAAGATCGGTCTCGTCTTTCGGACGAACTTGGCCAGGTGTCCCCGCTGTATGAGTTCTTCGATCTCTTCTTTAAGAGCCCGACAATCATCCGTGTCGTGGCCGTGGTTCCTATGAAAGCGGCACTACTTATCCCTGTTTCTTTTTTTCCCAGGGGTATTCATTCTAGGGGAGCGCGGAGTAGCCCTTCCTTGTCCACCTCCATAAGAACTGCTGATATATTAGCATTGAGAAGGGTGAACTTCTCAAAACGAGGAGCTGGGCGGCTGTCACTCCCCGCTTCCCACTATACGGAAATACAGGCACACAACTGAGGCCCAGCGAATGATATACATCATCCATAAGCTGTACAATTATAAGCTCAACAAGATATTTATAGCACATTTACGCAGGCAAATATAATGATCACATGAGCTAAAAATAAAATAACCATCATCTAGATAATATATCAACATCGGGTCAAGTTGCCCAGGAATACAAGGTTCCATAATTAAAACAGTACGATAAGCAGTTCGCTATAACAACTAGATAAAATAGCGACTGAAAGAAAAACAACATGAAGTAGTAATAAAGCAGCAATGATCATCTAGAAAGTCTGTTATGCGGGTCCATCAGTACTTGTATAATGATTAACTCAAAGAAAAATAGAAAAAAGTACCCGTTAGAGCAAGTTTCGGGCAGCAAGTAGCAACAAGCAGTAAAAGGGGTAATATAACAAGATATAACATGGAAGAAACAAGAAGTAGCAGTGCAAATACTATATGGAAGGAAGCAAAGAACTGGGACAATATGATCATGTAAGTAATAACTATAACTAGTGTATTCAAGACTTCAATGTATAAGCATTTGATAATCATGTAATCATGTAATCAAGAATCAAGAGTCATATAATGAAGAGTCATGTAATCAAGAATCATGCGTAGTGAAAATCTCAAGTTTATCTATTCTATTAACTTATCTAATGCACGCAATCCTGTGTCCCATACTACAAGTTCGGTGCATATCAATCATGTGACGTTTAGACTTAAGTAGTGAATTCTATAGGATTATGTACTCGGGTCTTCCAGTGATAGTATCAAGACATGTAATCATAAATCATGTAATCGAGAATTATGTAATCAAGAATTGTGTAATCAAGAATCAAGAATCAAGAATCACTATTTCGGGAAAACACGTGCCCCCTTCCGAGTATACTTTCCTATATTGTCCACTATTAAGTCGTACCCTTATAACCCCGGCTTGTTATTCTTTTATTATTAATGATGAACATGCAGTTGATACGACTAGTAGAACTGTGTAATCAAGACAGTTAATCTAGAAAAATACCAAGGGCAGTAATCATGGTATGAGATGAAACGAGTACATGTATCGAGAGTAGTTATCATAGAATTATCAAGTGGTATAAAATGCATTCTATCAACCTATTATATCTATGCAAGTTATTATTACAAGAACAATAATACATTCAGTTCATTTAATATGAAAAATAACGGGTTTATATGCAAAAACTTAGAGATGAGTTTTTAGACAACTTGACATATCTGCATTCAAATTTACTTTTCCGTTGTTACAAAAAAGCAAATCTGATTCAGTTAGAGATTCTAGAAAGTAGACTCTCTTCCGGTTCCGACGCATATTCACACGATACATTCCGAAGACAGTAGCTATGCGTACAAATTCATTCTTCGCTGGTTTCGATGTTTCGCGCGCATTCTGGAAATTCAGAGTCACAATACTAAAATTGCAATATCTCACAATCTATACATCGGATTGAGAAACTATAGGATATTCCGGATATCTAGACTCGAAGGGCTACGATTTTCATGTAGAAAGTTTTTCGATCCAGTGTCGGCAACATGGTTGAATTCTCAGTACAAAAGACCGGTTAGTAATCCCGTGCAGGTTCAGAAATTCATGATATGTCAGTACTAAAATCGCGATATCTCATAATCTATATATCCGATTGAGAAACTGTAGGATGTTCTGGATATCTAGACTTAAAGGGCTACGATTTTCATGTAGAAATTTTTTCGATCCAGTGTCGGGAACTTGGTCAAATTCTCAGTACAATAGTCCGGTTAGTGATCCCGTGCATGTTCAGAAATTTACGACATGACAGTACTCAAATCGCGATATCTCACAATCTTTATATTCAATTGAGAAACCGTAAGATGTTCTGGATTCGGGACTCGATGGGCTACGATTTCCACGTAGAAAATCTTCAATCCAGTATCGGGAACATGATCGACTTCTTAGTGTAAGGTCAAGAAATTTAGAGATAGTAAGGTTGAATATTCGATATTCGATAACACGATTTGAAATGTGTTAACGGTTCACTCTTGAGTTGATATAGCATGGAACAAGTGAGTAGAACGGAATTTGACAATGAAACATGAGAATAACTAGACTACTGCCACGAGTCCAAGGAAAATGCTTGTACGAGAACAAAAAGAGTGTACAAGGTACTTGCCTTATAATGTGACGATTACGGTGGTGGTATTAACTACGGAAAGAAGAAGCGACGTCGGCAACGGATGGTGGCACAACGGTGGTAAGAATGGCGGCAAGACGGCAGCGAGCGAGCAATGGTTGCAACGGTGAGCGACGGTGATGAGCGACAACAACAACGAGGAGATGGCGCGGCATCAGGTTGTTTTTCGGCGTTCACGGGACTGTAGAAATGGAGTCGTCGGCTCGAAGGTAGAGGGTAAAGTGAAGCTCGGATGTTGCTTGAGCTCTCGGGTGTGAAGAAGGCAGAGGAAGAGAAGGAGAAGTGAAAAATGAGACGTAGAGATGAGGGTGAGGTGTGATGTGTGTGTGTATATATGTAGAAAGAAACGGAGAGACAGCATGCATGCATGTGCATGCAAGTGTGTATGCATATGTATATTATGTAGGTAGTGCAGTGTTAGGTGTGGAAAATGAGAGGGGTTAGTGGGAATTAGGTTAGAAAATAAGAATAAGGAGGAGAAGTCAGGAGTAGGAGTTAGGCTGTAGGAGAAAAATGGGAGGGTGAGATTGGCGTATGCAGAAGTGGAGAAGTAGGGAGTGGGAAAAAGAAGCGCAGGGAGGAAGAAAATATGGTATAGGAGAGTTAGGTTAGCTGTTGGATTAAGAATTAGGATTAGGATTATGATTAATTAGAGTTTAAAATTTGTATTTAAACTCCGGTCGAAAAATTACAAAATTATAGAATTGATCAGAAAAATATTCTGTCATTAGATAGAGTCCAAAGAGAAAAATAAAACTGATCTGAAAATTGAAGTACAAAAATTTACGTAATAAAATACGTACAACTGGAACAGGGGGTTACAACGGCGCTGGCCATTGTCATCCCTCTGGAATTTTGTGACCCTTCTTCCCTCGTATTCTTCCGTTTGTTCCCGGAAGACGATTCCGCAAGAGTAGGGGGTTGAGAGCCTATTCTGCTCGGATGTACTTCTCACTCCTAAGCAGGAGTTCTGAGAAGTCCCAAGGAGGTTTCTTGGCAAGGGACGCCTTGAGGTCGGTGTTAGTGACGTTGTGCCCGAATGCTGCCGAGGCTACGGATTGGTTGAAGGAGGCAATAGATCGGACTTCGGCGGTGAAGCGCCGAACGTAATCTCTTAGGCGTTCACCATTTCTTTGGCTGAGGGTCACCAAAGATGCACTTGTTTTCTCGGCCCGGCTGCTACTCACGAAATAAGTAAGGAAGAGCTCTTCGAACTGATCGAAGGAGAAGATGGAGGCTGGGGCGAGACAAGAGTTCCATTCTCTTGCAGGCCCCTTCAGCTAAGCAGTTAAAATTCCCGATTACACCCGATTAATCTCCGATTAATCGCTAATCAGAGGCTAAGTGATTATTTTTTTAGCGATTTATAATATTTTAATAGTTAGCGATTTAGTCGGGTATAATCACCCGATTAGTGATTAATCGACCGATTTTAAGTGGCCGATTAACCGATTGAATCTCCTCCTCTAATTTTCATGCTCGTTTGCATTATTTGAGCTCAATCCGACCCAAACTCAAATCTCAATCCAATATTCAAACCCGACATGTCGCTGCTCTCTTCTTCTTCCTCGTGCAAATTCAAACCCAAACTGATTCTTTTCAAACTCAAACCCAAACCGGTTCTCTTCTTCCTCGAGCAAACTCACATCTGACCCGTTGTCGCTCCCCCTGCGCAGTTGCATACTTAACCCGGCCCGCATATGCTACATCTCCTCTTATTGCTCGCGCTGCTCCTCTCCGATTGTTTTTGTTTGATGGAGCCGATCAGCAAATTCAACCTGACCCACATCCAGAATCCATACTCAGCCCAAACCAAGCACTCTTTTTTTTCTTTTCTCTATAACTATATGTTTCTATTTGATAATATCATAGTAGTTTTATATTAGGATTAGGGTTGCTACATAATGAGTATATATATATATATATATATATATATATATATATATATATATATATAGGGAAAGCTTCGGTTGAGCACTACTCTAGTGCTCACCGCGTGAACACTAGGCCTTCGGGCGTTCATATCGAAAATCCGAACCGTTCACATTGATCTACACATCTAAATTAGTCTAAATATGTAAAATCAAATCATTTGAAATTCATTTGCCCATTCATTGAAGTGTTACAAAATTGTATGGCTGAAAATCATTGTTTTTATAGTCACATGATGGATGGGCAAATGAATTTCAAATGATTTGATTTTACATATTTAGACTAATTTAGATGTGTAGATCAATGTGAACGGTTCGGATTTTCGATATGAACGCCCGAAGGCCTAGTGTTCACACGGTGAGCACTAGAGTAGTGCTCAACCGAAGCTTTCCCTATATATATATATGTAATGATTTTGCCGATTTAATGTCCGATTATTTTTTGATTAACCGATTAATCACTAATCGCTTGTAGACCGATTAGTTCCAAAAACCGATTTTAACTGCCTAGTCCTTCAGCATGGCAGGGAAGGTTTTGCAAAGGAGCGCATCCGAAGCATGGTGGATCATCATGAGAGTTTTAAGACTCTCGATGTGGTCGGCAGGGTCCGTCTCCCCGTTGTATGACTCAAAGTTAGGAGGCTTGAAGTTTTCTAGGACCGGGGCTTCCATGATGGTCCGGAAGAACGGAGGCCTGCTCGGGCGGAAATTCCTCCCCCGTTGTTCCTCTTCTCTGTCAAGTCGGCCAAGGCACCTCTCCATCTCGTGGAGACGGCGGTAGACCGAGTTTTCCCTTCGGTCATATCTTGCCGAGCCCCGAGACTCTTTCCCATGCGGAAGGGGACTAGGAGTGCGGTGGTGATGACTTGGGGTAGGTTGAGGACTGGGCGCCCATTGCTCGTGGTTGGGAGCGACATTCAGTGCCCGCAGAACGACTTCTTGAAAATCCTAGAACCCCGCCTTTATGACTGGTGCCTCTCCAGTTTGGCGGTCCCTATGTGTGGCTCGGCTTACTGGAGTATGACTTCTCCGCCGATGACGTTGATGGGACTCTCTTCGCCTCCTCGCGGGCGGGGATCTTCTGGTCCTCGGTCTGCGGGGGGTCCTAACTCTCGAGACCCTTAGGTGCTCAGGTTGATGGACTCCTTCAAGGGCTCGCCATCCATTCAGGCGAGTTCGGAGGTTGACCCCCTGTTGGCGGTTGACAATCACTTGACGGAGATCCTGCTCGGGAGGGCTTTGAGAAGCCATAGGGTCAACTGAAGGATTGTGGACCGCGACATGGTCATGAAGAGGATGTTGCTTTGGACGACTCCGACGAGAGCCCCCCTGGGCAGTCCCCCGAGACCCTGGAGGGGTTTGTTGAGGAGGAGGTTGTTGAGGAAGAACATCTTGAACTGGAGGAGGAAGAGGAGTGGCTCTTCGGCTGGAGACCGCTGCCTGCCCCTTTTCTTTCAGATGCATAGTTTGAAACTACTTCCGCTGATGAAGGTTGGATTGCTTTTTCGTCTCCAACAGATGACGCCAATCTGTTGGTGCTGATTTCTGGTGTGGGAGCAAACAAATGAATTTGTGGATTCTTGAAGAAAACAATAAAGCAAACCTGTTGACCTTCACCAACGTGTTGACTTGTTTCTCGCTGCTGCCGCGAACCTGCACAAAGTTTGATATACCGGGATGGATCCCGGCGACGAACCCTTCGACGCTCTTGTCAGTAATCAAGAAGACTATGAAAGAGCTTTATGTGGAAAAAGATTGATTACCTTGTTATGGTGGGGGGAGAGGGGTATTTATAGTCACCTTAGGGACCCATTTCGAGATAAGGATTTATGTCTACTTCCCGGTGTTTTTGGATAAGATTTAGAGTTTAAATCGTTTCATAGAGATAACTATGAATTTGAATTGCTCTTTATTCATCTGGGTTGGTTTGTAACGGGTTGCTACCCATACCCAGTAGGATAGATCCGTTTATGGGTTATTGAGTTTTGAATAAAGACCCAGTTTCCATTTCAGAGCCGTTTGTAGGTAAAATTACCATTTTACCCCTGAGAGCTTTAAGATTCGTGCCCGATTTGAACGGTCCCGATTTGGTTCTATTTTCAGCCATATCAAGTAGTTTTGTGTGTTTGATAATGGATACAATAATAACAAATATTTCGAAGGTTAAATTCATTCCTATTGCATGAGGACCGTCTACCAATTATGCTTAATGTTTCGTTCAGCAAAATTTGTTTCAGGAAAGAACACTACTCTTTTGTGGAAGCCATAGATTTATAAAAAAATAAGCTACTAATGCACCAATTATTTATTCCACAGATCTCATTAGTAATCAAAATGTTCGAACATAAACATATAAGCTACTAATGGCACAAAAAAAACATATAACTTGCTTAAAGTTTTTTAAATTTGTGCATACTCAACTATTTCATCAATCTACGTACCTATAATTTTTAGATAAAAAACAGACATTTTTAGTCGTAATTAATTAAATCAACTCACCCCAATCCAATAATAAAATTAATTAAATCAACTCAATCCCAACATTAAAATTAATTAAATCAACAGAAAGATTGAAGAACCCTAAATTACCTGCTATTTGAAGATGGAGATCGAGTGGCATTGGGTGGAGATGGATAGTGGAGGGCTAGGGTTTCGAAGGTTGGGGGAGAATGAGAGAGGGGCGTCGGGGGAGAGCTGAGGCGGAGAGGCGAAGTAGTGGAGCTGAGAAGCTAGGGTTTCGATTTGGGGAAGTTTTATCTTCGGGTTTCGATATGGGTTAGGTCTGCGTCGTCCTGAGGAGTTGAGATGGAGATCAAAGAGAGAGAAGGAAAGGGGGTATGTGAAGTGTGGGGGTAGGAAAATGACCAAATTACCCTCTCAATTAAGTGAGAAGAGCGGAACGATTATGAGCCGCCCGATGAAGATCATGATCTAGGCTCAGATCGGACTGCTGATGATGAGTGCGCACCACAGGGGTGCGCAATTGAAGACTTCTCTCTCTCTCTCTCTATATATATATTCATTGATTTGAGAGAGTGAAGTGTAACACCCCGAGCCCGGCTCAGCTGCGCACACGGCTACGTGTGCACGCACGCGAAAGAACGGATACAAAACTCTAACCACGCCCACCACAGGCACCATCAAAAGGTGGGTTAACCCTTTAGGTACCTTTATCACTTGGTAATCCTAATATACTCTCTTTCTCCCTTTGTTTTCAACGATATGGGCTTAAATCCACCCATACACCACGTCATCACATGCATGGCAGACCACTTCTTCATCTTCTTTTTAATGCAACATATTTGCCATAGCCCCATAGAACTTTCTATATGCTACTCATCAATCCAATTAATTCCAAGCCCATAGAAACTCTATAGGCCAACCACTTCTTTTCAGATTATTTATTTTATATATTATATATATACACACTCTTATATATATATATATATATATATATATATATATATATATATATATATATATATATGGGTCTTCTTCGGTTGCAAACGGGTCTGTGTGCACAGATCCGTGCGAACTTTGATCTGGGCCGTTGGATCTTATATATATTTTAATAAAATTTAGCCTTAACTCGTCGTTGGCAACGGCGGGTTAAGGCTAAATTTTATAAAAAAATATTTCCTTAACCCGTCGTTGCCCAGGATGGGTTA
Source organism: Hemerocallis citrina (assembly GCA_017893485.1). Lineage (NCBI taxonomy): Eukaryota > Viridiplantae > Streptophyta > Magnoliopsida > Asparagales > Asphodelaceae > Hemerocallis > Hemerocallis citrina. The sequence goes on along the minus strand of CM030361.1, from coordinate 212,653,092 downwards.
AGGCAAAGTTCGAATTTCAGATCTGTATAAAGTTTTTCTTCCTCCTCGATCTCTCCCCACTCTCTACGTCGTTTTTTTGGCCGAAAGCAAACCCAAGAACCCCAACCCTATTCCGAACTCCTCCGTTTGCTCCAACTCCTCCATTTGCGGCTCCGTTTGCTCCTCCTTTTCCATTCTCATACAATCTCTCTCTCCCAATATCTACATTGAAAGCAAATCAAATCCCTAGTTCGGCCACAAATCGAACTATTGGCTAAATTCGGAGTTATTTTATAAGGTATTGACTAATTCTTTGCCTTATTAGTTATAATTGTGTTGATTTTTCAAATTTTCCATAGTAAATTATTTAGAAAGTGCCTAAAAAATTCTTTGCCTTAGTAATTTCTAGATGTAAAATTGTGAAAACTTTTAATATATTCAAGTGCCCCAAAAATTTGTTGTCTTAGTAATTTGTAGATGTAGAATTTGTAAGCCTTTAAATATATTTAAGTCCCCAATAAAATCTACATTTAGAATTAATATATTCAAGTGCCCAAAGACTTTAAAAATTTGTAAATGTAGAAATGTTTGTCTTATTAATTTAGTTATATCTGTGTTAATTTTTCACATTCGATTTATACGAAAATAATTAAAAATGTTTTAGTGTGGTTTCAATAGAAAACCATGCAAACGGCCTCCAAAAATTATGAAATTTTGCGAGTAGGTTGGTCTCACGCAGCACAAGCCACCCCTACTTGTAGATGTTAGTTTCGACTCACGGTTCGAGAGATATGGGCGTGTATCGTTTTTGGTTTAAAAAAAACTAAATAAAGCGGTACACGGTTGTATCTCGCAAACCGTGAGTCGAAACTCACTTCTACAAGTTAGGGTGGCTTGCGCTACGTGAATTCGACCTAGTTGCAAAGTGTTAAAAATTTTGGATATCATTTGTGCGGTTTTGTCACGTCCATCGCATGAAGAAGTAATTGACTTAATTTTTTTTTGTGCGGTTAGATTAGAAGACCATCCAAACGAACTTCAAAAAATACAAAATTTTGCAAGTAGGTTGTACACATGCAGCACATGCCACCCCAACTTGTAGAAGTGAGTTTCGGATAACGGTTCGAGAGATACGGCCGTGTGTCGCTTTTGTTTTAAAAAAAAACAAATAAGGCGGTATACGGCCGTATCTCGCAAACTATGAGTCGAAACTTACTTCTACAGGTTGGGGTTGCTTGTGCTAGGTGAATTCAAGCAAGTTGTAAAGTTTTATAAATTTTGGATGTCGTTTGTGTGGTTTTCTCACGTTCCTCACATTAGAAGTAAATGACTTAGAAAGCGTGTAGTGCGGTTATACTAGAAAACCCTTAAAACGACCTCTAAAAAATATGAAATTTTGCGACTAGGATGGTTTCACGTAGCTCAAGCAACTCCAACTTGTAGAGGTTAGTTTCGACTAACGGTTTGAGAGATACGGGCATGCATCGCTTTCGCTTGAAAAGAACCCAAATAAAGCGATATACTGCCGTATCTCTCCAACCGTGAGTCTAAACTCTCTTCTACAAGTTGGGATTGCTTGTCCACAATCACGGCGATATACGGCCGTATCTCTCCAACCGGCGATATACGGCCGTATCCTCAATAACAGGTTAAGTATCCCTATACTGTCCGAAGTTGAAGTTGGACTTCAAAATTTGAAGATTGTATCACAAAGGAGAAGACACTGCAAATATCTATCAACCTACCCTGTTATTGTCGATAACGGATTAAGTTATCTTAATCCGTTATCTTGAATAACGGGCTAGGTTTTGCGATTTTGGCAGATTTTATCGTCAAAATGTTTAGTTTGTACAACAGAAAGTAAATACACTGGAATTATCTACCAACCTAACCCGTTTTTGCAGATGACGGGTTAAGCTCACTTAACCCGTTATCTCCAATCCCGTTATCTCCAATAACGGGTTAAGTATCCCAAAACTGTTCGAACATTATCTTCAAAATTTGAAGATTGTATCACAAAGGCAAAGACACTGCAAATATCAATCTACGTAACCTGTTATTGTGGTTAAGGGGTAAGTTATCTTAACCCGTTATCCTAAATAACAGGGTAGATTGGAAGATTTTGGAAGTATTTTATCTTCAAAATGTAAGTTTCCACAAATTTCCACAAATAAAAAAAATCCAACAGCATTAGATATATTGCACAAATACACAATTTGCACAGATACATAAAATTCACAAATTTCAACAGAAATAAACATTCGCTAACCAATTATAACATCAACATCCACAACAACATATATGGTTCACAAACACACAAAGTGCACATACACAAATTGCACTCAGATTAAATACACCAGTAATATATTTATAAATCAAAAAATGTTGACTTGAGCATGTATATGCAATCAAAAGTGTAGAACTTTTCAATAATTGATTCCTTCCATGGGCACGATCAGCTTGCATTCCGGACCTACACAAAAAAAAACAAACAAATGATAAAGTTGAAATTATTAATTCTCTACACATCGAAAGACAAAAATAAGCAATTACAAAAAGTATATCTTCGAAGTTTAATATGACATACATAATACGAAAAACCCCTTAGCACGAATCTTCACCTTCATCGTCATCACTGTCTCCAGCGATTGGAGCTTCTTCATACGCTACCGATCCACTAAATAAGAGAGAAGAATGGGTAAGTGTCAACAACAAGTTCAGATTGATTGGGACAAATCAACAAATACTTAGTCTTGGATATATTACCTTGCCATATTTTTTGGGCAATTTCTTGAATCGTGACATACGACATGAAGGCATGTTCTGCAAAGTCTAGGTCTCTTCATTTTTTGGGATTTTCTTATGGACTTCAACCTCTTCCCTCTAGGCCTCTCCTTTGTGGTGCATTGTACAGTGTCCCCCACCGGTGCATGTGCATGTGCATGTCCACCACTTTCCGGTTGTGCGCTACCTTCGTGTGGTGTGCTATTTCCGGATTGAATGTGAGAAAATTCTTCGATCCCCTAAGCATGTGGTCGAGCATGTACTTGTAGGCTCGCTCTAAAAAACAACCAAGATCGACCAACTGTTTTGAGTGAATACTCAATTCACAATAACGAGAGGCAAAATTGTCGCCCATACTATTGGAACGGGTGTACTGCTTCTTGTCAGTTGATCCCGGGTCCATCGTCTACAAATATATTGCTCCGGTAGTGCGGTGTGATCGGTGAACCGAAGAATCGCCAATAGATGTTTGCATGGAATGCCTACAAATTCATACATGGAATAAGGGCATTTAGCCAATTTATGGATTTTGCAAAAAGAAATCACCTTCCCTGGTTTTGAATTTCCACAAATCGTTACAGAAAAAGCTGAACTATCCGGTGTATCCATACCTGCAATGACACATTAAGTAATAAGCTTTTTACTTGTTCTTGTTGGAATTTATAGAAACTCTTTAGTGTGTATGTTCCGGCCATTTGTGACTCCAACGCCCATTCGGTTTTCAATTTTGGCATCTCCTCGCGATTACAATGAGTTTCTTTAAGTTCTTCATGTCTTTGTTTTACTAAGACTCGGTCAAAGATGACGGCAAATTCATGCAATGAGTACTTTTTATGAATATATTGCTTCAAAGATGAATGTAGCGATTCGCTACGTTGGGTACTCAACATGCTGCCCCAATATGAGTCTCTTGCATACACGGGAGCCCATTTCTCGCGAATCTCAAATTTATCGTTCAACCATTTGTTGCTCTCAAGTTTGTATTGCGAAATCAAATTTTTTACTTCAGTTCAAATTCAGTTTTATATTCCGTCGTGTAGATGATAGTATTCAAAGCATCCCTAAACTCGTCAATGTTATTCGACATACGCACCTCCTGCGGTAACTTATCCATAATATGCCAAATGTAATATCTATGGTCAGTGGCTGGGAAGACTTTCTTAACTGTAGCACTTATTCCACGATCCTCATCTGTCACGATACCCACCGGATCACAAGCCATTACTATTCGCCACTTTTCGAAGAACCACTCAAATGAGGATGCCTTCTCATTTGGAATGAACCCGCAACCCAGGAATATTGATTGCCAATGATGGTTGACTCCAACAAATGGTACGAATAGCATCCCGTATCGGTATGTGTTGTAGGTAGCATCAAAGCAAACAACACTCCTAAATATGTCGAAATTCTTTCGAGCGATACCATCCACCCAAATACAATGGGACAATCGCCCTTCGGGATCACATTGGTAATCATCAAAAAATAAAGGATCGGTCTCCTTTTTGGATTCAAGGAACTCAAGTAGCATTTGCCCATCGTGTCCTTTTAAACCTTCCATCTCGTCTCTTCTTAGATTTCTAACATCGGTTTCAGTGAATCCAATTTTCTCATTACTTCCACTTGTACCTTCGAAGAAAAGCATTTGTTTGCATATGGGGACATTAGCTTCGGTACGACCAATTACTTTTTTATCTGTATTTGTCAATACACGATTTGCAGATAGCAAGTGACGTCTACCGGGTGAAGTAAATTCGTGATTGTGTGGTTCATTAAATGAATAAATAATCCACAAATTACTTTGTGAGTTTAGTTTGACACGAACGAATGCTTTGCAACCCGTTTGAGAAGTAGTTTCTCGTCTAGCTTCATTCTGATTATTCGATGACTATCCGGCTTTATTACATACATATGATTTATCCACTATATCATTTTTCTTGTATTTATTTCAACCCTTAGGCTCGGTTTGGTTCAAAGGAGGGGAGGGGAGGGGAGGGGAGGGGAGGGAAAGGGAGGGGATGGATTTAATGAAGACTCTGTTTGGTTCAAAGGAGGAAAGGAGAGGGAACATAATTATCTTCTTGTTTGGTTCACAAGGGGAGGGAATGGATTTTATAATAAAATTACTTTTATACCCTTCACAAGGTGATCGATAATTACCTCATTTGTAACCAAAAAACCTCATTTGTAACAAAACAAACTCGTGTATCGCACAACCTCGTTACAGTTCCAATGCCTCCTTACAGTTCCAATGTGTCATACGGTAAGCCTGCTCCATATCGAGCTTAATACCCATCAACTCTCCCCCATATCGTGGAAATTTCATGGAATGCACTAACTCCTAACCAATGTATTATTATAAATTAAACGGCCACTGACAAAAGCATTCTGCTCTTCGGAGATCAACTCACTTACAGCAAAGGTAAGTCTATTCATGCGAAAGCTTAGTGCCTCCGAACCTTGCTATATACTAATCAATCTAGTGGTTACGGCCAACTATTAAACACAATACATGGAATTATTTCTAATGCACTCATGTCATAATTGGCCCCTCCACATACTATACCAAGAAAAATATGAGCTATGAAGAGATCAAGAAGTGAATCCACCTATACAATAGTTCATACAATAATTTGCCTGTAAACAAAACAAAAAAAACTAAATATGTATGTTAAAATGTATATCAAATTTGGTAGATAAGCAAAATATAGAGGTGGTAACATATAAACAAGGAGCAAGCATGTAATCAGGTATGTAACATAAGAATATTTAGCTGACACTTGAATTGCATACTGCACTTAAAAGTTAAATTTTTTTTTTGATATATTGTGTTTAACAATAGTAGATAACAGAAGTTACTTCTATATATGAACTAATAACTACATTAAATAGAGAGGGGTTCATAATTATGAGAATCGTTCATGATTTCGACGTTATCAAAAAGGGAAAATATCAAAGAGAACTAACTAAAAGGGCAATTTAGTCCATTCACATTAAAAAATTAGATATAATTTCTCTTCCCTCCAAATCCCCCCAATATTGGAGGGGAGCCAAAATTGGCTCAGGAGGGGTGTTGCACCCCCCCATTTTCCTCCCCTTCCTCTTAAAAAATGAACCAAACATGAAAAGTTTTAAAAAACACCTCCCCTCCCCTCCCCCCCATTCCCCTCCAACCAAACACTCCCTTACACATAGCGAAACCTGCACATTTACAGTATGATGAATAAAATTTTTCCACTTCCTCTAACGTGGGAAATGTCATACCAATCTTCGGTTTTAGGTGCTCGTCAACATGAGGAAAAAACTCGCCAATTTGTTGTGCACTGACAAATTTTTCTCCGGCAGCAGAACTTCCTCCAAAACTGTCCATATCTAAGAAAACAAAGAGGAGAACAATTAGGGCTACTAAACCCGTTACGGAATGTGATGAAAATTTCTAACTTTATTTACTTATTAATAGAGTAACATGAGAGAACCGAACAAAAGACATCCAAAATTTATAAAACTTTGCATGTCGGTTGAATTCACGTAACACAAGTCACTCCAACTTGGAGAAGTGAGTTTTGATTAAGGATTCGACAGTTACGGGTGTGTAATCTATTTATTTGGGTTTTATCAACCAAAAGCGATACACGCCCGTATCCCACCAACCGTCAGTCAAGACTAACATCTACACGTTGGGGTTGCTTGTGCTGCGTGAGACCATCCTACTCGCAAAGTTTCGTATTTTTTGGAGGTCGTTTGAAGGGTTTTCTACTCTAACTGCACTGAAACAGTTCTAAGTAATTTAGTTCTTCGTGTGAGGAATTACAAAACCGCACAAATGGCATCCAAAATTTATAAAACTTTGTAATTCGGTTGAATTCACCTAGCACAAGCCATCCCAACTTGTAGAAGTGAGTTGCAACTCACGGTACGAGAGATATGGTTGTGTATCGCTTTATTTGTGTTTTTTACAACCAAAAGCGATACACGCTCGTATCTCCTGAACCGCGCGTCGAAAGTCACATCTACAAGTTGGGATGACTTGTGCTATGTGAGACCATCATAGTCGCAAAATTTCGTATTTTTTGGAGGTCGTTTGAAGGGTTTTGTAGTCTAACCACACTAAACGCTTTCTAAGTCATTTACTTCTAATGCGAGGAACGTGGAAAAACCGCACAAACGGCATCCAAAATTTATAAAACTTTGCACCTTGCTTTAATTCACTTGGCACAAGCCATCCCAACTTGTAGAAGTGAGTTTCGACTAACGGTTCGAAAGATATGTCCGTGTATCACTTTATTTGGATTTTTTTTTCCAAGCAAAAGCGATGCATGCCCGTATCTCTCCAACCGTGAGTCGAAATGCTACTCTACAAGTTGGGGTTGCTTGTGCTACGTGAGACCATCCTACTTGCAAAGTTTCGTATTTTTTGGAGGTCGTTTGAAGGGTTTTCTAGTCTAACCTCACTAAACACTTTCTAAGTCATTTACTTCTAATGCGAGGAACATGAGAAAACCACACAAACGACATCCAAAATTTATAAAATTTTGCAGCTTGCTTGAATTCACCTAGCACAAGCCATCCCAACTTGTAGAAGTGAGTTTAGACTCACGGTTCGAAAGATATGGCCATGTATCGCTTTATTTGAGTTTTTTTCAACTGAAAGCGATACACGGCTGTATTTCTCGAACCGTGAGTCGAAACTAACTTCTACAAGTTGTGGTTGCTTGTGCTACTTTAGACCAACCTACTCACTAAGTTTCGTATTTTTTGAACCCGTTTGGAGGGTTTTCTAGCCTAACCGCACTAAAAAATTTCTATGTCATTTACGTCTTATGCGAGGACCGTGAGAAAACCGCACAAACGGCATCTAAAATTTATAAAACTTTGCAACTTGCTTGAATTCACGTAGCACAAGCCACCGCAACTTGTAGAAGTGATTTTCGACTAACGTTTCGAAAGATACTGCCGTATATGTCTTTATTTGTGTTTTTTCCAAGCAAAAGCGATACACGCTCGTATCTCTCGAACCGTGAGTCAAAACTAACATCTACAAGTTGGGGTTGCTTGTGCTACGTGAGACCATCCTACTCGCAAAGTTTCGTATTTTTTGGAAGTCGTTTGAAGGGTTTTCTAGTCTAACCGCACGAAAAGCTTTCTAAGTCATTTACTTCTAATGCGAGGAACGTCTGAAAACCGCACAAACGACATCCAAATTTTATAAAACTTTGCAGCTTGCTTGAATTCACTTAGCACATGCCATTCCAACTAGTAGAAGTGAGTTTCGACTCACGGTTCCAAAAATACAGCCATGTATCGCTTTATTTCGTTTTTTTTCAACCGAAAGCGATACACGGCCGTATCTCTCTAACCGTGGGTCAAAACTAACTTCTACAAGTTGTGGTTGCCTGTGCTACGTGAAACCATCCTACTCGTAAAGTTTCGTATTTTTTGGAGGTCGTTTGCAGGGTTTTCTAGTCTAACCGCATTGTAAATGTTCTAAGTAATTTAATATGTACGGCACGATTATAAATACAACTCAATCTACAATATCGTCGACCGATCAACAACTATTGCACCGTGTAAATTCATCAAAATACTACTTAGAAATTTCTACTTCTACAAATTTTTTAGGCAATTTTCATATTTGGTAAAATATTGGAAAGGGACAAAAACAATTTAAAAATCAACACAATTACAATTACTAAGGCAAAGATTTAATCATTACCTTACAAAATAAATCTGAATTTCGTCAATGTAGGTCTCGTGTCCGAACTAGGTTTTCGTTTTTGGGATGATAGAGTTGGGTTTGGAAGTTTGGAGTAGAGATTGGGAGGGAGAGATTATATGGGGATCGAAGAGGAGGAGGTGCGGACTGAGGTGGAGGAGCGAACGGAGGAGGAGAGGATTCAATTTGGGGAGCAACGGACGGAAGAGAGAGAGACAGAGAATCACCTTAATGATAAGAGGAGGGAAGTGAGAGAGGAGTTGCCGGAGTGAGAAATTCACGATTTCGGAGATAAAACTGTGTTTGGGTTCATCCAAAAAGGAAATTGAGAGTGGAGCAAAGTCGATGAGGAAGAAGAACTGTATACAGTTCTGAGATTATATCTATGCCTTAACCCGTCCTTGGCAATGACGGGTTAAGGCAATATTTTTTTAATAAAATTTAGCCTTAACTCGCCGTTGCCAATGACTGGTTATGGCTAAATTTTATAAAAAAATATATGGGCCGTTGGATCAAAGATCCAACGGAGATCCAACAGCCCAGATCAAAGTTCGCACGGGTCTGTGCACACAGACCTGTTTGCAACCGAAGAAGCCTATATATATATACACACACACACACAAATTTATTTAGCTTACTTTGGTAAAGAGATATCATTCCCTTCCTTAACAATGAAGTCTTCACTCTCTCAAATCAATGAAAAATCCACCAACTGACAGCCCACGTGTAGGGGTAACTTGACACATCAAAATTTCATTTAGGTCACTAGTAACTCATATATTTAATAGACTTGTATCCTCCTTATGTTTATAAAGATGAACTATTCAAATAAACATAACCTAGTCAAAACTTCTACATCAATTCAGACTTATAAGGATCATATGAACACTACACTAAAGTCCCTCAACAATTCTAATTTACACTTTAGCCCTTTGAATTTTTTATATCTATCAAACTATCACCTAAGAATAATTGGGGTATTACATTAAGTTATGTATTTGAATACGATATTATCTTTTATTTCAGATAAGAATTAGTTATTGAATTTCAGTTATTGTTTATCTTGTAATGGACTATTTAATGGCCAAAACTTAATGATTAAAATATACTATGATATGTTTACTGAATAATAAACATTGAACAGCGAGAATTCCTTGTGTTGGATGCCTCGAGATTGCGAATCCATGTCTTTAAGGATTGCCTTGAGTTTGCAGGATTGAGGAGTGATTGTTCGCCAAGTTATCCCTACCCTAATCCTAATATTTTCCTTCCCCTTCCTTTTTCTACTTGTTGTCCGCTCCCCATTAAGAAGTCACCTAGGAACTTTGTTAGTGGGTGAATTGATACAATGCTTCACTAGGTTTGTGTAATAAGTGGTCGACACAATAATTTTACTCTCCTAACAAATAGTACTATTAATTTACAATAGCAGACAGATAAATTACACCTTTAATGCCCATGTTTATTTTTTCCATTTTCCTTGTAATGTAGGAAATTTGCCACTACCATAGAAATATGCAACTTTGCGACATTTAACGATGTCTACTATCTTCCGATATTTAGTTGAGAAGGGACTTTTCTGTGTTACACATGCAAAGTTGACTCACATATAGTGGAAAGGGGACCACATGAAATGCATGTGAAATTATGAACAAATTGTGCTTTCAGGAGAGTGCTTCCGTGTCTAAAAACACTTTTAGACTTACAATAGGTGTTTGTGAAACTTAGTAAAAAGTGTATTTAGCCAAAAGTACTTTTCCGAAACTACTGTTCATACCCTTTTCCTCAACATAGCTAAAGTGGTGCGTTTAGCTTTTCAAAATAGTGCTTTTACTTTTTTAAAAAAAGTTGATGTTAACATATATATATATATATATATATATATATATATATATATATATATATATATATATATATATATATTCTAAAAACACTTTTGGTATCATCACATTTAGCGAAGGCACTTTTGGTTCACAAGAATGCCAAACAGAGCCTAGATGGTAAAGAAGCACATAATTTCCACAATACAAAAATTATTTATTATTTTTGAAGTCACAATATAATAGGAGAAGAGTGTGTTTGATTGGCTAGTTTTGGGGCTCTAACACATGTACTACATGTGCGTTTTATATTTTTCTATATTAATTATAAACAACGACAATTATTATGTATTGAAGGATAAATCACGCTCTTATCAAGAGGAAAAAACGTGACTTGAACTTGAATTTCATTGGCCTTTCCCAGTTTAGTGATGTGTACACATGCATTTAATCTATGCTACTCAATAAAGGGAGAAGAGAAGAGTCCGTGTTTGTCTACACTTACATGGAATACACATGAATGTAAATATGTTGAAACTTGGTGTAGTTATTGTTCTTTGGAAAAAAATAAATGAGCCCTCCATGATAATTATCATGCTTTGAAAGAATATATGAGCCCTCGATGACAGTTATGGGATACACATGCCATGCACGTGAATGTAAATATGTCGAAATTTGGTCTAATTATCATGCTTTGGTGTAATTACCACAACGCTTGCATATTAAAAATGAGCTAGCATATCTTATCCCTTTTATCCTCTCATTTTCTTTTATCTGGTGTATGTGTGTATTTAAATACTAGTGAAAAATAGTATATGTGTATATGTTAGAGAGAGTCTTAGAGGGAAGTGTCTTTTGGGACTTCCATGGTGTGAATTTTAAAAAAATGCAACCTTTTTGCTCTCCCACAAGTGTGGTCATCAAATAAATTTTAAATTTGGAAGTAATAGTGGGACCCACTTATTAATAGGGAGACAAAGTTAATAGGCACTAGGCACGTGTAGTAGTATGCATAGACAAACACACACCTATCTCCATTTATATAATAGTATAGTATAAATATATAAGAATAATTGGAATTAAGCAGAAGTAGGAGAGAATTTTCTCCAGTACATTATTTGTATGAAGCATGATGCGTCTTGATTACATACCTAAATAGTCATAGGGTAGATCATGTGGTTCTAGTACTTCTTTCCCTGAATCACATATATAAAACTTTTCTGTGGTTGAAAAAAATGTGTAAATAGAAATCACTTGATTCACTGGTAAAAGGTTTTTTCCTTTAGGAAAGCACAAGTAGAAAGCTTAGGTTCTATCTTGTAGAGTCATATGCATTACTAAAATCTGCATTTTAATCCAGAATTTTCAACAAATCAGGTGTAGATATTTGATTATATGCGTTCATCATCATAAAAATCTTTTCTTATTGGTATTGTGCTGTTGGCTGTTGCTTATGTTGCATGCATACAGTCAGGGGTTATGGATACCATGCAATACGCAAACGGTGACTCGAGTATTCTAAAAAATATAGGATACATGGACACGAATCTGTGTATATCTTATAGACTTGTAGGACATATCTAGGGTTATATGCTTCGGGTAAATCTTGATTCTAATCAGTAATTTCTTTATCCCTGCCCGTATGCATGCAACATACTGAGATAGGCGGCTGCCAACGGCCCATTGGCATTATCTACATAACCAAAGATATTCGTTTGGATGAAGGCATATACATCAAATATCTAGACCTAACTATTGTTTAAGGATACCGTATAATACCCATGCTTAATGCCCAAGGCTCAACAAGCCCAAGCTTAATACACATCCTCAGGTGGGTTCGGGGCGTTACAATTGTTATCAAAGCCGACTTTTGACCCCGATAGTTGGACCACCGGGCTGGCAGGGCCTGGGACAATACGCTGACAATTAAGCCAGGGCAGTAAGCTGGTGGTGCCAGGATATTGGCAACCATGTGGACCCATATCGGCTAGAAAGGAAAGTGCCTGGGTAGAGACTATACCTGAACTTAGCAAGGACGCTAACTCCCAAGGGGGGGGGGGGGGAGGGGGGTAATGGTAATACCCATGGTTAAAGCCCAAGATCCACCAAGCCCAAGCTTAAGTAGAAGTGGGATTAGTAATAGTCCCACATTGAAAGTGAGAAGGGATGGAGTGGTGTAAATATAATAAAGTCTAGGATCCGAAGTTGCCTTCTATACTAACTAGTTTTTAGGTGAGACTTTAGCCCTGTGGCGGGGATGTGGGAACCTGATCGCGACTACGGAAGCAGTTTGGAGTCTGAATATGCACCCTCATGTATAGTACGGTGGGCTCGGGGCATTACATACCGTACACAGTAATATGTCAATTTTCAGAAGTATAGGATAGAGGGACACGGGTGTCTCTCTGTCTCTCTATGGCAAGGGTCATTTATTTCTTATGAATATGATGTGTACTACAAATCAAAATTTAGATTGAGAATGCGTTAAATTTTAATTATGGTATGTATTGTTTATATGCAACACATGATGACACCAGAATTTTGTTCTAAAGCAGCCCATTTTTTGAACCTTATAAATTTACACCGGTCAATTACTTTTCCATGTTGAGTTACTCAGATAATGGATTGAAAACATGGGAAGTGCTTCTTTCAGTTTAGTTAATATTGTTTATGGTGTAGTCATTACGTTTTAGGACATTCAGTGGAGCAGAAGGCTGCCGATTATGCTGAGAAGCATGTGAAGTTCTTTTCTGGTGGTGGTATTGATGGACTGCGAAATACTCTGAACCAGGTGCAAAGAAAGCGAAAACAGATGTTTAGTTGGCAGCACCACAGAATGGATGGAAAGGTTAAATCTTACTTAGTTTAGTCTTTATACCTTAGTAATAAATGGATACGACTTTCCAAATTGATTTCTAACAAGTGCAATTACCAAACAGAAAGCCACTAGATACACAATATAGTAATATATTAGCATCTTTCTTTGTAAATTATGCTCCTGCCATCTCTTGTGATCATTTTGTGAATCCTGATGCTGAAACCTCCATTATGACCATATACTGGTTTTCATTCAAAATCAACAGTCATGCAGATTGGTAATTTTGATAATTTTATTTGCAAATACATCTGTTTGATTATGAAGGGAAATACAAAATACAATGCAGAAATTGACATGTCTTGTTTAGGTTCAGTAGGTGTATGTAGCTGTTATTTTCCAGTCAAAGTTATGCTTAAATACTAAAGAGTGTTCTACCTTCATCACTAGCTCGTGTAGAGACTGTCACATGAGAAGTCTGAAGTACTTGTATTTTTATGCCTATTTTTTCTTAGGTACTCATTGAGTTAATATATATAAATCCTTTACCTTATTGGCTTTGATGAAATTCTTACATCTACTTTCTGGTGCACTCGCTGATCACTAATTTTTTCTTCATTGAGACGCTTAAGCAATTTAAGTTATTTCTGTTGGAGTGAAATTTGCAATCAAGTGATGCTGATTCATATCCTATATTGATTTGGTAGCACCTGAATTCTATCATTTAGTATTGGTTTTGTCAATAACATCCTAATCTTAACAGCCAATGTTTGATTTATTTTAATTTTTTCATAGCTGATTGGTTTAGGATCAATGGAAAAATTAGAAACGAGGGGACGAGAAAGAGAAAATGGACGGTTAGCGAAAGAAGGAAACTAGAAAAGGGTAGAGAGGAATAAGGGGAAGTGGCTACTTATGAGAGCACTTGAAACATGTGGTTTCCCCTTCTTAAATAACCTACTTATTCATTGTTTCCGTCAGAGCTGGTTGTTAAGAGGAACATAGCGTCTGAGATTCTAGATGGATGCCAAAGTGGAGGAGAGAAAAAGGTAAAATAAAAAAACAGGAAAATGGTGAAAGAAGCATTTGTCGCAGGTTATTACTGCCAAGATTGGTCTCTCCCTCAGATAGTTGCCTCTGTTGCTGGCTTGCTGCTGTCACCTAGAGAGAGAGAGAGAGAGAGTGAAATCGAGAGAGAGGGCATGAGGGTCAGAATTAAGGCATTGCTCTCTAGGTGAACCAGGCCTGTAGCAATCTGAGGCGGAGACCAGGTGTTGCATCTGTAACCTTCCAGGTTACACTTTTTCCATCTCTCTGCCTCCGTCTTTTTATTTGTTTTTTTAATATTTTTTCTTAATAATGAAGTGGTGGTCGCCTTCTGCCGGATTACCGCAGAGGTCTAGGGGCCGCATTGCCTATGTCGGTGCGTAGATTGCCTTCAGTAATCAACTAGCCTTAAATAAGTTGTACAGAAGATAACGATTTGATATTTAAAATTCTTCTAAGGAAAATAAACAAAATTTAGCAACAAGATTATTGTAACTCCAAACTAATCTAAATGATTCTCAAATCAAGGAAAATCTGAAAATATTCTATTCAATTTAAAAATATATATTTAATATTTGAGTAACTAATTAAAAGGAGTTGAACATTTTAAATATGTAATTAGGTATAGATGAAAACATGCGTCCAAGGAGGGTAGACGAGGCACTGATGCTTAAAGGGTTCGGCGACAAATGGCGTTTATGGATGAAAACATGGGGCTAAGGAGGGAAATCAAACATATTTGTTAATGGCCAGCAAGGTAAAGAAATCAGGTGTAAAAGGGTACTAAGGCAGGGGGACCCATTGTCATCTCTATTATTCGCTATTGTAGCGGACGGGCTCGCTGAAATGATTAGGAGGGCACAGGATAACGACGTCATCGAAGGTGTTCAAATTAAAGGAATCAACCAGCCAATGACAATTCTTCAATATGCCGATGACACGCTATTATTCGGTAAAGCCAAAGTGGAAGAAGTTGTGGCTATTAAGGCAGCCCTTGCTTGCTTTCACGGATGGTGGGCATCGAAAGTAAATTTGAATAAGAGCAGCGTCATTCCGCTCAGCGATCGTCTATCAACGACAGTTAACACTATCTCCGCTATTCTAGAATGCGAGGGGGGGAATTTCCATTCAAATACTTAGTCACGCCGATTAGGCCTGGAGCATTGTTAAGAGAAGACTAGATCCCGCTAATCGGAAAGATCGAAAAGAAATTGGGGAGATGGAAGAGCCGTTTCCTCTCGTTAGGGGGAAGAATTACATTGTTTAATTCGGTTCTAAGTGCAATTCCACTTTACATTATGTCGATCTACGAATTACCCAAATGGGTGATCAATAAGACAGACAAACTGCGAAGGCGGTTCCTTTGGAAAGGAACGGACGAAGGTAACAAAGGGTTTCACCTTGTCAAGTGGGGAAGGGTTTGTAAGAAAAGAGAATTTGGCAGGTTGGGAATTCAAAATCTGCATGATATGAATAGAGCATTGCTGTGTAAGTGGTGGTGGAAAATGACCAAACGACGCAATGGATGGTGGTGCGACTCGTTCGATTTA
Source organism: Hemerocallis citrina (assembly GCA_017893485.1). NCBI lineage: Eukaryota > Viridiplantae > Streptophyta > Magnoliopsida > Asparagales > Asphodelaceae > Hemerocallis > Hemerocallis citrina. The sequence continues at coordinate 212,637,387 of CM030361.1, read as the reverse complement.
TTCCGAAAGCAGAGAAAATATCGTTTTGGAGGAAGAAGCGCGTTTGGGAAGGTTTAGACAATGTGGAAAGGAGTGGCAAAACAAGGAGGGATGTTCAATTTGAACACTAGATGTAAGATTGGGAATGGGAAGCACACTAGATTCTAGAAGGATAAGTGGTGCGGGAATAGGTCGTTTGCCAACATCTTCCCACAAGCAGCTGCGGCAGCAGCTGACAAAGATTCTCTAGTGGCGGATGTATGGAATAATGGGAAGCTTAGGCTCATGGTCTCAAGCGAAGTTTCAGCCGAAAGTACTCTCCAATTCGAAGAGTTAAACAGGCTCATCCAATCCGAATGAGGGGACATGAGCAACGAATCAGACGAAAGATGGTGGAACATTGACGAATCTAAAACTTTTTCTGTATCGTCAATGTACAAATGGTTGAACGACGGTGGAACAAGATGTAAAGAGGAAAACATCTTCTGGAGAACACAGGCACCTCTTAAAGTTAGAGTTTTTTGCTGGCTGGCGCACAACGACGCTATACTATCAAAAGTAAATCTTAGGAAAAGAAAGATGCAAATTGACGACAAGTGCGATTTTTGCCTACATGAGGAAGAAGACACCGGACACTTATTATTCTCGTGCCGTAAAGCGGTTCTTACTTGGGATGTTGTATGTAGGGATTTTGGATGTGCTCAGCATCCTTGGTCTACGGGGGTGGTTTGGGGTTTATGGAGGGATCAACTTGTCAGGATAGAGGACAAAAGAGCATGAGATATAGCAGTAGCGGCTACCTTATGGTGACTATGGCTAGACCGAAATGACTTATGTTTCCGCAATATTTCTTATAGATTTTCAACTTTCATGCATAAATTTTCCTTCTCATTCACGATTGGGCAGGATATGCGGGAACCAGGAAGAAGCTGAAGATGAATGAAGACGAGTAGTTACCCAAGATTGAGGAGGAGAAGCACATCTACTGTCTATAGTGGGACGACAGATGTTAGTGATTTTGATGTATTTTGATGTACTATTTATGCTTTGGATGCTATCTTTGTATTGATGTTGCACCTTGATATACTTGCTTTTATTTAGGATAGATTGTTGTTTTGAGGAGCTTTACGCGACTCTTTTGTCCGTTTATATGTACTACTTTGTTTCGTTAATCATCATTAATGAAACGATGACGGGGGTCATCTTTTTATGAAAAAAAAAAAATTAGGTATTGATGATTGAAACTATGGAGAGCTTAATGGATTAAAGCTTTGGAGAGTAATATTTACATATGGATCTGCTCCAATAAATGCGAACTGAATTTTCGTTTCGGTTAGCTCATGTTTCAAGGCCAGGTCATATAAAGGAAGGAAATTTTTGTATTACATTGTAATTAAAAATTGTACATGTATCAACAGCTACTAGTTACGATTGATAGAGAAATTATGAAAGTATCATCAAATGTAAATAACAAGAGTAAATATCTGTGGAAGATGTGACAATTGAGAAGTTACTAAAATCTGGTAAAGAGGCGAACCTTTCACAAAGCTTCAATAGTTAAAGTGGAGGTTATATACACCAGCCATTCACCGAGGACTACATATGCCTGGATCTTCTGTTGTGGACCGGGGCAGATCCAGGATTTTTTTGGTGGTGGGAAGCCCAAATATTCTTAGATTTTTGCGTCATCTTAAAGACCAATCTGCATAAAATAATTCACCACCTTTTCTCTTCAAATTTTTATCTGAATATTTTCTTCCCGATTTAAAATGCTATTATAGAAAAAATTTGGAGAAGAATGTTCACTTCTACTTACTAGTAAAACAAATACATAATAAATATTAAAAATCCCTCCTTAGGAAGAAGTAAAAAGTATGTACATTTAATCCGATTAATATTGGTTGGGGAAATAAGTTGGGAGTTAGGGGACAAGGAAAGTAGTGATAAGTTTGAATCATGGGATAGATATATTTTTTGGTCTTCCAAATACCTGTAAAGTATAAAGCCGAAGGTAAGAGATCATTTACATAAGTTTGTTTACACTTTATAGGAAATAGCTGGAGGAGCATTGATATACCCTCATGGCCTTTATGATATGTTATACCTCCAAAGGTATATGATCTTTTTTTCCAAATCTAAAAAGGGACCATTGCACTTGTGAAGAAACTGGAAGTTAATCAAATTAACCTTGCAAATAAAAAAAGTTACTTAGTCATTCTTATACTAGTAATATTAGTAATTGCATAGTTACATGTATAGAATGCACATTTCCAAATGGAGGTGTCCCAGTCCGGAGTATAACACTTTCCCAAAAGGATCAACCACTCACTCTCAATCTAGATTAAGGTATTTGAGTCTTGTTTAGTAGAAACTAAGAAAGCAAAAGGTCCATTTATAATTGGCTAAATTACATAAAACTACCTTCTACCGTAGGCTTTTCTCAAATAACTACCTTAAACTTACTTTAATATGCATAACCCCCTGAAACTTTCATTTTTACAAACAACTACTCTAGCACAAGGTACTTTTTGAAAAAAATCCTATAGTTTAGGGTAGTTATTTGAAATTAAACAAAGTTTGAGGTAGATAATTATTACACTTTTGAAGAAAAACGAAAGTTTGAGGGGGTTGCACATATTAAAGCACGTTTAGGGTAGTTACCTGCGAAATGTCGAGTATAGGGTTGTTTTATGTAATTTAGCCCTATAATTTTATGAAAACCATTACTTGGACAGTAGTTCACTAATCCTTTGATTGAAAAATGAAAGGTTGTATAATTAGTTGGTAGAGCAGCATAATATGGTTAATTTATATTAGAATACAAGTGTAATAAAGCCCGTTAGAATACAATTTCCATAAAGAATTAGGGTTCTCTCTTTTTTCACTCTAAAAAAGCCCGTTACTGTTCATTATCCCTTCCTCCAAATCCTAACCCTAATCTCCTTCTCTCCCTCCACAGGTGTCGTCGTCTTCCTCTGCGCCCCTGCCGCCTCTGTCACAACACGCCGCTGCCGTCCAACATCCGTAGCAGACACCCCCTCCTTTTCTCTCCTCACAGCCGCCGCCGCCTCCGCCTGTAGTGCCCCGGATCCCCGTTATCGGACATCCATGGCACAATCAGAATCTTTGCCTTCAAATGCATCTCAACACAGTAAATAACACGGAAATTTAAACATTTTTACTGCCATTAGAGTTATTACATCAATAATTACAAATATCAATGTCTTTAAACAAGGAATACAAATTACATAACTTATTACAACTCATTACAAGGAATATTCAGGCTTCTCTTGCGAAGTTGTCAGCTGTCTTCCAGATCGGCAATCGATTGGTCATTGTCGAAACTCCGCTGAGTGGTCTATCTGCCTCCTTGGGACTTGTTCCACGGCTTGAGCTTTCTGCTGCGCGACTCTGATATTTCTGCACCCGTTCGAAGGGTAGGCATGCACACTGCCTCCCTACTTGGATGCCCTGCTGGTCTGGCTTTTCTGCCCTCTCGACTCGGTATCCAGCACCTAATTAAGTGGGCACGTTAGTAATTCTACTGACGCAATGCTAATAAGAAAACAGCGATCTCCAACTATCACACCCACAATTCAACTTGTATGGAAAAGAAACGTGTATCTTGATTTCTTAGTGTTCATGTATGCCATGACTTGAAGTCTAATACAAAATACAGAGTACAGAACAGTTGCACTTAATCTAATGTTAGCAAGACTGGACACACATGCATCCCATACTACATGTGTCCCAGATCATGCCGTTTCTCCAGTTTCAGGGATTTGAACCCTCGCTATGCATTGCATTCTAATTCGGTCCACTTCCTGTTCCTGATAGTATGACATGGTTGAGGAGGTATAAATAAAAAAAATAATTCGGGGAGCTACCTCGTTGTCACCAATAATTGTTGCATCGGACCATTCTCGAAAGCTGTGACAAACTTACAGATATACAACAACATATCCATTGCGCAGAAGATCCATTATGATCTGTTCGTGTCCACAACATAGAACATGACGGCCTCGAGGGTCTAAAACACCCTATCTGTCAGGAAATCGACATCCCGTTCCTATCATGGTACTTCAGGAATCAACAGTGCAAGATACGCACAACAGCACATATCCCTAATGACAGGAAGAGACACCCCATATTTATCACCACCTAGTGCCAACTCTCAGAACGAGTCGGATTATAGGGAATCACCCCTAACGCCGATTCGGTCTTCATGCGAAACAATAAAGAAAACCTAATCAATACAATTCACAGAAAATAAGTTGTTACCCAAAATATACACGGTGTCGATCAAACAATGTTGAGCCTGACTGGTCTGTCAAAACAACAATCATCACGGGAATCACATCCGTTGATCCAATACCTTCGCAGGTCATCGACCAAATAATCCCAGCCCGTGACCCTCAGCGAGTAGTCCAAAGGCACCCAAAGGATGCAACGTAATTCAAAGAAGGTAAGCACACATAACCATCAATTCTTGACCATTGACAAACTCGGACATCGAGACACCAAACACAAACCGACCAGAGTTATATCCCAACTCACTCATGTCCACCATGAGTACTAAGCACATGAACTTGTCTAAGTTCCAAACGAAATGCTAAAAACATTATTAAAAACCCGATAGCTTATGATCACCACACTGCGGTATGCAGAGGGTTTCCTCATCAATTGTCCGATGAACTAGTTCAAGAAATAGCAGTAGTTGTGACCCAAGCTACGCTCATCGGAAGCCAACACACTCAGAATTTCTAGAGGGGTAGGGAGTTCCACTGCAATCCCCTAGTGGACGATTCCCTCAAATTCGTTGAGGAACTCAAGTCTCCAAGCTAACTTAAGCTCGAAGTCAAACTAGACAATAGGTTGCTAAACTTGCAACGACCATAACTTCCAGCACACAATTTGGAATTGCTTGACATCCCCCATTCTGGAAAGATAAGATCCTAGTCTACAACTCTCCAGTTAACAATTTTCTCAAATTCGATCATCTTGACACCGTAAAAACCTCACTCTCAGCTTGTACGTTCCTTCATGCACTCGCTGCATCTTTCCAACATCATAAAAATTTGCTCGCTCATCGGAATTACTCGATTTCGGGTTCTATGGAAAGGTGGGAGTGTCTACTACAACTTCTTTGTTGAATACATCTCCAGATTCAATCATTAAAGTCCTCGAAAACCCCAAATTCCATCAGGTGCACAAACAGGGGAAAAGTTGATTCTTCAATAAACAGGGCCTCGACTAGACTGGATCTGCCATAGTCTTAAAAAAGTCATAACTCTCAACCTGTAAACTGGAATTACAAAATTCCAGCTGGGTTAGAAGGCTATGACTCCCTACTACGACTCTCTAGTTGGTTAATTTCCCAAATTCTTTACAAATAATTCCAAAATTTCCCATCTTCACAGACTAGCCGATTTGTACTCAGCTGAACCCTGTTCACTTTGAAATTCAATAATAAATTAACCTTAAGTTCAATGCTCATGAAGTTTGAGATCCTTAATCCACACATATACTGTTCCATTGTGTCCAAAATTTGTATTCAGATTCATCTCACACAATGACTTATGACTCCTCAAACAATGCACAAAATTTCAGCTGCTCTTTCCGCAGGATATTTACTACCCCTTACTAAAAAAAATTGAAACCTCATCAAATTATCTCTAAAAATTCTAAAATTTGATAATCATCAAATAGACTCATACTATAAGCTACTCCCAAAGTTTCTTAGCAATATCATAAACACACAAGGAGTTATGGCCTTTTGAACTTCAGTCCAAACCACAGACAGATTCAGCTGCTACTTCCATATCAGTTAAATGCTACAATTTCTTTGAGGTATCAAACGACCTCGAAAAATTATGAAATTAAAGACTAGTTGTAGACACATACAAGAGTGTCCACAAAAATTTCCAGCTCAAAATTACCAGCTTACACCGAGTTACAAGGACACAACAAAATTTCACACAGCAGCAGCACTTCTGGCTGCTCACTGTCCTGAGTTGGGTCCAATGTTTGGGCTATTAAATTGCTTCCAAATATTATGAAAAAAATCATGGATGTTCTACATACATAGAAGAACAATTTTCCAAGTTTGAGCTCAAAATTCTAAGCCATTTGAGAGCAAGAAATTCCCAAACTTACCCTCACAAACAAGCTTCTTAACAAAAACTCAAAAAATGAGTTGTTCTAATTATACAACTATCTTTTCTTAGCATGGCACTATCACATATGTTAATCAAAATTTCTCTAACTATTTCCACATGCTAAAAATTCACATACACATCAAAACTAAAATATTTAGAGTTAAGCTAAGCGAATCACCCACTTGTAGTTTGCAAAAAAAAATCTTCTTGCTCCTGGCCGTGCTTGCTTCACTTTGCTCCTTGCTCTTGTAGAAACCTTGGTCAACCCTCTACTACACTTTTTATTCAAAAAGACTTCACCTTTCTACTATATTTATTTACTTTTGAAACAAGAACAAGATAAGAAAATGAGGAAAGATGAGAAGTGATGAAGTGGGGTGCTTTATAGGAGATGGATAGCTAGGGTTTTGGAGTGTTGGCCGAATTTGATGGAGGGTCATGCTGGGAGGGCTCTAGTTTAGTGGAGATGGGTGGTGAGATGAGATTCCAACACAATCTTGTAGAAGGTCTTTAGGAAGTTTCTTGGAAGCTTCATAGAAATATCTTGGAAACTTCTCATTCCCCAAGTCAACTTACACATGGTGAAATATTTCCACCATTGGATGTTCATCAAGATCAAGCCATGATCACATGATGCTAGGGTTCCTAACCCTAGGTTAGGTCAAGGAACCCTAGGTCACCATACCCCGATTCTAACCCTTATGCACAATTCTAATCCACATTCAATTCAAGCACTAGCTTAAAAAATGACCAATATATATAAATTAAAATCTATAAAAATATATGGTTTATAGAAATTAAAATTTTCTCCCTACAATTGTCTAGTCAAAACAATCAGGACAAATCCACAGTTCAATCGAGAAGATATCCCGAGTTTATCTCATCGGGTTCAGAACAGCTCATATATCTGAAATCTCCCAATTAAAACTGATAACTATTAGAAAAATATGTAATCGTGTGCAATACTCAGACGTGCACAGATTACTATGCAAAAATAGCCATATGCTATTTTGCGGGGTATTACACCGCCTCCTCTCCCGACACCAGCCACCCTAATCTCCCCTATCCTATCCAACGACTGCTACTTCTTACCGTCCTCCCTCCAAGCCGTCGCCAACCCCCAGCCCAACCGTCACCGCCGCTGCTGTCGCCTCCACTATTCACCTGAATCCTCATCCACATTCCGGCCTCCCGACACCCACACCCGCCTCCTCCACCACCCTGTAAATCCCTTTCTCTCTCTCTTCCTTTTGTTTTCAGAAAAGAAGTAGAAAAAAGAAAAAAAAAGGTAGAAAAAAGAAAAAAGAAAAAAAGGAGTAAAAAAATAAAAAAATCAAAAAAATGAAGCCCCGTGATGTGCGCTATTCTGGATTGTGTGCCTGTATTTGATGCCCTCTTCAATCCTTATCTATCCCCCTCAACCGTTCTCTCCTTTAGATCTAATCTAGATCTGCTTCTATGATGACCTCTGATAATTCAACGGTGAACTCTCCTCAACCGACGACCATTTCCCTTCTCTCTTGAAGGTCGAACGTATGGCCACTGTGAACCTTTCCAGACGCTGCAACTTCATGACATGGTCCCGTTCTGTCATGTGTTTTCTCAAAGGGTGCGAGATGTACCATCTCCTCACTGACCCAGCTCCTCTGCCAACAGATCTCACATTCAAAGTCTGGGATCGTGATGATAACTTGATTGTCAATATAATGACCAATTGTATGGACCGGGACACTCACACCTCTATCACTTTTCTTGACACAACCAAAGAGTTCTGGGATACCCTTCATAACATGTACTCCTCTTCCAATAACATGCAGCGCCTGTATAATATCTTTCGTGATGCCATTGAGACCAAGCAAGGTGGCGATATTCATGCATATTTATACTGCTTCAATCAGTTCTTTGAAGAATGGAAGATCTATCACCCATACTCTGCCGATTTCGTTGTTTAGCAGCAGCAACGTAAGGCCCTTGCCATTCTTGAAGGTGTTCGCTCTCATATCCTGGCCACCAATGCCAAAACTTCTCTACGTGATCTTTATGTTCAGCTACCACAAGTACCCCCCTCATGCTCTGATTGAAACCCCAACACCGTCTGCACTCGCCTCTGGCCGTGGCCGTGGTTTTTCTGATCCTTCACAACTATTTTCATCATCCTCTAGGAGTTGTGGTTCTTATTCTTCACGAGGCCGTAGTGATCGTGGTTATGGCCGTAGTGATAGTCATCGCAACACTATGTATTGTACCTATTGTCAGGGCCGGTCTCATGAGTATGCGACATGTTGGAAACACATTGGTCATTCTCTTGCTACTCATGAGTCTTCCACTGTGGGTTCTTCTTCCACTACTGCTCCTACAGATGTGCCAACCTCCTAGTATATTCTCTCTGCTGAAGAGTATCAGGCATTTCGCAATTTGCTGTCTCCTCCCGGTAATTCTGTTCACTCAGGTACTGCTAGTCATGTTTCTTCACATCAATGGATTATAGATTCAGGTGCTTCTGAACATGTCTCCTTTACCACTTTCTTCTTTTTCTTTGCTTTCCAATTATCATGTGCGTATTGCTGATGGATCTCCTGTCTCTGTTGAAGGGAACGACGATCTTTCTCTTTCTCTAGAGCTCTATCTTACATCTATTTACGTGTTCCTACATTTCCTAACAACCTGTTATCAGTTCCTAAAATTTCTTTAAACTGTTCTGTAACATTTTTTCCTTCTTACTGTGTGTTTCAGGATATTACGAGGAAGGCGATTGGCACAATTCGTAAACAACAAGGGTTATACATCTTAGATTCTTCTGTCTTGGCTTTTCATTTGTCTAATGATCCTGCATTGTGGCACCGACGACTGGGGCATCCCTCCCTTCCTACTCTCAAGCGTTTAGTTTCTGTTTGTGAGTCTTCTTTTCAGTTATCTTGTGAGTTGTGAGTTAGGTCAACATCATCGAGTTTCCTTCCCAGGTCGCTTCAATAAATGTAGTGAATATTTATTTGATTTAGTACATTCTGATATTTGGGGATCTATTGGTTTTTCCACGTTTAATAAATATCGTTATTTTGTTACGTTTATTATGATTTCTGCCACATGACCTGATTTTTCTTTTAAAAAATTGTTCTAAAGTGTTAAAAAATTTTCAAGAATTTTTTCTTTGAGATAAAAACACAATTTGATACTACTATTAAATGTTTTCGTTCTGATAATGCTAAAGAATATGTGAGTTATGATTTTGAAAACTTCTTTTCTCAACATGGAATTATACACCAAACATCTTGTGCATATAAACCTTAACAAAATGGAGTGGCCAAACGCAACAATTAACATATACTTAGCACTGCTCGTCCTTTGATGTTTGAAATGAAAGTCCCAAAATTTTATTGGAGTTTTGCGGTTCTTACTACCTGTTTTCTTATTAACCGTATGCCTTCTCTTCAAAATCAATCACCTTTCAAACTTGTATTTCCATCTAAAGATCAATTTCTCCTACCACCTCGTGTTATTTGTTGCACTTGTTTTGTTTAAAACCTCCAACCGAGCAGTGATAAACCTGACCCGCATGCTACTAAGTGTGTGTTTTTTGGAAATTTGCGCTTTTCGAAAGGTTATCTTTGCTATTGTCCTTCACGACAGAAAGTATTTACCTCGGCCACTGTTTTAAATTTCGGCCGATACGGCCAAAATTTCGTGAGAAATTTTGTTTTAGCTAGCTTGCCGATACGAAATCACATATTTATACTCGTCCAAAATGTGTAAATTTCGACTGAAATTGCCAAAATAGTGCCAAAATTCCCGAAATATCGGCCAAAATAGACACTAATGTTAAATATATGTATATTTTTTGTTTTACTTTTTGCATAAAAGTCTTTCAATATTGGACCTTAAGCTAAGATAATGCGAAGATTTTGTCTCTCTATTGTTTGTGTATATACAAAGTCAAGTAAGTCTATATTAACTAATATATTTTTTTCTAATCAATGAAAATTCAATAAGTTATATACTTATATTATATTCTCTTTTATATTGCTGTTAAATTCTGTAAACAATTACCGTGATTAATTCATGTCAATATGTCATTAGTTACATTATACATTATTTTATATGAAAAATGACATGGAGAACACATATCTTATTCAGGATTTAAAAATAAATTATTTATTGAGTGTCCAAAATAAAAATCTGAGATGTTCGCATTTTCCCAAGATCTCCGATATCTCTGATCCAAGACGAAACACCCATTGCCGAGATGAGTCTGAAATCTGAGATTTAAAACCTTGACCTCAGGCAAATGTTTCATAAACCTTTTTTTGAACAAATTTCTTCCAAAATTCACGATTTACCAAGGGCTGTTGTTGAGAGTCTTAATTTCGCACCACCACCACCACCACCACTTTCAACACCACCACCACCGCTACCACCACCACCACCGCCTCCGGCAATTCAGGTTTATGTCAGATGACGTAAGACTCGTTCAGACTCTTATTCAATGCCTTCTTTTACAGGATATATCGAATGACTGAGATATCAAGACTAACCTAGGGTTCTCTCTGTTCTTCTTTTAATGACCCCCAATATTGGAGGTCAAGTACTTCATTGATATTTTCTTCATTACAAAGAGAGGCTTGAAAGCTAGTTCTTGGTGAGTGAGTTTAATCCTTATATTTAGTGAATTTGTAACTCCTTGTAATTTTCTCTAGTTGAATACAGCGGTTAGCCCAAACATGTCGAACACAGGATCTTGGTCTGTTTCGATATTTTCTTGGCATTGAGGTTGCACGCATAAAGGATGATATCTTTCTGTCTCAAAGAAAATGTCCTTAATATTCTTATCGAGACAGGAATGTTGGGATGTCGCCCCAGCGACACACTTATGGATCCCAATATTAAGCTGTCCTCCTTCTCCAATGATACATTGTTCTCTGATCGAGGACGATATCGCAGGCTAGTTGGCAAACTCATATATCTTTCAGTGACTAGGCTAGATATTGTCTTTGCAGTTAGTCGCAGTCAGTTGATGCATGCAATGACTATCACATATTGGGAAGCAGTGGTTCACATTCTTCGCTATCTTAAGAAAGCCCCAGGGCAAGGACTTCTCTTCAGGCCTGGTGAATCTCTTTCTTTACGAGGATATTCTGATGCTGACTGGGCATGGTCGATTAGGTGATCTACAAGTGGATAGTTTGTGTTAGGCAATCTACTAGTGGATACTTTGTGTTCTTTGGAGAAAATCTGGTATTTTGGAAAAGCAAGAAGCAACCTGTTGTAGCTAAGTCAGGTGCAGAATCTGAATACCGAGCCATTGGGCATTTGGTTTCTGAAGTTTTATTGCTCAAATCTCTCCTTCGAGACTTGGCAATCTCAGTGTCATCTTCACTACCTCTAAATTATGATAATCAAGCTGCTATGCATATTTCTGAAAATCCAGTGTTTCATGAGCGCACAGAACACATCGAGGTCGATTGTCACTTCGTTCGTGATGAGTTGGAGAAGAAAGTGATCTCATTTTCATATGTCCGGTCCGGTAAACAACTTGCTGATATCCTCACTAAAGCACTACCTCCTAAGCTCTTTCAAACTTTCTTGAGTAAGCTTGGCTTCGACAATATTTACGCACCAGCTTGAGGGGGACTGTTAAAGTAGTCTTAGTTTTAGTCCCACATCTGAAATAAACTTAGAATTAGTTATTGTACTCTCCTATATATAGGAGGCAGAGTATTTAGTTATTAGTAACCCAATAGAGTATTTTTTTCAGTTTCTATACTTTCACAATATGTTTGGAATTGTAACAAAGTTCCAAAGTCAATTTTTCTTGCATAATTTGTTCAATCTCATATTTTGTAAATTTCTTATTTGTATGTCATGTTCTCTACGTCAATTTGTCTTTATATATATCCTTGAAGTGAGTACTGGCCGATGTAGTCTTGAGAATTTCAATCTACCTTGGTTTAAGACACAATACTAATTTTTCGCAACTGCTTGCAGATTACTTCTCAAACAATGAAAGAGGTGGTGATTGATAGGAGACGCATTTGCTTCAGTACTTCGCCATTTCATTCTACATTTCCTATTGGGCGTATCCTTTTCACCTTGCTGATGTTATAGTTATTCTATGTGATAGAAATACTATATAACATGCCTGCCTCCAACATTCACCTTGCTGATGTTATAGTTATTCTATGTGATAGAAATACTATATAACATGCCTGCCTCCAACATTCACCTTGCTGATGTTATAGTTATTCTATGTGATAGAAATACTATATAACATGCCTGCCTCCAACCTTTAGGGGTATTTTGTTTGTTGCAAATGTGGTTACACCTAAAATGTAGTTGTAGCTCAACGGAATCTTCCACCTTGAGTTGCAAGTACTTTTTAGTTTCAACCGCATGTGCAACGAACCACACACTCTAGTTGCTAATTTCTACCTAATTACCTTATGCACGATTTAATTATAGTACAATTTTGGATAGATTTTTTCTTAAATTCGACTACAGTTAGAATTTTATACATTTACCTAGAAAGAATAATCTAGCATTTTTGCATTCTTAAATAGAAAAGGAATACATCGTGTAGACAATTTTAGATGTGTTTGGTGACTTCCCATAGGTGTTTACTGGTAGTTGCTTTTGAGTTTAGGTGGAGATATTGTAGGGTACTTCCTTTCCTACAGTTTAGCATTCGATTTAGTTGACTGTTCTTTTTGCTAGATATATAATGATTTTGCTTTCTTTTTCTTTTTTCCCTTTTTCTTTCTTTCTTTTTTTCTTTGTCTTTTGTTTTTGTTTTTGTTTTGTTTTTGCTTTTTGTTTTTTTTCAAGGTTAATGTGGAAGATTTCCACCTTGTTACTTTTAAAGTGTAATAATAGTACTTTGTCAATGGTTTGTTTGGAAAAGCCGTTCCCTACATTCTGTCAATCTCTTTTGTTCATCCAATTAGTGTAGTATTTGACCTGTTATGTTGTTGTATGACTATTAAACCTATTAAATCTTGAAATATTTATTTAGTCCCATACAGTGTTCCAAGGTTTAACTTACATCCACCCTTCCTCAGTTTCAGTAAAGTGTTCAATTGAATTATTATTTAATGTGTACATAGTGTAAGTACCAATATTACATCATGCATCTAGATATCTATAACAAGTGAAACTATGAGCTGGTAAAAGAATATGAAGATTATTATCATTCTTTTTGCAATTGTTTTCTACCACCAACAATTAAGCTGGTCTGATATTTCTTTATGAATGAATCGAAACATCCTGTAGGCAATTCTTATATACACATACGTATCCTGGTAATTGCTCAAAGAAGGACAGCAAGATTGATTGTTTTCATAGCACAGAGTGGTAAAGGGTCAGTGTCACAGCGCCCTTTATTCTGTTCTGTCATTCCATGGATTACATCTTTCTAGTAAGCTCCTATCAGCTATTCCATGGTAACTGAACTTTTTAACTTTCCCTTTAAACTCATTGTTTGATGTGCTCGTTCTTCATCTTTATAACTGGAGGAGAAAATATGTAAATGTCAAAACCCCTTCTTCGAACTTCTATCCTTATATATTACCAAGATTGCAGAAAAAAACGCCAAAAAGTTCTCCAAATACTGCATAACATTATGTAGTATGGTAAGTAAATATACATACATCTTGCACCTAATTCAAATTCATGTTTTACCAAAAGAAGCGAGACTGAACAGACTGATGCCAGACATACTGTTTTGAGATTTGAGAAGAATTCAGCTTTAATGGCCTTAATTTTTTGTAGGTATCCACAAAAACTAAGAAGTATAGCTAATGTGACTGAAAATCCTTGCTCATTCTGTAACGCCCCGGATCCCCATTACCGGACATCCGTGACATCACCAAGATCTTTGCCTTCAAATGCATCTCAACACAGTAAATAGCACGGAAATTTAAAACACTTTTATTGCCATCAGAGTTAATACATCAATAATGACGAATATTAATTTATCATATTAAACTGTAACACCCCCCTTTTTGACTCCAAATTCAATTCTTTCAATTTCTATATCACTTTAAGCATAAACTAAGATAGTTATATTTCAAAGAAAATTTGGGCAGAGTTTCTCCTGAAAATTTCTGTCCCGAAACACAAAAAAGCTTACGGAATTCTGCTCTAAATTTCGTAGCTCACATCACAGGCAATAATTTCAAGGGCTCTATAGGCCAAAATGAGCAGAGACATACAGGCAATCAATATATATGCTCTGTGGGCCAAACTCATAATAGAATATCGAATATCAAATAAAAACCATAAATTTCTTTGAAAACGTTGTAAGATTTTTAGAAAATAACTTATAAAACATATCACAGAAACATGAATCTACACCTCACCTCTGTACTGCTGAGGACCTGTAACAGTGGGGGTCTAGGGTAGTCCAGAGACTCCCTAACCCCCCAAACACTAAGGGATTAGCCATTTCTGGTGTGAGTATAGTCTATTAATTAAACAAATAAATTAAACTTATAAGTAAAACAGAATGAACTTACAAATACCAAGATAATCAAACTTTACTTGAAATCTGAACATGTAAACATTATAAATGGGATTTCACATCAAATGCTCTCCGAGTCATTTCCTGTATGTATATCCATACCCGCTCACAACATACTTATCTTTAGTTGGAAAAATCATTCAGGAAAAAAAAGTCGCTTAACGTCCATCACTTTATGCTTTACACAAGTCTTCCTATAGCTTTATTTTCCCATAAAGCTTTACATTCACAAATAACTCTACTTCCACATAACTGCACCTCATTTATCATTCATTTGCATTTACAGACTCACGACTTATATTCTTTCGCAATCTCATATCACATAACATCGCATTCACTCATTTCTTACAGCATATATCATCACGTCTTGCAATACATCACTTTCACATTCATTATACAGTTCAACTATCACACTCACAATTCAGCTTGAATGGAAAATAAACGTGTATCCTGATTTCCTAGTGTCCGTGTATGTCATGATCTAGATTCTAATGCACAACTCATATGCACACCATGCTCTTAATCTAATGCAAACTTGATTTGGAAACGTATACATCTCATACTATATACTCCCCAAATCGAGTTCGTATTCTTCAGATGGTAGGGTTCAATCCCTCGCCATGCATCCTACTCTTGTACTTTTTCTTGTTTCTGACATTTATCTAGTGACTGGTAAGATTGCAGTTGCTCGGTCTAGTTCCGCCGCTGTAGTCAGAAATTATTAGTTATGTTATTATGTATGCCGAGACCCTGTGGTCCTACGCCACTCCCCGGTCATACTCCTGCCCGGCCCCTGTGGTCCTACGCCACTTCCGGACTTTACCCAAAGTTTTTACGAACATAAAGGTGACCCTGCAAGTCCCACCTGCTCCACCGAGAGTCCTAGAGCCCTGCTCTGCTCCCTGTTCGCATTAAACAACATAGAACCTTAGGTGGATTTAGAGGGTCCATTCTTTAATTTCTACCATACAGTCCTTATCATTAAATCCCAGAAATTAACAGACGAGACCACGCCGCACGTGTCCCAGACGAGACCACGCCGCACTTGTCCCCTTGACAGGAGAGTACAACACCCAACTAGTGCCTGTTCTTACCAATTATCTAAATTAATTTCTTAATTCACTAACTAGGTTCAAAGTGAATCCAACCTAGTTGAATCTCAACAAGTCTCACCTTGATTTAATTAGGGTTCAGCCTAGCCTTCAATCATGCTAAGAGTTAACCCACACATGCACCAAAATAGTGCACTCAATGTGCACCACACTTCACAATAAGTACGCATACAAGCATGCATTGATTATATACATACCCATGCATAACCGTATTTTATCTAACACTGCTTAACTCCATCATTAATCACCACTTGGTTTCTTGGTGAAAATATCAATACTTAAGGTCTTATTGTTCACATTTACAATGAAATATCACAATGAAAATAACACTATAGTCCTATTCTCAATTAGTGACCCCACTTGGCCCTTATCCGGCCCATAGAAAACAATTACATAGCAAGATCATACATATACAATTGGTTATGACCTTTTGGACTTCAGTCCAAAAGCAATCGGCTTCAGCTCTGTCCTTTCAGACCAGCTGCACTCCATAATTTTTGAGGTATCAAACGACCTCGAAAATTTATAAAATTTAAACTATAGTTGTGGACACATACAGGAGTGTCCACACAAATTCTTAGCTCAAAACACCCATGCTACACTAAGATACGAAATCGGAAATACACAACAAATCGTAATTTAAAATCTTCATAACACACCATGTACATAAAATAAAAGAGATCATACTCACAAAATATTCCGTGAAGACTCGAAGCGCCAGCACGCATCCAAGGTCGCTAGTATATCCTTCCCGAAATCCTTTCGAAAATCCGATGCCGCCACGATGTAAAGAACCCTTCTATTAGTCTATCCCTCAATTTAATTTGAAAACGATGGAGAAATGAAGAGGATTTGAGCAGGGAGAGAGAGAGCCGATGGGTTCGGCTTGGGGTTTCTTTCGGCTGGGAAGGAAACGGGAGAAAGAAAGAAGGAGAAGGAAGGAGAAGGGGTGGGGTGGGGTTTTCATAAAAGAAATAAATAAATAAATAGATAAATAATTAATGTAAGGGAATATTACATATAAGCCCCCAAGTCTCAATATATTTCAAATAAACCCCAAATCTCTACTTTAACAATACCAACAATACAAAATACATTAAAACTACCTCGTAATAATCCTTCAAAATTATAAAATAAAGTAGACGCTAAATCTGATATTTCTCAGTAAAAATCAGCTATTACTAGAAAAATACATAACCACGTGCAATTCTCAATTGCACACAGATTGCGAGGCAAAATAGTCATATGCTATTTTGCGGGGTATTACACATTCATTATCATAAACTATCCCTAACTTAACGTGCTGGGTTAGGAACAAACTAAAGACATCTTTTTTCAACTTCAGTCAAGAATTACTGTTAATGTTTCTCATTTACTTGGATAATGGTTAAGATAATGGAAACCACTGTACATTTGATGTAATACAGTCTGCTCTACAGGGAGTTGTCGTCTTTTGGTTGTACATGTTTCCCAAGTCAATAGTAGTTTTTGTTTGATTACATATAGTGAATGATTTTACTTGATTTCGGCTTTTGATTTAAGTGTTTCGTATTTGGTAGACTTTCATGAGATTCAGATATATTACTTAGAACAAACCCTGACAATTCTGGTGCCGATCTTCTCATGAAAGAGATATTCGGGTTCTCCAAGGAAGATTTTCAGCTACATACAGGCTATGATGAGTAAGTAAATTAATTTACCAATACCATTTTTATGTTCTTAGTAGTAAACTCTCGTACTTAATGCATAAATGCATAAGGTAATTAATTATACCTTGAACTATAATGTCCTTTTGTTAACAGTATGGTCTAAAGAGTAGGGCCGTGTCTTCTAATCTCTGACTTACTAAGGAAACTGATTCATGGGAGGAATATTCTGTGTGCTTTGCTTTTTCATTTATAGTTTATTGACTAGTTTTGTTCTATGAGCATTAGACTATCTCAAAGTCTCCTATATTTATTAGGCAACCCTGAAGTCAACTAATTATTAAGGTGATGGATCTCATTGTAATGCCCGTGAAGCATGGCTGAGTTGGAAACATGCATATTTTATTTTTGGGCAGGGGAGGACGGGGAACTGGGAAGGAGGCGGTCATTTATATTGCTTGTTGGTTAGTGAATGAGTTAGAATGTAGTTGATAATTCAGTCAATTTTGGTGCATCCTGAATTCTGATGGTAACATATAGAGGGAAATGCACACTTATCCCTTCTCTGTAAGAATATTTGATAAAGTTGCTGACTAATTTTTGATACCATCATCACTAGAAAGATAGGGGAGAGCTCAATTGCATTAAAAGAAAGAGAGGCAGGAAGTAAAACTTGGCTTTTAGTATCTAGTCAGATATGCAGAGAGAGGTAACTGGGCCAAATTATTCAGAACTATGAGGACTATTTATGAACCTTGGTGATCGCTTTTTTCACATCAAGAGTTTCCATATAATTTTGCTGCTATGTTTAATAGTTACTATACATAGACCCTCCAAAGAAATAGTGATTTATGACATGCTTTACAAATTACAATTGGGATGATGCTTTCCATAATTTATATTTACTTGTCATGCCTTTCTCTTCATCCACAATTTTATATATATATATATAGGAACATGATCGAGTCAGAACTCTATTGATGAGAAACATTATAGGAACTCTATGTTGGGACATGACATGAATGATCCAAACTGATCATCTTGATCTACTTGTTCATATTAGTCAAAGAATGTGATATCAAGTATGATGTAAACTTAACCCTAAATAGAGAAATTCCAGGAATTTAAAAAAAATTAAGTTTACCAACATGTAATGCAGATTAAGTTAGAAATTATAACTATTAAATCGTTTGATGGATTTTCAAGATATGAGATAGTTTAACAAGCCTAATTAAAGATTCAATCGTAACAATCATTAATTATATACCTATGCATTCTTAGCATGTAATAGCAAGTCAGATCTGCAATAATGATTTGTACTCTAATAGGCAAGTAGAAGTACTCACTCTCAATATTTGTAGACGACAGATAAATCAAATAATATTATAGAGATGATACAGTAACACAAATATTTGAGAATGGAAAAGAGTTTACCCGGTTTGAAGAACATTTTGCTACGTGTTCTGCTTCTCATAAAAAGTTCCAATCCTTTGCTCAAAACACCCAACAACAACTAACAATCCAATCAAAACAAGATCAGATCTGAGGCCATGAGTGGTCACAACAATGTTGCAACCAGAAAAGACCATCGGCAGTAGTCGAGGGGATTGAGGCAAGGGTCTGGCAGTGGCGAAAATGTCGGGGGCAGGGGGGGGGGGGGTAGAAGATGCAGGCAGCTGGGGGACGACGGGAGGCCTTCGGGATCGGGGTCATCGACGCAAAGGTGGGGAGTAGAGGGGATTTAGGGGCGGCTGTCGACGGGGGTCGAAGGTGGGTTCGGGTGGACGGCGACGACGGTGAAGGGAGGCATCGATGGTGGGGTTTTAAGATTGACGAAGGAAAAGGAGAAGAGGGAAGTGGGTGGCTGTCGAGGCTGTAGTTGGATGGAGAGGCAGGGTCGAGGTGACGGCGATGGGAGGCCGAGACGGGGGCGCAAGCGGGGTGATCGACCGAAGGGGGGATGGCGACTAGGGTTTCGGGGTGTTAGGGGTTGGTGGGTTTTGGTGGCAAGAAGATAATGGGGTAATTAGGGTTTTAATAATTTGGGTATTTAGGGGGTAATTTTGAAGTTTATCTCAAACCCTAATATTTTATTATGATTTCGTACAAATCCTAATAATTCTCTCAATTGTCTCACATAAAAATAAGGATAAAGAGCAATAACTCAACACAATAATTTTCTTTGAATCAAGAATAACATGCTTTCTCATTATTCTCAAGATCTATATATAGGCTCAAAACAAATTTCAATACAAATCTCTAAAATATTCTAATGCATAAAATAAAGGGTGCAAATTGTAAAACTTACTACATAGGGCTAAATCTCAAAATGAAACAAAACAGAACCGATGTCATCATTTTCTCCAGGTGGGAAAGAGCTCGACCTAGTCGAGTCAAAACCAGTGATCATGTCATAATGCTCCAAAAGATCTGGATCCAAGTGTTGGAGTTCTTCACAATCAATCCAAGTGTCCTCCGACTTCGGCTTGCTCTACCATTTCACCTAATACCTATGAATACTACCATCTCTAGTAGAGATTGTCTAGATCATCTAAAATATTATCCAATTTGTCTGTCGGTGGGTAAGTAGTATAAGTAAAGGGGGAAATGTGGAAATCTCACAATTAGGCTGCAGGGTAGGCTCATCTATAAGAGAATTCATAGAGTACTAGATTCTCAATGTTGAAAGTCTTACCTATGCCAAAACTTTCAGGATGGTCAACGACATAGACATTATCATTGAATTTATGCAGAATTTTAAATACGTATGCAACACGTATGTTCATTTTCTTAACAGATCAAGCTGGAAACCGTTCCAGACGAATCCGAACCATCACTTCGTCACCAACAGCAAGAGTTATAAATTTTCTTCTAGTATCTGTTATTAACTTGTAGTTTAAATTATTCTTATTAAGTTCCTTGAAAATTTCTCTATGCAAATAATGAATACGGGATGCAAATGCGGGTGTAGTGATGTAAAACGTAATCCTAAATAGAGAATTTCCAAGAATCTTAAAAGATTAATTTTACCTACATGTAGTGCGGATCAAAGTTACAATTTTAAACAATTAATCGGTTTGATGAATTTCCAAGAATTGAATAATGTTTAACAAGCCCAATTAATAATTCAGTTCTAACAATCAATAATTAAATCCCTAAGCGTTTTTAGCAAGTAAAAGAATCAATATTGATTCGTACTCTAATTAGGCAAGTGGAACACTCAATCTCGATATTTGTGGTCGACTGTTAAATTAAATAATATAGTAGAAATGATAAAGCAATATAACACAAATATTTGAGAAATGGAAAGAGTATACCGAGGTTCGAAGAGATGCTCCTAATCTTAGTTCCAGCATTGCGATTCACCAAGTTGAGAGATCGCCTGGGAATGGTTGTTGACGCCGGTCGTCGGAATGCGACAAGTAAGAAGGAGAGGTGCAGTCGACGATAGTGGGGACTCGATGGCGCCAAGCAGTAGGAGAGGCGATCGGGGCTTCAGGAGGCAGGTGGGGGCGACGATGGCGTCGTGGGTGATCAGTAAGGGGATTAGGATTTCGGTCAGAAAATAGGGTCTCGGTGTGGAGAAGAGATGAGGGTGCAGGCGTCGAGGAGAGGGGAGGACGAAGGCGAGGGTGTGGGGCGGTTGATTTGGTCGTAGTGGTTGTCGGCGAAGGCGAGGAAGGGATTGGTCGGGGATTGAAGGTGAGGATTGGTGGTGGTGTCGGGAGAGATGATGGTGAAGAAGAAACGAAGGAGAGAGAAGGGGGTAGGTGGCGGCGGTAGAGGGTTAGGGTTTGGTTTTTTTTATTTGGGAAATTAGGGTTATGAATTTGTATTGGATTTGGAGATTTGGGGGTAGTTTTAGAGTTTATCACAAACCCTAAAATTTTATTAGGACTTATCACAAACCCTAATAAGTTGGATCTCAATTGTATCACACAAAGGAGAGATGAAGAGCAAAACTCAACACAATAATTTTTAATCAAGAATAGCATATCTTTCTCATTAATCTCAGGGCCTATAAATAGGTTCAAAACAAATCTTGATACAAATCTCAAAAGATTCTAAAAATCTCAAAAATATTCTAATGCAAAAAAAGAAATATTACATATGGCTATAATTGCCAAAAAAACAAATATGGTACTGAAATAAAATACTAAATTAAATAAAATTGATGTCCTCATCATGTAGACTATGTGACTCTAGGATGTTCTAACACAGGGATAAAACCTATATGTTGCCAAGTGACGTGGGAATGGATGGGTGACTCGGGTACTTTCAATAGAGGTGATTGGATTGACCGAAACAGTTTAGAGACTGGTCATCCTCTTCTTCACCGAAGTCATCACTTGCATGAGGTTCATAGGTAAACTCATTGTCGGGCTCATTAGCAATGACAACGGTACCTTCTACAATGTGGATCCTACTGGGGCTGGGACAGTTGCCAGCAACTTGGCCATATCCCTTGCATTTATAGTACTTAGTGAGAGCATCAATCTTAGAATAGTCTCTTTCAGTATTCTTACCCGTGTTGTCATGTCTAAGTGAATAGGAATTTGAAGTAGGCTTGCTTGGGTAAGATTTGTTGGGTGCTGAGAAGAAGGGGGCTCAGGTCTAGAGGGCTCAGTAGAGGCCATTCAAGAGGAATGATCTTTCGAATTACTAAACTTGTAGGGAGAACTTGATGTAAGGGAATCCATATCGAGGACAAGGGCATAAGCTGCTGTCAATGAGTCCACATTTCTATGAGTTAGCTCGTTCCTAAGATCGGCTCGTAGTCCAGCTCTGAATCTAGAGAGAGTTTGTTCTTCGCTCTCTTTACCTAAGACATTGCATCGAATAAGGAAGTCGTCAAATTTATCAACATACTCTTGAGTGAATTGGCTTCCTTGATAGAGTTGGTTCCACGAATCTAGCAATCGGGTGTGGAACGATTACAGCTCATATCTCTCAGTGAGCTTCTCTTTTACGGCTTCCCAAGTGGCTATGGGTGCCAGACCTCGGCCTCTACGGGCGTGTTCAAGATTGGTCCAATGTTGTTGAGCTTTACCAGTCAATTTTATTGTGGAAAATTTAACCTTCAGGGTTTTGCTCATGTTAAACCACACGAAGTAGTGGTCCATGGCACGGATCCAATCGAGATAAGCTTGGGGTTCCATACGACCTTCAAAGTGGGGAACGTCAGCCTCAATATTCTTTTTGTATTGTTCGCCAGGGTCACGATCTTGACGTCGGTCGTCACGATCATTCCCTTGAGGGATCTGACGATGAAGCTCAAGGGCAACAATTTGATTCAATTCCACTTTCTCTAGCCTCTGATTAATATTGGCAAGAGTTGCTTGAATGGCAGCGAGGGTAGTGGAAATATCAGAGTTGTCCATCTCAGTTCGGGGAGGGGCTCGTGGAATTCTAGGATTCCTGATGGGGTGGTTTGAAAGGGACAAGAAAGGTTCTTCGGGATTTGTGATGGTGTTGCGAAGACGCATTCACCAACGGTGAAAACTAGGGGTCGTGTGGATGTGTGTTTGTTGAAATTTGGGGAAAAGTGTCTTAAATGCACTTTTTTTTAATTTTAATAAATCTGAAATGATCTAAAAGAAAGAAAGAAAAATAAAGACTCTAAAACGATCCTATATGAATGCAAAAATTATGACTAAATGATGTAAGAACTAGGTTTTAAAAACCTTTGCTCTGATACCAAAATGATGTAAATTTAACCCTAATCGAGAAATTCTAAGAATTTTAAAAGATTTAAGTTTACCAACATGGAATGCAGAGTAAGTCAGAAATTATAACTATTATTTGGTTTGATGGATTTTCAAGATATGAGATAGTATAACAAGACCAATTAAGATTCATCCTAACAATCAATAATTATATATACCTAAATGTTCTTAGCAAGTAAGATCTGCAATAATGATTTGTACTCTAATAGGCAAGTAGAAGTACTCACTCTCAATACTTGTAGACGACATAAATCTAATAATATTATGGAGATGATAAAGCAGTAACACAAATATTTGAGAAGGGGAAATAGTTTACCGGGTTTGAAGAACGTCTTGCTACGTGTTCTGCTTCTCACACAAAGATCTAATCTTTTGCTCAAACACCCAACAACAACTAACAATCCAATCAAACCAAGATCAGATTTGAGGCCACGAGTGGTAGTGGCGATGTCGCAACCAGAAGAGACGGTCGACAGTACTCGAGGAGATTAGGGCGAGGTCTGGCAGTGGCGAAAACATCGCCGGGGGGGAGATGTAGGCAGCAGGGGGTGGTGGGAGGCCACGAGATCGGGGTCGTCGACAGGGTTAGGGCAGCAAAGGTGGGGTGGAGTAGAGGGGAATTAGGGGCGGCTGTCGACGGGGGTCGAAGTTCGGTCGATTCGGGTGGACGGCGGCGACGGTGGATGGAGGCGTTGACAGTGGGGTTTTCGGATCGACAAAGGAAAAGGAGAAGAGGGAAGGGGTGGCTGTCGAGGCTGTAGCTGGATGGAGAGGCGTGGTGAGGCGACGGCGATGGGTGGTTGAGACGGGGGCGCGAGCGGGGTGATCGACCGAAGGGGGGATGGCGACTAGGGTTTCGGGGTGTTAGGGTTGATGTGTTTTGGTGGCAAGAAGATAATGGGGTAATTAGAGTTAATAATTTGGGAATTTTGGGGGCAGTTTTAGAGTGTATGACAAATTATTAGAATTTCTCACAAACCCTAGTAATTCTCTCATTTGTCTCACACAAAAGGGGATGAAGAGCAATAACTCAACACAATAATTTTCTTTTAATCAAGAATAGTATGCTTTCTCATTATTCTCAAGGTCTCTATATAGGTTCAAAACAAATTTCAATACAAATCTCCAAAATATTCTAATACATAGAATAAAGGGTGCAAATTTCAAAACTTACTACATAGGGTTAAATATCAAAGTAAAACAAAACGGAACTGATGTCCTTATCAAAGACATTTGAGACTCATGCCGATGCATTAAAGCGTCACAAATTGTATGACTTAAGTATCGTCATTTTGTAATGACATGATGCTTGACAAACGTATTTCAAATGACTTGATTTTACCACCTTAGACTAATTTAGTCTTGTAGATCAATGCAAACGATTCAGATTGTTCATGGGATGACGGCATGAAAATTCTCATGAATCTTATCATGAGAACTGTTCTCACCCTAGTGCCTATATATATATATATATATATAAGCTGTCCTATGGCATAGAAGGAATTTTCCTCTTTTGACACCCTAACTGTCCTACCCTTTTATGATGCACGATACACATTGGTCAAGGCATTAAACATGTCATAAAACATAAGAGCATCTCCAACCATGGGTAGCTAAAATAGTTAGCCAAATTGTGCAAATATTGTTTTTGCCTAGTGAATTTAGCTAAGCCATTATGTTTCTTCTCCAACCATGCTAGCTAAATTGATTAGCTATCCAATACTTTATTGTTTTTTAAATGAAAATATTATATAAATTTTCAAATCAAATTCATTTTATTATTTAAAAACATACAATCCAAATGTTAAAAATATCCAATAATGATTTATTATTTTTTATTGTTTTCTATTATTTATTATTATTTATTATTATTTTTTATTAAAAATATCCAAACATACATTCCTCTTTTTGTTATTTTTTAATATATACCTAGTGCCATTCTTTCTCTCCATATTGCCTCTTCTTCTTCAAGCTAGACAAAATGGCTCACAATTTTGCCTAGCCGTTGGAGATGCAAAAATAGTGTTGGCTAGCTAAATATGGCTGTCTCTCCAATCTGGCTAGCCATTGGAGATGCTCTAAGAGCATCCACAATGGTGTTTCTTAACTTTGCCAAAATGGCAGCTACAGTAATAGCATTTAGCGAAATCGTCTGCAGTCGTTTTTTCTATTTTTTTGCTAAAATTTGAGACAGACGAGACATGTTTCGTCGGATTTTTTTTTACGGTTAATTAATTGGATGATTAGAGAGTAAAATAGTTTAATTAAATAAATTATATAATAAAATATAACCTAAACCTAATAATTAACTAACTAAACTATGTTTAAGCCCTAATCTAAATGCCCCCTTTTTATGGACGAGACATGTTGTCCCGTCCCAAGCTTTTTAGCTTGAGACGAGACAACTTGTCTCGTCCGGGATAATTTTTGAATTTTTTTTTCCGATGAATCAGAACCGTCCGATCAATAAAAAAAAAATTGGGACGATACATGTATCGTCCGACGTGATTAAAAAAAAATTTGGGACGAGACAACTTGTATCGTCTCTTATAATTTGAGAATCGCAATTTTGTTTTTCAAAAATGAGAAGCGGCTGTAGCGATTTTGCCAAAATAAGGCAAAATAGCAAACGACTGCAGCGTCTTATTTCTCAAAAAATGAGAAATTGGCAAATATAGCAAACGACTGTGGATGCTTTACGAGCTTGAAATATCATCAAAGTTTAACACATTTTGTCTATGCATCAAGTGGTCACAATTGTTCTATTGTTGAGAAACCACTCATTTTGCAACCTCATGAATAGGCAAAACATGATTAAATTTAGTGAGTTTACGTCAATATATGTTTTATGGTGTGAAGATTAACTTGAATGGTGCGGATCGTAAATTTTGGTTGCAAAAATTGGATTTTTAGAGTTCCGTGAGAGAAAATTTGCTCCAATGCCACAAGATACTCCATTATCTCTCTCTCTCTCTCACTCAATATTATATCTACATATGAAGGTCTTGAAGGTCTTCAAGCAAATTATGAGTTCTCCAGAAGGTGGGAAAGCTTACCATGGTGGGGCCATCCAGTGAAAGATGTGAACCATTTATCTTGTTGTAAATACATAGTCTATGCATGTGAGATTGAGTCATTTCCCCTTGCATTATATCACTATAGAAAATAGAGATATTTTCGCCGTATAATTTCTTAATATTTTAATTACATGGGAAAACATTCGTGGATTGCTTTAAGCATTTATGACAAAATGAATGGTTTAGATTGCTCATAGAAGCTCGAGCATTCCCACCTTATAAAAACTCAGAGCTCTCTTGAGAATCTCCCTATCTAGATGTGTGTCGGAAGGTGATTAGGTGAGAACCGTTCTTACGATAAGCTTTGTGAAAACTTTATGCATAGCATCCTATGGATGATTTGAAGTGTTCACTTTGATTAACATGTCTAAGTTAGTCTAAGTAAAATCAAGTCATTTAAAATCTATTTGGTCATTCATAATGTCATTACCAAAGTAATGATGTTCAACTATACAATTTGCAACACTTTAATATATGGGCAAATGAATCTCAAATAACTTGGACTAATTTAGTCATGTTGATCAACATGAATGGTTCAGATCTTTCAAATTATATCCCATAAAAAAAGTTACGATATGGTTCTCACCATTGCAGTTCTTTCACAATCATTTCCTTATATGTATATAGATAAAGAGAGGGGAGCCTCGTACTTGTAGAGGGTCGTTACCTCGTATATTGTGATTGTAATTACTTTCTAAGGGTACGGCAATCGACACTGTTCACTTTTAATTTTATGTCAATTTATGCATGCCCATGAAATACCAAGTTGTTTGCAGATTTTTTATCCATACTTTAAGTGGTTGTAAAGTGAATGGTCATTCAATAATTTAACAAATCGGCACCCTCATTCATGGTTAAGAAGCCTTCAAATGATATGCTTTTTTGTATATTTTCATCTTTTGACATGAAAATGATGAACAGTATGATTGTCCAATATAATCCCACTGTGTGGGTAGAACTATTCTGGCCTCCCTTTCAATATAATATATGATTATGTATATATAGGGGAGTCTTCAGGTGAGAACCACCGTTGTGAGCACTTTGTAAGCCCGATCGCTAGGAACAAACCATGAAAATCCGAGTCGCACATGTGTGACATGCCTAAGAAAGTCTAATGTTGTGAAATCTAGTCACATGAAATTATTTTTCTCATCCATTATGTCATTATAAATATAAAGAATTTTAGTCATACAGTCTTCTAATGTTTATAGCATATAAAAGCAAGCTTCAGATAATTTGATTTACATATATATGATTCCCCCCCCCCCCCCCAAATAAGCCACCTTTTCAAACTATATTCCATAGGGGGATCGTGGGCAAACTTATCTTACGGGTGGACTAAATTTTGTCACGTCAACAAAAGTCACAGTTGCCAACTACGACTCTTCTATTATCAATTATGAGGCCGCAGTGGGGAACTGTGGCCTTACGAGAGAAGACTGGTTGAAAAACTTAAAGAGAGGCTGCAACTACCAACTGCGGTATTCTCTACATGTAGCTTGCTATTGGGAATTGCGGCTTTGTTTATATGTAGGTCATAGTTCCCAGTTGCAGCCTATGCTATAGTCTTGCCGCAGTTGGGAATACTAACTTCGACCCAAAATTGAGACAGAGGAGTTACAACTCTTAGGTAGATGTTCGATAGAGGCCGTAGCTGGAAACTGTGGCTTTTTACTACACAGAAGCCACTTCCCTAATTGCGGCATCTATAATATCAAATGACATTGTTTTCCTTTTTACAAGGCTAAATTTGAAAAAAAAAACCCTTGAACTATGGCCTTTATGCAGAAAACCCCCCTAACATTTTTGTAATGCAGAAACCCCCCTGAACTATTGTTGCAAAAAACCCACCCCGCCAATGTGAGACTTTTGCTAAAGTTGAGGGAGGTTTTTCACAATAATGTGAAAGATAGATGATGTTTTTTGAAACAACTTGCAAAGATGAATGGGGTTATCTGATACAAGTAGAAAAGTTAGATGTGGTTTTTTGAAATACTTCAGGGTTTTTTTTTTTCAACCAACATACTTCAGGGGGGTTTTCTGCATAAAAAAAAGGTCAGAGGGGTTTTCTGCATAAAGGCCATAGTTCAAGGGTGGTTTTTGTTCAAATTTAGCCTTTTTACAATCCAAAAGAGCGGTAGCGAGCTCAAACATTGAAACAAATATAAACAAGTGGCCACCGCTAGCTCACGTATAATAATGAAACATATTAAACCACAATTAAACATTAAAGAGGCCACTTCAAATCACGAAAAGTAAGAAATAAACAAGAATAATATAGATCACAAGTTGCTAAACACATCAAATATTATACAAATAAATACACAATCTTAACCTCGGGTACGTAAAAGCATGTCTTTGAATTTTTCTTCTTCTTTGGAGTTGGCTTCGACAGACACTTATTTCCTAATTGTGTTAGATAGTGCTGATCATCAACTTGCTCCTTTTCTTGTTGTGGCTCCTCTTCATGTTGTTGCACCTGTTTCTGTTCACTATTTTAAATTTCGGCCGATACGACTGGAATTTTGTTTCGGCTAGCTTGCCGATGCGAAATCATAGATTTTATACTCCATATCGTTTTGGACGGAAATGTGTATATTTTGGCCGAAATTGCCAAAATATAGGCCGAAATATTGCCGAAATTGCCGAAACATTGGCCAAAATAGACACTAATGATGTTGTGAATATATAAGTTTTTTGTTTTGCTTTTTGCGTATAGGTCTTTCAGTATAGGATCTTAAGCTAAGATAATGTGTGGATTTCGCTTCTCTATTGTTTGTGTATATGCAAAGTCAAATAAGTCTATTAATTAATATATTTTTTCTAATCAATGCAATTTCAATTTAGTTATATATACTTATATTACATTCTCTTTCATATTGTTGTTAAGTTACGTGAATATTTACCGTGATTGGTTCATGTCATTAGTTACATTATACAATATTTTATATGATAAATGACATATAGAACATATAATATCTTTGTTTAGTAACAAAATATATGTTTATTGAGTATCTAAAATGAACATTCGAAATGATCACATTTCCTCGAGATCTCCGATATCTCCTATCCAAGACGAGTCCGAAATCCGAGATTTAAAACCTTGTTCCTGTTGCACAGGTTGATGACTTGATTGACATTGCCTGCAAGCTGCAACCTGGGCCTGTGAGACATTGCACGTCTTTTGGTCTGGTGAACTAGAACTGTCAACATAGCTTCTAGTTTGGCTGCCTTACTAACCTCTTCAAGTTGTGTTCTGCATGGTGCAAGAATTTCTCGTGCTAATTCCTTGACGATATCAAGCACAATGCTTCACAAGGCATGAACACATTTCCATGCATATCATATATTATCAATTTGCAACAAATTAAAATGATTCATATATTGTAGTACAAAATACCAAATTTTCTTCAAATGGGAAAAAATATAAAGATAAATATGAGTTGAACAAAAAAACCTTAATTCTCACAATAGATCCTTACTTTGACGCCTTCGGTTGAAACATGAGTTGCAAAGTCAAATAGCTAAGAGCTGGTTCAATCTATCTTCTCGGAACCGGTAGTTGGGCTCCTGCTAGCTTAGTGGAAGGAAGAACAATAAATAACCATGTAATCCTTTGCTACCATGATATGTGCACATCGTGCAAGGATCCATCATACGGCTCAACTCCGGTAATAATACTCTCAACTTTATGCTCATTCCATGTGATAGCATGATCATGGTGAGATTTTTCCCAGTCATAATCAGGCAATCCACCTTGACCTTTGATACTGTGCAGTGCTGTGTTATATGATCGAGCGGCTGAGATATGTTGCTGAAGTCCAAATTGACAAAAAACTCGGTCTGGATAATAATACTGGACTATGCTAAAATTCATGAGTGGTGCTTTCGTGAACCATAACACTTTGCTTGTTGTGCAAGCAGGTAGCAATCTTTCTAATCGCTCTCTCGTCTAAGGCTCCCATGTCATGAACTCCTCCCACAACATATCAAGTTCATCTCTGTAGTAAGTCAACACCCCACGCGGATTCTTTCCACATGTGTGCACCAGCCCAATACACAACGATCGGAGCCAACATGACCTCATCATTTGCATATTCATTCCATCCCTTGAATTTCTTACTTATGTGGGGTCGACCTACGTGTAAACGCTCCAAGCTCCACACCTTCAATAATGCCATCGACTTTGTCACATGTACCACATTCAATGCTCCTCCACCCAAACCCCAATGCAAAGATGCCAACACTGCACTACCCCAACTGTACTGGCTAGCTTTTTTAATGTCTGCGATCAACAGTAGATACATGAGTGGAACGCAACTGAAGAGTTGGGAAAGATAACATCTCCAAATAATGTCAAGATATAAGTCCGAGTCTAATGGAGGATCCAACGAATGTAGTATCACGTGGCTCCATACCGAGATAATCTCTGACTAACTAATCTCAGTCAAACCCAACAATGTCAATTACGGTCTTCCCATCGATAGGTAGCCCTGAAATAACGGTAATATCCTGTTGTGTGATGGCCATCTCTCCTACGGGTAGATGGAAAGTATGTGTCTTTGGTCATCATCTTTCGAGAAGAGCTGTAAGTAGAGCACAATCAAGCTTCATGATTCATATTAAGCCAATTCCATAAAAACCAGCTTTGACCAACAAGTCATTTGTAGGCGGGTGAGTACGGAAAGTTAACTCTTTGGCTGCATTACACGACCGGAGATCTGTGACTATGTTAAATTGTCAATCGGGTATGGTCTAGTGGACCTGGACCTCCGGGTGCAATGGAAAACTAAGATGATGATTGACCAATATCAGTAGACAGGAGAGGTGGATTTGCAACAACATTCATGAAAATGGAATATGTTATATTATCTAAAACTTTATATATACAAATTCAAAACAAAAATATTCATCAACTACTCTTACATCTGCAGGTGCTTTCCCTCATCATCGACCACCTCTAGTAGAAGGTGCCCGTCCTTTACCAGCTCCTTCATTCATATCCTCCTGCATGTATCGAAAAATATTGTGAAATACATGAAAATAAACTTGTTCTTTAAACATCAAGAGCATACTACCCGTGACTCGCTACTACTACTACTCGGGGGTTGTGCACCGCACGTTCAATGTGGCATTAATGAGTGATGACCCTGCATAGTAGTGTTCAAAATATTAGTCAATTAATAAATACACAATTAAGATGATATAAGACATAAATTGAATATATTAGTCAAATAATAAAGTAGTGTTCTTTATACATATTTATAAGTAGTATTATATAGTAATGCAAAGTTGAATAGGATTATGTAAGAAACATATGTCCTTGCCCCAACAACGGCGCTTGTTATGCTTGTTGTGCCCTTTTAGACTGTATTTTGAATAAGTTTGCCCTGTGCTCGAGCCATCCCTGACTTCCATGTCATTGTGAATCTGCATAGTCCGGGGCCGGCCTTTCCTAATCTTCTAAGACTCACATCAGCTATAAGATTCGAACCTATTTGGATTGGTCAATATGCCTCGTCAAGCATATGGCGGAAGGTGGGTGCCCAAGTAAGTGGTATGGAATTCATTGAATAAAATGGATCAACATAAGGACGGTAATTAATAGCCCGAACTGCACTAGCCGCCAAGACATGGGAACATGGAAGGTGGTAGGGCTGGAATTTCTGACAGGTGCAAGTGTGCCTTCCTAAGTCAACAATCTGTAATTTTCCACCCTTTTGTTTACCACCAACTACTCTAATACATGTTTTAACTTGAAATACACTAGTATTGTGATGCCTCCTGCATATTTCCTCTCTCATGCCGTTTGTCCAGAATTGATGAACTCTTGGAGCCCAAGTTTGCCCATCATTTATAAGCTTCTCGGTCGATTGACGGAGATCAGTGAAGTATGAATTGATGCGATAGAATATAATGTCCACAATTGCCGTTACAGGCAAATTACGAACACCCTTCAAAATAGAATTAAATTTTTTTGATAAATTTCTAGTCATCATGCCATAACGACGTCCTCTATTTGCAGATAGTGCCTACTTCTCGATTAGTTTCTCCTTGAGCCAATTGATAGCCTTGACTTTTATTTTCTCTATCTCTACTAATTTTTTCTCACTTTTTCTGCTGATTTTAACATGCAACCACCTTAACCTTCATCCTCAAACCCTTGTCATTAAATTTGTTAAAAAAATTTGTAGCAAAATGTTGCATACAATAATGATAACTAGTATAATACACGTGCATTGCACGTATAGGTGTGTAGGATTTTGAGGAAGGGGCAGGTCACCGAAGAGGTTGCATGCATGCATGCAGACAGGCATGCACAATTTATTCATTTTGATATTGCATGCATGTGTTAGACCTACTGACTTTGATAGGAGGAAACTGCAAATACATGCAAATCTATACTATTAATTATTTTTCCAAAACTATTCAGACAGGCTTGCAAATATATGCATGTTAATTATTTTTCCAATACATGCAAATTACATTTCTGACCTCCGATATTAATCCTATATTTTTTTTAGCCTTTTATGTTTATGAGGGCATGATAGTAAAAAACCGCCAAAATGGAGCTTTGCTTAATAATAGTATAGATATACATATCGCTCATTCCATGCCCCATTTTGCGTGTCCATCACAGACAAGATACCTGGATGACGATCACAAAATAACACAACCCTTGCCGATCAGTGACAAAATGTCGAATACAATTCATGAACTGTGTTCAAGTGGCTATACTATCTCCATCTACTATTACAAAAGCAAATGGAAATAACTGATCATTGCGCCAGGAGCAACGACTATCAATAAACAACCTTTGTATTTTCTATATAAGAAAGTTCCATCAATACTAATAACAGGCCTACAAGACTTAAATCCTTCAATCGAATGCCCAAATGTCCAAAATTCTGACTTGAAGGATTCCTCACCCGAAATGGTCAAAACCTTATCCTAATGGACAATAGTACTTGGATTTTATGCTTGTAGTGCTGATAAAAGAGCATGCAACTTCTTATATGCCTCCTCATACCCTCCAAATAACCTATCAATAGCTTTTTGCTTTGCAAGCCAAGCCTTCTTATACCAAATTTGATAATTACATGAAGTTTAACCATCTCAATTATAGTCTTTGGTGTTATTCCTAATTGATCCTTCACAACATTCAGAATCAAAATTGAAACAAGCTTGGAATCTGCTTTAGTGTGGTCTCGATTCATCGTGGGATTGAGACATGTATGTGACCCTTGTAATTTTTTCATCGTGAAATATGTGTTCCCTTTTGGAATGATTGCACGAAATCTCCACCTACAACCAGCCTCATCTACAACTTCAGGATTCTGTGCCATCTTCTCTTTTTTACGGATCTTTGGTGTCATTTTACATTTCATCGATTTCACTATGATGAATTCTCGATGTTGATTTATGGAGAACATCTTCACCGCATGTTGAAAATCATCTTTAATTTCAAATTTTTGCCCAATGTACAATTTCATCTCTGCGGGCCTCGGAACATGACTCTAATGCAAATTGATGTACCTTTGCATTGTTAGCACAGCCAACCAATTCAAAGTCAGGTACAGGTGCACTGGACAGTTAGTTAATAGGACTACATCATCTTGCAAGTCTTGAACAACAATAACTTTATCTATAGTTAACCCATGTTCTTCATCTTCATCATCTTCCTCGTCCTAATAACTCATTGTTAACACTTGCAAGATTGTAGTCCTGAACCACAATTTCATTATCAAGAAGATCGCGTATCAATCCAGAAGGACATGGCAACTCACTTTCCATGTGAGTTGGTCGTGTTGGAATTGTGGGTAAGTCTTTATATGGATGCATTAAATTTCCGTGTGATTGAAGAACTAGATTGGGACTCGATTCATGAGTCGGGACTTCACATACTTGGCTGGAACTATGAATAACATCCGACCGACCAGTTGGAATCTTGATTTGTTCAAGACATAACTCCAACGCAGTCCAATTAGAGTTTGAATCAGGTGACCTTGCAACCATTGCAATAAGAGCCTCAACGTCATTTATAGGCATTGTCATGAAATATTGCCCTTCTCCTCTTCCAGCTGAATAACGAGATAGGATTTTAATACTCCATTCACCTCTATTCAGTTAGTAATTTCATATATGTTCTCCACTAGTCATTGTTTTGTCATATTACAAGGAACCCAAATTGTTTCTGGTTTAACACCACAATAACTGGCTCCTAGCTTTGGGTCTTGAAATATTTCTCCTCCATAAACCAAATAGGAATTTTGTAATCTGTACCTACACATAAAGGGACGAATATGATAGCTAGTATCTAATCACATTCATAACATACTTACGCTTCATTTTAAACCAAATTTGAAGTATTCAACCTATGAGAATTCTTATGAATCAATCGTTTACAACACCTTGGCTTAAATTTAATTAATTTATATTCAAACTAGCAGAACAAACGAATTTTAATAAAAATAACAATCTATATTTTAGTGTGTTGTGAATACCTTAATAAAAATATGGAATTATGATGGCAGAGATAATGGCATAGATGATGCTGGAGATGATTGGGTATGATTGTGGAGATGATGTCTCGGGTGATGAAGGTAATTTGGGAAATTAAGGTTTGAGTAATTTGAAAGAGGGAGGCAAAATAGGGTATGACGCGGAGTAGAAGACAGATGATGTCGAATTTGATGACAAAGATGAAGGTGGTGGTGATGAATTAGGGGAAATCTCCACAGTAGGGTTTTCGGAATTTTAAGAGAGGGAGGTGAAATTGGCAACCACGAAGAGCTTTGATGGAGCTGAAGACATGGTAGATGGTGGGGGTGTTGTTGGCTTGAAAATGGGTGGGAAAAGTTGGAGAATTGGGAAGTAAGGTTTTAGGATTTGGCATTAAAGTTTCGGAGTTAGAGTGAAGTTAGAAGAGATGAAAAAGAAGTGGAAAGAGTGGGAGCCTGATGGCTTAACTAGACTAAGAAGTGGGTCCCACTAAGAGCCGCAGTTCTATATACCAGATTTGTTAAGCAGAGTAGCACACTATCCATTATTCTAAGAATGTTAAAGTCATTGTGTTTAAATTATAAGTGATACTAATGAATAAATTAGCAGTACCTTCCACCATAAGTGCACATCATTACAAATTTTCTTCAAATTAATATATTTTTCGAGTGACAGAATGCTTGTAAACAGTGCATTTTTTTCAATTTAGACAGACAATGTCAGTAACACTATCTCAATTGTACATTTATACTTATATTTGGCCATCAAAAATTCAAACTATAGTTTGCTAATAGAGACTAATAATCTTATCTTCCTATTCCCAGACGGGCAGTGTTGATGCATTAACAGAGCTGTAATCTTGGATGTATATTCTTCATGTTCACCGATACAATAATATACTGATTCGACTTTATAAAGCTCTCCGGCAATTGTAAAGAGAAAATTCAAGAGTAGAAATGGATAGCAATACAGCTTAAGAATGAGCAACAGCGAAATAAAACTAAAAGTTCGATAAATTAATAAATAATCAAATAAATAAATAAATAAAATTGCCTAGCACCTAGCCGCTTGAGCCCCGCTTACAAGGTCTAGGCGCTAGGCCCCCATCGGCCGTCCGACTATCGCCTAGCTACTTTTAGAACATTGACGACCTGTATAAATGCTAAGTGTTTGACTTTTAGAACATTGACGGCCTGTATAAATGCTAAGTGTTTGTTTCAATTCAATTCAATGTTGAATTCAATTATAAATGCTAAGTTGCTCACCAATTGGATGCTGACCAATTTTTGGTTGATCATTGATGGATAGCATGAACTCCACCGGTGGAACCCAATAAATTTCCGAATCTGATACTCTGCTTTGGAATTATGTTACCAAGATAGAAAAACTGGGATTCAAGGGTGGAAATCAAAGATGGCAGTGTAGCCCTTGCAACAAACAATTCTCGGGATCATATTCTCGGGTCAAAGCTCACTTGCTCAGAATTCTAGGGATTGGTGTAGCACTATGTACGAAAGTTGATACTCTTTTGAAAGCCAAGTTGCAAAGAGAGGTTGAAGAAATTGAGAAGAGGTCTAACTCTACGACCGTTCCACTTCCTCCTAATTCTTCTTCAAGTCAAGGGAGTTCAATTTCATTTGCTTCTTTGAGGGTTGGGGGGTTAAATAAAAGAAGAGAAAGTCTTCTCCACTAGAGAAGGCATTCAACAATGAAGCTAGAGAGCAATTGAGAAGTGTAGCAAGGATGTTTTACGCTTCGGGGTTGCCATTTCACCTTGCTAGGAGTCCATACTATGTAAGTGCCTTTAGTTATGCGGCTAACACCAATTTACCTGCTCCAGGCTACAATGCCTTGAGAACTACATTGCTTCAGAAGGAAAGAGCAAACCTTGAAAGACCCGTAGAACCTATTAAGGGAACGTGGAAGGAGAAAGAGATAAACATTGTTTCTGATGGATGGACAGATGCTCAAAGGAGGCCAATTATAAACTTCATGGCTATAGCAGACAGCCAACCTACATTTCTAAGAGCGGTGAATTGTGAGAGTATAAAGATGAAGTATTTTATTGCCAACCTTTTGAAAGAAGTAATTTTAGAAGTGGGAGCTAAGAATGTAGTCCAAGTCATAATTGATAATGCCCCAGTGTGCAAGTCGGCAGAGATGCTTGTAGAGGCACAATTTGAACAGATCTTTTGGACACCATGTGTCATGCACACTCTTAATCTTGCCCTGAAAAATATGTGCACCAATAGATTCAGAAAGAAATGAGGAGACACATGCGGCACATGAGGCATTGAGCTGAATTGCTGATGTTGCTTCCGAAGTTGTCCAAATTAGGAATTTCATCAACAATCATTCTATGAGGTTGACAATGTTTAATGTGTTTGTGAAGCTGAAGTTGCTCTCAGTTGCTGAAACCAATTTGCTTCTGTTGTTGTGATGTTGAAAAGATTCAAGCTTGTAAATGGAGGACTGCAAACAATGGTGATTAGTGATAAGTGGTCTAATTACCGTGAAGATGATCCAAGAAAAGCTCAGTTTGTACAGGAAAAGATTCTAAATAATCTGTGGTGAGATAAGATTGACTACATACTCGCCTTCACTGCTCCTATTTATGATATGCTTCGATTTGCAGATACTGATAAACCTACTCTTCATTTGATCTATGATATGTGGGATTCAATGATTGCGAAGGTTAAACAAGTAATTTTTCTCAAAGAAGGCTTGGCGGATCATGAAGAATCTAACTTCCATGACATTGTGCATAAAATTCTTGTTGATAGTGGAACAAGAGCAGTAGGCCACTTCATTGCTTAGCACATTCGTTGAACCCAAGGTAATTCCTAATTAGTCCACATTTATGCATAATATAATATGTTAGGATCCTTAGATTGCTTTATTCATAAGTTTTAGTAAGTATTGCCTTTAAATAAGTATTGGCTTCTTGATATACAGATACTATAGTAAAGAGTGGCTTAGGGAAGCTCCTAATCGGTTTGCACCTTATAGAGATGATGAAATTTTTGAAGAGAAACAAGTGTTTGAAGCGATATTTTCCAGACCCTGTTGCGCGAACGGTGGTGATCAACGAGTTCACTAAATTTTTAGGAGCTTTAGATGCATTTTCTTCGTTTGATTCTTTGAATGATAGAGCCCATCTGGATGCTAAGGGATGGTGGTTATTTTATGATCCCTAGCTTTGAATCTACTTGCACAACCATGCTCATCTTCATGTGCTGAAAGGAACTGGAGTACATAATTCTTTATCCATTCGCTTAGGAGAAACAAAATTCTGCCACAATGTGCAGTAGATTTGGTGTTTGTACACTCTAATCTTCACCTACTTTCAAGGAAGAATGAGCAATATATGCAAGGAGAAACCAGAATGTGTGATGTAGGAGGGGATGCTTTTGATCCTTTTGATGGTGCTGGAGAGCTTGAGATAACAGAACTTTCGCTTGATGAACCTGATATGGAGGTTGTGCTTTTTGAGGAAATTGGTGACGATGATGATATTGATCAACTTGAATAGGCATGGAGTGATGGAGGAGCTTTTGCTATATTTTCAGACTTGTTCCGCTTTTTTTATTTGTCTGCTTATGTTATATTGCTTATAAACTTGATTTGTTTACTTATGTTATTGCTTATGTTTATGAACAATTATTGTAGTCTTTATGAATTATCTTATTTATGTTTAATGAATGATATTTACCATTTTCTTATTAACAAGAGATATTATTTAGTTATGTGTGTGTGTGTAGTTGTGTCCCCGCCGTATCCCGTATCCTACTTTTTTGAAAATTGATGTATCCCCCGAACTCGTGTCCCCGTATGTGTATCGGTACCCGTATTGGTGCTTCCTACCTAATAACGATTACTCTTTGAATTTTTCACATACAAGTCTTGCCTCGCTGTCTCAAATATTTGAGACACAGTCACTATTAGAAACTGCGGCCACAACTATTCACAAAATGAGCTAGGGCCGATTGGGAATAGCAGCATAAAAAAAAAGTTTGAGAAGCGCAGTTTTCAACTGCGGCCTCATAATAGAAGAAGTTGTAGTTGGGAAATGCAGCTTCTGCTGACATGGAAAACTTTAGTCCACCTGTGGAATAAATTCCATCTATCTCTTAGGCAAGCAGAACTAGATGAACATTTCAGAATTTTGATAGGGTGTTTCTTTCACCAGATGCTCATGGAGTGCTTGTAAAAGATGGTGGTTGAAGATCCTCCTAGACATGCATGCATTTATGAGAAAACAAACTTTCAGCTTTCCACCTAAGGCACGATAAAAACCCTTCCTCCAAATGCATAATCCCCACCATTCAAAGTTGTTCTACATGTCGTAAAACATAAGAGATGTTTATCACAATGGTTGAACATGTTTTGCCCATACATTAAGGCTCAATTTGGTAATGATGTAAACCAAAGTGCTCTCGCTGAAAAGTGTTGTTACCAAAAGGTGATAGGGTGCTTTGCGAAATTGCTAAAAATAGCAGTTTTGGATAAGGACTTTTGGCTAAACACTTTTTTAATTGAGTTTCTCAAATGAATATTTTGAATATATAAGTTCTTTTAGAACCAAAAGCAGTTTCCAAAAGAACGCCAAATGGAGCTTAAGTTCTTCTATTGCTAAATAGTCGTTTATTTTCCATCCATATGGTAAATAAGCAAAACAATGAGTAAATGTTGTGACTTTATCTCCCAATGCTTTTTGGGATGAATATCACCTTGAATGGTGTTGATCATGAATTTGGGATGTGTTAATTTGGTTTTTGGGATCTAAACACTTAAAGCCCATCTCCATCATGTGTGTGAAGCCAGCCTTTAAATATAGCTGCTTATCACAAGAGCTTCTACAATGGATAGATCATACGCTTTCAATGAGTGAGTCTATCTTATTTCATATCTAACAAGCCCGTTTTATTTTATATTTTTGAAATTTATGAGACTAATGATTTTCTTCTACACTAAATTTACATCAATAATTAGTTAATATATATTTAAAATTACACGACCATTCTACTTTGGTTATATCTGTCAAAAGCTAGTCTACATAATGCTGCACATGTTTTCGTGAAAACTATGCATCAATGATCTCTTGTTAGTCTGTGAAGTGCTCTCCATTTACTTTTTAGTGACATGGGCTTTGAGTGGTTTTAAAGTCATGGTGGTTCTTTAATATTTTATGAAGATTTTGCCAAGTGCCCTAGTGGTCTGGTGGTAAGCCCCATACTTCTAGATGGTCATTGTGTATTTTTCTCTTTTAAATTTTAAGAAACTTTTTCCCATTTATGATTTTTTTATATTTGTTCAACAGGTACTGTAGCCTTGTTCGATTGCTCGAGTCTCTTATAACAAATGCTAGAAATTGTAATCTGAAGAATCTGCTGCATAAACATTTGCGTAGTTGCCCATTTCCAACTTGTGAACAATGCAAAAAGATTGATTACAGATCTAAGGTAAGTGAATTGGAGGAAGCGGCTTTGGTTTTGTACGATAAATGACTAAGCTTTTAGCTTTTAACATGTGTTTACAGGTAGTGCCTGTCTCCAATTACTTTCTTCCTACTTGTACTTTGCTCCTAGGACAAATGCTTCTTTTAAACTCATTTGGATTAGACATGCTCATATAGCCAAAATGGTACTCTATATGTATTTTAAGGGGTTCTTTTTTCTATATGCACCTTATACTATTATATTTATTATACCTCAACAAATTTAAAATCTGTTGGTCCCAAATTTGTCAAGATAAATTCACATAGGTGATAGGTCGTTATGTGATATATTCCACTGAACAACCTAACAATGGTTGGGTTAGTCCTAAGTATATTAGTTCTTGAAAATAGTAAATCACAGGTGTTGTTTAATAGTATTAGTATTTTGATTTAACAATGATAAATAATACACTTCCAAAAAAAGGGTAAAAAAAAAACCTTTAATGTTTTTGACAGAATTAATAACTCCCCTAAGTTTGTTTTGAGTCAAAAGACTCCCCACCGTTAGTGTGCGACGATTTTACCTTTTCTCCTTTTATTATTAGTTGCTGTCTCAAAGGAATTTTTAAATTCTATGAAAAACATTAGGGGTGTTTTTTTGCTTTTTGTCGTAAAAGGAAAAAGGTAAAATTGTTGTATTTTAATGATGCACCAACGGTAGGGCATCTTTTGACTCAAAGCAAACTTTAGGGGGTGGGTTGAAATTCTATAGAAAACATTAGGGCTTTTTTTTTTGCTTTGTACCCAAAAAAGAAGAAAACAATGATAAATAAGATAATTTACTTTATTATTGTTATTTTATTAACTCTCATGATCATGTACAGCCATAATAACAAGTATGTGAATTCAATGTTGAATGGTTTCAAATTTACACTAGATGTGCATTTGAAAGTCATTGAGAGTTAGAAATCACCATGATTTGCCTTTGAAAACTCAACCGATTTTAAAAACAAAATGTGGTTTTGAAATTCCTTCTCACTAACACCTCCTAACAAGTTAATTTTCTGGTTCGACAAACATAGTGAATGGTGATAATGCGTAAGTATATCCATACAAGTGGTAGTGAAGTGGTTGAAACGAGTGCAAGTATGTACGCGCGTGTACATGGGTGTGTGTGTATGTGTGCAAAATGAGTCATACATACACAACTCTTACAAATCACATGCTGGGTGCATGACTAATGGTGAAAGGCATGCACATCCCATACCATGTAAATTGCCCAATGCAAACTGCTAAAACATTCTCCTTATTCGGATTTGTAGCCTTGAAGATGCCATGATCTATAATCTCCTGGCTTATCTGATCTTAACAGCATTGTTCAAAGCTTAGGCTCAACAGTTTTCCCTATGGGCAGGTCTAAGTATGATCCTAAACTTGTCCAAACTACCCAATTACAAGTGGCCCAAACTCAGGTCTGACCTTTAGGTTGAAACTTTAACCATCTGACATCAAATGATTCAAACCTAGATAAGGATCTTCTAAATGCAAGGCAGTCATAACGATACATGCTCCTCAGCTGTCTTAGTTATTAACACCTCGGTAATGCAATCAGGGCCGGCCCTGAGTTCCGGGGGGCCCTAGGCGAACTTCCGAAATGGGGCCCCCCCTGCCCCATACATTTAAAAAAAAAACATGCAAAAAAAATTTTACGCGCGAAATGCGTGCCTATATTTACAAGGGAAGTTTGAAATTGGGGGCCCCTAAAATCGCAATTTCGGCGGGGGCCCGAGGCGGCCGCCTTGCCCGCCTACATATCAGGGCCGGCCCTGAATGCAATTTAACAACACTACAACATCTGTTTACCTATGTAGTGACGGTACTTCTATCAAGGAGTCGTACCCGTGTCAAAGACATGTTGGAAACCGACACATTATGGATACTCCATGAACACATCGTGGACACTCCTCATGTGTATCCCAAATTTTATTCTTATATGTTGCACACTTAGAAACTTCTGTAATACTTATGAACACAAAATTAATAATTTTCGTATAAGTTTAATTCATATACTAAAACTCGGTTACTTGTCAGGGTCTTCTTTGAATTTATAATATGTAGTGGAATATTGTTACTTTTCAGTGGACAATGTATCCTTGTTTTCATAATGAGCCCCAAATTTAATTTTTGAACATTATTTTTTTAAATTTATGTATAATTGAGATAATATTAGGTAATATTATATAGTACTGTAGTTGTGTCCCGATGCCCTACTTGTAAATCACCCTGTGGGGGAGGTGAATAGGGTGATTGTGCGGAATTAAAAATTAATAAAATAAAGTGCAAAGTAAATAAAAGAGTTAAGAACAGCAAACACAGATGACACAGCAATATAACGTGGTTCGACTCCCAGGTCTACGTCCACACCACCTACTTGTAGCAATTCTCCGCCACAAGCGTTCCACTATACTTAAAACCCTTTGTACAGTGATGTTCAGATTCAGGCCGAGAGACCTATTACACCCACAGGACTTTCAATACAAACCCTAGGGCTGTTCATTGGTGCAAAACCGTACCGAACCGAACCGAAAATAACCGAACCGAACCGAAATTTTCGGCTTGGTATATTTGAAACCGAAATCCGAACCGAAACTGATAAAATTCGGTTTGAACCGAACCGAATTTTATCGGTTCGGTTCAGTTAATAACCGAACTAACCGAACTTTTTAGAAGTTGTTCAATTTTGAATTTTACATGTGATTTTGAATGAAAAAATTATTATTCAATATTCAATACATTAGAATTTACAAGTTACAAATGAATACAATTATATAAGGTTACAATTTACAATTTAAAATTACACGTTTTTATAATTCTTGTTGTATTTTGCACTTGCACAAGCACTCAAGCATAGCTGCATAATCACTTGCACAATTGTAGAGGAGTGGAACTGTTACAAATATATAACTGGCACTGCACTTGCACAAGTATTTTGCACTTGATAACTCAATCCTGCACACATACTTGATACTTGAATAGACATGTAGATTAAGAGTGCATTTTGCACTCGCACAAGCACTCAAATTATATCTAGGGTCAAAGAATAGAGAAGTTGAGAAGTCATTTAGATTTAGCCCTTTGATCTCATTTACCCTAGATCCTAGGGGTAGAATTTATTTTGGTCCAAAAAAAGTTCGGTTTTTTGTTCGGTTCGGTTTATTTAGAAGCCAACCAAAAACCGATCCGAACTATCTAAAAAACTCCGGTTTGGATCAAAACCGAACCGAAAAACCGAACCAAATTGGTAAATTTCGGTTCGGTTCGGTTCGGTAATTGGTTTTAACCAAAGTATGAACAACCCTAACAAGCCCCGTCAATCTCGCCAAAGTGGAAAAGAAAGAAAAACTGAAACCCAAGATCGTTAATGATCCTGACTAAAGAATACAGAAAAATTATCGCTCACACTCGGATTGATTATTGAAAGATTAGTTCAGAATATTTTTCTCAGAAGTAATTGGTTGAAAAATACACACTGGATACGTCCAATATAAATAGACGGGGAAGTGTATCGATCAAAAATAGAAACGATACATTTCAAGAATACACAACGCAAAGTGCGGTTGACCGACATATTGGTGCGGTCGACCATTCAGCTCTCTGACAAAAAGTAGATGTAATACCCCGCAAAAATAGCATATGGCTATTTTGCATCGTAATCTGTGCGCAATTGAGAATTGCACGCTATCATGTATTTTTCTAATAACAATTGATTGTTATTGAGAAATTTCAGATATGTTGTCTACTTTATCTTATACTTTTGGAAGGTTATTATGAGACAATTTTATGTATTTTAGATTGTTAGTATTTTAAAGAGTGAGAGTTGGGGTTTCTTTGAAATATATTGAGACTTGGGGGCTTATATGTAATATTCCCTTATTATTTATTTATCTAATTATTTATTTATTTACTTTTATAAAACCCTC
Organism: Hemerocallis citrina; assembly: GCA_017893485.1. Taxonomy (NCBI): domain Eukaryota; kingdom Viridiplantae; phylum Streptophyta; class Magnoliopsida; order Asparagales; family Asphodelaceae; genus Hemerocallis; species Hemerocallis citrina. The sequence goes on along the minus strand of CM030361.1, from coordinate 212,593,261 downwards.
CCTCCTTCTTCTTCCTTCTTCTTTTTTCTCCCGTTCCTTTCCCAACCGAAAAGAAAAGACCCCCACCCCGACCCATTCGCCGATCACTTCCCCACCTCAAATCCCCTCCATTTCTCCATTGTTTTCAAATTAAATCGAGGGATAGACTAAGTGAAGGGTCCTCTACCTCGTGGTGGCATCGGATTTTCGAAAGGATTTCAGGAAGGATATATTAGCGACTTTGGATGCTGGGAGGCGTGGTGGCGCTTCGAGTCTTTGCGGGATATTTTGTGAGTATGATATCTTTTATTTTACGCACATGGTGTGTTATGAAGATTTTAAATTACGATTTGCTGTGTATTTCCGATTTCGTATCTTAGTGTAGCCGGGGTGTTTTGAGCTAAGAATTTGTGTGGACACTCTTGTATGTGTCCACAACTATAGTTTAAATTTCATAAATTATCGAGGCCGGTTGATACCTCAAAAATTTGGGGAATGCAGCTGGTCTGAAAGGGCAAAGCTGAAGCCGATTGCTTTTGGACTGAAGTCCAAAAGGTCATAACCAGTTGTGTATGTATGATCTCGCTATGAAATTTTGGGAGTAGCATTTGGTACGAGTCTATTTGATGATTCTCAAGTTTTAGAATTTTTAAAGATCGTTTGATGAGGTTTCAACAATAAGCCGCATACAGTGGCAAAAACCCTGTCGAAAGAGTGGCTGAAAATTGGGTGTTATGTTTGAAGAGTCGTAGCTCATTGTGTGAGATGAATCTAAATGTGAATTTTGGACACAATGAAATGGTATATGTGTAGATTAAGAAACTCAAATTTCATGAGCATTGGACTCAAGGTTGATTTATTATTGAATTTCAAAGTGGGCTATGTTCAGCCTAGTATAAGTTGACTAGTTTGTGAAGATGAGAAATTGGGAACTATTGTTAAGAATTTTGGAGATTGACCAACTAGAGAGTCGTAGGAGGGTGTCATAGCTTTCTGACCCATCTGGAATTATATAATTCCAGTTTATGGGTTGAGAATTATGATTTTTCAAAGATGGAATGGATCCAGTCTTAGTTAAGGTATTATTGGCTAAGTAAACCCGTTTCTCCCTGTTTGTACACCTGATGGAACTTGTGTTTTCGAGAACTCAACTGATAGAGTCTGAAAGTGGTGTTCAACTAGGAAGTTGAAGTAGACACTCCCACCTTCCCATAGGACCCGGAATCGAGAATTTTCGATGAGTGAGCAAACTTTTATGATATTGGAAAGGTGCAGCGAGTGCAAGAAGAATATACTATTGAGAGTATATGAGGTTTTATAGTATCAACAATTTTTGTATTGCGTGTTGAAGGTATGGACGTTGCAAGTTAGCAACCTGTTGTTTAGACTAAACTTCAAGTTTAAGTTGACTCGGGGACTAGAGTTCTATAAGAATGTGAGGGAGTCGTCCACTGGGGGATTGCAGTGGATCTCCCTACCCTTCTAGAAATTCTGAGAGTGTTGGTTTCCGATTAACATAGCTTGGGTTACAGCTACTGCTATTTCTTGAACTGTTTCATCGGACAATTGATGAGGAACCCTCTGCACACCGCAGTGTGGTGATCAGTAGCTATCAGGTTTTAATGATGTTCTAGCATTTTATTTGGAATTCAGATAAGTTCCTGTGCTTAGTACTCATGGTGGACATGAGTGAGTTGGGATATAGCTCTGGTCAGTTTGTGTTAGGTGTCTTGATGCCTGAGTCTGTCAATGGTCAAGAATTGATGGTTCTGTGTGTGCTTACCTTCATTGAATTGTATTGCATCCTTAGGGCGTCGTTGGACCACTCGCTGAGGGTCACGGGCTGGGATTATTTGGTCACTGACCTGTGAAGTATTGGGAATCAGTGGATGTTATTCCCGTGATGATTGTTGTTTGACAGACCAGACAGGCTCAACGTTGTTGATCGACACCGAGTGTGATTTGAATAACATATTTTCAGTAAACTGCATTGATTAGGTTTTCTTTTATTGTTTCACTTGAAGACCGAATTGGTATTATGGGTGATTTCCTATAATTCAACTCGTTCTGAGAGTTAGCACTAGGTGGTGATACTATGGGGTTGTCTTTTCTTGTCATTAGGGATACGTGCTGCGGTGCGTATCTTGCACTGTTGATTCCTGAGGTATTGTGGTAAGGACGGGATGGGATCCGGGTACATGCTGGTGGACACGAACGGGTCGTATGGGCTGCGGTCCTGTGTACGGTGCCATAGGTATGCTGCGGTATATCTTTAAGTTCGTCACTGCTGTTGAATGGGATCCGGGCACATGCTGGTGGACACGAACGGGTCGTATGGACTGTGGTCCTATGAAATACGGCGCCATAGGTATGCTGCGGTATATCTTTAAGTTCGTTACGGCTGTTGAATGGGATCCGGGTACATGCTGGTGGACACGAACGGGTTGTATGGGCTGCAGTCCTGTGAAATACGGCGTGATAGGTATGCTGCGGTATATCTTTATGTTCGTCACGGCTATTGAATGGGATCCAGGCACATGCTAGTGGACACGAACGGGTTGTATGGACTGCAGTCCTGTGAAATACGGCGTCATAGGTATGCTGCGGTATATCTTTAAGTTTGTCACGGCTATTGAATGGGATCCAGGCACATGCTGGTGGACACGAACGGGTCGTATGGGATGCGGTCCTATAAAATATGGTGCCATAGGTATGCTATGGTATATCTTTAAGTTCGTCACGGCTGTTGAATGGGATCCGGGCATCTGCTGGTGGACACGAACGGGTCGTATGGGCTGCGGTCATGTGAAATACGGCGCTATAAGTATGCTGCGGTATATCTTTAAGTTTGTCATAGCTTTCGAGGAGGGTCCGTTGTGACAATTGTGAGTGACAACAGGGTAGCACCCCGAATTATGTCTTTTATTTACACCTCCTCAACCATGTCATACTATCAGGAACAGGAAGTGGACCGAATTAAAATGCATTGCATAACGAGGGTTCAAATCCTTGAACTGGAGAAACGGCTTGATCTGGGCCACATATAGTATGGGATGCATGTGTGTCCAGAGTCTTGCTGGCATAAGATTAAGTGCATCTGTTCTATACTCTGTATTTTGCATTAGACTCAGGTCATGGCATACACGAACACTAGGAAATCAGGATACACGTTCATTTCCATTCAAGATGAATTATGGGTGTGAAAGTGATGTATTGCGAGACGTGATGATATATGTTGTAAGAAATGAATGAATGCGATGTTATGTGATATGAGATTGTGGAAGAATATAAGTCGTGAGTCTGAAATTGCAAATGAATGGTAAATAAGGTGCAGTTTATGTGAGAGTAGAGTTATTTGTGAATGTAAAGCTTTATGAGAAAATAAAGCTATAGGAATATTTGCATAAGGCGTAAAGTGATGGGCCTTAAGCGACTAATTTGGAAATGATTTCCAAACTAAAGATAAGTATGTTGTGAACGGGTATGGATGTACATACAGGTGATGACTCAGTGAGTATTTGATGTGAAATCCCATTTACGATGTTTACATGTTCAGATTCCAAGTAAAATTTGATTATCTTGGTATTCGTAAGTTCGTTCTGTTTTACTTGTAAAGTTTAATTTTTTTGCTTAATTAGTAGATTATACTCACACCAGAAATGGCTAACCTCTTAGTGTTTGGGGGGTTAGGGAGTTCCTGGACTACCCTAGGTCCCCTACTGTTACAGGTCCTCAACAGTGCAGAGGTGAGATGTAGATTCATGGTTCTGTGGAGTGGAGCTTCATTTTACAATTGTTGTTTAAGGTTTATTTATGTGAATAGTGAAATATATGATTTAAATTGTATTTCAAATGTATAAGTACGTGGATGATGATGATGAGTAATAGTGTGGAGTGGCATGATATGTTTTGACCCGTACCACCTCGTTGTGGAGTACCGGGCCCTGTGGTATGTTTTATAAGTTATTTTCTAAAAACCTTACTACGTTTTCAAAGAAATTATGGTTTTTATTTGATATTTGATATTCTATTATGAGTTTGGCCCCCAGAGCATATATATATACTAGATTTGCCCGTGGGCACGTGCCTACGGCACGTCTTCGAAACGATATAACACACGAAAAGCCCTGTAAACAGTAAAACAACAATTATGTAATTCAAGTTTGAATGGTATGACAATAATTAGTTGTAAATAAAAGTCCATGTTTCTGTTAGTATATGTTGAAAAATAATTATAAATGAGGGTGTAAAATCCAACTTCTTAGACCTTTAAGGATGGAAAATGATGAAATTTAATTGTTGAAGAGATATTTGCTATTTTCAATATAACATGTGCAATAAAAAAAATATAAAAATTCTGAAAATTTTATAACCTGAAATCTTAAAATCTAAATTTTTAAGTAAATAAAGAAAAAATGGGAGAGAGAGAGAGGGAGAGAAAGAGAAAAATATGAAAAAGTGAAGAGAGAAAAGAGGAGAGAGATAGTAATAAAGTAATGAGTTTTTTAGTTTTGGGGGGAAAAATTTAATTTTGGGGTTTGAAATTTTGGGCGGGAAAATATGTTTTGGGAGAATCAATCTAGGCCATTGATTTTAGGGGAGATTGAATGAGAGCCACTTCATAGCTTTCTTTGTAATTTATTATATAGATTGCCTGTGTGATTCTGCTCATTTTGGCCTGGGGAGTCCCTGATATTATTGCCTGTGATGTGATCTATGGAATTTAGAGCAGAATTCCGTAAGCTTTTTGTGTTTCAAGGCAGAAATTTCAGGGGAAACTTTGCCCAATTTTTTTGAAATATAACTATCTTAGTTTATGTTTAAAGTGATATAGAAATTGAAAGAATTGAATTTGGAGTCAAAAGGGGGACGTTACAGTTTGTCATGTTAAATTGATATTCGTAATTATTGATGTATTAACTCTGATAACAATAAAAGTGTTTTTAATTTCCGTGCTATAAACTGTGTTGAGATGCATTTGAAGGCAAAGATTCTGGTTGCCTCACAGTTTCCTAGTTGCCGGAAACCGAGGCGTTACAGTAGAGAGGTGGCAGGTCAACCGCTTCTCAAGCAACTCAAGGTTGCGGCCGACTGCGATGCGGTCGACCGTCATGAAGTACGGTTGACCGGTATCGCGCTGTATATTCCGAATCCACTCTGTTTTCTTACCATAAACTAATCAATCTTTAATCAATCTTATACAATTAAAATCTCACGAAAATAGAAAGAAAACTCAGGTCTTGATAGCTTTCTTGGAGACCAATTAATCATGAACTCTTTTTGAATATCTTCCTCTTTTGCTTGTATTTGCAGTCTTTCTTTATTACTTTCTTTGTTTAAATATTCTTGAATCTCTCTTGGATCTCTTGTTGATATTATTTGATCCTGAAAATCTGAACAACTAACTTTAAACTTATTAGTATTAATGAGCACGTTTTGTGCACACCTAACTAAGAGTCAACAATTTTCCTCTTTTGGTGCGAACAAAACATGCTAGAATGTTTGAAAATTAAAATAGGCCACATAAATACTCCCCCTGAATTTAGTATATCCTGTAACACAGATTTTCATAAGTAAGAGCTTTTAAGAGAGATGTAAATACTTCCCCTTAATTCAATGCCACCTGTTATACGGAACTATAACATATATGATTAGTGTAAAACTTTTGAAGACATATTTGTAGTTGAAAACATTCATAGAATCATTGTAAAGCATTTGAAAACATTTCATGAATACTTAGACTTTATTTGAAAACATTCCAAAAAAAAATTCTCCCTCTTTTTTGAACACGCCAAGAGGGATTAAGTAGAAGAAAAGTGAATAAGATATTCCATTGAAGGCACGTTAAAAAAAATTCATTAATCAAAATAGACAGGAGAGATAGAGTTTGAAAAAGACGAAATGTTAATGTAAAAGACTGGAAGAGAATCTTCTTACATGATACTGTTGATAGCGAGACTCTTTGCTATACAGTGAGAGCTTTTCATAATATCATAGATTCCAGATCCTCCCCAATGCAAGTATAATGCATAAAAAATGAATTTCAAGAACCATATAAAAGATGGTTTTAAAAAGATTTTTAACGAAGACCAGAAAGGAGACCGGTTGACCGTACGGTCGACCGCAAAAGGGACAATTCAAAAATTTCCTGAGAGCATAGCGGTCGATCGCATGGTTGACCGTAAAACCAACGAAAGTCACAGAGGACGGACCGGTCGACCGCAAATGTTGAAACTTGGTGAAAACGAGAAACAACCAAAACCGAGACTGTGCCGGTCGACCGTACAGTCGACCGACACGCAATTTTTTTTCATGCTGAAAAGTCAATAACATTTAATTCGCCTCTCATGAAATAAAAACATTTTTCATCTAAAGGCTTGGTAAAAATATTAGCAAGTTGCGAATCAGTAGAAATATATTCAAGTAAAATATCCCCCTTTTGAAAGTGATCTTTAATAAAATGATACCTAATATCAATGTATTTTGTGCGGCTGTGTTGGTCAGAATTTTTGATCATATGAACAGTGCTAATGTTGTCACATTTTATTGGAATATGATCAAAGAATACCTTGTAATCTTCGAGAGTATATTTCATCCATAATACCTACGCACAACAAGATCCTGATGCGGTATATTCAGCTTCGGCAGTAGAGAGAGTTACAGAGTTTTGCTTCTTGGATGCCTATGAGGCAAGGCAGTTGCCCAAGAAGTGACATGTACCGCTAGTGCTCTTTCTATCAGTCAAGCTACCGGCATAATCTGCATCAGAATATCCTACAAGAGAAATTTCTATTTTTCGGATACCAAAGTTCAGTATTTGGTTTGCCTTTGAGATATCGAATGATACGCTTAACGGCAACCAAATGTGATTCTTTGGGACACGATTGAAAACGTGCGCATAAACAAACACTAAACATAATGTCAGGACGAGATGCAGTAATATAAAGTAAACTACCAATCATACCTCGATAAATAGAGATATCAACATTATTACCAGATTCATTTTTTGATAGCTTGGTGGTAGTGGTCATAGGTGTTTTGTAAGCATTTGCAGTTTCAAGTCCAAACTTTTTGACTAATTCCTTTGCATACTTGGATTGATTTATAAAGATACCATCCTTTCTTTGTTGTATTTGAAACCCAAGAAAATAAGTTAGTTCTCCCATCATACTCATTTCGAATTCATCCCGCATTTGCTTTGAGAATTCCTTGCAAAGATTTTCATTAGGAATCCAAATATAATATCATCAACATATATTCGAACAATTAAAATATCTTTAGAAACATGTTTTATAAATAGTGTAGTGTCTACTTTTCCTTTAGAAAAACCTATGTGAAGTAGAAATGAACTTAGTCGTTCATACCAAGCACGAGGAGCTTGCTTCAAACTATACAATGCTTTATCAAGACGAAATACATGGTTTGGATGTGTGGGATCAGTGAATCCCGGTGGTTGTGCAACATAAACTTCTTCCGAAATAAAACCATTTAAAAATGCACTTTTAACATCCATTTGAAAGAGAGTAAAATCCACATAAGCAACAAATGCAAGTAAAATACGAATGGCTTCAAGCCGTGCAACAGGTACAAAAGTTTCATCAAAATCTACACCTTCTTGTTGATTATTACCTTGTGCAACAAGACGAGCCTTATTTCTAGTGATTGATCCGGATTCATCTAACTTGTTCCTAAACACCCACTTATTTCCAAGTATAGTTCTATGATGAGGTCTAGGAACAAGTCTCCATACTTGATCTTTTTGAATTGATTAAGTTCTTGCATGGCAATGATCCAGTCATTATCTTGCAAGGCCTCCTTAATGTTCTAAGGTTCAAGTATGGAAACACATGAAATTTTGAGCTTGTGCGAGTAGTTACCCCTTTTGACATGTCGCTTCGTATAAGAGTCGGTGGATGGCTAGACATGATTTTCCATGCGGGGCGTCTTTCACCTGTGGAAATTTGATGTTGTACATGTTCATATCTTGCAACAAAGCACCTCATATTTTCCTGTGCTAATTCATTAGAATTTATAACATAAACATTGTTACATCGGTTAGCGACAAGTAAACAAGATTTATCGCTATCTATTACAGTGCATGTATTTTTGTCAAAAGTAACGGTGTAACCTTTATCACATAATTGGCTGACAGTAATTATATTATGTTTCAAACCTCTTACCAATTGAACATCCTCAATGGAGCATGAGAAACCAAAGTTTATTTTTCCTTTACCAATTGTTTGACCAGTGCTATTATCTCCAAAGATGATGTCCTTCCCTCTTTCCCTTGATAGTAATGTAAAGTATCTGCTGTCACCTGTCATATGATTTGAGCATCCACTATCAAGGTACTACCGATCTCTAGTCTTGATACGCTGATGTACCTACATCAAGATTAGTAGGTATAATTTTGCGTGCCCAAGTTTGTTTTGAACCTATATTTTCATCCTTTCTTATCCACACAAAATTAGTATTCCTTTTTATTGAACGGTTATGAAATATGTCCTAATCTACAGCAGTAATGACATGTGATACGATTATGTCTCCAGTCATGCACACTTGCATAGCTTTGGGTTGGTTTATGATTATGTTGGAGATTGTGCAAGTGTGTATGACAGGATGATTTACATTTTTGATGGTGTATTGGCTCTTCGTAACCAAGCCTTCGTCCTTCCCTCTTTTTCTTGATAATGATGTAAAGTATCTGTTGTCACCTGTCATATGATTTGAACATCCACTATCAAGGTACCACCGATCTCTAGTCTTGATACGCTGATATCCTACATCAAGATTAGTAGGTATAATTTTGCGTGCCCAAGTTTGTTTTGAACCTGCATTTTCATCCTTTCTTATCCACACAAAATTAGTATTCCTTTTTATTGAACAGTTATATGAAATATGTCCTAATCTACAGCAGTAATGACATGTAATACGACTATGTCTTGAGTCATGCACATTTGCATAGCTTTGGGTTGGTTTATGATTATGTTGGAGATTGTGCAAGTGTGTATGACATGATGATTTACATTTTTGATGGTGTATTGGCTCTTCGTAACCAAGCCCTCGATTATCATGATAAGATCTAGAATTTTTTGTAATAAGGTAATTGGGCCCTTCATATTTTTCAACAATTTTTTCAAACTCATTTACTCATTTACATAATCTTTTTCTAGTCATCTCATCGTCTTTTGTGTTCCAACGAAGCATCAAGAATCCTGTTTTTTTCAAGAGCTTCATTACATCCTTCCACTACCTCATCAAATTTCTTTTTACATTCTTTTAAATTATCTGTGAGTTTGGCGATATAAACAGATTTCTCATGAATTTCTCTTAAGTGATCATCATGCGTTGCTAAAGATTCTCGAATTTGTTGTTTTACGATTTCATTTTCCTCTAGCAATACATCATAATCTTTTCTAAATGACTTAAATTTTTCCAAGATCATGGTATTCTTTTTATTTTTCAGTTTTTGATTTTTTGTAATACAAGAGTCATGGATATCATTTGAAATTTGTTTATATTGCCTAAGTTCACGACTTAATTTCTTAGTATAGTCTTTCAAACCATTACACATGTTTATTAGCTCATCATAAGTGGGTTCTTCGATTACCTCTTCTTGGGATGGTGATTGCACCTCACCATTCTCAAGAGCCATGAAGCCGACGTCATCGTAGCCTTGCTTTCCCTCACTTGAATCGGAGTCTAACCATGTTGCCTTTAGCGCCTTCTTTTTCAGACTTGGATTTGAGCGGTAGTAGTCCCTGTTCCTGTCTTGTGAGACGGGACAATTTGCACGAATGTGTCCAGGCTTCTTGCACTTATAGCACACATCATCTATATCCTTCTCCCTTTCTCCTTGGTACCTGCCATATTTTTTATGTTTGAGGTACTTACGAAATTGTTTTGTCAATAGAGCAATGTCCTCGTCTGACTCCTCACGATCTGAATCTGTTTTTTATGGTCGGGATTTTTCTGTCTTCAGTGCAATGGTTTTCTCTTCGGTCTTTCGTTCAATCCCGATGTTGTCTGTGTCTTTTTGTTTCCGACATTTCCATCTCGTAAGTCTTCAGCTTTCCTTGAAATGTGTAGTAGTCAAATTCCTTCTCTTCAAGAGTCTCCCTCATTGCAGTGGCCTTTACATCCCATTCTGACGTGAGATAGCTTATGTGCTTTCCGACCTTTCGGTCATCATCTAGCCCCTTACCTAAGCTCTCAAGTTCGTGGGCAATGATATCGAAGCGGGTGAGCATTTGATCCACATTTTCTCCTGGCAGCATACAAAACACATCAAATTTATAAAAACACAAGTTTACTTTAGCTTTTACCTTGGAAGCGGTTCCTTCATGCCGCTTCAGCATGTTGTTCCAGATCTCGTATGCTGTTTTACAGTTACGCCTGCATCGCATTAGTTCTTCATTATTCATCTCTGCATAGAGAGTCATCATGGCTTTGGAATTTGCCGTCTTGAAGGATAGCTCCGCTTGTGTAAAAGCTTTCTTTCCATCGCTGACTGGGAATTCTGTTTTATTGATGCACACATTCCATACTTCTTCTCCGAGTATCTGTAAAAAATGAGACATACGAACTTTCCAGACGTCATAGCATTTTTCATCAAAAAATGGTGAGCGTGTAAGACTTGTCCCATTGGAGACGAAAGGCTCTGATGAGTACAAGTTTTGGGGAGGAGAGATTTCAGGCCATTGGACCTTTTGCTTAAGCTTTGAAGCATTTGATAAGCACCTCGCTCTGATACCACTGTAAATACCCTAGGGGAGGTGAATAGGGTGATTGTGCGGAATTAAAAATTAATAAAATAAAGTGCAAAGTAAATAAAAGAGTTAAGAACAGCAAACACAGATGACGCAGCGATATAACGTGGTTCGACCCCCAGGTCTACGTCCACACCACCTATTTGTAGCAATTCTCTGCCACAAGCGTTCCACTATACTTAAAACCCTTTGTACAGTGATTCTCAGATTCAGGCCGAGAGACCTATTACACCCATAGGACTTCCAATACAAGTTCCTTCAATCTCACTGAAGTGGAAAAGAAAGAAAAACTAAAACTCAAGATCGTCAATGATCCTGACTGAAGAATACAGAAAAATTATCGCTCACACTTAGATTGATTATTAAAAGATTAGTTCAAAATATTTTTCTCAAAAGTAATTGGTTGAAAAATGCACAGTGGATTCGTCCAATATAAATAGACGGGGAAGTGTATCGATCAAAAATAGAAACGATACATTCCAAATATACACACAGCACAAAGTGCGGTCGACCTGACATATTGGTGCGGTCAACCGTTCAGCAATCTGACGTAAAGTAGAGAGGTGAAAGGTCGACCGCTTCTCAAGCAACTCAAGGTTGCGGTCGACTGCGATGCGGTCGACCGTCATGAAGTACGGTCGATCGGTATCACGCTGTATATTCCGAATCCACTCTGTTTTCTTATCATAAACTAATCAATCTTAAATCAACCTTATACAATTAAAATCTCACGAAAATAGAAAGAAAACTCAGGTCTTGATAGCTTTCTTGGAGACCAATTAATCATGAACTCTTTTTGAATATCTTTCTCTTTTGCTTGTATTTGCAATCTTTTTTTATTACTTTCCTTGTTTGAATATTCTTGAATTTCTCTTGGATCTCTTGTTAATATTATTAGATTCTAAAATCTGAACAACTAAGTTTAAACTTATTAGTATTAATGAGCACGTTTTGTGCACACCAAACTAAGAGTCAACACTACTTTAGGACTTTTCGGAAATTTGGTGTTTCCCATACCCATGCCCGTATCGGCATATCGAGTCCCCAACCTGTACTGACCTGCGCAATGCCTCTTTTAGATCACGTCCTTTTTGCCTTTTCTGTCCACCTTCAACCATCAATTATTAAGCTGGCAGTAGATCCTGACCGACTACCAAATTTGGTTACCCACTCTCAAGTGGCCACATACTTTACAATTTTATTAACAATTCGTACCCTATGACATTGTGTAGAATGATATTCACATCTTTAGTTTTTATATCTCCGATTTACTATTCATTCGATTCTTCTATTTGTGGACTCATTGGCCTTCATTCTCAATCACGCATCCATTTCTTTTGAAGTCATCATGAGATCAAAATCAAACATTCTTTGAACTATTTAGATTCTGCAACTTACCTAATCTTCAAACTCAACGTGTATAGGCTATTTCAGCTGTATCTTGGAGTTGCAAACCTCTTATTAACGTACTGTTGGTTCTCTTAGGCTAGGGAGTGGGAACTACTAAAACTACAACCGTCAATGTTCAGTTTTGTGTTTACAAACCTCTGTCCTGCAATTGTTTTGCCTTCTTGTGGCGTTTCGAGCATAACTCGGCTACACAAATCCTACCGACGATCTGTCAAATTTTCCTATTTAGAGGACTTCTCACTCTTCATTCCTACCCTTTAAGTTTTGATATATGATCGCTAGAAGTTTAGAAATAGCTAGAAGTTCCTGAAACCTACATTTGTTGGGGCACAACAATTCCTCATTACCTGTTACTCTACCAACAGTTTAACCTGTTTTACCTCGAACTTGAGTTATATAATTTATTTATTTTTTATTTGCATGTTACTTAGTCATCATCCCTGTACGTTCCAGACTGCATTCTTTACTAAGGACGAGGCAGCAGGACATTCCTGCTCGATATTTATTGACATTTTAACTTTAATTTTATGACGCATTTTTTCTTGTCTGCTTGCCTCCTTCATTAGAAGAGTCGTCAAGGGTTATTAATATAACTGTAGCTATGGCATTTTCAGTTTAGTCCCAAAGAATGAGTACTATCAATTTAATCCTTAAAGAAATAACCCTTGACCAGGCCGAGCGTTTTCAGTTGTGTCGTGCAGTTGACTAGATCATGTAGTGTAGAGATCCGACAGAGTAAGCTGAAGTTATGTAGAAAATTTGCAAATTTTCTGATTATTTAAACTTGTATGTTATGCTCAATGTGGATCACGCGAATTCCATTTCGGGATTCGGGGCATCACAGTATTTAAGAAGGAACCATGGATGTGGCATTAGAATTGAATGGTGGAAATTGAGTTATGTGGCTGACCCCATGGATTTGAAGAAAGATTGTTGTTAATATAGATGGTATTACCTTTTTTTTGGGTCTGAACATCTGATATTTTCTTTTTTTAACTTCCAATGCAAATCCAAATTCATACATTCCTCTGGTCACAAGGTTCTAGTTCCATACTTTGTTGATTTACGACCATGTGCTAAACAATATTAGTGAGTTGCATGCTTCTTGATTCATTTTGATTAGGCAGTGTATATTATGGATGACTTCCCATCTGGTTTTTCTTTCAGTATCTTCTGGTTTAGTTTTCTACTTCTTCCAAACATTTTAACTACCAATGCAAATCCAAATTCATACATTCCTCTGTTCACAAGGTTCTAGTTCCATACTTCGTTGATTTACAACTATGTGGTACACAATTTTAGTGAGTTGCATGCTTCTTGATTCATTTTGATGAGGCAATGTATATATGGATGACTTCTCATCTGGTTTTTCTTTCAGTATCTTGTTTAGAACTCTGGTTTAGTTTTCTATTTCTTCCAAACATTTTATATAGCTCAAATTACCCTTTCAACACTGGTAAGATCCCTCTTGCTAATTGTTGGATTTCCATGCGACATGTTATTTTCATGCTTATAACACTTGCTTTCTTTTTCATATGCAGGTAACTGATCTAACTGAATTTTGTTGTAGCCATCATGAAGTTGTTTTATTTATATGGGCTGTGATTAGGCATATCGTACCTATTGAGCTTCTTGGGAATTATTCTAATTGGAGAGCCCTCATGTCTAATATTTCAAAATTTGTTGGGTTGCAAAGATTTGAGAAATTTTATTCAAGTCATACTTCCCAGCATCCCTTTTTAACCCAACTCAGCTCTTGGCTCTTTTCTTCTATAGTTGTTCCAATTATTAGGTCTTGTTTTTACGTGACAGAAATACAATATGCAAAACAACAGGTCTTTTATTTTCCCAGACCATTATGGAGGAAATTAGCATGTGATGCTGTAAGTGGTTTAAAGGAACACAAATACACATTATTGGATCGTGAAATGTGCATGTCTATAATAAAGAAAAGAAAGTTTGGTTATTCCAGTGTAAGATTTCTTCCCAAGAAAAATACCATGCGCATATTGACGAATACAAAGACACCTTGCAAGATTGACGGTAGTTACAATTTCTTTGTTAAATCTGTAAAATCTTCATTACAAGAGTTGCACATGGTTTTAAAGAGAATAAAATATGAAACTCCAGAAGCATTAGGATGCTCTGTATTTGGATATAATGAAGTTTATCAAAAGTTACATCAGTTCCTGTGCAAAATCAGAGGTGATCGTTTGAAGAAATCCAAGGTGTTTATTGTTGTAGGAGATGTCGAAAAGGCATTTGACTCTATTAACCAAGATAAACTGATTCAGATAATAGAAGATCTGATAATTGAAGCCAACATTCGCTTGCAGTCATCTCCTTGTGTCACTAATGATCAGGTATTTAATTTTTCTTTTTCTTCATGAGCATATATATATTTGTTATATGATGGGCTTTCTTACAAGGGGGTATGCTATATGGACAAACTCATACCCTTTTTTTGCCATATAATAAGATGTGTAATGTCTCATCTGTCTCGTACCATGTAAATGACTGTCCAATTATTCTTTAATGAGTGTTGTTCTTTTTAAAGGAAAATGAAAGCATACACTTGAGTTTGCTTTCACCTAGATTACTTTTCAGTTTGAGAATTATTGATCTCCATTCTCCAGTATCTCGATTTTGTTCTAACCACCTTCTTTATGATCCTTGTGTTATTAATGTAAAATCTCATGTAAACTCAACAACTCATATTGGTTTGCTGAACTTAACAAACTTTTATTGAGTAAAATGGTGTGCCAGGATGCCAAACCTATTTCAGTTTAAAAAAATAATAATGAAAACCAACGTATACTGAGAGATCCAATACATTAAGTATACTTTTGTTGGCTTACATGCATATTCTTACCCTAAAATTTATGATAAATACTACCCCTTCTGGACTCTAATTTTTTTTTCATTTCCATTGTGTTACTAAGAGGTATGACATTCTTCATATTTTAAAAAAATTTGTCCACATATATTTCAGGGGGAAAGTAAGCGCATAAAAAAAGAACTGCAATATCTTCTTATCGAACACTTGAAACACAATATGTTGGAAATCGATCAGAAACTTTATGTGCAAAACATCGGAATAGGCCAGGGATGCTCGATTTCTCCTCTTCTGTGTTCAATTTATTTTGGACACTTAGAAAATGATATAATTTTGCCTGATCTTAGAAAAGAGGCTGCACGAAAGATTATGTCGCCTAACAATGTTTCTTACCGGAAGCAACGCAGACATGATCTATATCATTCAGGGAGTTCTGTTATAAGCAATTCAGAAGGAGAGCATTGGTCTGATACAGATAATGCAATTAGACACTGCAGTTTTGGCACGCCTGGCAATTTCTTAACCCCCAGCTTTTTGTTATTGAGATGGATTGATGATTTTCTTTTGATATCTACTTTCAAAGATGGAGCTACCCGTTTTCTTAGTAGGATGAAAAGGGGATTCAGCGAATATAATTGTTATATGAACAATAACAAGTTTTGCACAAGTTTTGATGTGGGACAAAACAACCACACAGAAAGCAAGCTATATACAGGAGCAGATGGTGTTCAATTTATCCCCTGGTGTGGCTTGCTTTTCAACTGCGATACATTGGAGATACAATCAGACTATAGAAGGTTGTATTCATATGCTAAACATGCAATGGCTATGATTCTTAGTATACTAATATATCAGAAAGTTGAAGATTTGAATGTAAAGAGAATATCTGACTTACTAGAAATTAAATGTATATATGGTAATCGCATTTTTTATTTACTTTCCTTGCAAATTATGCATACTTGTCAGTTTTTATTTTAACTATTGAGGTCTATATGTATTTTTTTTGTAACTGTATATTGAACCAACCATACTTGATAATTGCAACAGGTATTTGCGCATTCCTATAAGGTCAACTCTGACGGTAGATGCAAATGATAACCGCCTGTCCACTTTGGAGCACAAATTGCATAACTATGTGCAACCAAAGTGTCATCCATTATTCTATGACAGCAGAATTAACTCACAAAAGGTTGTTTGCCTAAATGCTTATCAGGCCTTTTTGCTTTGTGCAATGAAATTTCATTGTTATCTTTGTAGCATTTCTGACAACACACAACTGAGCCCAAGCTCCCTCTTTTCAGCAATTGAGAGATCTTTCAGGTGCAGTTTCATAGTTTAGTTCAATTATCTTATTTTTTGGTATTTCATTATACTTAATGAAATAAATATCTGAACTGATCCTACGGTGCCTTAATCTTGTCAGATTCATGTACAAGCTCATCAACAAACAAATGGATACAATGGGGGAAAAAGTTGGTATCACTCCTTTTCTAAAACTGAAGCGAAAAGAAATGTTTCAGCTTGGACTATACGCCTATATATGGGTTCTCGAAAAGAAACACGTAAGGTACAGAGAGTTACTCTCATTGTTGAGAGTGAAGATCTCTAGTAATGAAGGATGAGTGATGTTCCAGATTCAATAAAATATGCGATTGATGAATGTCATTCATCTGTTTTCAAAGAAATCCAATTTTATAAGGTGCGTCAGTCAATTTCTATCTGTTGAAAATGCATTTACTACTGGTTTAATATTTATTCTGAATGCTTTCTGCTCAATCTCTTTTCAATATCTAACTGATTTTCAAATTTTGGAAATCCTATATTGAATTAACAATTTATGCAGTTGAGATAAACTTTCTAACCTGACAATCTGATATGTAAAAGAGGCTAATATTTCTTTAATAATGATGACCAGAGATATTTTATGTCACCATTACTGCTTCATAATAGAGAAGAGACAATAGTATCTCTGACTTGGAGTATGTGTGATGTGTTTGGAGTGGACAATCATCTAGACGCTCTACTGTTCTAGTCAGCTATTACTAGTTTTATCAGTGACATCAGCTACCATTATTTAGTTAAGCCCAGCGCCTTAACTTATGAAAGCTTTGATAGTCGTTTCTATCGTCCCGCATAAGTGGCGAAGCAAGATGGGATAGCTAACTAAACGGACTATTCGGTATGGAAACGTACCATAGAAGCTACTATATAGAGACATAGATGTGTATATATATAGTTTGTTACTTTTGTGGTAGCCTCTGCTGCAGCAGAAACGCTTATATAATGGAGCTGTACCTGACTTGTCGGACCTTGACATTTGTTGGACACGTGCCCCCCCCCCCCCCCCCCCCAAAAAAAAAAATTGGGGGGGGGGGGGGGAACGTGCCATAAAATTTATATTTTATAATATTTCTTTTCTGTGAAAGTTTTTTAAACTTCTCAAACACCTTTTTAACACATAATCAATAATTTTCAAGCACTTCTTGACATGTTTTCTAGTAGCAAACTCGTCCAGACTTTTGTATGAACTTTGGAACTTCTTTGTGGGGACTATACATCTCTTATTATGATTGCACTATGAAAGTAATATTACTTTCGTATGAACTATGAAAGTAATATTACTTTTTTGTGGGGACTATACATCTCTTATTTTGATTGCACAGCTCAACATCGTATTGTTAGATATCATTTTTAGTTACTTTATGCTAACTGTGATATAAATTATATTATATAACATTTATAACCTTCTGTGCATCTCCCACATCCTACTTTTGTCTTCCCGTATTCATAGCCATGTCATGTCTCCCTTACCTGTACCTGTGTATGCTTCTTAGGTGGTAACTATCTTGGTTATTTGGCTACTCTAGGGAAATACCCTTAATTTATATACATACCTTTTATTACCTGAATAATTGAAAGTTTGTTGGCTAGTAATTCCTGCAAGTTCCTACACGTGATCTTGTAGTCTTGTATCCTTGATCCTAAATGTTCCCCACTTTAATGGCTCTAAACAAAATATTATGTACTC
Organism: Hemerocallis citrina; assembly: GCA_017893485.1. Lineage (NCBI taxonomy): Eukaryota > Viridiplantae > Streptophyta > Magnoliopsida > Asparagales > Asphodelaceae > Hemerocallis > Hemerocallis citrina. The sequence goes on along the minus strand of CM030361.1, from coordinate 212,575,239 downwards.
GAATTACCTTTTTGTTCTTATTTTTTTATTGAATAAATTTCAAATCTTACGGCTTAATCGCTACACACATTCATGTTGGTCGCTTGATGTCATCCTAGAGTTTACAACTAGATTGGAGAACACTACGATTTTTCTCATCTTAAAAAATATATTTTGAAGTAGCTCCATTCAGAAGTAACATGAGGGGTAAAGGAATGAATCGCTTTGGCATGTATGCACAGACCAATAAATGGTGCTAGACAGGAAGGATGCATTTATAATTAATGGAATTCACTAGACCTGAACCATAGTTTCAGATTTTGGTCTCCGTATCACATATGGGCAGCCATTCGGTAGTGGGCCTGACTTGGCCAATGCATCTCGGTATCGGCTGGGATTTGATACCCTGCCTGAAGAACAATAGAGAGAAACAGATGGAAGATAGAAAAAAGGGGTTGTGTTGCACACTACTACTCCCTTCAACTGAATTAGGCAGGTGACTCACTTCACTTTATTCATACCATTAAATTAAAATTGCATAAGGCGCACGTTGATATAGTGTGTGCTTCATGAACTACGTGATATAAACTTTAACCCGAAGTAGAGAATTTTTCAAGAATATCAAAAGATCAAGTTTACCAACAAGTAATGCAGATTAAGTTGGAGATTAAAACTATTTAATTGGTATGATGGATTTTCAAAATATGAGATAAGTTTAACAAGCCCAATTAAAGATTCAATCATAACAATCAATAATTATGTCTAGGCATTCTTAGCAAGTAAAATAGTCAATAATGATTTGTATTCTAATTAGCAAGTAGAATCTCACACACTCAATATTTGTGGACAACAGCAAATTTAGATAATACTCTAGATATGATAAAGCAGTATCACACAAATAATGGAGAAAAAGAAAGAAGTTACTGGTGTCAGGTCGTGGAGTTGACACAACGTGTAGCAAGGGGCAGCCAATTGGTGGTGGTGGCTGATGGTTGTTGTGTCGGGATGTCGACGGCATTGGGACGTCGGCATTGGGACGTCGGCGTTGGGTGGTGGCATCCGTCAGATCTGAGTCGTCGGTAGTGGGTTAGAGGATTGGTCAACAAAGGGGAATTATGGTATCGATTTGAAGTGAATTTGGGAGGATTGGGGTTTCAATTTGAAGTGGGTTTGGGGGAATTAGGGTTTCGGGTGTGAAGAGGGGGATTGGGGTTCGGGATTGTAGGGGAGGGGAAGAAGAAGATGGACGAAGTGGAGGGTCAACGTCGAGAGGTGAGGGGAAGGAGCAGTCGGGATTCACTCAAGAAGAAGAAGAAAGAGAAGGGTGGCGGCGGCTGTGTGGTGGAGAGTTAGGGTTTGAGATTTGTATTGTAGTTTTAATGGCAATTGTCGAGATGAAGGTGGGATTTAGGATTTCTCACAAATCCTAAATTGCGTAGGATTTTTCACAAACCCTAATAATTTCTTATGGTCTCACACAAGAAAATGATACATAGCAATCACTCAACACAGTAATTTTTTTAATCAGTAACAGCATACCTTCTCATTATTCTCAAGGCCTATATATAGGTTCAAATCAAATCCAAAACATATCCCAAACAAATCTAAAACAAATATCTCAAATCTTAAACAAATCTCTCAAACAAATCTCAAATAAATCTCTCAAACAAATTACATATGGCTAAATCTCAAAACAAAACAAAACAAAACCGATGTCCTCATCACTACTGTCTCAAGTAGTTGCATGAACTACAATCTTAATAGTTTAGATGTTTGCATAGATATATTAGAATTAACGTTCATAAAGTAAATCATCAAATAAAACATTTGAGACTAATTCTTATGGGGTTTAGTAAGCATGACTTCAGTAGTTAGTACATAATATTGTTGGCTTGAAGCAAATGATCTCCTTACAACAAATAGGAAAATATACTTGACAATTTCTTTAATTGCGAAGATATTATGTGAAACAGCTGGGAGAGAATAAGATCCGGTTTCAACATTCGTTATGTAAGAGAGTTATAGAAGACTATCTTATTGTGTGTGTGTGTGTGTGTGTGTGTGTGTGTGTTTATAACTTTATTGAGAAAGGTAGATAAGTAGGTGACCATAGAGAGGAGAGGAGAGGATAGGAGACTAGAGAACCTATGAATTTCCTCATGTTGTGGAAAGTCCATAAGATAGTGCCCACGAAAATGGAATCTCAAGTTTCTACTTTTATTTACAATTTCCTTCTTCCCAACAAGGGACATGGACATAGTAAATTACATGAGTTCCTAGTTCACTAGACACTACAATGCACATAATTTGGGTGCTCTTTATGGATGCCATACAAATCAAGCAACTCTTCAAACATTTTCCTGGTGTTTCTGAAGATATCTAATATGGTAAACAAATTATCTGTATTGATACAAGTAACATGTGTGGCATGCGTTATTTGGTCGAAATGAATGTTATGTGTTGCATGTTGACCTCAGTTTACATGTTTACTTAATTACATGTTTTCATCAACTAAGGACCTACTTATGTAAACTTAACCCTAGACAGAGAATTTCCAAGTATATTAAAAGATTAAGTTTACCAACATATAATACAGATTAAGTCAGAAATTAAACTACTAATTGGTTTGATGGATGTTTAAGATATGAAATAATCTAACAAGCCCAATTAAAGATTCAATCCTAATAATCAATAATTATATGCCTAAACGTTCTTAGTAAGTAAAATAGGCATTAATGATTTGTGCTCTAATTAGCAAGTAGAAGCACACTCAATATTTGTGGACGACAGATAAGTCAAATAATATTCTAGAGACAATAGATAGTATTACAGATAAATGGAGAAGTGGAAAGAGGTTACCGGGTTCGAGTTGCGCTGATGCTCGATTGGCTTCACTGGCGAGCAACGAGGAGGAAGGCGGCGGTGTTGATGTTTCAGAGTTATCTACGTGAATAAATAATGTGAACACAAATTAAAACCTCACAAGTATACGAATCGTTTGACAGAAATGTAGTATTAGCAAAGGTCGAATCCACAGAGATTGTAGTAACAACTCACTAATCAATTCAAAGATGTTTTCTTTGCTTGTTTGTTGTTATTCACTTTTGTTTTGGTATCTCCTTTTTTTTCTTATGAATGAAGAAGATTAAAAAAAAATAAAATGATAACAACTCCTACTTAAGAGGGTGATCAAAGTGATTTGAGAGCAAAAAGAAATCTATCAAAGAGTTGGGGCATTGATTTCCACTTTTAGTCATGTATTCTAAACCACTCTAGTGCACAACTATAAATCATTTTGACTTGCTCATGTTGTCAATTATAAAGGTATGATATTTACACTTTAAATTGGTGATTTCCCTAAGCATTGAATTAGGCATGGGTATCTACACTAATTCTTTTCTTCCTTAAAGTATTTAGCATGATATCTACTAAGTTGCAGTTCAAGAAAGCATGACAACAATGGAAATTAACAACACATAAAGAGTTAGAACATGGTATCTATTTTAGCTCTTTATATTGATTAAACTCTAGAACCCAAATGAGTTCTTGCGTTACTGATCATGAACACTAGACTCAATCATCTAAATCTGCTCATGTAACAAACTCAAAATATATGATGTATGTGGTGATCAATCATATCACAACAATTATCAAGAGTGACACTATAAGTATGGTTTAATCAATGAGCATCACAAATGAGTTAACTGTGCATAAAAAGGGTTTAAAATACATGACTTAAGTTTCCTTCATGCCCCCATACAAATTTAGTTACACTTGATCATAGATTTATTCAAACAAATGTTAAGACATATCAATTAAACTAGAAGAAAACATGATAGAGAAGTAACACCGTAGTTGTTTGCTTCCTTTTCTAACCGTAGCTGATGTTAGATGATCTTCAATGTACTCTTCAATCAACTTGTATATCTTCTTTCTTCTCAATTGCTCTTCTTTTTTTCCGATTGATCATGCCCAGTCTCTGTGTTTTCTTTTTATAACCTCCTCCCCCACTTTTGCAGATCTCTAGCTCCCCATTTTATTAGTTGAAATCTCTTGACCATCGGGTATGGAGTGTGTCAGAATCCCCTTCATTAACTGCCAGAATCTGATTTGGTAACAAAATTCTTTAGCCAACTAACTAGCTTAATTTTTGGAAGTTGTTATTTGCAGTTGTACATGATCTGTTCATTATTTGTTTCTCTGCAAATTTCCAGGATTTTGACACCTCAATCTTTATTTGTGTTTGCAGATTTGTAGTAGAAATCTTGGCTGTGCAGCTTGATGCATCTACATATAATAGCTCTTCTCAAGATCTGACTTCTACAGTTCCACACACATAGTTTTGTGTTGAGACTTGCAGCTTAACTGATTCAAGGCTTGCACAACTCATGTATCTGTGTGGACAAATACTGATATTGTAGCACTCTAAAAAGATGCACAGCTGATGCTCTACTTCAATTGCACTCTGTTAGTTGAACTCTTCTCACTTCTTCCACAGTCCTAGTCCTTGCTTTTCTTTCTAACTTTACGAAATTTTTCATGATTTGAGGCTTGATCAGTTTGGAGCTTCAACCACCAGTAGAGTCACACTTGATAGGGAGTGAAAAAGGGGAATTTAGAAAGTGAAGAATGGGGACTATGAGTTATGAAGGGGAGATTTCAAGTATGCACAGCTGACATGCACAGCTGATACATGCACAGCTGATACTTAAGTTGTTTTGCCCTTCAAATACACTCCTTGTCATTAACAACTGCTATTTGAGATGCTTGCAACTTCACCTACAGTTTGTTTGATATACCTGAAAGTTGCTTATTTGAAACTTGATCATCTATGAACTTCACCACCCTTTTATTTACCAGTTGATGTAAAATCACACTTGATAGGAGATTAAAAAGGGAGTTAGAGAGTGAAGAACTGGAGGTGTGTGAGCCATGAAATGGAGATTTCAAGTATGCACAGCTGACATGCACAGCTGATACACTTTGTACACAGTGAAGGTGAAAAGAAATGGCCTTTGGAATTGTTGCTGTTGTTGTTGTTGGACTTTTGAGGCCAAAACTCAGCATGTTTGCCCAACTTGGCCATCTTCTTAACTTTGAGCCTTCAACCAGCACAGTATATGCTCACTTGAGGATGATGGTATGCATCACACAAACAAACAAACAATTAGAGTTAACTTAAATCTCAATTTATGTGAAATTCATCTTCTTGTAATTGATAAAATTCTTGAAATTAAATTAAGAAGATTGCTCCACTCTTTATATTTGTTAACAACAACTCCCCATCATACATGATTCTGCTTTTGCTTGATTGAAAGAAGATGTTCTGATGCACAATTAGTTGCTTGCTGGTGCTTCACCCTCTAGACCATTGTTCAAAATCATGGAATGTATAAGGCCAATTACTTCTCCAGTCTGAATAGGCTCAAATGTGCATATAGACTTTAGTAGGTGTCTTAGGAGCTTTGTCACTAATGACAAGATTTAAGTAGAGAACAATTAAGCATCTAAGCCTTGAATCCAATCAATTGGTCACTTCTGGGTTGTTTCCCTATACATGGAGAAAAGAAATATAAATTACCAGGGATAAAAAGATTAAGTGTTGTTTTAATTCATTTTATTGGCCCAAATTACCAGGGATAAAAAGATATGACATTATGAGATTTAACAGGCTGCAGTTGGTGGCAGAGGCGGCCGGTGAGGAGGGACCGTCAGGACGTCGACGGTAAGAGGAGGGCCGCAACCTGAGGTGGTGTTGGTGGTTGATTTAGGGTTAGGGTGTCGAATTTAATGGAGCTGGCATCGGCGGGTAGTGGCGGAGCTGGTGACGGGATCGTCGTCGAGGAGCGACAGCTCAAGGAGGTGATAGGGGACGGAGGTGCTAGAATCGACGAGGGTTGTGGATGAGTGTGTGGGCGTCGGGGAGGGAGAGAGAGGGATGATGGTGCGACTATGGTGGTTGGTTCGGGGTCGAATCGACGATACAGTGAGGAGGGGGAGGTCGACAGTGGAAAGGCTTCGGCGTGAATGGAGAGGTCGGCGGTGGTCGGTGATGGGAGAAAGAGGTCGGGGTGTTGGCGATTGGATAGGGGCTTGGGTTTCGATCTGGAACAAGGAGAAAGGAAGAAGGACAAAGAGAGAAGCTTGGCAGCTATGAAGTTGGGGATTAGGGTTTAGGATTTGTATTGGATTTAAGTGTAGTTTTAGAGTTTATAACAAACCCTAAAATTTCTTATGGTATCACACATGAAAAGAGTGCAGAGCAGTAACTCAACACAGTATTTTTTTTAATCAATAATAACATACCTTCTCATTATTCTCAAGGTCTATATATAGGCTCAAAACAAAATCTCAATACAAATCTTTAAAATATCTAATGCATAAAATAAATGGTGCAAATTGCAAAACTACTACATATGGCTAAATCTCAAAATAAAATAAAACAGAACCGATGTCCTCATCATTCTCTGGTGTATGAAATGTTTATTTAATTACATATTATCCTCAAAATGGAAAGGATACTTAAATTTAGATATTACCTTTTTCTTCATTTTATAAATTCAAGCGTAGCCTGATTATACATATATGTATGTATGTATGTATATGTGTGGAGGAATGATCTAGTGAGATCTAAGTTTAAATGAGACCCATGAGACCCAACTATTTTCATTATTGGATAGTCGATCTTTGGGTCTTGGGCCTTGGTTGCAATTGATCTAAAGAAGAAAACAGTGGATCTCATGGGTCTTATACAATTTTTAACCTCACTGAATTGATCCAACGGGGGAAAAAGGCGGTTCTCCTGAGTCTCATACAAATTTTGACCTCACTAGATCATTCATCTACATGTATGTATACCATACTAAATGTTGTACAGATATACTGCTTTAGTAGCCATTATCAGTTTCTATCATAGGAAATTAAAATTTATTTATGTGGAGTATGGATGTTTATCATAGAAAATAGTATATTTATATATGCTGCTTCAGCTGCCATTCTCGGTAGTGACCAGAGAAATATGTACAGAGGGAGTTCACCAGCCTTCATAACTGTAGCACCAAGACATTTTTAGCTTCATAATACACGGCACAAATATTTCTCCAAACAATTCAAGATATCAGGCAACAATTAGTCAGCAGATTATTAAAGAAATGCTTACAAGGCTGAGATTTAAGCCAGCATGTTAGTTCTATAATTTTCCCTGTAGGGATTCAAATTGTTCTAGTCCTCCATGAAGCATGTGAGAGAATGACAGCTTAACTAAATAGGTGATCTTGCTATTCTGCATCAGTTCTACAAAGATAACTAACAGAATGCGGCTTACACCTTGGTGAATTAAAATGTATGCGATATAAGGAGAATCATCCTCTGAGCACAGTTTTTGACCTTGGAACAAGTCCCTAGTTTATTTGAAACTTGAAACACCTTATAGTTCTTTTCTCTAAAATCTTGGTGATTAAGCTAACAAGCTCTCTTAACCATATAATCCGAATTCTGGAAGGAGACTACACTAATTCATCCTCAATTATGAGGTTTGGACTTTGAAGACAACAGAAGTGAAAGGAAAACTTGGTAGATAGCATTGTGATAAATTAGCAAGATCCCTTATCCACTGTCTGTTATTATCCAGAAAACCTTGATATTGATATCTTTCACAATATCCATTCTAACGGCAAATAGCAAAGCTTAGAGGGATGCTAAAGAACCATGGGTCAGTCCCAAAAGTGACCTTTTTCCTGCCCCCACTTATCCCTCGTCATTTGACAAATAATAAAGATAGATAGTAATGAACTATAGTTATTTTACTGTGACATTGAGATGGGTGATGCCTCTCATCCTACTTTGAAGATGCTTTTAATTTAATAAGAAATTTGGTAATGAGGATGAACATGTTCTCTAATATGCATTCTGCAGGTTGTTTGAGTTGGTGCATCTTGTTTCTTAGTCTTGTATATTGATTGTTTTGAATAATTTGTGTATTGATTGTTGAATAAAAAAAGGCTCTTTTGACAGTATTGTCTGCGATTATTGAATAAATTATTGTCTTTGTGTATTGATTGTTGAATCAAAAAAGGCTCTTTTGACAGTATTGTCTTCGATTATACCAGTTTGAGGGTGGAGACATGTAACCATAAAATTATGTCCACGGCCGAGCTCAGGTATATAGGTTCATAATTTGCTTTATGCTTCTTGTCAAACGGGAAAATGTAACTGAGTACCATTTTCTGCTTCTATTATACAGTCTACTTCTCTTTTGGACTTTATTCATCTATTAGATTAGTCTTCTTCTCTGCTGGATTTCATTCGATGCTTTTGGCCCTTCTCATTCTTGTCTTCTTGTTTCTGAACTCTTATGGCTGTATATTGCTTTGCTTATGTACCCCAATTAGGATGGAAGTATCAATTGGAGAGAAATATCATATTGTGATTCACATTACTATTTGTTTGAAAACCAAGATTCATGTAGCCGACCCCAAAGGCTTTGTTGAAGGCTTTGTTGCTCTTGTTGTAGTACTATTTATTCAATATCATAATCTTTTTTGCGCACCTCATGTTGTTTTTAAATTATGCAATTTCTGTATATGTATATTTTTACCTATTGTTACAACAGTAGGAGCGGCATTTCATGACACACCCAGTGTTCTAAAAGTCGCTAGGCGGTAGTCCGGCGGCCGATGGTGGCCTAGCGCTTAAACCTTGTAAGTGGGGTCTAGGCGGCTTGGCGCTAGGTGGTTTTTTAAAATATTTTTAAATATATTTATAGGAAAATATAATATTGCATAAAATACAAGATATTTATAATACTAAAAAAATAACCCAAAAAATCATAAATGGGAATTAGCTCAATGGTAGAGCGTTCGTTTTGTGTATTGCCTATTATCAAGATTCCAATGAGAGATGGGCGATTGATTTTGAGATTTTGAGAATTAGGGGAAAGCATGAGCAACGATTTAGGGGATCTAAGAAGCACGGATACGGGTACGTGTATCCGGTACGCGAATACACCGATTTCTCAAAAACTTGAATACGGGTACGTTATGATACGCTAAATTAAAATAATTTAAAAAATTAATATTATAGATATATAAATAGTAAACTAAAATATTCAATTCATTACGGACATGAAAAAATAAGAAACAATAACATAGTATTTAAAATTAATACAAGTCAATGTCAAACAAAATATACGAATGGATCATTCCAAGTTTTCAACAGCACCAATACCAATATTATATGACCGAAATGTTCAAATAAAAGTAGACTAATCTTAAACGTATTCAATAGAATTAATATCATAACTACATCTATCATAACTTCATAAATCGTAACCATGAACCAACCAAGACCCTTCAATACTACATCCTACTTTCCTATAATAATCATCTTAAAGAAATCTAACACTCAAACATTGAAGCGAATAAAGATGCATCAACTGCTACAATAATAGTAAGTAGTCAATCAACCAAAATAATAGCAAGAACTATATCATGTATCTATCATCTTTTGACGTATTTTAATCAAATGAAACAAAATAATATCTTTTAATCAAATGAAATTAGGATTTGAAAAGAGAAGACGAAGAGAATAACAGTATCCAAAGTATCCTGACGTATCCGAAGTATCCCTAGAGCTATTCCGATTTTTTTTTCTTTTTTCTTTATAAATAATTGATGGGATACGTATCTAGTACGTAGTAGGCGAGTATCCCACCGAATACATATCCGGTACAAGATACGCATCTCTCGGAGAGTATCCGTGCTTCTTAGTGGTGCATAGGTAACTGATTATATTAACTTTGATAGAGATTCCCTTGGCATCAAATTTTTAGAAAGAATTTCTCTCGTATGATTGTAATAACTTGGTGAGATCTTGTCGAAAGAGTTGTCGACAAGAAATTCAAGTGGTTAATTTGGAATCTTCTTACCGGTTGCATCAAGTAATCCTATTTGCGTAATTATTGGAAAACTGTTCATTGTTGTTATCACTTGGAGCATAGGTAACTGGACTAACGACCACTCGATTATCATGAATTCATCAAGAAATAATCATCGAGAAGCAGCTAACTGCTAGTTGATGTTTTTCCCTAGAAAAGCCTAGTCTGGAGGCTGTTAATTAGCTTCTTATTTGTCCTCACTTTTGTTTTTGAATGGTATGTTTGTCCATTCCTGTCACAAATGACGGCCAGGGGACAAATGACTCTGTTCATTGTTCATTTATTTCCATCTAACTGCTTGCAGGTGCCTCAACACAAGAATTGAGTTTTTGAAGTCAAACAAAGTGCTCAGAAGAATCCCTGGCATTGGGATAGCAGCGTTTTCACATACAGAAAGATGGAAATGATATATCCGACTTTTGTTTTTTGTAGCTTTGAGATTTTCATGTCAGAATTGGATATATGTGGGCAATTTTACATTCATGACTACATAGTGAAAGATATGTTCAACGTTGCTGCCAAAATTCAGGGTTTTTTGGGGATGAACAATTGGTTATTCTGCATAAAGAGATACTTGGACCCTTTTTGTATTCTGTATGCCAGTGTTTGCAAGAAGATTGCTTAAGGTTCTAACTCTTGTAAATCAACCTATAAATAACTCTCTTACTGCTTTTGACGACACAAAAATTTCGGGACTGTATTTCTAGTAGTTCGGTTTATATAAATACATTTAAACTTCATGCAGGATGTACAAATTCACATGTTCAGTGTCTCAAGAGCAAGTTCAAATTTCAGTCCGTAGATGAGATAGCTTATTTTCTTGAATGAAAAGGAAAAGGACAATTGTATAGTTTCTGAAAAAAAGAATTTGATATGTTTGTGAAGAAATTTTCTTGATTCAAAAAAAACTATTGTACAAGAGCATACATTTATACAGGAATTCCATCTAGCTCAGATTCACAATTATAGGATTCTAAATGGAAATAAAAGATAATTATATAACAACATATCAATCTAGAATCGTTTTAGTTATGAGGCAATTGATGATTGTGCTGACTTTTCTCCTTAATACTCCCCCTCGAGTTGGTGTGTATGTTGATTAAACCCAATTTGCTCAAGAATAAAGTGAATTGCTTCGAACTCAAGGGCTTGGTGAACATATCCGCAGGTTGTTCATGCGTTCAGATGTGAAAGGTTTTGACAATGCCCCTTTGTACCTTCTCATGAACAACATGGCAATCAATTTCAATGTGCTTTGTTCGCTCATGGAAAACTGGATTTAACGCAATGTGAATGGCTGCTTGATTATCGCAAAATAATGGGACTGTAGCTTTATAATCAACATTCAAATCTTTCAAAATATTAAGCAACCATGTAACTTCACAGTAAGTTGTAGCCATTGATCGATACTCTGCCACGGCACTTGATCTAGAGACGGTGGTATGTTTCTTAGTCTTCCAAGATATTAATGAATTGCCTAGAAAGATACAATAACCTGTTGTAGAACGTCTCGTGTCTTTACACCTTGCCCAATCTGCATCACAGTAGGCTCTAAGTTGCAGTGAACCTGTAGAGGGTAGAAAAATGTCTTGGCCTGGTGAAGATTTGATATAGCGCAGGACCTTGTAAGTTGCATCCAAATGTAGTTGACGTGATTTGTCCATGAATTGATTCAGAATGTGTACGACATAAACGAGGTCATGTCTTGTGATCGTGAGGTAGATGAGCCTCCTAACTAACCTCCTATACTGTGAAGCATCTTGCAATAACTCACCATTTCCTCGTGTTAATGATAAGTTTTGTTCAACTGGAAAATTTGAAGGTTTTGAACCAAGAAAGCCTGCGTCTTCTAGCATTTCCAAGGCATATTTTCTTTGGCACAACACTATGCCTGCCTTCGACCTTGCTACTTCAATCCCAACAAAATATTTTAACTTCCCCATGTCTTTGAGTTTGAACTGCTTGGCAAGAAACTGTTTTGTCTCTTCAATGTCTTGAATGCTATTTTCTGCTAATATAACATCATCAACATACACAAGGAGGGCCAAAAATTTGCCTTCTGATGCCCATACAAAGAGGTTGTAATCCGACCAAGATTGCCGAAATCCAGCCGCTTGAAGTGTAGTGGTGAGCTTCAAAAACCACTACCTTGAAGCTTGCTTCAAGCCATATAGTGACTTATGGAGTTTGCAGACTCTATGTTCCCCCTTACGTCCAAATCCAGGTGGTAACTGCATGTATACGTCTTCATGAAGATCACCATTCAAGAATGCATTATTGACATCCAATTGATGGAGATGCCATCCCTGTATCGAAGCAAGACTAAGAAGCACTCGGACTGTTGTGAGCTTGGCTACGAGTGCAAAAGTTTCTCTGTAATCGATACCCTCGACTTGACTGCATCCCTTGGCCACTAAACGAGCCTTATATCATTCAACACTGCCATCCGGGTTATATTTGATCTTGTAAACCCATTTGCATCCAATTGGTTTCTTGTGAGAGGGAGGTGACACCAAACTTCATGTATTATTATTTTGCAAGGCTGTGATCTCGTCATTCATTGCTCTCCTCCATTTGGGATCCAAGATAGCCTGTCAAAAATTTCTAAGTTCCTTTTCAATGGAAATTTTGGCTGTGATGGCTTTGTAGTTAGGGGAGAGCTAATTATAAGACAAGACATTTAAAATAGGGTGAGTGATGGTACCTGTTTGTTCGACCTCAGTTGAGGAAGCCGACGGACCGGGACGTGAGGGAAGTACCGCCTCAATATGGAAGTCATGCAATGTAGTGGAAGGTCTTGTTGGGCGAGAAGAATCTTAAGGTGGGGAATCTTGAGACTCAAATTGGAGGGTTTGGTGAGGGGCAGGATTAATTGTTGAGGATGTGGTGTCATGAGAAATATAACGAAGATTTGGTGATTGAATGTCAACTGTAACCCTCGTTCTCGTAAATATATAATTTCTGAATAATTTTTTGTATTTCAAATTATTTATGAATTTAGTTGTGTTAAATTCATTTTAACTTTTCTATTTAAAATATTTCTAATCGGAAATTATGTTTATTTCGAATAAGGGTATATTTTACCTTTCTATTTTGCAATTGATCGACTATTTTCATTTTAGCCGAACTAAAAATATTCGGAACTTCGTTAATAATTTGTTAAACCCAATTCTTTTATATAACCTTGCTATTATTATTTTATTATTTTCATTATTATTACTATTATTTTTAGTATTGTCATTGTTATCATTTTTATTAATATTGGTTGTTCTTATTATTAGTAATATTATTATTGTTATCATTAAAATTAGTGATGTTGTTATTACTTCTATTTTCATGATCTTTATTATTATTATTATTATTATTATTTTAAGCCCACTTGATCTTGACCTATTTTGCATTATTTAATTATTTAATCTGAGCCCAATAATTTAATTATTCACTATTTTAGTATTTAATTATTTTGAAGCCCAATCCTAATTAAATAATTAATTGTTTTGAGCCCATAGACCAAACCCACCTCCTATTGGGTCTTGATCCACTAAACCAAACCCAGCCCCATTTGTTGACCAGATCAACAAACCCCCAAAGTTTGAAATTTGAACCCCTAGTTTTCAACCCTATAATCCCTCTTCATTATATGGCTATTTATAACAATTTTAATCACCTTTAATTCTCCTCCACACAATCAGTCATTTGACCCCGTAACCCCCTCCCCTTATAATCACTCTACTTCTTATTTTAATTACTACTTCTCTATTACTACTTCTCTCACTCTGGTCTTCTATTAATTGATCTTTCTGCGTGCAGGGCTAATCCTGGGCTTTCTTCTATTCTCGATTGTATGTTGTGATGCTTTGGTGGGCAGTACTGCTGTTGCATTACTTTTTGGTTTGCTCCTGCGGGAGCTGGTATTTTGGGTGCCTTTGGATTGGTTTGGCTGATGTACAGTTAGCGTGCTCTTTGTTTATCTTGCAGACTTTTCTTCCTCTGGTTTGTATTGCTATTTTGTGGTGCTGTGACTCTCTAATGCTCTTTCTTTAGCTGAAGTTGATGTATGCTTATTTTGTGCTATTCTGTACTGTTTGTTTTCCTTCTGCTGTGTTGTTTGCTCGGCCTGTCTGCTTCTGCTGTATGATTGTGGGTAGTTTCTGTTCTCTAGTTCGGTTTGGGACTTTTGAGTTTGTGTTAGCAAGTTTGCATCTCCTGTTGGTGATTCTTCCCAGGTTTTATATCGCGGGGTTGATCCATCTTCTTATACTGTTATGGAGGTGGGTTTTCCTTCCCCTCATGCCGGAGTCCGGTCCTAGTGCTTCGCCACTATGCGACTACACTGTATGAGTCCTTGCATTGATGTTTTTTACTGCTTCTCTTTGTTTTTGGCTTGGCTACACGCCTGATGAAGATGGGGGCATGCCTTCTGGGATTTTATTGCTGTTTCATTATTAATCTCTGGTGGTCTTAGTGCTTTTTTATCCGGCTCATTTCTAGAGTGTATAGGATGCTTGGGTTCTTTGGCTCCGGCTTTTTGGTGGATGTCGTCTGTTCTGGTAGCTTTTGGAGAGGTCTCCTTCGCCACTCATGCCGCTATCGGTTCTCTCTCGTCTGAGCGCTATACCGTGCTTCCTCATGAGACCAGGTGCTGGCTGCAGTTGTTGCGTGCGATGGCTGCAGTAGTTGAATTTACTTCTCGGTCGCCGGAGCCGCTTCTACTGCCTCATTATTATTGTAACTAGTGCTTTCCATTTATGCGATTATTGTTTCGCTGTACATAGTACTTAGTTTTAGCTGGATTTGTATCTCGTTTTACCTCTGGTAAAGCACGCCTGTAAACTTTTGATTATTTATCTGATCGTATGGCTGGGGTCTTCGGGCTCTATCCGTTTCATCAAAAAAAAAAACTTCTTATTTTAATATTATTTCTATACATTTATTATAATATAATCTCTCACTCTCTCTCTCTCCCCATACTCTCTTTCTTCCTCTGTTCAAAATCGAAAACAAAAACCAAACAAAAACAAAACCCAAACTCACAACTTCATCTTCCTCCTTCAACTCCCGCTCACTCCCTCTCCCCGTTTCGTCTTCGACCAAACCGCCCCCCCCCCCCCAACTCAACCCATCTTCCTAGTCGAAGTCGCCACCTAGTCACTCCGTTGCTCCGCCCTCCTCGACCACCTCTCCCGCTCGTCCTCAACTTCTCCGCTTCAACCTCCTCACCGCAACAACCCATTTCCATTGTCTTCCTCATTCGCCCCTTCCGTCATCTCCGACCACCATCCCTTCACCATCGCCTCTCCACCTCGCTACCCCCTCACTGCCTAGCCATTCGACCCATCGCCATTGCCAGTCGAACCCTCCACCATTGTTGCCCCCGAACTCATCGTCTCTCTCCTTCGAGCGCTTCCCGCTCGAACTCCGCCATTGCCAGCACCTTCACATCCACCTTCTCCCCTCGCCTCGCCGCCCTTCATCCTCGCCGTGCACCCCCCTACACCCTCCGGAGATCCCTTCCTTCCTCTTCGTCGACATCCAAGCCCGAGAACACTTCGATCGTCGCCTCCCCTGTTTCGAGCGCGAAACAGAGCTCCGATCGCTTCGCTCACCCTCGCCGTGGTGCAGCTCCCCTGCGCTGTCGCTCGCCACCCGAGCGCCACCGTCAGCCACCTTCACCTCTCCACAGTCGCTGCGCACTTCACCGTCTAGGATTTCCTGATCGCCCTCTCTCTCTTGCCTAAAGAAGAAGACGAAGGGTGATTGGGGCAATTTGGTGTTCGGTGTCTTGTTGGAGCGGATTGGAATTTGCTGTTCGCTGTTCTGGTCCCGATCCGGTGCAAGGAAAGATTCCTATTGGTTGGGTTTGCTGTTCCGTGTTCTAGGCACAGCGGATCCGATCACTGTTTGGTGTTTTGTTCCGATCTGCTGTGGGGATTTCTTGCTGAGTTGCTGTGTTATTTTGCTTGGACTTCTTGCATGTATTTCGCACGTAATTTTTAGAGTTCGCTGGTTATTCTCTCTTGAATTGTCAAAAAGGCAAGTATCGCTTGTACAATTTTATTGTTCTAGTACAAGCTTCTTTGCATAAATACCGCAAGTATATTCCTTGATTCAATTTCGCATTCATAAGTCGAATTGAAATCAGTTTTTATACCTAATCTGTCAATCCCGTATTCACCTATGATCGTGAATACTTTGTTACCATATGCATGACATGAACACAAATTAATACACACATATATACCGTTAGGATTATACATATTTATGTGTAGGAATGTTTCGCCCGTGAAAGTAGTTAAATATGAATATGACATCTTGTTCTTATTGATTAAATTAAAAAAAAAGTAACAAGCCGGGGTATAAGGTAAAGATTTAAGTAGTGGGAAATATAGAAGAGCGTACTCGTACGGGAGCTCGTAGTTTCCCGACGCAAGTTGCAAGTTACAAGTTGCAAGATTGCAAATTACAAGTTTACATGTTCACGTTACAAGTTTACACTCTACATGTTCCACGTTACAAGTTTGCACGTATCTTGATACAATATTGAATGTACATGTTTTTCCGAGTACGTAACCTATAAAACCTACCACTAAATCTAAACGAAACTGATTGCAAGTAGCAACTATGTAGTAAAAAGATGGATGCATGAAGTGCTACCTAGATAGAATCAAACATTAGACATAAGATTAACACATACACTTGCGTGATCCAATTACATGTTACATGTTCATGTTGACTTGATACTTGTTTACTTGATTACTTGTTTTACATACCACTTGTTTCATAATGCCTTGTTCATATCATGTTTACATGCATTTTCCCTATTTCATGACTCTCGATTTCTTGCTCTTTTCCTGTTTTTCTTTTGTTTGTTTTGTACTTGTTTTCCTTAGCTTGTACCCCCTTGTGGCCCGTGACTTGTATTAACGGGCGTCTTCTTGTTTTCCTTTTCTTTTCTTTTTCTTATAATATACTTGCAGGCCCAAATGGAGAGTTACCAGAAGGTGTCGCTAACCAAGTGTTCTAGTTTATTGTTTATCATGTTATTTTTAGTTTGTATTTTATTTCATGAAACTCTTTATTGTAATCCGGGCTTGTTTGACCTGTAACTATTTGTATTTCCCAGTTGTTGGTTGTTATGGACTATGTCATGAACTTTCATTATCATATTGTGATTTACATGCCTGCGTGGTTTATTATGTTATCTTGTTGTTGAGTTTACTTGTACAGCTCATGAATGGTGTGTTCGCATCATTCGCTGAGCCTTTGTCTCGCGCCCGTATTCCTGTATTTTGGGAAGCGGGGCGTGACATCAACGGAAGGAATGGAATTTGAATTAGGTTGATTTGGTGAAGATATGGCGGAAGAGGTGGGATCTGAATTAACTAAAGGGTTTTATGGAGGGATGTCATCATCGATGGGAAGTGTTTGAGTTGAAGAAGGAGACAAAAGGATTGAAGGTATGCAATCATGTGTATGGAAAGGTAGAGAATAATGGGTATCATGTTTATATGGAAACTCATTTTCATAGAAAATTACATCTCTAGACACTAGAATCTTTTGATCATGCAAGCTAACAACTTTATATCCTTTTTGTCCATAAGGGTAACCAAGAACACGCATTCCCTTGCTCTTGGGTCAAATTTTGTGGGTCTGAGTGGATGTGTAGATGTGAAGCACTTGCAACCAAAAACTTTGAGATGAGAATAATTTGGCACTTTATCAAAAAGTTTTTCAAATGGAGTTTTACCATGGAGAAGAGGAGTGGGGTGCGATTGATAAGGTATGTTGCCGTAAGAATGGCTTCACCCCAGAACTCTTTAGGTAAATGTGTCTGAAAGAGTAAGGCTCGTGCAACATTCAATAAATGTCTGTGCTTACGTTCAGCAACCCCATTTTGTTGTGGGGTGTTGATGCATAACTGTTTTGACTCTCTTGTCGAATTGGTTTTCAGTTAAAATGATGAATTGTATGAGAAAACCTATTGCTTCTGGTTTGTGTTTCATGATATAGACCCAGGTGGCTCGGGAATAATCATCGACAATAGTGAGGAAGAATTTTGCCCCAGGAATCGTAGGAACATGATACACCCCCCCCCCCCCCAATGTCCACATGGATTTATTCAAAACAAGAATGACTAGTGGTATTGCTTAAAGAAAAACTTTGTCTCGTAAGCTTAGCTAATGGAAAGATTGAACAATTACTTGCATTGCAAGATTTATTTGCTGGGAAAGGAATTAAAGATGAAACTTTGCTTGATAGGTGCCCGAGCCTGTGGTGACATAGGTCAGGTGATAGGGAGTTTACTACATTGCACGTTCCTTCCTTGGAAAATCTGAGATAGTAGAGTCTTTCATCCTCAATTCCCATCCCAATCGTCTTTTCCGATTGTAGGTCCTGACTGAAACAGATTTGTCTTAGAAAGATGGTGATATAAAATGAATCAATGCAAGTTTACTGATTGAAATGAGATTGAGATAAAAATTGGGGGCACATAGCACATTATGAAGAATGAAAACAGAAGTGAAAGTGACCGTTCCAATGTGGGAGATTTTGAGTTTGGTTCCATTAGGCAATTTAACAAAATGATTGTGTGTGGGCTTGGATGTGGTGAGCAGGGAAAAATCACAAACTACGTGGTCACTAGCACCACTATCAAGGATCCATATGGATGTTCCTTTATTTCGATAAATAGCATTTAATTTACCTGACAGTTCCTCATAGTTAGGAATGTTACCAACCACATTGGCCGCAGATTCCTTGCCTGCACCCAGCATCTCAAGCAATTGATCTCCATTTGAGGTCCCTGCTCCATTCTTTATTTTGCTCAAAAGCACCAACATTTGTTAGCACTCATTCCTGGACAAAGGAAAGCATTCACCATTGCTTAAAGAACTAATCTGGTTTGTCTTCTCCCATGGTTCTGAGGTATGCGAAACTGCAGACCCTTTCTTGTCGGCCTCCAATTTCAGAAAGTCTTCCTCGCCCATGGGGTAATATCATGCTTGGTTTTGGTTCTTTAGGTCTCAAGAACGATTTGCTCTGATACCATGAAAAAAAGAATTTGATATGTTTGTGAAAAAATTTTCTTGATTCAACTATTGTACAAGGGCATACATTTATACAGGAATTCTATCTAGCTCAAATCCACAATTATAGGATTCTAAATGGAAATAAAGCTCAGATCCACAATTATAGCTACGATCCTCAATTCTAGGATTTTAAATGGAAATAAAAGATAATTATATAACAACATATCAATCTAGAATCGTTTCAGTTATGAGGCAATTGATTGTACTGACTTTTCTCCTTATGTTATTTTTGTTGTTCCTGCGAGACCTAATGGTTTTGTGAGGTATAGAACTTTGCTAACTCTAATGCTCATCAATCTCAACTGCATCACTGTTCCCTATTCCTCCCCCTTAACCTCTACGTGAAACTGAAAGGCTTTTCTGGGTACTCTATTGAATTTAGGGCTTAGGGGGTGGTGCATCATGATATAAAAAATGGTTAGTCCATACTGGATTTGGTTTTGGATTTTATTATTAGTTTTTCTTCTTCGTCGCTGACCTTTGGATTTTGATTTGGATGTTTTATTGGGGAGTGTGAACTTGTACAAAATAATACCTTTACTTCTCATAATTAAATTCAGACATCGTTTTATATTCGATGTGCTTTTCATACACCGTTAGATTAGTCTTGGATGTTGATGGACGGCTGAGAGAAAAAGGATTCTTCTGCAATGATCTTATTACGGCAGATGTTCCTTATCCGTAAAGATTGTAAAATTAATAGCAAGCATAGCAACAATAAAAGTAACAAGAGAAATTTATTTAAATAATAGTTGTTTAACAAATAATTAGAAAAGTCGCCATTGTTGAAGTTGTTTATATACTTTATTTTTCCACTCAACACTCCTTACTATTTGGATGGGTGGATCTAACACTGAGGGGGACAAGGTGAGGGAACTATCTAGTGTGGAGGACAAGGTGAGGGGATACAAAGGAGGTCGGGAGTTGACGGGGGGGTGGAGGGAGGGGGAGGAAGGAATTTTTTTCTCAAAGTAAGCATGCTTTTCAAACAATATTCAATCATATGTCAAACTTATTCTTAGCTTAAGTCTATTGTTGCCAGCTCAGCATAAGCTACAGTTACGAATTGCGGCAATAATCTATTATAACTATTAGGCTAAAATTAAAAAATCCTACTGAACTTTGGGCCATTTTAAAAAAATCGCACTAAGTTTTTTTTATATAAAAAAAACTGCACAAAACTATTGTTTAAAAAAACTCACACTAAAAACGTTAGGGTTAGGGTTAGGGTTAGTACAGTGGGGGTTTATTTAAACATATGATTAGTTAGGTGATGTTTTTTTAAACACAAATGAAAGATGAAAGTCGTTTTTTTAAATTTAGTCTAACAGAAACCTAACTCCTTTAAAGTGATTTTTTTCAAACTATAGTTTTGTGTCTTTTTTTGATTAAAAAAACTTAGTGCGGTTTTTTAAAAATGGCCCAAAGTTCAGTGGGGTTTTTTAAAATTTAGCTTAACTATTATAATGGGAGAGTTGGAGTTATCATTTGTAAATCTATCAACTTACGTGCATTTTCCATGCATAACTAATGGAGACTTGAGACACAGAGGCTATACTTAGGCCAGAGAGCAAGAGCTCTCTAGAAAATTTTCTTTAAGAGATGCCGCAGTTCCCAATTGCATCTACACTATACTTTCAATTTGGCTTTCTGAGTCAAAGAGCTAAGTCAAATAGAAAAAATTCCTCCAAACTGAAGTCGCACTTGGGAACTGCCCTTCATTTGCAGAGAAGATGCAAATTCCAATTGTTGTTTCAGTTTAAACATTGATATCTGAAAAATCAAATATCATTGTTTTCCTGTTTGCAACTCAAAACATGCATAAATTTTCACAATCTATCAAAATATCAAAAAATTTCGCAATATCACAAAGTCGACCCAATAACACAATCGACACCAAAATATCACAATATATCACGATATATTACAATATATCACAAGTCCAAAATATTACAAGTATCGAAAAAACCTGCATAAATCTAGCTCGGTGTATAAAGTGTGGGGTTCCTCCTCTTCTGACATGGGATTGGCCAATTACCACCTATTTGTGTCAGCTGTGAGGTAGGCATATGAATGTCATCAAGTTGTTCATCTTCACGTGCTGACTCATCTTCACGTACTTGCTCCTCTTCTTGTGGCGGCTCTTCTTGTTGTTGCTCCTCTTGTTGTGTATGTCGCCTGGGCTTCCTAACCATCTTCTCATGTCTACCTATTTGAGATATCGGAGCTATCAACAGAGTATCTAGTCTCGCTCCCTCACAAACCTCTTCAAGTTGCGACATGCACGGCTTAAGAATTTCTCTTGTGAACTCCTCGATGCTGTCGGCCACATTACTCGTCAAGGCACGAGCGCATTTCTGCTTAATCCCCCATGTGTTGTCAATCTGCAACAAATTAGAATGTATCATATACAAATTGGAATGATTCAATTGAGGGAAAAAATAAAGATAAATATATGAAATAAACAACAAAATATTCTATCTTACAATGGATTGAGATGACGACTCCTTTGGTTAATACATGGGTTGCAAAGAGTAATACCCCAGAAGCTAGTTTCGTCTCTCTCCTCGGAACTTGTAGCTGGACCCCTGTTGGTATAGTGGAAGGATGAGCAATATACAAGCTTGTGACGCTCCGACACCGGACATGTAGGCATTGTTCAGCTAGCCATCTTATGGAGGAATACCTTCTACGATTATATCGAACCTCCGGTAATTCCATGCTTCAACATGAACTTGGTGATATTTGCCCAATCATGATCAAGCAAATGACCCATCCCTTTCACACCATGCAGGGCAGTGTCATACGATCGTGCAATTGGGATATTTTGTTTAAGCCCGAACTGTCAAAGCACTTTGTCCGAAAAGTAAAACACTATAACACCAAAGTTGACGAGTGGGGTTCTTGTCAACCATAGCTCTCCATGCACCGTGCAAGCATGTGGTAGTCTCTCCAATCTCTCGGTCGTGTACAACTCTCATTTGACGAACTCATCTCGCAACCGCTCAAGTTCATCTCTATAGTTGGTCAACACCCTACGTGGGTTATCTTCTTCACGTCTGTCCCCCAATACAGCATACACCTATGGGAGCCAACATTACCTCATTATCTAATTTTTCCATCCACCACCTTAATTGCTTTCTTATGCAGGGTCGATCGACATGTAAACGCTCCCAGCTCCAAACCTACAGTATCGCTATCAGCCCTGTCATTTTTATCGCATTCAACACTTCTCCACAGAAACTCCTGTACAAGGACACTAATGCAGCATTACCCCAATTGTACTGGCCAGCTATCAATAGTAGGTACATCAGCTGTACGGTATCACCAGTGGAGTTTAGCTGTACGGTATCACCAGTGGAGTTCAGGAAGATAATACCTCTAAACAAGGTCAGTAGGTAGGCCCGTGTGTAACACTGAACATGAAACTCAAATGAATCGTGTTCAAGAATCCGTCGAACATTAACTTAATCTAGGAGAGTTGGATAAATTGGCTAACAAAAGTTGATTCACTTGGTTGAACACCGAGGAAATCTCTAACGAGTTGCTTCCTGTCAAACCCCATATTACCAGTCACCGTCAACCCATCAATCGGAAGTCCTAATATGACTGTGATATTCTGAAGTATGACGGTCATCTCTCTTACCGGTAGATGAAATGAATGTGACTCCGACAGTTATCTCTCAGGAAGAGCTATAAGCAGAGAAAAATCTAACTACAACGACCCCATCAATCCTACTCCGTAGAAACTAGCGTGTGTACGTGTGGCAACATCGTGAGTACGAAAAGTGCACTCCTTCGATGAACCGTTGCACATGGACTGTGATATGTAACTCTGTTATAGTATCAGCAGTGTAAGGTCTCTTGGACCTGGACCTCCAGGTGCAGCGAAAGACAAAGATGCCTGGCCAACATCGGTAGATGAAGATGATTGGCCAATAACCTATGCAAGCATGAAAGATTTGTTATATTTGCTATAACATTATAAATAAAAATTCAAAACTACGTTAAGGAATTATATACAACTTACATGTGCAGTTGTGTGTCCACGTCCTCCACCATCGCTAGTAGAAGGCTCGGTGGCACTACTCAGGATCGTCCACTGTGCGTTCGTGGTCTCCGTCCTCAGCTACTTGTACAGGCTTCATTCGTCTCGTCCTGCATAAATATATAACTTTTCTGAAATGAATCATCCAAAAGCATGCTACAAACCTGTGGCCTACTAGTACTACCTGTGGCCTACTAGTACTACCAGAGGGTCTTGCACTACCGAGCGTTCGACCCATTAGTGCGAAGATGAACCTACAAAGTAATATTGAAAATATTAGTCGATTAATAAATACACAAATAAGATGGTAATTCATACATATACATAAAGGGATGAAATTGCGAGTCATTATCCAATCACAAACATAACGTACTTACACTACTCTTATTAACCAAATATGAAGTATGAAAATCTAGGTGAATTCTTATGAATCAGTCGTTCACAACACCTTAGCTTAAATTTCGTTAACCTGTATTCAAACAAGCATAATAAATGAATTATACAAAGGAAAACAAAATTATAATTTAAGGTTTTATGAATACCTTGAACAAATCCGAAATTTGACAACAGAGATGACATCGTAGATGATGTTGGAGATTATTTGGGATGATGCTGGAGATGATGCCAGATTTCGGATTAGGGTTTTGATTTGGGAGATGGGTGAAATTAGGTGAAAACCCTTAATTAGGGTCTCAGATTGGAGAGAGGAATGTGAAATTGGTAACCACGAAGGGCTTTGAAGGAGTTGGTGGAGTTGGAGGAGTTGGAAGAGATTTGGCGGAGGTGGAGGAATTTGGCATTATGGTTTTGAGATTGGGTTTCAAAGTTGGAGGAGAGAGAATTGGGAGAGATAAAGTAAAGGGAAGATAGAGAAATCTAGATGTATTAACTGGGTTGTTAAGTAGGCCCTCCTTAGTATAATCGAGGCTGCAGTTGGAACTGCGGATTCTGTTTAGAATGAGGTTGTAGTTTTCAACTGCGACCTCTCTTTAACAAAAAAATACATAGAATTTTTTCTCTAAATGTACACTTTGTCTCCATCATTTGCCTCTCTGTGTCTCAAAATTTTGAAACATAGTCGCTATTGCCAACTGCGACAACGATTTGCACTGTTGTCGCAATTTGCAACTGCGGCTTATGATGCACTGGCAACAATGGGTTTAAGCCGGGAATAAGTTTGATATGTTTTTTTTTTTTGATTTAACTGGGTATCCTATCCCCCTCTATGGGCCAGACAGACCTATCCCCCTCTATGGGCCAGACAGACTAATCTCAGTCCCGTGGCTAGGTTTTGCGCAGGCCCATCTATAGCCCACGGCCACTGGCCACACTCCAGAGGTGTTTACCATAGGGTTCGAACCCAGGACCTTGGAGGAGCACACTCCAAGTCCCATCGCTCTTTACCACTAGGCCACTTGTGGTGGTTATAAGTTTGATATGTTACTCAAGTGGGGATATAGTTTGGAAATGAGGCTTAGTTTGGGAAAAAAATCGGAGATAAGTAGGGTTGGGTTTTGGGGCTGTAAATATGAACAAGTCTAAGGGGTCATTTGGTAGTGTGTATGTGTGTATGTGCATTACAGCTACAAGTGCAGTTGTAGTTGCATTTGCAAAATTTGGAAGAATTATAACAAAAGTTGCAATTGCAAGTGTAAAGCAAATAATTCTCCCTCGAAATTCGCTGCAACTCACTTGCACCTAGAATGTGGGCAAATAGGAAGTTGCAAGTTGTAAGTGAGCATACTTTTACATCTTAGATTGCAACTTTGCGTTGCAATCATAAAGTAGCCAAACATTGTAACTAAATCTCAGTTGTAGTTGAGTTGAAAGTGAGATCTAATTACAAATTATTTGGGTGTCGCCAAATGCCACCTAGCTCTCTTTGATCGTTCCAAAATACTCTTGAGAGGAAGTTGAAATAGCGATTTTATATGTCCTGTATGTAGCGATCATGCATATTATGTGCTTATTCCTCAAAATATTTTAGCCTTACATATACTTTAGTTACATGTATTTCTTTTTACCATTTTTTTTTATTGCCAAAGTAATAGAATTATGCACTATGTGCATGTGTGGGACTGTTTTAACATTTTCATACGTTTTGTCTCTTGATACAATGTTACCATGGCGGGTTGACACCCACAAAATGAGCATTGGTCACTATTTTTTTTTTTTTTTTTTGCTTTCAGACAACTCTTTTGTTTATTTGAAATTCTAAGTTCGAAAATTCAAGTATCACATTTCCAACACTCAAAATGTCATTCTCTAGAGTGAAATTTGAACTTGAGAGAGTATAATCCTCAACACACCTCGCTTTTTTCTACTTTACCATCATCTACCTTAATTTAGTTGGGTTTTACATTGGAGTCATTATTGGTAAGTTCGTTTCATTTATCAGTTATAAAAAAAACTAAAATGATCATCGAGGACAATCTATTTTAAAGGGTTATTTGCTAAATGGATAGGAGGATTCCTTCAGAATCTAAATATACATGGAAATTTAGGATTATCCTCTGGATTAGCTGATTTAGTAAGATATGAATATATTTTTGGAAGGATTTTTAAATTCTCATGGGAATCAAAATTCTTTGTTGGGAATGGACATACATTCCTCTTTAAAAGTGTGAGATTTGTGAATTCCTCCATATAAAAAATTAATGAGATTATCACATTACCAAATCACCCTCCAGATTTTTGATAATCCTTTTGCTTTATCATATTGTTGCTCTATGTTCCCTCCAACAAATTTGTTATTTTATCTTATCAGGGTGAGATTTGTGCATATTTATATATAAAGAGAAACATCCAATTAGAGACTGAATATAATTAAATAAGTATGATATATGTTTCGGTATAATGTATTAATTTTAACAATAGTACTCACCATTATTAATATAAAAAAATTGAAGGGGAAACCTATGACCACTAAGTCATAAATAATATATTTCATTGATAATTATAATACATGTATGCCTAAGATTATGTGTTTGTACTGTGTGCATTTCATTTTTTCTTTTTGTTATGTTTTTATCCATCAGGTTAAAATTTATTAGAATCATAATGTAACTTTTTGAGTATTCTATTTGTTATTGTACTCAGGTTTTCTAAAATATGTATAAATATTGGTTTTCACGCATATGCATCGATTACTAAAGTAGACAATAGTTATATTGGTTTTTTTATAAAATAAAGCCAAAATAGTATTTTCGGTAATGTCTACTTTAGGGAATGATTGATGGGAATAAATTGGTCTCTATCAAACACAGTAATAAAATATTTTCTGAAATGCAATGTCTTGTACCAAATGCAGTATTGCAACATTCCTGAGAATCATGATTCCTACCCTCACATTCCTGGGAATCCGCCAATTGCAAGGAATTCTCCATTTCGCGTATCAAATGCCCCCTAAGAGGATAATCATGGTTCTTAAGTATGCAATATTACAGGATTTGGAATAGCAAATTGCATTCCCAGGATTTTTATTATGTTTTTTGAGATATAAGTTCCTTCCGAGACGTGTATTTCCAAATTAGTTACTTGAACCACGTTATTTGCGATTAGAGGTAATAATTTTGAAATTAGTCCCTCAAGTCAGTTAACCATCCAAATCACCGGTACACTTAATGGGAATCTATATCCATGTCGTTAAAATCTAACTTAGGCTACGTACTATTGGTCTAAAATGTTCACTAGAGGTTTTACTATAGAAAGCATTCCTAGGCAGACTGTGTGGTCCAACAGACTTTCCTTTGCACCGGAGGTCGCAAGGATTTATTTTTAGTCGTTGTTCGACACTTCTAGTGACTGTGGACTAAGCCAATGTTAATTACATCTTGTAATAGGACCAAGAACACCTTCCATAGTGATGGACTGATCCGGGAGAAAAGTTATTACATCGTAATCTATTGATTCAGCAAAAATAGGGCAAAGTTGTAAACTTATGTTTCGACTACCCTCATATGGAGGTCTTGGTGATCTTATTTGGAGCCACCTACATGTGAGGGTCCGAATAAGGTGTATACAGATCCCGAGCACTTTGGCAAGATACGACAAGGGTCAACTCTATTTATATGTGTATGACAGCCCCAAGCGTGTGAAGTTTAGGGGTGGGTTATTGTTGTATTTATTAAGCCGCTCACAATTTTAGCATGTGTGGTCTAGGAGCATTATATTGTTTGGGGGTTGGCGACCACTCCCGGGAATGGTCTGCAAGCAACGGTTCCTCGGGGCGTGAATTGCGTTCGTAGAGGGGTAAATCGTGAGGTTCAATGACCTTACTAGGGACCTCTATGGTGGTAGGATTTGGAATACTTGGCTTTGGACTTGGGAGTGGTCATTGGAGACCGTGTAACCCCTGTTTCTTGTATTTGTATTTCTTCTGTAATTTACTCATTGTACTCTATTTATCAAATTCGGAACCCTGTATTTGTTTCTCTCTCTAATAAAATTTACTTTTGATTTTGACTCAATTTTGTGCCCAATCTGTTTCATTTGCATTGTTCCTAACAACCCTAAATTGTTATTCTCCATGGTTAATTGACTAATTCAATTCATCTATTTTATATAGCCTCATTATATTAATATTTGACTCATTCCCTAATTGGATCATATTCATCCACTATCCAAACCTCAATAACCCTATATAAATACCCTATTCTTCTAAACCCTAACCCTAGAAACCCCTAGCTCCTGTTGAACCCCCCTTCTAGCCGCTTTTCTCACTCTCCCACGTTTCCTCTCTCATCGCGCCTCTCTCTCTCCCTTATGATCTCTTCTCTCTCGCGATCCCTCTCCCTCATCTCTACCCGATCTCCAACCCATTGAGCCCTCATCCTGCACCTCCTCTCCATCTCTCATCGACAACCTCCACCTCCATCGACCTCCCGATCACCTCGCCATTAGCCTCACCACAGCATCCCCTCCTAGACCGCCATTGAACCCCGACCTCAACGAACCACCCTGCCTCCACCTTGGGCCACCAGGACCATCTCGCAACTTCTCCTCTAGCCACTCCTTGTCGACTGCACCAACCCGACCACCACCTTGGCCCCGTCTCCCCTGTGCCGATCGCCGTCGCCGTGAATCGACGTCGGAGCTGCCGTGGTGCCGCATCTTGCTGTCATTGTTGTGGGTTGTTGTTGGATCGTTGCACGTGCATTGTGCGTGGTGTTCATGTGCACGTGTCATTCGTTGTGCTCATGTCGCATGTGCTTTCTCGGGATCCGATCCCGTTATTCCAATAATTCGTCGGAATCTTCTACATCAAGGCAAGTACTTGTATGAATTTTTTTGTTCCTCGTACAAGCATAAATACCACATGTAGATTTTGTTGTGACTCGTCGTATGATTTCCATTCTTGCATCTTGATCCTATTTGTTGTTGTCTCCATCGATATCCATAACCATAAGGGTCACAACTATTCGTTATCACACTCATCTCACAATAATAACTTAGTCTAAACACTTATCAAATTATTTTGTCATATGAATTTATAGATCACCATGAAACATTGATGTTGGTTGTGTGCATATGTTGTTATTGTTTCCTTTGTTATGAGTTGAGAATGGACATGGGTGCTGTTTGAATAATCATTAGACTCTGATTTGTATCACACATTAACTTAGATCCATGATAAATAATAATCATATTACTTTTCATGCAAAAGAAATCGTATTTGTTGATGTCCCGATTTTTCCTGCTGTTTTCCACCCTGTTAATGATAGAATTTTGACTCAAGTTCTAAATATGAATCATAGCCTCAGGTGTCTAGTTTACAGGAATTTTGACGGAATCGAATTTCGAATTATATTCTGTGAGTTATGTCTATTTTAGTGTTGTTGGGTCTGGACTTCCAGATTCGCAGTTTCATCGTATCACCATGTTTTACAATTTAATTTTAACATGCTACCTTTAATATAATATTTTTAAATTTTACATGATGAGACTAGACATGCTACAGAATCTTCCCTAATTTTTCTGGATTTATTTGATGAAGTTTCAGACCTATTCATGTTTGTAAACTTTGAAAATTCTGGCAGACACAAGATCTATATTGAATGTTGATTTGACACCAGTTGTTGCAACTTATATATATCATGTGTATATGCGCTAAAACAAGAAGAGAGTCTAGTTTTTACAACTTCTGACAGATTCTGATTTGTATTCCTGTAGCAACGGGAATCTCAGTTTGGTGCAGCAACATCCTGCTGTCCAGAACTGAAATTCATGTTGTTTTTGATAAATATAAGTTGATTTGACACGTGAATGTGTTTTCTACCCAACCCAAACTTGACTTCTGTTTCCTATCATGTTTGCTTGCCCTACTTGTGCACTTTCATGCACATTTTGATAATAATAATAATTAATAAGCCGGGGTTTAAGGAAAATGTTTAAGTAGTGGACAATATAGGTAAGTGTACTCGGAAGGGAGCCCGTGTTTCCCACTTGTTACCTGATCCATGAACTAGTTATATGATTATTCGATACATGAACTTATTATATTAACACTTGATTCATGAACTAGTTATGTTATTCTTCGATTCATGGGCTTTTTATATTATCACTTGATTCTTGAACTAGTTATATGATTATTTGATTCATGAACTTGCTTGCCTGATATATGATGCCTTAGTACACTGCCCTATAAAATTCACCACTAGGCCTAAACGTAACTTGTTTGTATGCAACAACCATGTGGTATATATATGGGATGCATGAGTGGTGCATTAGTTAGGATTAAACAAAAAACTTAAGAATAGCGTGCTTGCCTGTATGCACTTGTCATCTGTTTCACTTGTTTACTTGGTACTTGATACAAATTACGTGCTCACTTGGTTACATGACCCAGGCACTCGATTCAGTTACTTGCTTTCTAGTTCCTTGAATTCTATTACTTGCCACATGCCTACCATGATATATTTGAATATTCTTGCTCCAAGTTTCCCATTTTATACCTTCTTGTATTTGTTTCGTACTCCTTGCTTGTACTACTTGTGGCCCGTAACTTGCACTAACGTGCGTACTTTTTTTTCCTATTTTCTCTATTCCTTGTTAATTAAAAGTTATACAGGTTGTGGAGTTCAATTGCCTGACGGTGTGGGTGAGAAAACATTTTGAGCTTAGGCTAGAATCATTATGCATTAGTTTATTTGATTGTATTGAATTCATTATTTCCTTTGTTGATACTTGAACCTGTAATGGGCATGTTGTCCCGAAGTTTTTTTTCCCATATCTTAGTTTATTTGAGGATTTTGTATTCTTTTTCAAATAACTATTTGATTATGGAATTTGTTCATGCATGCGTGGTTGTTACTTTATTCTCTTCTTCTTTTGTTGTTAGACTGTTGAGTTGATCCTTACAGCTTATGAATGGTGAAAAATCATTAGCTGAGCTTTATCACGTACTCGTATTTCATATTCTTTTGGGAAGCGGGGCGTGATAGACCGAAATTCTCTATGGTGGTAGGTTTGGTAGTGGTTCCGGGTATATAATGGGGGAAATGTGTGGTTAACGTAGGTTTTAGGCCAATTGGGTTTGGACTATGGGCGTGACCGATCTTGGTGACTGAGCTGAGACTGATTATGTTTGAATATGATGGGGTTACCCGTTGTGTATATTCTGGTCGAGAGACTGTTTATATGTTCAATTTTTCGAGTGATTGTAAGGGGATCACCCATGTGTCATGTGATTGTAAGGGAATCACCTGTGTTATATATATGATGGTAAGGAAACCACCCATTTGTTATGAAATTGTAAGGGAAGAAATCACCCATGTTATATATGATTGTAAGGGAATCACCCATGTAAGAGTTGTAAAGAAATCATCCATATACTCTGAATAACGACAACCAGTTGTTGGAATTGATGGTACTGATACCAGTTTGTCTATTCGGGGTGTCACCCACAGTTTTCACATTATGACGGCCACAGGCCGGAGCCAATGATATCATGGTCAGTTTATTGTTAGGCATATTACCCATAATTTCATGATTACGACGGCCAGCGGCCGAAGCTGATGGCTACCAGGGACAGGTTAACTGATGAATGGTGTATCACCCAATAGGTGATACATTACAAGGGGAGTTAGCCCACTCTGAGCCATTTGCAAACTAGGAACTGTAACGACCTGGGGATCATCCAGATGGTAGTTGGATACCACTCTACCGCCAATGTGTGCTTAGCAGAACCTTAGGCCACGGTCCCGCCTGCCGGAACACCATATCGAATAGTTTGTTGGATTTCTATGGTCCCATTCGAGGGAGGGTGCCCGCATATGTGGGAGCCTTAGAGTTTAGGGTTTATAACTTGACGGAGAGCTGTCGATTTTCGGGAAGAGCTTGAGATTGTTTGAGAATTTGCCAAAATTTTGACTTAATATATATGTGTTCCTTTCTATAATGTATGTTGTAACAATTTTTATAGCCTTGTTTACAATGGTTTACCTTGATTATTTATATAAAAAAAGAGATTTGGAGGCCATGTTTTGGCCTCAAACATATGGTGCTGCCACGAAAGCCAGATCACCTTGATATGAGGACCATTGGGAGGATGATTCTCAACTAGTCACTGCGAGGAGAAATGGATGGTCGACTGCTTGATGACCTCTGGGAGTTGGTGGGAGTTGGTTGCATTAGCAAGAATAGAGGATTGTACCTCGCGATCTGAATGGAAATTGGTTGGGGAGCAGAATATTCCATTGTTGCCTGCCAAGAACGGAGAATATTCTCTTGAGATGCCCATGGTAACCACGGGTAGGGTGTCTCCGGGTGCTGTACATATTGAGCTTGATGGAGACGGGTCGTAGGAGATAGTTATAGAGGTCACTGAGTGGGAGATTGTATAGTATTCCCAAATACCACATAGCGAGCAGGGATTGTGATGAGTCTCCATTTGTAGCATGTACAAGGTGACCTAGTGAGTGATCTCCAAGCCGGTAACAATGGTCGGATTTCTTGGATCATTTTTTAGCGTTCAACACCTACTCGTTATATATGGGTTCTCCACCTTAAATTCCACCGCTCAACTTCTTAACTACCTACTCAAACAGAAAAAAACAATTCGTAACTTTCCTGCCTCTTCCCCACCTATCTTGCTCCTATTACTCCAACCCACCTCTCCCCCTCCTCCTTCCCCCACCCTATTCTCAACACTGATCTTCTGTCTCTAGCAGATGCTCCTCTACCTCTTCTTCTTGATCCTCATTTTTCACCTAATCCCTCCTTTTGAGCCAATCCTCCAGTTTCACATTTCTTCATCATTTTTTCTTCATCCATTATCTCAACTCCATATTACAAGTGAAATATGTCATCATCTAACTCAACTTGTAAACCATGTTTTCTATTTTGTTTATTTTCGAGTGTATTTTTCTTTTTTGGTGTATTTTTCCTCATTTTATCTCTTTTGGACCGTATATTGGATCTTGTTTTCAATATATTCATTTTATTGTTTTTATCATCTTTTATTTAAGTTCTTGATTTTGTTGTCTCTTTTTGTTTCGTCACTATTTGATCGTGCCAGTATTTTTTATTCTCATTATATTGTTCGTGCCCTATTTTATTTACCCATTTTTGTGCCCGTCTCATTATTATGTCGGATCCCTATATTTCCTTATTTTGATTTATTCACACCTATTATTACCAAACCCAATTAAAACCCATTAACTAATACTCCCACACCCATTAACTATAACCTACCCTGTTTACATTTACCCTAATACTCATTTACTAAAACTACCCAGACCGTTTACCCCATTTTTATCACACCCGTAACCCACTAAGCCTAAACCCTGTCTCCCTATGCTTCACTTACCATATTTCACCCTAACTCCACCCTAATACCCGTTATGCACCCCATACCCGAACCGTTACTGTGCAGCATCCCCTATTCCATAAACCCTAGCACACCCGTGTATATACCCATGCAGCCCTGTTTCTTCACCCCCCAAAACCGCCGTCATATCTCTCCCTCCAAGCCGACCCTGCACCAGCCTTCCTGTGCTCCCCCTCATCCGCCGCAACCTTCTCCTTGTTGCCCTGCCTTCTTCCTGTCATCGCGCACCTCTGAGTAGCAGCGACAGCACGAGGTGCTGTGCTTATCTGCCATGCCGCGCCTTCCCGTCTGCTGCGTGAGCAGCAACAGCTCTGTGCGGCATCGTGCCGCCGTCGTCTCCCCATCATCCTTCGCTCTCTCATTGTGGTCGTGTGTTGGTCTCACGGTGTTCGTGGATTGTGTGTGGGTTCGTGGATTCATGATTCGTTCGTGGTTTGTGGGTTCATAGTCGTTGGTTGAGTTCGTTTGCTCGGGAATCCGTTCCTGTTATTCTTGCTTTTGCTTCGTCGTTTTCATCGTCGGTTAAAGGCAAGTAACTTGCATTCTTTTCTTTGTATAATACAAGTACTAAATACCACCTGTACTGTAGTTGGGTTCTAGAGACAATTCGTGTGTGAATCCTCTGTTATATATTGTCTCTATTGTGTTGATTCGACCATAGTTGCCTCACGACATACATGACATGAAACAACTAGGGATGACCACTTTTTGGAAGTATATATGCATGTTATTTTGTGATATCGTGTGATTGATGTGTTATTCGTAGTATAACTTGTCGTGGACTTGCAAAATACCCTATAACATGTTGTTTGGACATCTAATACACCATATTTCTGGTTGGTTATGATTTGGACAAATTCCGTATGATCTATGTTAAGGGACAATTCTATAATTTTCTGTTACCTTGCTTTTGATCAGTATTTTAGACCCTATTAAGGTCAGTATATTAAAATATTTTGCGAACATGAACTGTAGAGAATTCTGTCTATTTTCCAACCCTTCTGACAAATCTCAGTTTCATTTTATGGATTGTGAGTTATGTTTATTATACTACAGAGGTGTAGAGAGATTTCTAGATTTTGTTATCTATGAATTCAGAAGAGTAATCTATTTTTATCACGATGTTAAAAGTACTATTTTGATTCAACATTTTGCACAGTACAACTAGACTTGATTGGGATTAACCCTGAATTTTTGAGGATTTATTTGATGAGTTTTACAAACCGTTTTATATTTCCAAACAATTACTGTACTAGCAGATTTTTCTTACTATTTAGTAAAGAACCTGATTTTTGACCTAATTCTACTTGCTGTTTGTAAAATATTTGTGAATATGAAAGTTATCCTACTGTGTCTATTTTATCACCCTTTTGACGGATTTGGATTTGGATTTATGGTTTGTGAGATATTGCTGTTTTCGTACTGCAGTGTTTATAATTTTAGATTTACAAAACTACTGCATCTTGATATTTTCTGATTTTTGTTGACTAAACTATTTATATTGAAAAATTATGAAACGTTATATTATGATGAAGCACATATAGGGGAATACTCCAAATTTTTTGTGGATTTAATTAATGAGCTTTCATGCTGTTTTCCTGACTTTGAATACAATTTTCTGATATCTGACTAAACGCGTTTTCTGGATTCAAACCTGTTTTGAGTTATAATGTTGTGAAATACTATGACTTATATATATTTTCTGGATTCGGCCGGGATTCTATTTTCCAGATTCTTTGACGGATTCATATTTGCATTTTTGTAGCAACGAAAATTCCAGATTTAGTGCAATACTGTCTTGCTGTCCTGAACTAGAATTTTCATTGTACTATTCTTTTATGTGTTATATTTAGTCTGTATATATTTTTCTGTCATCCTGAACCTGTTACATGTTTATACCATGTTATTCTCAGTCTGTTTTCTGTACATACATGTCTGTTTGATATTAATAACAAAATAACTAAGCCAGGGTTAAGGGAAAGATCTAGTAGTGGAAAATATAGAAATATGTACTAAGAAGAGGGCCCATGTTACCTGTTAAGTGTTCATGAATACATGATACACGACTCTATTTATCTGAACCCTGACTACATTACTTCCTTATAGGAAGGTGTACTCAGAAGAGAACCCATAGGTTCTATCTGTCTGTCTGATCTGCATCTGATATCTGTGTGTCTGATCCCTGAGTACATGGCCCTATGGACTCCACTATGAAATCTAAACGTAACTTGTTTGAATGTAGCAACCATGTGATAAAAATCTGGGGTGCATGAAGTGTTACCTAGATAGTAATCACACAAGACTTATAAGAATATGACATCTACTACCTGTTTATCTGTATCTGTTATCTGACATATGTTATCTGATTATCTGCTATCTGTCTCACTATCATCTGACACTATCATCTGTATATCTGTCTGCATACCCCTTGACACTTGACACATGTTATCTGCATCTGTTAGTATACCATGCTATCTGATTTATTTTCTTAATTCATGTTAGATATTATATTCTGTTGATATGCCTATACCATGCTATGTTTGTTCTGTTGTTATTTCATATTTGTTTATTTATTCCTGTACTTGTATCCTGCACTACAAGCAGCCCGTAACTTGCATTGACGGGATTTTTTTTCTTTTTTCCTTTCTCCTGCAATTTATTAATTGCAGAGCAGGGTGACCAGCTACCAGATGGAGTTGGTGATATGAGATATTAGTGCTGGAGTTTTTAGTATTATTATTTCTGTTGCTTATTTGAAAAATTGTATTTGATACTTGGATTTATCTTGTATTTGGGCAATGTGACCCAGGATAATTAACTTGTTTAGATCTGATTTATTTGAGATTATTATATTTTGGTTTTAAGTAAATTTCTATTGGTATATTTGATTCGATTATGCATATGTGGTTGATTTCTCTTGCTTCCGACTCTGATTATTTCTGAGAGATGTTGTAAAGATTCTGAACAGCTCATGGATAATGAAAATCATTCGTTGGGCTTAGTCACGTATCCGTATTCCGTATTCTCTTTTTGGGAAACAGGGGCGTGACACAACTACAACATCATCGTAGGAAAAATAAAATGTTAGAAAGAAAAAAGATCTAACTCAACTGCAAACTCTACGTCTTTCGGTCATGCTTTCGATGAGAATTGGTGCATGCATAAAATGAAGCAAAAAATTATGAGTGTCAAAAGAGAAAAAGGGAAACAAAAGGGGAGTTGTTCTGTGGATGCCCCAAGTAAAAAATCACCATTTAAGAGAGGTTGTGGTTTTTGTTTTTGAATGGGTGGATGGGGCAGCTAAAGTAGACGTTACTCCTTTATTTATAGTTTTCAGCGATGTGTTTGTGACATATATCGACAAGTTGGTAATGCATTGATTCCAAGAAATTTTATGTTTGTAGGTCTCATATATCAAGTGTGAGGAATGGATGTAAGACTCCTTTATTTATGGTATTCATATATGTGTTTGTGACCTATATAAACAAGTTTCTAATGCATTGGTTCCAGAAATTTTACGTGTGTAAGTCTCATATATCAAGTGTGTGGAATGGATGTAAGTAAAGACACTTAGGTATAATATGAAGCTTTCTTTCATGGGCCATGTTACCCCCAGATTTTGGGGTCAAAAGCACCACAACGATAGCAGATTCGTAGGTTCCAGTCTTTTCTGATCACTGGAACCGTTTTCCATCCCTTGGGCCAAAATCCTATGGACATCTCGCATTTTGCATCCTCATCTGCATTTTCATGTTAATGTTTGCATTTAGCTAGGAGCACCCCTCTCCATAATAATGATCCTTTCTGTATGATGGGATTTTGGTCAAAGCCTTTCCCACGGGGAGTCCCAATCAAGAAACCCACAATACCAATCGATTCAATGGACCAACTCGCCCCACATAACGCATTTCACCAATCTTTCTTGATCTGACCTTTAAAAGTTGATTGCTCTTGTTTTCGAAGTCCTCGTCCCAATGTGAAGCCAACAAAATAAGAACCACTCCGATCA
Source organism: Hemerocallis citrina (assembly GCA_017893485.1). Lineage (NCBI taxonomy): Eukaryota > Viridiplantae > Streptophyta > Magnoliopsida > Asparagales > Asphodelaceae > Hemerocallis > Hemerocallis citrina. The sequence continues at coordinate 212,538,351 of CM030361.1, read as the reverse complement.
GACTGTTAAAAGTCGAGATCACCATAGCCAAAACACTATATTTTCCATAAAAATTCCAACACCACAAAAAATGTTCTGATCAGACATGCCAAACACTCTGGATGTTTTAGACCGCCCGATCACATTATCTTGTGGGCCCAGAAGAACCTTTTTCCAAAATATGCTCAAAGCATGTCATATTACTTACCAAACTGGTCGTGTCGTTACCACGAATCCAAAGGTACTCTGAGATTCTCATTCTGATGATCCGGCTGTGAGTTATGCCCCACACAATGATTCAGTCAGAAAACATTGAAATTGAGTACAATGTTGCTCCTTTTTTTATATGTGAAGACAACTAAACCCACTTTTAGCCACGATAGACTACACAATTGTGCTAAAGCAGTCCGAAAAGTCCACTCGCCGCCTAACAAAAAATGCATTGACTTTCGCTTAGATCTGGCATTGGCGAACACCGCCTAGCGTCGGCCAATGCTGGTGAGCACTGACTGGTGCCGGCGAGCAACGACCAGGCTTTGAGCCAAGGCCAATACTATGTAGCTTTAGGCACCTTTCAGGCAGCTTCCTTTCTGGATTTGGACATTTTCTAATTCATTTTTAGCCACGTATTTGCCTCAAGATTTGCTCTGTCATCATACAAAAGTCCTCTGTAAATACCCTCTCACTCTACCATTTCAAGAGAGCCGAAAAAGATGAAAAATCTAGGGTTAGGATTAGGGTTTTTGAAGGCCAAAAACTAGGGTTTAGCCATTATAAATCTCACATTTCCATAATTTCTTTAGGTTTTAGGGCTCCTAAAATAAGGACTAGTTAGAACTCTTCTAATTAATAGGTGTTGTTCTGCCTTTTCTCTCATTTTAGATAGATTAGTCTCTTATTTGGCACCATATTTCTCTCCTTATATTTTCTTTTATTTTAGAGCAAGAAACTTTAGGAGGTAGAAGAGCCATATTCAAAGGATAATTTCTCAAACTATTTTCTTATTTTCTTTCCTTTATTTATTTTATCTATCATTTTAGCATTAAAAAATGTAGTTCATTTTCCATAAAAGATCTCACATTTCCTTCATTTTAGCTCTCTGCTTTGCATAATAAATTAGTCTCGTGTATTTTCTTAGTCTAGAATTGTTAGTGTAGATTAGGGTTAGTCTCTACTTGGTCTAGTTTCTATTCTATCATTTTTAGATTAGATTTAGTTTATTTCATTGCTCTCTTTGATTAATATTGTTCTCTATTTACTGGCTGTAAGTTCTTAGATTAAAGATTTCGCCTTTTTCGTTTTAGATTGCATATTTAGCATACTTACAGTTGCACTCACAAATTCTTCAGATGAAGATTGCATCTTTTGTATGCTTGCATGCTTAGTTTGCACTCTTAGCATAAAAAATTGATCTTTTTCACATTTGCATATTTTTTTAACACATCTTTATAAAAGTCCCATCTTTCTTACATTTGCATATTTCTCACATATTTTTACCATAAAAATCACATTTTTCCGTACTTGACTTATTTTCACATACTTTTTCACATACATCTTCACTTTAGCTTGTAAGTTGATGATTAGACTTCAAATGTGTTGCTTACCATAAAGCTAGCACCTTTAGTCTACTACTACATTTTTTACTATTTTTCTCGTGTTTTACATATATACTCATTTTCACTCCTTCGAGGGTAGGGACTAGCCACCCCGCGTCGGACCACCGACGTGGTAAGACTCCCAACCATTTGCACTTTATTTACATCTTTTCTAGGATAGATCACTTTTTATGGATTATGCGTCTTTCTTTCTTTATTTTGTAGGGACTACAGACACATCGTGAGGGATTGGTTGGAGCTCTAGCCGGATAGCATATTGGCGTTAGCTTGCGTAGCTTCCATGCACATTTAGTTCGAGGACAAGCGTACTTCATATCCCCATTAGGCACTCTTTTTCTACTTCGGTTGGGTAGCGATCACGATCATTCGACGTCGTTTCCGATGGTGTGGGTCGGTGTGACAATCTATCTTACATATTTCTTAACATTCGAGTCTAGGCATACAAGCACACAGAAGATCATTAGGTTCGTTCAACCTACGTCACTCCCCGTCGATAAAGATTTTTGGGAGCCCACAGGCCTGGCAATGCGATGAGACCTCGGAACTACCTAGCGTTCTCCAACCCAGCGATTGTATGTATTTCTCTACACAGCCCACCCTCCAGTCGGGCTCATTTCAAAGAAAAATTGTCTACCAAATAAAATCCTGGTTAGCTACCAGTTGTTTGTTACTGCTTTCCTTTACCACTTTGCACATATTCTTCATTGTAGACTTGCGTGATCACACTACGTAGGACAGATCTAGCAACACCAATTCAAGTGGGGAATTGGACTTAGTTGTTGAAGTATACAACTATAACCCTCTAATTCATCTGTACATATTTTCTGCATATTTCTTTTATTTGATCATCTATTTTTCTTTGGACTTATTAGCATGCACTATATTATCTAGTTAATTATTAGTTCATGTGAATGCCCATATTCTTTAGGCCATTCTAAACTATTATTTATTTACTAAATTATGTGAAAAACAGATTCTATTGCCGAACCCACTCTAAATTATTGAGTAAAACTAGTGCTTTAATCTCAACCCTTAAATCCCAAAAACCTAACCCAAGATGAACCTAGCCCTTCACTAACCCACTCCACTCCCTTAACTACCCATCAAACCCATTCAACTCCCCACTAATCAAAACACCTACATCTTCGCTGCCTTAATAATCCCCTAGTCACCACCATTCAAACCCAACAGTCCACTGCCATCTTCAATTCCCAAACTCATCTTCAACCTAATCACCGTCCATCTCAATTCCCGAACTCATCTTCAACCCAAACTGCACCTCATTTCAAACCCACTGTCTCAATTTCCTAATCACCTCCTTCATCCCGCCCTCCTTCCACTCCATTCCCGAAGCCCTCAAACACCACCACCATCATCTTGCACTCCTTCCACCACATCCCTGAACACCTCAAACACCACCACCATCAGCTTCCAACTCCATCACCCTCAACCGAACACCATTGCCACCTTCATCTTGCACACCACCACCATCAGCCTCATCATCTCCACCCAAACTTCTGTCCATCCCGCACTCCACCAAAACTGAACACCAACTCCACTCAAACCCAAACTCCTCTCCACCTGAACATCCCCTCCATCACCAACTCAATTCACCCTAAACTCCACTCAGCCCCGAACCCGACACCCTTGCCATTATCATTGTTGTTGTCCTCTCTTGTCGAAAGTGGAGCACGAGACCAAGCACGAATCGGAGCACAAGTGATTCACCTGAGCCACGGAGTTTCTATGCACATGAAAGGTTTTGTTGGGATGAGGCAAGCGTCATTTTTCTTAAATCATAGCAAGTTGTTCTTGGTCGATAAGCACAGCGCCTAGTATCCATCATTTACGGCTAGGAGAAACTATCATATTTTCGAATTCTATCTCTTTTCATCCCATGTTAATCTATTCAAACCTTTAACCGAGTGGCATATTCATGTGCGGAACCATTCCTTATTTATTTCTCTCCTAAATCAAATTCGTAGAAAAATCACTTCATCATTTCCATGATTATCATATTGTGTACACTAGTTTATAATCACGACTCTAGATGAATATCATATCATAAAATTTATTTTAGAATGCATTGATCTGCATTGTTATAATTATTGTATGTTAGAACTTTACAAATTCATGTTTGTGAATAAAGATTTTCCTAGATAAATTTCTTGTACTTCAGATTTTCTACCTTGTAGCTGACTGATTTTGTAATGAGGTCAGACCGAGCTTTATATGGCCAACATAGACTTATATATATGCATATTGTAGCTTTTCGAGTGTAGAATCCAAAAAAAATTATGGTTTCACAAATAGAGTTGTAGTTTGTGAGATATTGAGAATTTAATGAAAGTGCGTCTAAATTTCAGATTGCTATTTAAAAGTTTTGTCCTGGTAAATTTCATGAAACGATAAACTCTTGGCAGAATTTTGACCTGAGAAAAATCTGAGTGTTACTTGACATCATTAGAGGTCAATTTATTATGTTTGTAAGAATTGATAATGGTATTGCAATGAATTGGTAAGCGTTAGAATATAACCCTATGCTGCTTGTGCACTGGACCTGTATGGAATAGATTGGCAGGCACACTATTTGACTTAGAATTGATCGAGTAAGTACGCTTGGATTCGGAGTGCTTCTACTTTCTAGAACATCTGACGGAATTAGTTTTGCATTTCCTAGCAACGGGAAAGTAAGTTTAGTGTAGGCGTATACTGATGTCCATATTTGTTGTTGGTGTCCCTTGACTATATATTACTATTCTTGTGTTAATGACTTATACCGCCATAATAGGTTGATAGATCTCCTCTATATCATGTATTTCTATTCATCTCCTAATATTCTCTTGATTACCGCTCTTAATGCTATTGTTCCCACCACCGATTGTACCCACTGCATGTTCATGATTAACAGTAATAAAATAATGACAAGTCGAGGTTATAAATGTACGACTTAGCAGTGAACAATATAAGAGAGTGTACTCGGAAGGGGGTCGTATTTTCTGTATTACTAATTACTTATTACTGATTACTGATTACTAATTACTGGAAGACCCGAGTACATGATCTTGTAAACTTCACTATTCAAGTCTAAATGTTCAATTAATTGTTATGCACGCACCCGAACCTGTGGTATGAGACACATGATTAAGTGCATTAGACAGATTAATAAAAAAATAATAGACTGAGGTTACAGGATTGACATTGATTATTGACACTAATACTGATTACCAATTATTGATACAAATACCGACTATTGATTACTGATCATTGCATTACCGATTACCGATCATTGATACAGATACCGACTATTGGTTACTGATCACTGCATCATCAATTACAGATCGATTATACTTATAGTCATGATTTCTTTTTCTTATAGTTACCATGTAGGCATTTGCATTGTGCTTGATCATACCATTGCAATATTTAGAATGCTATCCCTTGCCTTTTTTCATGTTATATTTTACTATTTTTCTATCGTATTGCTTGATGGTACTTGCTGTCTAAAGCTTACTCTAATGGACATTCCACGACCTCAAATGATGTTTATGCAGCAGATGATGAGATACCTAAGGGACTTGATAAATAGACATTCTAGACGACAATGATGGAGTTACTATTGTTATCTTTTCCAGTCACTACATTATCTAGCTAGTCGCAGCGAATCGTTTATTGCATTGCATTTCTTTCAGTTTATTATGTTCTCGAGCATTTTGATCTGAGGTTTATGTATATCAGCTGATGGTTATTTATGTAGAGTTATTTCTATTCCTGTTCATGTGATCATTATTATTGCTTGCATGGATATGCTTTATTGTTGAACTTATGACTGTACATCTTATGAATGATGTAAGTTGGAATGCGTGTGTCATTTGTTGGGCCTTAGTTGCGTGCCCGTGATTCTGTATATTGGGAAGCTGGGTGTGACAACAATCGATTGCAACGGACCTATCTGGCCTCCCACGATACCATCTGACCACTGCCAACGGTGGGGTTGTACCTTGTCACAAAGTAGTTTAGATTATGTAAACACAGAACAAAGGGAAAGCCTGCCTAAGCCTTGTCGACCCATTTACTGCTTTAGCGTTCTTATGTGTGATTGTGCACCATAGGGGAACCCATATATTACTATTACGCCAGTGATACTACATGTGATAATTTCTCGTGTTAGCAATCAGAAGCATATACCCACAATCGGTGGATTGAAACACATCCAAACATGAGATTGAAGCATATGAACAAGTGTACAAATCAAAAACAGAACCATATTTAGGGTACTATGAGGACATGACTGGTTTGGACAAACACATGATAACTGCAAATGAACAGCCCGATTGAGAGGACGATGAAGAACATAAACCTAGCCATGAACCATTCACATACAGAACACCATCAAGGCATCCTAATGAGACATCGAGACAGAATCCACATTCATCGCATAAAAACAAAGGGGGTCCGCACATAATGACCGATGACGACATATACATGTCTTTTTCTGAACTCTCAGAAGACCTTCGCACACATACGAGATCAGCTATCAAAATTTGAGCATAGAACCTAGCAGGGAAAATGTAGCCATACCGAGACATTCCATCGACATCCAAAGTTGCAAAGAATCTAGATTATTATCTGAAATAGATTGAGGTCCCATAGCCATGTCATTCTGTGTTAGTGCCAGGCATTGTGACTCAGGAGGACATGCTCAACTCATTCAAGAACACTTAATAGGCTAAGTCGACTCATTCAAGAACACTTAGTAGGGCTAAGTCTATCACAAGAAGACATTCCATTCCTTCTGTCATATCCCAGTTTGCGAAATCCTGGAGGTGTTGAAACCTCCTAAGATCAAATTGCATGAGGGGGATATGCCTGCCGACAAGTGGATATCAGTTTTCTGTGACAGTTTCTAGCCACATTTCCACAGTACTAGCTATATACTCCTTATGTTCAACCGTGTAATGGAAGGTCTAGCACACAAATGGTTTGATAGTTTGAGGCAAGAAGAGTTGACTGATGTCAGCACTTGGATTGAAGCTTTTCGGCGTGCTTCAGTGATCATACCGAGAGGGCCCCGCTGATTGTTGACCTCACCAATGAGCATATTAGACCTTCCAAAGACTTTAAGAAGTATGTCATTAGATGGAGTGCCTTGTACTCTAGAGCTGAACTTCTCCTACCAGAAAAGCAATGTATCGAAATGATAATCAATAATGCAGAGTCTGGTCTCAAAACCCTCTTACTTCTTTCCAAACCTGCCAATTTTGCAATACTTGATTATATTGTTCTTAAGGAGAATGCTCACATGGTGGGCCTCTTCGAGGAAAGTCACTCCCAATCCAAAGACAAATCCAAGGTTTTCAAGGGGGTGACCGTTAAAGGAACCACATCCAAAGGTTAGGTAAATGCAGTTGAGCAATAAGACACCCAGCAGGGGCAAGCGCATAGTAGTTATAATAATGTTCTTCGATGTATAGAGAATGTCCATACCATGACAGAACGACAAAGTATCCCTAGCTACCAGTTTGACTAGCTCAATGTATATAAGATTCTTAAGGAAAATTCCAGATCCAGCTACCACCTCATAGGGAAACCCCAATGGGCTGAGAGAGGAACAAATATTGCCATGATTTGAAAGCTTGCTACACCATGAAGGGTCTTATCTATGACCTTCACGAAAAAGGAATGTTCGACTGGGACACAATCAGAACACTAGCTGCTCAGAGAAAAAGCCACCTATGGGCGTGCTCCAGAATCCATTGCCAAATCATCAACCTCAGGGTTAACAACAGGAGTATCCTAGTAACGCCACTATTTCTATTTACACAGAAGAAACCAAAGTGAAGTGGATGACACCCAAAGATCAGTGGGAATATAAGGGCCTCGGAGTAGAAGAAGGCTCTTGGCAACTCTAACCCCGATTTGTGGAAGGGTGCATGTTACAAAGATGTCACAGCCTCCAGTTACTAGCATTGGTATAAATACCCAAAACCAGATCCGAAGCGGACCTGATCCGAACCCGGCATTGGACCGGAACCGACCAGGCCTATCCGGGTCCGGGTCTGGGTCCTAAAATGGGACCCGTTGTACTTTCGGGTCTGGGTTCGGGTCCGCTCAAAAGAAGCCCGATCCGGACCGGGACCCGGACCCGGACCCGTTAAAAAAAACCCAAAAATCAATATAAAAATAAATATTATATCCTCATTCCTCCCTTCCTTCCACCTCAATTCTAAATCTTCATCTTCCAAACTCAAAACTCATGCATTTTCTTCTCCCATTTAGTCTAAATCATTCACTCGCCGCCTCTGCTCGCCGCTTACACTCCCGCTCTTACCCGATTGGGTAGAAATATTTTAATAGGACTCGGACCAAGAACCGGTCCCGGTCCTCACGGGTCCGGGTCCGAGTCCGAGCCCCATTTTTGGACTCGTAGGGGACCAGGTCCAGGTCCGGGTAGTGAAGGACCCGATCCGACCCGACCCGATACCAATGCTACCAGTTACACTTCTCTGACCACCACAGCTAGTTCAGCTTATCAGAAATCCACCTCCTAAACCTCAACATCTGACAGAAATAGTGCGGTTGATCCGACATCCTTAACCCTGGCAACCAACGGAGTCAGCACAGCAAGCCTATTATCAGCATCCATTTAAACCAGGCCTGTAATACCCTAGGATTAGTGGGCTTAGCATTATTAATAAAATGGGCTTGTTGGAATTAATTAGTGGGCTTAGTATGATGAATGCATGAGTGTATTGCGTGACTCACAAATTAGTATGCATGGGTTTGCATGGAGGTGATAGTGACATGTTAATATAAAGTCCCATACTGGATGAGAAGTTTGTGAAATATAGGTATATATTAGAACCTAACAAGCTATAGCACTTTTGGTGAGGTTGTGTCCTGTAGTGGAGCTGTGGTTAGGTTCTTTAGGCATGAAGGGCGCATAGATGTGAGTAGGCATGAAGCAGCTGATCGAACCCGAGACGTTTCAAATGGGTATCAGAGCTGACTTTCGACCCCGATGGTGAAGTCACGATGGGTGTATATACTGATGAGGCCAAGGATAGTACACTGGTTGAAGGCTATGGGCAGTACACATGTAGGATCAGGGTAGTGGTATCCATGTACATCACATCGGCTACAAAGAAGGTCCTGGATTGAGTATGGGTCCGAACATAGTAGGAACGCTAAGTCTATATGGAGGGTTGATTGTAATACCTTAGGATTAGTGTTCTTAGCATTATTAATAAAATTGGCTTGTTGGAATTAATTAGTGGGCTTAGTATGTATGAATGCATGATTGTATTGCGTGACTCACAAATGTGTACACACAGGTTTGCATGAAGGTGATAGTGACATGTTAATATAAAGTCCCATATCGGATGGAAGTTAGTGAAATATATGTATATATTAGATTGCCAATTATCCTTAAGTACCTAACAAGCTATAGAACTTTTGGTGATATTGTGCCCTGTGGTGGGGCTGTGGTTAGGTTCTTTAGGCATGTAAGGAGCGTATTCACTCATAGGCACGAAGCAGCTGATCCGACCCAGGGTGTTACAAGGCCAGCTCTTGAGACCTCCACCTATGCCTATATGACCAAGGGAGTCATTCAAATATCTTATCAGCTTCCATTTAAGCCAGTTAGCTCTTGAGGCCTCCTCCTCTACCCATGCAAGCAACGGAGCCTGCCAAGCCTTCAACTCAACAATTCTATTATCAACCTCCATTCCAGCCAGGTCAGCTTCTGAGGCCTCCTCCACAGTTGGTTACTGCCATTCCTCAGTACTCTGATAGCTCTTCGTTGCCATCCAAGGGTCCTCACCTCATCAGAAGTCTTGTGGTCCCGGTCTAATGCTAGGTTCCATATCCGAGCTACAGTAATAGCGTGAGCGCAAGAAGATTACTAGAGTCAGTGTTCTGTAGAAGTCTCTGACACCCGATGCAGTTGTTCCCCCTCCTCTACAATTCGAGCCCGAAAAGACCGCTATGGTCGTGGTTCCCTAGGAAATTCCAGAACTCATCGTAGTCATTCCTCCTCTGCCTTAGCATGACTGTAGAGAGAACATCGTAGTGGAGGTCCTTCTAACTTCTAGTCTCACTATAGTTATTCCCACTTGCTCTCTAGCCAGTAATCCAAGAGACACCTTCCGTAGTGTTGTCAGAAAGGGTCCTTCCGTCGAGACCAGTTATCAAAGAAATAGCTTCAGTAGCTCGGCAAGTACAGATTCTTCCTCCAGCACTAGTCATTGGATACACAACTTTAGTGTCACAGTCGAAAATTTTGCCGTACTTCCCCACTTTTTGAAAATATTTGGCGCCTTGCCCCACTTCCGAAAACAATTAGCGATATGCCCTTGTTTAGGACACGTCATCAAGAAACATTATTAGAAAAAATGGCATAGATTATTTTGATGCTGTTCTTCCCAATAACGGCATATGTTTGAGAAAAAAGTTTCATGCCGTTATTCCAAATAACGGCATCTGTTGCTTTTAGTCCTAAGAGGAAACAGTCTCAATTTTGAGCTGAGAGAAAAGTGTTAAAGTAAATTAATGTATGCCATTCTCTAAGAGAACGACAATGATTATACTGATGCCGTTATTCAAAATAACGGCATCAGTTATTTTTCGTTTTGCATAGTTACCTATATTCAGAAACCCTTCTCCTTCCCCCTTTGTCTTACGATTTTTTCAATCTTTCTCTTCACTCCCGTAACCCTAGTTCCCTAAATCAAAAATTCCTAAAACCCCAACTATTGGAGTGATTTGTAAATTGCCAAACAACAATTAAACAAAGACTTTAGTTTTGATTCTCTCATTTATTTCGAAATCATCCGCAATCCGAATTTGTGGTAAGTTCTCAAAATCCCTAATTTTTTTTACAATGTTGATATTGATGTATGAGAGCTGTATACATTGGTAGTATAGTACAAATGCTGTGGATTTGTTTTATATAAGTAGTAATTGTGGAAATCTACTTATGGATTGTTGTTGATCTAGAGTTTGTGAAATGTTGAATTGTTGATCTAGGGTTTGTGAAATTGTTGTTACTTAGTAAGAGCTATATTGGTAGTATAGTAAAATCGATGTAGATTAGATCCACATAACTAATAGATATGTGAAGTGATTTTCATAGGAGATTGAGATGTGGATGACCTATATTGCTATCTATGCGAACTTAGATTCATCTATTTGTAGTGTGTGGAGATGTTCTGGTGGTGATTGTTTGTTAATGTTTAGTAATATTTTTTTACAAATCTTAATATCTCTACTCTCGTAATGTTTATTAATATTGTAGTTGACACGTTATATTTAATGTTGACAGGCAAATAGATCTTATACAACCATCTTCTTCCCATAATGTGGGTGCTTCATCTGGTACTTCGCATGGACCACGGGGACATCCGGGTCCTGTAGATCCTACCGTGCTTTATCTGCAAGAAAATCATAGGTCGCAGGCGGTTTGGAAAGGAGATGTCGAAAAAATGAGTTTCCGAATGCACACCATCATGGCGACGCACCCTTGTATTCAAAATTATTTGGTAAGTAGCGGATTTTATGGAATGTCGAAGTTGGAGAAAGTAAAATATGACCGCGCACTACTTACTGCTCTTGTGGAGCGATGGAGGTCGGAGACACACACGTTTCACTTACCAGTTGGGAAGATGACGGTCACCCTATAAGATATAGCCGTCATATCGGGTCTTCCAATCGATGGGGTGGCCATCACCGGCAACTTGATGTTCAATAAAGTGGTATTGGTAAGAGATTATCTTGGGCACGAGGTGGATGAAGATGATATGGGTGTTTCCGTTGGGGAATCAGTCCGACGTTCTTGGCTGTATACGGAATTCAATAATCAACGACCAGACGTACCGACGGACTACCAACTCCAATGTTATACACATGCTTATCTTTTGTCGATGATTGGAGGTATTTTATTTCCTAATTCTTCTGGTGATGTAGTGCACCTGATGTACCTTCCATTGATCGCCGACCTACAAAGAGCCGGCCGATATAGTTGGAGAAGTGCGGCTCTGGCCTCCCTCTACCATGCCCTGTGCAATTATTCGATGGGGTCGATCCAAATGATCGAGCCGATGTCGATATTGCAAATATGGTGTTGGGAATGAATACATCTCGGTCGGCCCCGGGTAACGGTACTTTCAAATAAATGGAGTGTGCAACACGAAAATCCAGTATTGAGAGCTTCTCTTGGTGCGTACTGGATGGGTAAGCTCACGTGGAGAGATAACCCATGCGGTGTGCTCACATACTACAGGGATTGTGCCGTACGACGGATCATTGCAAACCGAGTACATGGCATGGTACCGTCGTATCACACGGTTGTATATAGTGCCAAGAATGGATCTCCCCGCGGGCATCCAACAACCGATATCCGCGTACCAAGTGGAACCACCACCTGCGCATTCCATATCGCAACCCATGTATCAACCAAAAGCTTCCTCCTATCGTTTAATGATAAAGTATTGTTAGTGTTAATAAATTTTATTCACATCATTTTGCATATGTTTGTTTAACAAAAGTTTGGTTTACTACTAATAATTTTTATGATTTCTATAGATTGACAACACATGGGACATTGCGAGAAAATATGCCAATGTCTTGAAGAGCAACGCTTCGAAGGCATGCAAAGAATTGGTGACAGAATGTAACCCCTGTTTTCATTAATACGTATTTTCAAAATATTTCTCCGTATTTAAATTCTCAGTATCTTATAAATATTTTTCTCTCATTGATATTACTATTTGAACTATTTTTATAAACCAAATTGTTTAATTCTTTATTCTAAGCCCAAGTTTGCATTTTGATTTCATTAACTATTAATGTGAGCCCAAGTTGTATTTTGATTTTGTTATGTATTATTTTGAAGCCCAAAATTGTATTCGGTTTTGTTAAACTAACCCAAAGCCCAAATTTGTGTTTTGATCTTATTTATTTATTTAATTAATCTAAGCCCAAATTGATTAGCCCAATACTTTAATTACTCATTTAGATATTTGAGCCCGTTATTAAAGCCCAAACCCAATACTCCTATGATATAGATTAATCATACATCTAGCCTTATACAATTTCTTCCTATTTTCTCCATTCTTGAAACCCGTTCTCCAACTTCCCCCACTTTGTGTGCACAGTCACCCCACTATCTCTAACCACCCTTATTAAATATTATATTTATTATTTTATTATTCTTTAACAAACCCCCACTCTCCACTCTTCCCCGTTAATGTTATAACCTCTCCATCTCTCTCTCTCTGTTCTCCAACAAAACAGAAGAAACCCAAAACAAAACGAACCAAACAAAACAACCCATCTCCCTTCTCCATTCCGCCATTCTCGTCGACACGCCAGCACCGTCGCCCCCATCGCTCCGCCTCCCTCTCGCAACAACCGCATCGTCTTCAACATCCCACTCCTTCGTCCGCCATTGCTGACCACTTCGACGCTCCACCCTTCCCCCAGTCGCGAGCGTTTCCCGTTGCTCATCGCCGTTCGCTCGCCATTGCCGAAGCCAGGACTCCATCGTCTTCAACCTCGAGCGTCGTTCGAAACCCCCATCGCCGTGAGCCACTCCTCCTCTGTTCTTCGAGTTGAACAGAGCACGCCGTCGCTCCTCGACCAGCCGCTTCGCCGCCGCAGTCACTTCCCGACGTGGTGTCGCCGTTGCAGCACAGTCGTGCATCGCCTTCGTCCCTATATCTCTCTCTCTCCCTCCGTTTCGAAGCAGCGACGAAGAAGAAGAACGAAGAAGAAGAAGACATTCGATTTGGCAGGATTTAATTTGGACCGTTCGATCGCTTCAAGATCCGTGCTCTCTTGATCCGTGTTCGCTGTTCGGCCGCAACGGATCCATCTTCTCTGTCCCCTGTTCTGGATTGGATCTGGTGTGAAGGAGGGATTCCATTGGACGCCGATCGCTGTTCTGTGTTCTACCCGCGCCAAATCCAGCTGCTGTGTTCGCTGTTTGTAGCTGATCCAGTGTGGGGAAATCAACTCTTGTTGCTTGCTTTTGGAGTTCTTCGTACGTACCTTGCACGTGCCTCTTGGGATTGTTCCCCGGGATACTGATCCCGTTATTCTTAAATTATTCGGATCAACTACTACAAAAAGGCAAGTCCACTTGAACTCTCTTACTTATTCTAGTTCAAGCTTATTGATCTCCTGCAAGTAGTTCCATTTTAATTATCTTAAATTGCCTTGTGTCCCTTCCCGTTGGGAGTATTGAGGGTTTACACGAGCTAACCCGACATACTCTTGACCTCCTATAATTGTCCATTGACTCAAACCTAAGCCATATAGATATCATCGAAATGAATAAAATGAATAGAATTGTGTACAAAGGAAATGAATGGTAATTGTATACATTGATTGAACGAGACAATCGTGATTGGATTAATGACTTCATAAAGTGGATTGTACACAGAAAATGACATTCTAATCGTTATATGACATTGTAATGGGTTCCATAATTTGTAGTAGCACATTAATTGGCATTTTAATGAACGTATGTGTGATGGCTTTTTATAAGTTACTGCTGCATTGTCTGCATTGTACTGAGATTTCGACCCAGTTATAATTGGAATCGGTTTAAATAATAAAAAGAGAATTGTTGTTTTAAATTTATTACTTCATGTTTATTATTTAGCAATGCATCATGTTGCTGCATTCGTATCGTTCCCTTGACATTCTTATAACCACTTGCATGGACATGAATGATTTAATAATAAAATACTAAACAAGCCGGGGTTTATAAGGGTTGACCTAGTAGTGGAAAATCTCAGAAAATGTACTCGAGGGCCTATATTGAAATGGTATTGAAATGGAAGGAGAAGTAATGATTGTGAATGAATGAATGAAAATGGTAAATGATTGTTATTGAAACAGAGTACACGCTCTGTAGACCCCACCACTATATCCCAAACGTACACTGTTTTGCGTGCACCGAACCTGTGGTACGGCACACATGGGACACAGAAGTACGTGCACTAGATAGGAGAAATGACACTCTATTGAACATAAATTGACATATATGTATATTTTATTAAGACCATTGTTATTACTGCCATTATTGTCATCGTATATTTGATCTTGATTCATATTCCGTCAAGTAACCTGTTCCTTTACTCTCTGCTTTCACTACTTGCTGTCCGTACTTGCTCTAAGGACAATTTATTATTTCTCTTTAGATAATCAAGTACTTGTGCACAAAGAGAATTTCTAGGAGACATTGATAAGCAGATCTTCTACAATTGGAGCAGAAGTCTATCGAGTTATTTTGGTAAGCCTTTATATCCCAGAATTGGTTATTGAACTTCATTCTAGTTTATGTGATCATGTTTCCTGCGTGGTTGTGATTAAATTTTCTTATATTGTTGATTAAGACTGGTACAACTTATGGATGATATGAGTTGGTATACTTATATCATTCGCTGGGCCTCAGTTACGTGCCTGTGTTTCCGTATTTTGGGAAGTGGGGCGTGACACAGAACTCCTACTTCCATGTCGTACTTCTCTTGAAGAGGTTGGTGACGGTTCGTGCTTCGATGCCCTTCCACGCTCAACCGAAGTACCAACTCAAACGGCCCGACCAAACGTAAGCCGAGCACCATCTCCACCCCAACAAATAGTTGAAGCAGAACCCACCGCCCCACCTCGAATTCAACCACAAACTCCTTCACATCCTCCAAGAAGGGGTAAGAGTGTTTGTTTTCCTCCTACACAAACTGAATTGGCAAATCCTGAGATTGAAATGGTTGGAGGTGATCAAGAAGGAGATGTTGGTCCAAGTGCTCCTGCAACTCAAGAGATTGGGGATCGTAGGAGGAAATTCCCGGTTCGAAAGAGGAGAACGCCATAACAATATACGCCTAGTTAGTTTTTTTCCAATAGTGAACTTTATGCATAGATTGTTGTACTTTTAATGGAGTTTTAATGTAATTCTAGAAAAATGTTGATGACTACTAGTTAGATATTTTGTAAATGTATGTTTTTGAAAAGTTCGAATTAACTTGATGACTGTTTGGGTTGTATGAATTCTGTGCTTCAATTTGAATTGTATGAGAAAATTGAAAATCAAGTCTGTGGAGATTTTGATGTGTTGAAGTGAATTAAAGTAACTTTTTTTGAAGCTTTTAAAGTTTATGGAAATAATTGATTGATTGATGAGTTCATGAGTTCATGAGTTTATGAGTTCATGAATTGGAAAAACTTGAAGCGAAGTGATGAATTGATGTGTTGAAATGTAGGGAAAATGTTGACGAAATGTGGTCTGTGCATGTATTGAAGAGGAGTATGAGGCATGTGCATGTCTGTGCATGTTTTAATTGAAAAACATGAATAACTGATGCCGTTATTGCAAATAACGGCATCTAAATCCTGTAACGCTCTTGAAGATAACGGCATCAATTAAAAGGCAAAATTCGAAAAATTAGGATATCTGCCAAACTTTCTGTCTTCACAGTCGTTCTCCAAAATAACGGCATCCTTAACTGATGCCATTATCTTGAATAACGGCATCTCCAAAGAATGCCGTTATCTTGAATCACGACATCTCCTAAGAATTCTCCTAAGTATGCCGTTATTTTGAATCACGGCATCTCCTAAGACTGCCGTTATCTTGAATCACGGCATCTCTTATGTATCAAAAATCAGAATTTTTAGGACTTCTGCTATTCTTTCTGTCTTCACAGTCATTCTTCTGAGTAACGGCATCTTCTGAATATGCCGTTATTCAGAAGAACGACATCTGTTATTTGAATAGTAGTGCATGTTTTTTGTAGATAAGTTACTAAAATCAAATTTACTCAAATTCAACAACCATTCATTCCACAAATCTCCTGCTTAACTATTTAAACTTAAATTACTCAGGATAAAACAAAAGATCTCTAATTCAGACTAACTTAACGATAGATTTAACAACATGTTTACAATAACCGAATACAAGTTCAAGTGCCGGTAGATTGTGAAGTCCCCACACTTTGTACATTCTTACAACTCCGTCTATTGTGTCCACTCACTCCGCATTTCGAACAAACTTTCCCACTACTCTCACCTTCTCGAGCATCCATATCATTGCGGATGCGAGTACTCCTTGGTCGCCCTTTTACCCGACGAAGACTTGAATCGGCTATGAGCACCGGTCCACTTTGTCTCGGCCAATAAGATTCTTCTGGTATAGGATTGAAAATTGGTGCCCACGTTTTTGCTAACGAACCGGTAAAGTAAAAGGCATCAATGTATGGTTGTATCAAGTGCACGGGAAGCACATGCCGCTAACACATGAGAGCATGGAATGTGATGTAGTTGAATTTGCCACAAGTACAAGTTCGGCTCTCGAGGTCTACCGTGTGCCAATGTCCACCCTTTTGATATCCACTATCCATTCTAATGCCCGTTTTCACCCCAAAAACACCTGACCAATTATTAAACATTATTGTCTCATGTAAATTGGATTTTTCACGGCGTACATCAATAAGATCCTGAATCCATGGTGCCCATAATTTACCTTCACTGATAAGTGTCTGCGCGGCTTCACAGTGATCAGTGAAATACATGTTTAGACGAAAAAATATCTGTTCTACAATTGCGGTGACAGGCAAGCTACGAACACCTTTTAGAACCGAGTTGAAAACTTCCGATAGATTTGTTGTCATTATACCATATCTACGCCCACCATCGGCAGTAAGTGCCCACTTCTCAATCGCTTTCTCCTTCAACCAGTTAGCCTCATCAGCATTGCTCGCTTCAAGTTGTGCCATCTTTTTCTCAAACTTCTTCCACTGATTTTGACATGCGATCACCTTCAACTTACTCATCAAAAATTTGCAACCAATTTTTTTATGAAAATTGCTAGCAAAATGTCGTATACAGAACCGATGATATGCAAATGGTTCCTTCCATGTATCGAACTCATTTTGCATTGCTGATAAAATACCGGCTTGCCGATCAGAAATGACACACAGACCTGCACGATCTGTGACGAAGCACCGAATACAGTTCATGAACCATGTCTACGTCTCTATGCTTTTACCGTCAACTAGTGCAAACGTAAATGGAAACAACCTACCGTTTGCGTCTGGTGAAACAGCATTCAACAAACAGCCTTTATATTTCCCGTACAAATGAGTGCCGTCTACATTTATAACTGGTCTACATGTCTTAAATCTTTCGATGGAATGACCGAATGCCCAAAAAACACCCTTAAAAGTTTCTATGCCCGGACCGGACGCAATCTTCGCCCAATGTACAGCCGTACTCGAATTTGAAACTTGAATTGCATTGAGTAGATAAGGTAATTTAGTTTAAGCTTTTTCAAAAGAACCATATAGTCGCTCAATTGCTTTATGTTTAGCCTTTCAAGCTTTCCAGTATGAAATTGTGTACTGGAACCTACCTTTCACTATTCCAATTATGGCTCTTGGTGTTATTGCGAGTTGTTCCTTCACAACATTCAATATGACCGTCGATACAACTGTGGAATCAATTTTGCTGTGATCCTGAGTCAATGTAGGATTCACACATGTGTGTACACCTTCAAGCTTTTTTACTACGAAATAATTACGATCTTTTGGCACAATTGCACGCAACCGCCATGGACAACCAGCTACATTTTGAAGTGACGGATTTTCTGCAATGTCCTTGGCTGAATGGTTGATGGGTGCGTATTTACATTTCACATGGTATAGACCACGATCTGATTTTACCGTCACGAATTATCTGTGGTTCTTCACGGCGTACATCTTCACTTGATGTTGTAGAGCATCTTTGGTTGGAAATCTTTGACCTATGAAGAGTTCATCCAAGTTGGAGGAACCAGCGGAAGACTGTCCATGTTCATGTATCGTGGCACGAGACATCCATTCGTTGGATTGAGATCCATGCATAGCTGCACTTGTGTCCTGATTTGGCAACACGCGGGCATTGTTAACCGGCACATCAACATTGACATCAACAACTGGAGCTTCAACGACAACCTCCTCCTTATCCTCTTCGAGACTATGTTCCTCATCTTCTTCCTCTTCGACCAAATCGTTATTTACAACGGCGTTGTCAAAGTCTTCCATTGCCATGCCGGCTACCAAAATATTTTGTGACAATATCGGCGGATGTATCTACTCATATTCGGAGGAAACAGGTTCCGTTGGAGGTGTGCTATTATCTTCTTCTGTATTTGAAATTCTAGCATGTGACTCAGCAGATGGTTTCAATGTCCGTGCGGGCCTTGAACTTTCAATAACAACCCGTCTAGTATTTGGAAGTCTCGTTTGGTCGATATATAACTCAACTGCATTCCAACTATAATTTGGATCAAATATCCTACACATCATGGACCTCAGAGAATTGTCATTGTCTATGAGTACCAACATGAAATATGACACATCCCCTTTACCGGCAGCATAACGGACTCTGATTTTCACACTCATTTCACTTCTATCCCAATTGGTGACTTCATATATCTTATCTATTAATTCTGAGTATATAAAGTTGCGGGAAGCCCAAATAATTACCGGTTCAACATCACTATAAGAATATCCAATCTTGGGATCTTTAATTACTTCACCCCCTATAACTAAATAGGGATATCAAATTCTATACCTAACTATAAAAATTCAAATATGTTCAAGTCATTCACTACTCATAATAAGCATAACATGGGAATACATATCAAACATACGGTTAAGATAATAATATCTTCAAATTAGACCATACCGCCGCTAGCTTGAAAAATCGTTGTGGATGAAGAATGAAATGAGAGTGGGAGTAAGGAGGTAGGATATCTGAAATTTTAGAGCACTCCAATGGTTGGAATTTTTGATTTAGGGATCTAGGGTTTGTGGGTTACGGGTGTGAAGAGAGAGAGAGAAAGAAAAACGAATGACAAGGAGTAGGAGAAAGGTTTGGGGGAATATGAGTATAGGTAACTGTGCAAACAGAAAATAACTGATGCCGTTATTCAAAATAACGGTATCAGTATAATCGTTGCCGTTCTCTCAGAGAACGGCATAGGTTATTTTACTTTTACAATTCTCTCTCAGCTCACAATTGAGACTGTTAGATCTTTAGACAAAAAATAACAGATGTCGTGATTTGGAATAACAGCATGAAACTTTTTTCTCAAACAGATGCCGTTATTAGGAAGAACGGCATCGAAATAACCTATGCCATTTTTCTCAATAACGTTTCTTGCTGACGTATCCTAAACAGGAGCAAATCGCTAATTGTTTTTTGAAGTGGGGCAAAGCGCCAAATATTTTCAAAAAGTGAGTCAGTACGGCAAAATTTTCGTCACAGGCAGGAAATTTTTTTCCACCATGGGAACATCCCATTGAAATTGAGGAAGCCCATGTGCTTCCAGAGAACGACAAGGGAAAGGAAAAGGAGTACATCTATGACTTCGATGAACATTTTAAGAGGTCTCCTACCAAGATCTCCATTACTTGCTCCCCACTCCATCAGAAGGTGATCTTAGATATACTCAATCGTTCTTTCGTAAGACAAAATATTCCCCCCGAATATCTAGGAAAGTTAGCACTCGTTGCATTTGGTTCTCCGCTAGTCTCCTTATCTAATAAAAATTTGGTTGTGCCAGAGTTCCGAGCTACAGTGCTTCATGTAACAGTTACCCTAGACGACCACACCGTACCGGAAGCATTGGTCGACATTGGGGCATCTTTAAATGTGCCCCCCTTTACGAGCAATCAAGGTAGAAAAAAAAGGAGTTGACCCCTACTTCTGGTACAATTGTGGCATACTACCAGAGCAAAAGACCCATCCACAGCAAGACACAGTTCAAAGTCGAGATAGGGCCCATACGTGTCCTCTTTGAATCTTGCGTCGTCGATCTCGCATTTACTTTTGAGCTTATCATAGGAGGATATTGGCTGAATGACCTTGCAGCAGTCTCGTCTAATCGTCATTAGTGAATCAAGTTCCCTTTTCGAGACAAAGTTGTCAGAATTAGAGGCGACGTCCCATGCCATGAACTGGATTTGCTTCAGGGAACACCATCCCCTCGGCAAGTGAAGCTAAGTCGACGCCGTAGAAGTCATATACTCTTCCCATCACATCAGCGAACCCTTCTTGGATCAATTCCCAGCATACTTGCATAACTGTGATGCCGGAGGTAAACACTCTTTGCTTTCATGATAGGGCATAAGGAAAAGCTCACAACATTCGTGGCTGGACTTTACTGTACAGGAATGGGCATGAACAAGGAACCAGTTTGGGGAGACTCCGACAAGGCATAACCGATCGAGTACCGCCTTTCTTTATTAAAGGTAAAGAAGGCCTTTGTTTCCAAAGAGAACCTGCACACTGTCGAGAGGAAGAGATAGAAAATTGGCGAAAAACTCACTCAAATAGCACTTGTCAACTCACTTCATCAAGGAGGGAGAGGTCAGGTATTCAGTCCATCAATGCTAGATCCGCCAAGATGTCCTTGCCCACCTGATCCACCAAGAGATCCTCAGGAACCAGCCTTCCGAAATGCACTCTACCTCCCCCACAAGAGACGAAGATTAAATTGACGTGAAGATTTTGAATTCTCATGAGATAAGATACATGTAGTGTGCAAGATTTTTTTCAACTATGTGGGGAGAAAAATACGAGCCTCAAGAAAACACAACTAAACCTGCTCTTCGAAAGACTACAGTTACACTTGTAGAGCTTCCCGATGAGGACCCAACACCTCAGCCTACTGCTCCACCTCCTAAGGCAGATTCTTCCGCTTAGCATACACCCTTTGCATGGCTTCACAGTGACCCCTATCTTTCAGGCAGGGTTCCTTACGAGGATTATGATTCGGATATAGAGAGTTTTCCTTTCTCCAATAGTTCAAACAAAACATGTTCAACAATTTTATTTATGAATTTCCTACCGTTTCAGATATATCCTCTGTTTAATACATGCTTATAGAGAAAGTTAGTCGGTTTGCCTTGTCGGGCCCGCCTGAAAGGATCTCATGAAGATTCGTGATTTAAGTGATCCCTCGCTACCTGACCCATGACTCCCCTTACCCCCTAGTGTTTTTAAAAGGCCATAGTGTCCAAACAATTGTCTAACATGTCTTGAGACACTTAAGGAGAATCCATGAACGCGTGCAAGGTGGAGCAGTCTGCGCCATCGAGGTTACAAATGATACTGACGAGTGTGCAGATATAGATCCAGCCTATTAAATAGATGACAGAAGGGAACAAGAAATTCATGGCATGGATTTATTTCAACAAGCCATCAAAGGGTTTGATGAGTAAATGCAAGCCGCAACTGAGAAAACAAATGAAATCAAACTCGAAACTGAGAAGGAGCCCAGGAAAATTTTTAATCACTGATTCCTTAGCACCTGAAGTGCGGGAACCATTGATCAAACTGCTATAGAAATATTCCAACTCCACCTGGTCCTACGAGGATATGCGCGGACTAGACCCAGAATTCGTTGAGTAGCATCGATTCCTCTATCCTGGATCTAAAACAATCAAGCAGAAACTCTGATGATTACATCCCAGAATAGAAATATACAAGCTCCAGCAAGCCAAATTTATTAGTGATGTCCTCTATCCAAGATGCATGGGTTGCTAACATTGTTCTAGTGAAGAAGGATGGCTGGGTCTGGGTCTGCATTGAATTTTGAGATCTAAACAAAGCTTGTCCTAAAGATGATTTCCCACTACCTCACATCGATCTGCTGGTCGAAAACACTGAATGATATCAACTCCTCTATTTCAAGGACGCGTATCCAGGTTATAATTAGATTTGATTGGCAGATGAAGACCAAGAGTGGACATCATTTACTACTCCATGAGGAACTTTCTACTATGTGGTCATGCTATTTGGGCTCAAGAAAGCTGGGGCAACATACCAGCAAGCCATAACAACTATTTTCCATGACATGATTTATCATAGCATGGAGGTTTACATAGACGGCATTCTGATGAAGTCAATAACACAAGAGGGGCAAGTTGGCGCACTTCAAAAAGTCTTCGATCGATCCCATCAATTCAAATTATAAATGAAGCAAAAGAAGCATTTTTTCAGTGTTGCCTCAGGCAAGCTTCTGGGGTTCATCATCAGTCATAGAGGAATAGAGATAGATTCGACGAAGGTAAAGGAAATTGTTGATATGCCCGTGCCAAGATTGCAGAAGGAACTTCAAACATACTTGGGAAGCCTCCAATTTGTCCGTCGGTTCATCACTCAGCATGCAGAGAAGTGCAAACACTTCTACCAAAAAGAAAACTGTTGAGTTCCAAGAGTCCTTTGACCTCATCAATCGATATCTTATCAATCCACCAATCTTATCGGAGTCCCTATGGCAGGCCATCTTATCGGAGTTCAACTTAGTCTTCATGGCTCAATGATCTATCAAATGGAGAGTCATCTCTAATCACTTAGCTCAGTTTAGGGATGACATTCGGGCCATTCGGGCCGAGCCGGGCCGGGTTTGACTGGGTTTTGACCGGTCCCGGGCTAACCCGGACCGGACTCCTCCCGGGCCGGGCCGGGCTCAAGGTAAGAAACCTTGGCCCGGACCTGGCCCCCAGCCCCTAGTGTGGGGGGCCTGGCCCCTGTATAGGGATTTTTTTTAAAGTATTGTTAAAGAACAAGTATATGGATTTGTAATTTCATAACAATTGCAAAGAATAAAATTTCATAAATAATTGAAGTACATGAATAAATGAAGTACATGATTAAATAAATTTGAACTTCTTGAATAAAATTAAGTATATGAATAAAATTCATACAAATTTGTCTATTTAGATCAAATCATCAAATTACAAATCAAGGGAATTACTTGAATTTAAAAATCGAGATGGCCTCTACTTAGATTGAAGAGAAGGCATTGGACTATTGTCGTGCACTTCAACTTAACCTAAATATAGAATCTCATCACTCTAAATTTTCCAATTAATTACAATTAATTGAACAACATTTTAATGTAAATTAATTAAATGTAATCGTTCATTCATCGCTACTTGTTGATCCACCTCCAGCTTGTACTTCAAGTAAGTCTTGGGTCCTCTCTTTCGCTTTCATCCAATCTTCGGCACATACTAGCATCTTCAAATTTTTGGCTGTCAATCGGTTCCTGCTCGGGCTCATTATCCTGCCACCAAGAGAAAAATTACTTTCCGATGCAACAGTTGACACCGGTGTTGTTAGCAGATCTTTAGCCATACGAGAAAGAATATTAAAAATTGCTTCATTAGTCTTCCAAAATTGTAACACATCTTCTACATCTTCAACTGCACTTTGTGCATTATACCAATTCAGCTCATTAGGTGAATTGGTTCTTACCTTTTTTGATTTAATAAGATTTAAAACACCAATACTAGCTTGACTCTTTCCTTTTGCTAATATGGAGGAAGAAGAAGAAGAAGATTCAACATTTTGTGTTTGTGTTTGAATAGTGTTAGTTGAATAAATCCTATCATAAGAATCATATAACCTAGTCAAAACATTCTCAAATTTACGAGTAAAAGCAACATGATCAAAATCTAGTATTGTATCGTGTGGGGCATAAGTGTAGAAAATTTCAATTAAATTTTTTGTACCTTCTAATTTAATCATAGGATTCATTACACTAGCTACACAATATAACATAGGAATTGGATGAAAATATTTCAAAAATTTAACATATGCCGCATTAACCATATCTCCAATAAAAGGGTCATTTTGCAAATCTTTAATTGTTGTCATCATAGTCACAATTTTAAGTAAAATACCACTAGATGTAGATGTATATGTTTTCGAAAATTACAAAGTTGCATTGTTAAAATGTTGTAAAAATTTATATAAACTATCGGCAAAAAACCAAAAATCATCATCTAACATACAATTTTGCATACCCATTGCGACACAAAAATCTCTAAGATTAAAACGATAATGAAGAACAACACCTAATAATTCAAAGGTAGAATTCCAACGATGTCGTACATCTTTAGGAAAACGTCTACATACAATAACATTAAGTTTATACCAATCATTAAAAGCTTGATAAATTGGACCACCCAATGTAATATAATGAACACAATCTCTCATAGCTTCTAGTTTATCATTTCCATATTTTAGTGCTGATATGGCTAAAAATGGGGTTAAATCGGGATCGTCCAAATCGAGCACAGATTTCAAAGCCTAGGGGTAAAATGGTAATTTCACCTACAAATGGGTCTGAAAGGGGAACTGAGTCTTTATTCAAAGCCCAATAACACATAAAACGGATCCATCTCCAACTGGGTGTGGGTTCCAACCCACAGCAAACCCGGTCCAGCAGGATAAAATCAAGGTCTCTGATTAATCCTAATCAACGGTCCTGATTCACATCTATCTTTTTACTGGGAATTAGGGATTACATTCCTTATCTGATTACGGGGATTATATTCCTTATCAGATCACAGGAATTACATTCCTAATCTGATCCCCAAGGCGGCTATAAATACCCCCCATCCACCATCGTTATGAGGTAATCAATCTTTTGCCAATTTACGCTCTTTCATAATCATTGCTGATTACTGACTTGAGCGTCGGAGGGTGCGTCGCCGGGATCAACCCCGGTGTCTCGCACTTTTTGCAGGTGAACGGTGGGAGTCAGCGGTCAAACTCCGGCGAAACAGGTTTCAGGTTTGCTATTCAAGTTTTCCAAGAATCCACAAATACTATCTGTTTGTCCCTATACCAGATTTAGCGGTAACAGATTGGCGCCGTCTATGGGAACCAAACGAATAGCTGCCTTCCCTCTTCCTGTTGGTCAGATCTTCTCCAGCCATGCCTCCTAGGAAAGTAAGATCCAGAGGGTCCAACCGTGGACCCAACCCCATTGATCAGCAACAGGAAGTCCCCATCCAACCCGCTCAACAGCAGGGGCAACTTTCTCCTCAAGCTGAGGACCCTCTCCAACAGGACCAGCCTCATCTTCAGAATCAGCAACCTCCTAAGGGTCCCCCCGGTCCCCAAAATGCCGGTGCAGGGGCCTCGCGTCCCAACCCGCAGAAACAACATCTCCATCAGGACTGTGTTTCAATACACAATGCCTCTACGGATTCTATGGCCTCCCACAATCCCCGAGCTTCCGACCTTCGCAATATCATCCTCAATCGGCAGAAGGATGAGAACCTTCGCCGCCGTCTGGATGAAAAGCGGGCCCAAGAGGGAGCCTCCTGCCAACAACGTCCGGATGAGCGATCTCCTTACCGCCGAGACTACAGAAGGTCCCCTACCCGAAGAGGGCGGAGAGAGTCCCCCGAGCATCACAGGAGAAGACCTCATTCCCCTGCAGGTCGGCAATATCCGAGGAACGATGAGGCACCTATCACCCGTGCCGAGTTCCAGCAATTCCAAGCAACGGTGTTGTAAGCTCTCAACCTCCGACACAACAACAATACCCAAAGGGTTCCTACTCCCCCACGGGTCCAAAGTCCTCACCATCGCTCCATAACTCCTCCTCCGGCTTCTAACGACCAACAGCATATTCCTAATCCTCGCCGCTCCCAGGGTTACTGTTGCCGTAGTCCCCGCTCCCCTTCCTATGAAGACGAGTCCAGGGGCTCGTTTGACTACTGTCGAAGGGACGATGCTCTCTACCGTCGTCTCCACGAGATGGAGAGGCGCATCGGCCGAATAGACAAGGATGAGGAGTTAAGAGGAAGAACCATCCACCCGAGCAGACCTCCCTTCTTCCGAACCATCATGGAGGCTCCTATCCCAAGAGGTTTCAAACCCCCGCAGTTCGAAACTTACTCAGGAGAGTCAGACCCCGTGGACCACATCGAAAGCTTTAAAACCCTCATGCTAATCCACCAAGCTTCCGATGCCTTGCTGTGCAAGACCTTCCCCGCCACTCTTAAAGGTTCGGCTCGGGAATGGTACTCCTGCCTCGCCCCGTCCTCCATATTCTCCTTCGAACAGTTTGAGACCCTCTTCATCACTCATTTTGTGAGTAGCAGACGCACGGAGAAGACCAGCATCTCGCTACTCCAGCTCCGCCAGGAGAAGGGAGAGAAATTGAGAGACTACGTGAGGAGGTTCACTACAGAGGTAAGATCCATCTCCTCCCTCGACCAGTCAGTTGCGGCGGCCGCCTTCCAATCAAATGTCCTCAACTCTAACCTTCGCTCCTCCCTCGCCAAGAAGCCTCCGCATAATTTTGCCGACCTCCTTCTAAGGAGCGAGAAGTACATTCGGGCCGAAGAAGCCGAATACCTCTCGGGCTTCGGAGGGTCTACCTCCGGGACAAAAAGAAAGGCAACTGAAGAAGAAGGGGTCAAGAAGCTTCAAAAAGACAATAGTGGTTAGCGCCGACCTCCCCCCAGATTTGAAAAGTTCACTCCTCTTAACGCCAACATTTCCATAATTCTCATGGAAGTCGAGAAGGAGGGGGTGATACCTCCTGCGCCAAAAATGAACACCCCTGGCAAGAAGAGGGACAAAGAGAAGTGGTGCCGCTATCACCGGGACTATGGCCACGATACTAATGATTGTCGGGTCCTGAAGAACGAGATAGAAGCCCTCATCCAGAGGGGGCAGCTGACCAAGTTCGTGAGAAATGACCTAACCGATCTTCCTCCCCCGCCTCGGGGGGCTAACAAGCGTCCTGAATGCGATGAAACGCCCGAATTTGAAGAGGAGCGTGTCCTACACCTCATTCATGGGGGCCCAATGGGGGGCTCTCCAACTTCTCTCAAAAAGCATTTATAAGGGAAGTTAATTCGGTTCGCGCCACACCTCCTCCTAAAGGCCTCGGGGTACCCCTCACATTCTCAGATGAAGACCTTGAAGGTGTACGAACTCCCCGTTGTGACGCGCTAGTCATCAACCTCCATATGGCGAACTTTAAAGTGGAGCGGATCCTTGTGGACAATGGCAGCTTCGTTAACATCCTCTTCCTCGCCGCTTTCAAAGGCCTCAAACTATCTCAAGACAGACTTAAACCCGTCTGCTACACACTCTACGGGTTCACGGGAGTGCCAGTGACTATTGAAGGGGTAATCACCATCGACGTAACCGCTGGCAAAACTCCTACTACCCGAACGGAGTCGATGGACTTTATGGTCGTGGATGTCCCTGTAGCTTATAATGTCATTTTGGGTCGACCCGGCTTAGCTGCTCTCGAAGCCGTCCCTTCTGCCTATCACCTCAAGATGAAGTTCCCCACTCAGGGAGGAGTAGGGGAAGTACGAGGGAGTCAAGAAACGGCTCGTAGATGCTACATGACCTCTACCATGGGTCCAGTCCTCTTCCTCGAAACTCTTGAAATCCCCCAAGATGTTGTCCGGCCAATGTCCGAGCCGGTGGATGAGTTGGAGGAAGTTCTCTTCTCTGAACAGGATCAGAGCCACAAGCTCTTTATTAGCAAGACCCTCCCATCTGCCCTAAGCTCGAACATAGTTCAATGTATCAGAAAGAACCGCAATCTCTTTGCCTGGTCGGCCGCTGACATGCCTGGAATTTCCGAAGAGCTTCTAGTCCACCACCTCAGCGTCGCTCCGGGGTTCAAACCGGTCCAACAGAAGAGGCACAAGTTTGCTCCCGAGCGCCAGTAAGCTATAAAAGAGGAGGTGGACAAGCTCTTGAAGGCTCGGTTCATACAAGAGGTCAATTATCCCGAATGGCTCTCGAATGTAGTGATGGTGAAGAAGTCCAACGGGACCTGGAGGATTTGTATCGACTTTACCGACCTCAACAAGGCATGCCCCAAAGATCCATTCCCTCTTCCAAGCATCGACACTTTGATTGACGCCACTTCGGGCCATGAACTCCTCAGCTTCATGGACGCCTTCTCAAGCAACAATCAGATTCGTATGTTTCCCCCGGATATCCCGAAGACCACCTTTGTAACCGATCAGGGCCACTACTGCTACAGGGTAATGCCCTTTGGTTTGAAGAATGCAGGTGCCACTTATCAACACCTCGTCAACAAGATTTTTCAAGTACAGATCGACCGAAATATGGAGGTATATGTTGACAATATGCTTGTGAAGAGCATCCACGAGGCAGATCTTGTGGCCGATCTGCAAGAGGCGTTCGACGTACTCAGGAAGCACGATATGAGGCTCAATCCGAACAAATGTGCGTTCGGAGTCTCGTCGGGGAAATTTCTAGGCTTCATGGTCAGCCAAAGAGGAATCGAGGCCAACCCCGAAAAGATCAAAGCCATATTAGACATGGCTCCCCCGAAGAATGTTAAAGAGGTTCAGAAGCTAACCGGTTACCTGGCAGCCATAGGGCGCTTCCTTTCCAAGTCAGGGGAGAAGTGTCTTCCTTTCTTCGAAGCTCTCAGGGGGGCTAAAGGCTTCGAGTGGGGTCAGCAACAACAAGACTTATTTGACCAGCTGAAGGCTTACTTAGTCAATCCTCCTCTCCTCAACAAACCTGTTCCCGAGGAAGCCCTCTACCTTTACTTAGCCGCCTCCGAGCAGACCCTCAGCGCCGTCCTCGTGATGGAAGAAGATAAAACTCAAAAGCCCATCTATTACGTGAGCAAGGTACTTCGGGATGCCGAGCTCCGCTACCCGAGGATAGAGAAGATGGCATATGCCTTAGTCATAGCCGCAAGAAAACTTTGCCCATATTTCCAGTCCCATTCGGTGGTCGTTCTTACCGACCAGTCGCTGAAGCAAGTCCTCCACAAGCCGGAGACCTCCGGTCACCTCATGAAGTGGTCTATCGAGCTGAGCCAACACGACATATCGTCCCAGCCTCGGACCGCAATCAAGGCTCAGGCCTTAGCTGAATTCATCGTCGAGAGTACCATCCTCGAGGTCAGCCAAGCAATGAAGGGACCGCCCGTCTGGTCGGTTTACGTAGATGGATCCTCTTGTAACGAGGGAAGCAGTGCCGGGGTCATTTTGACTGGCCTAGATGATTTCGTCCTCCAATACTCCCTCCGCATCAACTTTAAGGCCTCTAACAATGAAGTAGAATATGAAGCACTCATAGCCGGCCTCAGAATGGCTCGCAAGACAAGGCGCAGTGCCTCCGGATCTTTAGCGACTCTCAGCTGGTCGTAAATCAGGTTCTAGGCGAGTACGAGGCACGAGATGACCGAATGGCTAAGTACCTAGCCAAGGTCAGGAATCTCATGGCCCTATTTGAAGAAGCTCGCATCCAGTGAATCCCTCGAGAAGAGAATTACCAAGACGATGCTCTCTCCAAGCTAGCCTCCTCCTCCCTCCAAGGTCTCGAGCAGACCATCTTGATCGAGGTGCTCCTGAAGCCAAGTATAGAAGATAAAACTTCCGACTCGATGGAGTCGCTACCTGTCCTGCTTCAAGATAATTGGATGAAACCCCTGGTAGAATTCCTAAGGGATGGGCTCCTCCCCGAAGACCTTAAAGAAGCTCGCCGAGTAAGAACCCGAGCAGAGCGGTACACGCTTATTGAGGGCATCCTATACAAGCGCTCCTTCACACAAGTAGACGGCAGGCCTTATTTGAGATGCCTCTCCCCGGAACAAGCCAATTACGGCCTGCAAGAGCTCCACGAAGGCATCAGCGGGGCACATTCAGGGTCCAGATTCCTAGCCTAGAAGGTATTGAATTATGAATATTTCTGGCCCACTCTCCTACAAGACGCCGAACTGCACATTCGGCAATGCAGCTCTTATCAGAAGTACTCCAACGTCCGTCGCCTCCCACAAGCTCGACTCACCTCCCTATCAAGTCCTATCTCTTTCGCAATGTGGGGGATGAATTTACTAGGGCCATTCCCACCAGCTCCCAGCCAGTTCAAATTCTTAGTCGTGGCAATCGACTACTTCTCGAAGTGGATAAAGGCCGAGCCCTTGGCCACAATCATCGAGAACAAAGTACTTCAGTTCTTCTGGAAGAACGTTATCTGCCGATTCGGTGTCCCTCGAGTCCTCATAACAGACAACAGAACCCAATTTACCGGGACTGCCTTCCGAGCTCTACGTGAAGACCTCGCCATCCAACAACGTTTCTCCTCCGTCTCCCATCCACAGTTGAATGGTCAAGTAGAGAATGCTAACCGACAGATCCTCTCCGGTAATAAGAAGAGGCTGAATAAGTGCTCTAAAGGCTTATGGGTCGATCAGCTCCCTAACGTGTTGTGGAATTACCACACCACGAAACGGACCCCCACCGGAGAGTCGCCATTCAACCTCACGTATGGGTCCGAGGCTGTGATCCCATTGGAAGTCGGCATACCTTCTCCTCGCCTTGTTGCCTACGAAGAAGAACAGAATGCCAGAGAACTTCGGGCGAACTTAGACTTGGTCGACGAGCTACGGGAAAGAGCGTCAATCTGCCAACAGAGCTATCGGAGGAGGATCGAGTTGGCATACAATAAGAGAGTCCGTCCCACCGACCTCAAAGAAGGAGACCTGGTCCTCCGAAAGTTAGCAATCACTTTTCCTAGTCAGTAGAGTAAACTAGCTCCAAATTGGGAGGGACCCTACAAGATCACCAAAGTGGTTCGGCCCGGGACATATCGTCTAGAAAACCTCGAAGGCAGAGAGATCCCCAGGACTTGGAATGCCAACCATCTTTTGAAATACCAAGAGAGTGCTTTAACGACTCTCTAAGTATTCTGGGATGTCGAACCGTTTCTCTCCTTTTACTTGTATTTTTTTCCTTTATTTCTCCTATGTAATAACGGCTCGCAACTTAGAAGCAACCAACTATTAGTTATCAATAAAGAAAGTTTTTTCATATTCTACTTGTAAAATTGCTTCTATCTCTCTGCTTTTACCTGTAACTCTAATGACGAGTTTGGAGTCCAACACTTGGCTCGACTCTGCTTCGCAAGCTCGCTCTTAAGCGAGCTAGAAGTGGTTCGCCATTTGGAATTGCTCCCACAACCGTTGAATAACTCTAACGACGAGTTCAGAATCCAACACTTGGCTCGACTCTGCTTCACAAGCTCGCTCTTAAGCGAGCTAGAAGTGGTTCGCCATTCGGAATTGCTCCCACAACCGTTGAAACAAACTCTAACGATGAGTTCAGAGTCCAACACTTGGCTCGACTCTGCTTCGCAATCTCGCTCTTAAGCGAGCTAGAAATGGTTCGCCATTCGGAATTATTCCCACAACTGTTGAACAAACTCTAACGACGAGTTCGGAGTCCAACACTTGGCTCAACTCTGCTTCGCAAGCTCGCTCTTAAGCGAGCTAGAAGTGGTTCGCCATTCGGAATTGCTTCCACAACCATTGAACAAACGCTAACGACGAGTTCGGAGTCCAATACTTGGCTCGACTCTGCTTCGCAAGCTCGCTCTTAAGCGAGCTAGAAGTGGTTCGCCATTCGGAATTGCTCCCACAACCGTTGAACAAACTCTAACAACGAGTTCGGAGTCCAACACTTGGCTCGACTCTGCTTCACAAGCTCGCGCTTAAGCGAGCTAGAGGTGGTCCGCCATTCGGAATTGCTCCCACAACCGTTGAATGACTCTAACGACGGGTTCGGAGTCCAACGCTTGGCTCGACTCCGCTTCCTTAAGCACTCCAAGTTACCGAGCCGAGTGGACGAGGGGCCGACCTCCACATATGGAGAAAAATGCCACCGAACCAGTTTCACCATCGGATTATCTCAAAATTCGTGCTAGAACATGATGCACGGCTCAGATCGCGCCAAATCTCCACAAAATGACAAGATAACGTTTTCTTGGAATCTGAGCCTCTTGTCTCGTGATTCGCACCATGATCATGATCCACGGCCAGATTAAGCCACGTAGCTCGGCCATAAATCCGAGCTACCTAACTGTCGAAGAGCAAAAAGACTTCGGCACACCCCGAGTAGGAGCGAAAATTCCACAGCTAGAACGAATAAAGGAGCTAACTTTTGGTTCTTATGGTTCATTTCAAAAGTAAAGTGACTACGGCACAACTGCATGCAGACGAACTCCAATTTTATTAAAACAACTTAATAATTTTACAAGGCAAGGTTACTACAAAAATGCGATACAAAAATTCAAAAGCCCAGTACAACTTTTTCAACGCCTCTTCGAAATGGGGACATTCCAATTCAGAGATACTCGGGGTCGGCGTCGCTTAACCTCCGAGCTCGTCTCTAGGCCAACGAACCGAGACGCCTCTTCGCCACTAACTCTAACGGTGGCTCCGACTGAGGCTCCGCTCGAGGAAACTACTATGCCACTTTGGGCATCTGCCGCGGTCCGACCTGTGACGGGAGGACGAGTCGTGAGCTCGTAGAAAGAGATCCCTCGCTCGCACTCCTTGCGGGTACATGAGGTGCTGCGAACGTTAATCCTCACAGGCTGAGGCTTAAGATGAGCGACCTCCTCCTCAAGCTCGACGATCCTATCTTTCAAAGTGTCGTCCTTCACCGATATCTTGAGTCGAGGGAGTTTTGCTGAGCCCGGGTACTCAGCACTATCAGATATGATACGACGCAAATTGGTCACCTCGATGCTCTTGTCGACTGTAACCCTCTGCAACTGCTTGACCTTCGTTGCGAGCTCGTCTCGCTTGGCCAGTGCCGAGGCCAACTCTTCTTCCTTAGTCGAGAGTTCTTCCTCGGCTATCCGCAAGTGATGCACCTCGGCCAGTAATTCGCTGTTCTTCTTCTCCACGTTGAACAGCACTCTCTGGATCAGCTCAATCTCGCCCTCGAGACGAGCTTCACGAGACCGCTTGAACAGTTCCGCACGACGCCGAGCTGCTGCGGTGTCCGAATCAAGTTCGACGATCTGAAAGATGAGGACATCGCATTGAAAGACTATATCCGAGCCAGACACTTGGACAAATTCAAAACAAAATTTTTGAGAAGAAGCCTTTTCATTCACATCAAAAGAGCGGTGGCCAGTCCACTATAAGGCTTACACAAAAAGAAAAATTACAAAAACAAAAGAATCAGGGATCCACCTGGGGCGGCAGCTCAGATACCGGTGCCTCGCCAGATGGCCCTTCGCCCCTCGTCACCTCGGTTCGAGGATCGGCCGACGCGGTCTTGGGGTCGGTGGCACCTCCCCATCCTGAGGTTCATTCTCCTCTTCCCAATCGTCGTCTTCTTCAACCTCTTCGCCTTCATCCTTGCCACCAGGCCACAGCCGGTACCCAACCCTCTGAAAGCCGGGGACCCGAGCCTGGACATGGTCAAGCGCCTTGCCGTAGGACTTCTCCATATTCCCAACCATGTGCTTCTTCGCCTCGGTTTCGACCTCCGCCCTTATCACTGCCGCCGTGGCGTCCTTCTCCACCTTCGCCGCCTTCAGGGCCTTCGCCGATTCTACCAACTCCTTGGCAGCCTTAGCAACTTTGGCGACCTCCGCGGCGAGCTGCTGCTTCGTTCGCTCCAAGTCCACCTTAAGATCGGTGACTCAAACCGCCAAGCCATCCAAGCGACGTTGCTCCACCTCGAGCTGCCTAACCGCCCTCGCCTTCTCTACCTTGTCCTTGTCACAGGCGGCCTTCAGTTCCCACTCCTGGTCGGCAAATTCTTGAATAAGATGGCCGAAGTGACAGGTGGCCTGTGATAAGAAGGGGTTAGAACCGAGCTGTGAACTTAGGCGAAATTCTTTAAAAGGGAAAATCAAGACTTACCGACATAAGCGACCGGGCGACCTCATAGGTGTCGTCGCCGGTTGTCCCCGCCTTAAGAGCAGCTCGGTCATTTGGGGTCGCGAGATGCTTCACGGCCTGCATACACATCTGCAAGTCGTCGAGGAAGCTGTCATGGTTCTTCACCCTGCCAGTCGGGGACGAACAGCTTCTTGTGCTACTCGGTCAGAATCTCCTCGGCCTCAGTCGTCAGGGGAGGGGCCTCGAGCGACAGCGCCACCGAAACGGAGGTCTCACTTGCCACGGCAGACGAAGCAGGGGCCGAGGGGTCGGCGGGAATAGCCACCACCAACGATGGAGCTTGAGTAGCAGAGGCAGGGTCGGCGACTACCGAGGGAGCCTTGGTAGGGCGGCCGGACGAAGGACCCGTGCCCGTCCTTTTCCTCTTCCTACTGTCGGCAACATTGCCTCGCTCATTCATCATCCCCAGGAAATCCATCTTCGGCGCTTTTGTTCCGAACAACCAAACAAACAACAAGTTAGAAAAATGAACAAGAAACTTAAAGAGAAAAAAAAATTTGCGACAAGATGTCAGGGGCATACTCGGGTCGATCGGACTAAGGCCCGACCCGTGTAGCACCTCCTCGGTCATTTCTCTCCAACTCAACATTGGGAGAGCAATGAGCTTCGCTGCCACCTCCTCCTCGACCGCATTCAGCACCGGGTCGACCCTTGCGAACTTCGGCACCTCTACCTTCCACCGTTTCGGAAAGTCCAGCGTCGAGGGCCCCTTCAACAAAAAAATCTTCTCCTTCCAACATTTTATCGAATCCGGATTCTCTATGAGCCTAACGCCTTTCCGAGGTGACAGGTAGTAGCGAGGCTCGGCCTTATTCATCCGGTGGATTCGATACAGGCTCTGGAGGACCACCAAGTCAGGCTCGACCTCGGCAATGCGGCACTGCAGCAAGAAGGCGAGCACGTGGTGCCAGGAGTTCGGCATAAACTAGGTCGGTGCCAGGCAATATCACTGAAGTACCCTTAACACGAAGGGATGCAGAGGGAAGCGCAAGCCGGCGCTCAAAGAGTCGAAGTCGAACACACACGTATCCGGCGACAGTACGGAGTTCGCCCACATCCCAGGGCCGGGGAGGATCAGCTGGTACTCCGGAGGGATGGCGAACCCCTTTCTAATCCGGAGCAAGTCCTTCTCAGTTAATACCGAGGCAATGTCATCCACCTCGGTAGTCTCTCTCGGGTTGTTTTCCTCGTAAACTGTCGACCTACCAACGATCGCCTTCTTCAGAAGATCCCCCTCGTACTACCTAATTCCGGTGTGGCCGGACAGCACACTAGGGTACTGGCCCGACTCAGGGGCTTGCCTCTCAGTCTCCACGATCTCCTCGACTACAGGAGACTGGGCCACTACCTTCTTACTCTTCTCATCGGCCACGGATGGTCCTACCAACTCCTTCCCCTTTCTCCGGCTCGCCACTTGCCTCCTCTCCTCGGCACCACTATCGTCTAAGGACGAGGCCTCACTTCCCGAGTTTACCCTTGACATCTTTTAAAAAGTATAAGGCAAATACACTGACCTTGATATGACGTGGCCTTGAAGTGACGTTCACGGTCGGAATCAGATCACCGGAAATTGCCTGGCCCACGCGACAGCTAGCGCAACCACCTTGGAGCACAAATCGCCGCTAGCGGAGCAAACTGAGAGTAAAAGTAAAAACTAGGAAGTAAAAGTGGGAATGAGCCAAGGGGGGAAGGGCGGTGAGAATTTATAACCTCAAAGCAACGTTTGGGCTTCCTTAGGCATTTAAAGGCCCACTAGGAGAAGGCAAAACGACAAAACGGAGTTGCGACGTTTCAAGACAAGAACTCTTCAATTCGCTTAACTCCATTACCCGGCTACCGGGGTGCATGGCCAAGCTACCGAACAGCTTGGCTAAGCGACCGAGCTACTGGGATTAAGGGTGGCGACGTTTCAATACAAGAACTCGTCAAAACGCTCAACTCCATCCCTCGACAATCAATGCCTCGACGTGCCTCCAAACCGCCGTCCTAACCGAGCCGAGGTGCCGAGGTACAGACCTCCACATACGGAGAAAAATTCTGCCGAGCCAAATCCACCGTCGGATCGTTCCAAAATTTGTGTCAAAACATGATGGACGGGTCAGATCGCGCTACGCCCACAAAACGACAAGATAACATTTTCTCGTGATCTGAACCCCGTCCTCGTGATTCGCGCCATGATGGACGCTTAGGATCGTGCCACGTAGCTCGGCAGATCCCAGCGCTCCGAGCTGATCTACCGAGGAGTCGAGCCGAGGTGCCGAGGCACCGACCTCCACATATGGAGAAAAATTCTGCCGAGTCAGATTCACCATCGGATCGTTCCGAAATTCGTGTCAAAATTTGATGGACGGCTTAGATCACGCCACGCCTACAAAACGACAAAATAATATTTTCTCGTGATCTGAACCCCGTCCTCGTGATTCGCGCTGTGATGGACTCTCGGGATCATGCCACGTAGCTCGGCAGATCCCAGCGCTCCGAGCCGATCTACCGAGGAGCCGAGCCGAGGTGCCGAGGCACCGACCTCCACATATGAAGAAAAATTCGCCGAGCCAGATTTACCGTCGGATCGTTCCAAAATTCGTGTCAAAATTTGATGGATGACTCAGATCACGACACACCCACAAAACGACAAAATAACGTTTTCTCGTGATCTGAACCACATCCTCGTGATTCGCGCCATGATGGATGCTCAGGATCCTACCACGTAGCTCGGCAGATCCCAACGCTCCGAGCCGATCTGTCGAGGAGCCGAGCCGAGGTACCGAGGCACCGACCTCCACATACGGAAAAAATACCTGCCGACCCATCCAAATCGTTGAAAAAGTTCAGAAAATTGCGCTCGGCGACGATAAAGGGTCCAGATCGTGCCACGTCATAATTCGGTTTTATAAATTAATTTTTATCTATTAAAATCGTTTTATTTATTTAAAAATTGCAAAAAAATGATCAAAAAATTGGGAAAATTAGTTAAAAATTTTAGGAAATAATTATAAATTTGGAAAAATATTTTGAGCCCCTGAAATAAGTAATTATTGCCTAGAATGGTTGATTAAGACCCCCGGACGACGAATCAACACTTCGCAAAATTAAATAAGTAATCTGAAAAAATAGGTAAAAATTAAGGAAAAATGCCAGCAGATCGGAGGAGCTCTAAAACAGCTTAGAGCACGCAACTAACCCGGAAAATCACCAAACTGCCTCATACAAAGATTCGAAACTCCCCGTTGGACTCCGATACAACCCCGCAAGCCATGGAAACAGTAAAACTACTCCTCAAAGGCTGATCAAGCTCAGTCTTCGGGAGTGGGGGGCTCGTGATATGGCTAAAAATGGGGTTAAATCGGGATCGTCCAAATCGAGCACGGATCTCAAAGTCTAGGGGTAAAATGGTAATTTCACCTACAAATGGGTCTGAAAGGGGAACTGGGTCTTTATTCAAAGCCCAATAACCCATAAAACGGATCCATCTCTAACTGGGTATGGGTTCCAACCCGCAGCAAACCCGGTCCAACAGGATAAAAAAAAGGTCTCCAATTAATCCTATTCAACGGCCCTGATTTACATCTATCTTTTCACTGGGAATTAGGGATTACATTCCTTATCTGATTACAGGAATTATATTCCTTATCAGATCACAGAGATTACATTCCTAATCTGATCCCCAAGGCGGTTATAAATACCCCCCATCCACCATCGTTATGAGGTAATCAATCTTTTGCCAATTTACGCTCTTTCATAATCATTGCTGATTACTGACTTGAGCATCGGAGGGTGTGTCGCCAGGATCAATCCCGGTGTCTCGCATTTTTTGCAGGTGAACGGCGGGAGTCAGCGGTCAAACTTCGGCAGGAACAGGTTTCAGGTTTGCTATTCAAGTTTTCCAAGAATCCACAAATACTATCTGTTTGCCCCCACACCAGATTTAGCGGTAACAAGTGCATCTTGCACACAAAGATTTAAAATGTGACAAGCACACCTAACATGAAAAATTTCGGGTTCCACAGGATCTAAAGTAATTTTTAAACTCTCAATTGCCTTAGTATTATTGGATGCATTATCAAAACCAATAGCAAACACTTTATCATGAATAAAAAATTATTGCATGCTTCCATAATGTGTGTGGCTATAATTTCACCCTTATGTGGGTACCTAACATATCCAAAAGAAATTATTCTCTTTTGAAGTAACCAATCTGAATCTATCCAATGACATGTTACACACATCATTTGAACCCCGTTTACTCCTACCCACCCATCTAATGTCAATGAAACTCTAGTGTTTAGTGATTTTAGTGTTGCTATCAAAAAATCCTTACTCTCATCGTAAACTAATTTACAATCACCCTTAACAACATTCCTAGCATTTTTTTAAAAATGGGGGTTGAAGGTGGTTTGTACAAAATTCTCTACATATTTTTGTTCACCAAACAAATATGGCAATTCACCTCTAATTACTAATTTAGCGATTCCCTTACGAACGTGATCGTGATCATATGTATGACTATCTACTTGACCGGTTTTAGGATGTATTTTTTGTTGTGTGAGGTTATCTTTCGAAAATTGTGGTTGACATTTGTTTAAGTGATGTTGAAGTGTACCCGTGCCCGATCCTACTTTAAACTTATATGGGGTTTGACACTTTTTACATATTTTAAGTCCTACACTCTTATCATTTTGTGAAGGGACAAAATTGAAAAAATTGTGTACTTCCGAAGTAGTCCCTCTTGTTTTCCTTGAGTTTAGAGAATGACCTTGTTCCGACGGTTGTGGTTCTACATGATCTTATATTTCTATAGGATTTGAGTGTGTTTCATTCAAATCTGGAAAACTATCATAATTCATAAATGTTTCTTCACTATCTATATATTGGTTAGGAATGGAAGGAATGTGATGACTAGTAAATTCTTGACTACTATGCCTACCACCACGGCGTGATCGACTAGAGGCCATTTAACTATGAAAAACTAGTGTATGTAAAAATTATATAGAAAACAACAACTAAATGTATGACAACTAATAATTAAAAATAAACAACAATCTATCTCAATTACAAATTACCAACAATATCAAGAACTAGTGAGTGAGTAGTGTATGTTTCTTTTACCACTTTACCAAAATTAAAAATAAAATCTAAAAAAAATGAGAGGAAGAAGATCAAGAAAACACAAATTATACGAGAATAATGAAGTAGGATGCTATGTTAATTCTACAAATTAAAATTATACTAAAATACCGTAAGAAAGTTGAGACTTGAGAGCTATGAGTAGAAGTAGTATTGATTGTTGTTGTTGAATGTTGATGAGTTGATCACTTGATTGTTGTTGATTTCCTTCCTTCAAAATGTAGAAAATTTGATCTTGATCACTTGAGAGAGTGTTGATCACCAAATTGTTGTTGTTGATTGGAGAAATAGTAGAGAGAATGAGATATTTGAGTGAATTGGTGAAGAGAAATGAAAGGAATGGTATAGTATTTATAGAAAATGCAATTTTTTTGATTTCCTAAAGTACCCCCCAAAACTAGCCGTTATAAATTCGTTGGGGGGTAGTTTTGTAATTTATTTTTTTTTTAATTTTCTGAAGAAAAAATAATTTCTACAATGGTCGGCCCAGCCCGGCCCGAGCTTGGGCGGGCCGGTTCAACCGGTCCCGGGCCTCGAGCGGGCCGTGCTTGACCGGGCTTTTCTTGGAAAAATGGGGACCGGCCCTAACCGGGAGGCAGGGGAGCCGGTTAGGGGCCAGGCCCGGGTTGGAGGGGGCCGGGCCGGGCCGGGCCGGTCTCGGGCCAGCCCTAGCTCAGTTCATGCTACTCGGTGACGAGCCATTGATCGTTGAATTTTTCGATGAACATCTTCTAAACATACAAGACGAAGAACATTGGTCCGATGAACATCTTGTTATTTCTTTTCTCTCATTTTAGATAAATTAGTCTCTCATCTTCCACCATATTTCTCTCCTTTTTATTTATTTATTTTTGAGCAAGAAGCTTTAGGAGCTAGAAGAGTCATATTCAAAAGGGAGTTTCTCAAACTCTTTTTTTGTTCTCTCTTTTATTTATTTTATCTAGCATTTTAGCAGAAGAAAGGTTGTTCTTCTTTAGTAAAGGTCCCACCTTTCCTTTATTTAAGCTCTCTACTTTGCATAATAAATTAGTCTCATTTATTTGCTTAGTTAGTCTGGATTTGGGTTAGTCTTTACTTGCTCTAATTTTTATTCTAGCATTTTTAGACTAGATTTAGTTTATTTCCTTACTCTCTTTGATTTGTACTTGTTCCATATTTTTAGGGTGTTAGTTCTTAGATTCAAGATTGCATTTTTTTCATTTTTGATTTCAAATTTAGCATACTTACACTTGCACTAACACATCTTCCCCATAAAGATTACATCTATTGTATGTTTGCACGCTTAGTTTTGCACTCTTAGAATAAACATTTGATCTTTTGCATATTTGCATATTACTTAGCATATTTTCATTATAAAAGTCCCCTCTTTCTCACATTCGCATATTTCTAGTTATATTTTTACCATTAAAAGTCACATCTTTTTCAAACCTGACATACGCTTCACACTTTTTCACATACATCTTTTCACTTGAGGTTGTTAGTTGAAGATTAGACTTCAAGTTTGTTCCTTACCACTAGCACCTTAAGTTTACCACTACATTTTTTCACTACTTTTCTCGTGTTTTACACATACATATTTTCACTCCTTAGAGGGTAAAGAGGCTTATTGCTAGCCTCCCCGCGTCGGACTGCTGATGGGTAAGACTCCCAACCAATTGCATCTTACACTTTTTATTGATTATGCATCTTTCTTTCTTTAAATCGTAGGGCCTACACACACATGTTGCGGGATTGCATGGAGCTCTAGCTAGTTAGCGGATTGGCATGTTAACTTGCATAGCTTCCATGAGTGTCTAGACTGATGAGAGTACCATCTCCTCATTCGGCATTCTTTTTTCCGACTTCAGTTGGGTAGCGATCGCGATCATTCAATGTTGTTTCCGGTGGTGTGGGCCTGCGGTGCGACAATCTATCTTACATACTGCCTAGCAATCGAGTTTAGGCTTACAAGCATATAGAAAATCGTCAGGACCTTTCCATATACGTCACTTCCGTCCATAGAGATTTTTGGGATCCCACATGCCACTGTTTATGTTATTCCATTCGGACCATTGTTCCTTCCTCTTCACTATCCGCTAAAATATTAAGTACCCATTCAGTACACAATCCGTTACACACACACACTTATACATATCCATTTAACAAGAGAATATCCCAACGTAAACAAAAAGCATGATTATGTTGATGACAGAAAATGTATAAGCACTACAAGAGAATATCCCAATGTAAACAAAAAGCATGATTATGTTGATGACAGAAAATGTATAAGCACTGACTGAATTAAGAAGGCTCCAAAACATCAAGAATATGACAAACAAGTCCCAAAGTACATCATAACACCTAAGTAAAAAATTTAAACATGAAATTATGTAAATTAGCTTCTCAAGCCATTAGAAAGTTTGATAATGTTGAAGTTTGCAAGGACTTAAGTTACAAGTTAGCAACTACTATTTCGTTGCCACTACCATGAAACATACCATAAGAAGTTTTCGTCTAAATAGCTCAACAACATTATAAAAAAAAAAGGAGACAAGTTGTTTTAGGTACAAAACTCCAACAAGCTGTTGTTGCTTCCTTCCTCATGTCAACCCCTGCATAAGAGAAGCAGGACTCACCAGTTTTAGTGCTGATGCTGCTTTTTCCGATGTTGGAGCAACAAATAATGAGTTCTAGTATTATGAAGGAAAGCTTAAATCATAGCCGTTGATCTGGTATTGTTGTGAGGCTAGTATTTGATTGGATATGTGGATCCGGGGGTGGTTGCACTTGTTGCTGGCCCCAGAAACCTACAAAGACAGCCAGACGTAAAGCTAGTTTTCGACATGACTTCCGCTGATTTATCTAGTCACGAGAGCAAGAAGTGCTCCTAGTCCGAACTCCTTCGAGAAGTCACTTCAACCGATGGATCTCTACTTTCTGCTCAACAAACTTCTTCATAAGATGGGCATCCTTCACC
The DNA here is from genome assembly GCA_017893485.1 of Hemerocallis citrina. Lineage (NCBI taxonomy): Eukaryota > Viridiplantae > Streptophyta > Magnoliopsida > Asparagales > Asphodelaceae > Hemerocallis > Hemerocallis citrina. The sequence continues at coordinate 212,496,107 of CM030361.1, read as the reverse complement.
CTAATCTTCCAACAGACTAGGCGCGTGAGCGCTGAACAGTTCGGATGAGTCTCTCCCCGAGTATTCAGGGACAACCTCCTTCAGATGAGCAACCTTGAAGCTCTTCTTCAGCACTACATTCTTCAACTCATCCATCTCGGTGGTAGATGCAAGGAAAGAGCGACGAAACGATTAAATCACTAAATTCCTCCCAACGATCGTCTCAGTGGGAAGAGTCACACCATTGTGCAAATGTCCCTCCGCCTCGAGTGGAGGTTTCTCCCACACACAATCACTGGGACAACCCGCTTTAATATCCCTCTTGGTCAACACACTTCTCAAGTAGCCAAACTCCACTTCCACCTTGAATAGCTTCTCTCGTAAGCAAGTAAGCCCCAACTTCGCCACACACATCTTGGTACAGAGACGGGTAATCTCACCATAGTGTGGATCACCCCCAACATACACAACAACTTGCTAATAGAAAAGAACAAGGGGTCACTAAAACAATAGTAATCAAAGCTACAAGAAATGAGAAGACTCATGAATTCTGATCCAACACATCAAAAAATAGTCGTCAACTAAGAAGAACACAAGTATCGAGTATTAAAGGAGTTTTCATGCAATTTAAAAATAGGAAGATACATCAAGCGGTGGCACATCCGCTATTAGGAACATACAACAACAACAACAAAACAAAAACTAAGTCTAAAACAAAGAAGAGGTGTACGGATCGACCTTGATAGACGGTGCCGATGGGGAAGAAGTCCTAACTACCTCCTTCCCCTTCACTCATGCACCCCTTTCTGGGCTCTACACATCCACAGCAGTCGTCTCCCCCTGCTCCACCTCCTCCTCCTACTCCTCCTAATCCCCCGGTACCAGCCCTCTCCAGGCTCCAAGCCTATATAATACCCCTTCTCGTCAAAGTGGGGGACGCGCTCGATAACATCATCGATGGCCTTGCAGTAGGACTTCCACAAGTTAACGAACATGTGGTCCTCTGCCTTAGCTCTAACACGGGTGACCGCGACCTCTTTTGCCTTGGTCGCCTCCTCCTCCTTCCTCTTCAGCTCCGCCTCAAGATGGGCAACTTGCTTACTGAGAGCCTCTTCTCGCATCTCAGCCGCCTCCATGGCCATCATAGGCTTCACCTTCTCCAGATTGGCCTTGTCGATCAATGACTCCCAGTGCTTCTCATCCTCTGCAACTTTTCCATACAGGTTGCTGAGATAGCAGGTAGTATGCAAAAAGAAAATGAAGAACCTCAAAACTTGGAAGGATCACACGAAAAATCCAATTATGAATGAATGAAAGAAAGAAAAACAACAACACTTACCGACATGTTGGCTCGAGCCAACACCAAGGCAAATGAACAAGCCCCTTTATTGGCCATCCTAGCCCTGTCCTTCGGGGTAGGGAGGTGCCGAATCGCCTCCATGCAGCTATCCCCATCCCCGAGAAAGTTTTCGTGCAGCTTGATGGTCCAGTCCTGGGCATAGATCACCTTAAGCCTGTAGAGGAGAGTTGCATCGGGTACAGTTGTAGTGCCCCGGATCCCACTATCGGAAATCCATGACACAACCAGAATTTTTTCCTTCAAATGCATCTTAACACAGTAATAACACGAGAATTTAAAACTTTTATTGCAAAAATAAAATCATTACATCATCAATTACAATCATTATCTTGTTCTTGAACAAGGAATACATATTACATTAAAGTATTACAAATACTACTCAAACATTCGCCTGCCCTTCAGATCGGTAGTCAACTGATCTTCCACTGGAACTCCACTGAGTGGTTAATCTGCTTCCCTGAGATGCAACTTGTAGCTCGAATCTTCTTCTGTGCTACTCTGATATTATTGCACCTGCTCGAATGGTAGATAGGTACATTACTACTCCACTTGGATGCCCTGCTTATCTTGATTCCTCCTGCACTCGCGACCCGGTATCCAGCACCTAACTGAGTGGGCACGTCAGTACATATACTGGCACAATGCTGATATGAAAACAACGATCTCCAACTAGTAATCACAACCAGCCTTTAATGAAAATAGAAATGTGCATCTTAATTTTCCAGTGTCAGTGTATGTCATGACCTTAAGTCTAATGCACAGTACATAATGTACAGGAAACAGATGCACTTAGTCTAATGTCAGCAAGACTTTGAACATGCATGCATCCCATACTACATACGCTCCAAATCAAGTTGTCTTATCCAGTTTCAGGGTTTCGAACCCTCGTCATGCATTGCATTCTACTATTGTACACTTCCTATTCCTGTCATAACGTGGCTGGTGAGGCATACAGTTTGGGTCTAGTCCCGTTACTGCGAATAAGTAGTAGTGATCATCTCACCAAAAGTCGTGACGAACTACAAGGTACAACACATACCAAGTTGGCACCGAGATTCATGGGGGACCTTACCCATGGTCCGTTCATCACCAACATAGAACAGGAAACATCCCATTCTTACCACCGGTATCTTTAGAATTAACAGAGCGAGGTACTCAAACTCAGCACGTATCCCTACAATAGGAAGAGACAACCCTGGTTATCACCGTCTAGTATTGGCCCTTAGAACAAATCAGATTATAGGATATCACCCCTAACACCAACTCGATCCTCAAGCTGAAAGGAAAAATACTTAATTATTAGTGTTACCGAAAAATGTTGTATATTTAAAATATGCACAGTATTTTAGAACAATGATTGGCCTGACTGGTCTGTCGAAATAGTAACTAATCACAGCGAATAGACATTTATCGATTGCCAACACCTTTGTAGGTCCTTGACCAATGTCCCTGGCCTGTGACTCTTAGCGAGCAGTACACGGTGCCAAAAGGAAGGGTATCTCATACCCGACAAATAAGGTGAAATACCCACAATTTAATAATATTCAATCATTGACAGACCTAAGGCATCAACACATTCTAGATGAGTTAGATAATAAATCAGATCATTCACTGACTACAAGTAGGTCAAATACCCAGTCATATTAGTCCCAGCCTACCAATCCCCAAACACTGGCGACCCAATCTCCATCGGTCGCTACCACCTCCGTCTCAGATCTCATCCAGTATCTCGGCCCGCGGTCAACCTAATCTCGGTAAACAATTCGACGGCGCACAGGATGATCACTATTTCTCAAGGTGGAAATCAATTTCAACACTTGCCTATTGGGTTGATAGTTCCAACCACAGCTATAAATACGACAATCAACCGTAAAACTATATCCTCAACTCGATCATAGTTCCATTAAGATTATAAGCACCAAATATCTCATCTAAGTCCAATGTGAAGTGCTTAGAAGGGATGAATACTTAAAACATCTTAAAACTCAATTAGCTCATAATCATAATACTACAGTATGCAGAAAATCCCATATCAAATCATCTATTAACTCAAATTTGACGATTTCAGATTCTATAAAAGAATATAATCTTACACTTCACTTCTCTAGTTGACAACTATCTCAAATTCAATTCATAAGGGTTAACAATTTCCCTAGCAAAATAGTTATCATATTCAGCCAACAATTTTGCAGTAGCTGCATCTAAAAAATTCAAAACACAATATCTGCTTATTGGAATCTCCAGATCCTGGGCGTTATAGAAAGGTATGAGTGTGCACTACAACTCTCTAGCTGTTCACTTCCTCAATTTCAGTCATTAAAGTGTAATAAAATCATTATTTCCATCGGGTGTGCACAATCTCATCATGCAGACTCATAGTATCAATGCAGTATTGCTGCTTCTTGCAACAGGCATAACTAATTACTCACTTATCGGAATCACATGATCTTGGATTCTATAGAAAGGTATGAGTGTCTACTACATCTCTCCAGTTGATCACTTACTCAAATTCATCCATTAAAATACTATAAAACTCTTATTTCCATCAGCTGTGCTCATCCAAACTGCAAACTTCATGATTCTGGTTGCATCTTGCAATAAGCACAACAATTCACTTACTTATCTGAATCATATGATCCTGGGTTTTATGGAAAGTTGTGTGCCTACTACAACTCTCTAGTTGATCATATTCTCAAATTCATCCATTAAAGCACTATAAACCCCCTAGTTCCATCAGTGTACACACAGGAAAATTAACTCACTTAACAAAACAGGGTCTTCTACTAAAACTGGTTCTGTCTAGAACTTAGGAAAATCATATCTTTAAAACCACAAACTGAAATTGCATGGTTCAAAATGTTCTGGAAAGCTAAGACTCTCTACTACAAGTCTCTAGTTGGTTATCTCTTCAGATTCTAAACCCACAACTCCAGAAAAGCTCATATGTACAGACCTACTAAATTTGAATTGAATCTGAACATAGGCTATTCAAAATTCAATATCAATTCAACCATAAGTCCAATACTTATAAAATTTGTGATTCAGTAACTAGACATATACAAGTCTATCATATCCAAAAATTGTATCAATATTCAAAATATACAGAGAGTTATAGCCCTTTGAATATAGTAGAAAAAACATTCCTGCCTTCAGGCAGTGTGCAAAACCTTTGTTTACAAACTAATTTTGAAAACTCATCAAATGTTATACAGATTATCTAAAATTTTAGATACATGATCTAGATACATAGTAGATGCTACAATAAAAATTTCACTTCAGGATTATATACCATAAACTATTTATGATTTATTAAAATTCATCTTTGTAACAGATTAGAGCCAGTTCTTGGCTCTGGATCAGTTAACAAAATATAATTCTTAAATATAGTAAATAAATTTAGAAAAATCTGAAATTTGAAAATATTGTTGCTAACATATCCAAGTACCTCCAGTAAAACTTTCAGCTCAAGATACCTTGCCAATTCCAAGTTATGATTTTTGGAAAACACACAAATTTTAACATACACAATAGTATTTTTGCTGCTGCTCTCTGTTCCGAAAAGAATAACTTTGTTGTGCTACTAAATAAATCCATAAAAATATGGAAAATTTTGAGGATGCTCTAAACTCATCCTAGAAAATGCCATAGAAATTTTATATCCAAATTCTAAGCCGTTTGCACGGTAGAAATTTCTAAGTCTACCATATAACATACGTGTTCTTTCATGAACCATGGTATAAAAATTGTCTTAACATACAAGCTCAAGTTTCACCACTTATCAATAACTCAAGCATGATTTTTAAACCTTTTATATATACTCCTACAAACCATATCACACAAAATAAATACTAAATGTAGAGTTGAGAGAACACCCACTATTGGAGAATCTTCCTTATTGAATAGATGAAAATCTTGCTTTCCTAGCTCCTTCTCCTCCTCAAGCTCCAAGAGCATCATGAACTCTCTTCCTCAATCTCTTTCTTCTCACTCTTTAACTCTCTTTCTTGATAATAGGAGAAGTAGAAGAAGTAGAAGAAGTAGAAGAAGATGTAGAAGAAGTAGAAGAAGAAAATAAAGATGATGAGATGAGATGAGAGTGGGAGTGAGTGGGGGAAGTGGCCGGGTGCCATGAGAGGAGGGGAAGATGGGTTTCGGATTTCAAATGGAGGAGAACAGAATGAGGTGCATGGGTTTTTATATGAAGGGATGAGATGAAGCCATACATACACTAGAACATTCAAGTAATGAATGGGGAAATGCCTTGTATGCTCTTGGCATCAAATCTTAGCCTTAGGATCTCATCAAGATCAAGGAGTTTAGGAGAAGATCATGATTTGGTCTGAGTCTTATACACCTCTACAATAGTGTATATATGTACATACATACAAATAAATATATTTATTTGTATACTATAAAATATAGAAGTATATTTTGCGATCTTATTTATACAAAATTACAATTCAAGTGTACAAGCATTCCATCCAGTTCAGTGCGATTCAATCAAATATGTACACATACAAATATATATAAATATATACATATACGTATACATATAAAAATACATACAAGTATCCATGTACATACATCATATACAATCCAATCGAAATATACATATATATATATACATGCTTACAAATAAAATATTTATTTGTAGAATATAAGAATATATTTTATAAAAATACTATTTTTCCCAAAGATAGTCTCGTTAAAACAATCGGGACAATACACACAATTTAATTGAGAAGATATCCCGAATATACCTCACCTGGGATCAGAATATATAATATATCTGAAAATTCTTCAATTAAAGCTAATAACAATGAAAAATATATAATCACGTGCAATTTTCAGACGTGCATGGATTAATATGCAAAATAATTATTTACTTTTTTGCGGGGTGTTACAACAGTAGTGAGGGGCAGACCCTCCCTCTCAAGCACAAACTCCAAAGTCATGCCCCATGTGCTGAACTCCTAGAAGACACTGGGGTGAGCCTAGATCCAATGCAGGTTTGGAGGGATATGAGCTCCTAGCCACTGCCACACCTCCGGGCCGGGACACCGTCCGCTTCCTTTTCTTTCCCTTGGGAGCTTTGGAGCTAAGCCCAGTGCGATTTGCCATGAATGCCACAAAGCCCACGCCCTCGGTATCTGCCAAAGGAAAATAATGGAAGATGTCAAAATAAGGAGTAAAATACAGGGGAACAATATACTAAAATACTTAAGCAAACAAAGAGCTAAAGTCATACTAGGGTCTATCGGGCTCAGACCCTCCCTAAAATAGAACCTCCTTCGTGACATCTATCCACCTCATTGGCTCCCTCTTAAGGAGGTCTTCTCACGGCTTCTTCTCTACATCCCCAAACACTCGGTCTGCCCTAACCCACCTCTGCACTATTATCTACCACTTAGTGAGGATCCCCCACGACACTGGGCTACGCACTATAAATAACTTCTCCTTCCAAAATTTGATCGAATTTGGAACCTCAGTTTGCTTCCCCCCGGCACGAGGAGCAAGGTAGAAGCGCAACTCTGACTAACCAAATGTGTCTCAGCTCTGATTCAAGGGATGACTTGATCGGACCTTTTGACGAAGTCTGAAAAGTACCCTAAGCACCGCTAAACTCGGCTCTACACCCACTGCCCGATACTGTAGAATGAAGGCGCTCACCTACCTCCACATATTTGGCACAAACTGTACCAGGCTGATTGTGTACCACCTCAAAACCTCCCTGACAAAGGGTTGTATTGGGAAATGAAGGCCAGCAGAAAGGGCATCGAAAAAGAAGAAGCAGTACTCGTTGGGGAGTGTCGAGCATACCCTAGCTCCAGGGCAAGGTAGAAGAAGCACAAACTGAAAGGGGATCATGAAATCGTCTCTGAGATGAAGATCCGCCTTCGATATAATACTGGAGATAGAGTTGGCCACAGACACCTCACGAAACTCAAGTATTCGTAACGAAGACCGCGCTTTACTAGATCCCATAAGTTATCGAGGTACTGTCGAAGATGAGTAAGACCCAAAAGAGGACCAGGACATCTCCCAAACTCGCTTGCCTTCTTATCTACCTCTACAATTGTCTCCACCTTTACAGAAGACTACTACGCTACCCCCTTCCCCTTCTCTCTTTGACTGGTCGAGAGGTAGACACTTCTTCAACAGATCAATCAGAAGAGGAGTAGTACCTTACAAAATCAGAGACATCTTAATAAAATAATATAGATTACCTAAAGTGACATGTACGGCCGAAAAAGTTCGCCGGAGAACACAAAAAACACCATAGGTTTTTTTAGAGAAGAAGCTGTCTAAGTGGAGAAAGGAACAGAAGATGGGGTATGAGGAGAAGAAGGTGGGGGTTGAGGTTTAAAACTCCCAAGAAGTTTGGGCTCCCCCCTATTTGGGCCCTCAACAGCTGGGGAAGCCAAAGAAGCACGGCACAAGAAAGAAAAAAAAATAGAGAAGGGGGAGAAAAGAAAAAAAGTGGGTAGCGACATGTGTCGCCCCCCGCCAAAAAAAAAAAGTTGACCATGACCGGGTCAATGCTGATCTGTCAACGGGACACGTGGCGCATTGCAGTGCACCGCGTCAGCACCCACCCTCATACCCGATGCCGCGCCGGGTAACCCTCGATCCGGATATGGCAAAGAAAGTGCCAAATCCAGACCAATGGATCACCCCAAAAATCGTGTTCATCATGATCAAAGGTCCTGATCTCCTGAAAATCATACCTAGTGCTTCACACCGGGTAATGCGTAACCGAATCATGGTCGTCCGATCTCATCAGCGAGTGAGCCCCGTCACGATCGATGATCCACAACGCGCCAAGTTAGCCAGGAATGATCTGATTATTACTATTTCTTTATTTAATTATTAATTCAGATTTAATATTTAAAATTCTGAAAAATAATTTTAAATTCGACTTAATTAATTAAAAATTATAAAAATAATTATTAATTCTGAAAATATTAAAATATTCTGAAAAGTAATTATAAATTTAGAATAATTAATTAAAATTTAGAAATTGTTTATAAAAATTTGGAAATTGAATTAAAAATCCGAAAAATAATTAAAATTGGGGAAAAAATCAGAAAAATCTAGAAAAGTCACAAAAATTCCAAAAATTCTAAAAATAATTCTGGGTACTTTATAAAGTCAGTACAACACCATTACACCCCGAGCAAAATTCATAAGTCTTCGAAAACTTCGATAAGTTCTGTTGACCATTCTAAACGGGCGAATTACTCCTCAAAGGCTGTAAAACTCAATCTTCGAGAGTGGGGTGCTCTTGATATGGGTAAAAATATAACCAAACTGGGACCGTTCAAATCAAGCTCGAATCTTAAAGCTTTCAGGGGTAAAACGGTAAATTTCACCAAAAATAGGCCCGTAAAAGGGAGTTAGACCCCTTTCAAGCCCAACAACCCAAAACATGCTTGTCATACTGGGTTGCCATAGTGGCCCAGTATGAAGGAGTTCATGATTATCTAAAATATTATTTTAAACTCGTAATTATTCATAAGAAACAGTTTAAAAACTCTATCTCTTTATCGAGAGATGAGTCCTAACTCTATCTCCACAACTACTTCTATCTCCATGAAGAAGAAAGTCAACTAACTCTATCTCTTCATCAAGAGAAGAGTAACTGACTATATCTCTTCATGATGAAGAGAATAACTAGCTTTATCAAAACACCGAGAAGTAGAGATAAATCAATATTTTGAAACTGCACCCAAAGAGACTATAAATACCCCCATTACCTCCACAGGAACCAGGAAATCAGTATTTTGCTACTAAAAACTCTCATATATCTGAGTTCTTAATTGAGCGTCGGAGGGTCTATCGCTGGAGGCTACCCCGATGTTTCAGACTCATCCAAACGAGTCAGATTCAGGAATCAAGATCAGTTTGCAGCCATCAATATCAGCGAAAAATAACGGCCAGTTATTTTATTATTTCAAAAAAAATTCACAATATTTGTTTGCTCCCACATATAAAATAGCAGCAACACTAAGTTACTACCTGATCAGGGAAAGTTATTGGAGGATCCAGCTAGATATAGGTAGCTGGTTGAAAACTGAATTATATTTTACTCCCTAGTCTTGATATTGCCTACTCTGTGAGTGACGTCGGTAATTCATGTCTGCACCTTGAACCAGTCATTGGATTGTTATATACATATGGTGGACAATGTACGATAGCTGAAATTTCAGATGTAGTTTTGGCAAGTTGCCTACCACTTGGAGAACTATTATTGGCTTTTTTTGTGGAAATTGTTTTCTTGAAAGAGCAAGAAGCAGACAATAATCTCACAATCTAGTGCAGAGGCTGTGTAACACCCCGAATTCCAAACATATGTAATTCGTAGCATAAACAAGATCTTTTACTTCAAATTCGTACAAAAATACAAGAAATTTAAATTTTTTTCATTTACAACATCGTTCTTTACATTAGCACAGCGGAAATAAAACAGTATAGTACATATATGACAATCAAAGCACTTCAATCTTGTGACATCTCTCACAGTGACTTCAAATCCATGCCAAGACCAATCGTGCAACTAGAAAACTGGGGGCACGTCAGTTGCATACAACTGACGCAATGCTATAATACAGTCATTCTTCTGCTTTAGCAAACACAAACTAGAATGCGAAAACAAAATATGAAAGATGACTATCCTAAACATATTAGTGTATGATATGACATAATGCCTAATGCAGACATTCACACTTACAATGCACTAATGCACACTTGTTCGGATTCTATGCATCGCATACTACATAGGTCCGAGGGCAAGCCCTTAACGTACTCCTCATTATAGGGTTCAATCCCTCATCATGAAAATCCTACTACAATAACAAAAGCAAGGCTTAGACATTCCACAAGTACGGATTCCAGTCCTGGAATTCACCGCTCGACTATACAGAATTCTCATCGTGCGAACATCCTGCAAGTGCCGCTCTAGACCTGGAATATGTTGGAGATCTGCCTCCTATCCGCCCGACTATTCATGATCTCGGAATCCACTGCCCAATCAATCATAATTCCGGATTTAATTAAGGCTCGTCTCGCTCCACAACCAACCACAGTCCCGAAATTCACCGCCTGACTGGGTCTATAGTCCCGGAATCCACCACTCGACTATATAGAAACACCCCACTTATGTTTGCTCAGTTTTTATCACATCTTCCTTTCTAGTGCCTGTCCTTAATTCAATTTTTAGTTATCATGGTCTAGAACTAGCTTATCCTGCCGGACTTAAACTTGCCCAACAGCATTTCAGGTCCATATTGACCATTTCATAAAATTTCATTTATCAAAATTGCCGGACATTACGAGCCTCACTTAGCTCCTAGAAACCATCTATCTCAACATAGAGATCCTCTATATTAACTTTAACCTCTTCATAAAAATTTCTCATTCATTATATTCCATTTAATTTCTTATTCATTTATTTCAATTAATCATCATTCAAAATAATTAAATCACATTTCTAAATTAATATAAATTTCATTCGACTAGTCATCCTCAAATAACTAGACAAAATTTTTCAAAATGTTATAATAGGACTTCAGAAGCCTCAATTCAATGAACATCATCTCTGTTCTAATATTTCAAATCTAATTATCAAATATGTACTCAAATAGTTAATTCAAATATGGTGTTTAATCCAAAATATTTGTACCAATTTCCATCAAATCTTAATTCTCCAAGATACTAATAGCCTTTAAAATAATCTCTATTCAAATTCTTCAAATCCAATCACCAAATATGTGTTTAATCGTTTATCTAAGTGGAAAAATTAATCCCAAAAATGTTTGTACAGATTACCATCAAAATGTTTCCCAAAAATCAATTTATATTTCCGATATATTTAAAAATAGTAAATACTACCAAATTCGAGCACACCAAGACTCAAACCTACAACCTCAAAGATCCTAGGCCACATGCACTAACCAATAATCCAAGACAATTTCTTTATCAACTTCGATTCAAGGTAACAACACACACACACACACACACACACACACACACACACACACACACACACACACACACACACACACACATATATATATATATATATATAATTATATATAATCCACTATTTCAATGTTCAACTTGAGACATCAATCCAATGGTATTGTAAAAATCATATAAATTCCAATACTATTTCGAAAATAGATTTCATAGTTTCATAGGAAACATAAATGAGTCTACTACAACTTGGTAGTTAAGATCATCTAAATTCTTCTTCAATTACTTCGTCTAAATTCATTTGTAAAACAGTAGGTTCAAAATCCAAAAACTACCGCTCATGCTACTTATAAAAATCACAGAAAATTCTATACTTCATGAAATTTTCTGTACTTTGGACCAATTTAAAGGTATGAAAGTCTCCTATAACTTTTTATTTATAAGTTTCTCCAAAATATTGTGTCTATAACCCTGAATTCTTCGAAATCCACAGTCGGGTCGAAATGTTATACTGACTTCTACTATTCAATCTTGTAAAATTCATTATAAATTCTGTTATTCATGTAAAATTAATTTCTTAGACTCTGAAGAAAGGATAACGAGTCTACTTCAACTTCTCAGTTTTGACTTTTCTCAAAATACTGCATCTAAGATGCCGAAATGATCAAAATCCGAAATATATACAAATTTCCAGCAACTAGCCAACTGCCAACCAGTTCTAAGTTTGGATTTTATTAAAATAGTAAACTACATATAAATATTATGAAATTTTAAGGAGATGTTCTCTACCTATACAAGATACTCCTATAAAAATTTTAGCTCTAGCTTCCATCTAGTTTAATAGATATGATTTTCTGAAGTTCAACTAAAACTGATAACAGAAATTTATGAAAATGCCTCCAAATCAATCATATCATAATTTCACACCTTTAATCAACAACACATAATCTAAACATGAATACTCAGTCTATATAGCCTATCATGCATCTAACAATTTACACATATACATTCTACAATCTAGCATTTTACTAATAAAATTATATTAGAAAGTTGGAGAAACACCCACCTCAAAAAGCTCTTAGTGGTTGAACCCCTTAACAAAAGCTTCATGAGACTCCACAAGCACAACCCGCAAGCCTTTATGCCAACCCCGAAAGCCAAAAAAACAACAAGTTCCCTCTCTTGAGTCTCTTTTTTGTTTGATTTATTTTTGTATTCATTTGGGGTTAGGATAGGAGGGTATTTATATGGGAATTTAGGAGTACTTTTAGCAATTAACCACCCACTAACCCACTCACACACCCACACACCCACTCACACACACCACTCAAAAACCCACTCACCCTTATACTCTACTATATGCATCCATTTTTGAAAGAGTGCACGGTGCACGTGTTTTGTACACTTTCTCATTTTATTTTCACTTTTATTATTTTATCCCATTTTAAATTCCTATTTTTAATAAATAATCATATTATATTTAGTATAATTAGCCTACTGAAATTTTTAGTGCACAATTTTGTAATGAAATAGTACAATTTGCACGTACATAAACAGAAATACGTGTAAAGCACATGCTTATATATATTCATATATAAAATAAATTTGAGAAAACGAAAAATGTCTATAAAAATAGAAATACAAAATATGTAAAATACGTTTTATTAATTCTATATATGTATGCATCAATATAATCAACGCGTGCATAGAAAATACGTGCACTGCACGTATAAAAATATATTTGAGTCAAAATAGGAGAAAAATGAATTTTAATTTATGAAACAAATTCGAACAAGTTATAAAATAAATAATTGAATACATATAAAATTTTGTAATATTACACATAACGGTAGAATATACGTAATCGACACCTGTATTAAAAGCACGTGCAATGCACGTAAAAACACAAAGATTAAAATAAATGTTTAAGTTGGCTATGAATAGGATAAAAATGAATTTTGAGAAGATGAAAAATGTATAAATAATTGAAATGCAGAAATACGTAGGACATTATATTAAAATACATTACAGATATTACTTGTAACAGTACAAAAAAATATGTGCATAACACCCGTGGACAAAATTGTCATAACTCAATTTTGCAAGGTATTACAGGTATAGAGCTATGAAAAACATTACATATGAATTGATTTGGGTCAAATGGCTTCTCGAAGAGCTTGAGGAAGAGTTGAAAAATCTGGTTTGGTTGTATTACGATAGTTAGGCTGCTAACCATACTGCTTCGATCTTGGTATTTCATGAACGAACAGAACATACTAAAATTTACTGTTTAATAGTTCGACAAAAGGTTGTTGGAACTGAGGAGCCTAAGCATATTGAAACTCAACATATGAGCACTAGTTATAAGTTGGTTGATGTTCTTACCAAGCCAGTGACGGGTGTGAGAATTCAGGTTATTTATAACAAGTTTGGTATGTATGATGTGCATACACCAACTTGAGGAGTATTAAGAGTATTAGGATAAAAAAGTTAAAATATTTTTTGTATAATCCCTATATACATACGTATTCAGATTTAGTTGGTTGTCACAAAAATAATAATCGGACTGATCATTGAGAATAACAATTATAAGTATTTGGTTTGATACATCTTCGATTGCACTAAGCTTCAGTTGCATCCTTCCTGGCTGGGGTGACCAGATCCTGGTCGTAATTGATGAACCAAACTGAATTGAAAATAGGGTGGTCAAGCAAATGGAGATATTAAGCCATTCACCATTTGTTTCTTCTTCAGCATGAAAAATCATGGCTAGTAACAATTTTGCACAATTTCCTAATGTTTTGCCAGTTCACTCTCTGATCTTCATCACTTGTGGATGACTTTTACACAGAAGAGTGACACTCGAAAAAGGAACATATCGTGGGAATTTGATCATTTAGCTTGGCTGAAACCAGCATGACTTCCTATGTAATTAATATGGGTAAAATCAGAGCCACTAGATCTTGGCCCCCATCTCAAAGGTTCTCAAGGGCAGAATGGTAATTTTACATCTACAGCAAACCTACAGGAAGAACATGGACCGTCTACAGGCCCATTAACTCAACCTAGAGGGATTTCTAGCTATTTAGGCTGTCAATCAAATCCCCTATCTAAATAGGATTATCAACTTATTCTATTCCCTCATCATGGGAATCTCCAACAAGAATCTTAAAAGATACATTTTCAGGTCTATCTTTTGTAACTCATTCCCAGCCAATAAATACTCTCCCTTCCTCAATTAGTCAAATGTAATCAATATCTTCTCTGCTCAAACTCTAATCTCCTTTCTAAGTTATTGACTTAAGCGTCAGAGGGTCATTTACTGGGGCCAGCGTCAGAGGGTCATTTACTGGGGCCAACCTTGGTGTTTAGACTTTTTGCAGGCTCGCTCGACATTTTAAGTCATTCAGATCCAGATCATGAAATCTTCAACCATCATAACTCAGATTTGATCAACGGTCCAGATTGTAATATTCCTCCCTCAAAATGAACTCATTATCTGATTGCTCTACACTCAAAAAAATAGCAACAGATTGGCATCGTATGTGGGAAAGCATAGATCTACCTCTCTGATTAGATATCGCAGGCAAAAAACCACTTTTTCCCATCCCTCTAGCAAGATAGACAAAGACGGCAGCTTTTTCCCACTGCTAAGGGGGGTCCTCCGCCTCTGCCGTTACAACCCCTTCATCCTCCGTCACCGTCCTCTTCATGGTGGCTGCCTCCGGAACAATCTTCGATCATCATCACCGCCGTGAGCCGATACCCCACCGTCACAGTCACCGCCCTCCGCTGCCTAGTTGCGGCTACTACTATCGATGCACCTCTGTCTTCTTCTCTAACCTGATCTCACTTCCAACCTGATCTGACCCAGAGCTACCAACCAAACCCAGATAAAACTGACCCAGAGCAATCAACCAAACCCAGAAAAATCTGATCCTGGTCCGATCATACCCTCGAACAAGCCAGACCGAACCAGTCTAACCTTCAGACCCCAAACCCGAACAGACCCATTTTGACCCGTTTGCAGCGCAAACCCGACCTAGTCTCGATTTCAAATCCAAATCGAAACTGACAAGATCCACTTGGAGTTCGAACCGTAAATGAACCCTACCTACTTTCTGACCTCACCCGGCTAGCTGCTGCGAAAAATCTAAACAGTTAAGTTGTAACCCACTGTTTCAGTTGTACGTATTTTATTACGTGAATTTTTGTACCTCAATTTTCAGATCAATTTTTATTTCTTTTGTTCTCTTTGGGCTCTTTATCGGGAATTATTTCATTCTTATTTGAACGCAGATATTTTCTGATCCATTCTAATTTTTGTAAATTTTTCCATTGAAGTTTAAATTTAAACCCTGATTAATCCTAATCCTAATTAATATCCCTAACCTTATTCACTACCCCGAACCCCTTCTTAGCCAATTCCATAACTCCCAACCTCTTTTACAGCCTTAATTCATACATCCTCCTACTACTCCTACATTACTGCCTCCACCCCTCTATACATACATGCAGCAATCCCCCACTCACTGTCTCTACTCCTTCTTCTTTTCTTCTTTGCTTCTTCAAAACCCAAGCCCTACCCGCCATCCTCTTCCTCTACCGTCTTCAACCGGAAGCTTCTCAACCCATCGCCACCACCTTTACATCTCCACCACCTAAGATCGTCGTCGTCGCTTTTGCATGTTGTTGACATCGTCGCTAGTACTTGTTGCTTCACTGCCGTGTTGCCGTTGCCTTCTTGTTGTCTGCTACAGCCTGCACGCGACGTTGTGTCACTACCTCCTTATTGCTGTTTGTTGCCATTCTTACTGTTGTTGTCGTTATTGCTTTCATTCTTATTATCGTGGACTATAGCCATTTCTCTTCTTGCCCTCATTTCACTTATATTCGAAACTGTCACGTAAAAGGAAAGCATTTTCTTGAACTCTCAGCAAGTAGCCTACTTATCATCATATTTTCTTATCTAGTTACTTATTTCATGTTATTGATTCAAATCTTGAACCGTTAACACACTTCGTGTCATGCCTCGCTGCCCAAAAAGGAATACGGATACACGACAAAGTTCATCCAATGGCTTTCACCATTCATAAGCTGTAAGGATATTTTCAACAATACCTAGAAATAAATAAGAAATAAGCCGGGAATAATCAACCACGCATGCATGAATCAATTTCTAAATCAACAGAATTTACTTGAAACAAAAATACTTAATCTCAAATAAACCAGATCTGGCAACAACAAGTTATAAGTTCTGGGACAAAGTGCCCATTACAAGATCCAAGTAGCAATAAATATAATCTATTCAAAACAGGAAATAGCTCAAGCAGGAACTCTAGCCAAGCCTAGAACACTTGGTCACTTACTCCTTCAAGCAGCTGGTCACTGAAATCTGCAAATTTAACAATTTGCAGGAAAAGAAAAATAGGAAACAATACGTCCATTAGTGCAAGTTATGGACCGCATGTAGTGCAGGCAACAAGTACGAAAAACTGATAAACAAAATACAGAGTAGCAATAAGAAGCAAGTACTGAAGTAAGCATGGAAGGAATGTGTCAGAAAAATAGAGCAACTAACTCTAAAACCAAGAAATAGAATCAAGTGACATGATTAGATAACAGGGTAAAGGTGACATGTAGCCGGTATCGAGTAGCATGCAAGCAGTTAAATAAGTAACATGTGTCAGGTAGCATGTACAGGTAAATATGTAACAGGAATGTGCAAGTGATCAGGTATTCACAAGTCTTGTATTTAGTCTTATCTAGGTAGCACTTTATGCGTCCCAAATTTTACCACATGGTTGCTCCATTCAAACAAGTTGAGTTTAGATTTCGTACTGGATTATATAGGTCCGTGTACTCAGGTATCAAGTAAACAGGTAAACAGGATCATATATCATGTAATCATATAATCATATATCAGGTAATTATGTATCAGGTAGGACCTATGGGTCCCCTTCTGAGTACACCTTCCTATAGGAAAGTATGTAGCCAGGTATCAGGTAAACAGGTATTTAGGATCATATATCATGTAATCATATAATCATATAACAAGTAACTTTTTATCAGGTAGGACCTACAGGTCTCCTTCTGAGTACATATTTCTATATTTTTCACTACTAGATATTTCCCTTATCCCCAGCTTGATTACTTGTCATCATTATTAAAGCAGACATATACGTGCACAAACAGGACAAAAAAGCATGGCAAGAACAAGGAACAAGATCAAGTTGGATTAAAAACAAGATCGGGTGACAAACAACTCATAATAGATTAGGACAACGAGACTTTCAATTCTGGACAGCAAGATATTACTGCACCAAATCTGATATTCCCGTTGCCACAGAAATTCAAATCTGGATCCGTCAAAAAAACTAGAAACTATACTTTCATCCAAATCTAATGCTTATACACAAGCCATATAACAACGACAGAAACAGGGTTCAAAACAGCGTTTTATAAAGAATTCAATATCAGCCAGAAATCACAAAGTTTTGTTTATAAGCATGAAAAGATATAAAAACACCATAATTAAATCTAGAAAAAATCTGGAAGGTTCCCTAGCATGTCTAGTATCAGCATATAAAATTTCATAAAATTCCATTACAGGTAGCATAGTCAATTTAATTTGGAAAACAAAATGATGCAGCAAATTTATGAATCTGAAATTTTAGACACAGCAGTACTAAAACAGTGCTAAATCACAAAATACAATTCGGAATTCAAATCTGTCAAAAGTTTTGTAAAATAGACATACTAGGCTATATTTCATGTTCAAATTTTTAATCGAAAGTGACTGGAATCATGTTGGAAACAGAGTTCTTCACTGAACAAAATGCAATTTGACAATTATATGCTTAGTTTCACAAGCATGAAATAAGTTATAAAATCATTAAAAAATTCCACAAAAATTTAGGATTGATCCTAGTCCTTTCTAGGCATACCCAGAAAAATACTATGTCCAAATTTTACTATTAACATCAGTTTTAAAATAATAGATCGTGTAACGATCTTATAATTCAGAATCTGGAAATTACGACACATTTGCAGTAAAATATTAATAACTCACACATCAAAAATCAAAATTGAGATCCGTCAAAAGTTCTGAAAAATAAACACTTGAGGCCTACGAATCATGTTCACAAAATAATTTATTTTACTGACTGAAACATGGTCTAACTTGTTGTACTAATTCAGGGCAGCAACGAAAACGAAATTCTTTCATGCATTTAATTAAACAATTCATCTACAATAGATACAAATTAGAATGTAATACAAAACATGATATAATGGACATACAAATCAACATTGTATGGGTATTAACAAGTCCACAACGAGATGACACATTTAGCACATCAATCATGTAACAGAAGTCCACAACATACAATAAATCATGAACAAGGATATATATACATCAAGAAATCTATCTAGATCTAATTTATTTTCATGTAGTGTGTATGTGTGACAACTTCTTGTGATTGATCATGACTATGAATGGACCAAACAAATGAGATCAAGATTTATCAAGGAATAATCATGAGGGTGAACACAAAAGTGAAACCTAGACCACATGCGGTATTTGAACTTGTATAAAGAACAAAAATAATATACAAGCTACTTGCCTTGGTGAAGATGACGAATCCGACAAAAAAGAATAATGGGAATGGATCCCGAGCGACGAACACAACCATAACGACCACGAACAACAGAAATCTTGCAAGATTGAAGATCGACGGCGACTCGAACGGCGGCAGAAGGAATGGTCGACGGTGATGGGAGCACGGCAGCGACGGGAGGACGGAACGGATGGCGAGGAAGTGGAGGTCGACGGTTGAAGGGAGGAAGGGGTTGAGGAAGGCTCGGGATGAGGGGGTGCTGCTAGCGTGGGCAGCAAAGGGCGTCGGGGCAGTGAGAGAAGCGCGCAATGGCGAGGTGCGACGGTGGTTGGCGGCTAGCAACGGCTCCGGTCGACGCGCAGGGTGAGCACCAGGAGAGGGAGAGAAAGAGGGATTGTTGTTTAGGAGATAATGACTGTAGAAAGAAAGAGATAACAATTTTGGTTAGGATTTAAAGTTAGGATTTTAGGAATCAAGGGGATCTGCTTGTTATGCAGATAGAGGTGAACGTGAGGAGAGATTTGAGAGAGACTGGATAAAAGAGGGTATTAGGTAGCGGATTTAGGATCCAATAGGGCGGATTATAGGGTTTTGGGTCTAAATAGGGTAGATTGGGTTAGAAATCGGATCCAAAAGGTGGAAATCAATCAATAAACAATTAAGCCATGAACATATAATTTAGACTTAAACAAAAACATCCAGAGATTAAATATTGATAGAAGAGTTTAAATGAAAAGATTGAAATCCTAGAATTCAATTGACAGGAAAGAGAACGAAAAATAGTTTATTAAGAACGAAGAAAGATTACACGGTTCAGAACAGACAAAAGGATACGATCAGATTAAATACCAAGACGAATATAAATACATACAAAAATACAAGAAAGGGAACACAGGGGTTACACTTCGTATCGTGTTATCGAATATTCACATTTCTGCCCTGTCGTTTTCCCAATTTTGTACTGGGAATTCGGGCTAGTTCCCGATACTGAATCTAATAATTTGTACATAGTGTACCCCTCTGAGTCTATAATCCATAACATTTTACAGTTTCACAATCCGATTTATAGATTGTGAGATATCAAGATTTTAGTACTGTCATATTGTAATTTCCAGAACATCGAAACTGTACACGAACCCGTAAAGAACAGCAAATTAGACCATGTTTCCGATACTGGATCCAAGACTTTTATAAATTAAAATTGTAGCTCATCGAGTCTAGAATCCATAACATATTACGGTCTCTTAATCCGATTTATAGATTGTAAGTTATTAACATTTTAATACTTTAACTCTTGGATTTCCAGAACAGAGTCTGTGTACGAAACATCGAAACCAGTAAAGAATGAACTTTTACTTATAGCTACTGTTCCTAGAATGTATTGTGTGAATATGCTTTGAAATTGGAAGGGAGTCTACTTTTTAGAATCTCTGATGGAATCGGACTTTCTTTTCTGTAGCAACGGGGAAGTGAATTTGAACGCATATAGGTGCTGCTGTCTTGAATTCATCTCTACGTTTTTGCTTATAAATCCGTTATTATCCATATTTAATGAATTTAATCATACGTATTGTTGTTCTTGTAATAATAACTTGTACCTATATAATAGGTTGATAGATTTTCTCATATAATGCATTTTATATCACTTGATAATACCATGATTACAGTCCTTGATATTTTTCTTGATTCTTGATTAAATGTCTTGATACTACCGTTCCACTAGTCGTACTTACTGCATGTTCCTGACTAATTATTGTAAAAGAATAAGAAGCCAGGGTTATAAGGGTATGGCTTAGTAGTGGATAATATAGGGGAGAATACTCGGAAGGGGCCCGTATTTTTCGGAATAGTAATTCTTGATTCTTGATTCTTGATTACACAATTCTTGATTACATGATTATTGATTACATATCTTGATACTATCACTGGAAGATCCGGGTACATAATCATATAGAATTCACTACTTAAGTCTAAACGTCACATGAATGATATGCACCCGAACTTGGCATGGGACACAGGATTGCGTGCAGTAGATAAGTTAATAAAACCAATAAACTCGATATGGACACTAAGCATGATCTTGATTCTTAATTACATGATTCTTGATTCTTGATTCTTGATTCTTGATTCTTGATTACATGATTCTTGATTACATGATTCCTGTTTCTTGTTTACATGAATATTGATTAACTGATCCTGGGTTATCAATTGATTATACTTTGAAATCTTGAAAATACTTGTTTATACTTGTTGCTTACATGATCATATTGTTAATCCTTCCATATTTTATTGTACTGTTTTTGAGTAATTGCACTGCTACTTCTTGTTCCTTCCATGTTATATCTTGTTATCTTACCATTTTAATGCTTGTTGCTACCTGTTGCCTAAAGTTTGCTCTAACTGGTACTTTTCCATTTTCTCTGAGTTATTGTTTATACAGATACATGTGATGATTACAAAAGGAAATTGATGATCAGACTCTCTAGAAAAAATTGCTACAACTATTTCTCTACCACCTCATTATAATTAATTGTTTATTGCATTGTTTATTCTCGAGTATTTTGACCCAAATTTGTTGTATCTCATATATTAGTTATTGTATTCTAGAATTGTTCATGTGATTATTATTGTTACCCGTGTTGTTAAGCTTACTAGTATTGTACAGCATATGGATAATATGAGTTAATATACTTATATCATTCGCTGGGCCACAATTGCATTTTCGTACTTCCGTATAGTGGGAAGCGGGCCGTGATAGATTTTTAGTGGTATCAGAGCCCAGGCTCGAACCATGCTGTCACGCCCCGCTTCCCAAAAACACAGAATACGAGCGCGTGACAAAGCCCAGCGAATGATTTTCATCATTCATGAGCTGTATGATCGACTCAACATCATAACAAGAATATAACAAATGTACACAACCACGCATGCATGAATAATTTATTAATCAACACATAACAATTGAAATAAAATAATAATATTATAAATAGCTTTCAAATCTGGATCAAAAGATAAAACTCGGGACTATAAGCCCGTTACAAGATTCAACTAGCGAAAGGAATAAATAACTCAAAAACAAAATATTTTAGAGCAAGTCATCTCTCCAAGCGAAGCCTAGAACGTCTGCTCACCAATTCTAGCAGGCAATTCGTCTCCAAAATCTGTATATATATATATATATATATAAATATAAAATAAATTACAAAGAAAGCTATCAAGTGGCTCACAATCAATCCCCCCCAAAATCAAAGGCCCATATCAAACCTCACAAAACACATTTTCCCTCCAAAACTCAAATTCAAATATTCCACCCAAAACAACTCCTATATTTATTTAATCATTTTTTTCTCTCTCTCTCTCTCTCTCCTTTCCTCCTCTATTCAAAAAATTAAGAAATTCTTTTAAAAAAATTTTTTAAAAAAAATTAAAAAAAATTAAAGGAAATTAAAATTTTAAAAACTTTAAAAATAGTTCAAAAAAATCATATAATATGTTTTTTGCTCTATGTTTGCTACTTTAATTAATTTGTTGGACCTCCAAAACTATTTTATATGATCAAATAAGGTGCACCGTGCCGAAGACGTGCCGTAGGCACGTGTCAACAGGCAAACCTAGTATATATATATATAAGGAAAAAAATTCAGAAAATGTGACAACGCCCATAGTGTAAGTTAGGACCGCAAGTAGTACAAGCAAGGGTATGGTGCAAGAAATATGGGACAACGGTTTGAAATCAAGAATGTATAACATAATTTAATAGGGATGCAACAAGTAGTGAGATTCAAGAAACTAGCTAGCAAGAAAGACAACTCAAGTGACAAGATTGGATAACAAGTACTAGTAGTAGAACAAGTGGCAACTTAACATGTAATGGTATCAAGCATCAAGTAACAAGTATCACGCACAAGTATCAAGTAATAAGTAACAAGTCTCAAGTAACAAGTCTCCAGTAACAAGTCTCAAGTAACGAGCATCAAGTAGGGTATCAAGTATGTACAAGTGACAAGTTAGTCTTAAGTCTAATGTTTAATTCTATCTAGGTAGCACTTCATGCATCCATACTTTTACTACATGGTTGCTACATACAATCAGTTACGTTTAGGCCAAGTGGTGGATTTTATAGGGCGGTGTACTCAGGCATCAAGTATCAAGCAAGCATGGTTCATGAATCCAAAAATAAAGTAACAAGTTCACGAAATAAGTTCGTGAATCCACTAACAAGTTCAAGAACCACACAATGGGTTCATGAATCCAACAAGTTCATGAGCCATGTAATGGCTTCATGAATCCATCAAGAGACAATAATTCATGAACCAAGTACTGGAAAATACGGGCCCCCTTTCGAGTACACTTACGTATATCGTCCACTACTATGGTCTTTCCCTTAAACCCCGACTTATTATTTATTATTATTATTAACCAAGCATGAAAGTGTACAAAACAGGTCAAGTAAATATGGTCAAGAACATGGAACAAGTCTAGGCTAGGTAGGATACATGTTCGAGGGTCAAAATAAATCAAAATATCAAGAATAACGAGAATTCCAAATCTGGACAGCATGATGTTGCTGTACCAAAACTGTAATTTTCGCAGCTACAAGATAGCAAATGTGGAATCGTCAGAAGGTCTAGAAACTAGACTCTTGCCCGATTCCAATGCATATAATAAAGACACATAAAAGTTGTAATAATTGATGTCTAAACAACAAACTATACAGCATTTGTGTTCAGCCAGAATTGGTAAAACTGAGTTTATACATATGAAACAGGGTTGAAACAACATTAACCAATTCTGAGAAAATTAGGAAATGTTCTCTAGGGTTTTCAGTATCAGCATATAAAATTTCAAGTCATTTACTTACTGGTAGCATAGTTAAAATAATTGTAAACCAAACTGGTGCAGTAGTTTTTATAAATCTGCGATTACCGACACAGCGACAGTAAAACTGCGATATCTCCTAGACCGTAACTCAGAATTCAAAAATTCTGGATGTTATTGGCAACTAGACACTTAGGGCTACATTTTATATTCATGACTCATGTTCAGATTTTGATTTTATCGGAGTCGAAATAGCAAGGCAAGATAGAAACAGAAACCAAATAAAACATTTTTTGTATGAAATGAATCAAAATTTTAATAGTTGTGAACAAGTGTATCAATGAAGGGTTATGACTCTTAGATCATGTAATAGGTAAGGTGGAACATGATGAGATCATCAACAATAAACAAAGAGGAGTCACATTTATAATCTACTTGCAGTATTTTCATGGAAAAGCTTGTACTAGAAAACGAAATGTACAAGGAGATACTTGCCTTGGGGTGTAAACGACGAATTCGACAAAAGAATAATGGGAACGGATCCCGGCACGGACACAAGATCATGAGCGGATCTCGAACCAATCACGAACAAAAACCAACGAACGGATCACGATGACGATCAAGATCACGAACACAATCGGATGGCTGAGATCAACGATCAAGATCAAGATGATCGGATTAGATCGGACGGCCAGATCTTTTGATGATGAAGATAATGATGAAGATCAAGATCGGTCGATCGAACAGGTTGCAATCAAGAAAAGTTGATGATCATCATGATTGTGACAATCAAGAAGAGGTTGGACGGCTAGGATCTAATCGGATGATCAAGAGAAGATCGACGGCCCACATCCAATCAAGTATGATGATCAAGATCCAACGAACGTCCAGAATCAAGAGATCAAGATCGGATCAAACGGACAGCCCACAATTAACAAGATCAAGACCCACTTGATCAAAACAACCCAAGCCACTGGATGGCGAGACGATGGCCGCCGATGGCGCGGCGGGCAGGCGGAGCATTGCAGGGACAGCAACGAAGGGTGCTGCCGGCGACTGGCAGGGCAGCAAGGTGGCGGTCGGCTACTGTCGTTGGCATCGCGAAAAAACACAGGCTGCTGTTGCTGACGGGAGAAGCAGCGCAGGGGTGCGCTGTCAATGGGAGGCACCGTGCAGGGTAGCTGCGCTAGCTGTCGGTGTCGCTCGGGAGGAGGCAGGGGGATTGTCAATAGGGCACGTCGCAGCATCGCGATAGGAGGTCGCGAGCAAGGAGGCACAGGCGGGCAGAGCACGCTGCTGTGCACTGGAGCAGGGCGACGCTCTGGATGCGCTGCAGGCGAGGGCACTATTGACAGCGCAACGGGAGGAGACCAGGGCTTGGTTGCGTCAGAGGAGAAGGAGACGGGGAGGCAGGGGAGGAGTTTGGGGAGGTGATGGGGCTGGTCGACTGTCGCAGGCAGCTGCGACGCCGAGAGGAGGTAGGGGAAGCACGGGGAACAGGATGGGTTCACTACAGGTCGGGAGAAGGAGAGGTAGGGGAGAGAGGGTTGGCGGCTGGGGTTAGGGGGTAAAACAGTAAGTAGGTTTAGGTTTAGGGTTAATTAGGGTATTTATAGAAATAGGGTTATAGGGTATGGGTTTAGATGATATAGGATCCAATAAGAGAATGAGTATTGGGTTTTGGGTTTAAAAAAACAAAATCTAATAGGGAAAATAGAGTTTTAGGATTTAAAATCCGATAAGAGATTAAAATGAGTTTAAAAAATATGCGTATAAACATACATCAAATCGAATAATAAAATACAATTAAATAAGTATATTCGGCTTTACAAAAAAATATAATACTAATAATAACAATAATAACAATAGTAAATTCACAAGGATAAGATATTAATAACGATATTAATGATAATAATAAGATTATATAACAAAGTATACATTTATCAAAATAACCCAAAAGTAATAATACATTTAAATTTAAATTGGGTAAAAATACAAATAACCAATCAATTAGGAACAGAAATTAAATTATGCCATTATTCGAACAAAATATAGTTTTCGAGTAGAAAACGCTTTAATAAAATATCCCGAACAAATTTCAAAACAAAGTGAATTTATAATTAGTCAAAATACAGGAAATATTTAGAAAATATGTATTTGGTAAAATAGGGCTTACACATGCTTAGCTCAACAAGTATACACACCACACTGATCACATGAACATTGATAACCATCTTTCATATCCGAGTACTAACCTTATTTGATTCATTTCTTTTGATCCCTTCACATTGAGTTCTTTCATTGACTATTTCCACCTGTCCCTGACACTCATCTTCATTCATTGATTCATTATTAGGTATAATACTTGGTATAATACTCGTTCATTCTTTTCATACCCATATTCTCTTTGATGTTTTTGCTACCTATACTTTTAATTCTGCTTAATTGGCATCACATTCTATACTACATCATGTCAGTGGCTTGAGACATCACCAACAGGATCATGTGTTGTATTTTGTTCTGAAGAGTGCAAGCAGAGTCCTTTGTTGATCAGTAGCATAGATTTCAAAGCAGACTTCATTGTCATTAATAATGCGAGGTTTAATGGGTGGCGCATAAAGAAGAAAATGACAAGAAGAAGAAGAAATACAAAGAAAAGAAATGAGGTGAGAAGTCAAAGAAAGAAGAAAGAAGAAAGAGAAATGAGGAGAGAAGTCAAAGAAAGAAAGAAAGAAATGAGGAGAGAAGTCAAAGAGAGAAGTCAGAGAAGAAAGAAAGAGAGAGAGAAGCCGGGAAAGAAAGGGAAGTAGAGAAAGAAGGAGAGAACTCGGGAGCAAGCTTCGGAGAAGAGAGAGAGCGAGAAGCTGGTGTGAAAGGCGAAAGCAAGAAGAAAGGAAAATCTATAGGGGAGCTCGATTTTCGTGGCAATGGAAGAGGAAAGGAAAGATCTGAAATCAGTGGAAAGTGGAGCGGGGATGAAGATAAATTTTGTGGGAGAAGAAGGAGAAACGGGTGTGAAGAAGCTTTCTTCATTTTCATCATCTTTTTCGAGATTCCGCAAGATTTGTGTGTTTTGTGGCAGTAGCTCAAACAAGAGAGCTAGCTACAAAGAGGCTGTGATTAAGCTCGGCAAGGATCTAGTACAGAGGAATATCGATCTCGTCTATGGAGGTGGAAGCATAGGCTTGATGGGTCTTATTTCTGACATCGTTCGTATCGGGGGCCAACACGTTTTGGGAGTGATTTTTAAATCACTGATGTCAAAGGAGATTACTAGAGGAACTGTGGGAGATGTTAGAGTTGTCTCTAATATGCACGAGACGAAAGCTGAGATGGCTTGCACTGCTGATACTTTCATAGCCTTACCCGGAGGTTATGAAATACTTGAGAAAATTGTTTGAGGTGATCACATGGGCTCAACTGGGGATCCACAGCAAGCCGGTGGGTCTTTTAAATGTTGATAGATACTACGACTCGCTTCTGTCCTTCATAGATTCAGCTGTGGCTGAGGAGTTTAGATCCAGTAAGGCCAGGTGCATCTTGATTTCAGCTCCATCACCCAAGGAACTACTAAGAAAATTGGAGGAGTATGTACCGGAGCGAGATGAACTTGTGACTCAGCTGAACTGGGATGTTGAGGTGCCTGGTAACGATGTTGGTGGTTCAGATTCTGAACCCGGTCATCAAATTGTTGAGTTCTCTAATTGAGGGTACACAATTTGTCTTGTCGTGCCTTTGTACTCTTCATTTCTTTTATCTTTTGGTCTACTCTTGATTGAAGATTAATGCTGTAACCCCTGTTTTTCATTTTGTTTATTTTTTAGTGTATTTTTCGTTTTGGTGTATTTTCTCTCTTGTATCCTTTCTGAACTGTATATTGGAGTTTTTTTCAATATATATATTAGTTTTATTTCATTTTGAGCTCTTTGGGTTTGATTGGTTGTCACTTTTATTTCGTTCTTCATTATTTTGTTCTTTTTTTTATTTTGGTCTTGTTCTCTTTATTTTTATTTTCTTGGGTGCTTATGGTGGTGATTGGTTGCTTGTCCTATTCCCAATCCTATTGTTGAACCCTAATAAGATTACCAAAGCCAAATTAAATCCCCAATCCTATTTGATATCCCATACATTTGTATCCTAATTAAAACCCCATTTAATCAAATCCTACTACTACTCCTAATTACCCATAACCCAATTACCCATTAACCCTAATCCCCTTATATATATCTCTCTAATCCCTCTCCCTAAACCCTAATCCTAAACCCTAGCCTCCACATCTCTCCACCTGGCCTCCCCCCTTCCACCTTGTTTCCTTGCGCTACCCGCACACAGCAACCTGACGCTAGACCCCCCCCCCAGCTGAGCCTCCCTACCTCCGGCCTGTGCACACCCTATCCCGACACCCCAGGCCACCGACCTCCCTCCCGGTCGGTGTCCAACCCGCAACACCCCAACACCCGAGCCCCTCGATCCCTTGGCCGACCATCTCCTACACCACCATACAACAATCCCTAATCTCTCTTATCCTCTCCGGCGTTGATCTCTCTTATGGCCACAAGCCATTATTGTCATCATCCCTCATGGATCACCTCTCACTTTATGGAGTTTGTTCGTGTGGAGATTTTCGCTCAAGTTTGCTTGGATTCGTGGATTTTCGTTCGTGGTTTTTGCTCGTTACTCTTGGTTTTCGTCGTTCTTCATCTTCGGTTAAGGCAAGTAACTTGTACTCCAATTCATTTGGTTGATACAAGTCCAAAAATACCACCTATAGTGTAGTTGGGTCTAGAGACAACTCTTGTTTGTATTATGTTTGATGGGATTTGTCTCTACTGTGAAAATTTGACCATAGATGACTCACGACACAATATGGACATGAATTAACTTAGGTTTTACCCGTTCTTGATTTTGATCATGTTTGTGAGACTTTTGTGAGAATTCATGATTTGGTTGAGACCCATGTGATATTTTTGGTGTGGGCGTACTAGATACCCTAATTCATGATGTTTGGACACTTGGTAGACTCGATTTCAAGTTTGGATGTGTTTTGAACAAGTTTTGTATGATATATGTTGAGTCGTTGTTAAAGGGAAAAATCAGTATTTTGTCGCTGATCTGTTTTGTTTGCTGTTTTGGACTGTCTTGAAGTCAGTATCTTAATTTCGGTATAAAACATGAGTTTTAGATAATTTCATCTATTTTCAAACCCCTCTGACCTTGCTCAATTTCGTTTTTGTATGTGTGAGTTATGACTGTTTTACTACAGAGGTGTCGATCTTTCAAGATTTCGTTTTTCGATGATTTTGATAACTAAATGGTTTTGATACTGATGCTACCTATATTATTTTGATCCAAAACATTGGTCAGTGTTTCATTACCTAGTTAGGGATTACCCAGAATTTTGGTGAATTTTATTGGTGAGTTTTATGTGCCGTTTCATGCTCTTTTATGAAAACTATACTTGCTGTATTTACTCGCTGTTCTGTAAAGAAACGTATTTTCACCATGACTCCTTTTACTGTATGAAAAATGTTTGTAAAATATGAAAGTTAGTATATTTTATCTATTTTCATATCCCTTTGGCAGAATTGGATTTTGTTTCACTGGTTGCGAGATATCATAGTTTTCGTACAGCAGTGTTGGGAATTCCAGATTTGCCAAACTATCGTTTATTGATGTTTCCTGATTTTTTATGACTGTTCTAATTTTACTGGAAAATTATGAAACTTTATATTCTGATACTAGATATATAGGGAAATATCCCAGATTTTTCATGGATTTATTTATTGAGTTTTCATGCTGTTTTCCTGCTCTTGAATTCGTTTTCCTGATTTCTGACTGAACCTATTTTATGTATTCAAATCAGTTTTGAGCTATGTTTTGGTGAATTAATATATGACTTATTTATACTCGCTGGATTCGGTTGGGAGTCTATTTTCTAGACGTTTTGACAGATTCAGATTTGCATGTTTGTAACACTTGGAATCACCGTTTTACTACAGTATGGTCTTGCTATCCTGAACTTGAGATTTGTCTATTTTATTCCTTTATGAGATATCTTGCACTCGTACATGTTTATCTTGCAACTTGCACTTGTCACGTGATCATGCCATGTTATTCTTGATATATTTTATACATATACATGCTTGTTTGATAATAATAATAAATAACCAAGCCGGGGTTTAAGGGACGGATCTAATTGTGGATAATTCAGAAACATGTACTCAGAAGGGGATCCACTGATTCTACGTGATTACTTGAGACATGATACTTGACACGTGATTACTTGATACTTGCACGCAAGACACGATACTTGCCACTTGCACAACTTGACACGTGATTACATGATACATGATACTTGGAGCTTAGAGCTCGATTACTTGACTTGTCCCTGAGTATACTGCCATCTATGGTCCACTATGAAATCTAAAGCGAAACTATTTGTTGTAGAAACCATGTAAGGTGGGCTGCATAAAGTGCTACCTAGATAATAATCACTACAAGACTTGATACATGATACTTGAACATGATACATGCTTGCTTAACACTTGACTACATGTTACATGAGACTTGTTTACATGAGATTTGATACTTGACACTTGATGCATATTTACATGATACTTGATTACTTGACACTTGATCCATGCCATTTATACTTGTTCACTTTTGCCATGCTAGTTATTTATTTTGACATCATACTTATACCATGTTGCTAGTTAGTTTTCCCATGTGCTTGTATCCTACATTATAAGTGACCCATAACTTGCAATTGACGGGTACTTGTTTTTCACTTTTTCTCTTTTCTGCATTCGTTGAATTGCAGATTTTGGAGAACAGGTTCCAGATGGTATCGGTGATATGAAGTATTAGTACTGCATTTTATTATTATTATTATTTGTAGCTTGCTTGAACAATATTGTATTTTGAGACTTAGATTTATTCTTGTATTTGGGCAATGTCACCCAAGACATTTGTTTTATTCAGATCATGACTATTTGAGATTTATACATTTGGTTTCAAGAATTCTTGTTGGTATTTTGGCTCATATGTGTATGTGGTTGATTCTTTTGCTTCCGACTCTGATGATTCTTGTGAATGTTGTAAAGATTTCTTGAACAGCTTATGGATGATGAAAATCATTTGCTGGACTTTTGTTGCGTATTCGTATTCCGTATTCTTTTTGGGAAACGTGGCGTGATAAATGCATTCGCTTCTTGGCTATCCTATATCCCGCATGAGGAAATTTTGAGGACGAAATTTTTCTTGTAAGGTGGGTAGGATTGTAACCCACTGTTTCAGTTGTACGTATTTTTTTACGTAAATTTTTGTACTTCAATTTTCATATCAATTTTTTTTCCTTCTCTTTGGACCTTTATTGGGCATTATTTTATTCTTATTAGAACTCATATATTTTTCCGATCCATTCTAAATTTTTATAAATTTTTCCATTAAAGTTTAAATTTAAACCATGATTAATCATAATCCTAATTAATATCCATAATCCTATTCACTACCCCGAACCCCTTCTCAACCAACTCCATACCTCCCAACCTCCTTTACAGCCTTAATTCTCCTACTACTCCTACGCTACTGCCTCCACCCACATATATATATATACACACACACACACACACACACACACACACACACACACACACACAAGAAGCAATCCCCCGCTCACTCTTTCTTCTCCTTCTTTTCTTGTTTGCTTCTCCAAAACCCAAGCCCCTCCCGCTATCCTCTTCCTCTGCCTTCCCCAACCCGAAGTTTCTCAACCCCTCCCGCTATCCTCTTCCTCTGCCTTCCCCAACCCGAAGTTTCTCAACCCATCGCCACCACCTTTACATCTCCACCACCAAAGATCGTTGTCGTCGCTCTTTCTTGTTGTTGATATCATCTCTAGTACTCGTTGCTTCATGCCGCGTTATCACTGCTTTCTTGTTGTCTCCTATAGCCTGCACTCGACGTTGTGTCGCTACCTCCTTATTGTTGTTTATTGCCACTCTTATTGTTATTGCCATTATTGCTCTCGTTCTTATTGCCATGGACTATAGCCGTTTCTCTTCTTGCCGTCATTTCACTTATAGTCGAAATCGTCACGTACAAGGCAACCATTTTCTTGAACTCTCAAAAAGTAGTCTAGTTATCATCATATTTTCTTGTCTAGTTACTTATTTAATGCTATTGACTCAAATCTTGAACCATTAACACACTTCATATTGTGTTATCGAATATTCACATTTCTGCCCTGTCGTTTTTCCAATATTGTATTAGGAATTCGACCTAGTTCTCGGTAGTGAATACAAGAACTTTGTACACAAAATTGTAGCCCTCTAAGTCTAGAATCCATAACATTTTACGGTTTCACGATTTGATTTATAGATTGTGAGATATCACGATTTTAGTACTGTCATATTGTAATTTCCAGAACACCGAAACTGTATACGAACCCGTAAAGAACAGAGAATTAGACCATGTTTCTGATACTGGATCCAAGAACTTTATACATGAAAATCGTAGCTCATCGAGTCTATAATTCATAACATCTTACGGTTTCTTAATCCGATTTATAGATTGTAAACATTTTAGTATTGTAACTCCTAGATTTCCATAATAGAGTCTGTGCACGAAACATCAAAACCAATAAAGAATAAAATTTTACGCATAGCTACTATCCCTAAAATGTATCGTGTGAATATGCATTGGAATCATAAGGGAGTCTACTTTTTAGAATATCTGACAGAATTGCATTTTCTTTTATGTAGCAACGGGAAAGTGAATTTGACCGCAGATATGTGCTGCTGTCTATAAATTCATCTCTACATTTTTGCATATGAACCCGTTATTTTCCATATTTAATGAATTTAACCATATGTATTGTTGTTCTTGTAATAATAACTTGTATCCATATAATATATTGATAGATTTTCTAATATAATGCATTTTATATCACTTGATAATACCATTATTATCGCCCTTGATATTTTTCTTAATTCTTGATTAAATGTCTTGATACTACCGTTCCACTAGTTGTACCTACTGCAAATTTCTGACTAATTATTGTAAAAGAACAACAAGCCGAGATTATAAGGGTACGACTTAGTAGTGAACAATATACGGGAGTATACTCGGAAGGGGCCCGTGTTTTCCGGAATAGTGATTCTTGATTCTTGAATCCTGATTACACAATTCTTGATTACATTTCTTGATACTATCACTGGAAGACCCTAGTACATAATTCTATAGAATTCACTACTTGAGTTAAACGTCACATGATTGATATATACCCGAACTTGTGGTATAGGACACAGAATTACGTGCACTAAATATGTTAATAAAACCGATAAACTCGAGATTGACACTAAGCATGATTTTTGATTCTTGATTACATGATTCTTGATTACCTGAATATTGATTAACTGATCGTGGGTTATCAATTGATTATACATTGAAGTCTTGAATACTCTTGTTTATATTTGTTTTTTTTTTTTTGATAAAAGATGACAGCAGTCATCGTTTCATTAAAGAGATTTAAAGAAACAAAGTAGTACATAACGTCCTGCTAAAACTGACAACATCAAAAGGAACGAAAAACAACAGCATAGAAATACATCAAAATAAAGGTAGCCCTATATTAAAACCAAAATAACTTCTGCCTTCGCCCCTTCTCTTGAATGCATGAACAATCTATCGCATCCCTGAAGAGGCAAACTCCACCTAAGCTCTCCTTCCTTGCTATTCCTCTTCGATGATCCTCCTCCTCTTAGCGGCTTCTTCCGCACCTGCCCAATCGTGAATCAGAGAAAAAATTTTATGCATGGAGAAATTTAATGAATATGAGATATTTCTAAAAATGAAATCATTTCTCTCTAGCCACAGGTTCCACATCGCAGCTGCTATTGCAATATCCCAAGCCTTAATATCCCCAGCCCTAATGTGACCCTCTCTAAAACCCCCCCAAATGTCCACTATTGAATTCGGTATCCGCTCAATCCCAAATCCCCTACAAACCACCTCCCAGATTAATCTAGCTTTGGAGCATTGGAATAGAAGATGATTGACATCCTCCTCTAAACTCCGGCACAAATCACAGGTAACATCGACAAGCATGTTCCTTTTCCGCAGATTTACTTTCGATAGAATGGCGTCTTTGTGTACCAGCCAACAGAAAACTTTTACTTTGAAAGGTACATGAGCTCCCCAAATAACTGCTTGGTCTTTACATCTCTGACCCCCGTCATTTAGCCACTTATACATTCCAGCTACTGAGAAAACTTTCGACTCGTCTCTATCCCACCATCTCTCGTCTTCTTGGTTATTTTGTTGTCCCCCTTCCTCGCAGATTAGTTTATTTAACGCTTCGAATTGGGTTACACTCCATTCGTCGATGTTGTTAGATACAACGAATTTGAGCTTCCCATTCTTCCACACGTCTTCCATAGTAAGATCTAGATTTAGGGCCGCTTCCGCCGCCTGAGGGGATCAGTTTTGCATAGTTGTTTGTCCGCACCATTTATCTTTCCAGAATCTAGTATTTTTGCCGTTTCCCACTCTGCATCTTGTATTTGTGTGGAAAATCTCCCCCTGCTTAGCTATCCCTTTCCAAAGAAGGGACACCTTGGCTGAGGGACTCCTTCCTCCATACCGATATTTTTTTCTCTTGCGAAACCGATCAAATGAGAAACTCCTCCATCCTTTATGCTTGGTAGTAATCTTCCACCACCACTTACTCAGCAAAACTTTATTCATGTCATGTAAGTTCATGATTCCCAAGCTCCCAAATTCCCTTCTCTTACAAACTCTACCCCACTTTACCAGGGGGAATCCTTTGTTCCCTTCGTCCGTTCCTTTCCATAAGAATTTTCTTCTAACTTTATTGATTCTCTGAATTACCCACTTCGGCAGTTCGTAAATAGACATTAGATACAGCGGTACTGCTGAGAGAATGGAATTTAACAAGATTATTCTTCCTTCTAGAGATAGAAACCGGCTCTGCCATCCTGATAGTTTCTTTTCGATCTTGCTAATAAGTGGATACCAATCCTCCTTCTGAAGCGCTCCCGGTCTAATTGGCGATCCTAAGTATTTAATTGGATATTCGCTATTCTTGCAGTTAAAGATCTCCGCAATCTCTTCGGCAGTCAAAGTGAGCTAGTCGAATAACGGAATAATGCTGGTCTTGTGAAAATTTACCTTTAGCCCCGACCACCCTTAGAAACACCCTAAAACTGCCTTGATGGCTACCACTTCTGGCAAGGTAGCTTTCCCGAAGAGGAGAGTGTCATCCGCATATTGTAGGATTGACATTGGCTGAGCTATTCCATTGATCTGAACGCCTCTAATAGTGTTGTTTTCCTGGGCACATCTTATCATCTCTGCTAACCCATCCGCAACAATTGCGAAGAGAAGGGACGAAAGCGGATCCCCTTGCCTCAGCCCTCTTTTGCACCTAATCTCTTTCCCTTGCCATCCATTCACTTGGATGAACGATTTTCCTCCACGAATGCACATATTCATCCATAATCTCCATTTGGGGCCAAAGCCTTTTCGATCTAGAGTCTCCTCTATACAATCCCAATTAATGGAATCATACGCTCTTTGGAAATCTAGTTTTAGGAGAAAGCCGTCCGCTTTTCCTTTGTGACCTCTGAAAACGATTTCATGGGCGGATGCGATGCTATCCATAATGTCCCTTCCTCTGATGAAACTGCTTTGCGACGGAGCTATGGCGTCGTTCAGATGCGGCGACAATCTATGTGCTAGAACTTTTGTTATGATCTTGAACGAACCGTTCAGTAAACTGATTGGCCTAAGGTCCTCATGGGAGGCAATCTCACTTTTCTTAGGAATCAAAATGATTGTAGCGTAGTTCAATCTTTCTAGATTTGCAGTACCGTCGTACAGCTCGTTGAAAATGTTCATAAGATCTTCTTTGATGATATCCCAATAAATTTTGTAGAAGAAGATCGGCGTACCGTCGGGACCGGGGGCCTTATCCTGCCCCAGCATCTTAATGGCTTCGAGGACCTCCGATTCTGTAAATCTTGCTTCGATACCCGAGCTTCCCTCTATTCTGGAGTCGGACTACATATCGGGGGCTAACACGCATCTTCCAGAAGAATTAGTTCCGAGGATATCGTGATAGTGTTCGTCAAGAAACTTTCTTATGCGCGCCTCATTTTCAGTCCACCTCCCGTTCACCTGTAAACCTGTAATGTGGTTTTGTCTTTTTCTTCCGTTTGCCATCTTGTGGAAAAATTTCGTATTAGCGTCCCCCTCTCTCAGCCATTGGATCCTTGATTTTTGTTGCCAATACATCTCCTCCATCTTCCCGATTTGTTGAATCTCCAGCCTCTTGCTGAAGAGCTCGTCTTTTTCTTCCTCCAACAGATCTCTCACTTCTTGCCACGATTCTAGCTCGAAAATTCTACTAGCAACAGCAATGCTTCTATTGCTGATATCTCTCTTCTTTTGACTGGC
This sequence comes from Hemerocallis citrina, assembly GCA_017893485.1. Lineage (NCBI taxonomy): Eukaryota > Viridiplantae > Streptophyta > Magnoliopsida > Asparagales > Asphodelaceae > Hemerocallis > Hemerocallis citrina. Next base: position 212,459,879 of record CM030361.1, on the reverse strand, counting down.
CCACCCTTTTAGTCTCCTACGAAGGCGCCTCAACTTTTCAACCCAAATTCCGACGGCCGAATCTTTTGACTGGCACACTCTTGTTTATATTTGTTGCTTACATGATCCATATTGTTCCAATTTTTTGCATCATTCCATATTGTATTGTACTGTTTTTTAGTAATTGCACTGCTACTTCTTGTTCCTTCCATGCTATATCTTGTTATCTTACCATTTTACCGCTTGTAGCTACCTACTACCCGAAGCTTGCTCGAACGGGTATTTTACCATTTTCTCTGAGTTAATGTTTATACAGGTACATGTGATAATTACATAAGCAAATTGATGATCAGACTCTCCAGACGAAATTGCTACAACTATTTCTCTACTACCTCATTGTAATAAATTGTTGATTTCATTGTTTATTCTCGGGTATTTTGATCTGAATTTCTTGTATCTCAGATATTGGTTATTGTATTCTAGCATTGTTCATGTGATTATTATTGTTACTCGTGTTGTTAAGTTTACTGGTATTGTACAGCTTATGGATAATATGAGTTAATATACTTATATCATTCGCTGGGCCTCAATTGCGTGCACGTTCTTCCGTATAGTGGGAAGCGGGGTGTGACATAAGTTCTGACCCAGATCCAACTCAGATCCACACCCATTTACAACCTGGTTGAATCTAGACTACACAAATAGAGACATTTGAGACCAATTTTGACCCTAAAGCCGGATGAATCATTAACTGACTTATGAACAGAACTTGCAGATCTTCGAGTCACCTTCGAAACTAGGTTGATATGCCCTAATCAGACATCTTTAGCACTAGGAAAATTAGTTATACTGCAGCTGCGCACAGAAATCCGAGAATATGCAACGTTGTCAATATTGGGGAGTTCTTCAAAAATCAAAGATAAGTTTATTGGATATTTAGTTTTGATTTTATACCATGTTAAACTTCTTGTATGTACTATAACTCAAAATATAAATTATTTTTGATAAACCAGAGTATTGGCTTTAGTTGTAACATATAAAATTCAACTTTTTAATTGACTATCTTTGATGATTGTAAGGAGCTTGAATGGTTGCTTTTTTACAACAAATATTTGTTGGAGACTGTGGAATCCTCTAGACTTTGAAAGGTTAAACACACTTGAAGGATAAATAAGTCTACATATAGCAAGCTTCTTCATCCAATCTGGATGATGATGCACGAGGATTTCAGCTTCATCAAGAAATTTCTTCCACTACACAGGGTGACTGAACTTATTCATCCTCTATCGCGCTCCGCTTCCCAAAAGAACTCGCAATACGATACGTGACTAAGCCCAGCGGATAGTTTTCACCATCCATAAGCTGTACGGACCTGCTTGACTCATCATAACAGTAAATATAACAGTATACTCCAACTAGACATGCAAAAACAATCATAACTCAACAGTATTTATTGCATCAATAATAATTGTTCCAACAAATACTAGATCCGAAACAAAACAATAATCCTGGGACAATAAGCCCAGATACAAGTTTCAATACAGTTCATGAAATAAAATAGTTCATCAAAACATTTTAAGCAAATTATCCCAATTGCGCAGTTCAAAACTTTTGCTCACCAACTCCAGTAGGCAATTGATCAGCAAAACCTGCTCATATGGAAATTACAAGAAATATAGAGAAAATAGGAAAATATATCGTCAAGTCCAGGCTGCAAGCAATACAAGTAGGAAAATGGGGGGGGGGGGGGGAACTAACCAAACTAAACAGGTAATACTACATGGAGAGGGTAGCAAATATAACAGTCTACGAATGACAGTAAACAATATAGTGATAACAGTAACAGTAAGGATCAACAGTAACACTGTGTCAACAGTAGCAGTAATCAACAGTAACAGTAAAGTCCATAGTAACTGTAAAAGGATATGACAGTGTAAACATTTATTCTTATGTCTAATGTTCATTACTAAATAGGTAGCACTTCATGCGTCCCAAATTTTACAACATGGTTGCTACATCGAACAGTTTTGTTTTAAAATTTTGTAGTGGAACTTCTATAGGGCAATATATTCAGACAAACAGTAACAGTAACAGTAATAACAAACAATAACGGTGTCTTGGATCATGCCCTCATGCATCTAGAGATGAACAGTAGGTATCACAGTAAACAGTGGGGAAACGAGTCCCTTCTGAATATGTATTTCTATATTGTCCACTACTCGATCTTTTCCCTTAAAAACCCTGGCTTGATTTCTTTTATTATTAATAAACATGTGTGAACGAATACAAATAGGCTAAAGACATGGCAAGAACAAGAAATAAGTCTAAAATGAAATAGTGATTGCAACGGTTGATAAAAACAACTCATAATAGTCAAAACAACGACATTTTCAGTTCTAGACAGCAAGACACTACTGTACCAAATCTGAGACCGTTGCTTCAGAATAGTAAATTCAGATCCGTCAGAAAATCTAGAAACTAGACTCTCTGCTGATTCCAACATATATATATAAGTCACTATCAACCACAGAAATAGGGTTGAAAAGAGCATTTAACACAGAAGTTATGTTCAGCCAAAAAATGCAAAATTATGTTTATAAGCATGAAAAGAGTTGAAAATCATCATAATTAAATCTGAGAAAAATCTGGAAGATTCCTTAACATATTTAGTTTCAAAATATAAAATATCACATATTTAACACATATTTATATTACAGATAGTATAGTCAACAAAATTGGGAAAACAGAGTAATATGACAAAATCTCAATTCTGAAAGATCAGACATAGAAGTACCAAAATATAGATGATTCATAAAGTATTATTCGAAATCCAGATCTGTCAAAAGGGTGATAAAATAGAAAAATAAGGCTACAGTTTATATTGATAAAGTTTTCATAAAAAACGAATAGAATCAGGTTGAAAACATAATTCTTTACTGGACAGCATGCAGTTTGGAATATTTCCATTAGTTTCAAAAGCATAAAATATGAAACAAAAGTCATTAATTAATTCCACAAAAGTTAGGGATTGCTCCCAATCATATCTAAACATACTCAGCAAAATATAGAGTTCAAATTCTACTTTTAATGTCAGTTAAAATAATATTTCATACAGAATACATATAATTCAGAATCTGGAAAATACGATATATCTGCAGTAAAATAGCAATGACTCATGCATAAAAACTCAAAATTCAGATCCGTCGAAAGTTCTGAAAACTAGAAATCAGAGGCTACAAATCATGTTCACAAACTTATTTATTTTACTGATGTTAACAGGGTCGAAAATACTGTACAAAATATGGTAGTAGCAAAACAAAAGTTCTCTTCGGCATTTTATCAAACAACTTAACTACAAATGGTCCAATCTAGATGTCATACAAAATATGGTATATATGGGTTACTCAAATCAGCATGGCATGTGAATCAAATATTCCATAATGAGATAATACATCCAACAAACATCTATGCAACAGTCATCTACAACATACGGTGTGCCACAAACAACATACTGTCAAAGTGTCATCTAATCTAATTGTTTTTTTATGCAACGGGTGTCAATTATTGTAACTACTCATGATCAAGAGATGATGTCAATGGTTAAACTAACAAAATAGGATCATCATGAGAATACAAATATTTTCATACTAGATTACTTACGGTATTAACTTGTATGACAAAAAGAAACACATACAAGCTACTTGCCTGATTATGAAGACGACGAAAACGACGAATAGAATAACGAGAACGGATCCTGAACAACGAACACAACGAACACGAACAAGAGACGAGAACTCCAAGCCAACGAACTCGTGCACACGACGTATGTACACACACCCAAAGGGACAACGCACAACAACAGCAAGACCGACAGTAGCAACACCAGCAAGATCGTCCACACCAACAGCAAGGGAGATGATGGTGTCGGCCCGGGGTCGCAGCGGTGCTCGACCACAGGGAGGACGACAGCGGAACTGGGGTTCGACCAGGGTTGGGTCCGACGACAGCGAAAGGGAGAAGAGGGGAAGGAGGGGGGTCTGGTGAAGGTGAAAGGCCAGGGATAGGGGAGAGAGAGGGTGACGGCTAAGAGGAGAGAGCGAATAGATATTAGGGTTGATAATTAGGGTTAGGGTTCAATTAGGGTGTTTAAATAGAGGCAATATGGGCTTGGGTGAACTGGGTAGTATTCTATAGGGTATGAAGATTCCAATAAGAGACAATAGGCCATGCAATAGGTTTAAACAATAGACGAGCTCAAGAACAAATTGTAGGCCAAATAAAATGAGAATAAAAAGTTGAATCAATGCAAAACGAATCACAAGAGAGAGAAGAACCGCACACCATACAAGAGAAATGAAAATGAATACAACCAGAAATAAAATAAATAATCAAAATTTTATTAATAAAATAAAAAAAATACAAATAGGAGTAAGAGGGTTTACAAATCCTACCCAACTAACAAGAAGTACATAGGCTTCTTAGTAGGGAAGCTCATCTTCTTAGCTACTCAGTGGAAAATCTCCTCGGTGGCAAAGCCCATCTTCTAGTTCCTCAACAGCAGAGCTCCTCGATGGCAAATCTCCTTCGTGGCTCCTCGGTGCAAAACAACAAAAGACTTGAAGTTCGAGAAGCTCACCACTTTCGCCAAATCTCCACTGTCTGATCGCCTCATGATTCGTACCAACCGATCAAGACCGTTCGTTCGGATCCAAAATTCGCGCTTTCCTTTTCGGCAAAAAAAAGACAATGATGACGTCATCAAGCTCCTTGGCGCCAAAAAAGTTGTCAGATCTCCTCAGTTTTGTGCCTATCTGATTCAGCTGTCGGATCACCTCAGGTTTTGAGCCCCTTTTTGATTATTTAATTAAATTCCAATTAATAGTTAAAAATTCAAAAAAAATTATTCGAGATTTCAAAAAATAATTAAAATTTTGGGAAAATAATTTAAAATTTCTAAAAAATAATTATAATTTCGAAACATTAGTTTAAAATTGCAAGAATTAATTTTGAATTTAGAAATTTTAATTAAAAATCCAAAAAATAATTATAAATTAAAAAAATTAATCAAAATTCTAAAAAATAATTAAAATTGTGGAAAAATTAGTTAAAATTTTCTTTAAATCTGAGAAAATTCATTGGAAGTCCTAAAAAAATCACTATCCTCAAAAGCTCTGAAAGATTACAGGCATCCTCGAAGGTCATGTATGCTCTCCGATCACCCGAAAAAGAACAAACTACTCCTCGAAGCTGCGGTACCCAACCTTCAAGAGTGGGTGGCTTATGATATTGGTAAAACCAGAGCTGCTATATCTCAGCACGCTTTTGAATGCTTCTCAAGGGTAGAACAGTAATTTTGCATTTACAGCATCCTACAAGAAGAACATGGGTTATCCCTAGGCCCATCAACTCAACCAGATTCACAATTATGGCCTGCTTACAACCTAAGAAAGAATGATTTTCCGGCTTATTAGGGTTGTCAGTTAAATCCCCTATCTAAACGGGATTATCAACTAATTTTATCACCTCACCATGAGAATCTCCAACAAGAATCTTAAAAGATACATTTTCATGTTTATCTTTTGTAACTAATTCTTAGCCTTAAATACTCTCCCCCCTTAAGCAGACAAATGTAATTAATATCTTCTCCACTCCAACTCTAATCTCTTTTCCGAGTTACTAACTTAAGCGTCAGGGAGTCTTTCGCCGGGGCCAACCTCAGTGTTTAAACTTTGACTAAATGTGAAAAAAACAACCTTGATCTATCTCCTTTATGCAGAAAACCACATTGATCTTTTTTTTGCGCAGAAAACTCCAAAACATTTTTTCAAAAAACCCACCCTGACGGCGTGAACTTTCTGCTAAAGTTGAGTAAGGTTTTTTTACAACAATGAGAAAGATGCATTATGTTTTCTAAACCAACTTACAAAGTTACATGAGATTATCTAATTCAAGCAGAAAAGTTAGAAGTAGTTTTTTTTGACATACTTCAGGGGTTTTTTATGAACAATCATACTTTAGGAGGGGTTTTGGCGCAAAATAAAAGGTCAATGCGGTATACTGCATAAAAGGAAAAGGTCAAGGGTTTTTTTTTCTTCCAAATTTAGCCTTAAACTTTGTGCAGGTTCGCCAGACGTTTTCAGCCATTCATATCCAAATCATGGAATCTTCAACCATCACAATTCAAATCTTCAACCATCCCACTGAATAAACAACAACAATGATCCACACAGTTCACTCCACCACTCAAAACCACCCGCTCAAACTTGTCATAAAAGCTGGTATTAGTTCTATTTATAAATTGGCAGTGTTAGTAGAAAACATACAAAAACATTGTTTAATTTTAGCATGTCAAAACTCAAGCACCAGAATTCTTGAGAGGCCCTTACATGCATGGTCAAACTGAATGCTATTAACAAATACGAATCGCCAACATGTCAGTATTTCTTGATTATCACAAATACCTTCAAAGATTTATATTCCACTCATCAATCAACTGATTTCCCAAACTATACCAATAATTAGTTGATACTAGATTTCTTGCAGTTGAATCCCGTAACATTATATACAAAACAAGAAACGTGACACTCTCATTTCCTTTACATGGAGAGCATACAAAGAGTAATGCAATCACCTGCAAGAAGCTTGCCTAGTTCAATCCTGAGTAAGGTAGTCCACAATGTATACAATTCTCCAATGTAAAAGTCACCAGTAATTGACTAGCGCAAAGAAACAAAACCATTGTGTTAGAACGTATAATAGAAGAGCTTCTCTATCCTTTCATTAGCAATGCAAGTCTTCTTTCTTCAAATGAATGCTCCACCATCCCTGTTGTTTCAGTAGCCAGTGCAGGGGAAGAGGCCATCTGCATTGATACGGGGTTCCTTGTTGTTTGGGGGGTCTTAATCTCGTCTTCTGTATCATACATAGAATAGGGATGAGAGGGAGTCATTGGTCTCATGCTGTTTTCTGTGATTAACGGAGTAAAAGGTTCCCGACCAGTTACTGAGAAGCCAGAACCATCTTGATCTCTCCTACCTGCAAGTATTTTGTTTTAGCATGGTCAATAAATACACTTATCATCTTTTTGTTTTCCTGAGATAATACACTGGGCCAGAAGCTTTAGTTATGTGATATATTTTACATAACAGCTTAAACATTTACAAGAGTTGTCCAACAGATTTACAAACCAATACAAACTTAGTATTGTCAGGAATGAAACCATGCCTATGTTGGAGCGCCAAATTTCATTTAAGTAACCAAAATAGAAATGAGAACAATTTACAAGCTTTCTTCAAAAAAATTCTCAACAAAATATTCAAAATCATCATGATATAATAGAACACTATCTTCGAGAAACTTTTCCATTATTTCCTTTCATATTCTGAAAACGTCAAATTTCCAGCCATAAGTTGGAATCAATCTAGTCAACATGCATACTACATATAAAAGTAACTATACATTCAATTTTAGTAGAATGCATGAAAGCATTATTTTGTTACAATCCTTGTATGGAAATTTTATTTATACATGTGGCTGCAATTTTCTTTGAAGTTATTAGGTACGTGGTTCCCCCGGAATAAATTTTTATCTTTGCTAATAACAGTAAAAATCTTTTGAGACATTTTGTTTGAAACTGTAGCATCAGTCTGGATTAACCGCTCACCCAGATTGGGAGCGTCATTAACATCATAAGGCTTGGTTCCAGTGCGAACTGTCATATTACATAAGAATCTATATCACCAACATCATTCAAATTCAGTTGTTTATCCATAGAATAATACTAATTAATTTACTATCAAATTTTTATATCTTTATTAAAAACCGTCGTTATTAATCATATATGAATAGTAATTAGCAAAAAGAAGAAAAAAAAAGATCAAACACGAATAGTCAAGCTGTGGCAGGAGCATTGAAAGATTAAGGTTTTCTCGCTGGATGCACCACCTTCAAGTAGAGCATTCCAAACTAAACCAATAGAAATTAACAGGATTTATAAATTCTTTAAAAAATATTTCACCTCTTGCCCTTGTCAGTACTTGGTTCTTTTTATTATATATTTCTAAATTAGTCGTTAGAAATAACTAACCATCACAAGGGGAAGCGGTAACATCAGCCTTCTTGGCTGACTTGGAGTTGAGCAACTCAGGCTTTGGACTCTGAAGTGAATTTCCACCTGCAGATTGTCGTCTACCTGGTCCCATAGTCAAATTTCTCTGAATCTTTTTTGAGGTTGGAGTTTTTGAAGGGCTCTGTTTAGATCCAAAAAGGACTTCTTGCTCAACTATTATCTGACCTTGCAGCCTCTTCTGATCCTGGAAACATCAGTATGTAATATGATAAGAGGTATCGACCACTCTGTTCTTTTGGAATCAAAATTTGAAACATGAAAAAAAAAAAAAAATTACCCTGTGTCTTTTGCGTTCTTGCTCTTTCTCCTCCTTCAATATGTTGTAGTCATCCAGCATTGACAAAAGGCTAACCTGTGGTGCAGGATAAGTAGTATTTAACAATTTTTTTTTCTGAAAACTGAAATAGGAGAAAGAAGAGATGTCATAAGGAGAGTACATACACCATCATATGAAAACTCAATTCCTCGTTCTTCCTCCCATTCATTTGTTTTAGATATCAAAGCTTCCACAATGGCTGCATAGAGTAAAATGGATAAGCAAGCTATGTATATCAATGTGGACAAATTTCTGCCTGCAAATATTTAAGCATGATTGATAATAGAAATCCATGTCATTAACATGATCTAGAGCATTAAATGCTTCACAGCTTGGCAAGGGAGAGAAGAAAAAATTTCAAACATGCCACACTACAGTTTTATAAAGTTATGAGAGATAACTCCGGTTATCCTAACTTAAACTTTGTTCGTAAACATAGCCTAAATAGTTTTAATTAAAACACAAGCAGATTAGATATATTGTATGGATTGAATTAGTCTTGAGTCATGGACCATACATCTCAGAGAACATAAAACAAATATCTAACAATGGACGAGTTTGTGCAGATCATTTGTAAACTCCACAAGGAAAGCAAATATCAAGAACACTACTTTTGCTTTGTACTTATTTTATATGTACATATAGACTAGGTATTCCTTTCGAAGTTAAATGGTTTAGTACTTCTGAAATATGGTATCGGAGGTTTCAATCATAAGTAGTCAGGATGCAATTTCAAATTAGAATCTGCAAAATGAAAACTTTGTTTCAAAAGTAAAGAAATTTTGATATTTCTCCGAATGCCAACCTGGAATTTTGCTGACGACAGTTCGGGCTTTTTCAGCTCGTTTTAGCATCAGGTGAGTACCTCTTCCAGCATTATAACGATTTTCATCCTGAAAAACCCCTATTTTAACACATGCAAGTATTTGAATTAATAAAAGACTGCAATATATAACAAATGAAATGCCTGACCATGTTATAATCTTCAAGCCATGACTCTTCCTCACGAGCAGCCAACCACTTTTCAGCCTTTTCAAGAATTGCTTTGCGGCTGAAAGTTTCCTCTTTAACAACTGATATTTGAACCTCAATCTGCTCCAGAATCAAAGAGGGGTCAACAGAACCTGACAATAGGAAGAAATTCAACAATCATCTATTTAATTTTTAAGGATCCAGTCAACAATATCTACTTATAAGACTTCTATACCATTCTCAATTGCGTCTATTTCTCTTTCAAAATCTTCTTCTTCCTCTTCTATTAAATGAGTCTTCCGACGAAGTTCTGCTAATTCTAGCTTCTTCTTAAGCACAAGCTCTTTCATCTTGCTAGCTTTGAGTACTTCAATCTTCAAAACTTCTTCTTCTACCTGCATCACGCTATAGCAATTATATTAAAATTAAATTTTCAATTTTAAAGTCTTCTTCCATCCAATTTCAAACTCACATATTTGATGAACTCCTCCGAAAGGGAGTTGGGTTCAGTTCGTTCGTGTTCTGAAGCAGCTATATTACATGTTATATGTTGATACTTCTGTTGCTCCTCGATTGGTGTATCCATCAGGCTCCACATTTGGAACATACTACTGGTGAGATCTTGAAGCTGCAGAAAAAGTTGGGGTATTTAGAACCACATGAATTAATAGGTAAAAGAAGACCCATAAATTACTCTTACCTTCTGCATTCTTTCTATCTTAACCGCTCTCATTTTCTCAATTGCAGACTCCAGTCTCTCAATTGTATGATTGTTAACATTCTCTGGTCCTTGAGTTTTATCTAGACTAGGGTGTACCTCACAGACTGTTTGTTTAAAATCTGATCCAAGTACTGCACAAAGTGAATTTAAAGTAGCCATGTGCTCCATCACCAGCTTCAGGCGATCAGCCTGCAGCAGAAAAAATGAATTACAAGCAAAATTGCAAGGTTGAATGGCTGAGGAAAATGCAGTTATGGGATATTAATGGTTTGCCCATAAAATCATCATAAATAAGATCTAACCTTCTCCTTTTGAAGAGATTGTAGCTGTCTGTTCAAAACATCAAGCCTATGAATGGATAGATCAAATTCGTCAAGAACCACCTCGGGTGGACAATACTCAGAATTCCCAATTTCAGCAGATGTTTTCTGTATCTGTTCTAGAACTTCTAAAAATTGATTCTTTCTCTCTGTTTTACTTTTCCGCATCTCCTCTAGCTGTGGAGCAATGGTATTGAGCTCCTCCTTCAAGCTTCCAGCATACTAATTGTATGAACCAAATGAACCACATAAGTATCCATACAACTTTCACGATCATATTGTTATTTTAGCAGTTACTGCTGATGATACCAGTAGAAGTTCTTTTTTTGAGAAAATATATGTAACTATACAAGTCCCTCTAAGTTTATTATGATGTATGCATTCCCATTTGAAATCATTTTAAACTTCTTTTGTTTACTGGAAAGAATTTTGAGAGTCAACTGTCAAGTATATACATAAAAACCCAAAAGAAATAGAAAATGACACATTTAGTTTGCAGATTGGTACTGGACCACCTCATTTACCCTTGTAAATTGATAGTATGGAGACTAAAAAGAGTACTTTATTGGGATGCTCATAACTACATGGCCTCCTATATATAGGAGAGTACAAAGAGCAATCTAAGTTTATTTCAGATGTGGGACTAATATTATGATTACTTTAACACTCTCCCTCTCCCTCAAGCTGTTGCGTAGAGTAGATATTGACGAAGCCAAGCTTGCTCAAGAAAGTTTGAAAAAGCTTAGGAGGTAAACCTTTAGTTAGGATACCAGCAAGTGAATGTTATTCACTGGAACCGACATATGAAAAAGAAATAACCTTCTTCTCCCATTCATCTTGAACAAAGTGACAGTCAACTTCGATAAGTTTTGTTGGCTCATGAAACACCGGGTTTTCAGAAATACGTATAGCCGCTTTGGTATCACAGCAAAGAGGAATTGGAGATAATACTGGGATTGCCAAGTCTCGAAGAAGTGATTTGAGCCATAAAACTTCAGAAACCAAATACCCAATGGCTCGATATTCAGACTTTGCACTAGATTTGGCTACCATAAGTTGTATCTTACTTTACCAAGATACAAGATTTCCTTCGAAAAATACAAAATATCCACTAGTTGAGCGCCTATCATCAACTGATCCTACCCAGTCAACATCAGAGTATCCTCGTAAAGAAAGAAAATCACTAGGCTAGAAGAGAAGCCCTTGCCCTAGGGTTTTCTTAAGGTAGCGAAGAATGTGAACCACTGCTTCCCAATAAGTAATGTTGGTGCATGCATAAACTGACTAACTTGACTAACTGCAAAGACAATATTTGCCCTAGTCACTGAGAGATGTATGAGTTTGCCAACCAACCTGCGATATCGTCCTGGATCAGAGAACAATGCATTATTGGAGAATGATGACAACTTAATATTGGAATCCATAGGTGTGTCAAGGACATACTATCCCAACATTCCTGTCTCAGTAAGAATATCAAGGACATACTATCTTTGAGAAAGAAAGATATCATCCTTTGTGCGAGCAACCTCAATGCCAAGAAAATATCGAAGCGGGCCAAGATCCTTTGTCTGAAAAGTTTGAGCTAAGCGTTGCTTAATGTCTGCAATAACTAGCAAATCACTGCCTGTGATAATGATATCATCAACATAGACTAACAGAATAACAATGTCTTTGCTTTCTTTCTTTGTGAAGAGAGAATGATGTCTTACTTCTTGAGAACCCATAAGAGCACACAGCTTGGCCGAACTTTACAAACTAAGCTCAAGGAGACTATTTAAGGCCATAAAGAACTTTTTGAGCAAACATACAAGATTCTCCCTTTGTCGCTCAAAACCATGAGTTGTTGCATATGCACATTTTTTTTTAAATCTCCATTTAGAAATGCATTCTTGACATCAAGCTGATGAAGAGGCCAAGAACAATTGGATGCAAGAGAGATAAGAACATGAACAGATGTGAGTTTTGCGACTTCGACCCCAAATTCCTGGGTATATCCTTTAGCGACAAGGCGGGCTTTGAGTCGTTCAACTGTGACATCAATTGTGTTTGACTATGAATACCTACTTATAACCAAATGTTTTACCACCTACAGGGAGGCGAACCAACTGCCAAGTATCATTCTACTGAAGAGTCTGCATTTCCTCTTTCATAGTTGTTGTCCAACCAAGCAACTTGAGTGCTTCCTGATCATTTTTAGGAATAGAGATGGAATTCAAGGAAGAGGTAAAGGCTCGAAAAGATCTATTTAGCTTAAAGAAATAAACAAACTGGGCAATAGGATAGTGAGCACAAAAATGCTTAGCCTTACGATGAGCAATAGGAAAACCATCTGTGTTAGGAATATTACCAATAAAAGTGGTCACTGGTTGAAGTTGTCACTGGTTGAATAACAGAGGGTACTGCTTCGATGGTCGAGTTTGAACGAGGCTTACGTCATCTGACATAAACCTGAAGTGGCGGAGGCGGTGATAGGGGCGATGGTGATGGTAGTGGCGGTGGTGGTGACGGTGTTGAAAGTGGTGGTGGTGGTGGTGGTGGTGGTGGGAAATCACGACTCAACAACAGCCCTCGGTAAATCGGAAAATATGGAAGGAATTTGTTCAAAGAAAGGTTTATGTTAAAAAAAGAAGCATCTGCCGAGATAAATATTTTTATTTGTGAAGGGCAATTGAAAAGATAACATTTCGAAAAGCATGAATATCTAAAAAAAACACATTTAGTAGCACGCAGGTCAAGTTTATCAGTTCCCGATTGGAGGTTAGAACAAAATAAGTGCAACAAAAAATACGAGGTGGTAGGAAAAATTGATCTTTAGATGGAAATACCAGTTGGAAAGGTGATTGATTTTGAAGAAGAGTAGGCATACGGTTAATAAGAAAACAGACAGTGAGAACAACAAAACTCTAATAAAATTTTAGGACGTTCATTTCAAACATCAAAGAGCGAGCAGTGCTAAGTAAATGTTGATTTTTGCGTTCAGCCACTCTATTTTGGTTGAGTATATGCGCACGAGATTTGGTGTATAATTCCATGTTGAGAGAAGAATTTTTCATTCTTCTAGTGATCCTGCATTGTGACACCGGTGACTGGGGCATCCCTCTGTTCCTACTTTCAAGTATTTGGTTTCTGATTGTGAGTCTTCTTTCAGTTATCTTGTGAGTCCCAAGACGCGTCAATAAAAGTAGTGAACATTTATTTGATTTAGTGCATTCTGATGTTTGGGGACCTATTGATTTTTCTACGTTTAATAAATATCATTATTTTGTTACGTTTATTGATGATTTCTATCGCATGACATGGTTGTTTTTCTTAAAAGATCGTTTTGAGGTGTTTAAAGTTTTTCAAGAATTTTTCTTTGAGATAAAAAACACAATTTAGTACTACTCTTAAATTTTTGCATTCTACTACTCCATTTTGTTGAGGAGTATATACACAAGAGGTTTGGTATATAATTTCATATTGAGAGAAGAATTTTTAAAATCAGAACTCACATATTTTTTAGCATTATCGGAATGAAAACATTTAAGAGTAGTACCAAATTATGTTTTATCTCAAAGACATTCTTGAAAAACTTTAAACACATCAGAACGATCTTTTTAGAGAAACAACCATGTCATGTGAGAGAAATCATCAATAAACGTAACAAAATAACAATATTTATTAAACGTGGAAAAACTATTAGGTCCCCAAAGATCATAATACACTAAATCAAATAAATGTTTTCTACGTTTATTGACGGATCCTGGGCAGGGAACTCGGTGATGTTTACCTAACTCACAGGGCTCACAAGATAACTGAAAAGAAAACTCACAATCAGAAATTAAATGCTTGAGAGTAGGAAGGGAGGGATGCCCCAGTCGCCGGTGCCACAATACAGGATCAGCAGAAGAATGAAAAGCTGAGACTAGATAATTCAAGATGTATAACCCTTGTTATTTACAACTGGTGTCAATCGACTTCCTCGTCTTAATATCCTGAAACACACAATGAGAAAGAAAAAATGTTATTGAACAATTTAAATCTTAAAAAAAATTAGGAACTGATAACCGGCTATTAGGAAATGTGGGAACACGCAAAACAGTTGAAAATGAGATATTTGGGGAAAGGGAGATATTGCCCTTCCCTTCAACAGGACAGAAGATCCATCATCAATACACACATGATAATTGGAAGTAAAGAAAAAGAAGAAAGCGGTAAAGGCGACATATTCAGAAGCACCTGAATCTATAATCCAGTGATGTGAAGAAACATGATAAGCAGTACCTGAGTGAACAGAATTACCAAGAGGAGACAATAAATTGCAGAATGCCTGATACTCTTCAGTAAAGAGGGTATACTACAAGGATGGCACGTCTGTAGGAGCAGTAATGGAAGAAGTTTCTACAGTGGAAGACTGATGAGCAGCAGGATTACGACCAATGCGTTTTCAACATGTCGCATACTCATGAGACCGGCCATGACAATAGGTACAATACTTAGTATTGCGTTGACCACCACGGCCACGACCACGATCACTACAGCCTCGTGAAGAATAAGAGCCACAAACCCTGGAGGATGAAGGAAACTGTTGTGAGGGATGAAAAAACTCACGACCACGGCGAGAAACGAGTGCAGACGGTGTTGAGGTTTCAAAGAGAGCAGGAAGGGGTACTCGTGGTAGCTGAACATGAAGATCACATAGAGATGGACTGGCGTTGGTAGCGAGGATATGAGAGCGAACACCTTCAAGATATGAGCGAATATTTCCCAAGACAATAACAGCAATATGGGCCTCACGTTGCTGCTGCAGAATAGCCAAATCAGCAGAGTATGGATGATAGATCTTTCATTCTTCTAAGAACTGATTGAAATAAGATAGATAGGCATGAATGTCGTTACCTTGCTTGGTCTCGATGGCATCACGAAAGATATCATACAGGCGCTGCATGTTATTGGAAGAGTACATGTTATGAAGGGTATCCCAGATCTCTTTGGCTGTGTCGAAGGAAGTGATGGACGTGTAGATGTCCCGATCCATACAATTTGTCATCATATTGACAATTAAGTTATCATCATGATTCCAAACTTTGAATATGGGATCTATAGGCAAAGGAGCTGGGTCAGTGAGGTGATGGTACATCTCGCGCCCTTTGAAAAACACATGATAGAATTAGACCATGTCACGAAGTTGCTGCGACCAGAGAGATTCTCGGTGGTCATGCGTTCGGCCTTCAGGAGAGGAGGAATCGGTCATCAGTTGAGGTGAAGAAGTCACCATCGGTGGAGGAGAGGTCACTGCTGAATTATCGAAGGTCGTCATAGGAGCAGATCTAAATTAGATCTGAAGGAAAAAATAGATGAGAGGAATAAATGATGATTGAAGAGGGCATCAAATACTGACATGCAATCCAGAACAACGCGCATCACGGGGCTTTATTTTTTTCAACTTTTTTTTCGACTTTTTTTTGGCAAAAAAAACAAGAGAAAGAGTACAGGTCAGGAGAAGCGGGTAAGGTGTGGATCTAGGCGTTAGTGGAGATGTGGAAGAGATGAGGTGTTGGGTTCAGGGGGTTTAGAGGGGTTCGGGAGGGTAGGGAGAGGATCGAGAAGGCGGTGCAGAAAAGGGCAGGTGCAGGGGGGCTATGGGAGGCGACGAGGTCGAAGGTTGGTGGGGAGCAGTGGGAGCATTAGCAATGGAGGGTCTAGAGTGGGAGCGGTAGCGGGATCTGGAGCAGGAGGAGAGCAGCGGTAGTCGGGATGTAAGGTTAGGGTGTTGGAGGGTGACGGCGGCGGCGTGGAGTGGAGTGGAGGACAGGGTTTTAAAGGAGGTTAGGGTTTGGGTTTGAAGAAGTAGGGAAGGAGAAGAACAATGCACTTTCAAATTTTTTTTTTTGAGATAGAAAGAATAACCCTAAATATTTGTAAAAAAAATTGTGTAATCTTTTCGAGCTCTGATACCATTTAAATTGATAGTATAGAGACTGAAAAGAGTTGATATGCTCATAACTGAATACATGGCCTCCTATATGTAGAAGAGTACAAAGAGTAATCTAAGTTTATTTCAGATGTGGGACTAGTATTAAGACTGCTTTAACAACCCTTTTACGTATGTAGTCTTTTTCATTTAAATGTATTATATTCAAAACAGACTTCTGTCTGTTGATGGAAAGAATGAGGACCGCCTCATAGCTTTTGGTGATATTTTCTTGTAAACTTATTTGTATTCTCCTGAGATATAATATCTTAATTTCTATCTCTACTATTATAATGGGAGAAGGCCTTAGTGGTATTTGTCATTAATTTTTTTTTTTTTTTTTTTGTCATTTTGAAGCCAAATGACTCATTTTGGTGAATATTTTCGAAAGTGGACCAGTTTGGTAAATAGTTTCGGCAGTGGATCAGTTTGGAAATTATTTCCCCCTTTTTTTCTTTTTCCTTCCTCCGCGTGCACGTGCGAAAGTCGACCAGTTTGGTAAATATTTTCGGCGGTGGATCGGTTTGGAAATTATTTTCCTTTTTTTTTTTGTCTTTTTCCTTCTTCCTCCACGTGCATCGCACGTGCATGATACTAGTCTCTACCATTATAATGGGAGAAGGCCTTAGTGGTATTTGTCATTGATTTTGTCATTTTGTCATTTTGAAGCCAACACGTGCAGATGGACGTGTTGACAAAATGACTCACTTTGGTAAATATTTTCGAAAGTGGACCAGTTTGGTAAATATTTTCGAAAGTGGATCGGTTTGGAAATTATGTTCCTTTTTTTTGTCTTTTTCCCCTTCTTCCTCCACGTACATCGCACGTGCATATTTTCGAAATGGACCAGTTTGGTAAATATTTTCGAAAGTGGATCAGTTTGAAAATTATTTTCCTTTTTTTTTTTGTCTTTTTCCTTCTTCCTCCACGTGCATCGCACGTGCATGATACTAGTATATATAGAGAGAGTTGGATTACATTGTTTTCATTACCTCCAAAAAGTAGTAGTTAACACATCGTATACCTTTCATTTGAGAAATGATATGATAGCTTGTGGCCTTACCGAAGATATTGCAATAAACCGACCAGAATGGAAAATTAGGATTCATGTAGCTGATCCCAACTAGTTGGGAAAAAGACTTTGTTGTTGTTGTTTTTGTTGTTGTTGTTGTTGTGTGTGTGTGTGTGTGTGTATACTAGTATAATGCACGTGCGATGCACGTCTATAAAAAAATTTAGTTATTAAATTAAATGAATTTGTATATTTTGATTTGACGTGCATGACACGGGGATGTTTAGTGGATGCAGTTTGCACGTATATTGAACGTGTTTGCTCAGTTACAAAATTAGGGTTTGTTTGTTTACAACCCCAACTCTCCCATTAAAATAGTAGAGATATATAGGACTTTCTTCCATTGCAAACGTTACTGTAGTGTTTGCAAACGTGCACACCACTTAACCTGTCATTGGCGATGATGGGTTAAGGCAAAACACATAACCCGTCATTGGCGATGACGGGTTATGTGTTTTGCCTTAACCCGTCATCGCCAATGACGGGTTAAGTGGTGTGCACGCGTTTGCACAACATTTGTGTTTGCAATGGAAGATAGCCCATATATATATATATATATATATATATATATATATATAGAGAGAGAGAGAGAGAGAGAGAGGGACAGAGAATTGGACTACATAGTTTCCATTAACTCCAAAAGGTAGTAGTTAACATTTTTCTAACCACATACAAATAGGCCCACTAAAACTGCTATTTGGAGTTATGGAAACTATGTAGTCATATATATATATATATATATATATATATATATATATATACACTAAATTTGCCTGTGGGCACGTGCCTACGGCACGTCTTCAGAACGATATAGCATATAAAAAGCCTTGTAAACAGTAAATCAACAATTATATAGCTCAAGTTTGAATAATATGACAATAATTAGTTGTAAATAAAAGTCCATGTTTTCATTAGTATATGTTGAAAAATAACTATAAATCGGGGTATAAAAGTCCATGTTTTTATAAGTATATATATAGAGAGTAATGCTCCATTGAAAACAGGTCTGTTTTCACAGACCCGTGAAAACAGCGTTTCTGGCCGTTGGATCAAGTTCATCTTGATCCAACGATCCAACTTGATCCAACGGCCGTGATCGAGCCCGCCCATCACCCATCTCACTTAGGTGGCGAAGGGGTAATTTGGGAATTTCGTCCCAAATAACTCTTCGCCTCATTCGCTCTTAAATTTTGAATGAACCAAGGCCGTTGTTTGAAACAATGGCCTAGGTATAGAAAATTGAATGAACCTAAGCCGTTGTTTGGAACAACGGCCTTTTATAACCTAGGTCATTGTTCCCAACAACGGCCTAGGCTATAAAATTTCGTTGTTTCAAACAAGCTAGTTTATAAAATTTTATAGCCTAGGCCATTGTTGGGAACAATGGCCTAGGTTATAAAAGGCCGTTGTTCCAAACAACGGCCTAGGTTCATTCAACTTTTTATAACCTAGGTCGTTGTTTCAAACAACGGCCTAGGTTCATACAACCAAAGTGGGTATGTTTTCACGGGTCTGTAAAAACAGACTCGTTTTCAATGGAGCATTGCTCATATATATATATATATATATATATATATATATATATGGGAAAAAGGGGTATGAGCAACTTGCTCATTTAGTAAATAAGCAATTGATGATGTGGCATACATGTGATTGGAAAAGCCTTAAAAGGGTTAGTTGTCCAATGTATCACATGCATGCCACATAATCAATTGCTCATTTACTAAATGAGCAAGTTGCTCATATCCCTTTTACCTTATATATATATATATATACCAAAAGAGAGATAATTAAATAAACAAAGGAGTTGTTTTGGGGGTGGATTTGAATTTGAGTTTTGGGGGAGAACTTTTGTGTGTGTGTGTGTGGGGGGGGGGGGGGGGGGGGGGGGGCGGGGGGGGGGGGGGGGGGAGGGGGGAATGTGTTTTGTGAGGTTAGATCTGGTGGGCCTTTAATTTTGGGGGGGATCGAAGGAGAGCCACTTGATAGCTTTCTTTGTGTTTTATTATATAGATATCATTACAAATTACAAAACTTTTGGTTTTCGTACTTCTATAACCTAGTCATAAAACTTTGACTTAAATTTTGCATAGATCTACTTTTCTCTGTAATAATAAAAGTCGGTCTTAAAGAAGACGGCTCCAAAGACTGGCACAACATTCATATTTAAGATAACCCACCCTTACTCTTGTGGTATTTCAAACAGACAATCGACACAAGTATCAGTTTCACCTGAAAAGAAACCCAGAAAAAAACAAACCTGGCAGATATGAACGGGACGCTCACCCAATGTAGAACAGAGGACTGCAAGCTCTGCCTCACAATCAGCGATGGTTTGTCGCAGCTGAGCTCTGGACCTGTTTGCATAATCAACTTTTTTCCTATAAATCTCAAGACATTCCTGTTCTAACTCAAGTAGCATTCTATCCCTTTCAACATCAGGTTCTCCAAGTTCATCCCATATAATCTGAAAGCAACAGCATTCACATACCAAAGGACCATTAATAAATTTTGTTAATAAATTTCCAGACTAGTTCAAACAACAGTTATGCTCAGTTGCTTCTAGAGAAAGGAAGAAAAATAAAAAGAACAAAATAGATACAAATGTTGCAGTCTTCACTCTTGACAGTTGTTTTTTTATATTATGACCAACAATTACTAAATTATATAGGCAAGGAAAAAACTGTAAAAAAAATCATAAAAGTATGAACCATACAATACGCTATCCTAAAACTTAAGATCAAATTAAAAATGTTTAGTTAAAATTGATAAGGCATTTTCCGTCACCAGATGCAAGAGCACTATATCTACTCTTCCAATGTGATGTATAATTAGATCCTGGTTGAGCTAGATTGCAGAATGCTATAGCTGGGCAAATGGATAAAATATCATTACCTGTTCTTTTGCATGCACATGCATACTAACTGAGTGCACAAAAGATAGAACAACAAAAAAAATATACAGCATTTTAAATATAAACAAAAGAGAATACAGCTTGAAATTATTGCAAGTTTGTACGAGCTATAGTTATTTACCTGAAGTTCAGACAATAGTGATCCACATGTTGCTTCTATCTGTGAAAGCTGATCACTTTGAAGGCTAGCCATTACAACGATATAATTTTTCTGCAAAAATTTGTATTAGGAAAAAATATCATTACTCCGTCCAGTATAATTATCAATTTATTTCTTAAATTAATTGTTATAGAATGTGAAATGGAATCAACTATTTAAAGATGGAAAGAACATCACATAATGAGTTTATAAAAGGATAACAAACTTATATTTAAGTTAATTGTTTAGGCCATCATAAATTGGGAAGAATCATCTTCTCTTTCAAATACAACTATGCCATGGAAAGTTTTTTTAGCATACATATTTTCTTACAGAACATTATTAGCATGTGGCCTACTGTTGATAATTTTCATCAAGTTCATTTGTGTAATCTGATATGGAAATAAGCCCATCCATATAATAACCATGCTAACTAGCAACTCCTACGTGTACATGTGTGTATCAAATCAGATGCAACCTTTGTTAAATCTTCAGGCTCAGGAAGGTGTTTTACCCTTAAATCATCTACATAGATTTATACTCCCCACCTTTAAAAAAAGAAATAGGTGAACCCAACTTACCCCCTTCCCATATTCAAATCCTCAACCGTCCACCATTTTTGGCTCTCTCTCTCTCTCTCCCCCCCCCCCCCCCCCCAACCAACCAAGCTTCTCACAAATTAACTAGTTCAAGTTAATAGTCAAGGTGATAATGTGTTGTTCATCTATTTATATTAATTGTAGCTATTTATTCTCGACTGGTTTAATTGCGAGTTGGCAATAGGGAATTCTCTAATAGTCACTAGCACAAGTGCCATAATTTGCAAAATTGAATACTCACGGGAGAATACCCCAAGATGGAGAAGGGAAATATTTTACCAACTACGATTAATATGCGTTATTTACAAAGAGTGTACACTCTGTAGGAGATTATGATTTTCTAAGTATCTGAAGAAACACAATTCAGCTCAGTTTTATCTTGGCAAGTCTGGACAACTGATGGCACACTCAAATTGCTGAACAAACAAAGGGTCTAATACTCAGCAGAGGGTTATCATTTACGACATGTTCCCTGCATGAGTGTCCCATATGCCAACATTTTGTGTTATTCAGTTAAAAACTAAGACTATCTGCATATCTTTTTCCATCTCTCAAGAAAGTAACAATTCATACATTTAATCCACTGCTGACAGTAGTCTCCTGTGTTCTGATTCAACCACAACCACAGCATTGCATATCTCAACATAACCAAACCTCAATTGTAATTACAAGCCTAATATAAACTAAAACATCAAGAAGAAGGATCACAATAATAATCAACCAGCTCCCTGAGGCTGAAATAATAGCTGGAAATTTTTGAAGTGAACTAGTTCATTAAAGAGAAAATAATAGCTGAAATGACAATGACTAGGGATGCTTGTACAGCTAATAAAACATTTCACTAATCTAAAATGTGTTACTCAATTAACCACCAAACAAACAGATGACTAAGTAAACTTACAGGCACAGCCATCATCACCCCTACCATATATGAAGACACCCCAATTTTTGTTCACCGATTCATTCCGAAAGGCTGTATATTTCATTATGTTCGTTGTGAGTATTGCACCATCTGTAGTACGTGTGTAATTGCAAATTCATTAGATGTCATCAACTTATGTGTTTTACAATTTCCTGCTTAGATCTTCATATATGATTTCATGCTAATTTTCTTATTTCATGTGTTTAACGTCAATGGCCGTATACCCATCTGCAGGTAGACCCAGGCACTGGGGAAGCAAATGACATGGCATTGTATATGAATACCCACTGCAAGATTTTGAAGTCACTGCAGCAGATTACATGCTGAAAATGGGTGTATTGAATTTTAGAAATGTCAGGCTTAGTATGGGTCCAGAGGAAGGTGTTGATGAGTATGCTCTTGGTACAAAGGAGAACTTGGGTGAGGCTGTGGGTGCTACCGTTGTATGCTCGGCATGAGCCCTGTGAGGATAGGGTTTTCTTCTTTATGATTAATATCATCATCATCATCATCATCATTGTTCTTGTAATTAGTCATTGTTTAACAAATATTATGCATAGTTCAAACCTATATCTATCTTCCAATCAGTTACGATTTCATGAATTGAAATCCAGATAAAACAGTTAAACCTAGTTCAATATTCAGATCAATGCAAAAACTAAGAAGCATGGGCACAGGGTATGTTGGCATGGAGGATATGTGAAAATGATATACCAACACATGAAATTCTACAATATTACACTGGGATAAGTAGTATCATGTTAGAGATGTGTGGCTGACAAGACACGACTTCTGAATCTATGTCTGAAGTTTGAAGTTTCTCTGCTTAATACACAATAATAATAATCTCTAATATTATAATGAGAGAGTTGGGGTTGTCATTTGTAGACAAACTGTAATTTGTAGACATTCAACCATCTAATCTCAACCATTCATTTTAAAGTAGGAGTTATATTAACCATTCATTTACTCAACTGTCCATATAACCTCAAAATTCAAATTTATTTACGACATAATTTTCTCTAATATTATAATGGCAGAGTTGGGGTTGTGTGATGTAAACTTAACCCTAGATAGAGAATTTCAAGAATTGTAAAAGATTAAGTTTACCAACATGAAAGGGAGATTAAGTCAGAAATTAAAACTAATAATTGATTTATGGATTTTCAAGATATGAATTAGTTTAACAAACCCAATTAAAGTTCAAGTCTAACAATCAACAAATATACCTAAGTGTGATTAGCAAGTAAGATATTCAATAACGATTCGTACGATAATTGGCAAGTAAAAGCACACACACTCAATATTTGTGGACGACATAAAAATTCAGATAATAATCTAGAGACGATAAAATAGTTCACAAATAATTGAGAAGAGGAATGAAGTTACCGAGGTCGCGGATAGGGGCTGTGGCGGTGCCGGTTGGTGGTGTTGTCGGCATTCGCTAGTCGGGCTGTGAGTTGGCGGTGGAGGTCGCGAGCGAGAGGGGGCACTCGGGATGGCAGTGAAGAGGTGGTGCTGCGGGGGTTGCGGGAAGAAGGAGCAAAGAGATCGGGAATGTAGCGAGGTTGTCGTGGGGCTGCCGACGGGCCGATGGAAGCAGCGACGGTCGATCGGTGGTGACGAGGCAGTGGGATGCGGGAGGAGAGCCTGGGTTGTGGTGGCCAAAGGTGGTTGAGGTGTTGCGGGATGATGGAGCGGTAGTGGACGGGTGGCGAAGGCGCTGGCGTTCGGTGAAGGGTTGAAGGTGGAGATAGGGTGCGGGGATGATCAAGAGGGGGAGAGAAGATGAAGTGGGTTTAGGGTTATAAGTAATTTGGGGATTAGGGTTTAGGATTTTTAATTTGGGGATTCGGGTGTAGTTTTAGAGCTTATCAGAAACCCTAAAATTGTATCTCAATGTCTCGCACAAAAAGATGGAGGAAGAGCAAAACTCAATCACAATAATTTTTTTTAATAGCATGTCTTCTCATTATTCTCAAGGCCTTTATATAGGCTCAAAATAAATCTCAATACAAATCTCTAAAATATTCTAATGCATAAAATAAAGGGTGCAAATCGTAAAACTACTACATAAGGCTATAATTGCCAAAAACAAATATGAGTACTGAAATAAAATCCTAAGGTAATGGAACAGTCATCATAGACGATGTCTGCGCTTATAGAAATGCTTGAATCGTCTCGAACCAATGTCCTCATCATTCTCACCGGGTGAGGGAGGGCTCGACCCAGTCGAGTCAAAACCAGTCCTCCTGTCATAGTTTTCCAAAAGGTCTGAATCTAAGCACTAGTGCTCTTCACGATCAATCCAAGTATTCTCCGACTCCGGCTTGTTTTTGCATCTTACCAAATACCTATGAATATCACCATCTCTAGTAGAGATTATCTGATTATCTAAAATATTATCCAATTTTTTTGTTGGTGGGTAAGTAGTATCAGGTAGTGGGGAAAATGTGAGTCTCACCAGTAGGCTGCAGGGTAGGCTCATCTATAAAAGAATTTTTAGGGTTAAATTCTGGGCCTTCATAGCGTACTAGATCCTCAATATTGAAAGTCTTACTTATGCCAAAACCATTAGAAAGGTCAACGACATAGGCATTATCATTGATCTTATACAAAATTTTATATGGGCATGCAGCACGTGCTTTCAATTTCTTAACGGATCTAGCTAAAAACCATTCCGGACGAATCTGAACCATCACTTCATCACCAACATCAAAAGTTGTAAATTTTCTTCTAATATCTGCTCTTAGCTTGTAGTTAAAATTATTCCCATTAATTTTCTTGGAAATTTCTCTATGCAAGTCATGAATATGGGATGCAAATGTAAATGCAAACTCTGAGACACTATGATGTTCTAACATAGGGACAAGATCTATGGGTTTCCTAGGATGATAACCATGCACAACTTCATGTGGACTTATGCCGGTGGTTCTATTCTTAGATGTGTTATAGGCAAATTTAGCAACAGGCAATTTCAAGTCCCAAGTTTCCAAGTACTCTCCCAGAAGAGTACGCAAGAGATTGCCAAAACTCCGATTGACAACCTCAGTTTGTCCATCAGTCTGTGGGTGGAAGACAGAAGAGAATTTTAATTTCGTGCCCATCTTGTGCCATAGGGTCTTCCAAAAGTAACTCATGAATTTCACATTCCTATCTGACACAATGGTATTTAGCAATCCATGTAGCTTCACAATATTATCGAAGATCTGAGCTACACAAGATGCATCGAAAGTTTTCGAACATGGAAGAAAGTAGGCAATTTTAGAGAAACGATCCACGACGACAAGAATGGAATCGTGTTTCTTTTGTATTTTCGGTAAGCCTAACACGAAATCCATGCTAACATCTTCCCAAGGGCGATTGGGAACAGGTTATGAAGTATATAGGTATGTGTTCTGTTTTTGTAGTTTGTCAAGTTGATAAGTATGACACCTGTTTACAAATCTCACAACGTCTCTCTTTAGTTTAGGCCAGTAAAACCTATGTTCCACAGCATCAATGGTCTTGCTATGCCCAAAGTGTCCAGCAAGGCCACCAGTGTGCAATTCCCAAATAAGATACTCTCGTAGTGATGTACTAAGAATGCACAGTTTGAAGCGATAAAAGAGATAATCATCTTTCAATGATTAAGGCCACCAGTGTGCAATTCCCAAATAAGATACTCTCGTAGTGATGTACTAAGAATGCACAGTTTGAAGCGATAAAAGAGATAATCATCTTTCAATAAATAATCATCTACCACTCGAGTGATGTCATCCTTAAAAGAGGTGTAGATCTCATGAAAATCTGGGCAGGAGGCATACTCATTTTTTAATCTCTCAAAACCAATAATTTCGGTGCGCATTGTAGCTAAGATCATGTGACAACGACTTAGCGCATTTGTGGCCTTATTATCAATCCCTTTCTTATGCCTAATGGTATACGAATATTCTTGTAAGAACTCTACCCATCAAGCATGTCTCGAGTTCAACTTTGTTGAGAATCAAGGAATCTTAAGACCTTATGGTCTGAGAAAATGATGAATTCTTGCGGCCAGAGATAATGTCGCCAACAGCGAAGTGACTAAATTACCGTATAGAATTCCTTGTCATAAGTGGAGTATTTTTGTTTTGCCTCATTCAGCTTTTTGCTGAAATAAGCAACACGATGACTCTTGACTGAGGACTCCACCTATACTAATAACAGAAGCATTGCATGTTACTTCCAAGACTTTAGTGAAATCAGGCAACCTTATGACAGATGTTTGGGTCATTCTTTTCTTGATCTCTTCGAATGCTCTTGTGGCTTCTTTCGACTAGACAAACTCACATTTCTTCAAATATTCAGTTTTCGGAGCCATGATTGTGCTAAATCCTTGCGATGAAGGTGGCAAGAGAGCATAAAAACTCCGCACATCACGAATATTGCGGGGCTCAGGCCACTCAGTAATAGCTCATATTTTTTCTGGGTCAGCGGATACTCCTCTGGCAGAGACAAAAAATCCCAGAAAGATAGTCTGGTTGGAGAGGAAAGTATATTTGGTAGGATTTGCATAAAGTTATTCCTTCCTCAAAATACCGCAGACCTGTCTCATATGGTCATCAAGGTGTTGCCTAACGGATCGGCTGTAAATGAGAATATCATCAAAGTACACCACAAGAAACTTACCCATAAAGGGACGGAGTACTTGCATCATGATTCTCATAAACATGCTCGGGGCATTCGTCATTCCAAACGGCATGACCATTCATTCGTACAGGCCATCCTTCGTCTTGAATGCGGTCTTTCATTCATCACCAAGATGAACACGTAACACGTATTTGGTGGTAGCCACTTTTAAGATCAATCTTGGAGAAGATTGCGGCACCAGACACCATGTCCAACATGTCATCCAAATAGAGAATGGGAAAATGGTACTTCACCGTGATCTTGTTTATGGCACGACTGTCCACACACATACGCCAGGTCCTATCTTTTTTTGGCGTCAACAGAACGGGAACAGCGCAACTTAAACTTTCTCAGATGAAGCCCTTTGCTAATAACTCATCAACTTGCCTTTTCAACTCAGCATGTTTTGTCGGATTCATCCGATAATGTGGCAAGTTAGGAAGACTCGCTCCCAAAACCAGATCAATAGCGTTTTGGATGTCACGTAGAGGGGGCAACTGTTTAGGGAGGCCAGCAGGAAAAATAACTGCAAATTCCTGAAGGACAGGAGTAACTTGAGGAGGGGATGGATAACTTAGGCTCTTTAGGAACTTCTCTCGCAGTGAGTAGAAAAATTATCATCCCTTTGTCAATCTCTTCCGCAAGCTCCTTTTCACCCATATACGCAACTTCTTTGCCCTTTCTCGAGGGAGTTGGTGTTGTTTCAGCCAAACCAGTTCGTGGTTTCACAGGTATGAGCTTTATTTTTAGTCCATCATGCTGGAACACACATTGGTTGGATCGACCATGTATGGTCACATCGCGATCGTATAACCAAGGTCTCCCTAAAATTACTTAACCCACATCTATTTTGAGCACATCACACCAAATTTGCTTTTTTTAGGCTTTGAAGTCTGATGTGTCTAATTTTTATACAAATATTTGTACTCATTTATCCATTAAAAATTGCTTGTTTTCGTTTATATTATTTATAATTCATCTTATTTCTATATGATTTCAAGTAATAAATTATTTATGAAGAAATAAGATTTTTGATGCAAAAAGTGATTATTTTTGATAAAAATCAACAAACAAAGAATAACTATTGATTTATTATTTTTATTGATTTGTTGAATTTTATATTTTACAAATTGACAATATGAGAAGCAAAATACAATTTTAATTGTTAAGAGGGTGTAAAAAGAATAAACAAATTTAAATTGATTTTGATAGGGCTAAAATAAAAATTAGTTATTTTTAAGTTCATCTAATTAATTTAAATTTAAATATTTATTTTAAATTCTGATTTTTATTTGCAGGATATATCTTAATCCTTTTCTACTACTCGTCTACAACTCCTATAAAAGGGTCACAATACCCGAAGCAACAACAGAGAAGCGGAAAAAAAAATATAACACAACAGGAAAAGAGAAGGAGACTTGGAGTTCGGTTTCAGAGGCAACACATCAGCATTAAGGAAGAAAAAGAAGTCAGCGCTACTGTGTTCAACCTGTGCGTGCGCTGAACTCGAGGACTTGACAGCACACAAGCGACAGCAACAGAGGCGTATGGACTCCCGAGGCTGACGCGTGAAGTGACTAGGCAGACAGCGATTTGACAGCAGTGGTTCGACTGCTTCTGTTTCAATCTGTTTTGGCTGGCAATTCATTCTGTGACGCTGAGTTCGAGACAGAGAAGAGAGATACAGAGAACAATTGCTTTACTGGATTCGGTTTGCAAATTATTTATTTACAAAATAGTATTTTTGTATCTTCTTTTCTCTTCTAAAATTTAATTATGCAATCCATGAACAAATTTGTTAATTGCAATTTTATTATGAACTAAATTTATTTTTCTAGGGTTTAGATGTAGCCTAGTTTTGAGAACACAATTTTTAATTCCATATTTTTTTCTATTTCTCCATGGTTGTGTGTTTAATTTTTGTGCTTAATGCTTACAATTATTTGGCCAATTTTTGTTTGATTTTTGGATCATGGAGAGACCGAGAGGTAATTTGTGATTTAGAACAATAAAAATTGAACACCGTTGATTGAGCGAAATTAGAGATAATTTACCGCGATTAATGTGACCGTTAAGAAATCCACAGAACTTAATGAGTCTTTGATTAATTAAATTTGCATAGAGATATGTCAAACTGTTAGTTGGAGATATTTTTGGTGTTGTTCGAGAGAAAGCATTGAATAATTATGAGATTTTGGTCTACAACCAGGAAAAATAAATTCTTTATTCATGGAGTCGTAAATTGTGTTTGATTAACTAGGTGAAATCAAAAACCGTAGAATTGATTTTATTTGCAATTAATAAACAACATAATTTCTTATTCCGTTTCCTCTTAATTTAGTTAGTTTTTCATTAGATTAATCTAGTAGCTTTCTTCATTTATTTCGATTTTCCAAATAGTAGTTAATCTAGTAAATTCAGGTACTTAGTAAAGTAATTAGTCTCTGTGGGTTCGACACTCTATTCACTTATCTATATTACTTGTTGTGATTTTGTACACTTACAAATATTTACACCAAAGTCTACAGGGACCAAACATCGATGTGTTACTTGGAGGGCTGTCACATCAATCCAAGATACTTTGTATGGGTAGGGATGGGGTTCAGCTTTATGTCCGGTCCTGGCTAAGACCGATGAAGAGACAACGTTGATGCAACTTCTACTGTCAATAATCACCTTGTAGTTTTTGCAACCTATTCTTGTAAAGGTGTGAAATATGGCAGTTCGCTTCTAATCATCTTCTTCTTTTGGTTGGGGCAAAGCATATCTGACTACATTTAAGTGAGGTGATTGGATCGACTAAATACAGTGGATATACTGGTCATCCTCTTCTTTGTCAAAGTCATCGCTTTCATTAGGTTCATAGGAAAACTCATTGTCAGAATCATCAGCAATGACGGCGATATTTTCTACTATATTGATCCTATTGGGGCTGGGACAGTTGCCAGCAACATGACCGTATTCCTTATATTTATAGCACTTAGTGAGAAGATCAATCTTAGAGTCGTCTCTTTCTGTGTTTTTACCCTTATTGTCATTTCTAGGTGGATAGGAATTTAAATTAGGATTGCTAGGATAAGATTTATTGGGGTACTAAGAAGATGATGGCTTAGACCTAGAGGGATCAGTGAAAGTCATTCTAGAGGAATGATCTCTCGAATCGCTGGACTTGTAGTGGGAACTTGCTTTAAGAAAGTCCATATCAAGGACAAGGGCATAAGCTGCTGCCAATGAGCACATTTGTATAAATTAGCTTGTTCCTTAGTTCAGCTCGTAGTCCAGTGCTAAACCTAGAGAGAGTTTGTTCGTCGCTCTCTTTACCTAAGACATTGCACCGAATGAGAAAGTCGTCGAACTTATCCACATACTCTTGGGTGGATTTGCTTCCCAGATAGAGTTGATTCCATTTATCAAGCATTCGGGTGTGGAATGATAGGGGCACATATCTCTCAGTGAGTCTCTTTCATGGCCTCCCAAGTGGCAATGGGTGCCAGGCCTCAGCCTCTACGGGCGTGTTCACCACGGTAGAAAACAAGGGATCGTGGGAACGTGTGTTTGCTGAAATTTGGGGAAACATATCCTAAGTACACCTGAGTTGTTTTTTTAATAAGGAATAAGTCTGAAATGATCTAAAAGAAAGAAAGAAAATAAAAAAGACTATAAAACGATCCTAAATGAATGCAAAAATTATGACTAAATAATGCAAGAACTAGGGTTTAAAAACCTTCGCTCTGAAACCAAAATGATGCAAACTTAACCCTAAGTAGATAATTTTCAAGAATTTTAAAAGATTAAGTTTACCAACATGTAAGGCAGATTAAATAAGAAATTAAAACTAATAATTGGTTTTATGAATTTTCAAGATATGAATTAGTTTAACAAACCCAATTAAAGTTCAAGCCTAACAATCAACAAATATTCCTAAGTGTGATTAGCATGTAAGATATTCAATAACGATTCGTACGCTAATTGGCAAGTAAAAGCACACACACTCAATATTTGTGGATGACAGAAAAATTCAGATAATAATCTAGAGATGATAAAGCAATATCACAAATAATTGAGAAGAGGAAAGAAGTTACGGAGGTCGCGGATAGGGGTTGTGGCGGTGTCGGATGGTGGTGTTGTCGGCATTCGCTAGTCGGGCTGTGAGTTGGAGGTGGAGGTTGCGAGCGAGAGGGGGCGCTCGGGATGGTAGTGGAGATGTGGTGATGAGAGGGCTTCGGCAGCTACAGGAAGGAGCAAGGAGCTTCGGGATGTAGCGAGGGCGACGTGGGGCTGCTGACGGCGCGATGTAGGCAGCGACGGTCACGCGGTGGTGACGAGGCAGTGGGATGCAGGAGGAGAGCCCGGGTTGTGGTGGCCGAAAGTTGTTGAGGTGCTACGAGATGATGGCGCGGTGGTGGACGGGTGGCAAAGGCGCTGGAGTTCGGTGAAGGGTTGAAGGTGGAGACAAGGTGAGGGGATGATCGGGAGGAGAGAAGATGAAGAGGGTTTAGGGTTATAAGTGATTTGGGGATTAGAGTTTGGAATTTTTAATTTGGGAATTCGGGCGCAGTTTTAGAGCTTATCATAAACCCTAAAATTGAATCTCAATGTCTCACACAAAAAGATGGAGGAAGAGCAAAACTCAATCACAATAAATTTTTTTAATTAAGAATAGCATGTCTTCTCATTATTCTTAACGCCTTAATATAGGCTCAAAACAAATCTCAATACAAATATCTATAATATTCTAATGCTTTAAAGGGTGCAAATCGTAAAACTACTACATATGGCTATAATTGACAAAAACAAATGAGTACTGAAATAAAATACTAAGCTAATGGAACAGCCATTCTAGACGATGTCTGCGCTTATAGAAGCGCTTGAATCGTCTCGAACCGATATCCTCATCAGGTTGTCATTTGTAGACAACCTGTCATTTGAAGACATGCATTCAACCATCTAATCTCAACCATTCATTTTTAAGTGGGAGTATATTAACCATTCATTTACTCAACTGTTGTTAGTTACCATTATACCCTCAAAGTTCCAATTTATTTACAACATAATTATTTACAAAAGTGTCACTCATATAAAATAAAGTTTGTGCCACTGGGATAATTTGTAAAGAGTATGTGATGAGTAAAGAGAGGTCTCAGATTCGAGGCCATATTACGTCTTATTATTTACTATATAAAAATAATAATTAGAACGCGGATCGCACGTGTAAATTACAAGTTTACGAAAGTGTTACTCATATAAAATAAACGTTTGTGCCACTAGGGGTAATTTGTAAAAAGTTTGTGATGAGTAAAGGGATGTCACAAGTTCGAGGCCAGATTATGTCTTATTATTTACTGTATAAAAAATTAATTAGAACGTGCATCGCACGTGCAGATTACTAGTAATAATAATAATAATAATATTAAAGTTAAAACGATTCATTCTCCTAATCCTGATTATAATCAAAGAATCAAAGTGGTAGTTCAAGATTTGGAAATTTGTTTCTGCACCACCCAACCAAATTATAATTCAACGTATCACATTATTGATACTAGTAATCTGCAAGTGCGATGCACGTTCTAATTTTATTTTAATACTAGATTTGCCTGTGGGCACGTTCCTACGGCACGTCTTCAGAACGATACAGCATAGGAAAAGCCTTGTAAACAGTAAATCAACAATTATATAGCTCAAGTTTGAATAGTATGACAATAATTAGTTGTAAATAAAAGTCCATGTTTTCATTAGTATATGTTGAAAAATAATTATAAATTGGGGTATAAAATTCCATGTTTCCATAAGTGTATATATATATATATATAGAGAGAGAGAGAGAGAGATATATATAATTAAATAAATAAAGGAGTTGTTTTGGGATTTAAATTTGAGTTTTGGGGAGAAACTTTTGGGGGAAAATGTGTTTTGTGAGGTTAGATCTGGGCCTTTGATTTGGGAGGAATTGGAGAGCCACTTGATAGCTTTCGTTGTGTTTTATTATATAGATAGTAAATAATAAGACATAATCTGACCTCGAACCTGAGACTTCCTTTTACTCATCGCATACTCTTTAAAAATTACCCCTAGTAGCACAAACTTTTATTTTATATGAGTGACACTTTTATAAATAATTATATTCTAAATAAATTTGAAGTTTGAGGGTATTATGGTAACCAACAACAGTTGAGTAAATGAATAGTTAATATAACTCCCACTTAAAAATGAACAGTTGAAATTAGATGGTTGAATGTCTACAAATTACAGGTTGTCTACAAATGACAACCCCAACTCTTCCATTATAATATTAGAGATTAGAGATATGATATGGCTTAAGATCAATCCGCATCTTTTATGTTAGATGGATGACTATGTATCGATCTTGTAACCAAATCTAATTTTGTGCCTAATGAGGCTGATTTTTGGTTAGTTTAGGCAGTTTAACCCAAAGCCAACAATACGACCTCTTCCCATTTTCTCATTCTCTAATCTACACGACATATTCTCTTATATATTATTTCTTCACTTTTTTATTTTATTTAGAATAATTCATTATCGTTATTTTATCAATTTATCCTTCTACTTATAAAAAAAAAGAAATAATATCACCATGACCTCTTTTCAATCAGTCGAAACTCCAATGAAATCCGACCAAAATCAGGCAGAAAAGAAAAGGCACAGATTTGTAACAAAAAATGGGGGAAATTCGATCAAATTGGAAAAAATCAAGAAAATGTTGACAATCTTGGAGATTCTTACCTGGAACTAGAAATCGTCTGTTGAATTTGAAGGATGGAGATATGGTTGAATCGATCGATTGGGTTTACTGAAATTTGACTTGATTTGATTTGTTTTCCAAATTCTAATTTCAGGTAGCCTCTTGATCTTCGTTCCCCTCTTTTCTTCTTATTGTCCTTCTTGATTTCGGCAATTTAATTGGGGTAGGGGAGATTTCGAGCAGAAGAGGAAGTTTGTTGGTTGTAATCGAGGCTAATTTTAGTTAGTACTCCTATTGTTATTATTGTGGATGGTGTAGATCATCCACAACGGTGTTTCTCAATTTTTAGAAAATGGCAGTTACAGTAATAGTAAAAATAGCGAAATTGTTTGCAATGGTTGTTTGCTATAATATTCTCATTTTTATAGTCAGACGATACATGTTGTATCGTCCGATGGCGCGTTTAAAAAAAAAAATGACGAGACGACATGTCTCGTCCCTCTCAAATCTTTTTTAAAATATTGAGTGTACCGTCCCGCAATTTTTTTATAAAAAAAAGAGAGAGGCGAGACAAACGAGACATGTTGTCTCGTCTCTTTGGTTTTTAACAAAAAAAAAAATCTTTAGGTGGGACGGGACATGTTGTCCCGTCCTTGAATTAGGGGGAAGAGTTAGAGTGCGTTTGGTTTGTTGTTTTGAAAATGATTTTGTGAAAATATTTTGTGAAAACTGTTTTCTGAAAATGAGAGTGTAAAAGCTGTCTGGAATAGTTTTCTGAAAACTGTTTTCTGAAAATGAAATTGTATAACCTGTTTGAGTTAAAAAATAAACCTGAATGCTGTTTTCTTAAAACTAGACTGTAAAATGTTGTTCTGTAATAATTTTTTTGATTTCCTTTTTTTTTTCTTTCCATTTTTTTTGCCAGTTTGGCAACAATTTTTTTTTTATTTTCAATTTTCCTTATAAGGAGCTTATCTAGGGTGTATGTTTAATGAATTCACATTAGTTTTCTTATGATTTTTTTGTAAATTTTTTTGCAGATACAGACCCAAGTTCACGAACTTCCAACGTGCTACAATATGGAAGTTTTCTCCGCTTGGGATTTTTTTTTTCCTTCTTGGTAGCTTCTCATCAGTGGCAAGCTTTCGACCATGTAAAATTTTATTTGAATTGTGGTAGAGTCGGGTAATACAGCAATTGGACACAATATGCAAATTTTCAATAAATGTACAAAATATCCATTACAAATTTCTGTTTGGTTACATTTATTTCACAAACTGGGATAGCCCAACCATCAATTTCGCATTACAAGCATGAAAAAACGTTACCAAAATTTCTAACATAGTAACAAGAATTAGAACTTTCTAATGTGAAAATTACAACTGAACCTCTTACAAAGCAAAAAAAAAAAAAAAAAACAATTCCAATCCATCAGTGTCCATCATATGCCATTAGCAGCATCAGAACTCATCATAGGAAGGTAATTGTACACTCATCAATATTTTACATATTGAAACTGACAGAAAATTTGCGAAGCCCGAAGCAGACATTACATAAGACCATCAGCAACCATCACATCCTTCACAAGTATCAGAAGCCAACACCAGCAGCCATCAGTTGCTGATAATCTCCCACCATGATAGCCATCAATGCTGATCACAGCATTGTACTGGTTTGTGTACACAGTATGGAAATTACAACCCAGTTAAACTGAAACCTTCCTCAAAGAATACAACCCAGTTAGGATAATCTCCCATGGTATCAAAACAACCAATACATGCGATTCAAAAAAAAACCCATGTTGTTACTAATATATAAACCATCGCAGCCGCTGATAATCTCCCACCATAATGGGCAGCAATGCTGATCACAGCATTGTACTGGTTTGTGTACACAGCATTGAAATTAGAACCCAGTTAAACTGAAACCTTCATCAAAGAATACAACCCAGTTAAACTGAAACCTTCCTCAAAGAATACAACCCAGTTAAACTGAAACCTTCCTCAAAGAATACAACCCAGTTATGGTTATTCTCCCATGGTTTGAAAATAAGCAATACATGCGATTCAAAAAATAACCATGTTGTTACTAATATATAAACCATCTCAGCAGGTGATAATCTCCCACCATGATGGGCATCAATGCTGATCACGGCATTGTACTGATTTGTGTACATAGTATGGAAATTAGAACCCAGTTAAACTGAAAATAAAGTTTCAAAGAAGACAACCCAGTTAGGATTATCTCTCATGGTTTCAAAATAACCATGACATTGGTTTAACTGTCTTGGTTTCATTTTTTTGGAAATATGTTCAGAAATATTTTTTCTCAAAACGCGTTTGGTTAGGTTTTCCAAACGGCATCTTTTCAGAAAATTGGCTTTGAGCTGTTTTTCCCTTTTGGCCGCTTCCCCTTCTTCCATCCCCATCCTACTGTCGAAAAAAAAACCCTATCACCATCTTCTCCTCTCTCGTCACCTCTCTCTTCAAAATAACCATGATGTTACCAAATATAGAGCAGGTGATAATCCCCTACCATTTAGGGCATCAATACTGATCACCCCATTATACTGGTTTGTGTACACAGCATGGAAATTACAACCCAGTTAAACTGAAACCTTCCTCAAAGAATACAACCCAGTTAGGATAATCTCCTATATGGTTTCAAAATAACCAATACAATGGTTTCAAAATAACCATGTTGTTACTAATATATAGCTGGTGATAATCTCCCACCATGATGGGTATCAATGCTGATCATAGCATTGTACTGGCTTGTGTACACAGTACAGAAATTACAACCCAGTTAAACTGAAACCTTCCTCAAAGAATAGAAATTGTCATCACAAACTGATACAACCCAGTTATTATCTTCTTTTAAAGCAAACAACAATAATTACTCCAAAGAGTATTAAAGGATCAGAATAAAGCATCATCACTATCAAATTTTGAAAGTGTAGTATCCATTACAAAATTCATCATATCCATTGAATTGCCTTATTTATCAAATTCCAACATAATCTGATGTCTACCTCAAAATTGCGATGACTTTCTTTTTCCTTTGAGGAAGGTTTCAGTTTAACTGGGTTGTAATTTCCATACTGTGTACACAAGCCAGTACAATGATGTGATCAGTATTGATGCCCACCATGGTGGGAGATTATCAGCTGCTATATATTAGTAACAAAATGGTTATTTTGAAACCATTGTATTGGTTATTTTGAGACCATGAGAGATAATCCTAACTGGGTTGTATTCTTTGAAACTTTATTTCAGTTCATATATTAGTAACAACATGGTTATTTTGAAAGTTGCCATTACTCTAAATATAAGATAACAACTGTTGTAGGTTCAGGACAACATCAACAAGGTTGTCATTATCCCAAATAAGAACTGTAGGATCAGAATATATCGTCATCATATCCATATATATTAGTAACAATGATAACCATGTTGAAAGTTGTCAGACACTCCAAATGTAAGATAACATGTGTAGGTCCAGAACAACGAATCAACAAGGTTGTCATTATCCAAAATAAGAACTGTAGGATCAGAATATAATATCATCATATCCATATTTTGAATACTAGTAATCAATTACGAAAGCCTCACAAATAATGCTATATAGGATCAGAATATATCATCATCATATCCATATTTTGAATTCTAGTAATCAATCACAAAAGCCTCAACAATAATGTTATATAGGATCAGAATATATCTTCATCATATCCATATTTTGAATTCTAGTAATCAATCAGAAAGGTCTCACAAATTAAATTATATAGGATCAGAATATAACATCATCATATCCATGTTTTGAATACTAGTAATCAATCACAAAATTCTCCCAAATAATGTTATATAGGATCAGAATATATCAACATCACATCCCTAATTGGCCGTATCCTCAAAACATATAGTTATAGAACAATTGTTCAAGCAAATCATCATGATTAGTGTAGAGCTGCAATTTTTTAAATTGCCATGCCAGCTACTACTAATGTCTTGTACCCACCCCATCCATCACCCATAGCTGAATACATCATTCATTGAGTCAGTATAATGGGAATATAAGATCATTAGATTGTTGTCTTCTAACGTAAAAAATTATAATAAATTCTGGATCAGAATATACCATATCCATCATTTCCAGAAACTCAGTGACACATGATGGTCCCCCAACCTGCATGCATACAAATATTTCATCATATATCGCCTGCTTAATACATTAATATACATGATCATCAAATAGATGGGCTACAAATGAAAGGAAATAACTTCCAACCATATATTACAAGAACAGAAAGTAACCACGAACAAGTACATGCTAATGCTTACATCAATGTCTGGCATTCCACATTGCCATAGCTATTTGATCTCTTTTATTATTCATGTGATTCAACTGAGAAGATGACATATCCAAAGGCTGAGATGTGGAAGCATTCTCTTCATTGTGTAGGTGATTATTTTGTTCTTCTTCTATGTCTGAAAACAATGAATCATCGGCAGAATACTTACGTATAAAATTATGAACTGCACAATATGCTGGTACCATCATAACTTGTCTTGTGTAGAAGTAGTTGGGCATAGACTTGAATATGGCAAACCTTTTTTTGAATACACCAAAGGTTCGTTCTATTACATTTCGTAGCCTAGCATGCTGTTTGTTGAAAAGTTGCTTATATTGGGTGGGTGCATGGTTAGGACCTTGGAAATCCTGCAAATGATATGGCTCCCCGCGGTAGGGAGCTAAAAACCCTGGCATGTTTGTGTACCCACAGTCTACTCAGTAGTACTTATCTTCGGGCGGGATTGGCAATAATCTTTTTGTTAATGCACTATGTATTACGCGAGAGTCATTAGCACTTCCTTCCCAACCCGCATAAACAAAAGTGAAATTCATGTCAAAATCACAAATTGCCAGCACATTTTGACATATATCACCCTTTCGACCACGACAACTGTTTTGTCGACTAGCGGGTACGGTAGCAGGTATTAAAGTACCATCGGCAGCACCAATAGCCCCCTACATTATTAAGATAGAAAGCTACTACTTTATTGAACACATTTGAATCATTAGAATAAACGGTTTTAAACATGAAATGCACAAATTACCTTAAACCATGGATAGAAATCTGGGGAACCCCTGATCTTATCATGTACATGTTCCGGGTCTGGGTGTTTAATAAGAAGAGCTGATGCTCTTACCAAACCTTTCAACACATCAGTGAAATGTCTATCAATTGTTTCCAACGAATGATCAAACCGACCACAGGCAAGCCTCATCCTATTACTATGAGCGACAATGAACAAAAAAATAGCAACACTTTCATGATGAGATATACGCCTTCTTTGTATTTGCTCGGGCGTTTCCTGAAGGTAGTTGCCATTTATTATAAATTGGCACAAAGGCATAAAACAATCCTTATTCATGCGAAACACCCAAAAGAATTTGGCATCTGGACCGTCTAAGAGTTCTTGTAGGTATTCACGACCTGATAGTTTGGACGTGGTATTGGGACTTTTATTATTATAAAACTGTTCCATCTCTTGAAGAAAGAACAAGTCCTCAAGGTCGGATTCATCAGAACTTG
This sequence comes from Hemerocallis citrina, assembly GCA_017893485.1. Taxonomy (NCBI): domain Eukaryota; kingdom Viridiplantae; phylum Streptophyta; class Magnoliopsida; order Asparagales; family Asphodelaceae; genus Hemerocallis; species Hemerocallis citrina. The sequence continues at coordinate 212,420,898 of CM030361.1, read as the reverse complement.
ACGACGTGTTACTTGAAGAGTCCATCAGTATGGTAGCAAGTGCAGTAGTACAGAACACTGTAACAATTAGATTACATTTGCATAAAGAATACTTCTAATTTTAAATACTCTACGACCATAATGGATGTCATATAAATAATAACAGCAACCCATAGAATTGAAACATAAGCAGTCATAACAAACAGAATGTAGGAAAACGAGTGCAGATGAAACTAAAACCGATATATTAGCAAAGCGAACTCATCGTACCAACCCATATAATCACCCAACTACTAACACAGAAATATGTAAAAAAACTGCTACATTTAAATAATAGATAATGAATTTTTATGGAATTTAATAAATTACATTTATTTTTTCACAAGTCTGCTTAACCACCCTACTCTCCACTCCGGTTTCATTAGAACAAAGGTTCTACGCCAATTTGGGTTATGAATTATGTTCTCCAGTGCCAAATCGATCATAGGTTCTTCAAGCCCATCCAAACCATTTAGTATTAACATGGCATTGTCAATGGACGACTGATCGTCTGGGACGGAGCGATCAACCATGCTGGCCTTCTTCTTATAGTATTCAGCTTTAGCAATGGACTTTTCAGCGTTGGCATGAACAGCAATATCCATTCTTGAGCTTTTTGTTGCTCGGCCACTGGACCCACCACTAGAGCATCTCTTATGAGACCCCGACCCCGTAAACATTGGTTCGTAATCATCATCATCATCCAAATTTACATGTGGTGCATTGGGGGGAGTGGGGTGGGCGAACTCAAACATGACCCTTTGTTCCTCATCGAGGTCATACACCCTTTGGGATGAAGCCCTAGATAGCAGACCCTCGGCAGTAGAATCAGCAAAAATTTTGGTCAACACATCATAGTTGGCCAAACCCTTTGATTTGAATTCGGAAGCTTTAGGGTGTGCCTATTTATAAGTTATTGTGTTGTTAGTTTACAACTATAAAAGTCAATAAAAAGTATATTACGATCATAATCCCACATTAGCATAAAAAAAAATTTCAGATGAGAACCTTGACATATGACTGCCAAACATCGGGATCGCAAGTCACCGTCTGATTCTCTTCATCCCAACCAAAACTGCTTTGATTCTTCAAATCGTGAAAAGCTTTCCACTGCATCTTAAGTCGTCCATATTTTTCTTTTATTTGTTTAAGAGTGTATGAACGATTACATTGTTGGTTCAATAAAGTCATCAATTGAGTCCATTGTCTTGCATCGAATTTTGCACTTTTCAAACTATTCCGATCTCGGCCTCCATCAACTCAATAAATGTACGCACATTAATTGCTGGCCAAAGCCCAAGATCACTCTCCATCTCAATCTCCTTTCCCTTAACGATCAGTATTAAATAACAGTCATTAATTGGTGAGCATTAACAGTGAACAGTGTTAATTTGAGGTTATTATAGAAATTGTAGCTGATGTGTACTACCCATAAACAAATCAGTACTCAAGATCAGTACTCAAGATCTCCAAATCAATATTCAAAATCTCCATAAACAGATCAGTACTCAAGATTTCGAAATCACAGCAAACCTAAAAAAAATAACAATTTTCGACCCTCAATTCCTCACTAAGTGCGTTAAATTAACCCTAAAAAGGGATTTTTATGAAGCAAGTGTGGAAATATAGACCAAATACCATAACAGTATCAAAAAATTGGGCATAGATATGAAACATACCCTGGATTGCTGCTTACCAAACCTGAAGAAGTTGTCTCCGACGAATTCCCTCGACCGGCGTCGGATTCGTGAGCTACGATTTCGAAGACACCTTCTAGCAAAAGCAGATCTGGTCTCGCAGACCATGAATCGAGCTTCGTGCGGGGTGAGGAGGGGCCCGAAGAGAGCAACGAATGATCGTGCGGGGTGAGAAGGGGTGAAAGAGGGCGTTAGGGTTTTCCAGATCTGGCGAGGGGCTTCATAGATCTCTTGATCTAACGTCGTCAGCGAAGAAAGAGGAAGGGGGAAAGCAACGATAGAGGAAGGGTGGCGAAGAGAGGTGACGACCTGGGAGTGACGAGAGAGGAGAAGATGGTAATAGGGTTTTTTTTTCGACAGTAAGATGGGGATGGAAGAAGGGGAAGTGGCCAAAAGGGGAAAACAGCTCAAAGCATCTTTTGAGAAAAGATGCCGTTTAGAAAGTATAACCAAACGCGTTTTGAGAAAAAATATTTCTCAAAATATTTCCAAAAAATGTTACCAAACGCACCCTTAGGCGTGGGAATAAAATAGGTGCTTTTTTAAAAGGGAATTATATTGTCTCTCATTCTTTAGATATAAATTGACCATTTTACCCTTGAGTGATCAAACGTTGAAATCTTATAAATTAGAAGGGTTGTGAAGGCCGAACCCCATTGTGCTCTCCTATCTTCTCTTCTTATCTAAAATTTTCTTAATTCCTCTCAATTCTGTTGTACTCAATATACGAGAAAACAGCAATGTCTTCATCAATTAAGCGATTTATTGGAAAAGTTAAATCAAGGCGTTGATCAGAGTCTGCACCATCATAGAACAGAAGCAAAGAAGAAACAACTGCGCCTGTCAATTATAGCGATCCAACGGAATGGGTCAGAGTTGTCGATGATGGACAGCACGTACATAAGCTGATTACCGAGCAACCTATCAGTGGATTTGTTACATTCAGAGGAAATTGGAAGGGGCCGATAAAAGCCTACAAGCTAGTTTGCTCTGTCCCTCTAATAAAGCAGTTCATCGACAATGTCGGTTGGTCCCATTTTTTTTCTATCGATACAGAGAAGTCCTCGACGCGTCTTGTTGAGGCATTGGTTGAGAGATGGTGGGACACGACCCACACTTTCCATCTTCCAGGCGGTGAGTTGGGATTTACCCTGTTAGACTGGGCAATGCTAACGGGATTATCTATTGGAGTCGGTGATGTACCGCCGTGTAACGCTGATGCATGCACCTTCGATGTTGTCCAGTCTAGGTTCTTCGCAGAAATTACACTGGAAGATTGGAAATCTCACGGTATATGCTGCTCTTTCTTAAAGAAATATTTTTAGAAGGAATTGATCAATGCAGCTATGGTAGATCCTGAAGTGGCAATGAAAGTTGGCAGAGCTTTCTTCCTGTACTTTGTGGGTGAGTTTCTTCTGTCCAATGCTTCTTCAGTAGTGAGATGTGGTTTCCTTGTTGCTTTTGAAGATCTGAATATAGTTGGCACGCATGATTGGGGTAGTCCGTCTTTGGAATTGCTATATATGTCTCTAGATTCTTGTAGCAGACTAAAACTGAAAGCATTTAACGGTCCGTGACAAGTACTTGAGGTAATCTTACTAAATAATTATTATTATTTTGTAACAATATTTAAAATAGCAAATATTAGTATTTGGATTATTAATTATACATATTCATATTCTGATTTTATTTCAGTACTGGGCATATGAATACACAAGTATTTGTACACCGATGAGTGATCGAACCGTAGATTTTGCGATTCACTTACAAAATGCGAATATTCGACCAAAAATTGCACGGTGGAATCGCAATAATTTGGATCAAAGTAGAACTGATCTTATACGTTACAATATCTCTATGGCCCGGAGTCAGCTAGAGATGAGGTTATCAGCATCTATTATATGGCAACCATATAATGGATCCGCATATGAGAACGAGTATGATATTCAATGTGTGATCATCTTATCTCGCCACCGTGTTATCTTCCAATATGGTAGTCAGGTAATATTTTATAAAGTTATTGTTCCAATACTTATTTTACTTATGATTATTATCGCTAATTATTGTTTCAATGTAGGGGATCTGGTATCTCGGTAATCGATGTTATCGGAAAATAACTAGGGTTATTGCTATCCCATCAAATCTCCCTACTACTATGTCTCGAATGAAACCACATGAGTTCTGTAATCCTATTGATGCTTCTACACGGTCTGTCTTGTTCCATAGAGTGTATATGATCAGTATTGGGCTAAGGTATCAGTTGGTCCTATTATGCTGAATTTATCGCATGGAGCTAACGTTGATTTCATAGGGGCAGCTAGTTACAGCGATCCATCTACCCAATTGCCATTTCCAGCACCTCCTTTTTGGTTGCCCTCACAATATCCAACACAACAGGTGCTTGAGAAACCAACATTTATGGTGAGCCCATAGTTGAAGCACCCTTATTCACGGGCGGTACAATCACAAGAAACCTTGGTCAGGAAAATTTTGAGTTTCAACCGCGCGGCGATCAATCATATGTAAGAAACTGACTTATTATTCATTTCTGGAGTTTGCTTATGTTGATTTTGACTTTTTTATATTACTACTTCATTTGTAGGATGAGCTGTACAGACAGTGCCAAGAACTATCAAGAAATAATTGTCTATTGCGAAAATTTATAACTGATGAAATGGTGCTACGAGATTCAGATCCCTCGATAGCAGTTTCAGGAAGGTGATCGGTATCGAGGCATCGGTCTTCTACATCGCAGCAGACAGAAGGTTCTGAAGATTCCACACGTACACCATCATTTGTACCTAACGCCCAGTACGATTAATAACATTGTTAGTTTGTATTAATTTTGTCTTTATAATTTTGTAGGGATATTTTGGGTAATATCTTATAATTCTCAATATGTCAGAATTGTGGTGGGATCTCATGAAATGATTTATTTTGGCCCAACCTTGGTCAATGCACGTCAACAATGCAATTTCCAATCAACTTTTCCTTTTTTTGTCTATATGTTTCACGTGATGAGTAGAACTATTCTATTTAAACATGTCCATGTAAAATCCAACTCAGTTCTCTTCATTAAAATTACCTGATTGAGTTCTCTTTTATTTCAACCTGAAGAGTAAAATCTAAAATCTACAAGTCTACGCCACAAAAAAATGTCTCATTTCTCTTCTTCTTCAACCTCCACTGACTCAGATGATGAATGGGATCAAGAAGACGATGTGGCAATAATGTATAACAAGCGCATGCAGCAAAGAGCTTTGGGTAATCTAGCTTCACAACGAGATATGCATCACCGTTATATTTGCCGTGAGAGAGTTGAAGGCCACAACTGTTTGATGCGGAATTATTTCTACGAGAATTCAGTTTACCCTGATAGTATTTTCTGTCGATGATTTTGAATGCGACGGGTTCTATTCAATCGGGTATTTGAAGCATGCGTTGGGTACGATCAATACTTCCAACAACGGGCAGATGCTATAAACGCGGCTGGCTTGTCTCCTATACAGAAATTAACAGTTGCAATGCGTTGTTTAGCGTATGGTTCTTCTGCTAATGCAGTCGACGAATATGTCAGAATTGGGGAAACTACAGTGCTAAACACGGAACGTAGATTTTGTATTGCAATTGTGAATATTTTTGGTGCGCAATATACAAGAAAACCCAACGCAGATGATGTAAATAGACTCCTCGAAGAGAATAAATCTCGTGGATGCCCAGGTATATTGGGTAGTGTAGATTGCATGCACCGGGTTTGGAAAAATTGCCCTACAGCTTGGCATGGCCAATATGCAGGTCATGCGCGTGAGCCTACAATCATACTAGAAGCAGTTGTGTCCTATGATCTTTGGTTTTGGCATTCATTTTTTGGAATGCTGGGCAGCAATAATGATTTGAACATACTTAACCGATCTACATTGTTTAATGATATTCTTAATGGTTGTGCACCTCCAGCTAATTATGTTATCAACAATCATCATTACTCCATGGGGTACTATTTGGCAGATGGAATCTACCCCCCATTGGCCACTATAGTAAAAACCTACACTGCACCTGAGACACAAAAGAAGAAAAAATTTGCTCAAATGCAAGAAGGTGCACGGAAATATGTCGAACGTGCATTCGGGGTTTTACAAGCTAGGTTTGCGATAGTGAAAAGGCCAGCTAGAATGTGGGATGCAGAAAGTCTGTCTTATATAATGAAGACTTGTCTTATTTTACATAATATGATTGTTGAGGATGAACGAGAAGAAGATGTACATGATTATGACTACGAACAAAGTTCCTCAACTACAATGGTAACACCTAATACAATTTCTCCAAGTGAACAGATAGCTCGTATGGTACGAAACGTTGTTTTACATGATCGACAGAGACATCATATACTGCGTCAAGATTTGGTTGACCATATTTGGAACGAATTTGGGGATGCCGATTGACAAGTGTAATACTGTCTGAAATGTTTATTTAGACTTGTAATTTTGTTTTTTATTAATGGGACATTTTAGTTTCATGTATCAACAATGGAAGTAATCTGAATGTAATCGTATCTTCTCATTATAATGTAATCGTATCTTTTGATTATCATGTAGACATATTGTTAAAAGTAGGCATAATGTAATCATAACTTTAGACTGATGTGGAATGCAAATTTATATTTTCTACTGTGCATATGGAAAGGTAAAGTTGAATTACATGATGTCTACACATGAAACATCCTTTTTAATACGTTCAATGTAAAATTCAATGTAATTGCTAATGAAACATCATTTTTAATACGTTCGAACTCATACAAGACTAAATAGACTTACCAGGGCCGACCCTAGGATTAGGGGCCTGAAGCAAACTCTAAAAAAGAGGCCCTACATATACCCAAAAAAAAACGATTCAAGTATTAGAAAAAAATAAAAAAGTATACATGAGAAATCATGGATTTTAGGGACCTGAAGCTAATATAATTTTTTTAGGGGCCTGAAGCTAATATAAAATCATGAAAAAAATAAAGTAATTCATGGATTTTAGGGGCCTGAAGCTAATATAATTTTAGTTTTTTTCTTTTCTGAAAACGGGGGCCCTGAAGCTAATATAAATTTTTCTTTTCTTTTATGAAAACGAGGGGCCCCTTTTTTTGATGATTTTGGGGGCCTGATGCAAGTGCATCACCTGCATCCATTGTGGGCCAAGCCTGAGACTTACATGTCAATCCCTAATGACACCTCTTTTTTGCATTATTTGACATTGTCTACACATGAAATAATAACGTTGATCTTCAGTATATTGACTCAAGTCCAACCCCATTATTCGATCTTCCTCCATTTGCTCTTTTATATCCTGATCTTTTTTTTTTCAATGCAAGTTTCATTTTCGTCGCATGTATCCTACGTTTTTGCGTCTCAATATAGCAGGAGTTAAATCTTCCGTCTCTTCAAGCATAGCCTCGTCAGAACCATCCGCTTTATTTTTCGCCTTTCCTTTTTCTGCTTTGCGTCCAGGTGGCCAGGATATTGGTGTAGAGGATTCACCGCCAGCCGCTACGTCCGAGTTGGGAGTGTCAACATTTAGGAGCGCACGTTGACTGCTACCACCATCAGATGATTGTGAACCAATGCCATATTCGAACACACTCGTGGTACGTAAAGAAAATTTTGGCAAATCCTTCAGTAATTGATAACATTCTTCAAATCGGAAAGCTTTCCCAGTAGAATGCATATATTCGGTTCTTACTTCCCATATCTTCAAAAAAAAAAAAAAACAACAAAGACTAATTTTAAACTTGAACAATACATTTAAAATAAATAAAATATATTTTTCAAATCAACATACCTTATCAGCCTCAGTGGTTCCGCTCGCAGCTCTATTTGTTACACTCGCCAATTTAGCAACAAATAGAGACACATCTTTGGAGATAATGTGAAATCTACTACCAAGCGATGCCGATGTTCGATCGGTTGGAGTGCCTAATATAGCTTTGAAGGTGTTGAATATACGATCCCAAAACTGGATACCTGATTGGTCCGCACCGATTGTTGGATCTTGAGTGATTGATATCCAACTTTGTGAAAGAATCACATCTTCACTTGTTGTATACGCTCTGCCTCTTGAACCCCTAGTTGTCATTGTTGTCGAAAATTATTTCTCACACTAAGCTTTCGGTTGGAAGAGTAGGATGATTTTTTTTTTCTAATATTTGTGCACTCTGTTGACGATGTTAGCGCAATATTTATAGATGTTTGATCCAATATAGCCGTTTGAAAAAATATAACCGTTTGAGAAATTTAAACCCAAAGAGACGTTGAAGGGCAAAAAGGGAACAATTAATTTAACAAAAAAAAATCCCATGGGACGGGACATGTTGTCCCATCCGATCACAAAAGTGATCGGATGGGACAACATGCCCCGTTTGAGGAAATTATTAAAAAAAATTGAAAAGGGGAAGGACGATACATGTTGTATCGTCCGACCTCTTTTTTAAAAAATAAAAAATAAAAAAATATTGGGACGAAACATGTTGTATCGTTCGACGTTCTTAAAAAAAATAAAATAATTGGGACGGAACATGTTGTCTCGTCTCTTATAATTTGAGAATCGCAAATTGGTTTCTCAAAATTGAGAAACAACTGTAGTTACTTTGCCATAAAATGGCAAAATAGCAAACGACTGCAGCAGCTCATTTCTCAAAAAAATGAGAATTGGCAAATATAGCAAACGGTTGTGGATGCTCTTACAAGCAGAATCTCTAATGTCAATAAGGATATGTGTGGCTGTGTGGGCCCCCATGCCTGCAAGCGACTCGGAGAGAAACAGCAAAAATTCAAAAGATTTAAGAGGCGTTTTGGTTTGGTATGCGGATGGAACGATTATCAGGGCTATAGGGAATGCAAGGAGAATAATGTATTATTCAGTTTAGTATAATATATTGTACCTTTTATAATATTTAATTATTTGTTACAATTTCATTGTGTATTTAGTTCATACTTTAACTGCTGAAGTAGGGTTGGCAACCGGGCCGGGCTGACCCGCGACCCACTTGCCAAAACCCGGCCCGTTGATTTACGGTTCGGGTCAGGTCGAACCTGCGCACCTAAGCGGGTCGACCCGGGTCGTCTAATACGGATTTCCAACCCGTTGAAACCAGCCCGCCAACCCAGTGAACAGTGGCCAACCCGCCCACCAACCCGTGGGTTTTGAACCGTTTGACCCGTACGGTCCAAAGGATCGACCCGTGGGTCCAACGGCCAAAAAAGACAGCCAATGGCTTTTTGCCGTTTTTTTGTTTTTGTTTTTGTTTTTGTTTTCTTTTTCCCCTATAAATACCCCTTAAACCACTCTAAAAATTTCACACCTTACTCTCTTACTCTCTCTACTACTACTACTCAATTCAATCTCAATTGATTCTTTTTTTTTTCAACAAAGAAGCTAACAACATAGAAGCGACAAATTCCGATCGTATCGAATTCAAATTACAACTACATCTACTTCAAGTCTTCAACTCCTCCAAGGCTCTAACAAAAAAGCTCTCTTTCTTTCTATATACGAGTCCGGACTTCTACTTCTACTTCTACTTTTATTTTCACTCTCATTCTATATACGAGTATCCGCGAAGTACGATATTAAAATTTCATAACCCTCTTATTGTCTTGATATTTTTTTTGTAGTTATAATTTTTTTTAATCATATTTGTTTGTTGGTTTTTTTTATCTTCTCTCTCACAACCCTCCTATTGTTTTCTAGATTTTTTTAAAAAACTTATCTCGCCTAGATTGTAATTAATTTTTTCACATACACTACTATATCAACATGTTTAGATCACGAGGTAGCGGCCGTAGCCAAAGTGGATAAGATTCCACCGACACTTCTCGTAGGCCCCCTATTGTCCCACAAAATGAGTCCGCTGAAGAGTACCCTATGACCGAACACATTGGTACACACGATATGTTTGTGGGAGATATAGACATAGAAGAAGAACCACAAATACAAGCAACCGAAATAACACAACCGGGTAGTAGTAGAAAAGCTAAAGGGAAAACTAGTGACTGGCACAAATTTTATGATTATATTCCGGACGAAAAAAATTCGGGTGTAGGTAAAAAAATTTGTAAAACATGTTCGAAGCCATACAAATGGAAGAAGGGTGAGGGGACGGGTACAATAAAATGAGACATCCAAAATGTACACAAAGAACTTCTTATAGACCTACCCGGCCAACAAAAAATCTACCATAGGACCGATGTAGTGGATAGCCACTTATGATCCCAAACTTGTTCGTCGGGAAATGGCCCGACTAGTAATTAAGGAAGAGTTACCATTTTCCTATTCCGAGAGTAGAGACTTAGAAACTTTTAATCAAACCGCATTAAACCCGCATTTTAAAAGAATCCTAGGAATACTTGGAAGTCGGATAGTTTTAAAATATACAATTAAATGAGAAAAGTTTTGATTGCCATTTCATGGAATTTAACTTGTAGAGTTTCTTTAACTTCTGATTGTTAGAAGGGTTGCAACAATATTCCAATTATGGGAATAACTTGTCATTGGATCGACAATGACTGGATTCTTCAAAAAATGATCATATCACTTGCTGCGTTGCCCTATCTCTATAGTAGTAATGAAATTGCAAATCATATTTTAGAAATTTGTGATGTTTTTCATATTCATGATAAAATTATGTGTATAGGTTTTGATAATGCATCTAACAACAATGCATCAATTAGTATATTACAAACCGTATTAAACCCTCCATCTGATAATATTTTTCATATTAGATGTGCATGTCATATTTTAAATTTATGTATTCAAGATTCTTTAAAAATATCTGACCCATATATAGTTAACATTAGAAATTGTGTACATTTTATTGCATTAAGTGACCCTATATTTCAAGAATGGAAAGCATGGTGAAGGCTTTAAAATGTACATTTTAGAAAATTTCCAAAGGAAGTTAAACACCGATGGAGTTCTACTTATGATTTGCTACAAGTTGTTACTGAATATAAAGCACGTATAAATAATTTTTGTATGGTAAAAAATATGCCAAATTTTTAAATGACTCCCGAAGGTTGGTTTTATGCTGAATCTTTATTAAAATTTTTAGAACCTTTTAAAACCGCAACTTTAAAATTTTCAAAATCTTATGAATCTACTTCTAGTAGCATTTTTATTTCAATAGTTACTATGATGCAAACTTTCAAAGAAATGATCGATGATGCTTTTATTGGTCACATTGTGAAACCTGCATACACCAAATTTTTGAAGTATTTTAATCCTCCTCTTATGTTGTATTGTATTGCTACTGTGATGGATCCTCATATCAAATTAGAAGGTACGAAAAGTTTAATTGAAATATTTTTTACTTTACTTGGGGAAGATGAATCTGAAATTAATTGCAGAACATTTTTAGCTAAATTTGAATCGACATTAAATATCTTGTATGATTATTATGATAGAAGTTTTGCATCTAGTAGTGCATCTACTTTAGTTACTTCTTCTTCTGCTTCTTCTAAAGGTAAGGGTAAGAATAAATTAGATGATGCCACATTTAATTTACTTGCAAAAATTCAATCAAAAAAAGCTAGCACTAATCAATCAAATGAATTACATTGGTATAATCAACAAAATTCTAAAAGTTTTACTTCTTCACTTAATATTTTACAATGGTGGAAAGACCATGAACATACTTATAATATTCTTAAATATATGGCTAAAGATCTACTAACTCCTCCTGTCTCTACAGTTGCTTCAGAAAGTGCATTTTCTACAAGTGGCAGGATTTTAACCGATTACAGGAATCGCTTGAAGCCCCAATCGTTGGAGATGCTCGTCTGTACGGAAGACTGGATGAAGGACGAAGATAGGACTCAAGGAAAAGGGTTCGACACGTCTACAAGTGGAAATAACTCGCCGGAAGAACAACAACAACAACAATAACAACCAACATGAAGAATTGAAGACCAACAACAACAACAAATTGAAGATCAACATATGCAAGAAATTTGTAAATGTATAAAAAATTGTAATAAATCTTTGTTTCTTATAAAGAAGTTGAAAAATTGAGGAAAATTGTAATTGTATAGAACAAATTTATAATAATTCTTCGTTTCTTATAAAAAAAGTTGGAAATTTGTATAAGTTGAAATCATATGAATAGTATATACATTTTTTTAGCAATTTCACTCCTTAATTCTTCTTCTTATTATTATTATTACTACAATTTTTTTAAGTAAAAAAAAAATGTTGAAACAAACGGGCCAACCCGCGACCCAACCCGACCCGACCCGAGTTCGACCCGAATGGGTTCACGGGTTGGCCGGGTCAAGATTTCCCTAAGCCAACCCGGCCCTGGCCCGGTTAACCAACCGACCCGACCCGGACCTGCCCTACTTCGGTTCCAACCCGGGAGGGTTCGACCCGACCCGACCCAGTCGACCCGGTTGCCAACCCTATGCTAAAGGGAGTCCACAAATGCCACATTTATTTGTGGAATTTTTTTTTTAAAGAGAAGGTGGAATATCGTCATCCTATTTCATTTCGAGGAAATAAAAAACAAGCTCTGATCTTAAAAAAGTCAAGCCCACAATAGGCAGAGGGAGCTGCCCCAATAAAATTAAACCTGAACTTAAAAAAGTTAAGCCCACAACAAGCAGAGGGGGCTACCCCAAATAAAAATAAAAGCAACAATAGCAAATGAACCCAACACCCCTGGACGGTAGATAATCAAAACGAACAAAGAAAAGACAAATATATTCCCTAACAACCATGGGGGTAAGTCATCGATCATCTCTCCCTTCACCCCCTACCTTCTCCTCCTAATCCAAGCTTGGCCTCATCTCGTCCTCCTCATCGTTATATTGTAGCTCCTGAAATGTCTTAGTAGTGATCTTCACCGACACCCCCTCAAAAGCAACTTCTGACCAAGATGAAATCAGCTGGTGATTATGAGATAAGGTGTCATGAATAGAACTATAAATATTGCAGAAGTAGAGATTAATTCAGTTAAGCCATAAGATCCAAGTGTCATTGTAATGATAAGGAACCAATCATCCATTTGGTACCTCCTGCATCTCCAAAATCTTCTACCGACCAAAAGATCCTTGAAGGAATGAGGATAAACATCTCAGTCAAAGATGTTAGGGATTTCGTCCCACACTATTTGACTACACATGCACTCGAAAAAAAGGTGGCATGCGACTCAACTTTCTGAGAACATCTACCGCATATCTCATTTGTCAAAGCAACCTTTTAAGAAGATCTCCATCGAGAGTACTGAATCACTTAAGACCAACTAGAGGAAGTCCTTAACTTTAAGCGAGTCCTTCACCTTCCACACTAGGTTAGTATACTTAGATCGACACCCTGAAAGTTGAGTCTAGCAAATAGGAAGCTTACAGAGAACCTTTTGTTCTTCTCTAAACTCACCACATCTTGTCTGGGCCTTCAGCCCAAGCCACACAGCCCGGGTACTCGTGTAATTCTCCCCCCTTGTGTGACAAGGAGCGTGGCAAGTGTACAATAGATGGTGCCCGAATCTCGATACTCCATTGCAATTGGACTTAAGCCATAGGCCTTGGAACCCACTCATGCAAATCCAGGAATAACAATTTGAGTGGGTGGTTGTTGAACTAGAAATCACACCAAAATCTAGTCAATGTACTATTTCCCCATGGAAGGCTTTGCACAGTTGCAAAAGAGCTAATATGTCTTGGAGACTCCCATCTGGAGCTACAATACTCTTCGAAATACTCTAACACGCAAAGTTCTTCACCATTGCCCGTCAAGTATTGAGCTACAACTGCCTACTAGCTCTTCCTATTAGGATGGAACACCTTCCACCATCATTTACTAGGCAGTGCCAGATTTTTGTCTTTAAGATCGATGATCCCAAGACCCCCATTAGCTCTCTGCATACAAACTCTCCCCCATTAGATCAAGTTGATGGTGTTATCGTCCGTATCCGCCTCTTTCCATAGGAAGTGTTTCCTAACTCAGTCGATTCCCAAATTATCAACTTTGTAGCTCAAAGAGACATATAGTAACCCCCATTAGCTTTCTACATGCAAACTCTCCCCCATTAGATCAATTTGATGGTGTTATCGTTCATATCCGCATCTTTTCATAGGAAGTGTTTCCTAACTCGTTCGATTCCCTAAATTATCCACTTTGTAGCTCAAAGAGACATGTAGTAGGTTGGAAGGCTGGACAATACGAGTTTAGAAAGATAACCCGCTCTTGAGGACAAGAATTTTCCGCTCACTTGTCATAGGACTATTTACTTTATCGATGAGTGGCAGCCACTCTTCTTTCTTTGGTTTACCTGATCTTAGGAGAATACCTAATTATATAATCAAGAACTGATTGATTCTGCAGTTGAGTATGGATGCATGGCACATCTCCTTCCCGTCAGGCAGAGCAATAGGAGTGATCACTGTCTTTTGGAAATTAACTCACAGGCCTAACCATACCTCATAACAATATAACATGCCTTCGATCGTTATTGTCTCCACTACGTCTCCATTGGTGAACAAGACGGTGTCATCAGCATATCGAAAAATGTTACAACCTACCATGGAGTTGGACTTCCCTACTCGAACGATTAAACCTTCTTTAGTACAGTTATCTAGCATCTGCTTTAGGTGATCAACCACAAGGATGGAAATGAAAGGTGAGAGGGGATCACCTTGTCTAAGGCTTCTTCTGCGAGCAAACAAGTTACATGCTATCCCATTGACAACCATGATCGTCCTTGTTGTAGCTAGTCTTAAGTTGAACCAACGCTCTAAAACCCTTTCCCTTGAGGGCTTTTAGTAGGCAATCCCACTCTAGTGAGCCGTACGCTTTTCCAAAGTCCAACTGCAACTATTGGTCATGTATCACTGATGAATGATCTCCTCTTCCAAGGCAATCGAGTCCAAGATACTTCTCCCCAGAGTGAAACCGATTTGGACATTTCACACTATCTGGTTAACCATCTTGCCAAGTCAATTTGAATGGAACTTTGGTAATTATTTGAACCGAGCAATTTAGCTAACTTATTGACCTATAATCCCCAACTCCCTTGCAATCCACTTTCTTAGGGATTAAGACAACTTCAGCCGGATTCATTCTACTCCCATGTATGGAACCAGTTCAGAATTCCTCATAGATGTTGAATTCTAATTGCGAAATAAACTCAACAACAACGACGACGAGATGTAAGAACTATAAAATCAAAACAAGAAAAGAAAGAACAAACAAAAGTAACACAAAAGAACATACGAGATTTTTTCGAGGTTCACCCAAAACAATAGCTACTTCCCCGCGCAGAGGCACTCCTGCGATTTCCACTAGAAATATGAAGATTAGGTTTACAAATCTCTCAAGAACTCACCACCAAGGTGTAAGGTTTCTCTCTATCACTCTCTCTCTTAATGACGGCTGGTAGATCTCCATTTTTTTTTCACTTAACCCTAAAATCGTACACAATACAATATGTATAGGATTCCACAACTTTAATCTCAGCCGCTCATCAATCAGCATCATGACGGTCGACCGGTTCTCTCCTCCGACTGTACAAGATCCAACAGAGAGTGGGACGGCCGACTGTGCGGTCAACCGGTCTCCTCTTCTAGTTACAGGACTGAGTTAGAGAGCGAGACGGCCGATTACGTGGTCGACCGTACACTTGCCTGGAGCGTGGTCGGGGGGGGGGGGGGGGGGGGGGTTGCGGTCAACCGCAACTCTGGCTGTAGCTTTAAACCACTTCTGACCTCTTGCTTGCACTTCGACTCTTCTTCTCATCTGACTTCTCCAACCCCATTATCGGGTATTGGATCCACAAACCCCCAACAATCTCCCACTTGGAGACATATACACGAAGTCTCTAACCTGTTCTTCGTTCTTCCATCGGCTTAGTCTAGGCCTGTACCTCTGCGAGTCTCCTCAAAAATTAACCTGGAGACAATCCGATAGCGGTATAGCAAAACTAATATTTTCTGCTTTTACCACTAAATCTGGTGTGGGGGCAAACAGATAGTATTTGTGGATTCTTAGGAAAACTGAATAGTCAAACCTTAACCTTCTCCACCGGAGTTGGACCGTTGACTCCCGCCATTCACCCGCAAAAAGTGCGAGACACCGGGGTTGATCTCGGTGACGCACCCTCCGACGCTCAAGTCAGTAATCAGAGAAGATTATGAGAGAGCGTAAATTGGCAAAAGATTGATTACCTCTTAATGGTGGGGGATGGGGGGTATTTATAGCCGCCTTTGGGATCAGATTAGGAATGTAATCCTTAGGATTAGATTAGGAATGTAATCCCTAATTTCCAGTGAAAGGATAGATATGAATCAGGGCCGTTGATTAGGATTAATCAGAAACCCTAATTCTATCCTGCTGGACCGGGTTCGCTGCGGGTTGAAAACCCGCACCCAGTTGAGATGGGTCCATTTGCGGGTTACTGGGCTTTTGGAAAGAAGACCCAGTACCCACTTCAGACTCGTTTGTAGGAAAAATTACCATTTTGCCCCCAGGCTTTGAGATTCGTGCTCGATTTGGACAGTTCCGATTTAACCCTATTTTTAGCCATATCACGAGCCCCCCACTCCCAAAGACTGAGTTTGATAAGCCTTTGAGGAGTAGTTTCACTGTTTTTATGGCTTACAGGGTGGTACCGGAGCCCACATGAGAGGTGTCGAATCTTCGCATAAGGCAGTATGGTGATTTTTCGGATTAGTTGTGCGCTCAGGGTCGTTCCTGAGCTCTTTTGGTGATTTTTCTTAATTTTTATTTATTTTTTCGGGTCATTTATTTAACCTTGTGAAGTGTCGATTCGCTGCTCGGGGGTCTTAACCAATCATTCTAAGCAATAATTACTTACTCAAGGGCTCATAAATATTTCCCTGATTTTATAATTATTTTTTAGAATTTTTAATTAATTTTTCCAAATTTTTAATCATTTTTTCGCAATTTTTAAATAAATAAATCGATTTTAATAAATAAAAATTGATATTAATTACGAATTATGACGTGGCGTGATCTGCACTGCCCATCTCGTGTAGGGCTTTGGTTTCGAGGGACGTGGAGCGCTCTGGGCCGTTCGATCATGAAGCGAATCTTGAGGTAGGCTCAGTTCTCGAGAAAACACTATCTTGTCGTTTTGTGGAGGTGGCATGATCTGAGCCGTCTGATCGAGATCTTGCACGAATTTTGGGGAGAAAGTCGTTTTTCCCCAATTCGCAGCTCGGATCGGCCAGTTGCTCGGTTTCCGAGGAATCGTGGGGCGACCTGAGTGTCGCCCATTTTGCTCGGCGGGGTGCCTCGGTGTCTTGGGTCTTGTGGCACAGCCGAGTGGTATGACTTGTATCGAACCGTCGCTACCTTTGCAAACGGTTGCCGCTTTTCGCTACTTAATCGTTTGGGCTTCTCTAACGCCTTAGGAGGAGGCCCAAGAGTTGCGTCTTTACGTTACCAAGGCCAAGAGTTCGTTTCTTTTACTATAAGTCTTCACCCCCCTCACATTTTACCTCATTCTTCACTTTTCATCTCTTACTTTCGCTTTCACTTTCTACTAGAGAAGTTTCCGCTCTCGGGTGGCGCTACTAGCTATCGCGGCAAGGCGCTTTCAAATTCCAGTGATCTTTTCTGGCCGTTCTAGTCACTTCAAGGTTAGTCTCTCCCCTTATCCTTGAGAAAAAATGGTTAAAATTTCTTCTAAGGATGAGACCCCCACCTCGGACCGAGACGTCGACTGAGCGGTGACGGCAAGGCCGAACAAGGGGAAGGAGGTCACCGAGCCGATCGATGTGGCACCGGTTAGGCCAAGCAAGGGCAAGGAGATTGCCGAGCCGCTCGAGGTGACGAGGATAGTCGAACACCCTAAGACAGCGGGAGAATTGGGTCGGCACCCGTTTGTCTTATCTAGTATCGGTGGGGTGCGGAGTTACCCTGAAGATCTGTTGGAGAAGGTGACGCAGGGCATGACTCCGTCTTATGAGGAGAATGATCCGAGGGACCCTTTCGAGGTGGATCAGATTTCCTTAATCTTGACCGAGGCAGACTTGCATCGGATCCGGAGTGGGTTTCGGATTCCTAAGGAGTATGTACTTCTACTCCCCGACCCCGGTGTCCGCGCATGCACGTCGACTTCGGCCGATACTTGCGTCTTTCCTTACGACGAACTGAATGCCGGACTTCGGCTGCCATTGCACCCTTTTGTGATCGAGGTGCTGCAATGGTTCAGCTTGAGTCCCGCTCAGTTTATGCCGAACATGTGGTGGCACATGATTGCCTTCATCCTTCAGTTCCAAGAGATCGGTGTGCGGTCGGAGATGGTTATACTTCGGAGCCTCTACCGCCTCTGCCAGATGAACAAGATGGAGGAGAGATACTATCTGTCGCCGAGGAAGGGCATGAAGTTGATCGAGAACCCGAACTCAATCAAGCATTGGAAAGAGAAGTACTTTCTCATCCATGCTCCTGAGCCGGGGATCTTTCCGACGATATGGAAGACGACCGGGGTTCCGAAGCGGGCGAAGAAGGAGCCCGTGCTCACCATAGCAGAAGAAGAGGTAGTAGAGAAGCTCCTCGGTCTTCCGACCCTTAGTTGGAAGGACATCACCGAGGAGGTCCTGTTTCGTGGGGGTCTCAGTCCGATCGACCCTAGTATGCTTTTCTCTTCTTCTTTCGCTTTAGCTTTACCGTATGGTTAAAAAAAAAAATTCTAACTGTTTTTGCTCGGTTTTTCAGAGACCCCCGGTATGGACTACAAAGGACTGATGGCTAAGGCCCGGGTAGCGAAGGAGCAGGAGTCGAGAAAGAGGAAGAGGACTGTGGCCGGGCCTCAGGGGGGCCGAGCTGCGAAGGACCCCTCGGCCTCACCGACCATCGTGCAGCCGGTGGTTGAGGCACCTTCGGAGGCACCCACCCAAGGCCCTTTGGAGACGCCTGCCCCAGCTTCCTCGGAGGTACCGGCTCAAGCTGCTCAGGTTGAGGCGCTCGGGTCGTCGAGCGGGGCATTCAACGTGGGTGCGGTCTTAGCTCTTGAGGACCCCCCTCTCACCGCCGAGGCTGAGAAGATACTTACCGAGGAGCACAAGCGCCTCTTCGTTCCCGACTGGTGGGTGATGAAGGTGGACGGGTTCCTCGGCGATGGGGGCATTTGTATGCAGGCAGTGAAGCACCTGCCGACCCCCAAAGACCGAGTTGCGCTGAGGGCAGGTTCCGTAGGCGACGACGTCATGCAGATCACTCGGAACACCATGTCAGTGAGTATCAGAAGTTTTTTCAAAATTATCCCAAGTTTTTTCGCTCGGGCCTAATAGTTTCTCTTGTGCCGCTTGCAGACCCTATGCCACTTCAACCATCTTCTCGAGGAGTACACGAGCAAGGAGAAGGAGATGACTGTATTGAATGATCAGGAGAGGTCGGAGTGCACCAAGGCAGTCAAACTATTCGAGACCGAGCAGCTGCTTTCCGCTTCGCACGCGGCTGAGGTGGCCGGTCTTGAGGCAAAGCTCGCCGAGCCGCTGAAGCACTCGGCCGCCGAGGCTGCCAAGGTCGAAGCTTTGGAGAAGGAGATGGCTTGTCTCGAAGAGGAGCTATCCAAGGCACTGAGGGCATCAGAGGAGGCTCTGAGCAGTCAGGCGTTGAAGGTGGCGGCTGTGGAGCAGGTGGTTCGAGACGAGGCCGAGGCCAACATGTTGACGAACATGGAGGAGGCATACGCCCGAGTGCTGAAGCATGTGGCCGCTCGCATCCCCGGGTTCGACAGCTCCTCATACTACTTCTACAACCCAGTAGAGGGGGAGGAAGAACTGCCTCTGGCGGAGCTCGCCCCTGGGCAGGAGGGCAAAGAGGCCGAGGAAGAGGTGCGCGTCGAGGGCGCGTTAGTCACCATGCCGAGCGACAACGCTTCGGAACATCACGAGGTCGACCCCTGACTTAGTCGCCTCTTCTCTCATTGTTTTTGCTTCTCTTGTTTTGTTTTTGTTGTAACGCTTAACTGCAGACTGGCCACCGCTTTTGTGTAAATTTTGGATTTTTAATGAAATGACTTCCCTTTCGAAATCTTGGCCGAAACTTTCGAGATTTCGCTAAGTGTTGAACACTTTTTGTTCGTGTTGAGAACACAAGTGTTGTGAACACATTGAAATTTTGCTAAGTGTTGAAGACTTCTTTTGATATTCTTTCACTTTTCAGGTCGAGTCGAGTTCAGCGGCTGAGGTTTCTCGCCATCGTACTGAATTGAAAACGGCAAAGCGGGCCCTCTCTTGCAGCCGAGAGTGCCTCTTCAAAATCGAGTTAGATCTATTGGAGGTCAAGGCAATGGTGAGAGGGTATTTCTCCGAGCTAAAACAACTACGAAAGCGATCTCACGAGGTTCGCCTTGAAGGCGAGGTGGAGTTACTCCAAAAGGCGTTGTTCGACATTACTCGAGCGGAAGGTGACCTTGTGGCGGAAGTTCAAGATTTGAAGATAGCTGAGGAAGAACTTTTAGCGGAGGAAGACGAGTTAACTTCGGCAGTGGGTAAATTAATGGCCAAGCGCGACGAGTTAACGACAAAGGTTGACGAGTTGAGGAGGGTTACGGTCGACAGAAGTATCGAAGTGACCCACCTTCGTCGAATTATAGCCGATAGCACTGACACTGAAGGCTCTGCTCGGCGTCCTCGCTTTAAGATATCTGTGAAGGATGCCACTTTGAAGGATCGGATTGTTGAGCTCGAGGAGGAAGTCGCTCGACTCAAGCCTTAGCCGGCAAGAATCAACGTTCGGAGCATGTCGTGTACGCACGAAGAGAATGAGAGGGGAATCTCTTTTTACGAGCTCGCAACTCGTTCGCCTGTCGTTAGGCGGAGCCCGACCGATGCTCAAAGCGGGGTGGCTGCCTCGTCTAGTGGTGCTTCGGTTGGGGCCACGGTCAGAGGTAGCGCCGAAGAGGCGTCTTGGTCCGTTGGCCTACGGACGAGCTCCGAAGTTAGGAGACGCCGTCCCCGAGTGTCTTTGAACCGAAACATCCCCGTTCCAAAGAAGCGTTGAATAAGTTGTAATTATGCTTCTTTGAGTTTTTGTAGCGCCCCATAGTAGTAACTCGGTCTTGTAATTTGGGTTCCTTTGTCGAACTTTTTAATGAAATAAAAGCTCATTTTCTTTCTGATGTTGGACGTGCATGGTAGTTCGATTCGAAACGAGTCATAAGAACCAAACGTTAGCACTTTTAAGTACTTTTCTCCCATGTCTAGTCTAGTTGTAGAAATTTCGCGCGCGTCGACGGTTGTAGGAGCAATTCCGAATGGCGAACCACTTCTAGCTCGCTTAAGAGCGAGCTTGCAAAGCGGAGTTGAGCCAAGTGTTGGACTCCAAACTCGTCGTTTGAGTATATTTCAATGGTTGTGGGAGCAATTCCGAATGGCGAACCACTTCTAGCTCACTTAAGAGCGAGCTTGCGAAGCGAGCCAAGTGTTGGACTCCGAACTTGTCGTTTGGGTATGTTTCAACGGTTGTGGGAGCAATTCCGAATGGCGAACCATTTCTAGCTCGCTTAAGAGCGGGCTTGCGAAGCAGAGTCGAGCCAAGTGTTGGATTCCGAACTCGTCGTTTGCGTATATTTCAACGGTTGTGGGAGCAATTCCGTATGGCGAACCACTTCTAGCTCGCTTAAGAGCGGGCTTGCGAAGCGGAGTCGAGCAAAGTGTTGGACTCCGAACTCGTCGTTTGCGTATATTTCAACGGTTGTGGGAGCAATTTCGAATGGCGAACCACTTCTAGCTCGCTTAAGAGTGGGCTTGTGAAGCGGAGTCGAGCCAAGTGTTGGACTCCGAACTCGTCGTTTGCGTATATTTCAACGGTTGTGGGAGCAATTCCGAATGGCGAACCACTTCTAGCTCGCTTAAGAGCGGGCTTGCGAAGCGGAGTCGAGCCAAGTGTTGGACTTCGAACTCGTCGTTAGAGTATAGAGAAGGTGAAAAACAGAGAGATACAAGCAATTCACAAGTAAGATATGAAGAAAAATGTTCTTTATTGAAAACTAATAGTCAGTTGCTTCTAAATTGCGAGCCGTTATTACATTGGAGAAATAAAGAAGCAAAAGTAAAATACAAGTGAAGGAAAAGGAATGGTTTGACATCTGAAGGTACTCCGAGAGGCAATCATGCGCTCTCTTGGTACTTCAAGAGATGGTCGGCATTCCAAGTCCTGGGAATCTCTCTTCCTTCAAGGTCTTCTAGACGGTAGGTCCCGGGCCTAACCACTTTGGCTATCTTGTAGGGTCCTTCCCAATTTGGGGCTAGCTTGTTCTTCTGGCTGGGGAATGAGATAGCTAACTTTCTGAGGACCAAGTCCCCTTCCTTGTGGTTGGTGGGACGGACCCTCTTGTTGTAGGCCAGCTCGATCCTCCTTCGGTAGCTTTGTTGGCGAATTGAAGCTCTTTCACAGAGCTCATTAATCAAATCCAAATTCGCCCGAAGCTCTCTGGCATTCTGCTCTTCTTCATAAGCAATAAGACGAGGAGAAGGTACACCGACTTCCAAGGGGATCACAGCCTCGGATCCATAGGTGAGGTTAAATGGCGACTCTCCTGTAGGAGTCTATTTCGTAGTGTGGTAGTTCCACAGTACGTTAGGGAGTTGATCAACCCATAAAACTTTAGCGGACTTATCCAGCCTCTTCTTAATACCGGAGAGGATTTGTCGATTAGCATTTTCTACTTGACCATTTGACTGCGGGTCGGAGACGGAGGAGAAGCGTTGTTGGATGGCGATGTCTTCACATAGAGCTCAGAAGGCGGCCCCTGTAAATTGTGTTCCATTGTCCGTTATAAGGACTCGAGGGACGCCGAACCTGCAGATGATGCTCTTCCAGAAGAATTGAAGTACTTTGTTCTCGGTGATTGTAGCCAAGGGTTCGGCCTCTATCCACTTTGAAAAGTAGTCGATTGCCACGACTAAGAATTTGAGCTGGCCGGGAGCTGGGAGAAACGGCCCTAGTAAATCCATTTCCCACATTACAAAAGGGATCGGACTTGATAGGGAGGTGAGCTGAGCTTGGGGTAGGCAACGAATGTTGGAATACTTTTGACAAGAGCTGCATTGCCGAATGTGTCGTTCGGCGTCTTGGAGGAGGGTAGGCCAGAAGTATCCATAATTCAACACCTTTTGGGCGAGTGATCTGGACCCTGAATGTGCTCCGCCTATGCCTTCGTGAAGCTCTTGTAAGGCATATATGGCTTGTTCTGGGGAAAGGCACCTCAAGTAGGGACGGCTGTCTATTTGAGTAATGGAGCATTTGTACAGGACCCCCTCAACAAGGGTGTACCGCTCCGCTCTGGTTCTGACTCGACGAGCTTCTTTTGGGTCTTCGGGGAGGAGCCCGTCCCTTAGGAATTCTATCAGGGGTTTCATCCAATTATCCTGAAGTTGAACAGGCAGTGACTCCATCGAGTTGGAAGTTTCTTCTTCTATGCTCGGCCTCAAGAGTACCTCAATCAGGACAGTCTGCTCGAGAACTTGGAGGGAAAAAGAGGCTAACTTGGAGAGGGCATCTGCTTGGGAATTTTCTTCTCTGGGGATTCGCTGAATAAGTGCCTCTTCGAACAGGGCCATGAGATTTTGGACCTTGGCTAGATACTTAGCCATTCGGTCATCTCGTGCTTCGTATTCGTCCAAGACTTGATTTACGACCAGTTGAGAGTCACTAAATATCCGGAGACGTTGTGCCCCTGCTTTGCGGGCCATTCCGAGATCGGCTATAAGGGCTTCATACTCCGCTTCATTGTTGGAGGCCTTGATGTTGATGCAGTGGGAGTATTGGAGAACGAAGTCATCTGGTCCTGCCAGAATGACCCTGGCTCCGCTCCTTTCGGTGCAAGAGGATCCATCTACATATACCGTCCAAATAGGAGGTCCATTTGCCGCTTGACTGACCTCGGGAATGGTGCTCTCAACTATGAATTCTGCTAAGGCCTGAGCTTTGATTGTGGTCCGAGACTAGTATGATATATCATGCTGGATCAGCTCGATCGACCATTTCATGAGACGGCTAGAGGTCTCCGGCTTGTGCAGGACTTGCTTTAGCGGTTGGTCGGTAAGAACGACCACCGAGTGGGATGGAAATATGGGCAAAGCTTCCTAACTGCCATGACCAAGGCGTATGCCATTTTCTCCAGCCTTGGATAACGGAGTATGGCATCCCGAAGTACCTTGCTCACATAATAGACGGGTTTCTGAGCCTTGTCTTCTTCCTTCACCAAGACAGCACTGAGGGTTTGTTCGGAGGCAGCTAAGTAGAGGTAAAGTGTTTTCTCGGGGATAGGCTTGCTGAGGAGAGGGGGGTTGACTAAATAGGTTTTAAGCTGGTCGAACGACTCCTGTTGTTGTTGACCCCATTCGAAGTCCTTAGCCCCCCTGAGAGCCTTGAAGAAGGGAAGACACTTCTCCCCTGACTTGGAAAGGAAGCACCCTATAGCTGTGAGGCGCCCAGTTAGCTTCTGAACCTCTTTCACATTTTTGGGAGGAGCCATGTCCAATATGGCTTTGATCTTCTCGGGATTGGATTCGATCCCTCTTTGGCTGACCATGAAGCCTAAGAATTTCCCCGACGAGACTCCAAACGCACACTTGTTCGGATTGAGCCTCATATCATGCTTCCTTAATACATCGAACGCCTCCTGCAGATCGATGACATGGTCGGCCCCATGGATGCTCTTCACAAGCATGTCATCAACATACACCTCCATGTTGCGGCCGATCTGATTCTGGAAGACTTTGTTAACGAGGCATTGATATGTAGCGCCTGCATTCTTCAACCTGAAAGGCCTCACCCTGTAGCAGTAGAGGCCCTGATCGGTAACAAAGGAGGTCTTCGGGATATCCGGGGGGAACATGCGGATTTGATTGTACCCAGAGAAAGCGTCCATGAAGGTGAGAAGCTCGTGGCCCGAAGTGGCGTCAATCAGAGTGTCGATGCTTGGAAGAGGGAATGGATCTTTGGGGCATGCTTTATTCAGGTCGGTAAAATCGATGCAGATTCTCCAGCTCCCGTTGGCCTTCTTTACCATCACAACATTTAAGAGCCATTCGGGATAATTGACCTCCTGTATGAACCGAGCCTTAAGGAGCTTGTCCACCTGATCTTTTATAGCTTGTTGGCGCTCGGGAGCAAATTTGTGCCTCTTCTGTTGAACCGGTTTGGACCCCGGTGTAACACTCAGGTGGTGGTCGAGGAGCTCTTCAGAAATTCCTGGCATGTCGGCAGCCGACCATTCGAAGAGGTCACGGTTCTTTCGAATGCATTGGACTATGTCTGAGCTTAGGGCAGGTGGGAGGGTCTTGATGATAAAGAACTTGCGGTTTGGATCTTGCTCAGAGAAGAGCACTTCCTCCAATTCATCCACCGGCTTGGACGTTGGTTGGACACTCTCTTGGAGGATTTCAAGAGTTTCAAGGGAGAGGACTGGACCCCTAGTAGAGGTCATGTAGCATTTGCGGGCCATTTCCTGACTGCCTCTTACTTCCCCTACTCCTGCCCGGGTGGGGAACTTCATCTTGAGGTGATAAGCGGAAGGGATGACTTCGAGAGCAGCTAGGCCGGGTCAGCTTAGGATCACATTATAAGCAGCGGGGACATCAACGACCATGAAGTCCATCGGCTCCGTTCGGGTAGTAGGAGTTTTGCCAGCGGTTACGTCGAGGGTGATCACCCCTTTAATAGTCACTGACACTTCCGTGAACCCGTGGAGTGTGTAGCCAGCGGGCTTAAGTCTGTCCTGAGATAGTTTGAGTCCGTTGAAAACAGCGAGGAAGAGGATGTTAACGGAGCTGCCATTGTCCACCAGGATCCTCTCCACTTTAAAATTCGCCATATGGAGGTTGATGACTAGTGCGTCACAATGGGGGGTTCGGACACCCTCAAGGTCTTCATCTGAAAAGGTGACCGGTACTCCGAGGCCTTTGGGGAGGGGCATGCCATGTACTGAATTGACTTCCCTTATGAAAGCCTTTCGAGAGGAGTTGGAGGTGCCTCCCATGGGGCCTCCATGGATGAGATGTAGGATGCATTCCTCTTCGAACTCTGGAGTTTCATCGCGTCGTTCAGGACGCTTGTTAGCCCCCCAAGGGGGAGGAGGGAGATCGGTCCGGTCCTTTCTCACAGATTTGGCCAGCTGCCCCCTCTGGATGAGGGCCTCAATCTCGTTCTTCAAGGCCCGCAATCATTGGTGTCGTGGCCATGGTTCCGGTGATAGCGGTACCATTTCTCTTTGTCCCTCTTCTTGCCGGGGGTGTTCATCTTCGGGGTAGAAGGTATCACCCCTTCCTTCTCAACTTCCATGAGAATAGTGGAAATGTTGGCGTTAAGAGGAGTGAATTTTTCAAATCTGGGGGAAGGGCGGCGCTGACCGCCATTGTTCTTCTGGAGCTTCTTGGCTCCCTCTTCTTCACCTGCCTTTCTTTTGGTTCGGAGGAAGGCCCCTCAAAGTTGGGGCGATGCTTAGCTTCCTCAGCCCGGATATACTTCTCGCTTCGGAGAAGGAGGTCGGAGAAGTTCTGCGGGGGCTTCTTGGCGAGGGAGGACCGAAGGCTGGAGTTAAGGACATTCGACTGGAATGCTGCTGCAGCGATCGACTGGTCGAGGGAAGCGATGGACCTGGCTTCCGCGGTGAACCTTTTCACATAGTCTCTCAACTTCTCATCCTTCTTCTGATTGAGGTAGAGTAGAAAAATGCTGGTCTCCTCAGTTCGGTGGCTACTCACAAAGTGGGTGACGAAGAGGGTCTCGAATTGCTCGAAGGAGAATATTGAGGATAGGACAAGGCGAGAGTACCATTCCCGGGCCAGACCCTTGAGAGTAGCGGGGAAGGTCTTGCACAGCAGAGCATCGGAAGCTTGGTGGATTAGCATGAGAGTCTTAAAGCTTTCGATGTGATCGTCGGGGTCAGACTCCCCGGAATAAGTCTCAAATTGGGGAGGCTTGAAACCTATTGGAACGGGCGCCTCCATGATGGTCCGAGAGAAAGGAGGTCGGCTTGGACGAGGGGGTCCTTCCTCTAAGCTCTTCTTCCCTATCTAGCTGACCCAAGCACCTCTCCATTTCGTGGAGACGACGGTAGACAGTGTCATCCCTTCGACGGTAATCAAACGAGCCTCTGGACTCGTCTTCGTACGAAGGAGAGCGGGGGGTACGACAACGGTAGCTCCGGGAGTGACGAGGACTAGGAACGTGCTGGAGGTTGCTAGGAGTTGGGGGGGAGTTAGGGACCGTCGGCAAGGACTTTGGACCGGAGGAGGAGTGGGAACCCTCCGAGCATTGTTATTGTTGGGTCGGAGATGGAGGGCTTGCAAGATGGTTGCCTGGAATTGCTAGAATTCAGCACGGGTGATAGGAGCATTATCATCCCTCGGTGAGCGAGGCCTTCTTCTATAGTGCTCAGGGGATCTCTCCGTCTTTGGTGAGGCGGAGACCTCCTATGTTCTCGGCGATGAGGAGATCGCTCATTTGGACGTTGTTGGCGGGAGACTCCCTCTCGGGCCCGCCTTTCATCCAAACGGCGGCGAAGATCCTCTTCTTCATGCCGATTGTTAAGGGTGTTGCGGAGGTCATCGGAGGCCCGGAGATTGTGAGATGCCATGGAGTCGGTAGAGGGGTTGTGCACGGAAACGTGGTCATGTTGAAGAGGTTGTTTCGAAGGATTGGGATGGGAGCCCCCCGCACCGGCATTCTGAGGCCCGGTCTAACCCCGAGGGGGTTGGAGGTTCTGATGAGGAGGTTGGTCCTGTTGCAGGGCCTGATCAGGTTGAGGAGGAAGTTCTGCCGGCTGGACGGTCTGGAGGGGGATCTCCTGTTGTGGTTGAGGAGGAGTGGGTCCACGGTTGGACCCTCTGGATCTTAGCTTTCGGGGAGGCATGGCTGGGTAGATCTAACCAACGGGAAGAGGAAGGACTGCTATTCGTTACTTCCCACAGACGGCGCCAATCTGTTACCGCTAAATCTGGTGTGGGGACAAACAGATAGTATTTGTGAATTCTTAGGGAAACTGAATAGTCAAACCTTAACCTTCTCCGCCGGAGTTGGACCGTTGACGCCTGCCGTTCACCTGCAAAAAGTGCGAGACACCGGGGTTGATCTCGGTGACGCACCCTCCGACGCTCAAGTTAGTAATCAGAGAAGATTATGGGAGAGCGTAAATTGGCAAAAGATTGATTAACTCTTAATGGTGGGGGATGGGGGGTATTTATAGCCACCTTTGGGATCAGATTAGGAATATAATCCTTAGGATTAGATTAGGAATGTAATCCCTAATTCCCAGTGAAAGGATAGATATGAATCAGAGTCGTTGATTAGGATTAATCAGAAACCCTAATTCTATCCTGCTGGACCGGGTTCGCTGCGGGTTGAAAACCCGCACCCAGTTGAGATGGGTCCGTTTGCGGGTTACTGGGCTTTTGGAAAGAAGACCCAGTACCCACTTCAGACCCATTTATAGGTAAAATTACCATTTTTCCCCCAGGATTTGAGATTCGCGCCCGATTTGGACGGTTCCAATTTAACCCTATTTTTAGCCATATCACCTGCTATCCACCACCTTAGTGAGCATATCCGCCGGATTCTTAGTGCCAAGAATCTTAGTTAGCTTCAACCATTTCTTCTCAACCGCCATTCTGATAAAATGATACCTCATTTGAATGTGCCGAGTCCCAGAGTGATATGCCGAGTTTTTCGCCAAGAAAACTGCACTTTGACTGTCACACCATAGTTCACCTATGGGTTGCTTCCTGCCCAACTGTTTCATAAGCTCCGAAATCCACAACATGTCTTTCATCGCTTCTGTAAGTGCCATCTACTTTGACTCCGTGGTTGACTATGCTACAACCTTTTGTAACTGCGAAGCCCAACTAACAGTTGTCCCTCCAACTGTAAATACATATCCTGTAGTACTTCTGCAACCATCACGATCTCCCAAAAAATCCGCATCCACATAACCGTGTATATGCAAAGAATCTCTTCTAAAACAAAGAGAGTGATCTGAAGTACCTGCTAGATATCTAAGAATCCACCTTACTGCATCCCAATGCTATTTACCACGATTCTTCATGTAACGGTTGACATCTCCGACTGCTTGTACGATGTCTGGTCTTGTAGACACCATCGCTTACATCAAACTCCCAACCGCTGAGGCATAAGGAATAACAGTCATTTCTTCCATCTCTACCTCTGCCTTAGGACACAAGTCCATTGATAACTTGAAGTGAGCACCCAAGGGACAAGTGACTGGCTTTGCGCCATCCATATTGAATCTCTTCAACACCTTTTTTACATAGTCCGCTTGTGATAACCAAATCTTATTGCTACTCCTGTCTCTACTAATCTTCATGCTGAGGATTTGCTTTGCTTCAACATAGTCCTTCACTGAAAACTCCAAAGCTAGTACCTTTTTCACTTCCTTGATCTTCTCC
Organism: Hemerocallis citrina; assembly: GCA_017893485.1. Taxonomy (NCBI): domain Eukaryota; kingdom Viridiplantae; phylum Streptophyta; class Magnoliopsida; order Asparagales; family Asphodelaceae; genus Hemerocallis; species Hemerocallis citrina. Next base: position 212,391,767 of record CM030361.1, on the reverse strand, counting down.
ATACATGAACCTGCTAACAGCATGTCGTCCACATACAACGCCAAGGTAACTATATCATTGTCCTCATATCTACGAACATACACACAATGATAATGATCCGCTTCGCACTTATCAAAACATTTCCCTCTCATGAAGCAATCAAACTTCAAGTACCATTGTCGCGGTGCTTGTTTGAGCCCATAAAGACTCTTCTTCAATCGACACATCATGTCTTCCTTTCCTTTAGCTTCAAAACCTGTGGGTTGTTTCATCTACAGCTTTTCTTCGACATCACCATGAAGAAATGCTGTCTTCACATCCAACTGCTCTATGTGCAAGTCCTCAACTGCCACAATACTAAGCAGAACAGTAATAGAAGCCATCTTCACAACCGATGCAAAGATCTCACTATAATCAACACATTCTCTTTGAGAGAATCCTTTCACAACAAGCCTTGCCCTGTACCTCTTACTGCCATCTGCCTCATCTTTGACTCTAAAAATCAATTTGTCCATAAAAGCGCGCTTCCCTGTAGGTAACTTGGTCAACTCCAAGTTTGGTTCTGTTCCATGGAGTTTATCACGTCTTTCATGCCTAACTCCTACTGAATTCGAGCATCATCCCTCAAAGCCTCCTCATGAGTCTCTCGCTCTCCTGAATCTGTATATAGAACATGCTCGTGAACAACACTAGCTGTGGATCAAATATCTTGGTTGGCCTCCTTTCTCGTGTCGATATCCTCAATGTGGGTACCGGTTCACCGACCGGTTCAGGTTCCCTGAACTATTTTAGCTGTACCTGTTCATCTTGGATAACCTGCTCATTCTCAATAGGCTCACCATGAGCCTCATGTGCTGCCTGTGGTACACGTACCTGCAGCTGCACTGTAGGGCCCCCACCACTAGGGCCGCCTTCAGAATCTGAATCAGAGTCTGATTCTAAACCCCAATCTGACTCTGAACTGGTTGTACTATTTTGACCTGTGTGCCTGTCCTTGTATAGGACATCTTTATTGAACACTGCATTCCTACTGCGAATGACTTTATTATCCACAAAATCCCAATGTCTGTAACCATACTCATCACCACCGCAGCCAATGAACACACACCTCCTGGACTTAGAGTCCAACTTCTTTCTTTCTTTCCTGTCAATTAGTGCATATGTCATACAACCATAAACTTTCAAATGTGAATAATTAATAGTTTTACCTGACCATGATTCTTCTGGAATGGCCCCATCAAGGGCACTAGACGAGAAATGGTTAATCAAGTACACCGCTGTATCAACTATAGCGGCCCAAAGATGGACTGGAAGACCCGTATAAAGTCTCATGCATCTCGCCCTTTCGGGTATCGTGCGGTTCATCCTTTCTACTACACCATTCTCCTGTGGAGTATTAGAAACTGTCTTAGTTCCTCTGATACCTTCCTTTGCCAGATAGTTAACAAACTCTTTGTTTGTGTACTCACCTCCGTTGTCTGACTTTATTGCTTTCACCTTGCAACCCATCTCATTCACAATCCTGACCTTCCAAGCTCTGAATGACTCAAAAACTTCTAATTTCTCACCAATTGCATAAATCCAAACCTTTCTTGTAGCATCATCGATGAATGTGACAAAGTATCTCTTAGCACCATAAGAGAATTCCTGAGCTGGACCCTACACATCTATATGTACCAACTCTAGCTTCCCAAGCATCTTCTCATGCGCACCCAACTGAAAACTAACGGTCTTCTGTTTATCCATCACACAATTCTCACAAAAATCCATCTCAATCTTCTTCAGCCCTGGCAAAAGATCCCTAGAACAAAGCTGCTTGACACCCCTTTCACCAAGGTGCCCCAACCTAATATGTCATAGAATTGAAGGGGAACTATATGCTGATGTTGTAGCAATGATATCACCTGAATCACCTCCCCTGAGTAAGTACAACGTGTCACCACAATTTCCTTTTGCCACCAACCTGGCACCTGTAGTCACCTTCCATTCTCCATGCCCAAAAAATGTTGTAAACCCTTCTTTGTCTAGTTTTCTAGTTAAAATCAAGTTTTTCTTCAAGCTCGGAATATATTTTGTATCATACAAGACCAATTGCCCACCATTGCGAGCCTTCACTCTCATAGTGCCTCTATCTACAACTGGACATATCTGTCCATTACCAACTGAAATTGCACCAAAATCACTTGTCCTGTAATCCTCAAAAACATCTATCATGGGAGTACAATGTTAAGAATCACCTGAGTCTATACACCAATCATCTTGCAAAATATTAAATCCAACAGATATACACAATTCATCTAGACGAGGTTCAATACTTATCACCTTGGCTACCTGTGACCCTACTTGTGCTTTCTTATACTCCTCACATTGGTCTCTCCTGTGTCCTGGCTTCTTGCAATACCAACACTCATCTTTGCGATGTCATGTTCTTGACTTGGACCTGTGATTCCTGCTCTGTGACTTTCCTTTATTGTTACTTCTACCACGGTTATCAACTGACAGCGCGACATAGCTAAGATATGACATCGGAGTCTTTCCATGTCTTTTCCACCTTGCATCCTCATTCATAATACTGCTTATAACATCCTTTAGGGTTGTCGTATTAGTCATGGTGCTAGTAATAGTCTGCTCTACTGTGCTGTAACAATCGGAAAGACAGGATAACAACATCGATTGTGCCATCTCCTCAAACTTTAAACTCGACGATTCCATCTGATTGTAAACCATACAGAAATTGTTGATGTGCTCAGCAACCGAATCCCTTTCCGACAACTTCAAGTTAACCAACTTCTTTAGGTGTAAAATCTGGTTCGCTGCATTCGACTTCTCAAATATGTCTATCAATATCTCCATTGCCTCCTTTACGGTTCTTGCCTTCTCAATATGAAATAGCGCATTCCTGCTTAGCGACAACTGAATCTGTCCAAGCACTTTCTGATCCAATCTATTCCAGGCTGCCAATGCAACTGGATCGGCCTCCGCCCCTTCTGGCTTCACACCAAACAACGGATCATCTACATCCTTCTATCGTAGATTCGCAATCATTTGGATCTTCCACATTGTGAAATCCGTTTCATCGAACTCCTTCACTATACTCTTGTTCTCCATCTCAATCAATACTACCAACCTGTAGCTCTGATACCACTTTGTTGAATTCTAACTGCGGAATAAACTCAACAACAACGACGACGAGATGTAAGAACTATAGAATCAAAACAAAAGAAGAAAGAACAACTAAAAGCAACACACAAGAACACACGATATTTTTTCGAGGTTTACCCAAAATAATAGCTACTTCCCCGCGCAGAGGCACTGCTGCGATTTTCACTAGAAATATGAAGATTAGGTTTACAAATCTCTCAAGAACTCAACACCAAAGTGTAGGGTTTCTCTCTATCTTCCTCTCTCTTAATGACGGCTGGTAGATTTCTATTTTCTTTTCACTTAACCTTAAAATCGTACACAATACAATATATATAGGATTCCACAACTTTAATCTCAGCCGCTCATCAATCAGCGTCGGGACGGTCGACTGCAACAACATGACGGTCGACCGGTTCTCTCCTTCGACTATACAAGATCCAACAGAGAGTAGGACGATCGACCGGTCGCCTCTTCCTGTTACAGGATTGAGTCAGAGAGCGAGACGGTCGACTGCGCGGTCGATCGTACACTTGCCTGAAGCGTGGTCGGAGGTGTTGGGGGGGGGGGGGGGGGGGGTGCGGTCGACCGCAATTCTGCATGTAGTTTCAAACAACTTCTGACCTCTTGCTCCCACTTGGACTCTCCTTCTCATCTGACTTCTCCAACTCTATTATCGTGTATTGGATCCACAAACCCCAACAATAGAGGGCAAGGACATTCACCTTGCTATGATAGACTTACATGGGGAACCATCAAGATTAGGTGCTTTATCCGTACCGATATAACACATCAACCTAGGAAGGGGAACTTCCAACTGATTAGTGATTGTCTAAGTGAATCTCCCTTCATCCCAAACTTTTGACCCAGTGGTTACATGAAACTCGTGCGTACATCCAAAGAGTCCTTTATATAAGGTATGGAATTCCACTCTGATATGACTTCCTTTGACTATCGTCTCACAGTCCAACTCCAAGTGGTGGATGAGGTTAGCGCTCCTTTGAGCACAAGCAACCAAGTGGAAAAAAATAGTGCTCGCATCCTCCTCCTTGAGTCACATGATTTATGATCTTTGTTACCACTTAATCTCTTAACTCAGATAAATACTAGAGATATCTCCCTGAGCTTGGTAATTAAGGCCCTCTCTACGGTGGTGAGGTTCCGAACTTTTTTGATATGCTCCAAGTGTTCAATCACATCTATGATGTCTGTTAGTTTTTAATTTCCGACAAAATTGGGATCGTGCACTTGGTTTGATTTATCACGTCCCCACCACATTCTTGTTCAACCGCTGGTCACCTTCATACTGAAATGTTGTGTGAGTTGCTAAACACTTGAAAGGAAAATGAAAGTAAATATTAGCAACTGGAAAGGAAAAAAGAAAAAAAAAAGTAATTAATTTACAAATAGTTTTGCATGTAAAACCAAACGAAAAGAAATATTTACCAGGGTGATGCCTGGGAGAGCCGAAGCTCTCCTTACCGCTAACTAAGTGAGGGATATTGAGTGGTTTTGAAAATAAAGATTTTTTTATGCAAGAAAAATATGAGTGTGAATGATCTAAACTAAATGCAGCAAGGAAAATAAAGGAGAGTTCTAGAGGAGTTAGCCCGATGGTTGGAAGAAAGCTCCCAAAGAATGTTGCAGGTGTTGCTCTTCGTTCACCAGTTCGAGATTGACCAGTCCGAGAGAGAAGGTGAGAAATGATTTTCTTGGATGAGTTCTAAATTGTAGGTGGTTTAGGTTATGTGCTTCCCTTTTTTTCCCATTGGCTGTGAGATCTCTCCTTTAATAGAGGTTTCGGTTTGGCCACATGATAAGGACACAAGTCTTTCGGATGGGGTTAAATAGACGCACGAAAATTTTCGATAAGAACCCCGAACATATTCTCTCTAAGCCCACCACCTAAAACGGTTATAGACTAATCGTTTTTGAAGTTATGGCTTGATCCAAAATTTTAGACTTAATTAATGTTATGTTTTGCTTAGAAAAAACTAATTCAGAAGGAACCTCATGTGGTTAGGATTTTATCTTCTGCCTTTCATTAGTTATGTACTAGTATTTTTCACGTGCGATGCACGTTTGATAAGAATTGGAGGAATTTCGCGTGTGATGTACGTGTTAAGAAATAGTTTTGGAGTTAGACGTGCGTTGCACGTAATTGGAAAAAATATTTTAAAGGAAAAGCTACGATTTGTATGTGCGATACACATGTTCATAAGTAGAATTGGAGTTGTACGTGCAATATGTGTTTGTTTGGTGTTAAAAAATATTAAAAAATTGTTTTGCACGTGCATTGCACGTTTAAATAGGCGAAATTTTGTTTGTTTGTTTGTTTTTATTGTAATTAATGAGAGAGTTGGAGTTGCACATGCAACGCACGGGTTTGTGTATTGATAAATTACAACTGCAACTCTCCTATCATATATAGAGAGATTATTATTGTTATATAGTAATTTACACGTGTGATGCACGTCTTTATAAATGAATATACTTTTAAAAAATTCTGATGTTGTTTGGCATCAAACCTAAGATCTCATTTATATTAGTTATGTATGTGCATTGCACATGTTTGGTGGGTTACAATACACGTGTTTGTTTGGTTACAAATGAAGTTTGTTTAGTGACAGACTCTCCCATTAAAATAGTAGAGATAATCACTTATCTCTAATACTATGATGTGAGAGTTATGGTTGTATAATTTGTATATAAATTGTAATTTGTAGACAATCAACCATCTAATCTCAATCATTCATTTTTAAGTGAGAGTTATGTTAACCATTCGTTTACTCAAATGTTGTTAGTTATCATAATACCCTCAAATTTCAAATTTATTTACGACATAATTATTTACAAAACACATAAAATAAAAATTAGTATTATTAGGGATAATTTGTAAAGAATATGTACCGAGTAATGCGAGGTCTCAGTTTTGAAGCCAGATTAAGTCTTAGGTACTGTTCTTTTTCTCCTCTTACAAGCGATTCACCTCTTATAAGAGGTGGTCCACCTCTTGTTCCATAATTTTTAGCGTTCTTTTTTTACCTTTTATAAGCAATTTCTCCCAAAATCACTTATAAGCCTAAACGGCTTCTAGTAGTCTCTTTCAAATTCTTATAAGCCTTCTATCACTTAAAAAGTCTATATTACCCCAAAGTATAAATAAAGAAATTATATAGTAAGGGCAAAAATATGTAAAAGTAGAGAAAATGCTTTTGTAAGAGTTGAAAAAAGAACAGAAATCCTTTATAAGAGGTTCTTATAAGAGGTTATTTTTATATGAAAAGAACACCTCAAAAAGAGGCTCTTACAAGAGACTTTTACTGTAAATCTCATCTCTTATAAGAGGCACAAAAAACAAAAAAAAGTAACTAAGTGTTACTTTACAAAATATATTTATTAGGTTGTGCAAAGCAGATTACTCGCACGCATTAACTCATCCATGTGACTGCCAGACTGGACTTGAATTTAAAACTTGGGTCATCATCAAATGAAATATGTGAACATTTTATTAAATCCCCTCAACTTCCAATTAATCGCCATCCTGTCCTTTTTATAATTATCTTCTCAATTTTGAGGTAAACTCCAATCAACTCTCAAGATTTATGCAAGCGTTGAGAATTTTTTCCCAAAATGACCATCTTTTTGAAAGTTTTTCCCAAACTGACATATTTTTATAAAAAAATTTCAAACTGGCCTACTCGCTGTCTCAAAAAGCAAGTTTGGTAAAAATCTGATCGCTTTTTGAGACAACGAGTATGAGGTTTGGGTTTTTTTGATTTCTCCCTGACCAAGACTTATTGTCCCAAAAAGCGAGTGGGTTTTTTTCCAAACCCGCTTTTTGAGACAACGAGTGTCGTTTGGGGGTTTTTAATACCCCATACTTTATTTTTTTCCTCTCATTATCTCCATTCTTACTCTCTCCTTAACTCCGAAACCAAAAGCCATAGCCTCCCAAAATCGACCTCCTACCCACAAAATCTCCTATAAATCTAAATATATTCACTTAATCTTTCCCAACCCTCTCACCTTCTACTCTCAAAACCCTAAACCCATCTTCCGAAAGATCCATATTTTGGAATTTCGATAAACTTCAAGAGGATGGCAACTTCAACTCTTATACCCATATATCTAATGCTATATCCTTTCGATTATTGTTGTGAAGATATGATTTATATCACCTATTATTTTGTACATTTTTGTAGGTTTGTTTGTGGCTAGATAATAACTCGTATTTTCGTATAAATATACATAGGTATGGATTGCGATATTCCTATTTGATTATACTTTGGTGGTGAAATAATTCGTGATCCAAAGATAGGTTGTTGTTATAGTGCGGTTGATCCTGAAATAGTTTGGGCACCTCGTGCCATTACATTGACAGAAATAGTTAAGAAAATTTATTAAGTTACTGATTGGGATATGGCTCAATGGAATGTGAAAATTTTAGCTCGGTATGCAGTAGGAAAAGGAGATGGTCAGTATTTTATGACAGTGCTCGTATCTACTGATAATGATATGAAGTCAATGATTGCTAGAATACTTGATCCCAATTGTACTTGGTCTGCATTGGAGTTATATATTCAGCAAATCTAAATTATGAATGCTCAGCCACATGATAATCCTAGTTCAAGCTTCGTACGAGAAGTACCAACACAGCAGATGAGGTCTAACCCTGTTCAAACTTCACAAGCAATCCCACTATCCCCACAAGAAGACACGTTCACAAATATAACAAACCCAGATTCTACAGATGTTGAGTTGGCACGTCAACTAGTCCGGTTCATGACTATGTTCGAAATGACACTTCATTTGAATTATTTCAAAATTCTACTATTAACAACGACCTATTAGATGAGGATGAAGAAGAGGAAGAAATGGACGATGAAGTTGATGAGGGTGTAGAAAATGATGATGGGGACAAAGATGATGAATATGCAAATGTAAACACAAATGAGAGTATGGCTAATGAAGTGAGAGCTGTTGATAGCCATATCAATGTTAACGCTCATGTTACTAAGGAGATGACACAAGGTGCTAGAGTACATCAAGTTCCACAAGAGTCATCTGGTTCATCCAATGTAGACGAATTCTACATTGGACAGGAGTTTGTAAGTAAAGAGTCGATTCAGCAGGCTGTGAAGCTGTATTCTATCAAGAAACATCGGGAATTCATCACATTGAAATCTACATCGACACTGTATATCGTTAAATGTAAATTGGCACCTAGGAAACGTACAATTGAGGAGATGGTGCAAATTCCCTCAGTAGTAAGTGAGGGTGACTGCCCTTGGAGATTACGAGCAATCGTTCTAAAAGGTGGGACAAATTTCTTAGTAAGGAATATAGTTGGGCCTCATACTTGTACGAATCTCATGTTGAATCAGGACCACTGTAAAGTTGATTCTAACATTGTCTGCAATTTGATTGTGAGTGTGGTGAAGTCTGAGATAGGTTTAATACAGCCGGCCATTATTGAGATAGTGAAACTACAATATAATTATCAGATTTCATATAAGAAGGCTTGGATTGCAAAACAAAAAGCAATTGAGAGGTTGTTGGTACCTTCGAAGAAGCATATACGAAGTTGCCTTTTCTTCTATCAGCAATACAAGCTACAAATCTAGGAACCGTTGTCCACTGTGATAAATATCAGTCTGGTCCTGGCGAGAAAACATTCAAGGGAGTATTTTGGGCATTTGGTGCTTCGATTGAAGGTTCAAGTCTTGCAGACCTGTTATTAGTGTTGATGGAACTCACTTGTACGATAAGTACAAGGGTTGTCTGTTAATTATTATTTCCCTAGATGTAAATGATAGCTTATTTCCCTTTTTATTTGCATTAGTTGATGGAGAGAGTATAAATACTTGGACATGGTTCATGAGTTGCATTCGGTATTTTATCACCGATCGAACTGAGTTGTGTGTTATCTCTGATCATCATGCTGGTATTTTGTCAGCTATGGAATTGCAAAATGGAGCTTGGAACGAACCTAATGCATATCATCGTTATTGTATGCGTCATTTCGCTACAGATTTCTTCAGTAAATTTGGTTGCAAGGCTATGAGGGAAAAAGTAAAAATTATAGCGTGTCAAAACCAACCCCAAAAGGTCAATACCAAACTCGCTGACCTTGAAACCATCAATGTCGAGGCAGCTAATTGCTTGAAAGAGAAATCGGTTGAGAAGTGGGCACTTTATGCAGATGAAGGTCGACGATACGGCATAATGACTACAAACCTATCAGAAGTTTTCAATTCAGTCTTGAAAGGTGTCTGTAGTTTACCGGTAATTGCGATTGTGGAGAAGATCTTTTATCATCTAAATTCTTACTTTACTACTCGTCGACAAGAAGTCAATAAGTTTTTATCTGAAGGACAGATTTTTGCTCAAAGAGTATAGGAATTGATCGATATTCGGCATGAGAGAGCAAACCGACATGAGGTTATAATGATTCATCATCAACCTAGAGTTTTTTTCGTCAAAACAGGTCTATGCATGGTAGGTGGAGAAAGGAAGGGTGGGAACTTGCACAGTGTTAACTTTGGTACTAAAACATGCACATGTATGAAATTTCAACTGTATCATATTCCATGATCTCATGTATTGGCAGCTTGTGCATATCGTGCAATCGATTACAAGAATTTTGTTGATAAATTTTACTTAGTTACTGTATTAGCACAAACATGGGCTCCCCTCTTTCATCCAACTCTAGATCCAGCATATTGGCCTACTTTTGATAGACCATGAATCATAGTTGATGGAAGTCTGCGACGTTCAAGAAAAGGCTGGCCAGGTTCTACGAGAATTTGCAACGACATGGATGGGAGAGATAGGTCTAGCAGGGGTACGGGAATGAAATGTTCGAAATGTTGGTTGCATGGACACAATAAACGACGATGTAGTAATAGAGGATCTCGAAACATTTAAATCATGTCAAATTCCAATGTGTTTGTGTTTGTTTTGTCAACTTTGTAGTAGTTCTTAATAGTTGTATTATGTGATGTGGACTTTCTACTAATTTGTATGCGCTTAATTTTGACATATGATAATTTCCATTTGTGTCAAAATCATTGGAAGTTTAGAGATTGTGAATGAATACTTGAAATCATAGGTGTTGGAGATAGATATGAATGTACAGGGCAGATTGCATATGCAGCTTGCATTGAATTTTTTCCCCTAAACTCGCTTTCTCAAAAAGCGAGTCTGGTTTAAACCTCCTCGCTTTCCGAGAAAGTGAGTTTAGAGTTGAGTGATTTTCAGAGCCTACCTGGTCTCTGGAAATTTCTCAACTCCACAGTTGCTTTCTCAGAAAGCAAGGAGGTTTCGCCTACACTCGCTTTCTGAGTTAGCGATTATTGAGTTGAGAAATTTCCAGAGACTAGCTAGTCTATGGAAATCTCTCAACTCAACAGTCGCTTTCTCTGGTTTTTTCCTACACTCACTTTTTCAGAAAGCGAGTTTAGGCAAAATCCAATCGCTTTCTAAGAAAACAACTGTTGAGTTGAGAAATTTGCAGAAGCCAGTTAGGCTCTGGAAATCTTTGAACTCAAAACTCATTTTCTCAGAAAGCGAGGAGAATTAAGAAAGCGAGTCTTGGGTCTGCTGAGAAATACCCTATACAGACTCTAAACTCGCTTTCTCATAAAGCGAGGAGGTTAATACCAGACTCGCTTTCTGAGAAAGCGAGCTTTCTCAGAAAGCGAGGAGGTTAATACCAGACTCGCTTTCTGAGAAAGCGAGCTTAGGCAAAAAAAATTCCAATTGAAACTAACACTACAGTCTGCCCTGTATACAACAACTCGACACCAGTTCCTTCACATCAAATTCAACATCCCATCAAATCTCTCAACTGCACTTCACCAATTCAACAATTTCCAACATATACACTTCAACCATTTCTAATCCATCAAAACTCCAAACATTTTCTAATTGATCAACAATTTCAAATTAAACATAAAAAAAAAATCAAAACCCCCAACCAATCACACTCACACACCCCATGCTCAATAACATTGCTTTATACATTCAAAAATTTTAAAAGTTCACAAATCCACTTCCTTCACCTTCACCAACATGAATTTATACAAGCACATATATACCCTCCATGGATATATCAAAAACAACATGAATACATTTATACACGACCACCTTCTTCACCTTTACTTAGAAAGACAAATACACTAAAAAACAAAGACAAATACACTTCCTTCACTTTCACTTGCAAAACAATACATTCAAAAACTTTGAAAAAGTGATGAGTAATGGCTACCTTCACGGATCCGTGATATTGAGATAATAAATAGTATGATATACGCATGATGTGTGGGGTAATGATAAAATAAACAATACAGTATAGTTGTGATGTGTAATATTATGATGTGATGATTTTTATGTTAATTATAGTGATATTCTTTTGTGTGATGCATTGAAAGGGGTAAGTGAGTTGGTGATCATTGTTTATGCGAATAAGTTTAAATAAAAGAGGAGATGCTATGATGATAAAGGGTGATGTTAATATGAAAAGAAAATGTTAATAGCAATAAATTTGGTTGACTTGAGTTGATTCCCCAGGATGGACCTGGGAGAGCAGATACCTCCGGATAGACCGGAGAGAGATATGATACCTCAGGGTAGACCTGAGAGAGAGTTGATTCCCCAGGATGGACCTGGGAGAGCAGATACCTCCGGATAGACCGGAGAGAGATATGATACCTCAGGGTAGAACTGAGAGAGAGTTGATTCCCCAGAATGGACCTGGGAGAGCAGATACCTCCGGATAGACCGGAGAGAGATATGATACCTCAGGGTAGACCTGAGAGAGAGTTGATTCCCCAGGATGGACCTGGAAGAGTAGATACCTCCGGATAGACCGGAGAGAGAGTTGATACCTCAGGGTAGACCTGAGAGAGAATTGATACTCTAGGATGGACCTAGGGTAAATTGAATATGATATAGAATGTGAATAAGAAAGAGAAGAAAGTACCTAGTGTAAAATGAAATGAAATGAAATGAAGCAAGTGTATTATGAGTTAAGAATAAAGAATAAATAAGTAATTACGAGATGAGATTCAGAAAATACGAAAAGTGTATTACTAGGGATTAAATGAAGAAATTGTGTTATGATAATGAATACGGGAAGTATAAAGAATGCATTATGTATCCTATAAATGAAAGTGGAATACAGGATGATTTGAGTTGATTCACCTTGGAATTATGTCGAGGAACTACCTGCCCGCTATTTCTGTGGAAACGGTGGGAACTACCTGCCTTGACATAATTCGCAGGGTGAGTGGCATGATATCGGTGATGAATAATGGAAATGAAGAATAAAGTTAAGTGAAGATGAATAATAATTGAAGTAAATTAATACCCAAGCTATCGACTTTGGGGTGTGATATAGTATTGCCCAAACTATGTTTGGGGATATGGAGTATAAATTGATGAGAATGAAAGTGAGATCAATGATAACTTGAGTTATGAGTGAAGATGAAAGTAAGTTAATTGTCAATTAGATTGAATAATAGCTAAATGATATAACGGAATGTGAATGAGTTATAAAACATGTTTTTGATGCGATAAGAATGAGTATTTAATAAGTAATATGTTAATGATGTGATGAAATGGGAGTAAATTGCAATGGGCAATGAGGTGTTATATTTGTGTCATAAGACATGAGTTAATGTGGTATTGTAAGAATATATGCATATGTGTATGATGTGATACCTGATATGATGCCGGTATCGTGGGTTGGAAATAAAGAGTGAAGTTAATGGAAATATATGTTATATGGGAAAATGAAAGTAAGTTATAACAATGATGGGTTCGATGAGAGTGGAGGTGATGATGAGCATGAAGATGTAATGAGAGTGAAGAGAAAGTAGTTGTAAGGTATGATGAGTGTAGAAGTGATGTTTTTCGGGACGTGATGGCATGTATTATAAGAAATGATGGAATGCGATGTTATGGGATGTGAGAATGAGAAAGAGTATGAGTTGTGAGTTTGTAGATGCAAACGAACGGTAAATGAAATATGTGGTCGAATAGTGTGAAGAAAATAAGGTAGTGACATTATGTGATTATTTGTGAAAATAAAGAAATGATGAGGTGATGGTAATTATGAATAGACTAGTTTTTGTGTTAAGGAATTCAAAATGAAAGGTAATGTAATGTGGGTTAACAGGTTGTTTGTGATTGAGTGTGAATTGAAGGAGTTGTAGGTATATATATATTTGTATATATATATACAGTTACATGTTATTATGATGCATATAGTGAAGTTATGGATTTATACAGATGGATACTGTTTGGCAGAATACCTTGAGGTAAATTCGTATGTATGGCGTTTTCTGTGCGAATTTAAGGTTGAATCTCTTGTATTGATATTCGTAAGTTTAATTTATTTTCTTTTTATAATTTCATTGGTTTATGAGTTTAGTAAATTATACTCACACCAGAAATAGCTAACCCCTTAGTGTTTGGGGGGTTAGGGGAGTCCGAGGACTACCCTAGATCCCCTACTGTTACAGGTTCTCATCAGTGCAGAGGTGATGCGCAGATTGTAGGGTGAAGTTTTATTTTAAACTTTTTGTACTAATTAGTTATGATGACTAGTTGAATTTATGGTTTAAATTGTATTATGGATGTATAAGTATGTAAATGATGATGATGAGTATAGTGTGGGGTGGTATGGTATGTTTGTGACCCGTACCCACCACGTTGTGGAGTACCGGGCTCTGTGGTAAGGTTTACAAAGATTTTTCCAAAATTTTTACCTCGTTTTTCAAAGAAATTTATAGTTTTTATTTGATATTTGATAATCCGTAATGAGTTTGGCCCCCAGAGCATTATATTATATTGCCTGTATGTTTCTGCTCATTTTGGCCTGGGGAGCCCGTGGAATGATTGCATGTGTTGTGAGCTACGGAATTTTGAGCAGAATTCCGTAAGCTATCTGTGTTTCGGGGCAAAATTTACAGGGGAAACTCTGCCGAAATTTTCCTTGAAATATAACTTTCTTAGTTCAGGTTTAAAGTGATGTAGAATTTGAAAGAATTGAGTTTGGAGTCAAAAATTTATTTTTTTTTGGGCGTTACAGTTTTTTTATTGCACATGTTATATTGAAAGTAGCAAATATCTATTCAACAGTTAAATTTCATCATTTTCCACACTTAAAGTTCTAAGAAGTTAGATCTTACACCCCCATTTATAATTATTTTTCAACATATACTAATGGAAACATGGACTTTTATTTACAACTAATTATTGTCATACTATTCAAACTTGAGCTACATAATTGTTGTTTTATTTTTTACATGGCTTTTCGTGTTTTGTATCGATCCGAAGACGTGCCGTAGGCACGTGCCCACGGGCAAATCTAGTATGTATATATAAACCAAAGTTTTAGAAAATAACAAAATAAGACAACAAAACTTAATAACTTACGATTTTACGAATAGACGATGCCTTCGGTTGGAACATATGTAATTTCATTGAATGGTCATCTGCTAGTTTGGCAGCTCGTCGACGAATCGGGACTTCCACACCAACAGGAGTCTGCACTGTAGCAGAGATATAACGTCTAGTCATCCTCTCATACCAAGCCATGTAAGTCGCATGCACTGATGCATCGAACGAAGGAAGGTCACCAATGATTTCGTCAAACCGGTGCGCATTCCATCTCTCAACATATGTAAGCAAACATGCGGCCCAATTGTGACCGGGTTGTCAACCCATTCCAGTAAGAGAATGCATCTCGCATTGTACGGTTCAACAGCAGGAATACTTTGAAGTAGACCAAACTGACGTAGCACTCTATTAGCGAAGTAGAATTTGACTGTGCCAAAGTTGATTAGAGGTGCCTTTGTCAGCCATAGCTCACACCTATACAAGTAAATAGGCAGTAGTCGACCCAAACACGCCTTCGTGTAGGGATGCCACAGACACAATCATCTGCAATCTATCCAATTCATCTTGAAAGTACGTCAGATATCTATTGGGGTTGGCCTTCAATGTGAGCTTGCCAGACCAGTACACACCTAATGGAGGTAACATGTGTTGGTCCTTGGGGACATGCATCCAATTGGGTGATTGCCTACTCACTACGGGCCGACCAACATGAATACGTTCCTAACTCCAAACTTGAAGCAAGATCATTGGTCCATTCACCTGCACTGAACCAAGACTGCAGTTGCATAAACTCTTGTATAGTGAGGCCAACATGACACTACCCCAACTGTATACTCCGACTCTTCGCAGATCAGTAATCAATAGCAAGTACATCAATGACATCGAATAGTGTCAAGACGTACGCCCTACAATAGCACTCAGCCTCGACCTCATTCGAATCCTCATTCAACCTATTCTTGAAAGTCTCCTTCAACCACTTCAAGCGAATGAACTTTCCATTTACTGCCATCGTTTTGACTTCTACACTGAGGTATTGTTCCACAAGATATACCAGTTCGAAGTGCATCGTACCAGTTACTGTTTGCCCATTGACTGGAAGACTTGTGAGTACGGAGACATCCTGTAGTGTTACGGTCATCTCCCCGACTGGCAATTTGAAGGTATGGGTTTCAGGCTACCATCTCTCAAGAGGTGCGATAAGAAGAGGCCGATCACATTTAATTGTCATGCCCCGCTTCCCAAAAGAATACGGAACACGAATACGTAACATAAGCCTAGCGAATGATTTTCATCATCCATAAGCTGTTTAAGAAAATCTTAACAACATGCTCGAGAAACATCAGAGTCGGAAGCGAATTAATTAACCACATGCACATAATGAGTCAAAAACCAATAAGTATACTTAAAACCAAATACATAAATCTTAAATAGTCATGATCTGAATAAAACACAAGTCTTGGGTCACATTTCCCAAGTACAAGAATAATCCAAGTCTCAAATACAATTATTGTTCAAGCACGATATGAGAAATAATAACAAATGCAGCACTAATACTTTAAGTCTCCGATACCATCTGGAACCTGTTCTCCAAAATCTGCAATTCATCGAATGCAGGAAAGATGAAAAGAGAAAACACAAGTACCCGTCAATTGCAAGTCACGGGCCACTTATAATGTAGAATACAAGCACATGGGAAAACTAACTAGCACATGGTATAAGTGTGATGTCAAAGTAAACAACAAGCATGGTAAAAGTGATCAAGTGTACATGGCATAAATCGAGTGTCAAGTAATCAAGTATCATGTAAACATGCATCAAGTGTCAAGTGTCATGTAATCATGTATCAAGTATCATGTAGTCAAGTCTCATATAATCAAGTCTCATGTATCATGTAGTCAAGTATCAAGCGAGCATGTATCGTGTTCAAGTATCATGTATCATGTCTTGTAGTGAATTACTATCTAAGTAGCACTTCATGCAGCCCACATTACATGGTTGCTACAACACAACAATTTCGCTTATGATTTTATAGTGGACCATAGAGGGCAGTATACTCGGGGACAAGCAAGTAATTGAGCTCCAAGCTCCAAGTATCATTTATCATGTAATCACGTGTCAAGTTGTGCAAGTGGCAAGTATCATGTCGTGCGTGCAAGCATCAAGTAATCACGTGTTAAATATCATGTCTCAAGTAATCACGTAGGATCAGTGGATCCCCTTTCGAGTAGACATTTCTGAATTATCCACTATTAAATCTGTCCCTTAAACCCCGGCTTAGTTATTTATTATTAATGTCCAACAAGCATGTATATGTGCAAAATATATCAATAATAATATGGCATGATTATGTGACAAGTGCAAATTGCAAACTAAACATGTACAGGTGTAACATATCTTATAAAAGACTAAAATAAACACATCTCAAGTTCAGGACAGCAAGACCATGCTGTAGTAAAACAGTGATTCCAAGAGTTACAAACACAAAAATCTAGATCCGTCAAAGGATCTGGAAAATAGACTTTCACACGAATCCAACGAGTATAATTAAGTCATATATTAACTCACAAAAACGCAGGTAAAAACTGATTTGAATACAGAAATTAGGTTCAGCCAGAAATCAAGAAAACGAATTCAAGAACAGGAAAACAGCATGCAGACACATTAAATAAATCCACGAAAAATCTGGGGTATTCCCCTATATGTCTAGAATCAAAATATAAAGTTTCAGAATTTTTCAGGGAGAATAGATTAGTCATCAAAAATATGAAAGCATCAAGAAAACATAGTTTGGCAAATCTGGAAATCCCAACACTGCTGTACGAAAACTAAGATATCTCGCAACCAGTGAAACAAAATCCAATTCTGCCAAAGGGATATGAAAATAGATATAATTTACTAACCTTTACATTTCACAAACATTTTTCATTCAGTAAAAGGAATCATAGTGAAAATAGGGTTCTTTACAGAACAGCGAGCAAAATACAGCATGTACAGATTTTAGAAACGAGCATGAAACACCACATAAAACTTATCAATAAAATTCACCAAAATCCTTGGTAATCCTCAACTTAATAAAGAAACACTGACCAGAGTTTCAAATAAAAATAATATGTATAACATGGTTCTTGAAAACAGTTTGTTATCAAAATTATCCAAAAACAGAATCTGGAAAAGATCGACACCTCTGTACTAAAACAGTCATAACTCAGTCATACGAAATCAAAATCAAGCAAGGTTAGAGAGGTTTGAAAGTAGACGAAATTATCTAAAACTCATGTTTTATACCGAAATCAAGCTACTGACTGTAGCACAGTCGAAAACAGCAAACAAAACCAAACAGTACCAAAAATACAAATTTTTTTTCCTTAAAACAAAATCAACAAAGATTCAAGAATATTGATCCAAACACATCCGAACTTGAGATAAAGCCTACCAAGTGTCTAAACATCATGATTTAGGGTATATAACATGTCAACGCCAATCATTTCACATGGATTTCAACCAAAACACAAATCACACAAAAGTCACACATACACGATCCAAATTCAAGAACGGCGAATCCTAGGTTATTTCATGTCAAGATTTGTGTCGTGAGTCTTCTATGGCCAAAATATCACAATAGAGACAAAACCCATCAAGGAAAACACAATCAAGAGTTGTCTCTAGACCCAACTACACTATAGGTGAACTTTGAGACTTGTATCAAACAAATGAATTGGAGTACAAATTACTTGCCTTAGTTTGGGGATGAAGAACGATGCAATCAAGCCTAGAAGCAAAACCCACGAACGAAAATCTGCTAATCCGCGAATCCAAGCAACCACGAACAAAACTTCACACGAACGAACCTCCTTAAAGCGACGATGATCAAAGTGGCAAGTGACCACTTTGAGAACACCACGAAGAGAAGAAGGGGGATTGATGGTGCAAGGGATGTTGTTGATGGTGGTGGTGTGGTGATCGGCAGAGCAAGGGATGGGTTCGGGTTATGGTGGCCGGAGAGGGGGGATGAAGGCCGGCAAGTGTGGTCGGCCTGGTGTGGTCAGGCTCGGCCTGGTGGTGATGGGGTGCGGGTTGGGGCAGCCGGGAGCAATCAAGAGAGGGAGAGAGAGGGTAGGGAGGCCGGGTATTGAGAGGGAGAGGAAAATAGGGTTAGGGTTAGGGTTAGGGTTTAGAATTTGGAGGGTTTATATATAGGATTTAGATGTGGGCTAATGGGTAATGGGTATTAGGAGTTAGTAATAGGTATACAAATGGGTTTTGGATTTTGGGTCAAATGACAATAGGAATGCAAATAGGATAGGGAATTCTTTGACTTTAAAAATCTTATTAGGGATCAAAAAATAATGGGAATGGGAAAAGGCAACCAAAACACCACCACAACACCAAGAAAAATAAAATTAAAGATAACGAGACCAAAAATGAGGAAAAGATCAAAATAACGAAAAACAAACAAAAGAGACATTCAATCAAACACAAAGAGCTCAAAATGAAATAAAACAAATATATATTGAAAACAAATCCAATATACAGTTCAGAAAAAATACAAGAGAGAAAAATACACCAAAACGAAAAAATACAGTCAAAATACACAAATGAAAAACAAGGATTACATTAATCGAGCTCATCAGTCCAATACCATATAAGCCACAGTCCCGTAGAATCTCGTGAACTTGTGGGTGCATAGGAAGTATATTGTGCCCCCTAAATGTACACTCCTTAGATTTTCCTTCATACATGGCTTTTGAACAGTGTTGCGATTGGAGAGTAAGCAGTGTAGGGTCGATGAAGAAGAGGCTGATGTAAAAGGGACCGCCTCATTTGGTGAAGTGGTAGGATTAGTTGAGACCTACACAAAAATAAAATTTAAATCAATACACCGATATTACATTTTATTGTATGATAATCAAACTAATCGAATACAAACAATTATTCACTTATTAGTACGCTCAGTTCTACCACGACCACGACCACATCCACCGCAAGGAGGTGGCCCAAAAGAAGTACGTGGTCCGTCGCCTCGAGTATTTGGAGGTCTACTACTCGTTCCTTCGTCCACACTACACATCGTGCATGCCATTTATAATAAACGAGAGTGCACTACAACTTAAACAAATTGTTATTAACTATATAAAAATATATAACTATATACAAACTATATACAAACTATATAGCAAAATTTCTCAACATTTCTCAAATAATTCTACACTATGTACCTACATATATTATCAAAATTCCTATTCAATATATACCTACATATATTACCAATCATCTAATATTTTCAAATTAACAATCATCCAATATTTTCGAACGATAGAACTATTCTAGTACTGTTCGATTGTTCGTTGAATATCGATCTATTCATCATCGTACTAATGTACAGCTAAAAAGTATTGTCAATTCAACATTTTTCAAAAAATTACTATATATAATCAAATTTCCTATTCAACATTTTTCAAAAAAATTATACACTATGTTCCTACATATACTATCAAAATTCCTATTCCAAATTTCTCAATATTTCTATTCAAATTCGCTAACAATTTCTAAATATACCGTTAACAATTTCTCAATATATCTCAAAATTAACCTGAAATTAAAAAAGCAAATGTATGGAAAATATACCGTTAAAGTTGGGTGATTGAAGAGGTAGATAGTGAATACGAGGTCGAAGTAGCTCCTTCAACCGCACTCTTTTTTCCCAAATTCCCGATTCAACGATTTCCTTGGATATTGGGGTTTAGGGTTTTCAGAGCGTGAATAAAGGGAGTTGAGAGTGTGAGGAGAGATCGTAGGTGAGAGATGTGGAAGATCGAAATGGCGAAGGCGAAGATTTTTGGGTAATCGATGAGAGGAGATCGACAAAATGGGTTAGGGTTTTGAGGTTAGAAGAGGAAGAGAGAGATAGAGAGTTGAAAGAGAGAGTGAGTTCGAAACAGCGAGTTTGGTTATTAAAAATCCTCAAACGACACTCGCTGTCTCAAAAAGCGAGTTTGGGAAAACCCACTCGCTTTTTGGGTCAGCGAGTCTTGGTTAGGGAGAAATCAAAAAACCCAAACCTCACACTAACTGTCTCAAAAAGCGATGGGATTTTTACCAAACTCGCTTTTTGAGACAGCGAGTAGGTCAGTTTGGAAATTTTTTTAAATAGTGGGTCAGTTTGGGATAAACTTTCAAAAAATGGGTCATTTTGGGAAAAATTTTGTGTTGTGATGCCTAATTTAAATGCCATTTTGGGGCTGTTTCACACTGTAGCCATAATAATGCATAATTTTGTCTTTAATAGCTCACTGTTCACAAATATTTTAGGCATATATTTCTCTCACTTCTGAGTTTACTTTCATCATTTACTAAATTCACAAAATCCTATTTAAACCAACCACCCCCCCTCCTCCTAGCTGATGTAGGACTAAGAAGTCAACTCTTCACATACAACACCCAGTTTCGGAGAAGGTGTTATTTAATTAAGATTAAACATTAATTAACTACCTATTTAATTAACTAGTTTAATTAAGATTAAACCTTAACTAGTTTAGGAATAAAGATTAAGCCTTAATTAACCTATTTAATTAAGTTAAACCCTATTTAATTGATATTAAACCCTAATTAAGATTAAGTTTTAATTAAGATTCAGATTAAGAATAATTTCTGATTAAGTTTAGTTAAGATTAGGGATTAAATTTGGATTAATTTTTTAAATTAATTTCGGACTAAGCTTAATTAAGATTAAGGATTAATTTCGGATTAAGCTTAATTAATTTCATTTTTTTTTCTAGTTCTGTTTTTTTTAATTAGATAAATTTAGTTTAATTAGTTTAAACTCTAATTAATTGAGATTAATTTCAAATAAAATCAAAAGTTGAAAATAATTTAAAATTACTTTCGCTACAGTATTCTTACAAACCAAACAAACCTAATCTTTCATGGAAAACTATTCCTACTACAACCAACCAAACCACTTTTTCAGAACTCATTTCTACAGATTTGTTTTTTTCTCTACAGTAATCTTACAACCATAAAAATCTTTTACAACCAACCAAACACCCTCTATATATAATAGGCAATTTATGACAAAGAAAGGCCAAATTAAGTGGGTATTAACATTTTGCTCATCCTGAACTTGTTTGTACGGTGGACAAGCAAGTACAAGTTTTAAGATTACACACTATCCCTTTATGAGCGTCCATTTTTGGAGTTTCAAAGAATCAATGGTTGGAGGCCTGACCCACTGAAGCTTGATGGGAGAAACTTCATTTGTATAGGTCAAACTAACCTGATACGGGCTCTGATACAAGTGAAGGAAGAAGGAGCGCGCGAAAGCAAATGAAGCTTGGGTACTTGAAAGATTTTATTTGTACATAAAGTGCACATGTATTAGATTACTTTGAATCTAATGGAGAGCAGCAAGTTGAGGGACACGTGTAGGAAATCTGCAATATATCATAAGGGTATAAACAAGAGAGAAATGTGAAAGGAGGGCAGCTAACTGATTTGTAACAAACTTTCCTTGTCATTATCTGTAATCTTCTTCTTCTATTCGCAGAATCTTTTCTTCCCCAAATCTCATTGTAAACCCTAGTTACTATTCGATTGGTTGTAACTTTCTCCAGATTTGTTGATTGAATCAATAGCAACAGAGTTAGATCCTTATATGAGAAATTGTTTGTATTAGTTGGTGATTTCACCGTCTTGAACTTCGGCAATAGCAAAAGGTAGACTTTCGATGGACGACGTAAGAGAGACGACTAGATTCCATGGGGAACAACTGCAAACTCTCACAAATGAAGTTGAAGCGCAGAAGAAGCTGTTCTCTGAGATGATTAAAAGGTTTGCGCTTACGGAGGAGAAGATGGATCAGGTCATTAATTGATCATCAGTGCCAGAAAATTCGATCATTGTAAGATCTTCATCACATTCTTCTCAGCATGATATTCATTTTAAGAACCTTATAATTTGGGCTCCCTAGATTTGATGGCGACAATCCTATGGGTTGGTTGTTTAAAGTGAATCAATATTTTGCATTTCATAAAACACCTTAAGAGCAAAAACTTCATATAGTATATTTTCATTTGGATGGAAGGGCACTAGCTTGGTTTTAGTACATAATTGAGAATGGTGACTGAACACTCCACAAAATTGAGTAAGGACAATTTTGTCCCTCGCATGTTACGCACGTGTATTTTTTACCGTTACACGTAATATCCGTAACGTATTTCAATACTTATTTTGGATTTCGACTATTTATGCATTTCCCGTCTCCTCAAATTTCTATTTGAGCCAACTCAAATATTAAATTTTCAATCTTTGTGTTTTTACGTGAATTGCATGTGTCAATTATGTATTTTCCACCGTTACGTGTAATATTTCTATGTATTTCAATTATTCATCCTATGACACGTTCGAATTTGTTTTATAAACAGAAATTCATTTTTCTTCTATTTTGATTAAAATATTTTATACGTGCGGTGCACGTGTTTTCTATGTACGTATTGATTACATTATTGAATGTGTATATAATAATGAAATATATTTTTCGTGTGTTTTATTTCGATTATCTATAAATATTTTTCCGTTGATAAAATCGATTTCGTATTTAAATGCTTGTTTTACGTGCGACGTACGTATTTGCAGTGTACGTGTTGGTTACACTCTCTTTTAAAAAAATAAAATTTGAAGTATGTGTGTGCCTATTTTTATTCATGCATGAAAACCCTAATTTTAATTAAACTAAACTAATTTTATTTAAATTATAACCTATGTTTTAAAAAATTATATATATATATATATATATATATATATATATATATATATATATATATACTAGATTTGGCCATATATATATATACTATATTTGCCCGTGGCCACATATATATATATATATACTAGATTTGCCCGTGACGTGCCTACGTCACGTCTTCAGAACGATACAATATATGAAAAGCCTTGTAAACAGTAAATCAACAATTATGTAGCAGAAGTTTGAATAGTATGACAATAATTAGTTGTAAATAAAAGTCCATGTTTTATAAATTGGGGTATAAAAGTCCATATTTCTATATATATATATATATATATATATATAGAGAGAGAGAGAGAGAGAGAGAGAGAGAGAGAGAGAAATAATGATTTTGGTGGGATTGAAGGAGAGCCACTTGATAGCTTTCTTTGTGTTTTATTATGTAGATATATATATATAAATAAAGGGTGTACACATAAAGTGCACATGCACGTGTTTTGTGCAAGGGAGAAGAGTTGTCCGGGCTGCATTTGAAGGGGTGAGCGGAGAGAGAGTGGATTAGTGGGGTGGTTAACATAATCACCCATTAAAAACCCCTTTTATATAAACCCCTCCCCACTAAGCTATTGATTAACCAAAAATAAATCAAAAGAAACAAGTAATAGGCTAGGCATTTCGGGAGCATGCTGCTGTTGATTTCGGGGAGGATTTTTGTCGACCTTTTTGGAGTTTTGTGAAGGGAATTTGCTTCTAGTTCTCTTCTATTGGGTGGGTGTCTCTACTTCCTTTCTAATTTGTGTTTTAAATGTATGTGTGGGTGTCTCTTCTTATTTTCTAGATGGTTTAGAAATCATGCTTAGGTGTTCTATGATTGATTTTGACTAGTTTAATGAGTCCTACAAATTAATTTGATGCACGTTATAGTGGTAAAGATTTGCTAATAGTAGAAAATTGTAGAATTCATTGTATGTTAAAGTGAAATACATCAATTGATTGGTAGAGTATGATTGAGAAAATTTGTCTAACGGCATGTGTAGGATTGTTAGGTACAAATAATCGATTTGATTAAATTGTGTCTCTTATAATTGGGTAAAAAAAAAGAGAAAATGTGTATGAAAAGTGGGTACATTATTAATTGAAAATTTTGAGAAACATTTTGGGGAAGAGAATGGTTATAATAGAATGAAAGACAAGATGTATTAATGTTGGAGGAAAATTGTCTAGTTGTAGTATGTATTTTAATCCATATAAGAGGATGAAATAATTAATTTGGGAAATTTGAAGCTAATTCTCCATTAAAATGAATAAAATCAGTAAGATAATATATGTTGGAGATTTATAGATGCAAATTTGTAGTATTAGTTTGAAGAAAAGATATAGTTACTAATAAATCAAATTTTTATGTTTATATGTTTCAAAATGGATATGCACATGAAATGGGGACAAATCCTCTAAATTACAATTAAAATAAGTAAAAGAGGAATTATGGAGTCTAGGACTATATTTTTATAATATCAAGTTTTGGGTAAAAGAATGGAGATTAAAATAGTTGAAATGGTAGAAAATGAGATTTAACAGAGCATTGATACTTAAAGAATTAAACACATTATATATCAGAAGACTTACTTGGCATTAGTGGCTAGCGCGGGCGGCAACGCGCATGGCACTGACACGTGGTGCCTGAGTTGGGGTTGGGGGTCTCAGGTTCGAATCCCCCTTGTGCACAAGTGCATTTTTTTAAATGTTTTGTTTTCGAGTTTT
Organism: Hemerocallis citrina; assembly: GCA_017893485.1. Classification (NCBI taxonomy): domain Eukaryota; kingdom Viridiplantae; phylum Streptophyta; class Magnoliopsida; order Asparagales; family Asphodelaceae; genus Hemerocallis; species Hemerocallis citrina. Next base: position 212,366,740 of record CM030361.1, on the reverse strand, counting down.
TTGAGTTTTAAAAATTCAGAAAAAATTCTATAAATATTTTAAAATATTGTGGGAACAACTGAAAATATTTTCTCACAGTTTGGACTATATTTTGGAAAATTAAGAAGCATATTCAAGTGTCAGATAAGATGGAAATTCAAGGAGGATATATATAATCAAGATAATAAAAGTTGATTAGTGATAAGTTTTTGATAATAAGTTTCTAATGTTGAGTCTCGAGACCTGATGTTTCATTCTTAAAAATTTTGGATTGGGAAAGTTAGATGAATATGAAAGGAAAGAGCTTTGTGCAAATGTCACGCCCCACTTTCCACTACATGAAAATACAGGTACTCAACTGAGGTCCAGCGAATGATGTACATCATCCATAAGGTGTACAATTTAGAAGCTCAACAAGATATTTATAACATATTCACTCAAACAAATATAATGATCACATGAGCTGGAAATAGAATAACCATCGTCTGGGTAATACATCAACATCTGGTCAAGATGCCCAGGAATACAAGGTACCAGAATTAAAATAGTACGACAAACAGTTCGTTATAACAACTAGATAAAATAGCGACTGAAAGAAAAATAACATGAAGTAGTAATAATGCAGCAACGATCATCTAGAAAGTTTGTTCGTCGAGTCCATCAGTATCTGTATAATTATTAACTCAAAGAAAAATAGAAAGTACCCGTTAAAGCAAGCTTCGGGCAGCTAGTAGTAACAAGCAGTCTAAGGGGTAATATAACAAGATATAACTTGGAAGAAACAAGAAGTAGCAGTGTAAATACAATATGGAAGGAAGTAAGGAACTGGAACGATATGATCATATAAGTAATAACTGTATTCAAGACTTCAAAGTATAATCAATTGATAACCTAGGCTCAGTTAATCGATAATCATGTAATCAAGAATCAAGAGTCATGTAATGAAGAGTCATGTAATCAAAAATCATGCTTAGTAGAAATCTCGAGTTTATCTATTTTATTAATTTATCTAATGCACGCAATCCTGTGTCCCATACCACAAGTTTGGATGCATATCAATCATGTGAAGTTTAGACTCAAGTAGTGAATTCTATAGAATTATATACTCGGGTCTTCCAGTGATAATATCAAGACATGTAATCAAGAATCATGTAATCGAGAATTGTGTAATTAAGAATTGAGAATTGTGTAATCAAAAATCAAGAATCACTATTCTGGAAAATATGGGCCCCCTTCCGAGTATACTCCCCTATATTGTCCATTACTAAGCCTTACCCTTATAACCCCGGCTTGTTATTCTTTTATAATTAATTATGAACATGCAGTTGGTACGACTAGTGGAACGGTGAAATCAAGACAGTTAATTAAGAATCAAGGAAGATATGAAGGGCGGTAATCATGGGTATGAGATGTGAAACGGGAACATGTATCGAGAGTTGTTATCATGGAATTATCAAGCGGTATAAAATGCATTATATGAGAAAATCTATCAATCTGTTATATCGATGCAAGTTATTACAACAAAAATAATATATATAGTTCAGTTCATTAAATATGAAAAATAACAGGTTTATATGCAAAAACGTCGAGATTAATTTCTAAATAGCAGCACATATCTGCGTTCAAATTCACTTTTCTGTTGCGACATAAAAGAAAATATGATTCCGTCAGAGATTCTAGAAAGTAGACTCTCTTCCGGTTCCAACTCATATTCACACGATACATTCTAGAAACAGTAGCTACACATACAAATTTATTCTTTACTGGTTTCGATGTTTCGTACACATTCTGAAAATTCAGGAGTCACAATACTAAAACATCAATAACTTACAATCTATACATCGGATTGAGAAACCGTAAGATGTTCTGAATTCTAGACTCGATGGGCTACGATTTTTATGTATAATGTTCTTGGATCCAGTATCGGAAACATGGTCTAATTCTCAGTACAAGAGACAGGACAGTGGTTTCGTGCATGTTCTGAAATTTACAATATGACGGTACTAAAATCGTGATATCTCACAATCTATAAATTGGATTGAGAAACTGTAAGATTTTCTGGATTCTACACTCGATGGAATACGATTTTCATGTATAAAGTTCTTGGATCCAGTATCAGGAACATGGTCTAATTCTCAGTACAAGAGACACGGCAGTGGTTTCATGCAGGTTCTGAAATTTACAATATGACAATACTAAAATCGTGATATCTTACAATCTATAAATTGGATTGTCAAACCTTAAGATGTTCTAGATTCTACACTCGATGGACTACGATTTACATGTGTAAAGTTCTTTGATCTGTATCTAGAACATGGTCTAATTCTCAATACAAGAGACAGGGCAGTGGTTTCGTGCAGGTTCTGGAATTTACAATATGACAATACTAAAATTGTGATATCTCACAATCTATAAATCGGATTGAGAAATCGTAAGATGTTCTGGATTCTACACTTGACAGACTACAATTTTCATGTATAAAGTTCTAAATATCAACGTCAAGAACTGGGTCAAATATGCAGTCCAAATTCGGGAAACGACACGATAGAATTTCGATTATTCGCTAAAACTATGTGAAGTGTGTTAACGATTCACTCTTGAGTCGATATAGCATGGAACAAGTGACTAGAACAGAATTTGACAATAAAACGTGATGATAACAAGACTACTTACCTCGAGTCCAAGAAAATGGTTGTACGGGAACAAAAAGAGTGAACAAGATACTTTCCTTATTACGCCGATTATGAAGATCGTGGTGAGAACCACGCAAAGAAGAAGTGACGTCGGCAATGGACGGCGGCACAACAGCAAGTGACGACAACAAGCAAGCGTGACGATGGTAGTAATAACAACAACAAGGAAATGACGGCGATGAGCGACAACAACAATGAGGAGATGGCGCGGCGTGCAGAGACTAAGTGATTTCGGGTTGTTCTTCGGGGTTCACGGGGCCATAGAAGTAGAGTCGTCGGCTCGAAGGTGGAGGATAAAGTGGAGCTCAGAGTGAGTGAGAGGAGGTTGAGCGGTGAAGTGGTGGGTTTCGTAAAAAATAAGAAGAAGGAGAAGAAGATGTAGTGAGGGTGAGAGATGATGGGATGTATGAGTGTGTATACATATATAAATAAAAAGACAGCGATAGTGTATGAAGAGAAAGACAACATGTATGTCTATATGTCATACCCCGCTTTCCAAAAATACGGAATACGAGCACGTAACATTGGCCCAGCGAATGATTTTTATCATCCATAAGCTGTTCATGAATCTTTACAACATATCACAGTATAATCAGAGTCGGAAGCCAGAAAAGTCAACCACATGCATATATGAACCAAATACCAACAAGAATACTTGAAATAAAAATATATTAATCTCAAATAGTCATGATCTGAAATACACAAATAATCCTGGGTCACATTGCCCAAATACAAGAATAAATCCAAGTACATGAATACAGTTATTGTTCAAGAAACTACAAGAAATAATAATAGCAAAATTCCAGCATCTAGTACACCATGTCACCAATACCATCTGGAACCTGTCCTCCAAAATCTGCAATACAACGAATGCAGGAAAGAGAAAAAGAGAAAACACAAGTACCCGTCAATTGCAAGTTACGGGCCACTTATAATGTAGGATACAAGCACATGGAAATGGGTGAATCTAAGCAACAAACCTAGCATGGTTTAATGATGACGTCACCTAAACAACTAGCATGGCAAAAGTGATCAAGTGTACATGGTATACAACAAGTGTCAAGTAATCAAGAATCCTATAATCATGCATCAAGTGTCAAGTGTCATGTAATCATGTATCAAGTCTCAGGTATCAAGTCTCACGTAAATAAGTCTCATATATCACGTGTCAGGTATCAAGTATCATGTATCAAGTTCAAGTATTATGTTCAAGTCTTATAGTGAATTACTATCTAGGTAGCACTTCATGCCGTCCATATAACATGGTTGCTACAACAAACAATTTCGCTTTAGATTTCATAGTGACCATAGAGGGCAGTATACTCAGGAACAAGTCAAGTAACAAGTATCAAGCATGAGTCACGTAATCATGAATAAGTGGCAGTAAGTATCAAGCACGAGTCATGTAATCATGATCACGTGGCAACAAGTAGTATCAAGCACGAGTCATGTAGTCATGATCACGTGGCAAGAAGTAATATCTAGCACGAATTATGTAGTGATGAAACATGGCAACAAGTAATATCAAGCATGAATTATGTAATCATGAGATATGGCAACAAGTAATGAAAAACATGGGCCCCCTTCCGAGTACACGTTTCTGAATTATCCACTATTAGATCTTTCCCTTAAACCCCGACTTGGTTACTTTTATTATGGTTATCAAACATGCATGAATGTGTACGGAATAATGTCAAACTAACATGGTATAATCAGAATTAGGTTCAGGAAAATAAATCAGCGTGCATAGATGATATACAGTCATATAAACGAGCAAAATAGTGTACGTTCATAATCAAGACAGCATGACAGATCAGCACTAAAACAGTGATTCTAGTCGCTAAAGAAATGCAAATATGGATCCGTCAAAGGATCTGGAAACTAGACATCCACACGAATCCAACCCATATAAATAAGTCACATACTAGTTCACAACAACACATCTCAAAACTGATTTGAATACATAATTTAGGTTTAGCCAGAAATCAGGAAAACGAATACAAAAGCAAGAAAACAGCATGAAAACACTTTGAATAAATCCACAAAAAATCTGGGGTAATCCCCTATAAGATTAGAATCAAAATAACAAGTTTCATAATATTCCAGTAAGTATAGATCAGGCGTCAAAAATACCAAAGCATCAAGAAATCATAGTTTAACGAATCTGGAAATCTCAACACTGCTGTACGAAAACTAAGATATCTCACAACTAGTGAATCAAAATCCAATTATGCCAAAGGGACATGAAAATAGATAGATTTTACTAACTTTCATATTTCACAAAGAATTTTCATACAATACAAGGAATTATAGTGAAAACAGAGTTCTTTACTGAACAGTAAGCAAAATACAGCATGAGAGAAATTTAGAAAAGAGCATGAAACACCACACAAAACTTGTCTTTAAAATTGACCAAAAATCTGGGTAGTCCCTAACATCATATAGAAACACTGACCAAAATATTAGAACAAGATAATATGTATAGAATAGTTCTTGAAAATAATTTGTTAACAAAATTCACCCAAAACAGAATCTGGAATTGATCGACACGTCTTTACCAAAACATTCATAACTCAGTCATAAGAAATCCAAATCAAGTAAAACCAGTGGGGTTTGAAAATAGACAAAATTATCTAAAATTCATCTTTTATTTTGGAATCAAGATTCTGACTGTAGCATGTACGAAAACAGCAATAAAAATAGAACACCCAGTAAATACAGATTTCACACTTCTAATCAAAAACATCATAACTTCAAGAATATTGATCCAAACACATACAAACTTGAAATACAACCTACCAAATATCTAAACATCATTATTTAGGGTTAGTAATATGTCCACTCCTATTATTTCACATGGGTATTCATCCAAATATCAATTCACACAAATATTTACATACATGATTACAAATCAAGATTTGGGTAAATCCTATGTTATCTCCTATCAAAATTGGTGTCATTAGTTATCTATGGCCAAATTATCATAATAGAGACAAAACCCATCAAGGAAAATACAATTTTTGGTTGTCTCTAGACTCAACTACACTATATGTGAACTTTTTGACCTGTATCAACCTAATGAATTGTAGTACAAGTTACTTACCTTAATATGGAGATGAACGCGATGCAAATAGTCCTAGAAGCAAAACCCACGAACGAAATCCTCTCCAAGCGCGAATCCAAGCAACAACGAACAAGAACTCCCACGAACGAATCTCCTTGATGCAACGAACCAAAGTGGCAAATACCCACTTTGAGAAACCACCAAGAGAAGAGATTGGTGATGATGTTGATGTTGATGGTGGTGTTCTTGGTGGTCGGCAACAACGGAAGGGTAATGGCTGGATGTGGGGTTGATGGTTGTCGGATATTGGATGGAGGGTGGTGGTCGGCTGTGAGGCTAGAAGGGGGGGCTCGGTTGGAGTAGGAGGCCGGAAAGGGGATGGAAGCAGGTCGGGTTGGGCAACTATGCAGGCCGGGAGAGATGAGGGAGAGAGATTAAGGAGGCCGGTTGTAGGAGAGGGAGTAATTAGGGTTAGGGTTTGGAATTAGGGGTTTTTAGGTATTTATATAGGAGGTAAAAGTGGGTTAATGGGTTGTGGGTATTAGTATATAGTATTAGGTATACAAATGAGTAATTGGTATTGGGTAAATTTCAAATAGGAATACAATTTAGTGTGAATTCTATGGCTCTTGAAAAATCTAATTAGGGGTCAAAAATTGTAGGTTTGGGAAAATACCACCCAAATACCATCACATCACCATGGAAAAAAAATGAAGATAATCCAAAAATGAAGAAAAGAATCAAAATGAAGAAAATGAACAAAAGAGACGATCAAACAACCCAAGGAGCTCAAAATGAAATAAAATGAACATATATTGAAAAAAAATCCAATATACGGTTCCGAAAAATACAAGAGAGATAAAACACACAAAAATGAAAAAAATACACTCCAAAATACATAAAATGAAAAAAACAGGGGTTATATATATATATATATAGAGGGGTGGAGGCAGTAGTGTAGTTGAAAATGTAAAAGAAGACAGAAGAGAGGGTTGACAGATTAGAGAGGAGTAGGCAATAGTAGAGGTGGTGGAGGCAGTAGAGTAGGAGAAAAAATGAGAGAGAGATTGGCTGTATCCAGAAGTGGAGAAGTAGAGATTATAGGGAGGGAGAAAAAGAAGTGTAGGGAGGAAAAAAATAAAGTGTAGAATAAGAGAATTATGTTGGCTGTTGGATTAGGATTAGGGAGTTAGATTGGGATTAGGAATTAGGATTAATCAGGGTTTAAATTTAAACTCCAATTGAAAAATCGCAAAAATTTAGAATGGATTGGAAAAATATTTGAGTTCTAATAAGAATGAAATAATGCTCGATAAAAAGTCCAAAAAGAAGGAAACAAAATAAAAATTGATCTGAAAATTAAAGTACAAAAATTCACGTAAAAAAATACGTACAACTAAAACAGGGGGTTATAGAAAAAGAATAGTTGAGATTGTTATTCATCATTGATAAATATAAGAATAAGATGAAAGAATTGAATAAGATGTGAATTGGAAATATGAATTATAAGGGTATGAGTACCCATGATTATGGAACATGAAAGAATGTGATCTAGAGGCTTAGTGAGACCCAGGTGCCGGCAAATGTTGAAAGAATTAATTGCTTTGAGAATTGGCTATATGAGTTATCTCGGTATTTTGTTTAAGTCCGGTAGGAGGGGAAGCTAACTCTAGGCGGTGTAATTTATTCATGTTTTAAGCATAAGGATCTGGGTCGATTCCGGTCCAATGCCGGGTCTGGGTCGTGTCTGGAAATCGGGTCAAAGTGTAACTCCATGTTTTATCTGTACATATTTTATTACATAAATATTGTATTTCATTTATCAGACCATTTTTTTTCTCACTTTTTGGGCTCTTAATTGTGCACTACTTGATTCTTGTCAAAACCCACATATTTTTTGATTCATTCTATAATTTTTGTAATTTTTCAATTGGAGTTTCAATTTAAAGTCTAATACTGATTAATTCTAACTATATTCCTAATCCTAATCTCTAATCCTAACCTAATATCAACCTAACTCCCCAAATACATTTTATGGCACATTAACTCACCTCATATTCACCTCCCTGCCCTTCTTCTCACCTCACATGCAGCCACTCCTACTCCTACACTATCTGTTTAACTAATTTGTATCTTCTCCATCACATGCATCCACTATATATATATATATATATATATATAGGGATTTGCTCAGTTGAAATACGGGTTCGTTTTCAACGAGTTGGAAAACAGCCATCTCAGCCGTTAGATCTTGGTCCGTTTTCAACGAGTTGGAAAACAGCCATCTCAGCCGTTAGATCTTGGTAGATCATGATCAGCGGCTGTGATCGAAACCCATTAAGTCTCCCACTAACGCTTCCAAAAGCGGAGGAGTAATTTCGTAAGTTCACGCCAAAAAACGTTTTAGACTTAGCATTTTTTTGGCGTGGAGTTTTTTTTGTCGAAAAAATCACGAAACAACGGCCTAGGTTGTTTTTTTTATAAAAAAAATATACCTTGGCCGTTGTTGGAAACAACGGCCTAGGTATGTATAAGTGTTTTTCCAAACACTTGTACATATCCAGATCTCCCTCACTCTGTCTTCGTCACAAACTCTCTCTCTCTCTCCTGAGCTCCTAAAACCATCCCCAAACCCTAGTTCTCTCTCCCAACTCATTGGCCTCGATTTCTTTTCCTTCTCGATCTCCCCCTCTTGTGGAAACCTATCTCCTATCTCCTTTCCGAACACCGTCATTGTTAAAGGTACTAATTTGTTCCTACTTGAGTAGATCTAACTAGGCTAATTGATTGGAAATTTTTATCCAGAGTTTGAGTGTACAATTTATAGTTTTATTGGGTATGTAGATGTAGTATTAGTTGTTGTTGGTTGTTATTCGATGTTAGTAATCGGGCACAAAGCGAAAAAAAATTTTACGCAACTTTGCGAGTACGTCGGGCTCGCCACGCACAAGCCAACGTAATTTGTAGAAGTGTGTTTAGATTCACGGTAAGAAGTGTACGACCGTGTATTGCTTTCGAGTAATTTCCATGAGTGAAAGCGATACATCGGCGCATTTTGCAAACCGTGAGTCGAAACTCACCTCTACAAATTTTGTTGGCTCATGTGTTTTGCCGCCGTCCCACTCCCAAAGTTTAGGAATTATTTGATCTCATTTGTACGGATTTGTACCGTATATCAAACAACAACCTCACTTGAAAAAACCCACTTGAAAAAAACTGGAATTTTGCGAGTAGGTTGGTCTCGCCACTCACAAGTCATACCAACTTGTAGTTTCGAGCTGTAACCCACGGTTTGTTATATGTGTCTGTGTATCGCATTCCCCTCATTTCCAAGAGTGAGGGGAATGCGAGCGAGACACAGCCATATCTTGCAAACCGTGGATCGGAACTCACTTGTACAAGTTCTGTTACCTTGTGTGCAGCAAGCCGGACCCAATAGCAGAGTTTTGTATTTTTATGACGTTGTTTTTGACGTTTTGTCACTTATTTTGTTTCGTATGTATGAATATCGCAATAGTTTGTTAACAAGTTGTTTTATATATGATGTGTATATTAATTGACCAATAATATATTTTATCCCAGATGAACAACGATACGGAGAGTTCTGCTGCCGGCGATAATTTTGTGCGGGTAGAACCAATCATTGATTCCATACCGTTAGTCGAAGACTATCTAAAACCAAAGTTAGGTATGACATTCCCCACTTTAGTTGAGGCCGAAAATTTTTATTCTTCATATGCCTATTGTGGGAGTTTTGCAATGCTTAAGGGTGGGAATAAATTAAAGGTCGGAGTGGAAATAGATAAGTCATATCTTTATAATAAAGCCGGGTCGTCGCCGAGTCAACATAGTGATGGTAGATGGAGAATAACCTGTAGAACGGGTTGCAAGGCTTGCGTTCGTGTAAAATTGAACGAAGCAAGTAATACGTGGGTGGTGTATTCATTTCACGAAGAACACAATCACGAATTCATCTCACCAGGTAGAAGGCATTTTTTGCCCTGGAACCGTTCCGTGTAAAATACGGATAAAAGGATAATAGAGCAATTCAACCAAGTTAATATCCAGACATGTCGACAAATGCTCTTCTTCGAAAGTGCTAGTGGTGGTCACAATCAAGTAGGATTCACAGAAAAAGATGTTAGAAATTTACTTAGAGATTTGCAAGAAGCATGAAAGGACATGATTCAACAATGCTAATTGATTTTTTTGAATCTAAGAAACAGACAGATCCTTCATTTTTTTATGACATTCAAGTAGATCCCGAAGGGCAGTTGTCACATTGTATGTGGGTTGATGGTATTTGTAGGATGAATTATAAAGAATTTGGCGATGTAATTTGCTTTGATGCCACATACAATACGAACCATTATGGAATGTTATTTGTTCCCTTTGTTGGAGTGAATCAACATTGGAAATCGACTATCTTAGGAGGTGGGTTCATTCCAAATGAGATGGCCTCTTCGTTTGAATGGTTCTTTGAAAAGTGGTTAGGGATTATGAATCGTGCTTCATCCGGTATCGTCACCGATCAAGATCGTGGGATCGCCGCTGCAGTTAAGAAAGTTTTTCCCCAGACTCAGCATTGTTTTTGTATTTGGCACATTCTGGATAAGTTACCCCAGGAGGTGCGTATTTCGAATGATGTTGACAAGTTTAGGGAGTCTTTGAAGAATGTCATCTACAATTCCAAATATGTACATGAATTTGTAGGAAAATGGAATTTGTTGATTTCACAATACGGATTAGAGAGTAACAAATGGTTGAACGATCTATTTGATATCCGTGAAAGATGGGCACCCATCTACGCTAAAGATTCTTTTTGGGCCAGCATGTTGAGTAGCCAACGGGTTGAGTTAGCACATTCTGCCTTGAAGCATCATACAACAAAGAAATATTCCTTGCATGAATTTACCGTCATCTTCGACCATTTTTTGGGAAGGCAAAGACACGATGAACTGAAAGAAAATCATCGTAACCGTGAGAAGAGACCGAAGTTGAAGAGCGAATGGGCTTTGGAGACACAAATGGCAAAAACATATACTTTAAAAATCCTTTACAAATTCCAAGATGAAGTTACAAAAAGCTTCATGTACAATGTGACATTCGTTGCCGATCTTGAGACACCGGATAGTTTAACCTTCCATGTGATACTCTGTGGAGAATCAGAACCGGCTCGCCTTCTTCAATTATTCAAAATCAATGGAATTATCACATGTGCATGTCACTTCTTCGACTTCGTTGGCATTCCTTGCAGGCATATTTTAGCTACTCTTCGTTTCGGCCATCACACTTCCCTTCCGGATGTATATATTAAAAGAAGATGGACCAAGGATGTGATGAGAAGAAGTTATACATCCGTTCCAACCGAACCCAATACCGAGAATTTTGCTTCTCGATATTGTGAGTTGAGCTACCATACAAAACAGATTGTCGATCTCAGTTGTTCCTCCAATGAAAGTTACAAATACACGTTGGAGAATTTGCAGAAGATCATTGACGGGGTTTCTCGGCTACAATCCGGATTAGGTGAACAACCTGAACATGCCTCACAACCACATGACAGTGTAGAACCAGGAGGTAGTTCACAATGGCATGGTAGTGCACAACCTCATGATGAAGGGAGTGGGCACATACCTACACGCATTAGTAACCCACGGCAATGCACGGAAAAGGAAATGCCTCGCGCCAAAAGATTGAGGCCGATAAGAGAGCAACTCCGCATAAAAAATCTGAGACGGTGCCGAAGATGTGGCATTGTGCAAATAAATCATGATTCAAGAAATTGTCGAACTTTATTTGAGGGGCAAGACTCGTAATTTATTTGTTTGTCCCTCGTTTAAATTTTTTATACTTCATTTGTGGTAAATGAGTTTCTCACTAACTAAAACTAATCTTTCAATGAAGGCAAGAAGTAATTCCTTCCGATGAAGAGAGTTCTGAGTCGAGATATGATGATCCACTGTGAATTGGAATTTATTTAAAGTAATGTTTCAGTATATTACAGATTATTGACCATGTGATTAATTACTTTTGATTGGTAACTATAAATGTTCTTGAGACTCAAGTGTTGTTGGTTTGTGTCGTTTGTTAATATTGTTGTTGTACATAATTGTTGGTTTGTGACTCAATTGTATCAGCTGTAGCTGCACTTGTAGTTGTACATAATTTTTTTTTTTAAACCTAGACCGTTGTTGGAGATAATGGCTTAAGTTATTTGTTGATTTTTTTTTGGACTTCAATAACTCTCTTTGTTTCTAGAGCATTAACACAGAGAGCAAGACCCTTAATTTTTTAACCTTAACCCGTTGCCTCCAACAACGGCATAAGTAATAGGACAAAAGTTTAAGTTTTTGGGGTGCTCTCTGACTTGAACAAGTTAAAAAGAGCAACAAGTCAGAGAGCAAAACAATAATTATTTTATACCCTAGGTCGTTGTCTCCAACAACGGTCTAGGTTGTAGTCAAATAAGTTGAAGTTTTTGGGGTGCTCTCTGACTTGGACAAATTAAAAAGAGCAACAAGTCAGAAAGCAAAACAATAATTTTTTGATACCCTAACAACGGCCTAGATTGTAGTCAAAAAAATTGTAGTTTTTGGGGGTGCTCTCTGACTTGGAGAAGATAAAAGGAGCAACAAGTCAGAGAGCAACACCCTATTTTAGAAATACCTTAGGCCGTTATCTCCAACAACGGCCTAGGTTGTAGTCAAAAAACTCGTAGTTTTTGGGGTGCTCTCTGACTTGGAGAAGATAAAAAGAACAACAAGTCAGAGAGCAACACCCTATTTTAGAAATACCTTAGGCCGTTGTCTCCAACAACGGTCTAAGTAATAGGACAAAAGTTGTAGTTTTTGGGGTGCTCTCTGACTTGAACAAGTTAAAAAGAGCAACAAGTCACAGAGCAACACCCTTTTTATTTATAGCCTAGGCCGTCGTCCCCAACAACGGCCTATGTTATAGCTTAAAATTTGGAGTTTTTGCGTTGCTCTCTGACTTGACCAACTTGAAAAGAGCAAAAAGTCATGGAGCAACCCTTTATATGAATACCTTAGGCCGTTGTCTCCAACAACGGCCTAGGTTTGAAGTTTTTGGGGGTTTTTACAATTTTCTCTTCACTCTTTACGTACAGTCTCTGTTGAAATTTATACCAAAGACAGATGATCTATACTTGTATATCGTTTAGCTATATTTTTTTATTGGCCCTTATTTTTCCACCTTTCAAACCAATATTATATAATCATGGTGGTTAAATATTTACAAAAAATACTATAAAATAAATCATAATCATCAATTTTGTAAAAAAAAATTCCCTAATTATATTCTAATCCATATTAGATGTAAATTCTTCTGCAAAACATACATCTCTCGGGTTATTGGTGAGTGTAGGGTTTCAACCCAAGTAGTAATACCTAGATTAGGGTTAGGGTAAGGTTAGGGTTAGGGGTTTTTTTGTTAGATGGGATTTCTGTTATGGTTTCAACCCAAGTAGTAACATCCCTATTAGATGGGTGTTTTTGTTTTTTCGTTTTTTACAATTTTCTCTTAACTCTTTACGAACAGTCTCTCTGCAATTATATACCAAAGACAGATGATCTATGCGTCTATATCGTTTATATTTTTTTATTACTTTCCAATTTTTCCCTTTATCTAACCAATATAAAATTATCAAGATTATATGCTTAAAAATAATTTCAAAAAATAAAAGGATGAAGGTTACATGTGTAGGGTTAGGGTTAGTGTTAACAGGGGGTTAGGGGTAGGGTTAGGGTAAGCTAGGGTTATGGCAGGATTTCAATCCAAGTAGTAACATCCCTTGTTGGGCTATACATGTGGGGATGTACATGTGGTTCTTCCCATATATGATCTACATGTGGGGATCTACATATGATTTTTTCCATACATGTGGGGATATACATGTGAATATAAGAAAGTTTGTACTTTGAGTTTTTCCCATATTGAACTTGTTCTACTACATGTGATGCCCACTTTGAATAGTCTCCAATAATAATAGGCAAAGTTATCCTAAACAAAATGAACACTTCATTTCTCGACATGTGATGCCCACTGAATATCTTCCCTTATTGGGTTATACATGTGGGGATCTACATGTGGTGCCTACTTTGTAATAACAAACGTATAAAGTAGGCAAGTTATGTACATGTGGGGATCTACATGTGGTTTTTTTTCATATTGGACTTGTTGTACATTTGGATTTCTAGACGTGGTGCCTACTTTGAAGAGTCTCCGAATGAAGGAAAAACTATGAAGAGAAAAAGAGCAAGGACCGATGATGCTATATGAAGTGATAAACCTCCAATGTGAAGTAAATATATAGCTATTTCTTTGGTTTTTAACCTTGTTGGGCTATACATGTGGGGATCTACATGTGGTTTTTTCTATATATGATCAACATGTGGGGATCTACATATGGTTTTTTCTATATATGATCTACATGTGGGGATCTACATATAGTTTTTCTCATACATGTGGGGCTCTACATGTGAATATAAACAAGTTACGTACTTTAGGTTTTGTCCATATTGAACTTGTTCTACTACATGTGATGCCCACTTTGAATAGTCTCCAATAATAGTAGGCAAAGTTATCCTAAACAAAATGAACACTCCATTCCTTGACATAGACTTAATATCTACATGTTTTCCAACTTATGGAATCCATGAGTTGATAAAACTCCATTCCATTCTCATTCACATGATCCTTGTAATACTGCTCTTTCTACTTGTCACAGATTTTACATATATATTGGCTACAAAGAACATTATAACCACTAACCCTAACCCTAACGCATAACCCTACTCTCCTAACCATACAATAACCCTAACCCTAACCCATAACCCTACTCTCCCTACCCTACAATAACTCTAACCCTAACCCATAACCCTACTCTCCTAACCCTACAATGAACCCTAAGCCTACCCTACACATCATATTTTATTGATTTTGATGTATCAAAATATCAATTTTTTAAAAAATATTTTTTGATTCATTTGACCCTAACGATTTTATATTGGTTAGTTTGGTGGCATTGAATGGAAATAAATAAAAAATATAAACCAAAAAATATACATATAAATGTCTATTTTGTACAGTTCAGAAGACATTGTTCGTAAAGAGTGAAGAGACAGCTGTAAAAAACATAAAAAACATAACCCTAACCCTACATGTGAGTATTCTGTTATGCAAAAGGGAATCTACATGTGAGTATTCTGTTTTCCCACTATTTTTCAGTAATTTTGAATGTTTTGAGTGGTACTTACTGAAAAGAGTTTAATGCTCCATTCATAACACAAACAAGTCTTTATATATTAGTCATACAGATCATTGATAGAACTTAAATATTTGTAAACTCTTTACTGAAAACTTATTACCTATCAACTCCCAACTAAAAATATTAACCTAATTAATGATAACCCAAAACAAGCTCTTACCGCAAATGTGTTTCTTGCAATAACCTTAACCCTTAACCTACCCTTAACCCCCGTTAACACTAACTCAACTTAATACACTAACCCTAACCCTAACCCTAATCCTAGCCAATAACCTTATAGGTGTGCGCTAAGAAGAAGAATGTACATTTTAGTTATAAGAATATATTTAATAAAATATTTTTTACAAATGACAAAATTATGTTATATTTTTTGGTATTTTCTGTAAATATTTAAACATCGTGATTATATATGGTTAGATAGGTGTAAAAAAAGGATAAATAAAAAAATATATAAACAATATAAAGGCATAGATCATCTATCTTTTGTATAAAGTTCCACAGAGATTGTTCGTAAAGAGTGAAGAAAAAATTGTAAAAAGCAAAAAGGTCAACTTTTGACCTGCTACCTAGGCCGTTGTCGTTGGAGACAACAGACCTAAGGTATACAAAATATAGGGGTCTTGCTCTCTGGCTTGTTGCTGTTTTTAACTCTAACAAGTCAGAGAGCACCCCAATGTGTTCAACTTTTGATCTACTACCTAGGCCATTGTTGAAGACAACGGCCTAAGGTATACAAAATATAGGGGTCTTGCTCTCAGACTTGTTGCTGTTTTTAACTCCAACAAGTCAGAGAGCACCCCAATGTGTTCAACTTTTGACCTACTACCTAGGCCGTTGTCTCCAAGGTATAAAAAATATAGGGATCTTGTTCTCTGACTTGTTGCTGTTTTTAACTCCAACAAGTCAGAGAGCACCCCAAATTGTGCAACATTTGGCCTACTACTTAGGCCGTTGTTGGAGACAATGACCTAAGGTATAAAAAATATAGGGGTCTTACTCTCTGACTTGTTACTGTTTTTAACTCCAACAAGTCAGAGAGTACCCCAAATTGTGCAACATTTGGCCTACTACTTAGGCCGTTGTTAGAGACAATGGCCTAAGGTATAAAAAATATAGGGGTCTTGCTCTCTGACTTGTTGCTGTTTTTAACTCCAACAAGTCAAAGAACACCCCAAATTGTGTAACATTTGGCCTACTACCTAGGCCGTTGTTGGAGACAACGGCCAAAGGTATAAAAATATAGGGGACTTGCTCTCTGTATTTTTATTGATGAAAATAAAAATTTCAACAACTAACCTAGGTCGTTATTGGAGACAACGGCCTAGGTCTAAAAAAAAAAATTAACTACAACTCCACACAGCAGCTACAGCTGCTACACTTGATTTTTTTCCAATTTGCAAACACTTTTCCATCACCTACACTCTCCAAATAAATTTATATGTACAGCCACCAAAATCACCAACATAATTGACTATTAGCAATTAATAACAACAACATCAACTACACTTAAACTTACGAACAACAATTACCACATATTAAGTTAGAACATGGATAAAACCAAAAAAAAAAAAAAACATTACTACAACAAACAAATTGTATACGGTATTAGCTAAGAACCGGGCGTGTATGGTTGTGGTGCTCACCTCTTCCGAGTAGGATTTCGACGCCGGAGCGGGGTTGACGATTCAGAGATTTCTTCTTCTCCTCCCTCCTCTTGTGCGTCTCCAACAACCCTCTCTTCATTCTCATCTTGTTGCTCTTGTTCTTGAGATGGATGTGAAGTTGAAGCTTGTTGTTCTCTCAGCTCACGTTCCCGTTGTTGCCCCCTCAATGCAGTTGGCCTACCCCTCACGCTTTTACGTCGCCCTCTCGGTGAACTTATTGCTCGATCTAAATGTTCAGCCTCTCCCAAAACATCCAAATTGGTACGACACAAAGAGAGAATCCTCTGAGCAAACCTCTTCATAGCCGTGCCCGCATTACTTTTGATTACGTCTGCGCATTCTTTTGCCATGTCCATCGTATTATCAATCTAAAATAAAAAACACCAAAAAATACAATTATACAGATTCGGAAAAGTAAATAATTCAATAACTTTAAATATAACGAACATTCAAAGAAATTTGAAGATTATACTTACGTATAGCTGAGGCCTTCGGCTGGAACATGGGTTACAAACTAGAATAGGCGGGTGGTGGTTTAATCTCCCTCTCCTCAATTAATCGTTGAACACCAGCAAGTAGTTCTGTATCGGGAGAGATGTACAAACGTGTAATTGATCTAAACCATTGCATGTACTTCCTTTGCACTCTGCCATCGTACTCTTCTACATCGGTAATTACAAGTTCAAACCGTCACTCATTCTATATTGCAACGTGAACACGATGAAAATCTACCCAATCATGAGTAGACATGCGACCAGTACCCCTCACGGTGTCTAACTCATGGTCGTATAGGTTTGCGCAGCTTGGGGGATTATCTTGTTGAAGACCGAACTGACGAAGGACTCTCTCCGACCGCGGATGCTCCACTATACCAAAGTTGATGAGTTGAGCCGTCTTCATCCACAACTGCGACCCGGTCGTGCACATCGGTGGTAATCTTCCCACCCGCTCGGGTGTATACGACACTCAAATCACGAACTCTTCTCGTAGTTGGTCGAGCTCATCTCTATAGTACGTTAGAACCCATTTTGGGTTGTCTTTGTAACTCTAACTACCAACCCAATATAACCCTAAGGGTACTAACATATGAGGATTTTCTGGTTCGGCCATCCAACCGTCCGTCGATCTCCTAATGCGGGGACGACCCAAGTGCAGTCGCTCCCATGACCAAATCTGTAACAAAACCATCGGACCGGTCATCTCCGTCCCATCTAGCGCTACAGAACACAACGACCTGTATAGTGTTGCCAATGCACAACTTTCCCAGTTGTACCGGCCAGCTAAGCCTAGATTGGTGAGCAATCGTAGATACATGAGGTGCACCGTATTCCTGGATGAGTTAGGCAAGAGAATCCCTCTGAGCACTGTTAGAATGTAACCTCTGGTGTAGGACTGTACATAGTGGCCGGGCGATGCATTGGTCAACGTCCCATCAAAACGTCCCTTCAACCAAGATAGTCGGATTGATTGTCCGACAAAAATTCTTATTTTTCGCGGCCGCCTTATCAAACTCTGTACCAGAGCAGTTCATTACACAGCTCTATTTTATCAAAGTTTATATTACTCGTCACGGCCAACCCATCTATTGAAAGACCGGAGATCATCGCTATATCCTGTAGCAACATCGTCATCTCTCCGACCAGTAGATGGAATGTGTGCGACTCTGGCCTCCATCGCTCCACGAGTGCTGAAAGAAGTGCTCGGTCGAGTTTAACCTGACCCATCATACTGATTCCGTAGAAACCGGCCGTTACTAGGTACTCGACAATACGTGGGTGCACCTTCATGGTCTCGTGGGTGCGAAAATTACACCTCCGCGTCGTCCCACCCCACACTGCCGCGGATCTGTGGCGGTCTTGCAAGCTCAGTTCACGGGAAAATATTGGTCCTGGACCACGACGTGGTGCCATTGAAGAGGATGCACCAACCTACACGAACCCAAAAACACAATTATTATTAGTCTAATAACAATATCACTAAATACAAAATTAGACACAATACAAATTAATAGTTCTCACATCTCTGTGGAATGTTCCCCCCGAGCTTCCCGAGATGTCCGTCCGGTTCCCGTCGTTTTAGCCATTTCTCTGTAACAAAGTTCGCATATATAAAACTAATTATTTGCCAAAAATAGCAAACACAAACCAACGAGATGCAAAAATTTCAAAACTTCGCTTATACGCATCAAAACAACACGAACGAGATGCAAAAATTTCAAAATTTAGCTGTCACCTCTGGCACACCAAACACAAGCCAACGCAACTTGTAGAAGTGAGTTCCGAGCCACGGTTTGAAAGATACAGCCGCCACTCTTTAAAAAAGAGCGACAAGCGATACATTGACGTATCTCGCAAACCGTGGGTCGGAACCCGCAATACAGTTGCGTTGGGTTGTGAATGGTTAGCCCAACCTACTCACACCGTTTCGTATTTTTTGGACTTTGTTTAAGCATTTTTGTATTGAGACCGTACTAAAAAAGTTTCGAGATAGATTGTTTTGCATATACGCGTCAAAACAACAAAAAAAGATGGAAAAATTCCTAAATTTGGTCGTCAAGCCTGGCACACCAAACACAAGCTAGCGGAACTTGCAGAGGTGAGTTCCGACTCTCGGTTTGAAAGATACGACCGTGTATAGCTTTATATTCGTTGTATTGAATAAAAGTGATAAACGGACGTATCTCATAAACCGTGAGACGGAAATCGTCTCTACAAGTTCCGTTACCTTCTACGCGGCGAGTCCGACCTACTCGTAAAAATTGAATTTTTGGATCTCGTTTATTTCCTTCTCCTATATTCCACCACTACAACTAACACTACATCTACAAAAATGTGAACAAAATATATACAACATACATGATCAGAACAAATTGTATACTCTCTAAATTATAGACTACTACGCATAATACAAAAAAACCCAACTCCAAAATTGAAAAATAATTCAAGAAATTAACATAGTTCATTATAGTAAATTGTGATTAAGTAAATACCTGGTCCAAAGAGAGAGATAGAGAGTTGTCGAAGATGTGAGAAGCTGCTGATGTAGATGAACAACTTGTACAGGCTAGGGGGTTGGAGAATTTGTGCTAGGGTTCAGATGATTTGGGAGTTTGGGGCCTACGTTAGGGTTTGAGGTATTCGGGAGAGGGAGAGAGAGATATAGAGGTTTCCACAAGAGGGGGAGATCGAGAAGGCAAAGAAATCGAGGCCTAGGAGTTGGGAGAGAGAACTAGGATTTGGGGATGGGTTTTGGGAGCTCAAGAGAAAGAGAGAGAAAGAGTTTGTGACGAAGACAAAGTGAGGGAGATCTAGGTATGTACAAGTGTTTGGAAAAACACTTGTACATACCTAGGCCGTTGTTTCCAACAACGGCCAAGGTATGTTTTTTTTTATAAAAAAAACAACCTAGGCCGTTGTTTCCCCTAAGTGATTTTTTCGACAAAAAAAAACTCCACGCTAAAAAAATGCTATGTCTGAAACGTTTTTTTGGCTTGAACTTATGAAATTACCCCTCCGCTTTTGGAAGCGTTAGTGGGAGACTTAATGGGTTTCGACCATAGCCACTGATCATGATCTACCAAGATCCAACGGCTGAGATGGCTGTTTTCCAACCCGTTGAAAACGGACCCGTTTTCAACTGAGCAAATCCATATATATATATATATATATATATATATATATATATATATATATATATATATTCACCTCATTCTCTTCATCTCATCACCACCCCCATCATCTCTTCACATTTTCTTCTACTACCAACAACTGAAAACCCAATTGCACCTCCACTTATATATATATATATATATATATATATATATATATATATATATATATATATATATATATATATATATATATATTCACCTCATTCTCTTCATCTCATCACCACCCCCATCATCTCTTCACATTTTCTTCTACTACCAACAACTGAAAACCCAATTGCACCTCCACTTATCACACCCCAACTCCTTCTCATTTATAGTAAACTCAACTTCTACTCTATCCCTATGTATTTTTTTCTACTACCAACAACTGAAAACCCAATTGCACCTCCACTTATCGCACCCCAACTCCTTCTCATTTACAGTAAACTCAACTCCTACTCTATCCCTATGTGTGTGTGTGTGTGTGTGTGTGTGTGTGTGTGTGTGTGTGTGTCTGTGTATTAACACACACATGCATCCACTGCCTACTCCCTATCTAAATATTTATATATATACACACCCTACACACATCATCACCCTCACTATTGCCTTCTCCTTTCTTCTTCTTCTTCTTTTTCTCCCAACCCAACAGCAAAACCGAGCCCCACCATCACCTCTCACCACCACCGAATGCCACCTCCTCCACCCTCTCTCTTTCACCTCCGAGCACCACCACCTTGAACCCACCTTCTTCTTGCAGCCCCGACCTCTGCAGCCTCCCCGACAACCCCATCTCCTAACACCCTCGACGACACCCAAGCCTCACACCACAACCCACCACCTCTCGAAAACACCCGAGCTCCCTATCCCGCTCCCGAAGCTCCACCATCGCCATCCTCCTCTTGCTATCACACCCGAGGTGACCCGAGCTCCTAGCCACCTTGCTGCGCTCAACCTCGACACCGTTACTCGTTGCTGTTCTTGTCGCTGCCATTGATGTTCCTTTTTGCTGCCTTCTCCATCATCAACCTCCTCCTTACACTTCACCAATAGCCGCGACCCAAACTCGAAGCCGAATTCCACTCTCCTGCTTGTTGCTGTCGCCGCACTTGCTTGTAGTTGTTGTTGCTGTCGGTGTCGTCGTTGTGTTGCACTACTTGTATCTTGCTGTCGTAGCCATTGCCGTGGTACTTCTTTTCTTCCCATTGATCGTTCGTGTTCGTAATCGTCACATAAAAGGCAAGCGATATCTTTTCTTGAACTATCGCAAGTAGTTCTTTGTATTGATTATCGTATATCAATGAATTCTATTATTGATTCATCGGTGAATCAGAATAATAGTGTTCTTTGTCGCGCCATGTCATTGATTTGGGTATTGAACCGTTGATTCATCGTTTTATCGAATATCCAGTTGTATGCCCTGTCGTTAAGCCAACCTTGTATTCAGAATTTGACCTAGTTCCCTATAATGAAATTAAGAACTTTATACATGAAAATCGTAGCCCTTCAAGTATAGAATTCAGAACATCTTTCGATTTCTCAATCCGATTTATACATTGTGAGTTATCGATGTTTTAACAATGTAACATCTAAAATTCCAGAATACTGCATGTGTACGAGACCCGTAAAGATCTAACTTTTAGACGTAGCTACTGTCCATAGAATGTATTGTATGAATATGCGTTGGATCTAGCAGGGAGTTTACTTTCTATAATCTCTGACGACACTAGATTCGCATTCCTGTAGAAGCGAAAAAGTGAGTTTTGATGCATGCATGTATTTCTGTCCAGATTATAGTTAGTATGCTTTAACTACATATATTGTTGTTCTTGTAATAATAACTTGTACCGATATAATAGGTTGATAGATTTTCTTTATATCATGCATTGCATATACCACTTGATACTTTATTGATCACCTTCATGGCTCTATATCATGTATTGCATCGTCTCTTGATACTTTTCCGATTACTATCTTGATACTACTGTCCCTCTCACTGATTGCATCGATTGCATGTTCATGATTAATTATAATAAAATAATAACAAGCCAGGGTTATAAGAGTACGACTTTGTAGTGGACAATATAAGGAAGTGTACTAGGAAGGGAGCCCGTGTTTTCAGACTATTTACTGATTACTATTTACCGTTTACTGTATACCGAGGAGTATTTACTGTTCACGAATTACTGTATACTGATGGGTATTTACTGTTTACTAATTACTGATGAAGGATTACTGATTACAGTATCCCGATTACAGTTTACTTTTTACTAGTTACTGTTCACTGATTACTGTTTACTGACGGGTATTTACTGATTACTAATTACTGTTCTCGAGTACATAATTCTATAAAATTCACCACTTAAGTCAAACGTCACCTGATTGTTATGTACCCAAACTTGAGGTATGGATATATGATTGTGTGCAGTAGATAGGTTAATGAAAGACTGATAAACCTAACAATTGAACACTGATTACTGAATGCTGATTCCTGATTACTAAATATTGAACACCGATTATTGAATACCGAACCCTGATTACTGAATATTGGATACTAATTACTGAAAAATGATTCATGATTATTGATTCCCGATTACTTATTCCACCAATTGAGTATACTTTACAGTCTTGATTATACTTTACCGATCATTGATTTCAATTGTATCGTACATAATTATATCATTTCAGTTCCTTATTTCTTGCTATATCATACTTTATTGTTTCACTGCTTGTTGCTGCTTGTTGTCCGAAGCTTGCTTTAACAGATATTTTCCCCCACTTTTTCAGTTAATGTTTATGCAGGTACAGACAATGAGATACCGAAGGAACTTAGCGAACATACTTTCTAGACGGCCATGATGGTCTACTGCTGTTACTCTACTTTCCTGTCGCTACTAGTTGTAGCGAACTGTTTATTACATTTCAGATATTGGTTATTGTATTCTATCATTTTTCATGTGATTATTATTGTTACCTGTGTTGTTGAGCTTACTGGTATTATACATCTTATGGATGTTATGAGTTGGTATACTTATATCATTCGCTGGGCCTCAGTTGCGTGCCCGTATTTCTGTATAACGGGAAGCGAGGTATGACACAAAGTAACGACTCTAATTCGAACGGGATGGAGAATGAGTGTAGGCTTACATTGATGTTCAATTGAGAATCTTCATTCATCTTTGGATTAGTGTTATTCTCCTATGAGGAGTCTTTGAATGTCGGATATCTGTGTCATGTCGGCCTATAAATTTTTGTCTATATCGAGATATATAGGGGGATATATTAGGATATCTGAATAAGTCGAGTTGTCATGTAGTATATAAAAATATACATTATATATGATGTACATGACATGTACATACATTGCATTCTCACATTTATGACATAAATAACACAAGCAATACGAAACTAAATGAATTATTGAACACACATGCATTATGCACACGTTGCACATTAATTATGTACGATAAATCATATGATTCCAAACAAATATATGCACAAACTAAAATATAGCATAATGAAATTGAAAAGTCAATCAAAATAAATGATATATATGGACTTTGGAAATAAAAACTATCAGAAAATTTGACATATCTATTTCGAAACAAAAGAAAAGAACAAACTTATAGGAATCCAAGCAAAGTGATAAAGTTTTCTAATGTCATAATCATCTCTAATACTTTAATGGGAGAGTTGGGGTTGTCATTTGGACAACCTCTAATTTGTAGACTTTCAATCATCTAATCTCAATCATTCATTTTTAAGTTGGACTTATATGCATTATTCATTTACTCAACTGTTGTTAGTTGCCATAATACTAAGTTCAAATTTATTTACGACATAATTATTTACAAAAAGGTCACTCATAAAATAAAAATTTGTGCCACTAGGGGGTAATTTGTAAAGAGTATGCGATGAGTAAAGGGAGGTCTCAGGTTCGAAACCAAATTACGTCTCATTATTTACTATATATAAAAAATTAATTAGAACGTGCATTACACGTGCAGAATACTAGTTTCAAACATAACCAAAAGTTATTGGGATGAACTAGAATGGTATGGGTAATGATTTCGTTTTTGAATTTTTTCAAACACATAAAACCAAAAACCTTTTTGAATAGATATCACCGACACATTTTGAAAAAATATATCGAGTGATATATTGATCGATCTCTGATATATCGGAATATATTCCCTAAAATGACACTAAATTTATAAGTATATCTTATTGGTTTACTCTCCAACCTGTTATATCGAAGTTATTTAAAACATTGCATTCATAAGATTAACGTTTCCCGCTAGTTGACCCACTTAGCGTTTATAAGGGTTTGGTAGGTCCTTTAGAGCATCCACTGTCGTCATTGTTTTAAAATGCATAAATGCATAAATGCATATAACATTTGGCCAATTCACTGCAGTCGTTGATTAATATTTTTTACCAATTTAATATATAAAAAATTCAGACGGAACTTCACTTTGCGTCGCACGATATTTTAGGAATTTTTATGATTTTTTATTAATTAAAAACGTTATTGAAGTTTTTTTTTAAAAAAATAATAAGTGGGCCCCTCCGTTGGACTCAACTTCAAGTTGCCACCTTGAGCTCCCACCTCTGCCCTCATTTATTAAATTTTATTTTTTTTTAAAATACGTCGGACGCAAAGTGAAGTTGCGTCTGACGAAGTAAAAAAATATTTTTTTTCGTCGGACGCAACTTCAAGTTCCATCTCTTATATTATGCATTTTGTTATATCTTGTGCCATATATAGCAATCTATTATAGCTATTTATGCATAAAATGCATAAATAACATACGACTGCATCTCGTCGTTTGCTATAAAATGCATTTTATGCATAAAGAGCACACGACTATGGATGCTCTTAGACTATATATTAACTCATCAATGAATAGCAACAAAGTAATGGCAGTGTCCTGCATATGAATTTTCTTTTGGTTAAATATATCTCATTCATATTCATCAAGAACTGGGAAGTAGTATTATGCAGAATCATTAAATGTAGAATGAGTATAATCTCCAACCAATATATAAATCAAAACTTAATAAATCATGTTGCCAAGAAAGCAAGCAGATGCTGTATCTTTAACATTCAAAGTCCCAAATTATAATCATTTACAACTGACTTTATATATACAAACTGCTGCTTGGGAGGACATAACATTACCAAATTTTCATCTCCTCCAAGAAACGTACTTTTCCATCTATTATTATCACATTGAGTAAATCAGAGAATAATTATTAGTAATGCTTCCGTAACTAATAATAAATGCACTGTTGCCTTCTTCAATTGTAGTGAACCAGGAAAGAATATGATGGTGAGCGTTAAATCAGAACCAACATACTATGGGTACACTCACAATGAACGTCTGATTACTTCTAAGCTTGCCTGTTATTACCCAATTCGAAGCATTTGCATATCTAAAGAAATGCATGCAACTTGTTAGTTTTAGTAGGATGCGGCGGCAAGAAATCTTCGAGAACCAGATTGCAGCTTCTACGCATCTCACTCAACACAGAATCCCCTTTCTCTGTTTTTATGAATTCGAGGATGCTACCTAGGACTTCTGCCGCAAGTCCAGATCCTCGAAGGCTTCCTGGCTCTTCCCCACCTTCATAAATTAATTTCCCAATCTTGCTTAAAGGAAGCATGTCCACAATAGCAACTTTGGCAAGCATTTGACCCAGGAATTCTGTAGCTCTAGGAGCATCATTAACCGCATCCTCCAATGAAGACAGTACAGATTCAAACCTGCAACACACAAAGTTTGCAATTTATAAGTGAACTAATAGGTTGTTGACTATGAAAAAAGAGAATTGATTAAGTTCTAGGAGTTCTATTCATACCCTTGAATGAGCTGTGTCTCAGTAAAAAGTCTATCTTGGGACTTGAAGAGGGTGATAAGAAGCCTAGCTAAGAGATTCCTTTCGAGTTCATTCCTCTCAAAAGAGTCCGTCACCCACACAGATATGATGGAAGGATAAAAATTTGGGGAATTGAGCTCTTTAATGCACAATGCTACCTCCTCCTCGTCTTTGGCACTGAATTCAGAACAAAACAAACACAACCAAAAATTCTTGCTTGGTCAAGTCAAGTGAGATGACAATAGTTAGACACCATGAAGCAATAGAAATTTAGATGGCCTTCATATTCACGTGAAAGTGGCATATTGGGACATGTGAAAAAATAAACTCACTAGAAAATTGACACCAAAAGTTCAGCAATTATAAATGAACTCAAGTCACACTATCAATTAGGTACTGAGCTAACAGTTTGTAGCGTAATGTCTCCAGAACACACCCGAAGATCTTACACACCACGTAAACAATCAATTTGTAGCGTAATGTCTCGAGAACACACGAAGATCTTACACAATACGTAAACAAAGTAATTGACTGCGGTGAATAAAACCGACTTATACGCCCCCATGAGTAGGACTATTAGGCATTATAAAAAGTACAAATACAATTAAATTAGATCACATTAATTTCATTTGAGAACTCCTTTATCTAGAGTTCTCTTCGATAGAACAACAACATCAGTTTCATATTTAGACACTTCTACAAAATCAGAGCAAAGAAAAACACTAGAGCCATTAACTTGGTAGAGAAGCCATTTTTCTAGGGACAGGGTGCTTTCAGATCAAATATGGATCGGACGAGCTTATACCATATCCCTATCTGCATTCGCAAGACGAATACGGATATGGCTCAAACATAAAAATAATATTTGTATCCACAAATTTCGGACACGGATGCAAATCGGTTGTGGTGTACTGAATACGGATACAATTTCGAACAGCAAAAAAATAGTATTTTTATGTCCAAAAAAAGGAAAATGGAAAGAGTATGATAAAATAATGGTAAACAGTAATTTTAACTTTCTAAGTATTAATCGAGACAAGAATACATAGTCAAAAGTAAAACGTTTATGTACAAATTCAAACAAACATAATACTTGATATTACTACTCAAAGAAACATGACACCTATATAAAGGCTTACAAAACTTATTCCCAAAGTTTACTTGTTCCCCAAGCTAACTTATTCCCCAAGTTAGGTTTTTCATCCCTAAACGATATTACCAAATTAACCTTATACTATTCTATAACACTCCACAAGTTGGAGCTTTGCTAAGCTTCAACTTGTTACATATGAAAACCAAGCCAATTGCTAAACTCAATACATTCTGCTTCAAATAACAACACCAAACAATACTAACATCACCATACCTCCAAACTAAATGATCGACCCGTCCCAGAACCATGAAACATAGCTCAAGTAAAAACTCAAGCAAATTGAAACAGCGAAGTGATACCTATCACTTCAAACTGAAAACGAAGTGGGGGTCACAGCAAAGAGGCAATAGCGTATCAGCGTAGAATTAGGAACTGAAAGAAATAAGAAATTTGGCAGACGAAACAAATACATAATGAACCAAAATCTGAGACCAAATTAGAACAACCAACAAATCAGAGCATATCGGATTATATCAAGGCACATCAGAGACAAACCTGAACATCGCAAGGATCATGAGCATGTCGAGAAACACCAGTAGAATACGCATAAACATAACATCAAAGATTCCAAACAAATCCAACCGAATCATCAAAATCTCCATTGAATACAACAAAACTATCCAAATACCAAATGCCACCAACCGAAGCATCACGAAACATCAAAATACCAAAATCGATCAAACTGAAGTATCAAAAGATTCCCGAACGAATCAAAAAAAGTACCAAAGACCCCCGAACGTATCAAACAAATGCACCAAAGATCCCAAGCAGGTCACACAAAGTATAAAAAGTTTCCTAAACGGGTCTAACCTAAGCATGCAACAACTAACTAGAATGAGCAGCAACAGACATGATCTTCTCCTCTTTCATTATCTCCTCTCTTTATCCTCCTCAAAAAGAAACATGCAACACTTAACGAACACCTCAAACAACCACTGGCGACAACAAACTAAATTCTCCTTAAGTCTCTCTATCTTCTCTCTCTCCTCCTAAAAGAAAGAATCAAACAATCACGAACAACGACAAACAAAATAGGTTTCCTCCATCTCCTCATCTCTCCTTCTCTTCCTGAACAAAAAAGGCAGCAATACATATTGAAATCTCATTTTCCCTAGATCTCCTCATTTCTCTTTCTCTTCCCCTTTCTATCTCCACCGAAAAAAGAAACACAATTCAAACTAAAATTGTTCTCACTTCTTCCCTTTCTATATTTTCTCCTTCTGATCTGATTTGTACACCACATAAATCATAAATCAGAACAAATCATAATCAAGACAGAATTTGAACCAAATCAGATCTGCACAAAATTCATAACAGGGCACAAATCACAAGGCGTACCATATCTAATCAGACCTAAATTTGGACTCAAGTCAGAGGAATTGCGAGCCTTTTATGACCCATATGATGAACGAATCTTGAATTGAGTTCTAAATGGAAGTTGTAGGACATCAAGTTGTCTTCGAAATAAGTGGCATACGTCACAAAGCGAGTTTTGTAGCTCCAGAAAAGCCCGATTTACTGAAGCAGCAACAGTAGAACAACAAACAACAGCACACCCCCCAGTCAGAAACTTGCAAGTTTGTTTCGAACCAGAATAAGGACAAATCTCAAAATGTGTTCTAAACCAAACATAGTTTTTTTTCGCAAAGAGTGGTCATATGTCACAAAATGATATTGCTCCAGCAGAAACACCACAATAGGAAACAACAACAGCCACAACACCATGGATCAGCAGCAACAAGAGTTAAAGATCACAGCAAGGAAGGATGTCGATCGTAGCGCAGCAACGGACGAAGGCGGAAGTGAAAGTCGGAGGTTGGAGGCGATGATGGCGGGGATCTACACGGTGATGAGTGAGGCGGCGGCAAGCTAAGAGGGCGACGGCAACGATGGCGGATGACGACTGCGGGAGATAATGTCGGAGGTGAGTGGGTTTGGAGATGTGGTAGACGGTGACGAGGGGTTCGGAGATGATAGTGGTTGAGTGAAGGAGATGGTGACGGCGGCGAGATCTCAGTCGGAAGGCAAGATGATTGTCGAAGGACAAAGAAGAAAGAAATGAATATTATTTTTAGGTTTATTTTTTATTTTTATATTTATTTTATTTTTTAAAACTTTCTTTTTCTTCTACATTGAGAACCCAACGAGAAAGAATTGTGTTGGCTGAGTTTTAACGTTTTGTGGTAGTTAGGGTATTTGTGGTGGAGGCTCTGATACGATGTAAATATTTAGAGAAATATAACACCTAATATTATTATTGGTTGATGTTTACTTGATTTTCTATTTGTCATGTACACAATTGATTGCATAAATACTTAATGTCTTGTATTATACTAGATTTGCCTGTGGGCACGTGCCTACGGCACGTCTTCGGAACGATACAGCATATGAAAAGCCTTGTAAACAGTAAATCAACAATTATGTAGCTCAAGTTTGAATAGTATGACAATAATTAGTTGTAAATAAAAGTCAATGTTTCCATAAGTGTATATATATATATATATATATATATATATATATATAAGAGAGAGAGAGAGAGAGAGAGAGAAAAATAATTAAATAAACAAAGGAGTTGTTTGGGGATTTGAATTTGAGTTTTGGGGGGAAAAATATGTTTTGTGAGATTAGATCTGGGCCTTTGATTTTGGGGGGATTGAAGGAAAGCCACTAGATAGCTTTTTTTATGTTTTATTATATAGATTATCGCATAGTTAGTTACTTGAGACTAGTTATAATTATATTAAAAATACAGGTTGCAAACTTGCAATGCGTCAAATTTCCAAATATTTATGACCTTAAGGGTTTTATAAGAGCATCCACAGCCGTTTGCTATATTTGCCATTTTCTCACATTTTGAGATTGAGTGCCTGCAGTCGTTTGCTATTTTTCCATATTTTGGCAAAATCGCTAGTCGCTTCTCAAATATGAGAAACGAAATGACGATTCTCATATTATAGGGGACAGAACATGTATTTTTTTTATTTTTTAATGGGATCGGACGAAACATGTTTCGTTATTTTTTTAAATGATCAGACGGTACAACATGTACCGTCTGAACAAAAAAAAAACAAAAAAAAATCGGAAAATCATCAAACGGGACAACATGTCCCGTTTGAAGCCAAAATAGACTTTGGACGGGACAACATGTCCCGTCCAACTATTTTGGGGAATTAGGTTTAGGTTAATTATTAGGTTAGTTAATTAAGTAGGTAGTTAGTATATATTTTAATATTTAATTTATTTAATTAATCTATTTTAATACTTAATCATTAGTTAATTAAGCGTTAAAAAAACGGACAAAACAACATGTTTCGTCCGACCTCTTTTTTTAATATTTCTTTCACATATTATAGCAAATCACGACTGCAGCAAATCGCATCATTTGCTATATGCTATTTTGCCATATTCTCAAACATGAGAAACATGACTATGGATGCTCTAAGCTTTACGAAGGCGCAAAAAGGTCTTTAGCACCAGGGTTTTGGTTTGTCCATTCAATCCATGTTACAAAATTATTCATATTTTTAAATTACAATCTTAAGGCCACTAAAATTGCATTTTAGAGTACGTGAAAAAAAAACTTACGATACTCGATACGATACGATACATGATATATTATACGAGAAAATGATACACGTCGATACACGATTTGACAACTATGCTCAAAGAAACATGATGCCTATATATATGCTTACAAAAGTTATTCCCTAAGTTTACTTGTTCCCCAAGCTAACTTATGCCCCAAGTTAGGGTTTTCATCCCTAAACAATATTCAATAAATACCCTTATACTAATACTATTCTCTAATAGTTTAAAAACTAAAGAAAATAATGTGTTTGTGGAAGAGAGTAGAGAGTAGGGTAGTTCAGGTATTTATTAGAATAAGTGCATTACCAGTATTAGTTTAGTCTCATATCGGATAAACAAAAGACTAAGTTGTATCATCTATATATATATAGGATGTCTTGTATTTAGTTCTATTCATCTAATGAAGTACTATTTCTTT
This sequence comes from Hemerocallis citrina, assembly GCA_017893485.1. Classification (NCBI taxonomy): domain Eukaryota; kingdom Viridiplantae; phylum Streptophyta; class Magnoliopsida; order Asparagales; family Asphodelaceae; genus Hemerocallis; species Hemerocallis citrina. The sequence continues at coordinate 212,335,363 of CM030361.1, read as the reverse complement.
CTCTTATACTATACATTTACATGGTATTAGAGGCAGGAATTATACAAAACTTCAAAATTTCCAAAGTCAACTTTTTTGAGGGTTTGTCTTTTTTTAATAACAAGTTGGAATTTCGTTATTGTTCCGATGTTAGACGCTACTTCAAGTACACATTTGGGTCGAGATGGGGGCGAGAACTATGAGAGGTGGAGCGTCGTGGGGTTCCAAACTTTATGAAAATGAAGTCGGGTATGTCCAATGGGCACCGATAGAATCGCTTGGCATATGTAGGCCTTGGCAAGGAGCATCATATTACCAGACGAGCGCGTGATCCAGAAACAAATACTTGGAGTCGAACTACTGGCATAAGAAGTGCTTTGTGGGCTTCGATGAAGGACAAGATCTTGGATGGCTATGTATGGTGTACAACTGCGATGGAATTTTGGGACAAGACAATGACAACACACTATAGGCCGGATAACATTGTTCCTATAGACCATTCAATCAAAAATATTGTCGGTCAAAGCTGACATCAAATATGACTTTACAATCTTATTTCTCACTTTTAAACAAAATCTTTAAGAGTAGCAACAATTATATCCTATTGATAAAGATCTTGCAAAAATATAGGGAAAACGGGAAAAGCTAGATGTGATGACTATTTTAGGTGGTTTGCCTGCTGAGTTTGACAATGTGAAGCCCATACTTATTGCCTCTAATTCCATTAACTTCATTGATGTTGTATTTAGTTTTGTACGTGTAATGTTCCAACCCATTCTTTGATTACTAGCAAGCCTCAGCCTTCATGAGGAGTTTCAGTGGAAGAGGGCACGTCCTCAACGCCAAATGGCAGCCTTGAGATGGCAACAAATTTGGCGGAAATAAAAGGTGAATTTTCAGGCAGGAGAGGTGGCAGGGCAATGGGCATTTTGGAGCCCAGCTGGCAGAGGAGGAGGTGGGAACAGAGACTGGATTCAGACTGTTGAGTGTCGCTCTTGTCATGCATGTGATCAAGGATTGCCCATCATTACCTCACAAGACAAGATCAACCAGTCGGTGCAGCTGCTGCCTACAAAAATGTGCAGTCCCACGCAAATTTTCCACATGATCAAACTGGGTAGCGAATCAAGTATAACTAGTTTAATTTCGTTAACTCCTAAAACTTGAGTGCTTGATTTAAGTGCTTCTGATGTAGTATAGCAAATCAAGTATAGCAAATCAAATAAGGGGAATCAGGTATATTATCTAATGTAGTAAATACATCCATACAAGACCCTGAAGTTAGCTGATCATTTTTGTAATGTTGAAGAAATAAGCTTTGATAGTTTTAACCCCAAATATTTTCTTGGATTCAGTTTACAAGTGCCTACTTTTCCTTTTATATTGGTTTTCATTAGCAAAATAACAAAGAGTTTAAACTGTTATGTATCATTCTTCCCTCATCAGTGTGTATTTCAGGAGCTTGCACAAGGCATGAATCTGGGGGACTGTACATGTTGGACACCATTTCTATATCAATTGCATATGTAAGGGATTTAGGCCTTCTCGACTAAGTTATTTTTGCAAAATTTGAACATCCATTTGTCATGTTGATCTCTGCAAAATTTGAAGACTTTGAAGGTTGAGTTATCTTCCCTTTTTGAATTAGTTTGTGAACCATGTCAGTAGGGTAAGCATCACCGTGCTACATACCCACCTCAAGTTGAGTGTCATTCTGATTCTTTGTTTGCTTTTAGTTTATTCGGATATTTGGGCCTTGCCCAGTTGAAACTTTTAATGGAGATTTTTGTTATTTTGTTACATTTGTGGATGATCGTCCAATACTTACTAAATTGTAGTTGACGAAATCTCGTTTTGAATTATTTGATATTTTTGCAATTTATGTGCTGAAGTGAAAACTCAATTTAATATATGTAGAAGATTTGAGAAGTGAAAACTTTTACAGTGAAAACTCAATTTAATATATGTAGAAGATTTGAGAAGTGAAAACTTTTACAGACATGTCAAATGCAATGAAATATTTCTGTTATGATTTGTTAAATTTTTGGGTCAGTCTCGAATTGTTCATGAATCACATTGTCCACACAACCCCTAATAGACCGGTGTTGTTGAACGCGAAAATCGACATTTGCTAAAGGTTGCAAAATCAATGATGAATCATAAACAGGTTCCTAGAAAATTTTTGGGGTGATTGTTTTGACTGCTTGTTAATTGATTAATCGCATGCCCTCTTCTGCAACTGAACAAGGAAAACTAATTTTCCTGTTATGCTTCCTTTGAAAGATCAATTCCCCCCCCCCCCCAATTTTTGGCAAGTGTTTTGTACAAGATAATCGCACGGTGTTTCCAAACTTGATCTTCGTGTTCTTTTTGTTGGCTACGATTTCCATCAAAGGAGTTACAGGTGTTATTATCCTAAAATACCAAAGCATTTTATCTCTGTTGATGTGGCTATTGTGGAATCAGAATCTTATTTTTTAACAGAATCTTCTGAATCAGTATGATCTTCTCTTGATTTTTCCTCGTTTGTTTTTCCGAGATCTATATTTTTTGTCGCATTCAGATGATAAACCCCACTGACTCAAACACACCTACAATCACAGATTCTACTGTGTTGGTATCCTGTCATTAGATAAGTTCAAAGAACAGCTGAGTCAACTACACATCCCTTGGTCTCCAAATGTGTGCAAAGTTATTGTTTCTCATGCTTCAGATTCTATTCTAACTGTTCCCCAGGTCCAAGATTCTAGAATACTAATGACTGAGCCTACGATGGGTTCATCCCCACCTTCTGAAAATTCTCCCACAATTTTTGAGCATGCTGATGAAATACATCCTGATCTTAATATGATCATTGCTTCTTTCTATGAATCTCGTAAAACTTCCAATTCTGAAAGGCTTCTATTCCATCAATTTTGAGTCTCACGTAGGGATGGATCCTGATCTTAATGTTCCCCTTGCATTTCTCTATAAACTCTGTAAAACTGCCACTTCTTTTACTCCTAGTCTCCTATGCTAGTTTGTCACTTAGAAATATTGTTTTTTACTTATTCTATATATATGTATAAGATTCCCAAGTATTGTTTGAGAGGCTCCGTCAGATCTAGGTTAGAGTCGGGCAATGCAAGAGAAGATGTCTGCTCTATCACAGAATGGCACATGGGATCTTTCTCTTCCTATTGTGAAGCACTATGTTGGATGTAAGTGGGTTTGATGGTTCGTTGGCCCGATCAAAGGCTAGATTGGCTGATAAAGACTATTGTCAACATTACAGGGTAGATTATGATGAGACTCTCCTTGGCGAAAATGACTTCTATTTGTATTTTCATTTTTTTGAGCAAGCCACTACCATTGGCCTCCGTGTAAGCTTGATCAGGAATGCCTTAATGGTGTCCTCGAGGAAGAGGCTCATAAGGAGCAACCCACTAGCTTTGTTAAGGACGATAAGAAAGTGTCACTTGAAGTCGTGATCTTAGTGTAATCTCTTCACTTTACATTTGGTTAGCGGTTTGGCCTTTTTACGATAGTGCCCCTGACGACACAAAATGTCGTTTGGTATTCTTATGCTTGCTTTCACTCTTGGATCACATGTTTTTCCTTCTTTTCTTTGTGATGCTATGGCACAAACGACGAAAGTCCCTCTGTTGTTTGCCCATATCACGATGAGAAGAAACCAAAGCTCTCATTTTCTGTTGAGTAATAGTTCGAGTAAGTCTTGAATGGGCCCACGAATTTCTTCTTCGAATTGCTTCTTTCTTCACCGCAGAATATGCCCCCAGAACTATGGAGTCCCGCTTGGAGATTAAATCAAGATCCCTATAAGCAACAACGTTACATGAATTCACTCCTCTTTCCTGGGGCTTTCTAACCTTCAAAACCAGATGAGCTACTCATCTCATTGTATGGTCTTTCGGAGTCCCCCAGGGCATGGTTCTGCAAGTCATATGTAGTCAGAAACTTTGGCATGCAATGAAGTCACAGTGATCAATCAGTTTTCTATCGTCATAAGGGAAAATGAATTTTACTAGTTGTAGATGTTGATCATATTGTGGTCATAGGAGAAGATATAGTTGGTATCTAAGGGTTGAGGTCAAATCTCAAATCGCAATTTCAAACCACGGACTTAGGCTATTTGAAATATTTTCTTGGACTTGAGGTAGCTAGATCTAAACAAGGCATTTGCCTCACACAGAGGAAGTGTGATTTAGATATTTTGATTGATTGCAGGATGTTGGAGTGTCATACATCACCAACTCCAATGGATCCCAATTCTAAGTTACTACCATATGAGGGTGAATTGTTGAAGGACCAGAACAGATATAGAAGGTTAGTTGGCAAGCTAGAGTATCTTATAGTTACTTGCCCTGATATTGCATATTCTGTGATCATAGTCAGTTAGTTAAGGCAGCCCCTTGTACTGCTCATTGGAATGCGATGTGTTGTCTAGAAGATCAGCAACTGGGCATTGTGTATTTGTAGGCAGAAATCTATTGTCTTGGAAAAGTAGGAAGCAAGGGTGTCTAAATCTAGTGCAGTGTCGAGCCCTTCCTGTTATTACATGTGAGCTTGTGTGGGTGAGAAGACTCCTTGGTGAGCTGGGGATAGCACAATCTGGCTTAATAAGCTAGTATTGTGATAATTAGGATGCACTCTATATTACATCACATCCCTGTCTTTCATGAATGAACGAAACATATTAAGGTTGACTGTCATGTGGTTCGCAACAAGGTAGTTGCGACTGAGGAGCCTAGGCAGACTGAGACACGTCGTGCACTCTCGAGGAATATTAGAATAAGAGTATGGTTAGTATTAGTTTAGTCTCATATTGGATAGAACAAAGGATTTACTTGTATCCTCTTCTATATATATAGGAGGCCTTGTATTTAGTTCTATTCATCCAATAACATATTATTTTTCTCTTATATTGTACGTTTATAGTATTAAAGAAAATAAATGATGATTGTAATTGTGTGTGTGTGTGTGTGTGTGTGTGTGTGTGTGTGTGTATATATATTATATAAAAGAGTTCAAAGATTATATAAAATATCTATATATACAAATAGGTTTAAAAGACGAAACTAAAGAAGAAGAAAAAATGTCAACTCAGGGGGTCTAAGTTTTACACTAGGTAAAAATGATCAAATCAAACATCAAACAAACCAAGCACCAAACCCGAACACAACACTGCTCTCATTTTGATGAGAACCATGTAAGAACTTTTTTTGGGATATAAATTAAAAAATCCAAACCGTTCATTTTGATCAACATGTCTAAATTAGTCTATGGATAAGAAATCAAGTCATTTGAAATTTGTTTCGTACAAGCACTAAAGTGATACGAATTGTATGGCTGAATATCGTTATTTTTTATAATGAGAATGTAAAGAGTTCACACGAAGCTTATTGTGCAAACTAGTTCTCACATGATCATTCCCTATATATATATATATATATATATATATATATAGAGAGAGAGAGAGAGAGAGAGAAAGAGAGAGAGAGAGAGAGAGAGCAATGCTCCATTGCAAACGGGTATGCAAATCTTGGCCGTTGTTGGGAAGAACGGCTTAGGTTATAACTTAAGTTGTTGTTGAACTCCAACAACGGCTTAGGTTTATAACCTAAGCTGCTGTTGGGAACAACAGCTTCAGTGGTTTGTATACCCGTTTACACGAACCCGTTTGCAATGGAGCATTGCCCATATATATATATATATATATATATATATATAGAGAGAGAGAGAGAGAGAGAGAGAGAAAGAAAGAGAGAGAGGTTTCTTCATTGCAAACGCAAATATTGGTGCGCACCACTGAACCCGTCATTGGCAATGACGGGTTAAGGCAAAACATAAAATTTCACCTTATGCCTTAACCCGTCATCGCCAATGATGGGTTAAGTGGTTTGCATGCGTTTGCACAACATTTGCGTTTGCAATGGAAGAAATTCCATACATATATATCATGGTTTTAAATCTCGGATTTCGGACTCGTCTCGGTAAGGGGTGTATCGTCTCGGATCGGAGATATCGGAGGAGATCTCGGGAAAAATGTGATCATATCGGATGTTCATTTTCAATACTCAATAATAAAAAAATTTCTTCTACATAAGATATTATATGTCCTACATGTCATTTACCATATAAAATCTCTACTACTATAATGGGAAAAGGCCTTAGTGTAATTTGTCCTTCTACCAACCCATGCAACACATGTGCCTGAATTTTTACTTTTTTTAAAAAATGTATTTATTAAGCCGTGCAACGCACGTGTAAATGTAAATTACTAGTACTATATAATGTAACTAATGACATGAATCAGTTACAGTAAATATTCACATAATTTAACAATAATATAGAAGAGAATGTAATATAAGTATATAACTATATTGAATTTGCATTGACTAGAAAAAATATTTTTAGTAAATATACTTACCTGACTTTGTGTATAAACAGACAATAGAGATACGAAATCATCACATTATTTTAGCTTAAGGTCCTATATTGCAAAACATATACGCAAAAAGTAAAACAAATTTTTAAATATATTCATAATAACATGTGTGTATTTCGATTGATATTTCGCCAATTTCGGCAATATTTTTTCCGACATTTCGGTAATTTCGGCTGAAATCTAACACATTTCGGTCCAAAACGATGTAGAGTATAAAATATGTGATTTCGTATCGGCAAGCTAGCCGAAACGAAATTTCGGCCGTATCGGAGGAAATTTAAAACAGTGATATATATATATATATATAGGTAAATCTTTCATTGCAAACGCAATGAAAGTGCAAACGGTGCGTCTATCTATCCTATGGATGATCCGAACCGTTCACATTATTTTACATGGCTAAACTAGTCCATGGATAAGAAGTCACATCGTTTGAGATTCGTTTGCCCATATTTGTCCATGCAATTTTTAACACTTCAATACATGGGCATCCATAGACTAATTTGGCTACGAATCATCCATAGGATACATAGACGCACCGTTTGCACTTCCATTGCGTTTGCAATGGAAGACTTCCCTCTATATATATATACTAGATTTGCCCATGGCCATGTGCCTACGGCACGTCTTCAGAACGATACAGCATATGAAAAGTCCTGTAAACAGTAAATCAATAATTATATAGCTGAAGTTTGAATAGTATGACAATAATTAGTTGTAAATAAAAGTCCATGTTTCCATTAGTCAATGGTGAAAAATAATTATAAATTGGGGTATAAAAGTCCATGTTTCCATATATATATACACACACACACACACACACACACACACACACACACAGTTAAATAAATAAATGAGTTGTTTGGGGGGGGGATTTGAATTTGAGTTTTGGGAGAAAAATGTGTTTTGTGAGGTTAGATCTAGGCCTTTAATTTTGGGGGGATTGAAGGAGAACCACTTAACAGCTTTCTTTCTGTTTTATTTTATATATATATATATATATATATATATATATATATATATAGGGAAAGCTTCGGTTGTGCACTCCTTTAGTGCACACGGCGTGTGCACTAGGCCTTCGGGCGTTCATATACTCGATCCAAACCGTTCACATTAATCTACACATCTAAATTAGTCTAAATATGTAAAATCAAATCATTTGAAATTCATTTGCCCATCCATCATGTGGCTATGAAAAACAATATTTTTCAGCCATACAATTTTGTAACACTTCAACGGATGGGTAAATGAATTTCAAATGATTTGATTTTACATATTTAGATTAATTTAGATGTGTAGATCAATGTGAACGGTTCGGATCGAGTATATGAACGCCCGAAAGCCTAGTGCACATGCCGTGTGCACTAGTGGTAGTGCACAACCGAAGCTTTCCCTATATATATGAGAGCTATCTTCCATTGCAAACACAAATGTTGTGCAAACACGTGTAAACCACTTAACCCATCATTGACAATGACGGGTTATGTCAACACACACACACATATATATATATATAAATGCTTTATTGCAAATGCTACTGTTGCATGCAAACACGTGTAAACCACCTAAGCCGTTGTTCAAACAACGACTTCATACATAATATAACCTAAGCCGTTGTTTGAAACAACGACCTAGGCGGTTTACAATATTTAGCATTTGCTATATATATTTATATATCCAATCCGAAAATTATGGACAGATCCAAATCCGTGTTAAACCTGAAAAATAATTTGTTTTGATATTTGTATTCATAATCATATCTGTCTTCGATTCCGAACGGATCCAGATATTTATATCCAAATCTGCATTCCTATCGAACATTGATTCGGAGCGGCTCTAATATACCCGTATCTGAATGCATATATAGTTTTGGTTCTTCGTATGACTGGTTTATTAGAAGTAATATCTGACTACAAAAGTAATTTGTCAGCTCATTCATCACAATTCTAACTCAGTACCAATCAGCTTAAGAAACAAGTTAAATCCTAATCGATGAGAAACCACTTTGAGCAACGTCCCTGATACCTTGCTAAGGTGAGCCTACAATCATACAGCCTACATGACTGTCGGCTATAAATTTGGACATTGTTTTAAATTTCCGCTGAAACGGCCGAAATTTCGGCCGAAGGAGGCGAAATTTCCTTCTGGCCAGCTTAGCGATACGAAATCACTAATTTTATATCTCATATCGTTGTGGACCGAAATGTGTAAATTTCGGCCGAAATTGCCGAAATATTGGTCAAAATATTGCCGAAATTGCCGAAATTGCCGAAATATCAGCCAAAATCAGCACACTAATGTTATTGTGAATATATAATTTGTTTTACTTTTTGCACACAGGTCTTTCAATATAGAACTTAAGCTAAATTAATGTGAGGATTTGTCTCTCTAATTTTTGTGTATATGCAAAGTCAAACAAGTCTATTAACTAATACATTTTTTCTAATCAATGCAAATTCAATTTAGTTATATACTTATATTACATTCTTTTTTGAATTGTTGTTAAATTCTGCGAATATTTACCGTGATTGATTCATGTCATTGGTTATGTTATACAATATTTTATATGATAAATGATATGTAGAACATATAATATCTTGTTTACTAACAAAAAAATTATATTTATTGAGTGTCCGAAATGAAAATCCGAGATTATCACATTTCTCCGAGATCTCCTCCAATATCTCCGATCCGAGATTTAAAACCTTTAATTTGGCCAGTGTGGAAAGTCCAAAATTGAGCCATGTACCCTAGTCATTTCATTGCCAAAAACAGAAACAACCACCTTGAAGGACATGTGAATAAATAACCACTTGCTTCCAGCAGCCAGGGAAATTAATTCTAAAACTCAAGGAAATTTTAAAAAAAAAACCCACGGGCAAAGTAAAAAACTACGGTTGCGTTTGTTTTGTTATTTTGAAAAGAGTTTTCTGAATAGAGTTTTCTGAAAACTGTATTCTGAATAGAGTTTTCTGAAAATGAGTTTAAAAGCTGTTTGGTTATATTTTTTTCTGAAAACTGTATTCTGAAAGCTGTTTTTCTGAAAAAGAGAGTTTAAAAGCTGTTCGGTTATATTTCTAGCTGAAAACTGTTATCTGAAAGCTGTTTTTCTGAAAAAGAGAGTTTAAAAGCTGTTCGGTTATATTTCAAGCTGAAAACTGTTATCTGAAAGCTGTTTTTCTGAAAAAGAGTGTTTAAAAGCTGTTCGGTTATATTTCAAGCTGAAAACTGTTATCTGAAAGCTGTTTTTCTGAAAAAGAGTGCTTAAAAGCTGTTCGGTTATATTTCTAGCTGAAAACCTGTTATCTGAAAGCTGTTTTTCTGAAAAGAGTGCTTAAAAGCTGTTCAGTTATATTTCAAGCTGAAAACCTGTTATCTGAAAGCTGTTTTTCTGAAAAAGAGTGTTTAAAAGCTGTTCGGTTATATTTCTAGCTGAAAACTGTTATCTGAAAGCTGTTTTTCTGAAAAAGAGTGTTTAAAAGCTGTTCGGTTATATTTCAAGCTGAAAACTGTTATCTGAAAGCTGTTTTCCTGAAAAAGAGAGTTTAAAAGCTGTTCGGTTACATTTCTAGCTGAAAACTGTTATCTGAAAGCTGTTTTTCTGAAAAAGAGTGTTTAAAAGCTGTTCGGTTATATTTCAAGCTGAAAACTGTTATCTGAAAGCTGTTTTCCTGAAAAAGAGAGTTTAAAAGCTGTTCGGTTATATTTCTAGCTGAAAACTGTTATCTGAAAGCTGTTTTTCTGAAAAAGAGTGTTTAAAAGCTGTTCGGTTATATTTCAAGCTGAAAACTGTTATCTGAAAGCTGTTTTTCTGAAAAAGTGTGTTTAAAAGCTGTTCGGTTATATTTCAAGCTGAAAACTGTTATCTGAAAGCTGTTTTTCTAAAAGCTGTTCGGTTATATTCCTGACAATTTTTAAAATCAATTTGCATTCATCATTTGCTGACATTTTTTTAATTGTTGCAGTTATATTTCGGTTATATTTCTGACTATAAATACCTCCGATCCACCACTGTTACAAGTTAATCAATACTTTTCCAATAAAAAGCTTTTTCTTAATCATTCAGATTACTGACAAGAGCGTCGGAGGGTGCGTCGCCGGGATCAACCAACCCCAACAGTAAACTAACTTCTCTTCTATTCCACAACACCAACAGTAAACTAACTTCACTTATTATTGGATTAACCAACCCCAATACACCAAACAGCAACAATACCTCCCAATAACAACTCCAAACAATAACCCAAACACAAATCAACCCAACAGCAACAACAATAACCCAAACCTCCACAACATCCAATACACCAACACAACAGCACACCCAATGCACCCTGTTTTCTTCTTCTTATTCACTTATTCCAACCAAACACCAAATAAAACCCACACACCAACAACAACAAAATCCCCTTCACTACAATATATTTAATCCCCAAACACAACACCAACACAGCAAATAGACAAATCCCCAAAACTACTCCTCCTTTACTTCAACACAGGCAGAGAGAGAAAGTGAGAGAGAGAACGGCGGAAGAAGAGGCAGCGATCGGCGACGGGAGGAGGGGACGACTGGAGATCGCAGGCGGTGGCGTGAGCGACGACTGAGTGAGAGCAGCGACGGAAGATGGGTTCGACGATGGCTAGACGACTTCGAAGTGCGATGGCGGAAGGGAAACAGCGAGCGACTCTCGGGTTCTTCGCCTGTGGTTGTCGACGAGGGAGAGGAAGACGATGGCGGAGGCGGGCTCGAATGGGGAAGGCTCTGGGTTCTCGAGCGAAGGCGACACTGGTTGGAGCTTGAAGACGATGCGGGGCTGTGGTGGCGGAGCCTCGACAGACAAGAGGGGCGACGGGAACGAGGCGAGCGGGAGCTTCGGTGGCGGAGGCGGCACTGTGGTGGCAGGCGGAGGTGATTCAGAGCTTCAATGGAGGTCGGCAATGGCGGATGAAGGAGGGGTGTTGAAGACGATGCGGTTGTTGCGAGAGGGAGGAGGAAGAAGAAGGGGGAGATGGGTTTTCTGTTTGGGTTATCTGCTTTCGGTTTGGAGGAAAAAGAGGGGAGAGTGATTGGAACGGGGGAGAGTTATTAGAAAAGAGGGAGTATGAGTATTCTGAATAGTGTTTCCAAAAAACACTTAAAACAAATGCCAACTCAGGATATTTTTTCAGGAAAAACAAAAAAAAAAAACTCAAACAAACAGACCCTACACTTCTCAGAAGTGAAGAATTAACTCAAGAATTCAAACAACTAAAAGATCTATAAATGTTGAACTAAAAAACATGTCCAGAAAGCAATTTGATCATTCACAATACGGAAGAAAAATAAGTTTCTTAACTGAATATTTGAGAACCCGTCAAATAATATGATAGAGTAGATGGACCAAACCAAATAATTTTGGACAAAGGTATCACTGTAAAATTCTATTCTATCAATGCTGTAAAGTGCTTTTCAAGCAATAGTGTCTGCTTTCGTGCTGTATGCCTATAGCCACTTTACTCAGGCCTCAGGACATGGGATCTGGTACTAGGGCGCCATTTGGCATTGCTTTTGGTGAGTGCTTTTGAGCTGTCAAACACTACTAGACTCAAATGGGTGTTTGGTAAACTTGATCAAAAGTGTGATTAGCCAAGGTTCTAAATGTCAGATTTTGATATCACGTCGGCCTAAGAATTTTCATATTGGATTTTGGATCACAGGAAAATTTTGAGATATTTAATCAATATCGGAGATTATCTCAGTTTGTAAGAAGTCTCTTAAATACGATATACGAAACCTGTACACAACACTATCTAATATCATAAATGTGATTCAAACAATCAACCCAAATGTGTAACAATTGACAAGAAATGTGCAACAGAAAAAATAGCTATACATACCTGGTGAATAAATATAACCACAATTCAAACAAACAACTGCAAACAAGTAAAAAAAAAAATTAAGTAGAACATATCTATGGTATCTCATACAAACTTGCATAACTAATCACAAAATAAGTAAAACTATAGAACTAAAACACAAAGTGAGCGAAATCAAGGTTTAAAGAGTATAGCTGAAGGCACGCCTGAGACACGCTTGAGGCTCAAAGCAATGCAAATTTAGATGGATGTGACTTGTGCTAGGGATAAGGCAATGAAGTTTTTTGGCTCTATCTAATATGGGTAAAAATAGAACAAAATCGGGACCGTTCAAATCGGGCATGAATCTTAAAGCTCTCGGGAGCAAAATGGTAAATTTCACTAAAAACGGGCCCGTAAATGGGAGTTGGGCATTTTTCAAACCCAATAACCCAAAACAGGCTTGTCAAACTGGGTTGTCGTAATAGCCCAACATGAAGGAATTCAAAATTATCTAAAGTGCCGTTTAAACTTTCTAATTTTAAGAGTGTAACCACTTCTATCTCTCCATCCATAAGAGACGGTTTAAAAACCCTATCTCTATCAAGAGAAGAGTCCAAACTCTATCTCCACAATTACATCTATCTCTTCATGAAGAAGAGAATAACCAATTCTATCAAAACACTAGAAAGTACAGATAAATCAACATCTTGAAATTGACCCCCAAAGCGACTATAATTACCCTATGACCTCCACAAGAACAAGGTAATCAGTATTTTGTCGCTAAAAACTCGTATAATTCTGAGTTCTTACTTGAGCGTCGGTGGGTCTATTTCCGGAACAACCGCAGCGTTTCAGTTTTGCAGGTCCATCAGAGCGATCATCACCGTTCAGATCAGATCCAAGCTGTTCAAACGAATTAGATTTAGGAGTCAATATCAGTTTGCAGCAGTCAATATCGGAAAAACTAAAGGGTCAATTCTTTTATTGTTTCTATAAAAAATTCACAACATCTGTTTGCTCCCACACAGAAAATAGCAGCAACACCATCAATGCGCGAGCCTTAGTGCGCCTTAATCACGGTGTGAGGCTCATGCATCACACAGAGGCACATGTAGCTGGATTTTTGGCTTTTTAACTTTTTTATGACAAACCAATTGAATTATTGAGTTCTAGGTTGGGTATTTGGGTAAAATAACCCAAATGCCCCTACTTTTTAAGAACCAAGGAACCAAATCCAATTGATTTATTAAGTCGCATGTCTGGTATTTGGGTAAAATAACTCGTAACTTGTTATCATATTGCATATTTTATAGATATTTTTGCTAATGTATTGTATGTTCTAGAGTGAACTTTCTCTATGTAATTTGCAATATTATCGATCAAACATGACCGCGCTTTTTAGCGTGCATGTGTTTTCAATATATAATGACTTTTATTAGTGTGATGTATTTTGCTATTTAGGGTTTGCTCTTGTTTAGAATTTTTAGAAAAAGATAATTAGTGCACCACAGTTGAGGCTTCCCGCATTAAGCAATTTTCGGATTTTGAAATTTCCTTGAGCGTTGCGCCATTGACCATACTCACCCTCGTCACTTAATCATCCATGCATCCTCTCACATGATATTAGTAATTTGCACATTATCACCTTATAAATCAAACACCCAAAATAATGATAATAGGGTTTAGAAGGAGACGGCGCAAGACAGATCTGAGACAAAGAAGACTAAGAGGAGAGACGACGACTTGAGGAAAGAAGCATTCAGAAAAAAAGATCGGTGAAAAACGATACCCGAAATTAGGGCATCCCAAGTCCCTAAGAATTCCTAGGCTTCTCTTATATCCAATGGTTTTTGCTATAAAAACCGACCCATATTGCAATTAATAAGTCCAGCCATAAAGTATATAATATCGGCCGATATTTAATTCCCAATATTTCAGAATCAGCCCACAAGTTTTGGGGATTTCAACTGAAAACGACATAGATGAAATATTGTATGGTTTCGGTGTCCCCCACTATCCGATAGTGAAATTTTGGCCAAAATGACCAAAGTTTTAAACACTGTGTCTAGCCAAAAGCACTTTTCCAAAACTACGGTTTTTTCCTTTTTCTCACCATACCTCAAGAGGCACCTTTTATCTTTCCATAAAGTTCTTTTAATAGCAATAAAATTTTAAAGTAAAACATAATTTTCCTTCATAGCACTTTTATTAACAACACTTTTTAACAAATTTTTTTTTGTTTACAGCAAAACCAAACAGAACCTAGGTGGGTTGATCTGCTTTAATTTTTTACTAGAATAATATAAAGCAGGGAGAACGAACGTCGAACCAATAGAAAAATCAAAGTAGACAAGAAACAATGTGATTTACCTAAACTTTAAACCAAGGTTTTCGGTTTCGACCAAATGTATCGGTTTCAACCGTTTGGGTCCAGTTTTGAAGAACGGTCCGAAACTATGCTACGAAAATCGGTATCCAGCGAAACGGTAAGAAAAGCTTTAAAAAAAGCACTTATGTATATTCTTTTGGGCAAAATATTGAACAAAGTCGATAGATATAGCAAAATCTAGGGCGAAATCACCTATAAATGACAAATTGGGGCATAAAACTAACCTTATTCTTTTACATTTTTTGGTCGAGATTCCTGCTTCGAGCTGTATTTTTTGTAGAATAAACTAGTCCGATATATGATTCCTTTTCCTGAGCGCTGCCACCACCAAATGTTAGGGTTTGGTGTTATTTCTCATTAAATTGGGTCATGTTAAGAAAAGGGTCGAGTTTGAGCGAAAAGTATTTTACCCATTCTTTGATCTGAATGTAAAATTTGTTAGTTTTGGTCTACAAACATGACCTGCAATTAACCCATTAGCTTATTCCGTAAAATTTTCATTTATCCCCTTGGTATTCAAATATATTGCATCCATATCTTAAAATTTTTGTAGGAAACCTATGAAATTAAAGCAGTCCCTTATTATAATCATTTTTTCACACACATATCCCTTATCTATGCATTATTTTTAACTACCATGTAAACCAAAACCAAAACCAAAACCAAAACTTAACAAAATTTCCGATATCATACGAAACGACCAATTCGGGAAAGGAATGAGACCGATACCGAAACTGAGTTCTCAAACTTTGCTTTAAACCCATTCTTTATGTCCAAGTTTATGTTGATAATTTCAAAAGTAGGGTTGGCAAATCTCATTAAAGCCCTAAAATCCTAAGCACTATCTTTCCAGCACTGCCCTGGTTTATGATTTCCATTATGCTCCTGCAGGAAGTGCAGCTTTGCCTTACACCTTATTTGGTGATATTGGTTTCTCTAATTTAGAATAGTCCACTTTTTAACTTTTTATTCAAAACTTTGTGAACCTTGTGAACATTCAAAATAGCTCTTCATATTTCATAGCAAACAAGGACCAGAGAATCTTTTGATAGTCATTTGTTTAGTTGTGCCTTACCCATAAAAAACCAAGGTATCCTAATCACTCGGAGAAAACTTATAATATATGATTAGATTCCTTCGATTAAAGTAAGGAAACAAAGCTAGACAATTGTCAAGGTACATTGCAATCCTTGGAATTAATCACTGAGATAAATGTCAAACTTCCATCCGTTCTATTTTAGTTTTGAATATCAAAATAAAAAAAACTAATTTTTTTACGAAGTGAAGGTTTTAATGCGAGAGGCACAGCCAATGCGCCAGCCATCCATTGTCGCGTGAGGCGAGAGGCATCAAAAAGGCAAAAGGTGCTCATCTAAGAGAAAAGGCACCAAGCAATGGGGAAAAATATAAATTGCAACATGTAAATAAATATACTCATTATACAGGTCAACTAATATATGAAAGTAATTAGGCAAAACAAGTATACAAATAACAACAGAATGTACACCTGTAAAGAAAAAGTATGTGGTGGAGTGTAGACTACCTAGATTGATAAGCCCATAACTAGTCCTACAAGTCTACGGCTGACCCACGTGCCTAATGGGCCAGCATATTGAGACATTCATTTCTATTTATTTTAATGATCTATAAAGTGCTTACATAATACAACTTTACAATTTATTTCAAGTATGTAGCAGCTAGAATCCAACTTCAAATTCCGGTATAAACCGTATAGATGAGAAAAAAGAAAAGAAAAATTATTGGTATTCCATACAAAGTTGTCCAAATCTACGTATACTTGAGGAAATTCGATTTTCCACGGGTCACCAGTTTACAGATAGATAAACTTATGCATGAATAAACAAGCAACCAAAAACAAAAGTTCTCTTAAAATTCCTTGACTCTTCCTTTCCCCTTCTTAATTACTACATACATATACATACCACCGGACTAAAACGGTAAATGTAATGCAAGCCTACATATGGTATAGGCCTAACCAAATCATGCCTGGGCCGCCCACGGGTTGGGCCTGTGCATACCTAGGCCTAGGCTATTTTAATTTGGGCCTCAATTCTGAGGCCCAAGCCCTACCGCTCCCAAATTATACTAGCCCATGTACCACAAAAAATCGTGCCGGCCCACGTGCCTTTTTACCGACCCAGGCCCATATCCGCCCCTACCTTTGTGGCCTCTCGTCTCTTGCCTTAGGCCATGTCCGGGTGCCTTTTTGGCACCTTACTACTGCCTGATTGAAGGAGACTACCCGGGCAAACCCAAAGGCCTCAGCGCCAGGCGAACACCTTTTTAGACTGTTATAAAGAACAAAAAAAAGAGGCTAAGCTTTAGATAAAGTTGGAGGCGGTTTGTAAACACAAGGATGTTAATTATGTAGGTATCACGCATCACTAACTTGGGAGATCTGGAAACAAATTTCCTGCATAATCATTTCTCAAGACGAAAATTGCACCATGTGCCAAAATAATGAAAAGATCATGATAATCGTTAAAGACTATCCTCTACTATTGTGGAGAACTAATTAAAAGTTATATGTCTCAGTTGTTTTAAAGGAAGCTTAAGGAGTTGTTTCTGATGAAATTTTCATAGACACCCAAGCTACACAATTTTAGCATGTTTTAAGTCCACTGCAAGCTATGAAGCACAGATACGGATATGTGTATCTGGTACAATACGTATCCAGCACGCAGATACGACGATTTCTCAAAAACTATAATACGGGTACGTTAGGATACGCTAAATTAAAATAATCAAAATGATTAATATTATAGATATATAAATAGTAAACTAAAATATTTAATTCAATACGAACATGAAAAAAAAAGAAACAAGAACATGGTAATTAAAATTAATACAAGCCAATGTCCAAAAAAACATATTAATGGATCATTCCAAGTTTCCAACAACACCAATACCAATATTACATGACCGAAATTTTTAAATAAAAGTAGGCTAGTCTTAAACCTATTCAATATAATCAGTATCATAACTACATTTATCATAACTTCACAAGTCATAACCATGAACCAACCAAGACTCTTCAATACATCCTATTGTCCTATATTTATCATCATAAAGAAATCTAACATTCGAACACTAGAGCGAAAGATGCAGCAATTTATACAATAATACAAGTAGTCAACCAACCAAAATAATAGCAAGAACTACATCTAACATCTATCAATTTGCGACGTCTTTTAATCAAATGAAATTAGGATTTAAAAGGAGAAGACGAAGAGAATAGTGTATATATGTATATATATATATATATATCCAAATAGTATCCAAGAGTATCCAATCTTTTTTTCTTTTTTTTTTAAAAATAATTGTTGGGATACGTATCCGGTATGTATCTGGCGAGTATCCCAACGGATACGTATCCCATACGAGATACGCATCCCCAGGAGAGTATCCGTGCTTCCTAGACTGCAAGTTCTTTTTTAAGCCTCGAAGAAAATGGGTTGATTGCAGATCAATGGAAGTACAATATAGGTAGTGGCTAAAAAGGAGCTATAGAGTGTTATGTTAGTTGTACCACATTTTTGGAAATTAAGATGATATCATCTTAATATGGAGACGAGGAAGGAAGTTCACTATTAAATCCATCTACCACTCCCGTTACTTTCACTGCTTAATGTTAGTAAACTCTACGTAAATATGAGAAAGTGGAATAATCATTCAAGGAGAATGTGTTACAACATCTAAGAAAACATTTTGATTAAGTGACATTCTCTTGAAGAGAAAATGGCAAGGACTTGGTAATTGTGTGACATGCATTAACAAGTTAGACAATGGATTACTTGGTTTCTCCTGTTCTTACACCCTGTCTGTACGTAGGAAGTGAGAGAAACTCAAACGTGTTTTCCGTTTTGAGTTTCTCCCACTCCCCACTTCAAAGCCCACATGCCAAACAGGGTCTACGCCCTACGGACCGCTATATTTGGATGGAAACTCTACCATATCCTTCCTCAATATCGAAGGATTTCCTTGTTCTATATTTCACTGTGGACCACTCAGGGCATAAGGGCTAATGCTCAAGTTGGGAGTATTGAGGATTCTGATCTCCAAATACTCAGTTAATACTTGATGAGAGCACAGCAATCACATTTTGAGAGGAAACACACCATCGCCAAGCATAACTATTTCTTATTTTACAGTATATACCTAAGGTTCATGGAACAATTAAGCGAAAGGGGCTTAGCTTTGTCACGTCTGATGAAGACAGCAAAACAGAATAGGTGATCTGGCTGCTTCCACAGTCCACCGCAGACTAAATGAAAGATATTAGTGATCCTGTTGTGGGTTTCTATACTTGTTTTACTTGTCATAGATTTTTTTCTATTATATTCATTAAGATTTCTAACAAGAAGGGGAGGTGGTGCTGGTGGAGGTGGAAGGCATTGTTAATTTCATCTGCTGCCTTGCTAACTGTATGAATCTGTTAGTGTAAGTTTTCTTTATCCTTCCTTTTTATTGAGAAGTACGTCATAAAGCTACAGATCATTAAATATATCACACACATATATATATGTCATAAAGCTACAGATCATTAAACATATCACACACACACATGAGAAAACAAGTTACCTGTAGAACTCCCTTATTGCTGATATGGACTTTTCTCGTAAAGTCTCTTCCGTAAGTGTTTTCGACTCAGAAGATTCCTGTAGAATTCCACTAGAAGACCCATGCATTCTCCCAGGAGGGATAGTTACTGTAGATCTCTCAGATATGTGATTAGCAATCCGCGCATCCCTGCTTGCGATAGAGGTATTACGATTTTGTGGACTTATTTGATTATAGGCTGCACCTGAAAACTTATCTTGCACATATCTCGGAGTACTTTCCTCCACTGACATCGAACTGTGACCACTGGGCCCCGCAGAAGGAATATTTGACATGATTGGCTGTCCTCTGATGGACATACCCTTAGCAAGACCACCTTGGGGACCTAGAGTGATGGAACTGTCATCAGTAACCCTTTGAGGAAGAGGTACAGATAAAACCCTTCGGTCAAACTGATGATGCCTATCATCCATTCGAACATCTTGAACAGCATATCCACGGGCCTGAGCAGGTATACCACGTGTACCGCCGATCTGCTGACAACTTGGAGTGGATAGTAAAGGGGACCCACGAGGACTGTAATCAACATGTGGCCCCCTTCTTGGAGCAGCAGTGGTGACAGGACCACGAGACAATTTGTTAGATTGAGCTTGGCGCTCCTGTGCTGCATCCCTGTGAACCTCATCTATCTTCTTTGGCCCTTCAACTTTCCTTCTTTCTTGCCAACAGTTCTTTCGAAGATCAATTGCATCTCTAAGCATGAATCTAACTCGAGATGATAGCTTTTGGTTGGTTGACAGTTTCAACATTCTATCAAAATATGCATCCATGTAACACTTGGCTCTGGGATGATCTATCATCTCCCCAATGGTACTCATTAACTTACACAAAGCTTCAAGATCTTCTTCATCTGGATTCTGAAATTCTCCCAACAACTTCTTAATGCATTCATGCATAATCCTCTCCGTCAGCATCCTCTTTTTGTACAATTCTCCAATCAAGCGGATATTTCCAAGCATACGTCTTCTTGCCTGGATTCTCTTCTCCTCTCTCTCCAGTTCAGTTTGTTTGATCTCGCCGTCCTCTTCAGCTCTGTTAGCTTCAGCTTCCTCCCTTTCACCTCTTTCAAATTCTTCTTGGCATTTGTTGAGAAGCACCCTTTTAAAGGTAATCTTTTCATTATCCTCACTGAAATCAGGCAATTCATTAGAAAGATGGACACAAAAATTTGCATACATTTCACAAAAGGTTGGCTCCATGAGAGCCTTGTCGAATATCTGCGAGATGACCCCAGTTAGAGTGACTGCATTGTCAATATTAGCCCCTTTGACCTGCAGAAAGAGTTTTTCAAAATTCTGAGGAGTCAGCTTGTTGAGTATAGCTTTCAAGCGTCTTTGCTTTGCCTCTTCTTCGTCAGATACTTTCCCCACTTCATACTTTCGGGAAGCTTTGTGCATCACTTGAGATGGTGCATGAGGAGAAGGAATTAGACCTCTTTGAATACCTGTCGCACGCTGCCACCTATCAGCATCAGCATTGTTCCGTGGTATTCCTCCCTGTATGGGCCCAGGGAGAATCCCACTAGTGAAGTGATTGGATGACTGAGTACGTGGGTTTCTAAGTGCCACATAATTGACTCCTTGACCCTGTAGATAACTTATATTAGGAGCTCCATAACCCATATCCATTTGAATGTCATGCATATTAGGAAAACCACCAGCTGCTTTGGTCCACTTGTTATCACGAGAAGCCCCTGGAGATCTATTTGTCATCTTTCCTGCGCTCGGAGATGATCCTACAAAAGTAGTCATCAATGCATCTGCTATGTCCGACCCAATTTCAAAGCCTACAGGAAGATCGGTACATTGCTCGGAAAATGTAAATAGAAAATCTCGAGTGTATCTCTTTTTGCTTGTTGCTTCATTTCCATGAACCTCCTGCCCATTTGTCATTGCCCTCAAATTTGAAGTAGAGATTTCTGCTGCACCTTCCCAATTATCAATCTCGTCCTTCTTATGATCATCTATATCCTCCACATGCTTCACATCAACTGTTAACGAACCATCCACACATTCTGAGGCAGTAGATATTTCTTCTTGCTTTTTTTCTTCTGGACCCTTGTATGCATTGTAAAGATCGGAGGTCCCAGCAGCATCAGCTTTAGAAAGTATTTCCTTCATTTTCTTCTTTTTTCCGGGACTAGGCTTAGTTCTTGAAGCCTCCGAAGTAATCTTCTCCTTTGGTCCTGAAAGCAGTTTCTTTTCTTCCTCTACAGAAAATGAAATTATTTCAGATTTATTTCTAATGGCATCTGCATTTAAAGGTTTGACTTCAGCAATATCAGAGCATTCAACATCTGCCACACAGTACACTGCTTCCTTACTGGTTTGTGATGGCTCTTTTTCACCAAAATATGACACAGAAGAACCTAAGTTTTGAGAGTTTTTAAGCGTGGTTTCTTCCAGTATTGACTTTACTATTGTATCAACAACTCCTGAAGACTCTGTCATTAAGGGAACTGTACATGATTTAGAGCTTTCACTATCTTGTAACAGGTCAGTAGCCAATTCATCATTTCCCAGTTCCACCAAAGCTAATTCTTGTACCTGTTCAGCATTAGCTCAAATATGTTGATGTAAAAATGAAGAAAAATTAAACAATTTAAGATAAAGTTGCTCACCTTAGAAACCAAAAAAGTTAAAGTCTCAATTGAATCTCTCTCCTGGGTAGAACAGCTACTGGTTGCGAACTTCAAGGAAGAATTTTCTGATTCTTCTATTTTGCTTGTAACTCCAGATGTACAAGAAACTGTAGAAATTGATTTAGCTTTGATTACTACAGATGGTTCGGATTCGGTAGAAGTTAGAGAAGGAATTCTAGTTGTAGAGGTGGAAGAATCTGATCCTGAAAGAGACTGAATTATCCTGAGACCTTCTAGTGTTTCCTGAGAAATTATCTCCGGCCTATCTGTAATTATCTCTGAGGTTAACTTTTTCGTATCTGGAGCATCTGGCAAATCTGTCTGCACCAGTTCAATCGTGTTAGGAACAAATATCAACCAAGTTCGTTAACTTTTTCAGTGAAGTTTCCAACTTTATTGTTTCTTTTCTCTATAAAGGGCAAATATCAATAAACACCCCCATCGTTTTCATTTTAATCAAGAAACACCCCAACGTTTATTTTGAATCAAGAAACTCCCCTTGACATAATTTTGGACCAAAATACCCTTATATTTTTGAAGCAAGAAACTCACCTCCTTCAAATGTGATTCAAATATAAGAAGGGTATTTTGGTCCATAATTATGGCAGAGGGGAGTTTGTAGTATAAACGTTGGGGGGTGTCGTGATTACAATGGGTGATTACAATGGAAACGATGGGGGCATTTATTGATTTTTGCCCCTCTATAAATGATGTATATATCTGATTTATGTAAAACAAAGACATTCTTTTTAATGAAAATAGTCCTGTATCTTTTTTCAATGGATGCACAACAATTTTGATATATACATACAGCTTCTTAAACAATATGTTGGTCCACAAGAATGCTAATGAAAATCAGGTTTTCAGCCAAGTGCGGTTGAGGGCTGATCTCTTGATTTTGTGTCAGCAGATATTTAAAACATAGTAGGAGAGAGAAACTAAGGGATATGAAAATGGATGCACACCTGGTACTGTAGCTTGTAATGTTCTCTTTGGCTTGTTTTATTGCTGTTCTCCTTGACCGAGCCTGATTCTTGAATAGATTCTTTATTAGATCCTTCCGCTCGTGTCCTAGAATTCTCCGAGTCTACAGCTACAGCAATGTGCAGTGATGAAAATTGATTCAGATTCTACTTTCTATGCAGAAATAGAAAAGGTGCTTGACTTCAACTGAAAATATAGTATTACCTGATGGTACAACTGATTCATGCTGCCGAACTATCTCAACATCTTTTTGCTGATGGGAAGCACTTGTATCATCGTCTAGCTTTAATAATTTTGGGTTTTCTAACTTTGTATTCTGTGTGTTAACTGTAACTGCTTGTAACCCTGTTTTCTCCAACACTGAACTAACAACTGGTCTTCTTATTGTCACCTGAATTGGAGCTGATGAGGCAGAAACTGGTGAAGGTTCGAATTTTCCTGCTTCAGAAAAATCCTGTGGATTGCTGTCGGATATCGGATTAATGAGAGAAGGGTTCATGAAAAAAATGGGTTGCCCATTTTGGCCAACAGGGTAGCTATACCTGGGATCCTGTGAACCCAAATTCATCTGAGAATTAGGTGTATGGTAAAATGTTGGTGAGGGATTGTAAGGGTTCGGTTGCATTGAAGGATAATAGTTGACATGAGGAGTGGAACTGAAGTTTGGAATAAGTTGTGATGAGCGAGGACTTATGTTAGCAAGAGGCCTTTGTGGCGAAGCACCACTGACCAAAGGTGGGTCAGTCCTTTTATCAAGCCTCAATTCCTCATGGGTCTCTGGATGTGTTATCTTCACTGTTGTTTTACGAGGACCACCAATCTTTACATGCTGTAGCTGAGAAAATTGAGGAGCAATTCCGTATCCCATGTTACCTAATTGAGGAGGAACCTGGTGACTTATTTGAGGTACAAAGCCCAAACCATGACCCGGATGAATCATATTCTGAGTTTGTAGTTGATGAGATTGGATATTAGGGACATACATCTGCTGCGGAACCTGGGGGCCATTTACCAAGGGTAATGCCATTGTCTTTTGTATTGAATTGGATGTGACAGCTTGTGGCTGAATCAGTGAGTTGGTCCCACCAAACTGCATGGGAACTTGAGGCTGTTGAAAGGACATGTGCATAGGCATTCCTCCTATTTGAAAAGATGGTTTAGGTGGAGCCACAGGTACCTGGACATCCTGTTTTGTCTGAACTGGAGGGTGAGCTTCCTCTGTATTGAGGATAGTAGCATCCTTCCTTGTTTGCGGCTGCTGCTGCTGTTTTGGAGCAAAGTGCATACGCATTGTAGAGGTGGCCCTAAATGAATCATGACGAGCCTGTGCATAAAATGATGAGGTTTTTTGATCAGCTTATTAAATTATTATGCAGGGTGATATAAAACTTAAACCCCAATTAGAAACATACATGTATCTTTTAAGTAAAGGTAGAATTATGAAACCTATAGGTAGCTTTGCCTTTACCTATAAAGTTTAGGTACCTACTGAAATGAACATTTGGAGGTGAGATAACTAGACCCATAGGCTATGAAGCAGGGGATACAGATATCACGGATATCAGGGATACGGATATCACGGAATCAGGTGCAGGTACAACACGACACGGGTACGAGATGCATGATTTTAACAAAAAGTAGGATATTGGTGGGCTAGTGGGTACATTAAATATAATATATCTTATAATCTACATATAAATGAAAAATAAATAGCTTGTTCAAAATGCAAGCATTTAAACAATTTAACAAAATTCGAATAGTAAAATAAGATAATAATCACCTTCAGAGGAAAAAAAATGACGATCTCAATATCAAATGTTCAAGTATACTTCCTTTGTGTTCGTTCTAAACTCAGATAACAATTTTTTAAAGTTACACTAGGCTGTGCGCATATATCTAAATATAAGTGTCCAAAAGTTGCAAAGTATAATTTAACTTGGGTACTTCTTGGGTATGAGTACCCAAGAAGTATCGGCACCCGATACCCACCCAACACAAGTATAGAGACCAACGGAAAGTACCGGTTCTTCCTAGCCCATAGGGTAGGATAACTCTAGGCATCTTAAATACCTCCACCGACATACTTTGTTGATCTTAACTTCCTCCATTAAAAAAGGAATGTATGTCAAAAGTGAGGATTTTGCAAAAATAGTGTCACGTCTCCATATATATATATATATATCAGAAAGCATAAATGATGTAAAACGTAATCCTAAATAAAGAATTTCCAAGAATCTTAAAGGATTAATTTTACCAACATGTAGTGCGGATCAAAATTAGAATTTTAAACAGTTAATCGGTTTGATGGATTTTCAAGAATTGAATTAAGTTTAGCAAGCCCAATTAATAATTCAGTTCCAACAATCAATAATTATACCCGTAAGTGTTCTTAGCAAGTAAAAGATGCAATATTGTTTGTACTCTAATTAGGCAAATAGAACACTCAATCTCAATATTTGTGCACGACAGATAAATCAGATAATATAATAGAGATGATAAAACAGTATAACATAAATATTTGAAAAGTGAAAAGAATATACCAGGATTCAAAGCAACTAGGTTATATCTCAGATTGGCAACAAGAGCGAGGAGCAGCACAGCGGCGGGACCGGCCGAGGGAGGGGGGGGATCGCCGACGTGGACAACAGTCGATTGGCGACTAATTGGCGGCGTCGACGGCGGCTCTGGTGTCGACGGGAGACAGCAACAAGGCTTTCGACACTGGGGGGTGTGCTAGTCGTCGAAAGTAGGAGCGCCAGAGGATGGGAGGGGAGGAGGTCGACGATGGGGTGAGGAGTTCGACGAAGAGGGCGTCGGGAGGCAGTAGAGGTAAGGACGACGGTGAAGGTCGACGAGGATGACGATGGAGGGTGGGGGTTGTTCGGCTTCGGGAATGGAAAAGGAGGAAGAAAAAAAATGAAGGAGAGAGAGGGAGGCGGCTACAGGATGAGGGGGTGATTAGGTTTTGGGATTAAACTAATTTGGGGATTAGGGTTTGGGATTTAATTTGGGGTAGTTCTAGAGTTTATTACAAACCCTAAAATTGGATCTCAATTGTATCACACAGAGAGATGAAGAGCAAAAATCAACATAATAATTTTTACAATCAAGAATGGCATACTTTCTCATTACTCTCAAGGCCTATATATAGGCTCAAAACAAATCTTGATACAAATCTTAAAATATTCTAAAATCTCAGAAATATTCTAATGCATAAAAAAAAGATTACATATGGCTATAATTGCCAAAAAAAACAAATATGGTACTGAAATAAAATACTAGACTAAACAAAATAGATGTCCTCATCAATAAATCTTGAGAAAATCATGATGAGAAGTTGAGGAGACTACTAAAAAATAATATACTACATACCACATTGGAATTTATTTATGTTCTGTAAAGGATGCTCAGAAATTGTTACTAGATGTGAATTGACAATCATTTGGTACTAATAATAAAGAATGAGCATATTACAAATAGGGATGATAATGGGTTAGGACTGGCCATGGCGGCCCAAAAAAAACCCGATATGGCCCCTAGCCCTATATAATAATGGGTAGCGTAAGGCTTATTATTTTGGCCCGTTTAAAAGTAGGGCCGGGTTAGGGTTTTACATAAGCCCGACCAGGCCCGACCCTAGGCCCTATAATTCTGTATATAGTTATGTTAATTAATATAACTCACCTAAGTTCATGTAAACCCAAATGGTCTAAAGTCTAAATAAAAGATACCATTAAACAATAATCAATTCAACTTCGCTTAACTACTATCCTAATCTGTTGGACTTGATTTTTATTTTTCAATAATTGAAATGGTTTTTACTCATGAACAAACTGAGCCAAGACAAAAAAGCCGCCTTTCTTTGACTAGCTTGCAAGATCAATACAAATATGTTGATTTCATGATTGAAGAGCTAAGGAAAAGAATGTTGAGCTAGCTGGAAAAAATCATGGAAGTATCTCATTTCATACCCAAACTTCATACAAATAGCCTCAATATATATTCACCATATTGTTACTTGCTTCTAGTGGAATTTACCATTTTACCCCTGAGAGCTTTAAGATTCGTGCTCGAATTGAACGGTCCTAATTTGGTTCTATTTTTACCCATATCATCACCTCCTCATTCTTCGATAATCAATACACTAACCTCTTCTTCTCCTAAATCCACTCCTGCACACCTTCTCATCCTCCCCTTTCTCTAAGTTGGTTCCAATTGAAGCTTAAAGCTTTGATTGAATTTAGTTCCCTTTAGTTTGGTTCAACCTATGTAATTGCCGATTAATCGGTAACCGGCCATAGAGCGATTAATTTTATAGTGATTAATGAAATTGAGCAACCCTGTGGAAAAATCGGGAATAATCGGTCGGTATGATTACCTGATTAAATCGGTCCAAAAAACTCTTCTTCCACCCGACCCTTCCTATCTTCAATCTCCACCTTCCAATCTCCACTCCGACTTCTAATCTCCACTCCCACTTCCACTTCCAATCTCTATCTCCAATCTCCTCCCACCCAAGCCCTAACCCCAAGCAGCAACAACAACAGCGGCAATAGTAGCCCCCACTTACAATCTCCTCTCCCACTTCCTATCTCCACTCCCATTCACACTCTAAATATTCAATCTCCTAGGTCGCCGCCTCCTCCCTTTCAACCTCCCATCCCCAAACCTAACCCCAATCTCCAACAGCAGCGGCAGCCAATGGCAAGCCCAACCCAATGCCTCCTCCTTGCCTCCCGATGTCAGCCACCACCCGACAGCCCCCCCTTCACCCTTCAATATCGTCCTTTTCTTCGTATTTATTTTATTAGTTAATTTGCTATAAAGTAATTTGATGTTGCATAGAGTTACTTACACGTTTAGAAATTTCGACTAGCTTGCCGATACGAAATCATTGACTTTATACTCCATATCGTGGACTGAAATGTGTAAATTTCATCCGAAATTGCGAAAATATCAGCCGAAATAATGCCAAAATTGCCGAAATATCGGCCGAAATCTACACACTAATGTTATTGTGGATATATAACTTTTTTTTGTTTTACTTTTTTGCATATAAGACTTTCAATATATGACCTTAAGCTAAGATAATATGAAGATTTTCTCTCTATTTTTTTTGCATATGCAAAGTCAACTAAGTTTATTAACTAATACATTTTTTCTAATCAATGCAAATTTAATTTAGTTATATACTTATATTACATTCTTTTTTTATATTGTTTTTAAATTCTACAAATATTCACCGTGGTTGATTCATATCATTAGTTACATTATATAATATTTTATATAATAAATGACATGTAGAACATATAATATCTTGTTTAATACCAAGCAAAATATGTTTATTAAGTGTCCAAAATGAACATCCGAGATGATCACATTTTTCCGATATTTTTGATCCGGACGAAACACCCCTTGCCGAGATGAGTCCGAAATCCGATATTTAAAACCTTGATTACTTAGATGTTAGACAATGTACTATTGTACCCTTGTGCAATATTTTGAATGTGTTATCTCTGAATTTTAAGGTATATTTACTTAATTAGTGATATTAAACTTGATTTGAAAACTTAAGATCCTCTTGATTATATACTTCAGAGAGGATAGATTATTTTTTCATACATACATACATATATATATATATACACACACACACACACACGATTTTTTCGATTTAATCCTTGATTATTTTCCGATTAACCGATTAATCATTAATCGCTCCTAAACCGATTAGTTCCGAAAACCGATTTTAACTGCTTAGGGTTCAACTCAGGGATTTTAGGTTGAATTATGAGTTTTTACCACAAAATGTATTGCAAAGTTAAGTTTTAATATATAGAGAGGGGGAGAGTTCACATGCTCGCAGTGAAGTTTTAATATATAGAGAGGGGGAGAGTTCACATGCTCGCAGTGAAGTAGCATGGGTGGATTCTCAAACATAAATAGACTTCTACAAATATTTTAGATGATGGACAAACAACAAAAATCAATTGACTTGGGGAAGAAGATAATAAAAGGACAAGGTTTATTATTTTCCATATCAACTTATGTATTTATGTTAATCTTAGGGAAGGAAAAGGGGAGAATAGGTAGCAGAGTGTAGTGTTGAAGAGCAGAGGCAACAGAAGAATAAAAGATATTGATAGGGACACACTGGTCATTTCACCCTTCTACCATAAAAAAACGTAACAAGTGCTAAAGGTGGGTGTTATTTTGAAATATTTATAATAGTTACAAGTACTATTTTGGAAATATGAAAACTTCGGGTGTTAATATGAAAAAT
Organism: Hemerocallis citrina; assembly: GCA_017893485.1. Classification (NCBI taxonomy): domain Eukaryota; kingdom Viridiplantae; phylum Streptophyta; class Magnoliopsida; order Asparagales; family Asphodelaceae; genus Hemerocallis; species Hemerocallis citrina. The sequence continues at coordinate 212,306,163 of CM030361.1, read as the reverse complement.
AATAAAATATCAAATCTTTTGAGTGTCGCTATGGGAAAAAAACATATCTTAACTATATTTTATCATTGAAAAGTTTTACTTCCACATTTTGATTAGATGGTCCCAGAATGTCATCTTTATTTACAAGAAAAGTCTTGATTCAAAATTGACAAACATTCAACAACCATCACTTGATCGAAAGACCAATTACAATCGCAATGTTTTAAATGTTGTAATATTAGTGCTCCTTGGACAAAGAAACTTTAGGTTGAATACTTGAATGACACATGTACTAATCAATAACAGAGGCATGTGGTAAATATCATATATCATGTCAAATGAAAATGTATCATAAATGATATCGAAATAACTGATATGGGTAAAAATAAAATCAAATCGAGACCGTTTAAATTGGGCACAAATCCTAAAGCTCTCAGTGGTAAAATGGTAAATTTCACCATATGCAGGCTCGTAAAAAAGATATTGCCTCTTTTAAGCCGAAAAACCCAAAACAGGCTTGTCATAGTGGATTTTCATAATGGCCCAACGTGAAGTTCATAATTATCTGAAGTACCATCATAAACTCTCTATCTCTAAGAGAGTAATCACTTTGATCTCTCCATCCATTTGAGAGGGTTTAAAAACTCTCTCTTATCAAGAGAATAGTCTAAAATTTATCTCTACAACTACTTCTATCTCTTCAAGAAGAACAAAGTCAACTAATTCTATCTCTTTATCAAGAGAAGAGTAACCGACTCTATCTCATTATGAAAAATAGATTAACCAGCCTTATCAAAACATCATAAAATATAGATAATCAATATCTTGAAACTGACCCCCTAGCGACTATAAATATTGTATTATCTCTTCAGAAACAAGGTAATCGCAAATTCCGCACACAAAACTCTTCATATCTTTTGAGTTCTCTAACTTGGGCGTTGGAAGGTTTGTAATCGGGCCAACTCTAGTGTTTCAGACTATTTTGCAGGTCAATCGGCGCTATCACAACCGTTCAGATCAGATCAAAGCATTCACACGAGTCAAATTTCAGAATCAATATCAGTTTATAGCGATCAACATCGGCGAAAAGTAAAAGGTCATATCTTTTATTGTTTCCATCAAGAATTCACACTATCTGTTTGCTCCCACACAAAAGATAGCAGCAACAATAACTTTCTATTTTCATAACATGACATTATACTTATCTAACACAAATGATAAATTTATAATCCAAATATATTTGCTTAAAATAGCACGAGACATGTAATATGCATATGTATGCGTAGAAAATGAATAAAGAACTATTTTCCATCACATTTTTACATTTTTTTGAAAATAATGGATATTGGGCAAAGTTGAAGAAAAATCTCTTTAGTGAAGTAATTAAATCACCTCAATGGACCACTCCTTGAATGATTCACACCATGCATCTTGATCTACATACCTAAATTAGCCATATGATGTGAGATCAAAAAATTTAAAAGATTTACCCATAAATCAAGTGACTTCTACATGCACACTATTTTCAACTATAAAAAGGTTGCTACATTTGGTTCATGGATAAAAAGTCTTAAAACCACAATATCACATCAAAATGCAAGATGTGTACCATCCAAGAATTAGCCTGGAAAGGTGACCCAGTCCGACCTGAGATAATTCCCTCTTACTCTATCTGATACCCCTTATTCACAAGAATACGAATTAACACATCATACAATTGAGACAACGATTTATAATTCATTATTATAAGTTACAATTTTAAGGTAGGTGACGACTAAAACATGATAAACCAACTCGTTTCTGATCCTCAAGTTTCTAACCCCAAAAAATTGTTCTCTCAAACCCAATACACACCAAGGATGACAACATGTTTCTACCTACATGTTGGCCCATTATCTGATCAGCCTAAACATGGCTATCTGGTTTAAAAGGACATGCAATTTTATATCCAAGTTGTTGTCAGTGTTCCTTTAGAAGGATATGTAGGCTAACATATTGGTTATGTAGGGAAATATTGGACATTAGAATACTGGAGACATCTAGTCCATGTGACCAATTAGAACCTGCATTCCGTATGATGGATGGTATAAGTTATTGTAAAGACAGGAGTGGGGACATAGTACGAAAAGAGTTGCATAACATCTACTTGCAGGTCACTCAGAACAGCAAGTAAAACTATAGAGTTGGATTCTAATGAACTAAATAACAAGTGAAATAATTCTCAGTTTCAGATGCAATAGCTCACTCCTGTATATAAAAATGTCCGAAAACAACACATGTGGCATGCCACTAACAAACCTGTGCATGTTTCTGCTCATCCAAATTAGGTGGAGCCGAGCTTGTCCTAGCAGGTATCTACAATTAAAAACCACCGAAAACACCATTACTGCACTTGCATCTCATCTTTTAAATACTTTAGTAGTACAATTACCATGTAAATAAACAATCAACTACCTGCATCCCATTCATAATCCCCGGATTTTTCGATCCAAACTGAACAGAAACCCTAGACGCATCCTCTAAATACCAAAATCATACAACAGCAATGAGAAACAAGAGTGATAACAATAACAAACTCTGTATAATAATTCATCAATATATGTATATTATACCTCCAACTGCATGAGAAGATTGTGAAGACGGGGCCTTTGGCACCTGAGGTTGCACGATGCTTGCTTTCTTGGAACTACAGTACAGCACCCAAAATCACAGAGATAAATAATAAATTAGACATAAAAATAATAATTTTGATTGGATGGTAGTACCTGCGAGTGGCGGGTGAAGGGTGAGCTGCGGCAGCGGCTCCTCCTCCTCCACTGCCCCTTCCAACGCCTCTTCCGCCGGAGAATTCCCTCTGCTTGCCGGATCTGCCGGGTTGTCGTAATTGGGGATCGATCTTATCGATTCTGGTTTGATTTAGGGACATAAATCCAAACCTAGAAGAAAGGAAAAAAGAAAAAAAGAAAAACAAACAAACGAAGGACAATGCTAAGATAGTGGATTGACTGGAATTAAGTGATGGACTAGCCGATGATCACCTGAAAAGAATTGGTTAAAGGTGGCGATTTGAAAGATTAGGGTTTTGATTTTGCCCCCTTTAGAAGGAAGGAGAAGAACGAGGAGAGAGAATGGCCGAAATCATGAGAGTGAGAGAAGGGAGAGTGCTGTCTGTGGAAATAGAGGGAGTGAAGCTTTATGACTAGCTTATTCATATTTATTTATCTATTCTTAATTAGAGAGAGAATTGTAGAGCTAGAAGGCAGCGGAGGAAGGAGGGGGCAATTTGGGAAAAGGAAACGATGGCATGGGAAGATGGGGTAAGTAACAAACTGCGGTGAAAAAGGGTCAGTAAAGTTGTGCTTGGGTTGATTGTAAAATCTCTACTTCTCTACTATTTTAATGGGAGAGTCGGGGTTGTAAACAAACAAATTCTAATTTTGTAAGTGAAAAAACACGTGCAATATATGGCAAACTAAATTCACCAAACATATCCGTGTGATGCACGTGCAGCTCCCAAAAAAGGAATATTTATCTATCTACTATTTAAATGGGAGAGTTGGGTTGTAAACAAACAAACCCTAATTTTGTAACTGAGTAAACACGTGCAATATATGGCAAACTAAATCCACCAAACATACCCGTGTGATGCACGTGCAGCTCCTAAAAAAAGAATATTTTAGCAAATGCCCCCATTTAAAATGTGAAAATTAGCATATACCCCCACTATTTTTAAAAACTAAGAAATACTCCTATTTCTAATCTAATATTATAATGGGAGAAGACCTTAGTGTCATTTGTAAATGTTTTGTCAATCTATAACCCGTGCAATATACGTGCATAACTATTATAAAGGAGGTTCTAAGTTCAAATCCATATTATGTCTAAATTTTTATTTTAAAAAACTATATTTATTAAGACGTGCATCGCACGTGCAAATTACTAGTTTATATAATCTAAAAAATAACTGTTTATGAAACAAAATTTGAAAATTAGTTTTTTAATAAAATTGTTTTGATGTTATTTTACTAGTATAAAATAGAGATGAGAGAGAAATAAATTTTTTAAAAAATTAAAATTTAATATAGAGGAATATATAGAGTTATTTTATTGAAGAATGTGAAGAGAGAAGAAATAAATCAATTAAAAAGAAGTGAATATTTTCCACTTCTCTTGTACTCACTTTTTGGTTGGAAAAAGAGTACTAAAAAAGTGCTACAATGTTCCTTCACCGAAATCAAATGCAATACATTTTACTCCTAAACAAAGCTATGAACAATATTCTTTCTTCATAAATCTTTTTCAATAATCTCTAACATTATAATCAGAGAATGTCTTAGTGTCATTTGTAAATCTATCAACGCGTGTAACGTACGTGCATAACTATTATAAAGAAGGTCATAGGTTCAAACTCATACTACGTCGGAATTTTTACTTTAAAAAACTATATTTATTAAGACATGCATCGCACGTGTAAATTACTGGTAATATTTATTGTCAAACAAACCACCCTTAAGGGCCTCTCCAACCCAGCACCAAACTGGCGCAAAACATCATTTTTGGCGCTGGATGGCGCTCCAATCGAGCGCTATTTCCAGCGCCAAAAATGGCTTTTTTTGTGTCAGTGAACAGTGATGCGCCAAATCTAGTGCGGCACTGTTCACGAACGCCATTTTTTTAAAATTTTACATTTTTTGGTAAAAAAATCTCATAGTTTTAGATAATTGTGTGTTTTAGATAATTGTCTTAGTTATAGGTTTGTGTTTTTGCTAATTTTGTGTTATAGATAAATTTTTTTTTTGTCACAAGTGTATTTTAGTTATAACTAAATTAATTTTACCATTTTAACAATTTGTAAGTTATTTTGAAAGTGTTCTATATCTTACGTTTGCCTAAAATAGTTAATTTTATACGAAGTGTAATTAATACTTAAGAAAAATATGAAATGCGCATTAAAAACATCAAACATTTAAAGAGATATTACATTTAAGATTACATAGATATTCAAACTAAACTGATGCTGAAACAAAATATGAAAAATACATAATAATAAATCAGCAATTTAGAAATCTGGTAAACCGCTTCCAGATCCTCCAATATCAGTGAATTATTGCCTAAGGTCATTAGTGCCAGAAGAAGGAAATGGTTGATGTTGTTCAGCTCTTTTTTGAATAATTTTTACTTGTTGAGCTCGAAAATACTCACGTACGGTTGGATCAGCATTGGAATTCAAATCTTTTAATAAAATTTTATTATCTTCTTTCTCTTTTTTGAATGTCTACTGTCGCTCCTAGATATCCATTTGTCTCTGCCTGTCGAAGTTTGTCTTCTTTAACATCTCTATCAGCTGTTGATTTCCTTCTTTAATATCGTTCAAATTTGCATCTGTTTTCCTTTTCAACTTGGCTTTTTTCACCCTCGATGGGTCGTTCAGATGAAGTACAACCAAAATTGAGTTCATCTAAATTGGGAGCAAAAGATGATTGGTCAGGAGATGATATGGGATATTCAGGAGTTGGATTGTTGGACTGTGATGAGCCATAGTTGACTTGACTGCTTCGAAAATTTTGTCTTATAGTTAGGACGCTATCTTTAAAATTTTCAAAATCCTTAACAATATTCCAAACAGATCAAATTTGAAACATTTCTTAAACTTGGGATCTTGCATGAATAACTTTTTCGCTCGACATAACTGCAGATTGGAAGAAAAAATAATGTTAAAAAGTAATAGGACTGCATTAATAATAGTGAAAATTAAGCTTAAATAAGTACTCACAATATCTGCATCTGATGCACCACTTGGATTCGTATTCTTTATTTGTTTGAGACACCCATTAAATTTTCTTACTTCAATCATTATAGCCTGGATTCGGGACCGCACCCATCGCTTGTTATGGTAATCCCAACTCCGGTCTCTTGATATTGTAGCGTCGCTCCACACAAATCCAAAATTGATCTGCATGCTGGTGAATAGCCGTAATAGGGTCTTGAGAAATTTCTAAATAAGTTTCGCAAATGAGCACATCTTCACTAATAACATATCCAGAAGCTCGTATATACATTTTTTTGGGAATTATACGGTTGAGAATAAAAATATGAGGAAGATGATGGTTTACACAACAAGTGAAGTTTGCTATATGTAGGGAAATAAAAATCTTAAAAATCTTAAGCATTGAAAGAATCCAATGCATTTGTTGTCCAATGAAGGTTATACATTTTTTTTTAGAGAGAATCCAATTCATTGGGTCAAGTCTAATGCAGGTCACATCTTTTGAGAGAGAATCCAATGCATTAGGTCAAGTCTACACCAGAACCGATGCATTTAAACTGGTGTACAGTAGGTCCAATGCAGGTCACATCTTTTGAAAGAGAATCCAATGCATTGGGTTAAGTATACACCAGAACCGATGCGTTCAAACTGGTATACACTAGGTCCAATGCAGGTCACATATTTTAAGAAAGAATCCAATGCATTGAGTCAAGTCTACACCAGAACCGATGCGTTCAAACTGATGTACACTAGGTCCAATGCAGGTCACACATCTTTTGAGAGAGAATCCAATGGTGTACACTAGGTTTGCACTTACTATAAATAACATATACACTTTGATCCTTCAAAAAAAAAACTCCTTTTCTTCTTCTTTCTACTATCCAAAAAATAGACATTGACTTCTTCAATACCTTCACTTGGAAAATGAATTTCGATATTGGAGGTCCATATAATTTAGCAAATTCCAGTCCCTCTTCGGATGATGATGGTGAAACAACTCCGAAATGTCCATATCTCAAACGATTGACTCTAACAACAGGATCATCGACAACTATTACAATCAACGAAGTAATCACGGTGGCTCGATTCCTGGTCATGTGGTGATCAATCGCGTTCGGGAAACCGCAGATCGCAATTCATTCAACGACTATTTTGCAGAGAACCCACGTTACAATGATGCCACGTTTCATCGATGATTTAGAATGTCTCGAAGTTTGTTCCTGTGTATTGTTGATGTGGCCAAAGATCATGACTACTACTTCCAACAAGAAGTGATGGACTTGGTAGAATGAGATTATCGAGTTTACAGAAAGTAATAGTCACATTCCGGATGTTGGCATACGGTCAACCGGCAGATGCTACAAACGAGTACATTAAAATAGGTGAGTCAACAGCAATTGAAAGTATGAAGAGATTTTGCCAGGCTATGTAGAGATATTTGCAAAGCGAGATCTAAGAACACCTCCCGCTAATGACATCGCCAGACTACTCCATGTTGGTCAACGACGTGGTTTTCCGGGGCATGTTGGGCAGTCTCGATTGTATGCATTGAAAGTGAAAAAATTATCCCACGGCATGGGCTGGACAATATGCAGATCGTAGTAGGTCACCAACTATTATTCTTGAAGCTTTAGCAGATTATGATCTTTGGATATGACACACATATTTTTCTATGACGGACAGCAATAATGATATCAATGTGTTGGAGTTGTCTCATTTTTTTTCTAATCTAGCTCAAAGTATTACTCCTCCCGCTCATTATGTTATTCAAGGAAAAGTGTATAACATGGGATCGTATTTAACTGATGGTATATACCCAAAATGGTCTACTCTTGTACAAACTATTCAAATAACCGCAAGGTCAGAAAAAATATATATTTTGCTATGAAACAGGAAGCATGTAGAAAAGAAGTAGAACGTGCATTCGGAGTTCTCCAATCACGATTCACAATCATGAAAGGACCAGTACATATTTGGAGGAAAAATGTGTTGCATGGCATAATGACTGCGTGCATTATTATGCACAACATAATTGTCGAAGATGAACGTGATCTTGATGCACCAATCAAAGGTGTGGGGAAAGTTCCAGCTGCAGAAGTTGAAATGGTAGTAGATGAGAATACAAGATTTCAACAATTTCCTACTCGTCATAGAAAAATGAGGATAAAGATACTCACATTGCGCTTCGTAATGCACTAATTGATCATATGTGGGAGGAGTGTACTAGTTCAGATGGTTAATTAAACCATTAACATATATTTGTAACAATTTGTGTTCATGTTTAATTATGGAATTTAATGTTTTGGTTCAAATTTGTTTTATTTAATGTAGATTTGTCATTTTAGATAATTTGTTTTCTAATAATTTATTAATTTTTTTCATTTTGGATCATAAAATATAATTTACTCATATGATATTTTGTTCAAATTTGTTAAAATTATGAAACTTATCATATGATCAATACGTAATAAATTTTTGTATATGGTGAATTGATGAAATAGATAAGAAATAAGGATTTTAGTAAAAAGTTATATAAAAAATAGGTAGAGAATAATTTACAGAGAATATTTCATTTTTGTGTTAAAAATGATGTTGTGGGTTGGAGATAAAGTTACTGTTTGATGTGACTTTTAAACCATTTTGGTATAAAAGTTACACCAAAATGGTGTTATGGATTGGAGATAGCCTAAGGGGGATAGAATTGTAACACCCCGGAATATAAAATGTATTTTTGGAATTATTAAATAATATTGAATTAGTGAAATTGACTATTTTGACTGTTTTCTTGAAATTTTTGTTTTGCGTGCAAAGTTAGAATGTTTTGGATTTCTCAAAAGTTGGTTGTCAATAATTGATTTCCCTAGCTCATTTAAGTATGATATATTTTACTTTTCAGATTCCTTGATTAAAGAAACTCATTTTTGGACTCTATGATGATATAATTGATTTTTAATGAAAGAATTTCATTCCCACCGTAAAAGAGCTAAAAAATAAATCAAAAGTATTTTCTATTAATGATATATAATTTTGAATTAATAAATAATTTTAAAATCAATTTATTTAATTATTTGGATTTTTGTAAAATTGACATTTTCACGCGTGCAAATTTTTTGAGGTGCAAATTTTCACTTTAAATTTCTGAATAAATTCTCCTATTTATAATTGAGTATATCCTAAATTTTGATATTTTTCTAAATAAAGAAACTACTTTTTGTAAATACTTTGGAAGAAAAGAGTTTTTGTGCAAAATGTCGTTTGGAGGTAAATATGAATTCAAAATTTGGTTGACCGGTTTTGATAGGAGATATATTGGGGGGGAAAAATTCTATCCTTGTAATTTGATTTGATTTGATTATATATATGAAATTTTGGGATTGCTGGAACTTTATTGCAAATATTTATCTTGGAAAATAAAAAGTGAGAAATTTTATTTATAAAATCTAATCTTTATTATTAGATAATAATTCTAAATATTCTGGATTTTTATGAATGATTTATGGTATATTTACAAATATTTCAAAGTGAATGACTTTTATGTAAAATTGCCACATGGATGGCAAATTTCAAATTTTGAAAATCCTGGGATGCATGAGGGCCGGCCAAATCAGGGTGATTAAGGGGAGATAAAATCTTACCTTATTTGATTTAATTAACTACATGATTTGGAAGATATATATGTGTGTGTGTGTGTGTGTGTGTGTGTGTGTGTGTGTGTGTAAATATTTACTTCTTGAGAGATGTTTTTTGTAAAAATCTTCATAAAACCCTAGAAAAATACAGCCCCGGCCTATAATAGACAGCAACAGCCATTTCTTTTCTTTTGTTCACAAAATATTATTTTATTTATCATTCTTGGAGTTTTGAAGATCTTTGGATTTTCACAAGGAGGAGGAGGAGGTGGAGCGCTTTCTCTTATTATTATTTTCTTCAATTGATCTTCATTGAGGTGGGGTGGCACTTCTTATCTCTGAACGTGTTTTTATCATATTATTATGATGAATCTAGTAGAGATCACACTAAGGCTTGTTGTGAATTTGTAGATCTATGTCTTGATAGTTGCTATGTATGATGAATGAACTTTTAGATGTTTATATGAAATGAAGATGCAATTTTTATGAGAGATGATCATGTTTTTTATTAATCTTGAATGTTAAATATTAATGATGCATGAAAGATCTAATTTGGGATTTATAAAATTGGTTGGATGACCATATGTTTAATTGTAGCTGGTCGAGATATCTCTAATTTTATAATGGGAGAAGGCCTTAGTGTCATTTGTCATTTTGTCATTCTACCAACATGTGCAACGCACGTACATAACTAATATAAAGTAGGTTTCCGGTTCAAATCCTCCCTACATCAGAGTTTTTATTTTTATTTTTTGAAATTATTAAAACGTGCATCGCACGTGTAAATTACTTGTGTAGAGATAATTAGAACTTGTTGTATGCTCTCAAATTCATGCTTGATTGATTTTAAAATTGAGATCTTTCAATGTTATTCGTTGTTTTTAATTATTAAAAATTCAAACTTAATATTATGGTTGAATAATTGTTGTATGGATCAAAATCAATTTGTCTTGAGCAAAGATGTTGTTTATGCAAGAAAGACTAATATTTTATTTAAAGAAATAAATTCAATGAGAATATATGTGATTGTAGATATTGGATCTTGGTGTTTAATTCAAGATGCATGTTTTAAAAGATTAAATGATGAGATTTTTAATGTTTATTTCGATGTTTTAATACAAATAAAATTCTTGATGATAAACCCTTATTGTTGTGCATGCAAAGTGTTTAAAGAAAGTAATTTATATGAAAAGAATAAAAACAAATTCATTGGGGACTAGGATTTTGAAAAGAAAGAAAAAAACTACGGTTAGCCTCGGGTGAACAGTAACCCGAAGGTTACTGTTCAAACCCGAACAGTGCAGGTCTCGGGTGAACAGTAACCCCGGGTTTATTGTTCAACCCCAAACAATATTGCAGCAGCAGTTTGCTATTTTTCTTGGATTTCGGTTAGATTTTTGTGGTGGTTTGAGTGGGTTTTTGTGTGTGACTTGTGTGCTATGGTGGGGGTGGGGGAACTCTAGTACATATATGTGTGTGTGTGTGTGTGTGTGTGTGTGTTTAATCTAATATTTGTGTGAGATTTGATTGAGTTTTGATGGAGTTTCGAATTTGTTAAATTTCAGATTTTTAGATAAAAGATAGTTTCCAGAACTTGTTAAATTTAACCCATTTAAATTAATTTATTTGAGTCCAGATTTTTATGGTGAATTCTTTGATATGTGTTGGATTTAAATTAATTTGTCCAGAATTTAATATTAAATTTAGAGTGTTCTATTTTGAAGAACAAATTCGTGTAACTTTGAGATTTTGGATGAAATATAGTTTTCAGAACTTCTTGAATTTACACCCTTTAAATTAATTTGTTTGAGTCTAGATTTTTATGGTGATTTCTTTGTTATGTGCTGGATTTAAATTAATTTCTCCAGAATTTAATATTAAATTTGGAATGTACTGTTTTGAATAACAAAATCGTGTAACTTTGAGATTTTGGATAAAAGATAGTTTTCAGAACTTGTTGAATTTACATTCTTTAAATTAATTTGTTTGAGTCCAGATTTTTATGGTGAGTTCTTTGATATGTGCTGTATTTAAATTAATTTTTCTTTCCAGAATTTAATATTAAATTTGAAGTGTACTGTTTTGAAAAACAAATTCATATAACTTTCATATTTTGTGAAAATCTATATTTTCATAGATGAAATGTGTTTCCATATATGAAAGAGTTTTTATGGCAGTATCGGTTGATTAAAAAGGAATGTGATTAATTAAGAGTGTTTTGTATAATGAAACCAAGTTGGATTTGATTTGAGGCTTAGGGTTATTTTGTGGACCCTAGAAAGATTGTTGATGACATTTTGAGTTATGAAACTCTAGAGGTTGGGTGGGACCCTAGCATGTCGGCAAATGAGATTTGGTTGGAATTTGGCCAGTGGAGCTTTTGTTATTGATTCAGTAGAGTTAAGTCCGGTAGGGTACACAAACTCTAGGGAAACTGTGATTTTATTTAATTAATAATAATAAACATAAGGACAGACACTAAGTTGGGAGTTGTGATGGAACTTGGGCAACGTAAGTATGAGCTTTGTTGTCGGTCGCACAGATGTATTCCGAGGCTATGCATTGTTGTGTCTCTTTAGAAATGTTCGCACGTTGAGGGCCGGCAGGCCTATTCACGGAATGCCTAGAAATGAGATGAATTTGGTATGTTCGCGTGTTGAGGGTTGGCAGGTCTATTCACGGAATGTACGGTATATTTGTGAGTTGAGGGTCAGCAGGCTTATTCGCAGAATGTACGGTGTATCTGCGCGTTGAGGGTCGGCATGCGTATTCGCGGGGTACACGATAGAGAGGTGATTCTCTAGAGTTAGAGCGATGCTTGCGGGGTACTGGCATGTCTACACTTGTACAGCTTGGCGGGTTGCATACCGGAGATGAGGTCCATTCACGGAGTATCTAATCTTGTTTCTGTCACCGTAGTAGGTTAGTTGTATAACGTGAGATTGAACAGAATAAAGTGGAGAACGATAAGGGCTTGCATTGGACTTATGTTTATGGGATGCATAGAATTCGACAAGTATGCATTAGAAATCATCATCAACATTTGTGTTTCTTGACTTGTTTTATGCATGTTTATTTTCTGTTTTCATCTCATACACTTGACACTTAATCTAGCTTCACTTGTTGTTTTATGCTTCTTTCATGGTTGTTCTATGTTCTATTTATTGTTTTTGTATCATTTATTATTGCTATATCAATATGCATCAAGTTTATGATTGTGAGGTGTAGAAGTATCACTATTACTATAGTTGACTTCAGTTGCATTTAACTGACGTGCCCACTTTCAATAGACTTTTGCAGGTTTTCAGTTATGGATAGCATTGATTCAAGTAAAGCTTGGAGTATAAATACAAATTGAAGATTCACTGTGTTGTAATAAGATTGTAGTTAATATGTTTAATTCCGCTGTGTTTTTTGTAAAACAAGATGATGTAATAAAAAGTTTTAAATTTTCCTGTATTTGATACTGTGTTTATGATTACATTGAAGTTGATTATGGAAACTTATTTCTAATTTCATTTATTGGAAATTCGGGGCGCTACAAGAATACAGCCAAAACAAAAAACAAAAAACAAAAATGAAGGGGAGAGAGAAGGAATAATGGTTTGCTATTTCTTGTGAGATTTTCACCTCATTCAGCTATCCTCGTATGTATTTCTGTCACACATGATATAAAGAATACATTTTATTTAACAATCATTCTCAGTTTAAGGCATTTGGCAAATAACTGACCAGATTTTATTTACTCATCAATAAGCCACCCTCTCCTATAAAATGTTAGTCATATCCATACCATCCACCACTTAAGTATAACACGTGATAACTTGTGATGTATTTAATCTTTTGTGCCAAAACTACTCCTAATCAGCTTTAATCTTTTATCTATCTAATCTGATAACTTATCTATTTACCTATCTTATCTATCTATCTATATATATATATACATGGTGAATCTAGGTGAATGTGTAGTTAGAAGAGTGTTTAATACTGCCTTTTGGAGTTAATAGAAATTGTGTAGGCCAACTCATGCATATATCTACAGAACCGCGTGTGAACTTCTTTTTTGGGATGTAAATTGACAAATCTGAACTGTTCATTTTAATCTAAACGTCTAAACTAGTCTATGTATGAGAAATAAAGTCATTCGAGATTTGTTTGTCCATGCATTAAAATGTTACAAATTGTGTGGTTGTATATTGTTACTTTTTATAATAACATGATTGATGGTCAAATAAATTTTAAATTACTTGAGTTTACATAATTAGACTAATTTAATTATTCTAAATAATGTGAATGGTTCGGTTCATCCATGTGATGACTATGTTTGGAGTTCACATACAACTTATCGTGAGAACTAGTTCTCACATGCTCACTGCCATATGTATATATACAATATATAAATATATATATGAGAAAAGGGAAGGAAATGTGACATAGGAGGAAATTTCCTCATATGCCACCTTAAAAAAACCATATCCCCTCATTGTTGTGCTAATCTAGGTACCTAAATATATAGATAAAACTAGACACAAATTATAAAACCTCGCAAGTGCACGAATCGTTTGACAAAGCGTAGCAATAGCAAGGGTCGATCCCACAGAGATTGTAGACTTCAACTTACTAATCAATAAAACTAATAATAAAAATGAATAAGAGTTGTTATAATATTCTAAAAGAACTAAAAGATTAAAACTAAGATGAGAGGTGTTAAATCACAAATATCTCTTGAATAGTTGGGTTGTTGATCTCCACCAATAGTTAGTAATGCTAAGTTACCTTCTGAATTTACTTCTAATTACTCATGTTTGTTCACTTCAAGGGCATGGTATCTACTCCTTAAAGTATTGTTTCCCTAAGTCAAGAATTAGGCATGGTATCTACTCTAATTCGTTTCTTCCCCTAAGTATTTTAGCATGGTATCTACTAAGTTATACTTAACAAAAGCATAAGCACAGTGGAAACGAACAAACACTTAAAGTTCTAGAACTTGGTATCAGACCTAGATCCTTTAAGTTGATTGAACCAGGAATCCTAAAGATTCCCTTGTTACAAATTACGAGCACGAGATACGGATCGTCTCAATATGCTCATATAACAGATTCAGATTTCTAACTCACAGACTTGATAATATCAGATTCTGTATGGCAGTCGACTGGCTCTCACCTTCAGTCGACTGCACTTATAACTTCTGAACAAGTTTGACTGTTATCAATCTATATCAATTCAATTAGATTCAATCAATAAGTAAAATAAAAGGATTCAGAAGAACACAGCACTACATAACTACGGCTTCGATCTACCCAACTATGAAGTTAGTTCCACATAATAATAACTTTATTGCTTAACAAGTTCAAGTACATGATCAACATAAAAGAATAAAGAGAGAAGAAATAAACTAATGGATTCCGGCAATAAGGTCGACTGTCTTTCACACAGTCGACTGCCTTCTGGTTGCTGTGTCTCCTCTCTCCTTCTTCGATGATGATGGAGTGATGCGCACAGTTGATGACTTGATGGTTGGGAACTCTGTGATTAAGTTGCTTTCAAGAGATCGATGGATTCTGGCGGATCCCCCCAATAATGCTTCTTTTCTGATATTTATAGAACACGGCTGAGAATTAGGGTTTCCACAATTTCAGCAAAATCCTTCTTTATTTTATTTGATGATTTATATCTTTCTCTTTTCTTCTTTCTTTCCTTATCTGTTCACCACGTGCTCTTGGAAATCCCCAGTCTCTAGATTTGATTCGTTGCACAAGATCTGGATTTAAATAGATTTGAAATTAGATTTGGGTGAATCTTCGAATATCTTATCTGTCTACTCCGCCGCAGACCAGTCGACTGTCTTTTGAGAGTGAGTCGACTGTGTCGAGAGTTGTGGAAAATCAGCTTCTCTTGTTCAGTCGCCTGGTCGAGGAACCAGTCGACTTATCCTCTGCAGTTCTCTGTGTATTATCCTTGAAGTCCTGAAACTGCTTCGTTTTGCTGTTATAAGCTGTTTCCTATGGAAAAGAGAAAATAAGAGTTAAATACCACATATAGAGCTTTTAAATGTCTAATTCCATTAAGATTATTGCCTCTAGATGTGAACAATATTGTGTTCATCAAATACCCCCAAACTTAGCTTTTGCTTGTCCTCAAGCAAAAAGTGAATTTATGAACAAGGGAGTAATAAACTCAACCACCAAGATTTCTTATTATGTGGACATCAATATATAAAACTACAAACAATTTCAGATAAAGTAAAAACAAGCATACCCACTTTCTCCAGTGCAATTGTCTATTCATAGTTCCCAAACTTAATCATATTTGTCATGCGATTAATATAGTTATAGTATGTAACTACTCAGTCTGTGATTATCCCTTTTCCCTACTACAAACCGAATAGCAAACTAGAGTTTTTTTTTTTTTTTTTTTTTTTTTTTTTGTAGCCTCTTCTCTAAAGATGTCACTTGCCTTTTGACGCGAATGCGAAACATTTGTGATGTATCCACCCGGTTACTCAACAAGTCACACTCTCTAAAGTGCTTTGCATACTCGTATTTTGGGTTGCCATTTGACGTAAGGGTAAACATTGGTGATGAATACCCCTAGTTACTAAGCACTCAAAACATTGGAGTAGATTGACTTTATCTAAATATATATATATATATATATATATATATATATTGTTTTATCACTCTATTTACTTAAACTCAATTTAGGATTAGATCTAAAGGGAATAATCATCAGAAAAAGCATCACATATGTTTATTATGTATAATCGCATGGCTTCTATAACTTCGTAGGGAATTATGAAATTCAACAATCCTAAAGTAAATAAGTATCCTTCTTCTTACTTTATAAGAAATTGTTTATCCTAAAATTTTCAAAAAGACTCTAAAAATAACCCTAATACCCCCAAACTTAGATGGAACATTGTCCTCAATGTTCGAAAGAAAATATAAAAATAGGCATGTGTCACCATCTAGTAAGGAGATACTGAAAATAAAAATAACTAAAAGAAAAATAATAATGAATAACTGAAAGAAAATAAAGGGAAAGTGTAAATACTCCCCTGAAGAATTGGGTTGCCTCCCAATAAGCGCTGTGTTTTCTGTCTTCAGCTAGACTTGATGAAGTCATGCTATGTATTGAATGGTTTGAAGATTCACATCTTCCTCTTGCGGTTCTAGACTCATCTCTATGTATGGCTTCGCTCTATGCCCGTTCACCTTGAACGTTTGATTTTTTTCTTCACTGTGAACTTCCAATGCACCATGTGGAAAGACTTTTGTGACAATATATGGTCCATACCATCGTGACTTAAGCTTGCCTGGAAAGAGTCTTAATCTTGAGTTGTAGATCAATACCTTTTGTCCTTCATAAAACTCCTTCCTTGCTAATTGTTTATCATGGTATAACTTAGTCCTTTCCTTGTACAGCTTGGCATTTTCATATGCATCGTGCCTCAATTCTTCAAGCTCATTTAGTTGCAATCGCCTTTTGTCACCTGCCTGTTTCATATCAAAATTGAACTTTTTGATAGCCCAATAAGCTTTGTGTTCCAATTCTACCGGCAGATGACATGCTTTTCCAAACACCAAGCGGTATGGTGACATGCCAATGGGTGTTTTGTATGCGGTTCGATAGGCCCATAATGCATCGTTCAAGCGCAACGACCAATCCTTCCTCCTTGTGTTGACTGTCTTCTCCAAAATGCTTTTGATTTTTCTGTTGCTAATCTCCACTTGCCCACTAGTTTGAGGATGATATGGGGTGCCCACTCTATGTGTTATACCATATTTCTTCATCAAAGAAGCAAATGGAAAATTATTGAAGTGGCTACCTCCATCACTTATTATTGCGCGCGGTGTACCAAACCTAGTGAAAATGTTTTCCTGCAAAAACTTGACAATAACTTTGTGATCATTAGTTCTTGAGGGGACAGCCTCGACCCATTTAGACACATAATCCACACCAATAAGTATATATAAATAACCAAATGAGTTAGGAAATGGACCCATGAAGTCGATTCCCCAAACATCAAAAAGCTCGATCACTTGGATGTTTTGCAGTGGCATTTGATTTCTAGAAGAGATGTTGCCTGTCCTTTGGCATTTGTCGCAAGTCCTGCAGAAAGAAAAAGCATCTTTGAATACATTAGGCCAATAAAAACCAGATTGCAATACCTTTAGTGCTGTTCTTTTTGGTCCAAAATGTCCTCCACAGGCATATTGGTGGCAGTGTTGTAGAATACTCAATTGTTCTTCGTCTGCCACACATCTTCGTATAATTTGATCAGGGCAGAATTTGAATAAATAAGGGTCATCCCAATAAAAGTGTTTGCACAGAGCCACCAATCTTTTTCTTTCTTGATGTGTCATACCTGGAGGGAAAACATGAGCAGTTAGAAAATTAACAATATCAGCAAACCAGGGAAGCTGGTCAGAGAGACAAGTCGACTGGTTTAAGGACCAGTCGACTGCCCCGAGAGATTGCACATTGATTTCAAATAGTTGTTCATCTGGGAAATTTTCATTCAGCGGGGGCACATTTCTCTCTTCCTCGTGCAGTAATCTGGACATGTGATCTGCCACAACATTGTCGCTTCCTTTCTTGTCTCTAATCTCAAGATCGAATTCTTGAAGCAACAGCACCCATCTGATTAATCTAGGCTTAGCATCCTTTTTAGCAAACAAATATCTCAAGGCAGCATGGTCAGTAAAAACAATAACTTTAGCACCAATTAAATATGATCTAAACTTCTCTACAGCAAAAATAACAGCTAACATTTCTTTTTCAGTAGTGGAATAATTTAGCTGTGCATCGTTTAAAGTTCGAGAAGCATAGTAAATAACATGAGGTTTCTTATTGATTCGTTGACCTAAAACAGCCCCTAAAGCATAATCACTTGCATCACACATAAGCTCAAAAGGATGGCTCCAATCTGGTGCCATGACAATAGGTGCAGAAATGAGAAGATTTTTCAATGTATTAAAAGCATTTGTGCACTCTTCTGTCCATACAAACTCAACATTTTTAGCCAACAAGTCACAAAGGGGTTTGGAGATTTTTGAGAAATCTTTTATAAATCTTCTATAAAACCCTGCATGTCCTAGAAAACTCCTAACACCCTTAACTGTAGTGGGAGGGGGTAGTTTTGATATTATGTCAATTTTTGCTTTGTCTACCTCTATTCCCCTTTTGGACACCACATGTCCCAACACAATACCTTGTTGTACCATGAAATGGCACTTTTCCCAATTCAGCACTAAATTGCATTCTTCACATCTTTTAAGCACAAGCTGCAAATGGTTAAGGCATTCATCAAAACAAGATCCAAAAACACTAAAGTCATCCATAAATACCTCGATGAACCTTTCCACCATGTCTGAAAATATGCTCATCATGCATCTTTGAAATGTTGCTGGTGCGTTGCACAATCCAAACGGCATCCTCGTGTAAGCAAAAGTACCAAAAGGGCATGTAAAAGTGGTCTTTTCTTGATCTTCTGGAGCAATAGCAATTTGATTATAGCCACTATAACCATCTAAAAAACAATAATGACTATATCCTGCTAATCTTTCTAACATTTGATCAATAAAAGGAAGAGGGAAGTGATCTTTCCTGGTTTCATTATTCAATTTCCTGTAATCAATGCAAACCCTCCATCCTGTGGTCACTCTAGTAGGAATAAGCTCATTCTCTTCATTTGTCACCACTGTGACTCCACTTTTCTTAGGCACTACATGTATAGGACTTACCCATTTGCTATCTGAGATAGGGTAGATGATGCCAACATCTAGTAGCTTCAGAATCTCTGCTCTTACCACTTCCTTCATGTTGGGGTTGAGCCTTCTCTGTGCCTCTCTGGTAGGTTTTGCATCGTTCTCAAGGAGTATTCTATGCATGCACCTGGATGGACTTATTCCCTTGATGTCTGCAATGGTCCATCCTATTGCACTCTTGTGTTCTCGTAATACCTTCAGCAACTTATATTCTTCCTGTGTACTCAAGTTCGCAGCAATTATTACTGGTAGCGTCTGGTTCTCGCCTAAAAATGCATGCTTCAAATGGTCGGGCAGCTGCTTAAGTTCTATGTCTGGAAGTTTCTGTACAGTCGACTGGTCCATGTCAGCAGTCGACTTGTTCTGGGCGTCTTGATTCGGTCGACTGGTTAGAATACCAGTCGACTTACTCCTGTCAACAATCGCTTGATCTGTAGAAGAGCAATTTTTATCAGACACCAATTTTTCAAATAAAGGTGCAGACTTACCTGAATATGACTGTGGAGTTTCAAGGTGATGTACTGTCTCTGCAATCCTCCAGTCATCGTATTCCTGTTCAACATGAGATAAAGTTAGAGATTGAGTGATTGTGGCTTGTAATGGTTCAACGCTATGTACCTGAAATGTTTGATCAACAATCTCCTGCACCACATCAATATTATAGCATTCATGATCATCTTGTGGTAATTTTAATGTATCAAACATTTTAAATTCCACTTTTTCTCCGTTTATCCTCATACTTATAATACCCTTTTTAACACAAATTTTGATATCAGCTGTACTCATAAAGGGCCTACCTAATATGATCGGTAGAGATGATGACATTGAAGATTCCTCCATATCTAACACAACAAAATCAGCAGGCAAAATAAAATCATTTACCTGAACTAGGACGTCTTCTAAAATACCTCTAGGTCTTTTTATGCTGCGATCAGCCAATTGCAAAGTGATGGATATTGGCTTGAGTTCCCCCAATCCAAGCTTTTCGTAAACAGAATAAGGAAGAAGGTTGATGCTTGCCCCCAAGTCTAGCAGTGCCTTTTCAAAGAAGTGCTCACCAACCTTGCAAGGAATGGTAAAACTACCTGGATCTTTCAGTTTAGGGGGTAGTTTTCTTAATAAAACAACACTCACTTCTTCTGTCAAGGCCACATCCTCCTTAACCTGAAATGTTCTTTTGTGAGTACAACAGTCTTTCAAAAATTTGGCATAAGAAGGAATTTGTTTGATAGCATCAAGTAGGGGAATATTAATTTCTACCTTTTTGAGAGTGTCAAATAAATGTTGTTCTTTCTTTTTATTGACTAACCTTTGAGGGAATGGTGGTGGAACTGTCCCTACTTTCTCACTTACCTTACTTGAACCCAAAGCTTTTGATGGTTGTGTATCAGGTTTGTCTGTATGTGTTCCACCCATGTTGTCAATTATCTTACCATTTCTTAGAGTTGTGACTGCTTGGAGCTGTTCTTGACCTCCAGGGTTTGGTATGGTTTGTGAAGGGAGTTCTCCTGCCTTTCGTTCGCTTAACTCTTTTGCAATCTGACCAATTTGTGTTTCTAACTTCTGAATTGCTTGTCCTTGTTGGTTGCTTGTTTGATGTTGTTGTTGGAGCAATTGAAGAACGGTGGACTCAAAATCCAACTTCTTCTGTTCTGGGGCTGGTCGATCAAACCCACTTCCCATCTGAAAGTTTCGTGCATGTCCTTGTGCGATTTGACGCCCTTGATTATTTTGATTATTGCTCCATGAGAAGTTTGGATGATTCCTCCATCCTGGGTTATATGTGTTCGAGTATGGATTGTTCTTTGGTGGAAACATACCTCGACCCACATAATTCGCATGCTCCTGATCTGTGAAAGTAGACATGGGACATGTATCAGTTGTGTGATCTAAATGAGAACAAATTGCACACATATCATTTGTTTGATTTTTAACTCCACCCATCGTCGACATTGCATTAACAAGCATATCAATTTTCTTATTCATGTTTGCCATTTCTAATTGAATGTTATTACTATTAGAGATTTCGTAAACTCCCTGTTTTTTCGTAGGTCCCCTTCTTGTTGAGAATTGTTGGGAGTTCTCGCTGAGTTCTTCAAAAAGTTCAATGGCTTCTTCTCCACTTTTCCTCATCAAAATTCCATTGCAAGCTGCATCAACAATTGCTTTGTTAGTGTCATTTAAACCTTCATAAAAAGCTTGTACCTTATCATCCTTAGGCAGATTGTGAGTAGGACACTTGAGAAGCTTGCTCTTGAAGTCCTTCCATGCTTCGAAGAATAGATCTCCATCTTTTTGTTGGAAGAGTTGAATCTCCATTTTCAGCTGTTTGGTCTTCTGGGCTGGAAAGAAATCTTTCAAAAAATTTGTTGCCAATTGCTCCCATAAATTAATTGATCCTGGTTCCAAAGAATTATACCACAACTTAGCATTAAGTTTTAAAGAAAAAGGAAAAGGGGCAATATTGGTTATAATCTTAATGGAATTAGACATTTAAAAGCTCTATATGTGGTATTTAACTCTTATTTTCTCTTTTCCATAGGAAACAGCTTATAACAGCAAAACGAAGCAGTTTCAGGACTTCAAGGATAATACACAGAGAACTGCAGAGGATAAGTCGACTGGTTCCTCGACCAGGCGACTGAACAAGAGAAGCTGATTTTCCACAACTCTCGACACAGTCGACTCACTCTCAAAAGACAGTCGAATGGTCTGCGGCGGAGTAGACAGATAAGATATTCGAAGATTCACCCAAATCTAATTTCAAATCTATTTAAATCCAGATCTTGTGCAACGAATCAAATCTAGAGACTGGGGATTTCCAAGAGCACGTGGTGAACAGATAAGGAAAGAAAGAAGAAAAGAGAAAGATATAAATCATCAAATAAAATAAAGAAGGATTTTGCTGAAATTGTGAAAACCCTAATTCTCAGCCGTGTTCTATAAATATCAGAAAAGAAGCATTATTGGGGGGATCCGCCAGAATCCAACATCTCTTGGAAGCGACTAAATCACCAAGTTGCTGAACAAGCAACCAGTGCTTAATTCCATCAACATCGAAGAAGGAGAAAGAAGATCCAGCAACCAGAAGGCAGTCGACTGTGTGACAGCCAGTTGACTCTATTGCCGGAATCCATTAGTTTATTTCTTCTCTCTTTATTCTTTTATGTTGATCATGTATTTGAACTTGTTAAGCAATAAAAGTATTATTATGTGGAACTAATTTCATAGTTGGGTAGATCGAAGCCGTAGTTATGTAGTGCTATGTTCTTTTGAATCCTTCTATTTTACTTATTGATTGAATCTAATTGAATTGATATAGATTGATAACAGTCAAACTTGTTCAGGAGTTATAAGTACAGTCGACTGAAGGTGAGAGCCAGTCGACTGCCATACAGAATCTGATATTATCAAGTCTGTGAGTTAGAAATCTGAATATGTTATATGAGCATATTGAGACGATCCGTATCTCGTGCTCGTAATTTGTAACAAGGGAATCTTTAGGATTCTTGGTTCAATCAACTTAAAGGATCTAGGTCTGATACCAAGTTCTAGAACTTTAAGTGTTTGTTCGTTTCCACTGTGCTTATGCTTTTGTTAAGTATAACTTAGTAGATACCATGCTAAAATACTTAGGGGAAGAAACGAATTAGAGTAGATACCATGCCTAATTCTTGGCTTAGGGAAACAATACTTTAAGGAGTAGATACCATGCCCTTGAAGTGAACAAACATGAGTAATTAGAAGTAAATTCAGAAGGAAACTTAGCATTACTAACTATTGGTGGAGATCAACAACCCAACTATTCAAGAGATATTTGTGATTCAACACCTCTCATCTTAGTTTTAATCTTTTAGTTCTTTTAGAATATTATAAAAAACTCTTATTCATTTTTATTATTAGTTTTATTGATTAGTAAGTTGAAGTCTACAATCTCTGTGGGATCGACCCTTGCTATTGCTACGCTTTGTCAAACGATTCGTGCACTTGCGAGGTTTTATAATTTGTGTCTAGTTTTATCTATATATTTAGGTACCTAGATTAGCACAACAAGTTTTTGGCGCCGTTGCCGGGGATTGTTTAGTATTTTAACTTACAAGTCAGTAGAATTTTTATTAGTTTTTCTTTTCTTTTATTAATACTTTTTCTTTTAGGTTACAGGACTTCGGTGAATGCACGGTAGACAATCACTTCGTCCAGAGCTACTACCTATTGACGCAGAAACAGAACGAACTTTGCACAGGCTAGGTAAGCTTCTCACAGCCAGCCAGTCGACTGCTATACGGACCCAGTCGACTGCACAGAGACAAATTTCACAGGAAAGAATGGCTGAAGAAATACAAAATCGAGTGCCAATGCAGGACAAATTCACTCTTAAGAATATTGAGCAACCTTCCTGCATTGCTTTTCAACCTAATGCTACAGGGAACATGCACCTATCTCCTCATTTACTTAGTATGGTTCCCCACTTTAGTGGCAAACCAGATGAAGAGCCTCATCTTCACTTGCAAGACTTTTTCGATCATTGCAGGACACAAAGCGTCCAAGGGCTTACCGCTGAACAAATCAGGTTAATCTTGTTTCCTTTTTCTTTAAAACTTAATGCTAAGTTGTGGTATAATTCTTTGGAACCAGGATCAATTAATTCATGGGAGCAATTGGCAACGAAATTTTTGAAAGAGTTCTTTCCAGCCCAGAAGACCAAACAGCTGAAAAGGGAGATTCAACTCTTCCAACAAAAAGATGGAGATCTATTCTTCGAAGCATGGAAGGACTTCAAGAGCAAGCTTCTCAAGTGTCCTACTCACAATCTGCCTAAGGATGATAAGGTACAAGCTTTTTATGAAGGTTTAAATGACACTAACAAAGCAATTGTTGATGCAGCTTGCAATGGAATTTTGATGAGGAAAAGTGGAGAAGAAGCCATTGAACTTTTTGAAGAACTCAGCGAGAACTCCCAACAATTCTCAACAAGAAGGGGACCTACGAAAAAACAGGGAGTTTACGAAATCTCTAATAGTAATAACATTCAATTAGAAATGGCAAACATGAATAAGAAAATTGATATGCTTGTTAATGCAATGTCGACGATGGGTGGAGTTAAAAATCAAACAAATGATATGTGTGCAATTTGTTCTCATTTAGATCACACAACTGATACATGTCCCATGTCTACTTTCACAGATCAGGAGCATGCGAATTATGTGGGTCGAGGTATGTTTCCACCAAAGAACAATCCATACTCGAACACATATAACCCAGGATGGAGGAATCATCCAAACTTCTCATGGAGCAATAATCAAAATAATCAAGGGCATCAAATCGCACAAGGACATGCAAGAAACTTTCAGATGGGAAGTGGGTTTGATCGACCAGCCCCAGAACAGAAGAAGTTGGATTTTGAGTCCACCGTTCTTCAATTGCTCCAACAACAACATCAAACAAGCAACCAACAAGGACAAGCAATTCAGAAGTTAGAAACACAAATTGGTCAGATTGCAAAAGAGTTAAGCGAACGAAAGGCAGGAGAACTCCCTTCACAAACCATACCAAACCCTGGAGGTCAAGAACAGCTCCAAGCAGTCACAACTCTAAGAAATGGTAAGATAATTGACAACATGGGTGGAACACATACAGACAAACCTGATACACAACCATCAAAAGCTTTGGGTTCAAGTTAGGTAAGTGAGAAAGTAGGGACAGTTCCACCACCATTCCCTCAAAGGTTAGTCAATAAAAAGAAAGAACAACATTTATTTGACACTCTCAAAAAGGTAGAAATTAATATTCCCCTACTTGATGCTATCAAACAAATTCCTTCTTATGCCAAATTTTTGAAAGACTGTTGTACTCACAAAAGAACATTTCAGGTTAAGGAGGATGTGGCCTTGACAGAAGAAGTGAGTGCTGTTTTATTAAGAAAACTACCCCCTAAACTGAAAGATCCAGGTAGTTTTACCATTCCTTGCAAGGTTGGTGAGCACTTCTTTGAAAAGGCACTGCTAGACTTGGGGGCAAGCATCAACCTTCTTCCTTATTCTGTTTACGAAAAGCTTGGATTGGGGGAACTCAAGCCAACATCCATCACTTTGCAATTGGCTGATCGCAGCATAAAAAGACCTAGAGGTATTTTAGAAGACGTCCTAGTTCAGGTAAATGATTTTATTTTGCCTGCTGATTTTGTTGTGTTAGATATGGAGGAATCTTCAATGTCATCATCTCTACCGATCATATTAGGTAGGCCCTTTATGAGTACAACTGATATCAAAATTTGTGTTAAAAAGGGTATTATAAGTATGAGGATAAACAGAGAAAAAGTGGAATTTAAAATGTTTGATACATTAAAATTACCACAAGATGATCATGAATGCTATAATATTGATGTGGTGCAAGAGATTGTTGATCAAACATTTCAGGTACATAGCGTTGAACCATTACAAGCCACAATCACTCAATCTCTAACTTTATCTCATGTTGAACAGGAATACGATGACTGGAGGATTGCAGAGACAGTACATCACCTTGAAACTCCACAGTCATATTCAGGTAAGTCTGCACCTTTATTTGAAAAATTGGTGTCTGATAAAAATTGCTCTTCTACAGATCAAGCGATTGTTGACAGGAGTAAGTCGACTGGTATTCTAACCAGTCGACCGAATCAAGACGCCCAGAACAAGTCGACTGCTGACATGGACCAGTCGACTGTACAGAAACTTCCAGACATAGAACTTAAGCAGCTGCCCGACCATTTGAAGCATGCATTTTTAGGCGAGAACCAGACGCTACCAGTAATAATTGCTGCGAACTTGAGTACACAGGAAGAATATAAGTTGCTGAATGTATTACGAGAACACAAGAGTGCAATAGGATGGACCATTGCAGACATCAAGGGAATAAGTCCATCCAGGTGCATGCATAGAATACTCCTTGAGAACGATGCAAAACCTACCAGAGAGGCACAGAGAAGGCTCAACCCCAACATGAAGGAAGTGGTAAGAGCAGAGATTCTGAAGCTACTAGATGTTGGCATCATCTACCCTATCTCAGATAGCAAATGGGTAAGTCCTATACATGTAGTGCCTAAGAAAAGTGGAGTCACAGTGGTGACAAATGAAGAGAATGAGCTTATTCCTACTAGAGTGACCACAGGATGGAGGGTTTGCATTGATTACAGGAAATTGAATAATGAAACCAGGAAAGATCACTTCCCTCTTCCTTTTATTGATCAAATGTTAGAAAGATTAGCAGGATATAGTCATTATTGTTTTTTAGATGGTTATAGTGGCTATAATCAAATTGCTATTGCTCCAGAAGATCAAAAAAGACCACTTTTACATGCCCTTTTGGTACTTTTGCTTACAGGAGGATGCCGTTTGGATTGTGCAACGCACCAGCAACATTTCAAAGATGCATGATGAGCATATTTTCAGACATGGTGGAAAGGTTCATCGAGGTATTTATGGATGACTTTAGTGTTTTTGGATCTTGTTTTGATGAATGCCTTAACCATTTGCAGCTTGTGCTTAAAAGATGTGAAGAATGCAATTTAGTGCTGAATTGGGAAAAGTGCCATTCATGGTACAACAAGGTATTGTGTTGGGACATGTGGTGTCCAAAAGGGGAATAGAGGTAGACAAAGCAAAAATTGACATAATATCAAAACTACCCCCTCCCACTACAGTTAAGGGTGTTAGGAGTTTTCTAGGACATGCAGGGTTTTATAGAAGATTTATAAAAGATTTCTCAAAAATCTCCAAACCCCTTTGTGACTTGTTGGCTAAAAATGTTGAGTTTGTATGGACAGAAGAGTGCACAAATGCTTTTAATACATTGAAAAACCTTCTCATTTCTGCACCTATTGTCATGGCACCAGATTGGAGCCATCCTTTCGAGCTTATGTGTGATGCAAGTGATTATGCTTTAGGGGCTGTTTTAGGTCAACGAATCAATAAGAAACCTCATGTTATTTACTATGCTTCTCGAACTTTAAACGATGCACAGCTAAATTATTCCACTACTGAAAAAGAAATGTTAGCTGTTATTTTTGCTGTAGAGAAGTTTAGATCATATTTAATTGGTTCTAAAGTTATTGTTTTTACTGACCATGCTGCCTTGAGATATTTGTTTGCGAAAAAGGATGCTAAGCCTAGATTAATCAGATGGGTGCTGTTGCTTCAAGAATTCGATCTTGAGATTAGAGACAAGAAAGGAAGCGACAATGTTGTGGCAGATCACATGTCCAGATTACTGTACGAGGAAGAGAGAAATGTGCCCCCGCTGAATGAAAATTTCCCAGATGAACAACTATTTGAAATCAATGTGCAATCTCTCGAGGCAGTCGACTGGTCCTTAAACCAGTCGACTTGTCTCTCTGACCAGCTTCCCTGGTTTGCTGATATTGTTAATTTCCTAACTGCTCATGTTTTCCCTCCAGGTATGACACATCAAGAAAGAAAAAGATTGGTGGCTCTGTGCAAACACTTTTATTGGGATGACCCTTATCTATTCAAATTCTGCCCTGATCAAATTATACGAAGATGTGTGGCAGACGAAGAACAAATGAGTATTCTACAACACTGCCACGAATATGCCTGTGGAGGACATTTTGGACCAAAAAGAACAGCACTCAAGGTATTACAATCTGGATTTTATTGGCCCAAAGTATTCAAAGATGCTTTTTCTTTTTGCAGGACTTGTGACAAGTGCCAAAGGACAGGGAATATCTCGTCTAGAAATCAAATGCCACTACAAAACATCCAAGTAATCGAGCTTTTCGATGTTTGGGGAATCGACTTCATGGGTCCATTTCCTAACTCATTTGGTTATTTATATATACTTGTTGGTGTGGATTATGTGTCTAAATGGGTCGAGGCTGTCCCCTCAAGAACTAATGATCACAAAGTCGTTGTCAGGTTTTTGCAGGAAAACATTTTCACTAGGTTTGGTACACCTCGAGCAATAATAAGTGATGGAGGTAGCCACTTCAATAACTTTCCATTTGCTTCTTTGATGAAGAAATATGGTATCACACATAGAGTGGGCACCCCATATCATCCTCAAACTAGTGGACAGGTGGAGATTAGCAACAGAGAAATCAAAAGCATTTTGGAAAAGACAGTCAACACAAGGAGGAAGGATTGGTCGTTGCGCTTGAACGATGCATTATGGGCCTATAAAACCGCATACAAAACACCCATTGGCATGTCACCATACCGTTTGGTGTTTGGAAAAGCCTGTCATTTGCCAGTTGAGTTGGAGCACAAAGCATATTGGGCCATCAAAAGGTTCAATTTTGATATGAAACAAGCAGGTGACAAAAGAAGACTACAACTAAATGAGCTTGAAGAGTTGAGGCACGACGCTTATGAAAATGCAAAATTGTACAAGGAAAGAACCAAGTTGTACCATGACAAACAGCTAGCAAGGAAGGAGTTTTATGAAGGACAAAAGGTATTGATCTACAACTCAAGATTAAGACTCTTTCCAGGCAAGCTTAAGTCCCGATGGTATGGACCATATATTGTCACAAAAGTCTTTCCACATGGAGCATTGGAAGTTCACAGCGAAGAAAAAAATCAAACATTCAAGGTGAACGGGCATAGGGCGAAGCCATACATAGAGATGAGGCTAGAACCGCAAGAGGAAGATGTGAATCTTCAAACCATTCAATACATAGCATGACTCATCATGTCTAGCTGAAGACAGAAAACACAGCGCTTATTGGGAGGCAACCCAATTTTTCAGGGGAGTATTTACACTTTCCTTTATTTGCTTTCAGTATTCATTATTTTTCTTTTAGTTCTTTTTATTTTCAGTATCTCCTTACTAGATGGTGACACATGCCTATTTTTATATTCGAACATTGAGGACAATGTTCCATCTAAGTTTGGGGGTATTAGGGTTATTTATGTTGATCATCTTTTTGAATTTTTTTTTTAGGAGAAACAATTTCTTATAAAGTAAGAAGAAGGATACTTATTTACTTTAGGATTGTTGAGTTTCATAAATTCCCTACAAGATTATATGAGTCATGCAATTATACATAATAAACAAATGTGATGCTTTTTCTGGTAATTATTCCCTTTAAATCTAGTCCTAAACAGAGTTTAAGTAAATAGAGTAATAGAGAAATAAAAAAAAAAAAAAAAAAATTGAATAAAGTCAATCTACTCCAATGTTTTGAGTGCTTAGTAACTAGGGGTATTCATCACCAATGTTTACCTTTACGTCAAACGGCAACTTGAAATATGAGTATGCAAAGCACTTTAGAGTTTGTGACCTGCTTAGTAACCGGGTGGATCCATCACAAATGTTTCGCATTCGCGTCAAAAGGCAGGTGACATCTTTAGAGAAGAGACTGATAAAAAAAAAAAAAAAAAACTCTAGTTTGCTACTCGGTTTGTAGTAGAAGAAAAGGGGATAATCACAGATGGAGTTGTTGCATACTTTAATTAAATTAATCGCATGACAAATATGATTAAGTTTGGGGATTATGACTGAACAATTGCACTAGAGAAAGTGGGTATGTTTAATTTTACTTTGTCTGAAATTGTTTATACCTTTCTATGCTGATGTCCACATAATAAGAAATCTTGGTGGTTGAGTCCATTGTGATTATTATTCTCCCTATTCATAATTTTAGTTTGCTTGAGGACAAGCAAAATCTAAGTTTGGGGGTATTTGATGAACACAATATTGTTCACTTTTTAGAGCAATAATCTTAATATAATTAGACATTTAAAAGCTCTATATGTGGTATTTAACTCCTATTTTCTCTTTTCCATAGGAAACAGCTTATAACAGCAAAACGAAGCAGATTCAAGACTTCAAGGATAATACACAGCAAACTGCAGAGGATCAGTCGACTGGTTCCCCAACACAGGCGACTGGACAAGAGAAGCTGATTTTCCACAACTCTCGACACAGTCGACTCACTCCCAAAAGACAGTCGACTGGTCTGAACAATTATGAAATCTTCAGGAGTCTCGACTCAGTCGACTGGTTAGAAGATAAGTCGACTGGTCTGCGGCGGAGTAAACGAATAAGATATTCGAAGATTCACCCAAATCTAATTTCAAATCTATTTAAATCCAGATCTTATGCAACGAATCAAATCTAGAGACTGGAAATTGGCAAAAGCACGTGGTGAACAGATAAGGAAGGAAAGAAGAAAAGAGAAAGACATAAATCATCAAATCAAGAAGATTTTTCCCTTAAAAAGGGGAAACCCTAATTCTCAGCGGTACTCTATAAATATCAGAAAAGATCATCTGTAGGGAGGATCCAACATCTCTTGGAAGCGACTAAATCACCAAGTTCCTGAACAAGCAACCAGTGCTTAATTCCATCAACATCGAAGAAGGAGAAAGAAGATCCAGCAACCAGAAGGCAGTCGACTGTGTGACAGCCAGTTGACCCTATTGCCGGAATCCATTAGTTTATTTCTTCTCTCTTTATTCTTTTATGTTGATCATGTATTTGAACTTGTTAAGCAATAAAAGTATTATTATGTGGAACTAATTTCATAGTTGGGTAGATCGAAGCCGTAGTTATGTAGTGCTATGTTCTTTTGAATCCTTCTATTTTTACTTATTGATTGAATCTAATTGAATTGATATAGATTGATAACAGTCAAACTTGTTCAGGAGTTATAAGTACAGTCGACTGAAGGTGAGAGCCAGTCGACTGCCATACAGAATCTGATATTATCAAGTCTGTGAGTTAGAAATCTGAATATGTTATA
Source organism: Hemerocallis citrina (assembly GCA_017893485.1). Classification (NCBI taxonomy): domain Eukaryota; kingdom Viridiplantae; phylum Streptophyta; class Magnoliopsida; order Asparagales; family Asphodelaceae; genus Hemerocallis; species Hemerocallis citrina. The sequence goes on along the minus strand of CM030361.1, from coordinate 212,275,275 downwards.
TGAGCATATTGAGACGATCCGTATCTCGTGCTCGTAATTTGTAACAAGGGAATCTTTAGGATTCTTGGTTCAATCAACTTAAAGGATCTAGGTCTGATACCAAGTTCTAGAACTTTAAGTGTTTGTTCGTTTCCACTGTGCTTATGCTTTTGTTAAGTATAACTTAGTAGATACCATGCTAAAATACTTAGGGGAAGAAACGAATTAGAGTAGATACCATGCCTAATTCTTGGCTTAGGGAAACAATACTTTAAGGAGTAGATACCATGCCCTTGAAGTGAACAAACATGAGTAATTAGAAGTAAATTCAGAAGGAAACTTAGCATTACTAACTATTGGTGGAGATCAACAACCCAACTATTCAAGAGATATTTGTGATTCAACACCTCTCATCTTAGTTTTAATCTTTTAGTTCTTTTAGAATATTATAAAAAACTCTTATTCATTTTTATTATTAGTTTTATTGATTAGTAAGTTGAAGTCTACAATCTCTGTGGGATCGACCCTTGCTATTGCTACGCTTTGTCAAACGATTCGTGCACTTGCGAGGTTTTATAATTTGTGTCTAGTTTTATCTATATATTTAGGTACCTAGATTAGCACAACAAGTTATAGATTAGCACAACAAGTTGTTCCCATGAATTAATTATAGATTAGCACAACAAGTTGTGCACAACAAGTTATAGATTAGCACAACAAGTTGTGGTATATATTTAGGTACCTAGGTCAAACGATTCGTGCAATTGCTCCCATGAATTAATTGATCCTGGTTCCAAAGAATTATACCACAACTTAGCATTAAGTTTTAAAGAAAAAGGAAACAAGATTAACCTGATTTGTTCAGCGGTAAGCCCTTGGACGCTTTGTGTCCTGCAATGATCGAAAAAGTCTTGCAAGTGAAGATGAGGCTCTTCATCTGGTTTGCCACTAAAGTGGGGAACCATACTAAGTAAATGAGGAGATAGGTGCATGTTCCCTGTAGCATTAGGTTGAAAAGCAATGCAGGAAGGTTGCTCAATATTCTTAAGAGTGAATTTGTCCTGCATTGGCACTCGATTTTGTATTTCTTCAGCCATTCTTTCCTGTGAAATTTGTCTCTGTGCAGTCGACTGGGTCCGTATAGCAGTCGACTGGCTGGCTGTGAGAAGCTTACCTAGCCTGTGCAAAGTTCGTTCTGTTTCTGCGTCAATAGGTAGTAGCTCTGGACGAAGTGATTGTCTACCGTGCATTCACCGAAGTCCTGTAACCTAAAAGAAAAAGTATTAATAAAAGAAAAGAAAAACTAATAAAAATTCTACTGACTTGTAAGTTAAAATACTAAACAATCCCCGGCAACGGCGCCAAAAACTTGTTGTGCTAATCTAGGTACCTAAATATATAGATAAAACTAGACACAAATTATAAAACCTCGCAAGTGCACGAATCGTTTGACAAAGCGTAGCAATAGCAAGGGTCGATCCCACAGAGATTGTAGACTTCAACTTACTAATCAATAAAACTAATAATAAAAATGAATAAGAGTTTTTTATAATATTCTAAAAGAACTAAAAGATTAAAACTAAGATGAGAGGTGTTGAATCACAAATATCTCTTGAATAGTTGGGTTGTTGATCTCCACCAATAGTTAGTAATGCTAAGTTTCCTTCTGAATTTACTTCTAATTACTCATGTTTGTTCACTTCAAGGGCATGGTATCTACTCCTTAAAGTATTGTTTCCCTAAGCCAAGAATTAGGCATGGTATCTACTCTAATTCGTTTCTTCCCCTAAGTATTTTAGCATGGTATCTACTAAGTTATACTTAACAAAAGCATAAGCACAGTGGAAACGAACAAACACTTAAAGTTCTAGAACTTGGTATCAGACCTAGATCCTTTAAGTTGATTGAACCAAGAATCCTAAAGATTCCCTTGTTACAAATTACGAGCACGAGATACGGATCGTCTCAATATGCTCATATAACATATTCAGATTTCTAACTCACAGACTTGATAATATCAGATTCTGTATGGCAGTCGACTGGCTCTCACCTTCAGTCGACTGTACTTATAACTCCTGAACAAGTTTGACTGTTATCAATCTATATCAATTCAATTAGATTCAATCAATAAGTAAAATAGAAGGATTCAAAAGAACATAGCACTACATAACTACGGCTTCGATCTACCCAACTATGAAATTAGTTCCACATAATAATACTTTTATTGCTTAACAAGTTCAAATACATGATCAACATAAAAGAATAAAGAGAGAAGAAATAAACTAATGGATTCCGGCAATAGAGTCAACTGGCTGTCACACAGTCGACTGCCTTCTGGTTGCTGGATCTTCTTTCTCCTTCTTCGATGTTGATGGAATTAAGCACTGGTTGCTTGTTCAGGAACTTGGTGATTTAGTCGCTTCCAAGAGATGTTGGATCCTCCCTACAGATGATCTTTTCTGATATTTATAGAGTACCGCTGAGAATTAGGGTTTCCCCTTTTTAAGGGAAAAATCTTCTTGATTTGATGATTTATGTCTTTCTCTTTTCTTCTTTCCTTCCTTATCTGTTCACCACGTGCTTTTGCCAATTTCCAGTCTCTAGATTTGATTCGTTGCATAAGATCTGGATTTAAATAGATTTGAAATTAGATTTGGGTGAATCTTCGAATATCTTATCCGTTTACTCCGCCGCAGACCAGTCGACTTATCTTCTAACCAGTCGACTGAGTCGAGACTCCTGAAGATTTCATAATTGTTCAGACCAGTCGACTGTCTTTTGGGAGTGAGTCGACTGTGTCGAGAGTTGTGGAAAATCAGCTTCTCTTGTCCAGTCGCCTGTGTTGGGGAACCAGTCGACTGATCCTCTGCAGTTTGCTGTGTATTATCCTTGAAGTCTTGAATCTGCTTCGTTTTGCTGTTATAAGATGTTTCCTATGGAAAAGAGAAAATAGGAGTTAAATACCACATATAGAGCTTTTAAATGTCTAATTATATTAAGATTATTGCTCTAAAAAGTGAACAATATTGTGTTCATCACTCATTCCAAATGCATGATCCACGTCGTTCAAAGTGTTTAACATGTTATAAAATATAAGTGAAATTAATATTATCAAAGTTAAATATATTTTACCAGTGCATTAAGTAGTCACAATTGTTTTGTTGCTGAAAAATCGTTCATTTTGCAACCACATTGATAAATGGACAAAATATCTTTAAATATAGTGATTTTGCACCACTCTATGTTTTATGGTACGATCATTAAGTTAAATGGTGTGGATTATGAATTTCAATATGGAGATTGAGTTTTTAGTGTGTTATTTCCTTATATATATATATATATACTAGGTTTGCCCGTTGACACGTGCCTACGACACGTCTTCGGAACGGTGCACCTTGTTTGATCATATAAAATAGTTTTGGAGGTCTAGCAAATTGATTGAAATAGCAAAAATATTATATGAGAAACTTTTGGGGTCCACCAAAATAACATATTATAATTTTTTTGATTTTTTTTAATTATTTTAAAAAAATTTAGTTTTTAATTTTTTAATTTTTAATTTTATAAAAAAATTTAAATATTTTATTTTCTTAATTTTTTGAAGAGAATAGGGAGGAAGAGAGAGAAAAAAAAAATTAATTAAATAAATATAGGAGTTGTTTTGGGTTGGGGATTTGAATTTGAGTTTTGGGGGGAAAAATATGTTTTATGAAGTTAGATCTGGACCTTTGATTTTTGGGGGAATTGAAGGAGAGCCACTTTATTTTAAAAAAATTTAGTTTTTAATTTTTTAATTTTTAATTTTATAAAAAAATTTAAATATTTTATTTTCTTAATTTTTTGAAGAGAATAGGGAGGAAGAGAGAGAAAAAAAAAATTAATTAAATAAATATAGGAGTTGTTTTGGGTTGGGGATTTGAATTTGAGTTTTGGGGGGAAAAATATGTTTTATGAAGTTAGATCTGGACCTTTGATTTTTGGGGGAATTGAAGGAGAGCCACTTTATTTTAAAAAAATTTAGTTTTTAATTTTTTAATTTTTAATTTTATAAAAAAATTTAAATATTTTATTTTCTTAATTTTTTGAAGAGAATAGGGAGGAAGAGAGAGAAAAAAAAAATTAATTAAATAAATATAGGAGTTGTTTTGGGTTGGGGATTTGAATTTGAGTTTTGGGGGGAAAAATATGTTTTATGAAGTTAGATCTGGACCTTTGATTTTTGGGGGAATTGAAGGAGAGCCACTTGATAGCTTTCTTTGTGTTTTATTATATATATATATATATATATATATATATATATATATATAAAATATTCCCAAAATAATTAATAATTATATATATGTAATATCCCAATAATAATTAACAATTATTTTATAAATTTTTACACATGCACATATTCGAACGTGTTACTAAATTTTTATCAACAGACAGTGTATGTTGTATTTGTAATTGTTGTTATATAATGCACACACTTAAACGTTAATAAACACTATAAGTTGCATGATTTGGACTCAACCCAATTGAATTCAAATGTGCTAGACCTAATGAGCTCAACCATACTAACTTAACCCTACTAGCTTATTCATGTAGCAAGTAAGTGTGAACAAGGGTAGCCCACAAATTTGACATGAAGAAGGGTTAGCTTATGTGTAACCCTAAAAAGGGTTATGTGTGCCCTAGGATTGCATATGTGTACCTTTAGAATTTTATAGAAAGGGCTCTGTGTAAGCCAAAGAAGGGTTATGTGTACCCTACGGTAGCATATGTGTAACCCTACAAATATAGGCTGCTTTGATTATGTAGGAAAACTAAGTAATCCTAAACAACAACCCTAGCAAACCCTAATCCTATCCATACCCTTGTCCAGCCACCCCCCCTATATAAGTGAGGGCATGGGTGAACAACCCTAGCTCATTTCCATACTCACTCTATACTTCACTTCAATTATGATATTCTCTCATTTTTCCTAAAGCTCTATTTGGCTATTTGAAGCAAGAATGAGGAGTAGAAGAGTTATGCAAGCTAGGAGGAGAAGATGCAAGCTAGGAGGAGAGGAAGCTAAGGCTAGTGTGGTGTTGAACTCTCCAAATTAAGGTGGGTGTTCTTCTAATCCTTTGTATGTTATTTCCATGAATTGATGGTCTGCTGGATGTAACTTTTGTGGATATTGTTGTGTATGTTCATCTTCGTAACACCAAGAAAATTGAATTGTGGTGTATGTTAGTGTGGTAAAAAAGAAGCTAAGTACATGGAATTGCTAGTAGATGGATGTAATTGCCAGTAGATGGATGAAATTGCTAGAAGGGAAAAGATATAATTGTTGTGTATTAATAAATTCCAACTGATAGATTAAATTCTAGGCCTTACATATTGAATCCACAATCTTGTAAGAATTGTGTGAAAATACATAATTATATTAGAATTTTTTTTGTAAATATCAAGCAACAAAATGATTGCTTGTAAGGTGTTCGTTGAAATATCCAAATGAAAATATAGGCGTATGTGAATGAAAAAGCTTAGTAGAATGATAAACTATGAGAAATGTGCTTGCAAATGGGGTTTTTAATATCATATGAATGTGAGTTAGTATATATACATGAGTGAAATAACGTAGTGCCGGAGAAAATTTTAATAAGTTGCCTATGAAGTATTCGATGAAATGTTTGTGTATGTGTAGGACATATTTAAATATAGTATAAGTAGGGATGACCATACTTGGCGGTGCAGGGGATGTAAAATAAATACCCCCAATTATTGCATAATAGTTTTGTGTATTGTGTGTACTAGTTGGTACTTGTTTCGGCTCGAAGGGTTCGAGAAGAGTTCGTTGATGGCAAATTTTGTCATATAGTGTTTGCCATTCCATAGTGTTAATTCACAGTTGTTTATTTGGGCCAGATTAGGCCGAGGTTTGGCCCAACTTATGGGTACGATTTGATGGCCAAGTTGGACCCTAGTCATGTTATTAAGTTGATTAACATATGTAACTAGGTTGGAGTCGCTTAATGTTCAACTATTAGGTTAACCTAGTACATTGAAGTTAACCTAGTAAATTGGAATTAGTTAACCTAATAAATTAACCTAGAAATTAGAAGTTGTGATAATGAAGCCATTAGAATAAGAAGAAGTTAGTGAATTAATTAAAATCACTAATTCTAGTGCTCCTTAAAAGTGAGTTGTCGTAGATTGTCCTAGTATGTATTTTATCCCTAAATCTAGGATAGTGATTCTAAAGGTTAGGAAAGACACATGATTACGGCAGAGATAAGTAGATATATATGACCGGTGGGGTACACTAGCTTTAGGTCATGTGACTATCGTTTGTAAGGATCTACACTAGTTGGGTGTGTACCTACCTGTCAAGGGGACACGTGCGGCGTTGTCTTGTCCGGAACACGTGCAACATCATCTCATCTATTAATTTCTGAGATCTAGTATAAGAACGAATGCTCGGAGCTAGGGGATGGACCCCTAAGTATCCATCTCAAGTTCTACATTGTTTAATGCGAACAGGGAGCAAGAGCTAGACTCTAAGACTCTCGGTGTGGCGGAAAGTCCTACAATGACACCTTTATGTTTGTAACAACTTTTGGGTACCTTTATGTTCGTAATAACTTTTGGTGAGGCCCGGGGGTGGAGAAAGACCGTAGGGTTCGGCGCTACAGTGAATTAACCAAATTTCACATAGTTGTCAGAGGGCGGAGAAAGACCACAAAGACCGGGCGAAGTATGACTGGGGGGTAGAGGAAGACTGTAGAGTCCGACACTACATTATTCGAATCTATTCAGATATCACGAAGTTGTCCAGGGGCGGAGAAACGACATACACAAAGTGGCATGACCATTTCATTTTCGACTGCAGAGGTGAAACTAGACCGAACGACTGCAACCACACCAGCCACTAAATAAATGTTAGAAATAGGATAACAGTAGGAGGGTAGGTTTGCATTGCGAGGGATCGTACCCTATAAACAGAAGGACGTTCAAGCTTGATGGGAAGTATGTAGTATGTGATACATACGTTACCAATCAAGTTTGCATTAGAATAAGAGCATCGATTGCATTTAAGCTTATGCATTAGGTTATAGATCATGTCATACATCGACATTTTGTTTGTGTGATTTTCACATTTTTGCATAAATAATGTTTGTTGAGGAATTGGAGATCGCTGGTTTCATCAGCATTGCATCAATTGCATTCAACTGACGTGCCCATAGTTGGTTAGTTTGCAGGATTATATGATCGTAGGAGCAAAGGACTCAAGCTACATGAAGCATCCAAGTGGTAAGAAGTGTAAAGTTACTACTTGTAATTCATGATGAGATTTGTAACTATTGTACATTGTAATAACAGTGATGTAATAAAAAGTTTTAATTTCCTGTGATGTCTGTGTTGTGTACTCATTTGAAGTAAAAATTTTGGATCTTGTTTCGAGTTTTCAGTGTACGAAAATTGGGGTGCTACAATATATATATAATTAGGTGAGCAATTGATGATGTGGCAGACAAATATTTAGTAATCACCTCCAAATAGTAGTAGTTAACACATCGTACACCTTTTATTTGCTTTAAAATATGAGCCACCAAGTTAATTAAAGTTAATGACAAAGTTAATGTTAATCATCTTAATGATGATGAATGAAAGCTACGGCGAAGAATGAAGAAGAATGAAGAAAGAGAATATGTCATGTTGCATTAGTGGAAGCATAATTAAATGGTGGCTTATTGAAATGTTAAGTGAAGACATATTTGAATTAAGGGTAAATTGCAGAAACCCCCCTTGAACTATAAGATCAACGCAAAAGACTCCCTCATCAATTGGTTCATGCAAAAAAAAACCCTAATTGCAATCAACTTTCTAAAAGAATCCTAAATTTTGATGCAAAATGTCCAAACTACCTTTGCTTAAGATTTTTTTAAAAAAAAATTGGCTTCCTTGAGGAGAGAAAAAACAACAACATTTCACACACTTGAGCTCCCCTCTTTTCGACCGTCACTTGCCAAACTCCCTGGAAAATCAAAAACCTCATCTGAAAGCTTCAGATTCACCTCCTCATCCCTGTCTCCACCTCACCTTTCCTCATACTCTTATGCCATAGGACCTTCCCACACACACACACACACACACACACACACACACACAGAGATTGCATAGTTTACGTTAACTCCAAAAAGTAGTAGTTAATACATTCTACACCTTCAATTTGCTTTAAAATATGATCCATAGAGTTAATTAAAGTTAAGGACAAAGTTAATGTTAATAATCTTAATGATGATGAATGAAAGTTACAGAGAGGAATGGAGAAGAATAAAGAAAGAGAATATGACATGTTGCATTAGTGGAAACATAAATAAGTGGAGGTGTATTAATATGTTAAGTGAAGGCAAATTTGAATTAAGGGTAAGTTGCCGGACCCCCCCCCCCCCCCCCCCCCCCCCCCGCCCGAACTATAAGGTCAATGCAAAAAAACTCCATCATCTATTGGTTCAAGCGGAAAACCCCTAAACTATGAATTTCAGTCAAATTTATCAAAAAACCCTAAATTTTGATGTGAAATATCCAAAATACACTTCCTTAAGAATTTTAAAAAGAATTTGGCTTCCTTAAGAATTTTATTATATACAAAAATTCTCACACACCTGAGCTCCCCACTCTGATCACCGCTACCAAATCTCGTCGGAAAATCAAAAACTTCATCAGAAAGCTTCATTCACCTCCACATCCCTGTTTCCACCTCACTCCCCTCCTCATCCCTACCTCCACCTTACCTCCACCTCCACCTAACCCCAGACCCGACCCTCACTCCCTCCCCTCCTCATTCATGCTCCACCTCACCTCCACCTCCACCTAACCCCTAACCCCATATAAGAGTGGAATTTTAATTAAAAATAAGTAAAACAAACCAAACCAATCATAATCAAACAAATGTACAGAATGACTAATCCAGCAAAAACATCACGATTAAATCAGGAAAGAAACCCTCACCAGGTAAGTCTTTAAGATTCATGCTCGGCATCGACCTCAAGCGCCTCCCCAATGCTGACACTACTGAAATAATCCCACCGGCATCATCCGCATCTAAGGCGGATGCAACGGATGCGCTGACGACATCGACGCTGTCAGACGTGGTGTCGGCGTCCCAGAGAAGGAGTCGAAGCTGGGAGGATAACTGAGGACGGTGAAGAGGAGGGTGCATATCTCGTACAAGCCCTGGAGATTTGGATTTGGATTTGGATTTCATTTTATTTATTTGGATTTGGATTTGTTTATTTTGTGATATTTAGATTTTTTTAAAAATTCTTACGAAAGGGTATTTTGGACATTTGCCATCAATATTTAGGGGATTTTCGGAAAGTTATCCTCATATGATACATTAGGGGGTTTATTGCATTGACAATATAGATCTGGGGATTTTCTGTAATTTACCCTTGAATTAATAAAGAAATAAAGTGATATACATATTGTGTTGCTTTGGCAACGTGGAAAAGGAAAGATGATGAGATGACCATCATTATGTATAATTAGTGGATTAGAAGTTTGTGGAAGCACGTAGAAGAAAGAAGAAGCCACTAGAAGCTACATTGACGGTGACAAATAAAAGAGAAATGAGATAACGACAGCAACAGGAGGTGCACTATCCCAAGAGTCGGCAAATTAGCTGTATTGCACTATGTTATGTCTGTATTGTTTATTAATAAGTTTGTAATATGGGTTGGAGTCCGCCCTTTATAAATAGAGAGGCAGTGTGTATTGTAAAGTTATTAAAGCTTGAGTGAGTCTATAAAATATCAGTTATAAATAAAAACTTTGTGTTTTCTTCTTCCATATTGTTTTTAGAATTTAATTGCTGCATACTTGGAAGGAAATTGGATCCTAGTTGCAGAGCTTGGTTGGAGATCCCACCTGGTTCTCAGGGAAACTTCTAACTATCTTGTAGTTAGGATGGAGGAGTAAGTCCTTCATGTTGGAGTAGCTAGCCATGTAGTAGACTAATGTTCTTAGGCATTAACTATTTCCGCTACGCTCCTGGAAGAAAACGTAACAGAGCTGTGCTCAACATATATGAAGCAGTTATATAGGCTTTTGGTATGAGTTTAAGGCTTAACCCCATCAAAAATCCACGAAAAACTTACCGAAGAGTGATTTTGGAGGGGGTATGATGGTTAACCGGAGATGATAGGGTCAAAATCGGAAATAGTTAAAGAAACATTTTATATATTCTATCACAATTTAGGTTAAGATAGCTATAGAACATAATTCCTCCAAATTATGTAAATAGGTTTGAATCACCTTGATCACCTAAGTCCTATTTATACTACTAATGATAAGTGTACAATCACTATAATACAAGTGACTACAGTCGCTGTGCTCATATTTCAAATAATTTAAAAACCTATAACGAAAGTTATATAATGGGAATGTTGAATATTGCAGTAGCTAAATTAATTAGTATTCAGTCTAGTTTACTGGGTATGAAAAATAATATTAAAGTAAAAACTGATAATATAAAATTTCCTAAAGTTGATTGCATAGAACTTTATGATCAATCTAAACTAATCTACAATTTATATCAAAATAGGAAGAAGAACCATCTTCTGATAAAAAAAAGACAAAATCAATTTTCATTGGATGAATTGTGTGAATATGGTTAAGTATTCTTCTTTAGAAAGAAAATACTACTCCAATTAACGAAATTGATAAAATTTATTATGATTGTTTTCTAGAACTCAAAGACAATGAATTTGTTGCTGCTTATTTCGGTGTAGGAGCAAACAGATAGTGAGTTAATATTTGATGGAAACTACTAAAAATCTGACCTTTGATCGTTGCCGTGAAAAGTGGTCAGAGCTCATGAGAGTGGATCTGGACCGTTAATTGAACACCGTGATCTCGATCCGATGGTTGCTACGCGACCGATGGACCTGCAAAAAGCTTAAAACACCGAGGGTGACCCGGTGATAGACCCTCCGACGCTCAAGTCAGAACCAAAGAGAGAAAGAGAGTTTGAGAGAGGAACTATTGATTACCTTCTGACTGAGGAGGGAGGAAGATATTCTTAGACCTAAGAAACAGTACATGAGATTGATATGAATCCATTAGATCGACTATGAATTTCTTATCTTCTATCGAATCTCCCCCTCAACAGATAAGGTCTCTTGTTTGGGGATAAGAGATTTGACTAACAACCTTCACGGGCTGAGTCTCTCTTAGTTTTTCTAATCTGTCACTTCTTATGGGCTTGAAAGAGGCCAAGTCTTGTAGAAGAGCCTGGAAAAGGTCCGGATTTGTACAAAAAGCCCGTTATGATTAATTTGCCTATAGAAGCTTTGAAATATGTGCTGGAATCGTACGACCCTAATTCTGTGGTTTTTACCATTATCATAAGCCCCCCACTCCAGGGAGACAATTTTATTGGTTTTCAGGGAGTAGTTTGCCTTATTTATGGATTTTGGAATACAATTTTAGCTATCAGGGTGTATTGGAGATATCTGGGACTGATTAGAAGCTTCTGAAGGTGGTGAATATCTTTCTGGATTTTTTCTAGAATTTCCACAATTTTTCAGATTTTTTTCATATTTTTTTGGATTTTTAATATTTTTTTCGACTTTTAAAATATTTCCCCCCAAATTAAATTCACTTTTTCAAAATTTTAATTAGTAAACCCAATTTTATATTATTTTTTGGAAGTTTTAATTATTTTTCCGAATTAGAAAATTATTTTTTGATTTTTAAAAATTATTTTTTCGAATTAAAAATCAATTTTAGGGATTTATAATGCATTATCAAACCTTAGTGCTTTTAACGTAATCTGGCTCGTTCATCAGAGCGTAGCTCGTGCAACGAAGTGATCAAGCGGCTGTGGAGTGAAATTAGAGCAGAGGGCGGCGTGGAAGGATCTTAGGTGCAAACTTGCGCTAGTGCAATTTTCGCAGAGATCCGAAGGATGCCGCTCGTCTTCAAGCGCCTCTAATCTCGGCCAATGAATTCGCCGAGCTCAAGCTTAGCGAACTCGTAGATCTACTATTTTGGAGCTTTACCATAATAAGGAACTCTACCACTTTGATGAGGAGCTTATCAAGGATCTCAAAGCTCGGCAACGAAGAGGAGCTTCAAAGCTTGGTAATGACGAGGAACTCACTATTCATCGGTTTTTCGAGCTCAACGGGGTCAGATGCTCTAGGTCGGCGAGGAGTTGTGAACTCTTGCGAGCTTGGCAATGTTTCAGAAGGAGCTCAGTGAGAAGCTTCGAGCTCGGTGAGATTCTTTGAGGTCGGCAACGCTGCATCGAGGAGGAAGCAGCTCAGCGATGTTTGGATATGGCGAACCTTGGAGATCAGTAGCTTGTGGAGCTCGACAAGACTGAGCTTGGCGAATTGGGGAGGCAGGTTGGCAAGGCGGAGCTCGGCGATGGATCTTGGCAAAGTGATTTGAGCTTGACAATGGGGAGGAGCTCGGTGTGTTAGGTTTCGAAGGCAATCACAGATTAAATACACAGTGGAAAAATTACAAAATATCGAAACCTAGCAATGGATCCATGCGAAAACCATAAATCGTGTTTAGGAGTTATACTTTAAAGATAGATATGTTGTCTCCATAGTATGCCGATCACAGCACTGCAATATTGCGGTGCCTCTACGGTATCCACATGAACAGAACGAAAAACGGCTCTCCTCAGACAGCGGTGCTAGCTGCAGGAAGGGGATGTTCCTCCTTATGATCTCTCTCTTTCACTTTCTGTGACGGCTAGGAATTTTCACATGTGTCTTTTTCATAGATACATATCATATATATAGGTGCAGAAAATCAATCCTAAGAGAGTAATGAGGTTGTTGGGCTCACAATCTGACATGGGTCAGATTTGTGTGTGATCCTTTGAACTTTGGTCGGTCCATTTGATCTAATTAAAAGTCTAACCAATGTAAGGAGTCCAAGTCTTACTTGGATCCCTAATTAAATTCATCACATAAATTTAAATCCCAATTTTGATCCATTCTAAGTGTGTGAGCTTGTAGGTTCCCATTACATTGACAGTAATACTAAAATCTTATTATAGTATTACAAACAGTGAGCAGTATCTAGCAATACATCACTGCTACTCAAGTAACGGGAATGTGAGTGATTTGACATAACCTATCCGTGACCAATGTTACCATGTAGTTTAGTCCCTTTGTCCAGATATCTTAATTGACCACAAGGCATAGAGCGTGTCACCCTTGTATAATTCAATCTTTGGTTTCTTGATGTCTGAGTAGACTTACTAAAACAAATGAGATGAATATCTCATATTGACTCATTTAGGTACGGCCATGCATTTTGTAGTCTCACTCAATCAAGGAGCCCGTAGATATCCCTCATGTTATGTAAGAGGGACAAATCCTATCTAAGTCACTCACATCCCTCAGCATGATTTGTAATATATCCAATAGTCGACTTTATAATCACCTTATTACAGGCGACGTTTGACGACATTAAAACATATAACTTCTCATGTAGGTAACCGTAGCGACTTCAAATCAAAGGTCTACGTAGACCATGGTCACTGTGAGAACCACTTATGACTTTCACATAATGATCCATGCAACGTTCTCATAGTGGGTCGGTCTAGTACATTATTCCTCTAATATGTACCCGTGAAGACTTGATATCTCATATCTATGACCCATGAGAATGATCATCAGTGTAGCGCCCCGAATTACAAACACATGTAATTCGTAGCACAAACAAGATCTTTTACTTCAAATTTGTACAAAAATACAAGGAATTTTAAAAACTTTTCATTTACAACATCATTCTTTACATCAGCACAACGGAAATAAATAAGTATAATACATATATGATAATGAAAGCTCTTCGAACCCATCACAATGACTTCAAGTCCATGCCAAAACCAATCCTGCAACTAGGAAACTATGGGCACGTCAGTTGCTGCAACTGACGCAATGCTATAATACAACGATTCTTTTACTTTAGCAAACACAAACTTGAATGCGAAACAAAAAATGTGATAAGTAACTATCTTAAACATATCAGTGTATGATATGACCTAATGCCTAATATAGACATTTTAATACTTACGATGACACTTGTAACCCCTGTTTTTTATTTTATGTATTTTTGGGTGTATTTTTTCTTTGTATATTTATTCACATTGTATCTCTTTTTGGACCGTGTTTTGGATCTTCAATTTCTATATATCCATTTATTTGATTTGTCGTCTTCTTACTTAAGTTTCTTGATTCTATTGTCTCTTATTGTTTCATCTCCGATTGTTCGAGCTATTATTTTGAGCCCTATTCTCTAATTATTCATGTCCTATTTTATTTTGTTCATTTCGTTCCCACTTCATTAGTTTGGATCTATTTTTTTTCATACCCAAATCCTATTCAAAATCTCTATTGGATCTTGGATACCCTTTAACACCCATACCCAACTATCTATATACTGTTAACCCTAATTCCCTGTATACTCGAAACCCAAATACCATCTGCACCTTAACCCTAACTTTATATATATCTATATATATGCTTATGCCTTGCATACCCTATCACCTCAAAATCCTACTTCGGCCGCAATCCCTACCTCTCTCTCCCGTGTGTCTCTCCCTCCTCCTGTCATGCCGCCAGACCGTAGCCACCACAGCCAGCGACCCCCTGTCGCGATCTCCCTCGGTGCCACCCTACAGCACAACACTACCGACGTCCCTGTGTGTTGAGCATCCGCGATGCAGCAGCCAGCCAGCGACCCCCTTGTCTCCCTGCCACTCGACGACAGCAGCACCCTGCCGACGTCTTGTCTCCGTTCAGCCGTCGCCATACCCTCGTACACCCGAACTCTCTCTCTCCCTCTTGTGTGCGGGTGTGTGATCTCTTATTGTGACCGTGGGTTCGTGTGATTCGTGAGTCGTAGTCGTTCGTTGGGTTCGTGCTGGGAAAATCCGTTCCCGTTATTCTTGCTCTTGCTTCATCGTTTCCATCGTCGTCTTTAAGGCAAGTAACTTGTATTCTTTTTTTTGTGTAATACAAGTACTAAATACTGCCTGTAGTGTAGTTGTGTTCTAGAGACAATTCTTGTGCAAAACTCCTGTTATATCTTGTCTCTATGTTTTGATCCGCCCGTAGTTATCACATTACACACACGGCATGAAATAACTTAGGGATGATCACTTCTTGATGTATACATGCATGTTGTTCGTATGATGTGGTATGCTTGCTTGTGTTAATCATAGTATAACTTGTAGTAGACTTGTTAAATACCCTATACCATGTTGCTTGGACATCTAGTACACCATATTTCACGTATGTTATGATTTGGATGTGTTTCATATGATCTATGTTGATCTTATGCATAAAGAATATTTTTGTATTTGTTGTTACCCCCGTTTTTGTTCAGTATTTTAGACTCTATTAAGATCAGTAAATGAAAATTATTTGTTAATATGAATTATAGAGAATTCTGTCTACATTCCTAGAATTTCTAACAGATTTCAGTTTCGATTTATGAGTTGCAAGTTATGGCTATTTTACTACAGATATGTAGAAAATTTCAGACCTAGTTTTATATGAATTATGTATGGTAATTTATTTTTATACTGATGCTAAAGACAATATTTTGAACCAAAATTTTGCTGAGTACAACTAGACCTAATTGGAATTAACTCCTAATTTTTGTGGATTTATGTCACGCCCCACTTCCCAAAAATATGGAATACGAGTACATAACATTGGCCCAACGAATGACTAAGGTCACCCATAAACTGTTTATCCGATTAACTCAACAATATAACCAATATAGAATAATTGCGCATGCAACAATAATAATCTCATGAACAATAATACTTGGAATGAAACAATATAAAATATCTAAATACAATAATCATCCAACATCTGGAACAATAGTAACAATATTCGGGTAAAAAGTCCACAACACAATGAAATAACAATAGTTCAATAATTAAGTCTTCAGAATCTTTGTTCTCCAATTCCAGCAGGCAATTCTCCATCATGTAAACATGTCATCTAAAAAGAGAAGAAAAATTGTCCTTAGAGCAAGTCATGGACAGCAAGTAGAGAAAGCAGGGAACAATAGAATAACGATATAGCAATGAATCAATGGATCAATAGGAATCAATAACATGGGACAAAAATCATGATAATCGATGCAATGGCTATAAACAATGATGCAATATTCGGTAACTGTAATCAATGATCAATAACGGTAACACTTAGCCAATATTCGATATCAATAGGAACAATGATAAACAATATGCAGTTTCGGCGATGTGTCAATCCTTATGTCTATTAATCATTTTAAATCCTAACTAATGCACGTACTACTGTGTCCTATCTGTTCTATACCACAGGTTCGATGCATACAATCAATTTTGTTTATACTATAGTGGTAGAATCTATAGTTCATGTACTGGGTATGATGACGATAATGGTAATAATATGGGCCATGTATAATTTCTTACACGATGACGATAACGGTAATAATCACGAGCCGTCATCCGAGTACAGTCCTTATATTATCAACTACTCTAGTCAATCTCTTAAACCTCGGCTTATTAATTATTTCATCAATGCAACAATACAACATGCAATTAATGGAATTTCGGTGAACGATAGTATCAATAGGGAAATAATTGGATGATAAATTTGAATTGGACAATTAGAATGATGACAATAACTCATTGGGGACATGCAATGTAACATACATACATTAATTCATGCAACAATACAACATAGGAATAATTAATCTATTAAAAAGTGGAATCTAAAATTTTGGACAGCAAGCGCAATCTGTACAAAAATGCAGTTTCCCACTGACTTAGGAATCGAAAGTTGAATCCGTAAGAACATCTAGAAACTGAACTTCCGCATGGTTCCAACGCATATTTAAAGTTCAAATTCCGACAACAGTAGCTAGGTCAACCACATGGTTCTTTACAGGTTTCATGTACAAGCAGAATATCGACATCATATTATTTTAATTTTAGAATAAGAAGAAACTCATTATTAAATTCATTAAAAATACTTATTAGATTCCTAAACATGTATATTAAGAATCTGGAAATTATCAGCAAGATTTTATCATTTGATCTGCCTTTTAATAGTTTAAGTATGCAAGATATAAGAATCTGAAAATCTGAAAGTAAAAACACAGCTGTAGTAAAACGGGCATAACGTTTGCTAAAAAACTCGGAATTGACAAATTCAAGATATTCAGAAAACTAGAAAGATAAGGCTACAATTCATAATCAGAAAGTAATTTATTTTAAGATCATTTACTTGTTCAAAAACAGCAGTCAATATACAGGTCAGCAAGCAATATACAGGTTTGTGTAGTTTTCTTGAAAATAAATTAATTAAATATGATGGTTATCGACTCTTTAGTCAATAAATTGTGTAATCAACATGATGAGTACAAAACAAGATGAATAAAATTAGAGCACACTTATACATCAATTTATCATCAACTAATAACAATTAATCAACCAAACATACAACCTAACAATTATTTTTGTGTGACAATTATATGAACAACCCTATTATCAATTTTATATGCACTCATGAAAGATTCAATCTTTGGAGTCAAAAGTGGCACGATATCAGGAATATTGGGGTTAGCTCGTGTAAACCCTCAATAGACCCAATGAAGAGATAAACAATGGATAATACGATAATAAAGGGATCTACTTGCAAGAGTTTCAATGAAACTTGAATTTGATACAATTAACAATTCAAGAGGACGGTGACTTGCCTGTTAGACGGTAAAAACGAATACCAAGAATAAAGGGATAAGAATCCCCGAGCAACGAACCCACGAACAAACACAATATAACACGTGTAAATCACGTGCATATGAGAAATCAAAGTAACAAAAGCAAGAGCACTAAGCATCAACAGCAAGGAGCAAAAGCCTAGCAATGGAAGGAGCAGCAGCAATCGCCGGTGGCTCGACGGCTACGGCAGCCGGCGGGGCTCATCAGTGGCGTCGAGGGCGATGTCGAGCGGGACGGAGGGCGGTGCAACGGTTGGTAACGAGCGGAAAGGGCTTTGGCCTCTGCTAATGTCAAGGAGAGAGAATAAGGGAGGCCGGAGGTTGGGGTTTTGGCCTGGTGGTTTTGGGGGGTGGGCCGGCGTGCGTCCGGGGGCACGATGGATGTGGATGGCGACGAGGGGGGTCGCCGGAGCATGGGGGGTCACGCCTAAGAAGAAGCACAGAATGGGTTCAGGAGTTTGAGCGGGAGATGAGGAGTAGGGGAGAGTGAAACAGGAAGGAGAGAGATAGAGGAGAGAGGTGAGAGATTAGACGGCTAGGGTTTCAGAATTGTTCAATTCTTAGGGTTTGCATTAGGGTTGTATTTATAGGGTACAATTAAGATATTAGGTTAGTGGTTTAGGATCCAATAACAGTGGTTTTGGGTTGAGAACAAACTGTAGTTGGGTTTTAGGGTTCAACAAGGGACAAGTTTGAAAACAATAAGGTTCAAATAAAATATCCACAAACCAATAAAATAAAATCCAAAAGATAGATAACCCAATGAGATGGATTCATGAACAAAAATTTAAATCTAGATAGACATACTAAACATACTAGGGAATACCCCAGATTTTTTGTGAATTTATTTGATTAAGTTTTTATGCCGTTTTCCTGTTTATGAATACAAACTTCTGATTTCTGGCTGACACGTTTTCTGGATACAATTCTGTTTTGAGTTTTGTTTTTGTAAAATACCATGTGACTTATATATATTTGCTAGATTCAGCCAAGGGTCTATTTTTCAGATTTTCTGACGGATCCAGATTTTCACATTTGTAGCAACGGGAATTCCAGATTTAGTGCAGTACTATCTTGTTAACCTGAACTAGAATTTTTGTTGTTCTATCCTTTTATGTGTTGCCTATCACCTGTGTATGTTTATCTTCCAACCCGAACCTGTTACTTGTTCATGCCATGTTATTCTTGCTCTGTTTTATGCACGTATATGCCTGTTTAATAATAATAACAATTAATCAAGCCGGGGTTAAGGGAAAGACCTTAGTAGTGGACAATATAGGTATGTGTACTCAGAAGGGAGCCCGTG
This sequence comes from Hemerocallis citrina, assembly GCA_017893485.1. Classification (NCBI taxonomy): domain Eukaryota; kingdom Viridiplantae; phylum Streptophyta; class Magnoliopsida; order Asparagales; family Asphodelaceae; genus Hemerocallis; species Hemerocallis citrina. Next base: position 212,256,209 of record CM030361.1, on the reverse strand, counting down.
TTTCTCATTTTTATATTTGATTCATGTTGATACATGAACCTGTTGCACTTTATATTTGATTCATGAATCTGTGGATTTGTGAATCTATTGTACTTTATGCTTTGATGCATGAACCTGTTGGTTCGTGTACCTGTTACCTGTTGATGCATGAATCGGTTGATTCATGTACCTGTCTGATTCATGAACCAGTTCCTGCAACCTGCTACCTGACGCCTTAGTACACAGCTCTATAGATACCCACCACTAGGCCTAAACGAAATCTGCAAGTAAGTAGCAACCATGTGGTAAAAACCTGGGATGCATGAAGTGCTACCTAGATAGTAATAAATACAAGGCTTGACACAACATAATACCTGTTACATGCTTACCTGATACATGATTACGTGTACATGCTACCTAACACCTGTTACATGTTTACTTGCTTGCATGATACCTGTTACATGTTACATGTCACATACATCTGTTATCCCACCATATTACTTGATTCTGTTCACAATTCATGCTAGTTATTCTATTTTGTTATCATGTATATTCGATGCTATGTTGCTTCTGTTGTTACTCTATGTTGTTTATTCTTTTCCTGTACTTGTGCCTGCACTACAAGCAGCCCATAACTTGTATTGACGAGCGTTTTGTTTTGTTTTTTCCTTTTCCTGCAATTTATTAAATTGCGGACTATGGTGACCAGTTGCCCGATGGAGTAGGTAATCTAAGATTATAGTTGCTGGAGTTCTTGCTATATTTACTTTCCTGCTATATTTGAATAATGTATCTGTCACTTGGATTATTTTGTATTGGGCAATGTGATCCAGAATTATTAACTTGTTCAGATCTGGTTTATTTGAGATTATTGAATTTTGTTTCAAGTAAATTCTGTTGGTATATTGATTCGTTTATGCATGCGTGGTTGACTTCTCTTGCTTCCTACTGTGATATTCCTGTGAAATGTTGTAAAGATCCTGACAGCTTATGAATGATGAAAATCATTCGCCTGGACTTATTCACGTATCCGTATTTCGTATTCTCTTTTTGGGAAGCGGGGCGTGACAACACTAATGCAACTTGTTCGAATTCTATGCATCCCATACTACATAGGTCCGAGGGAAAGCCCTTACGTACTCCACATTATAGGGTTCGATCCCGCGTAATGAAGTCCAACTACGGTAACAAAATAAGGTTCAGACATCCCATAAGTATGAATTCCAGCCCCGGAGTACACCGCCCGACTATACAGAATTCACCTCGTGCAGACGTCCCACAAGTGCCGCTCTAGCCCCAGAGTATATCGGAGATCTTCCTCCTATCCGCCCGACTATTCATGATCCCGGAGTACACCACCTGGTCGTTCATAATCCCGGATTTAATTGAGGTTCATCTTGCTCCGCATAACAATCACAGTCCCAGAGTACACTGTCCAACTGGACAGGGCAATTACAGTCCCGGAATACATTGCCTGACTGAATCTAGTCCCGGAGTACACCACCCAACTACACAGAAACGCCCCACGTACGTTGCCCAGGTTTCAACACATCTTCTTTTCTAGTGCTTGTTCTTAATTTAAATTTTAGTTATCATGGTCTAGAACTAGCTTACCCTGCCGGACTTAATTTACTCATCATCATTTAGGTCCATATTGACAATTTCATAAAATTTCATCCATCTCAATTGTCGGACATTACGGGCCTAGCTCAGCTTCTAGAATCATCCATCTCAACATAGAAATCATCTAGGTTATTCTTAACCTCGTATATAATCACATTTCTCATTCATAAAAAAATCATTTCACTTCCCTTATCCATTCTCTTTTGATTTATCGATCACCAAGCAAACAATGATTACTTATCTTTTATAACGAACATCTCGATACACACCAACTCGGCAAAAGCCTCACGATTATCATACGTTTAATTCTCCACATTAGCTAACATTTTTCATGAGTTCAAATTAAACTCGCTTTCATGCAAATTTAAGAATCTAGAATACCGTCGCAACCCATCTTTTAACATGTTGAATTTAAAAATAATTTTTTTTTCAACTTTGCTTCTTAAAAATAATTTATTTTCCAATGTAGTTTTTACTAAACGAAATTTCCACATTTTGCATTTAATCTATTCCAATCACTTTGCTTAATTTAAAACAAACCATATTTCTTGAATTTATGTTCAAAATAATCAATTTGACACATTATCTAATGTGTAATGTACATTAAAGTCTCCAAAATATATCTTAATTGAAAAGAGCCCAAAAGTTAATTAAACCCACAAACATATTAAAAGTCTACACCCGGGGTCGAACCCAAGGCCAGCAAGCAAACCCAAACCGCAACCCAAAATGCACCCAACAACCAACTTGCCAACTCACTGTTGGTGAAACTCTACCTAGACAATTTCTTATATGCTTTCTTTTCACTGTTTAATACTTTATCTTTGTTGTGAAGAAAAATAAAAGCCCCTTCCTCGACTTGAATCTGACCAGACCGCACCCAACACAGCGCGCCAACCAGTGAGTCTAACTCACTCTGACTATATATGAATATGAAATCTTGTAAATCTAACTCTCTGCTTCCATATAGTTTTACTTTATTTATATATTTTGATTTTTATCATTTCCCTCATAGTTATTGCTCATATATTATACTTCTAAATTTTCTGAGACGGGTTTTTCTGTAATTTAATATATTATAACATGAAGTTATACACAAATCAATTTAAATGAGAAATTTGAGAACTCTTATACTCATATGACTTATTAATCAATTTGGCTACGAATATTCATATCATTACAAAAATCAGCATGAATATTTCTAGTAATTGTTATGAAATTGTGAAAGATTCTCACATCCACCATCTACTTATAATTTACACATAATTTCACATGAATTCTAGGCACAATTTAGCAATTTTATATTCATATACACCTCTACATATATGATCCTATCATGGTATGCTACAATGCATCAATACACATGACATTATCACTAAAATACTATAATAAAAATTTATAATTTGAATGCATGACAATCAATTGTATATTTCCATCTAACATGCATCAATTCTCAATTTTATCTACCACAAAACTTCAGATTACACATGACAATCTAACATGCATCATATGAAAATTTGGAACTAAAGAACACATACAAATTTTTATTTCAAGCACATTTACCTAAACATGAAATCTACCAAACAATTAGAAAGCAAAAGGAGCACCCATCTCAAAAAGCTCCTAGTAGATATGAACTCCTAAAGGCCTCCAATCCCCTCTCCAAAATCCGTGCTCCAAGAACAAAGAAATGAAAATATATCAAATGGCTCTTACGGGAAATGCACAGTAGGTATACATTTTTTTTTGTTTCACTTTGATTTTGAGAATGATAGGGTGAGGGTTTTAAGGGATTAATTTATGAGGGAATTAATTAATTACCCACTAATCCGAATAAGAACCCACACTCCTAATTAAGCTCTCAACTAATCCACTCACTCAAACCCACTCACCCTCTCTCACCCATCTCCCGGCCAACCATCAAATGGGTGAGAAACACGTGCACGTGCGTATTATGTGTGTGCACATACATTACATGAAAATTATTAAGAGTTTACATTTAAATTAAATGCATATGTTATACATTGTAATATGTACTTAATAGAACTAGTTTAATTTAATTATGATTAGAGTTTTTATGCACAAATGGAAACAAACACACACACACACTTCATAAATTTTATTTTGAAAGAGAATACAACCAACATGTGCACTGCAAACCCGTGCGTCACCCATATCAATAAATATTCAAATACGAAATTGATATGTGGAACGGAAAAAATATCTATAGAAAATTGAAATATAACATACGAAAAATATTTGTATTGATAATGTTACGAACATTTCACGTAACGGTAAAATATACATAATCGATATGTGCAATGAAAATACGTGCAATGCACATAAAAACTCAAAGATTAAAAAAATGTTTAAGCTAGCTCAGAATAGGATAAAAATAAATTTTGAAAAGACGAAAAATGTATAAATAATTGAAATGCAAAAATATGCAGAACATTTATCGTAACCCCTATTCCAGACAATTAGTATTTTCCGTGTGTTTTCTATAATTTGATTTTTATAAAGTTATTTTGTGATAAATTCATTTCGGATCTTGTATTAAAGTATTTTCTAATCAAAAATTTTATTCATATCGAATAATGGTGTATTTGGATCTTATTTTCTATATCTTATTGATCGACTATTTATATTTGAGCCTAAAACAAATATATTATTATTATTGGATTATTTTAATAAAATTGTTAAACCCGAATACTATTTTATTATATAATTATATAATTATTATGATTATGATTATTAATTGTTATTTATTGATTATCTATTTATAATCCATCTATTGAATTATTTTATTATTGTATTGGATCTGATTTTCTTGGCGAATTCCAATTTATTTTCAAGCCCAATTTATATTCTATTCATTTGTATTATTTATTTATTTATTTAATTGGATTTAAATTTTCGTTCATGAACTATTCTCTCTTTTTGTTGGGTTATCTATCTTGTGAATTTTATTTTATTGAATTGTGGGTATTTTATTTGAATCCTATTGTCTTCAAACCCATATCTTGTTGAACCCAAAGCCCAATTGCAATTTGTTCTCAATCCAAACCCATTATTATTGGATCCTAAATCCATTAACCCAATAATCTACTTGTATTCTATAAATACAACCCTAATAACAACCCTAAAACCCAAAAATACAAATTGTAGCTGTCACAATTTCTCTTTCCTCTCTCCCCTCTCCCCTCTTTCTCTCTCCTGCTGAAATTCTCTATCCCCGGTCTCAGAAAAATCCTGCCCAAATTTTCCGACCATCTTCCCCGACCCAACTCCAGCACCCCCTGTCCCCGTCGAGTGCTGCCCATCTCGCCCAACGCCCTCACCCAGCCCCAGCAAACTCCCTCCATCTCGCCCAATGCCCTCGCCCAATGCCAGCGAACTCCCCCTTCCTCTGCCGTTCCCCTGTTCCAGCCAATGCCAGTCAACCCTGCCTTCAACCCACCTGTCGCGCCGCCGTCGCCCAGTCGCGCCGACTGTCGCATCGCCGCTCGATGTCAGAACCCCCCCGACGCCAGGCTGACGTTGCTGCTGCCCCTTGGCCTTGCTGCAGCTGCTGTCTTTTTTTCTTAGTTGCTGTGTCTCTTTGGCTGTTGTTGCTTGGATTTTATTGTACGTATATTGCACATGCTAATTGTGTTAATTCGCGGGTTCCTTGCTTCGGGATCCTCATCTCATTATTCTTGGTATTCGATTCCTGTCGTCCATCTAACAGGCAAGTCAATGTCCTCTTGAATTGTACATCGTATCAAATTCTAGTTTTATTAAAATTCTTGCAAGTAGATCCTATTCGTTAACATATCGTTGAATTGATTATCTTTCGTTGGGTATATTGAGGGTTTACACGAGCTAACCTCAATATTCTTGACATCGTGCCACTTTTGACTCTAAAGATTGAATCTTTCATGCATTCATGCAGAAATGATAATAGGGTTTATCATATAATCATAACACAATTAGTCTATTGTAGAAACGATTGCTAGGTTGTATGTTTGATTGATTGTTTGTTGTTTGATAGATGTTAAATTAGTGTATATATGTGATTTTATTTTTATTAAACATATTATTGCACCCATCATGCTGATTACGAAGTTTATCCACTAATATAATTGATACCCATCACGTTTAATTAAATTATTTCATGAAAAATACCCTAAAACCTGTAACTTGCTTGCTGGCTGTATGTTGACTGTTATTTTCAATTCAGTAAATAATCTTAAAATAAATTACTTTCTAAATATAAATTGTAGCCTTATCTTTCTAGTTTCCAGGACATCTTGAATTTCTGAATTCCGAGTTGTATAGCAAAAGTTATGCCCGTTTTACTACAACTGTGCTTTTATTTCCAGATTTTCATATTATTGTATGTTTCATATTTAAACAGTAAAAAGGCTGATCAAATGATAAAATTCTGCTCTGATAATTTCTAGATTGTTAGTGATCATGTTTAGGAGTCTAATAATTATTTTTAATGAATTTTATATCGAGTTTTTACTGATTCTAAGAATAAAGTAACATGATGTCGAATTTCAGTCTGAAAATGAAATTTGTAAAGAACAATATGTTTGACCTAGCTATTGTTGTCGGATTTTGAACTTTAAATATGCGTTGAAACCGTGTGAAAGTCTAGTTTCTAGAATTTTTGAAGGATTCAGTTTTCAAGTTCTGCAACAGTGGAAAATTGCATTTTTGTACAAACTACTTTGTTGTCCAGAATTTTATATTCCAGTTTTTAATAGTTTAATTGATCCTACACCATAGTATTGCATGCATCGAAGTGTTTATGTTGCATTGCATGATCCTAATGAGTTATTGTCATCATTCCAATTGTCCTACTTCATGTCACCATCTTATTGTTCATCTCATGTCTCAAATTGCATATCGTATTGTTGCATTAATAAAATATTTAACAAGTCGAGATTTAAGGGATTGACTTGAGTAGTGAATAATATAGTAACTGTGTTGGCCAGTGTTTATCGATTGATTGTGGAGCGCTGACTACGACACTCCAATCTTTCGTGTCGTGAACTCGTGAACCCGTGAACCAGTGAACTTGTGAATCCGTGAATCCATGAATCAATGAATCAGTGTATCATTATAGTGAATCGTGCAACAAAAATGTTATCGTATCAGTGATTATCGTACCGACACATGATCTATAGAATTCACCACTCAGTCTAAACGAAATTGATTGTATGCATCGAACCGGTAGTATGTGATACAGTAATACATGCATTAATTAGGATTAAAATGATTAATAAACATAAGGATTGACACATCATCATCATTGCATATTGTACATCATCGTTCATATTGATATCGAATATTGTCTAAGTGTTATTAATATTGACCATTGAATATTGTTATCGATTATTGAATCATTGTTACACCATTGCATTGACTACCATGATATTGATTATTGCTATTATCCCTATGTTATTGATTCCTATTGATCCATTGATTCATTGTTATACCGTTATTCCATTGTTCCTTGCTTTCTCTACTTGCTGTCCTTGACTTACTCTAAGGACAATTTTTCTACTCTTTTTAGATGAAGTGTTTACAGGTGATGATGGGTAATTGCCTGATGGATTCGGAGAACAACATTGATGAAGGAATTGATAGCATTGCCGCTTAATAAATAATTGTTTTGTCATGAAGACTTAATTATCGAACTATTGTTATTTCATTATATTGTGGACTTTTGACCCGAATATTGCTATTATTTGTTTCCAGATGTTGGATTATTATTGTATTTGGATATTTCATATTGTTTATTCCAAGTATTATTGTTCATGAGATTATTATTATTGCCTACGCAATTGTTCTGTATCGATTATATTATTGAGTTGATCGGATAAAAAGCTTATGGGTGATGTTAGTCATTTGCTGGGCCAACGTCATGTACTCGTATTCCGTATTTTTGGGAAGCGGGGCGTGACATTTATATTAAAATACGTTACGAATATTACTTGTAACAGTACAAAATACATGTGCATAAAACCCGTCGGAAAATTGCCTTAACTCAATTTTGCGTGGTGTTACATTCAGTCTACACACACACTAGTCTCTATGTATTATTGTTGTCCTAATTTACAATAATACTTTACTAGAGATATTTAAGATCAGTGTTCTGATTTCAGCCAATAGGATCTCACATTCAAGTCATGCACTTGATATCCTATGACATTGAACTTACTATTCTAAGGAATTTATTATGTTCATTTAATTCATAATAAATAACACAATAAATAAAATTCCTAAATATGAAATAAATCTCATGATACAATGTAAACTAGTAATGTCAATACACAACTAGCCTCCAGGGCATACACCAACACAGCGAAGCTTGTAACTCAGCGACTTGACTTTTGGGGTGAGCTCATGCTCGGTGAGGTGTCTTCTTTAGCGAAGTTTAGAGATGGAACAACTCTTGGAGCATGGAGAGAAGCAGCGAGCTCGACGAGTTTGATATGGAACAGCTCTTTGGAGCTCGGCGAGGGCTTTGAACTTGAACAAGGAGCTTCAACAAGGATTTTTCAAAGATGAGGCACCTGGGTTTTGAAGACGATGGAGTTCAGTGGATTTGGATAGCAGGTTTGGGATTCACAGGTTGTAAGAGCTTGGGTTTTGAGTTCGAGTTGGGTGCAAACCCGACTCATAACCCTCCTACTTGAGTTTAAAGCTTATGTAGGCTCTTTTAGGAGATTAAAACCGTATTTGGGTCTTTGATTCTCACCTAAGTTTTTTGGAGTTGATTTTTGAGCGAAAAATTGGTGAGGTTGGACTTGGATTTGCAATGAAATTGTGGGTAGTCGAGGTATGAGATGAATCTTCTTGAATGAGCTACTTAGAAAGAGTTTGTTCATCTATTCCTTTGAAGCTTTGTATTATTGTTGTTGTTGATGTTTGAGAGGCAGAGTTTGAAGTTTAGGATTTTATAGAGCTTGTAGACTTGTTCACCTTGAAGCTTGGTTGTGTTGGGTACCTCTTTGTTGAGGGTGTTTTTTGTGCCCACCAAGTGTTTGTTGGTTTGTCTACCTCAATGTGCCCACCAAGTGTTTGTTGGTTATTCTACCTCAATACGCCCCCAAATTTTGCATAGACAACTCCGAGACGGAGTTAGAAGTTTGAACTTACTGTTTGCGCCCAACAAGTTTTGTAGAGATAACTCTATGTTGGAGTTAAACGTTGAGCTTGCCGTTTGATCCCAACAAGTTTGGAGAGACAACTCTGAGACAGAGTTGAACGTTGGGTTTGTCGTCTGTACCCAGCAAGTTTGGAAAGGCAGTCCTTAGGACAGAGCTGATGTTGAACTCAGTGTTTGATCCCAACAAGTTTCGTAGAGGCAACTTTTTGATCAAGTTGATGACGAAGCATGAGCGAAGAGCAAGGAATTGAGCTCATTGTTTGGAGTCAACAAGTTGTTGACGGAGCTCGCGCGGTGTGCAGAGCATTGAACTCGTTGTTTGGGGCCAACGGGTTGCTGATGGAGCTCGAGCGACGATCAAGACGTTGAACTCATTGTTTGGAGTCAACGAGTTGTTGATGGAGCCTGAGTGAAGATCAAGGCGTTGAACTCATTGTTTGGAGCCAACCATTTGTTGATGGATCTTGCGTGGTGAAAACGTTGAACTCGTTGTTTGGATCCAACAAGTTATTGATGGTGCTCGAGCGGTGAGCAGAGCGTTGAACTCGCTGTTTGGAGCCAACGAATTACTTGATGGAGCTCAAGGGGAGATGTAACCCTTGTTTTTCCAAAAAATGTATTTTTTTGTATTTTATGTATTTAAAATTTTTGCAAATTATTTTTTTCGGTTTTCACCTTCTTCTATCGAATTGTACCATTGGATCTCTTATTAAAATCTGTTTTGATCAATAAATTTATTTGCAACTATTTTCTATGATTTTTATATTATAATAAAAATTCTTATTTTGTTACTATTACTCTTATTAGTATTATTATTGTTATTATTGACTAGTTATTAAAAATCCATTTTATCTACTAATTGTATAAATTATATTTTTGTGACAAATTACATTTATTAGACACAATATTTTTATTTGTTATTTTATTGAATTTATATACCCGTATTTTCCTTATTGGATTTTTATAAACCCTATAATTTTTTCTTTATTGGATATCCTATTAACCCATTTTAATCACCCAATACCCATTAAATGACTCTACCCAAAACCCTATACCCCATCTGCATATACCAATACCAGTTAAACCCCATCCCCATATCCGCTTCTATCCTAACCCACTTTCCCAGACCCGATAGCAAACCCATCAGCCTAACCCTATTCTCACCCTATATATATATTCCCTTTATAAACCGTTCATCTTCATCCCTAAACCCACCGCTTCTCATCTTCCTCCTCCTGCTCATCTCTCCTTCACCCCGTCCACCTCCTCGCCTGTAGCGCGACAGTCGTCACCCAGTACCGTCGCGCCAGTTCGCCCCTCGCGACTCACCCAGTCGCACCACCTGTGACTGCACCGCCCCTTCCGTTCCCTCTGCCCTCGAAAACCGTCGCGTCGGCCACCTTGCAACAGTCAGACGCTGACCCTACCTCTCTGCCGTCTTTTGCCTTGGCTCCGTCGCAGGCCACCCTGAGCCACCACCCGCCGTCGGCAGTCCAGCAGCAGTCGCAGCGACCAACAGCAACACCTCCGGCATTCCTCCCGAACGCCAGCCAGCCGGTGCTCCCCCTTTGTGCCATACCCTAGCCGGCGCTACCGCCGTGTGCTGCCACCGATGTCGCCAAGCCAGTGCAGCCCTTAGCTTTGGTTGATGTTTGTTTGGTTTTGATCTTGTCGATCGTGAGCCGTTGATCTCTTGATCATCTTGATCATGGAAGGTATGATCATTGTTGTTTGGAGCCGTTTGTTTGGATCGTGATCTCATCCATCATCTTGATGATCACTTTGAATTTGGACCCTCGGATCTTGATTATGGACCGTTGGATCACATTCTCATCATCTTGGAGTTCTTAATCACTTGGATTGGTAGCCGTTCGATCATCCGATCTTGATCCACATCGAGATCCATGCTTAGTTTCGTGATTTGCGATCTTGATCTTATTCATGTTCGCTTGTTCATGATTTGTGTTCGTGCCCTGAAATATGTTCCCATTATTCTTGCTCTTTGCTCCGTTGGATTCGTCGTCTTTCAGGCAAGTAACTTGTACTCCAATTCATTTGTTTGATACAAGTCCCAAAAGTTCACCTATAGTGTAGTTGGGTTTAGCGACGACTCTTGTTTGTGATTTCCTTGATGAGTTTTGTCTCTATTGTAGAAACTTGACCATAGATGACTCACAACACAATATGGACATGAATTAACCCAGGATTCGCCCGTTCTTGATTTTTGGTCGTGTATGTGAGACTTTTGTGTGATTTTGTGTGTTTGGTTGATACCCATGTGAAATAATTGGCGTGGACATATTAGATACCCTAAAACATGATGTTTAGACACTTGGGAGACTATATTTCAAGTTTGGATGTGTTTGGATCAATATTCTTGAAGTTATGTTATTTTGGTTTTTAAGGGTGAAATCTGTATTTTCTTGCTGTTCTGTTTTATTTGCTATTTTCGACTATGCTACAGTCAGTATCTTGATTTCGGTATAAAACATAAGTTTTAGATAATTTCATCTATTTTCAAACCCCCCTGACCTTGCTTGATTTTGATTTCGTATGACTGAGTTATGACTGTATTAGTACAGAGGTGTCGATCTTTTCCAGATTCTGTTTTTTAGTAATTTTGATAACAAACTATTTTCAAGAACCATGCTATACATATTATTTTGGTTTGAAACTTTGGTAAGTGTTTCTTTATTAAGTTAGGGATTACCCAGAATTTTGGTGAATTTTATTGATAAGTTTTATGTGATGTTTCATGCTCGTTTATAAAATCTATACGTGCTGTATTTTGCTCGTTGTTCTGTAAAGAACCCTATTTTCACTATGATTCATTTTACTGTATGAAAAATATTGTGAAATGTGAAAGTTAGTATATTTTATCTATTTTCATATCTCTTTGGCGAATTTGGATTTCGTTTCACTGGTTGCGAGATATCTTAGTTTTCGTACAGCAGTGTTGGGATTTCCAGATTTGCTAAACTATGTTTTCTTGATGCTTTCGTATTTTTGATGACTGATCTATTCTTACTGGAATATTATAAAACTCTATATTTTGATTCTAAACATATAGGGGAATACCCCAGATTTTTCCTAGATTTAATTGAGAGGTTTTGATGCAGTTTTCCTGACTGAGAATTTGTTTTCCTGATTTCTGACCGAACATGTTTTCTGTTTTCAAATCTGTTTTGAGTTATGATGATGTGAATTACTATATGACTTATTTGAACTCGCTGGATTTGTGTGGAAGTCTATTTTCCAGATCCTTCGACGGATCCAGATTTGGATGTTTGTAATAGCGGGAATCACTGTTTTAGTACAACACTGTCTTGCTGTCCTGAATTAGAAAACTAGTTGTTTTACCCTGTTATGTGATATCTTGTACCTGTACTTGTTTATCTTGCACCCTGAACCTGATACATGTTTATACCCTGTTATCGTTGCTTTTTTTTTGCGACACATACTTGCATGCATGTTTATAATAATAAATGACCAAGTCTGGGTTTAAGGGAAAGATCTAGTAGTGGAAAATATAGAAACGTGTACTTGGAAGAGGACCTGTATCTTGCCTGCCTGTTACGTGTTCATAACTACATGATTCACGATTCTGTTTACCTGTACCTAATTGCATGCTTCCCTATAGGAAGATGTACTCGGAAGATAACCACTAGGTTATGCCTGTTTTCCTGTACCTGACTGCATACTTCCCTTAGGAAGGTGTACTCGGAAGAGAACCACTAGGTTCTACCTGTTCCTGTTTCCTGTACCTAAGTACACTACCCTATGGAATCCATTATGAAATCTAAAGCGAAACTGTTTGTTGTAGCAACAATGTAGTAAAAACCAGGGATGCATGAAGTGCTACCTAGATAGTAAAATAACAAGACTTGACATGACATAAATCTGATTATCCTGTTACATGATTACATGATTACCTGTACTTGTACCTGTTACCTGTATACATGATTACCTGTTACCTGTTACCTGTATACCTGATTATCTGTTTACCTGTTTACCTGTATACCTGTTTCCTGACACCTGTGCATGTTTACTTGTTTACTTGATTACTTGACACTTAATTTATGCCATTTACACTTGATCACATTATCATACTAGTTGTTCATGTTGAATTCACACGTATACCATGTTGGTTGTTAGTTTCCCCATGTGCTTGTATCCTATATTATTTGTGACCCGTAACTTGCAATTGACAGGTACTTGTTTTTCTCTTTCCTTCTCCTGCAAAATTTACTAATTGCAGATCATGATGGACCACTGCCAGATGGTATTGGCGAGATGATGTATTAGTGCTGGAGTTCTGTTTTATTATTATTATTAATCGTTGCTTGAACATTGAATAAAAGTGTATTTGATTTCTTGGATATTTATCTTGTATTTGGGCGATGTGACCTAAGATTAATTGTGTTATTCAGATCATGACTATTTAAGATTAATATATTTTATTTCAAGTATTCTTGTTGGTATTTGGTTCATATGTGCATGTGGTTGACTTTTCTGGCTTCCGACTCTGATTAAATTGTGATATGTTGTAAAGATTCTTGAACAACTTATGGATTATGAAAATCATTCGCTCGGCCAATGTTACGTGCTCGTATTCAATATTTTTGAGAAGCGGGGCGTGACAAGAGAGCGGAGTGTTGAACCTATTGTTTAGAGCTAATGAGTTGTTGATGGAGCTCGAGCGGTGAGTAGTGCGTTGAATTCGTTGTTTGGAGCTAACGAGTTGTTGATGGAGCTTGAGCGGTGAGTAGAGTATTGAACTCGTTGTCTGGAGCCAACGAGTTATTGATGAAGCTTGAGCGGTGAGCAGAGCGTTGAACTCATTGTTTGGAGCCAACGAGTTTCTTGATGAGCTCGAGCGGATAGTGGAGCATTGAACTTATTGTTTGGAGGCAACGAGTTGCTGATGAAGCTTGAGCGGCGAGCAGAGTGCTGAACTTGCTGTTTGGAGCCATCAAGTTACTTGATGGAACTCGAGCAGTGAGCAGAGTGTTAAACTCATTGTTTGGAACCAACGAGTTGTTGGCGGAGCTCGAGCGGTAAGCAGAGCGTTGAACTCGTTGTTTGGAGCCAACGAGTTGCTTGATAGAGCTCGAGCGGAGAGCGGAGCATTGAACTCGTTGTTTGGAGCTAACAAGTTGTTAATGGGGCTCGAGTGGAGAGTAGAGAGTTGAAATCATTGTTTGGAGCCAACGAGTTGTTGATGAAGCTCGAGCGGAGATTAGAGCATTGAACTCGTTGTTTGGAGCCATCAAGTTACTTGATGGAGCTTGAGCGGTGAGCGGAGCGTTTGTAGTACCCCATATTTTTAAATATAATTTTAAAGATTTATAAATGAATTAAAATGATTTTTGGAGAATTGATAAATATTTTCTGATGATTTATCTTTTTACTATTTTCTTGAGAATTCAAAAGCCAAAATTTCTTCATGGGAAATCATCATTTATTATTTGGGATTTGAATGAAATTTTTCTAGATTTTTCTGATATTAATTGGATCTATTTGCAAATATTAAGAAAAGAAGGACCTTTTTGCAAAATTGTCATTTTAAGGAGTAAAAATGCAAAACTATTTTTCTGGACTTTTCAAACAGTGCCGGTTGGAAATAAGGTGTCTATTTTACTTTTGAATCTCAATTTAATTGATTTTATCAAGTTTCCAAGTATACGGATCTATTTATGTAAAGTTATATTTTTAAGGGGGTATCTTGCAAATGTATTAAAAAACCCTAATCTTCAATTCCGGCCCATTTAAAAGAAGTACAACCGTCTTTCGCTGCACAACACAAAGGGTTTATTAGTTTTGGAGGATTAAGAAGAGGATGTTGGATTTCGCAAAAAAAAGGCTTTCTTATCAAGATTTCTTCATTTGAGGTGAGTGACTTGTTTGTTTTGCTTTGTGTATTTTGCATGTGATTGATTGTTGTGTTTTATTTTCTTTTGTGTATGTTGTATGCGAATGATATGAATGTTTGATTGATCTTAGACGTTGAATTTCATCTACTAGAAAGCACGTTTAGGGTTTGAATATGAATATGCACATTATGAATTTAGATGGATGGATGAAAAATTGGATCTTGTGAATCCTAGTTGTTCGTGAATAAAATTGTATGTGGATAATTTGAGATTGATGAATGTCCTATTAGAGATCATGAGTATGCTATTTCTTTTGGATTAATGTTGGATTGACCGAATATGGTAGATTTTATGCATGAATCTAATAAAGATGAGATTTTTATCACCTTTGAGTATTGGTTGAATGAAACTTGATTTGGTGATGTTACCAATTGATTATGGTTGTGAGTTGTATTAGTAATTCAGTTTTGAGAAATTTGGAGAAAGAATTTATGAATCAAGAGATCATGTCTTGAAAATCGAAATTGATAATTTAGTGAGTTTGTAGAAATGAATCCAAATTGGGGATTTTCTTTGAGATTTGGTATTTATATGGTTTGGATCTGAATACGAAACTATTTCGGTGATCAGTGAAATTTTAAGAAAAACTCTATTTTGATTGTATGCACAATTTATGTTTTATTTGAAGGAGATTAACAAATCACATTTTTTATAATTCCAGTAGTTTGATTTGGTCTTTATGGACTATTATATGTTCTACAAGTTGTATTTGATTATATAAGAAATATGCTTTTCGTAGAAATCATTTTTATAAAGTAAAACTACCTATCGGTTGAAATGTGCACAACCAAAAGTATGCAGTCTGTAGGTCGACAGTCGACTGGCATGACTTCTCAGTCAACCGACACGACCCGGCTGCTATGTTCTCTAGATTTTCTTGAAATCTCATTCTGGACAGTCGACTGATGACTTTTACAGTCAACTGGTACCACTTAAAATTATTTTCTCTATAGTTATTGTAATTTTCTCTCTGGACAGTCGACCTATAACCTTTTGAGTCGACTGATATTACTTAGAATTATTTTCTCGAAGTTATTGTATTCTTTCGTTCTGGATAGTCGACTTATGACCCTAGATAGTCGGCTTATAACACTTAGATTATTTTCTTAAAACCATGAAATTCTCTTTCTGGACAGTCGACTTATGCTTGTTATTAGTCGACTGATACTGATGTATCTTTATATTTTGAATGTTCTTTCAACTAATTTATTCTCTAATTGTTTTAATCTATAACTTACTATTCTATACTCTATCTTCTACTGAACATATGTTTTCAAGTTATTTTGACTAAGCAATTCGTATTGGAAGATTGGTTGGGATATTTGAGTGTGAGTCTCTAGAGGGTGTGTGTGACCCTAGTATACCGGCAGTTGAGATATTTATGTTTGGGCCTGTTGAGGCGTTTTAGTTGATCAGTTGTTTGAGTTAAGTCCGGTAGGGTACACCAACTCTAGGAGATTCGTAAAGTAATTAAATAACCTAAATGATAAGGACAGGTACTAGTGGTGATATGATGAACGAGAACATGGGTTATGGACCTCAGTATGGCTTGCAGTGTGAGATAATCCCTGGAATTATCCAGGTGTGAGTGAAATAGTCTCTGGAATTACTTGTGGTGTGGGATTGATCTCCGGAATTATCGGGGTCGAGGCGATGCACATGTGGTATTCGTGTGATGAGGTTCCATTGATTGCGGTGTAGGGTATTCTCGAAGATTCCCAGGTGTGAGTGAAATAGTCTCCGGAATTATCCGTGGATAGAGATTGACCTTCGGAATTATCGAGGCATGGGCTAATACTCACAGTTTATCTTTATCTCGTAGTAGTCATCGTGTTAGGATTAGTTGCATAGCGGGGAATTAAACCCTATAATGTGGAGACGTTAAGGGCTTGCACCGGACCTATATAGAGTGGGATGCATAGACTCCGAAAAGTACGCATTAGAGAGTCAGCATATAGACTTGTGTTTTCTTGACTTGGTTTCATGCATGTGTTTCCTGTTTTCTATACTTGACACTTAGTCTAGTTTCACTAGATGTTTTCATGTTTCCTTGCTACGTCACATTTTATGTATTCTTATTTATTACATGTTGTCTATGAATCTATGCTTAACTTATGTTGCTTGTTTTTATGTCACTCATACCTTTATGGCTGACCCCTTTAGTTTTGGAGGTTAGGGTTATCTCTAGACTCATATTTTACAGGTGATTTCTTAAGGCTCGGATTTGGATGCTTGAGTTCAATTGATATAGTGACTTATGTAATTGTAAAGAAAGTGTTGTAAAGAAAAGAGAATTGTGATTTAAGGTGTATTGTATTCCGCTGTGCTATGTAAATGATTATTGTAACGAAAGTTGAAAAATTTTATTGGTGTTAAGTTGTGTTTAATATTACATTTGAAGTTGATGCTGGGAATTGTGCCACGTATTTTCTAAGATATCATATTAGAAATTTGGAGCGCTACAGCGTTGAACTTATCGTTTGGAGCCAACGAGTTGTTGGCGGAGCTCGAGCGGTGAGCAGAGCATTGAACTCATTGTTTGGAGCCAACGAGTTGCTTGATGGAGCTTGAGCGGAGAGCAGAGCGTTGAACTCGTTGTTTGGAGCCAACAAGTTGTTGATGGAGCTCGAGCGGAGAGTAGAGAGTTGAAATCATTGTTTAGAGCCAACGAGTTGTTGATGGAGCTCGAGCGGAGATTAGAGCATTGAACTCTTTGTTTGGAGCCAACGAGTTGTTGATGGAGCTCGAGCGGTAAGCGGAGCGTTGAACTTGTTGTTTGGAGCCAACGAGTTATTGATGGAGCTCGAGCGGTGAGCAGAGCATTGGACTCATTGTCTAGAACCATCGATTTGTTGCTGGAGCCTGAGCCAAGTGCAAGGCGTCAAACTCGTTGTTCGGAGTTGACGAGTTGTTGGCAGGAGGAACTCAGATGACGTGCGGAGCACCGAGCTCATTATTTGTAGCGAATGAGTAGTGGATGTTCTGAATCTTCTTAATATTGAAATGATGTCACTTGTGTTTGTTTAGCGTTGAGGTGATTCTATTATTCTCTTTGATCAAAAGTAGCTGTGTACATTGAATGAGATCCTCGGGACATTGAGCTTACTCTCCTTCGTGATACGCTGCACTTGACGGCGTTGGGGACAAGTGCTTTTGCGCACGCTTCATGCGAGATGGAGTTAGTGCCTGCTCAGGTGAAGGTGGTAGGATAAACCTGGAGCGAGCCTGCCTAAGAGATACTTGTCTTGAATTTTATCGTCAAAAGTTGAGGTGACCCTGGGAAGCTGTTAACTGGCGGGAGGCCTGTGAAGAAGTTTGCTTCTACTTAGGCAGAGCATCCCTTTACTGTGTATCTGGAAGAACCACTTGCAGGAAAACTTGTTGTTCACTACTTATAACACGATTTATGGTTTTGTACTTGTATATACTTGTAATGATGCTGGATCTGAATGGATAGATTTGCGATAGTTCCGTGACTTGAAGAATTCTTTACATATCCTTGTTGTGCAACTTGTCATTGAGATTAATGAGTCGTCGACTGAGTTCTTTGTAGCTAAATAACAAGGCCTCAAATTTGTTGTGTATAACTAACGAACTGTCGATGGTGTGCATAATGTTTGACTGAGTTTAGAACTTATCCATCTTGTACTCAGCTAGTTGTAGAAGAAACTCTGAGGGAGAGCTATTTTTACAACTTTTTGTATGAGTCCAACAAATTGTGAGAGTCACATCGAGGGGGCGAGTTGAACTCCAAGTGTTGTTTTTGCAAGTTTTATTGGACTAACTGCAATCCACAATTTTGGACCTCTAATTTGTCTTTAAGGAATGTTAACTAGTTGCAGGAACAGGTCGAATGGCAAGTTGAAATCTGAATGTGCCTGATTGTACGTTGCTAAAGTAACTTCAAGCCATGGGTATATATTTTGGACTTGTTAGTTTAAGTGTTAACAGGTTGCAAGAGCAGATCGAATGGCAAGTCAAACTCTGAACTTGCTTTTTTGCAAGTTGCTAGAGTAACATCGAGCCATGGGTGTGGACTCCGAACATGTCGTCGAGGCATTAACAGATTGCAGGAGCAGATCAAATAGCGAAACAAACTCTGAACTTGCTTTGTTGCAAATTGCTAGAGTAACTTCGAGGCATGGGTATGGACTCCGAACCTGTCTTATAAGGAGCTTCTAATGAGTTTTTGATGCCATTTTTAGGGGTAGGCTTGGCATTTTACTCATTGAATGCATCCGTAGAGTTGTACAATAATTCTGCAAATTAATATTAATTTTATTGGAAAATAAACTAAGCGGCTGCTCTAGTGGCTGACCGTTATTACATGTAGTGACCGATAGTGAAATTGGTCTTTATTGAAATGTAAAACTAAATGACTGCTCTAGTGACTGTCCTGTACTACTATTAAGAGATGATGTTTTAGATGCACTCGTTGTACTTCATATGGTGTTCTACTTTCCAAGCCCCTGTTGATATGTCCTTACCCCCGGGTCTTCAAGTTGATGAGTCGGCAGGCGAACAACTTGGTAGACCATTGCCTGGACTTGCCTGTTTTGGAGCGAGCCTCCCATTGTTTTGCATAAAGAATGAGAGATTTTCGGATTTGTCAATGTGTTTAACAAGGACTATTTCTTTCCGTCGAATGCGCGGAGTGGCTTCGGGCGGGGGATTCGAGTATGTCGTAATATTCTGATGCGAACTTGGATTTGGTGGGAGATGATTTGGCATGTTTGGAAGTTCTCGGCAGGATTGTCTAGTGCATTTGCTTCAAGCTTGTTTATGGGCTTGGATTTGCTGTGACTACTTCCAAGCGGTAACTCTATGGCGTCGAGAGGGAGAACCGATCCCCCCATTGTAGTGGTGTAGCATGCTCGTGTTACCTGTTGGCTACCTACAACTTGGCCTACGCCAGCTGTTGTTGGGAACTTTATTTTCACGTGGAAGGCAGAAGCAAATGCATGGAAGGCCTCTAGGCTGGGATGGCTGAATATAACGTTGTTTGTGGCTTTGACATCGACTACCATAATGTCCAGTGCTTTCGTTCGAATATCAGGGGCTTTTCCTGCTGTCACATCAAGTGTGACAATTCCTTCTACTTGAACGGGGACACCAGAGAATCCGTGAAGTGTATAGCCTGCTGGCTTGAGCCGGTCCCGGGAGAGCTTGAGGCCGTTGAAAGTGTTCATGAAAAAGATGTTTACTGAGCTGCCGTTGTCTACCAAGATGCGACGTACCTCATGATTCAACATGCAAAGGTTTATGACCAATGTATTGCAATGAGGTGTTTGGACACCTTCTAAGTCCTTGTCGGAGAAAGATATCAGGACCCTGGTGCTCTTGGCAGGCCGAATGTTGTGTACGGAGTTAACTTCCCTAACAAAAGCTTTGCGGGAGGAGTTTGAGTCTCCCCCATGGACCTCCATGAATGGAGTAGAGACTGGTCGTGTGTTCCGAGTCGTGCAATTCGGAGGGACTCTCTTGACGCTTATTAGCCTCCGTGCAGGAGGGGTTTTGGCGTTGTTGTTTTGTCAGACAAATTAAGAGAGATAGCCCCGACGAATTATGCCTTCAAGTTTTTCTTTAAGGGCTCGGCAGTCGTCAGTAGTGTGTCTATGATCTTTGTGAAATGCACACCACTTATTTTTATCTATTCTTGTCAAGCCCCGCTTCTCAAAAGGAAATACAGAATACGGATACGTGACTAAGTCCAGTGAATGATTTTCATCATCCATAAGCTGTCAGGATCTTTACAACATTTCACAGGAATAATCAGAGTAGGAAGCAAGAGAAGTCAACCACGCATGCATAACCGAATCAATAAACCAACATGAATTTACTTGAAACAAACTTAATAAATTTTCAAATAAACCAGATCAAGAACAAGTCAATAATATCCTGGGTCACAATGCCCAAATTCAAAATATTCCAAGTAACAGATACAATTATTCAAGAATAGCAGGAAAATAAATAAAGCAAGAACTCCAGCATCTAGAATCTCATATCACCTACTCCATCGGGCAGCTGATCTCCAAAATCTGCAATTTAATAAATTGCAGGAAGAGGAAAAAGAAAACAAAATGTCTTTCAATGCAAGTAACGGGCCGCTTATAGTGCAGGCACAAGTACAAGAAAAGATAAACAAATATAAATAATAACAAAAACAAACATAGCATGGAGTAGATATGACAGAGCAAAATAGAATGTCTAACATGAATAAGAAAACAGAATCAAGTAACATGGTATGTTAACAGGTACAAGTAATATATAGCAGATGTCAAGTGTCATGCAGACAGGTAAACATGTAACAGGTGTCACGTAGCATGTACAGGTATCATGTAACAGGTAAGCATGTAACAGGTATTATGTCATGTCAAGTCTTGTATTTATTTCTATCTAGGTAGCACTTTATGCGTCCCATCCATTTACCACATGGTTGCTACATTCAAACATGTTACGTTTTAGTTTTCGTAGGGGATCCTATAGGTCATGTACTCGTGTATTCACAGGATCACAAAACTTGGTCGGTAAACTTGATCGGTAACAGGAAATTAACTTAGTCGGTAAACTTGATCGGTAACTTGGTCGATAAACTTGATCGGTAACTTGGTCGTCTTGATCAGTAAATTGGTCGGTAAATAGGTCACACGGGAAACACGAGTCACCTTCCGAGTAAAGGCTCCTATATTATTCACTACTAGATCTTTCCTTAAACTTCGGCTTGGTTATTTGTTATTATTATCAAAATAGGCATATACGTGTACAAAACAGGGCAAGAATAACATGGTATAAACAAGTAACAGGTTCAGGTTGGAAGACAAACATGAACAGGTGATAGACAATACATAAAAGGATAGAACAACGAAAATTCTAGTTCAGGACAACAAGACAGTACTGCACTAAATCTGGAATTTCCGTTTCTACAAACATGCAAACCTGGATCCGTAAAAAAATCTAGAAAATAGACTCTCGACCGAATCCAGCAAATATATATAAGTCATATGGTATTTCACAAAATTAAGAGTCAAAACAGGTTTCTATCCAAGAAACGTGTTCAGCCAGAAATCAGAAGTTTGCATTCATAAATAGGAAAATAGCATAAAAACTCACTGATTAAATCCACGAAAAATCTGGGATATTCCCTAGTATGTTTAGTAATAGAAAATAAAGTTTCATAATTTTCCAACATAATAGAATAGTCAAGTAAAATCAGAAAGTAGCAAGATACATCAGTTTTGTAAATCTGGAATCATAAACACAGTAGTACCAAAACAGCAATATCTCACAAATATAAATCAAAATCCAGATCCATCAAAAGGGTGATAAAATAGATACAATAGGCTATAATTCATATTCACAAAGTTTTTATAAACAGCAAATAGAATCAGGTTGAAATTATGTTTCTTTACTGAAAATATGAAAATTCTGCAAGTATAGTAGTTGTTTGCAAACACAAAATGATTTATAAACGTTATCAATTAAATCCATAAAAATTAGGGGTTAATCCCCATCAAGTCTAGTTGTAACCAGCAAAATATTGGATCAAAATATTATTTTTAACATCAGTAGAAAAATAATTTACCATACAGAATTCATATAAAACTGGATCTACAATTTTAAACACATCTGTAATAAAATAGTCATAACTCGAAACTGAAATCTGTCAGAAAATATGGAAAGTAGACAAAATCCTCTATAATTCATATTCACATATAATTTTCATATACTGACCTTAATAGGGTCTAAAATACTGATAAAAAAGGGGAACCGGCAAAACAGAAAATATCCTTCATGCACAACATCAACTAGTTTATATGAAACTTATCCAAAACATAACCAAACGTGAAATATGGTGTACTAGATGTCCAAGCAACATGGTATAGGATTTTTGACACGTCTACAACAAGTTTACTACAACTAACACAACCGAGCACACAATATCATACGAACAACATGCATGTATACAATAAGAAGTGGTCATCCCTAAGTTATTTCATGTCATGTGTGTAATGAGGTAATTACGGGTGGGTCAACACAATAGAGACAAGATACACCAGGGGTTTTGCACAAGAATTGTGTCTAGAACATAACTACACTACAAGCGGTATTTAGTACTTGTATTACACAAAGAAAAGAATATAAGTTACTTGCTTTATAGTCGACGACAGAAACGATGAAGCAAAGTAAGAATAATGGGAATGGATTCCCAGGGCATGAACACAAACACAAAGAACGGATCACGAACAATCACGAACAAAATCGAACGACTGAGACCGAAGATCAAGATCAAGATGAAAGATCAAATGGCTCAGATCAAGACTGATGGAGATCATGATGATCAAGAGGATGATCAAGATGATGAATATCAAGAGGAGATCGGCGGCCCACATTCAATCAAGCATGATGATGATGATCGACGACTCACAATCAATGGCGATGATGGAGACGATCGAGGGGGAAACAGACTGTTGAGAGTGGACGGCGGCGCAAGGCAGTGGTTGGCCAGCGATGTCGTGGCATGGCGGCGGTCGGCACAGGGCACAGGGCACTACTCGGTCGGGGGTCGTCGGAGACGGGGGTGCTCATGCTGCTGTACTGTCAACGGAGTAACACAGCGCGGGGAGCATGCTGCGACTGTCGTTGCTGTGTCTGGCATCGGGGAAGAGCAAGAGGAGGAGGAGAGCGCCGGGCTGCTGTGGCATCGCAACAGGGAGGAAGAGAGAGCAGGGCACCGGAGGAAGAGGGTGAGGGAGACGCGGATGAGAAGGCGGTGCAACACTGGGGCACACCGGAAAGGGGATATGCAGGAGGACGGGGGTGCATGAGAGAGGATCAAAGAGCGAGATGGGTTGAAGAGGTAGGGGAGAGATGAAGATGGCTGATAGGGTTTAGGGGGCGGATAGGGTATATATGGGTAATGGGTAATAGGGTCATTAGGGTTAACGGGTATTAGGGATTTGGTGGGGTTGCAAACGGGTATGGGGAATTATAATGGGTATTGGGTATCCAAAAGAAATAGGGTATGAATGGTTTATTGGGTTAACGGGTATTAAAAATCCAATAGAAAATAATTATAAAAATATTAGATAAATTAGAGTATGTTTAGGCTAAAAATAAAACAATCATAATAACAATATTAATAATTAGAATAATGATAAAATAATGATAGTAATAATAATAATAATCTAGGTAATAATAACAAAAATAAGATTTGTATCACAATAAAAAAATCATAGAAAATAGTTACAAATAAAATTATTGATCAAAAATAGATTTTAAATAGAAGATCCAACAATACATTTTAACAAAGAATTTGAAAGCGGAAAATAATTTACAAAAATTTTAAATACAGAAAATACACAGAAAATACGGATTTACGAAAACAGGGGTTACAATTCTCTTGATAGCTGTGGACATCTATGTGGGAGGGTGGATTATTCCGTCCTTCTCAACTTCTATGAGGATGGCTGATACGCTTGCGTTGAGAGGAGTGAACTTGTTAAAGCGTGGTGCTAGAGGTGGGCGACGTTGACCGGCGTCGTATTTCTGAAATTTCCTGGTTCCTTCCTCATTTGTATTCTTCCGTTTGTTCCCAGAAGATGAGTCGTTCTTGCCTTGAGGATATAGAGCTTCCTCGACCCTGATATACTTGTCATTCCTTTTAAGGAGCTTAGTGAAATTTTTGAGTGGCTCTTTTGCGAGGGAGACTTTCAGGTCTTTATTGGTGACATTGTGGCGAAAGGCGACAGCCGCCACGAACGAATTTAGGGAGGAGATGGACCTTGTTTTGGCTGTGAAGCGCTTGACAAAGTTTATCAGCAGTTCTCCATCTCTTTGCTTCAATTTCAATAAGGATGCACTTGTTTTTTCAGCCTCACGGCTAGTAACAAAGTGTGTCGAGCTGGTCGAAGGATAATATTAACTCTGGAGTTAGGCGCAAGTGCCATTTCCTTGCCGATCCTTTCAAAGTTGTAGGGAATGTATGACACATGAGCACATCGTGGCGTTATAGACCATCATGAGTGTTTTAAAACTCTCAATATGATTCACCAGGTCTGATTCTCCATTGTAGGATTCAAATTGAGGAGCTTTGAAGTCCTTTGGGATTGGTCCATCGAGGATGGTTTTCCTGAAAGGACCCTGTAATTTTAAGAAATATAATATAGTAATATATATATATAATAATATAAAGGAACTGGAGGCTTGTCCCATAGGAATTCCTATGGGGGGTTGTATGGTGTTGTGCTACACAGTGGGGCCTAGGATAAAGGCAGCAAACTGCGGCTACTGCTGAGTCTGCCACGTGGCAGACTGTGGGGCCCATGTGCAGGAGGAGAGGCGCCTATCTATGCGTGCTAACGTGGCTTGGGGGGCACGCCGAGGGGGGCTCTACTTTGTACGTGCACGCGAAAGAAAGATGGTGATGTGAATTAAATTGATCCCATACCGGGAGTTCAACAAGATTAATAAATAATAAATATAATTACCTATGATCAAGGGTCAACTAATTGGTTAACCAACTTTTGAGAGGCAGCCTGTCGTGGACAGTTGTAATATAAATAATAAATAAATAAATAAATTGTCTGAGTATTGGGGCGGGGCATTACAAATGGTATCAAAGCCGACTTTCGACATTGAGTGTGGGTCAGGGTGGGTATGCCTGAGAGTGAGCTGAGGTCACTACGCTGGCAGTTTGGCCAGGAGCAGTACGTTAGAATTAGCTGAATCAGGGTACGCCATTCCACATCGGCTAGAAAGGAGATCCAGCACTAGGTTGCATGCCCCGTACTCAGCAAGGACGCTAATTTCTAAAGGGGGGTGTGTATGTAACACTCCGTAATTTCAAGAAATATAATAGTAATATATATATACATATATATATATATATATATATATATATATATATATATATATATATATATATATAATATAAAGGAATTGGAGGCTTGCCCCATAGGAATTCCTATTAGAGGGGTTGTATGGTGTTGTGCTGCATAGTGGGGCCTAGGGAAAAAGGCAGCAGCAGACTGCGGCTGTTGTTGAGTTCGCCACGTGGCAGACTATGGGGACCCATGTGCAGGAGGAGAGGCACCCATCTTCGCGTGCTGACGTGGAGTAGGGGGCCCGTCCAAGGGGCTCTGCTTTGTACGTGCACGCGAGAGAAAGATGGGGATGTGAGTTAAATTGATCCTATATCGGGAGTTTAACAAGATTAATAAATAATATATATAATTGCCTATGATCAAGAGTCACCTAATTGTTAACCACCTTTTGTGAGGCAGCCTGTGGTGGGCAGTTGTACTATACATAATAAGTAAATAAATAAATTGTCTGAGTATTGGGCCAGGCGTTACACGTCCCTTAGGCCAAGCTGGCGAGTCCAGTCCCTTTTGCCATCTGTTGATGGATTTGGTCTGTCTATTTTTCAAAGCAACGAGTCAACAATGCTTCCTAATTGTAGCAATTGGCTACTTTATGAATTGGGTTGAAGCAGAACCTCTAGTCAGTATCACTGAACTTCAGGCCCAGCAGTTCTTTTGGAAACACATCGTTTGCCGGTTCGGGATCCCTCGGATCCTCATCACCGACAATTTCACGCAGTTCGCGAGCAGAGGGTTCCGCAAGTTCTGCGAGGACCTTGGGATTCAACAAAGGTTATCTTCAATTTCGCACCCCCTGTCCAATGGACAAGTCGAGAATGCCGTCAGCTGCTCGAGGGCCTCAAGAAGTGATTGGACAAATTCCCAAGGGGTTGTGGATCGATGAGCAACCCAGCGTGATGTGGTCCTATGGAAAGACCAAGCGGATTCCTACTGTAGCGCCCCGAATTCCTAACATAGGAACTCGTGACACCCTCAAGGATCTTTCTTCAAATGAGTCACAACACAACAAAAAATCACAGGAAATTAAAAACTTTTATTATATCAAATTGTTATTATAATGTCCAATTGTTACAACAATTACAAATTAATTGCTACAACACAAAATGTACAATAAAATTTGGACAGTAACTTCCACTTGGATGCTTACCCCTGCTAGAGCTTTCTCGTGCTCCCAACTCGGCAGTCCTGCACTGATAATTGTGGGCACGTTAGTTGATTACAACTGACGAAATACTATATTCGACCATCCTCTCTATGCCATAAAATAGCGATTCCAACCTCAACAATCACAAATAATATTTGATGTACAGAAAAAAGGTGATATCAAACAAGTGTCGGTGTATGCCATGACCTAAACTAATGCACACACTATGCACACATGCTCCCAAGGAAAATGCACGCTTGGTTGAAAGATATGCATCCCATTCTACACACCCCCCAACAAAACGATGTTCTTTAGTTAAATGGGGCTCGATCCCCCGCTATGTATCCTACTCTTGTGCTCTCTCCTGTTTCTGATTCTAGTGATGGTGAGGCTACAAGCATACCCTGCTAGTCACTAGTGGTGTCAAATCCTCATAGTTTTACCTACTACGCCTGGGACTCCAGTCTGCAGGCTTACCCTGCGTGGTTGGTCAGTCGCAGGCATACCCTGCGTGACTGAAACCATGGTTAGTTGCAGGCTTACCCTACATAGCTGTAATCAAATCGGCTTACCCGATATGTTGTCTCCCCGAACCTCACCAAAAGCTGATATACGGGCACTAGGGCTCCCTGTCGGAGGACTTAGGTTCTTTCCCGTAGAGTCTCGCTCTGTGGGGACTTCCTCTAAAAACCTCCTGCCCGCATCGGTCAACAAAGGACATGACAGATATAAGGTTTCCTCAACTCCGCTACACACATCCTTACACTAGAGCAGAACTTGCAGTCGAGACAACGTCTCCCTGACAGGCGAACAATCTTGCTAGTGCCTGTCCTTACAAACAACCAAGATCCAATCTAGCCCTACCAAAGTATCCATTCTACACCTCTCCCTTAGTTAGCCGATCTATCTACCATAACCAATCCCTAACTTGGTAATCAACTTGCTTGCCATGATCAACTAGTTCAATTCCATTAGTAGACTCTTCCTAGTTAGTCACCTTTATCAAAATAGATCTCAACCCATTTCACACTAGGACTTAACTAGCCCTCCGGTCCGGTCCAAGAGTTGACCCGCCTCGGCCCACACTTGACACGAACCCTCGGCGAATCGTCCCCATCGATTGCCGCAACCACATCGACGCTTCGAGTTTGATTGCAACCTCGGCCCGACCAACAAATAGCTTCCTGCTAAACTTAACGCTCCACGGTTCTCGATAATGGCAGCTCCAAACAAAAACCATGGAATCCATCCATGCACGGTGAGTTTGTCGATGGATGAGTCATCTCTTGCAATGTGTTCGATGTTATACGGGTCTTAATCTACCCGTCTAGGTTTGCCACAAGACTTAGTCCTTGAGTCTCAAAACTCAACCAACGTACCCCAACAAGGTACACCACACTAGGAGTAATTCCTAACCCATGAATACCTAAATAGGGGTTCTAAGAGTCGTAAAAACGATAATTTAGGATTCCAAACAACGAACACACACTTGGCATTAATGCCAAAATGGAGTCATTTCCGGTCCCGTTCCCTTGAGGAATTGCGATCGGTCGCTTCCCATGCTTCTACTCAAAGTAGACAGCAAGTACAAGCACATAAAAGGCATGAATCTCATCCCAAAGTGGTCTACTATAATACCCCAACGTCCAATACAATTTTCACTTCAAACATTGAACAATGTGGTCTATAATAGGGTCCATAAGCAATTATGGGCTACTCTTAGCAGGAAACTTTAGATCACATAAGTCTTAACCCAAGTACACATCTATAACATGAGTCTTGACCTCAAACAGCAACTCTAAGCCAACAAGATACAAGTTTAGACTCATCTCAATGATCATGGTGCAAAACAGTAAGCTCTAAGATTTACTGTATTTCTGTCTTCACTTGTAAAAATCAGATAAAATCGAATGCTTGTCTAAATCATGATTTCTCGATCAATCCAGAAAGGTTTATGTGTCTACTAAAACTTCTTAGTTTCAAGTTCCTTCATAAAAGGTCATTTACAAGGTCTTATGGTCTTATCTTTAACAAGTGTACAGAATCTCAGAACAGAACATCATGTCAACACAGTCATGGGTTAAAATCAGATTAAAATAGTAAACGGTGTCAGATCATCATGAAATTTTAGAATCTAGTTCCTGACACTTGATGTTACAACTCTTACAAAAATCAAGTGATTCTAACAATTAGATTTCCATTTATGTTCTTTTGAATATCATCCAAAAACAGGGTAGTAACAACAGCAGATCTATTCACTAAAATATCTAGCTCAGTTTGCATAATTTTATTGACATAGCTACAGTGGTCCAAATATTATGAAATTTGAAACGTAGGTCTTAGATACACTTAACAAAGACATACTGAAATTTCAGATCATTCTCATAAGTATGCAGTGAGAAACAAGTCATTCTTTCCACAACAATAACCATAAAAACTGCTTCTTTCTATTCTCTCTAGCATGCAAGTTCGTAATTTATTTTAATAGCAGGAAAAATCATAAAAATCCATAAAAATTACTGAAGGTGTACGACACCTATATGATCATTCTCTAAAAATTTCAGATCAAAATTCCAAGTGGTGTTCATGCAATGAGCTACAGACTGACAACAAAAATTCAGTCTTTTAGCATGAATTTTCTGGTTTGGTCTACTTAGCACAGACGAGTTGTTTAAGTTCATTCCTATAGCATGCATGTCATTTTTTCAGTCATCAAACATCATTTTAATCATCTAATAAAAAGAACACAAGAAATTGGAAACACCCACCTTAGCTTGTAGCTTATTCTTTTGCTTGAAGGCCCTCCTTCTTGACTCTTCTTGCTCCTTGCTTCTTCTCCTTTGCTTTGGTTCTTTGTTCTTCTTCTCCTTGGCTTTCCTTCTTCTTCTCTCCCCAAATTAGGATCTAAGTGTATTAGGAATGGGGTTTGGAGGTATATGAAGAGAGTAAGAGTAGTAGGAGAGAATGGTAGAAGGGATGGGGTTTTAAAACAAAAAGAGAAGAGAGGGAGAGAGGGGGTGGCCAAATTTTAAGCCCATGGGGAAGATGAGAAATGTCTCATCATGCAAGAGGTTGGCTGAATTGGGTGGTGATGTAATGGGGTTCTTACAAAACTTATCATGGTGTTCTTTTGTTCAAACTCCTAAGAAACCCTAGCCTCTTTTTCCCTCCTTCTTCATGCATAGGCCGGCCATACCCTATGGGCTTGACCCATATGGTTTGGTTCAAGTGTGGTGGTTGGTTTTGTTTCATTTGGGCTCACAAGTCCAACTCAACATGTACACACATACATATATATACATATATATATCTATACACATATTCGTATGCACAATATAGGCTATTAGTGAGAAAAACAATTGCTTTAACCCAAAATACACAATTGTTATAACTAGTAGCACTGAGTTCGTTTACAAGACGCATTCGTAAAAAATCAGGGTTGTTACATCTACCGATGAGTCACCCTTCCATTTGACGTTGGGAACCGAAGCCGTCATTCCTCCAGAAGTGGGGTTGCCCTCACCATGGATTATGAGCTTCGACGAGGATCTGAATTCAGACGACCTCAGGGCCAACTTGGACCTCCTTGACCAAGTCCAAAAAAGGGTGACTGTCAAAAGGAATGCCTACCAGCAGTGGATAGAACGATTCTGCAACAAGAGGATCCGACCGGCTAATATAAAAGAGGGTGACCTAGTATTACGAAGGCTCGACATATCTGAACCAAGCAAAAGGGGAAAGCTAGCTCTCAACTGGGAAGGCACGTCGAGGTTCTCCAAAGTGGTACACTCTGGCACCTACTGACTTGAAGACCTGGGTGTCAGGGTAATCAAGAGAACTTGGAATGTGGAACACTTGATAAAGCTTCATGAATGTCCATAGCGGTCTGTACTTGTAATAAGCCCCTCAGAGCCAAAAAATGTAATAAGCGCTTGCCCTTCTACAACCAATGAATAAAATTTCATTTCAAATTCAGCTAGTTTGTAAGTTTCGGGCCAAGTTCGTCGTGCAATACCTCTCGACGTGGCACCCCGACTCTGAGCTCGTCACGGATTTCTCCGCAACAAGGCTCACACCTTGCACCTTGCACCTTGCCTCTCGACATGGCACCCCGACTTCGAACTCGTCGCGGATTCCTCAGCTACACGGCTCACGCCTTGTGCCTTGTCCCTTGGCAT
Source organism: Hemerocallis citrina (assembly GCA_017893485.1). Lineage (NCBI taxonomy): Eukaryota > Viridiplantae > Streptophyta > Magnoliopsida > Asparagales > Asphodelaceae > Hemerocallis > Hemerocallis citrina. The sequence continues at coordinate 212,225,304 of CM030361.1, read as the reverse complement.
GGTACCCCGACTCAGAGACCTTGCAAAGAAATTTTCGCAACAAGTCTCCCGCTTGGTACCCTGTTCCATGGCATGGTACCCCGATTTTGAGATCTTGTGGAGAAACTCCCGCAACAAGTCACCCGCTTGGTACCCATCTCCTTGGTATGGTACCCTGACTCCGAGCTTATCACGAATTTTTCCATAATAAGTTTCCCGCCTCGTGATTTGTCTTCGGCAAGGTAAGCTGACCGCGAACCACGGGAGTATCTTTTGCAAAGTTGTTCATGTCCCCCGCAACAGTCCATACCAGACCCAGTCAAATCAATCAAGAAATGCTCGTTCAGACAAGACTATGGAACAAATTTTTTATTAAGCAAAAGCTTATTACGGGGGGGTGGTGGCCAGTCCGCAGTTGGAAAATCAAACACAAAAAAAGAACGAAAGCTAAGCCTAAACATCCCTATATGTAATTTCTCGACTCAAAGTGCCAAGCCGCTCGGACAACCGACGTGCAAAAGAAGCATCATAGGTGAGCGTCGGAGGCGAGGTGGAGGCCGGCTGACCTAAGAACAAAGATTATCAGCCCGCCCATACAGTCCAACGATCTCTGTGAAGAAGTAATCCATTCGTTCTTGGTCTCCGAAACTTCCAGAGGAAGATCAAATCTCGGAACCCAGGATAAACTTGAAAAAGTTCAACTTGGATACCCTGATCCTCTCTGGGTCCCTCGGGATCAGTGCTGTTAGCACGAGAAGCACCAATAGAACCAAATGCCTCCGAGTCCCATCGAAGGGACACAATTAAGGAATACCACGTCTTTCGAAACTCGAGGTAAACTTCAGATCTTGGAACCCGGGACAAGTTGCCCGGAGTGACGTGTCAAGACGCCGATCCCCTCTGAGTTGAATGCTCAGACAACGGGAAAAGTATGCCCTAACCATGCTCTGAGGGACCTACCCTCATCCGTATCAACCCTCGGACTGCCATTTGAGTTGCTTAGGAAAATAACCCCCCTCCCCCTATGGAGCTCAGTCATTTAGAAAAGCATCACGATAGGATTTGTGAACCAACTACTTTAGAATAAGGGAATTTATATATAGGCTTTCTTGTGAGATACTTCTCGATTGCTGCAAATTTTCTCTTTGATTACGGTCAACATTTCAGTTCCCAAGACAGACAACTCCTCCAGTCCCGCACCATGATGTAAGCATACACGTGACTTTTCACGTGATAATTCGAGAGATGTAAGCAAACACGTGGCCACTGCCGCCGAAGGTGGAGCCTCAGCCATTAAACCCTCGACCCAGAATCATAAATCAAAATGGCAAATGAAAGGCTTCACCACAAAAAAGTTTTATTCATTCCTAAAATTGAAATTACATGGAAAGGGCGGTGGCCAGTCCGCGAGAAGGCGTACAAGAAAATGAAAAAAGGCCTACTTTTGGAAGAAGATCCTTTCTCAAGGACAGCAGCAGAGAGATCGTCTCCTGTCTGAGTAACGGGCCCATCCGACTTAGGAGCCGCTAAACCTTATTCTCCTGAAGGCAGCCCTCCGGCAGGTGGTGTGGCCACATCCTCCCTTTCTTTGAAGGAGAAGCCCTGAAGATTGAGTTCTGGGTACTGTTCCGATATACTCAAGGGCACAAGTATACCCCTCGTTCTGACCCTGGATGATACGAACCAGGGCGTTGTCATATTCCTCCGTCATCTTCTTTTCCTTTGCCTTCCACGCCAATCTCTCGTCGACCATCTTCTCTTTCTCCTTCAAAAGCTCTTCTCGAGCAGCATTCTCATTCGCTAGGTCTGCCTTCAACTCCTTTATGGTCTGCCAGATGCTACTATTGTAAGATCCCGCAAAATAGCATATAACTATTTTGTATATTAATCCGTGCACGATTGAGGGTCGCACGTATTAATGAATTTTTCTCAATTTCATTTGAGAAAGTATGAAAACATATTATTATTCAATATGTTTTGGACCCGACGAAGGTGTATTTGTTGAACTGGAGTTGGGGTATTTCCTCAATTAAATTGTATGATAGTCTCAACTATGATTAAGATGGAACGTATAGTATTCTTATGATAATGAACAATTATTTTGTGTATAATATTTGATATATGAATGTGATTACACGTGCTAGTAAATATTTGTCCAAAAATGATTTTTGGGTGTGCTACAATTTGTATGTACAATTTATTTTGTTATAACTGTGCACCAACTTGAGTTGTAGGATTGTGCTCAAACCTAGCTCACATGGATTAGACATTTGAGCTCTAACCATGACCCACATGATCATGAAACTAACTTGTTACACATACATATTGTACACATACACACTATCATGCACACTACACATTTACAAAAGATTAAAATATTGCAAAACCATAGGCTTGGAGGGAAGAGAGCTAGGGTTTTGATTTTTGAATGGTTGTCTTGATGGGCATGAGTGTTTCCAAGAGCATCTTGTAGAACCCTAAGCATCTTTGTTCACCCCTACACTCAATCTCTCTCGCTTTCCTAGCTAGCCACCATAAAACTCCCCTTCTTGAAGCACTAGCTCATTTTATTACATCTCCCTTCACTCATACACTCTCCTACCCTTTCAAACCACTCTCCACATTATTAGCTACTGATTTGGGGCCAAGGAGAAGGAGTCAAGAAGAAGAGCCAAGAGCAAGGAGCTAGCAAGGAGGAGAAGAGCAAAAATAAGCTATCTTTGAGCTAGAACATTGTGGCAATTGTCTTCACTCAATGTGGTATGGTGATGTTATTAGCTTTGAGCCAATTAGCTTTGAGCTAGACATACCACATAATTGTCTCTAGGACCTTATGATTGTTTTAAAAATGATATAGCATGTTCTTGTGATTATTTTGAACAACATGATGTGGTATGGTGATATTATTGTATGATTTATTTGATCTCATGTCAAAATGTGCTAAGTAAAAGTATAGAAACACATTTAAATACTGTTATGAAATTTCACCTTAGGTCTGGATATTATAACTCCGTAAATACAATGTTTTTTGGATTGAAATGTTTATGGTAGTAAGACATGCATGTTAGGCATCTTTTCACTAAATTTCATAACTTTTGGAGTTTATTTGCTATTTTAAGTAATTACGAACTTGACTGCTAGCTATGCAGAAAACAAATTTAATATGTGTTCTATTATGATTTTCAAAGACTTATAACTCTCTGAATACTTGAGGTATGTTGCTGAAATTTTTACTGTGTTTCTAGCTTGTGTTTAGTCCACGCATGTTAAATTTCTTAATTTTTGGACACATTTTGATATTTTAAGAAAATCCAAATTCACAGGCTGAATAGAAGGAAACAAAACAAAGGTGAGCGTTTCACTGTTCTGTTTTGAGTCACTTTTCAAAGGACCATAACTTTGTAAATAGTTTAGAGAATTATTATAAATTTAGATATGTACTGTTTCCATGTGTAAGGAGATTATATTATAAATTTTGTGAAGTTTAGATATCATTTTATATTTTAAAAAGATTTTTATGTCAGCACTGGTTAATTGTTGTTATGTTCTGGAAATTATTACATGCATGTTAGACAACGACTCTTTTGATCACTTAAATGATATAATTTTAAAAAGACTTCAACTAAGAAGTTGTAGCTAACACTTATACATTTCTGTAATGACTGAGACCTTAATTTTATAAGCTGTATGCAATTTATAATGAATTTTTTGGTAAATAGAAACTGTGTATTGATTTCTAGACTTACTGTTTATATTGCATGCTGTCATGAATTAGACTTGAAATTTGAACTTAAACTTGCTGTTTAGTAGCCGTAGAATTTTTTATGTGTGTGGATTGAGTTGTGCTACTTGTAATCTCGTTTTCTAGTTGTAGAGTAGCCATATATGACTCACAATATTGATTGAGATAAGGTCACTCACTGTTTAGGAGTATCTTGTAATTGAAATGATGTGTATGATTTCAGTTGTTGGGAGTTGTATATACCCCATTTGAGTTATTTATCGTGCTGTCTACTTAGTGTAGAAGCTTGGGGTTCACCCGGGCGCATTTTCTCTATGAAAATGAGGTCGGGAAGAACCTAATACTGGCACTTTTACCTTTATTGTGGTTGCTGTTTGAAATTGTATTTTTACACTTTTAAGGCACTTAGATACACTATTAGGCCTGAGAACATTGTGGAGTTCTAACCTAAGTTTTGGGTCTTAAGTAGGGTCACCTAGATAGAGTTTTGGAACCCTAGGACTAAGTCTTGATTGTGTGAATAGATGGATAGTATGAGAACCCTTGTCACCTCGAGTGTGTTGGAGGAGACGACTCGTGCGCTGACGTGCTCACCATACATGGAAGAATCCAGTGTTGTTGGTGCTACCACTTGTCAAGGGACCGTGGAGCGTGAAGTTTAGCGGGAGCAACATGTTTTGGTCGGGCCGAAGTCATTGGTTAACTCCAAGTGTAATGCCCCGAATACCAAAATACGAAAATTCGTAGCTCAACAGGATCTACACTTCACTTCGTACTATTTTACAAGGAATTTTGAACTTTTTATTACATCAAAATCTTTTTACATCACAACACAGCGGAAAGTATATAAAGTACAACATGATAAATATACAATTGTAACAACTTTAGCATTTAAGTAATTATCAGCATCAAATTCATCTTTATATCGTCTTGTAAATTCCAAGTCCTGCATACAAAATTGTGGGCACGTCAGTTGCTTACAACCGATGCAATATTATACATGGCCATCCTCGTTATGCCGAAAATATAACGATTCTTTAATACTTTAACAAACCACAAACTTGAATGTAAACAAAGTGTTAAAAGTGACTACTCTAAACATGTTAGTGTATGCAATGCCTTAATGCCTAATGCAGATGTTTTACGCTAAGATGACACTAATGCATACTTGTTCGGATTCTATGCATCCCATACTACATAGGTCCGAGGGCAAGCACCTACGTATTCCATATTAAAGGGTTTAATCCCTCGCCATGATAACTAACCACTAATAAAACAAAATTTAGACATTCCACGAGTACGGATTTCAGTCCCGGAATCTATTGCCTGACTATACAGAATCCTCGTCATGCGAACATCCCACAAGTGTCTCTCTAGCCCCGGTATAAGCATATACATTGGAGTACGGCCTACTATCCTCCCGACTAATCATGATCCCAGAATCTACCATTCGATCAATCATAATCCCGGTTTTAATTAAGGCTTGCCTCTATCGCAAGCAATCACAGTCCCGAAATCCACCGTCCGACTGGGTCTATAGTCTCGGAGATCCACCGCCCGATTATATAGAGACCTTCTACTCACGTTTTCCCAAGTTTACTACATCTTCACTTAGTGCCTAATTCTTAAGTTCAAGACATGAATAAATTATAATACCTAGAGTTAGCTTCTCCTCCTACCGGACTTAAACAAAAACATCGAGATAGCCTATATAGCCATATCTCAAATCAGTCAATTAATTCAACATGTGCCGGTACCCGGGTCTCACTCAACCTCTAGATCACAACCTTTCATGTTCTATAATTCATGGGTACTCATACCCTTCAATAATCATGTATTAAATTTTACTGTATTCATATCTTCAACTCTATTCATTCACATCTTAATCAATTCATCTTAATCTTGTATATATCATGCATGAAACTCAATTTATTCATTTCTTTATTCATAATTTTTTCTATAAAAAAAAACATTTCTTTATATCTTAAAACATGAAGTAACTCACTTCAACCTTCATTATCAATTTAATTACTTATAGCATTGTATGCAACTCAAAGTATTCTTAATCAAAGACTATAACATTTCGTCAAGAGGATACTAATAGCATTTCAAATTTTTTATCTTCCTTTAATCAATTCTTTTTCAAACAACACCTTTGTTTTTTTTAATATTTTAACAAAAACTCATATCCTCGTTCAATTTTTTGGTCCAAATTTCATAATAATACATGCCCAAAAAATTGTTTCAAATCTCAACTTCATCTCACTTTTATTTAGAAAAAAAAAACTCAAACTTACAAATCTTCAATTTATTGAATTTTTAAATTTTCAAGCCCAGCTCAACTCATAAAGAAAAACATACCTTTTAGATTAAAAAATTTTCTTTTAGAACCATATAATAAAATCTGCAAACTTCTTTAATAATGTTTTTCTCACACTTCCAATAATTTCAAAATAATACCCACTGAAAACACATTAAGAAAAATGGGTTTTAGAAATAATGTCACGCTCCGCTTCCCAAAATACGGGAATACGAGCACGTAACGAAGGCCCAGCGAATGATTATACATCATCCATAAGCTGTAACAGATTAACTTAACAATATATAAGAGAATACAACCATGCAGAAAAAGATTAACCACATATGCAACGGATAAACTTCAAAATAATCATGAAATAAATTCACCAAATAATAGTCCAACATCTGGGATAAAACAAACTTCGGGTCATACAATCCCGGAATGCAAAGTATGATAAGATTAATTCAATAAGCAAATAACAAGAGATAGCTACAGCTGTCTAATGGTCCAGCTCCGATCTTCAAAGAGTTTGCCACCAATTTCTTCTGGTACAGCTCCTTCGGTACCTATAAATTCTTGATCTAAAAAGAGAGAAAAGAGTGTCCTTAGAGCAAGTCGTGAACAGCAAGTAGAGAAAACAGAGAATAAAGGAAGTATGAATGTCAAAGAAAAGGGACATGATCAAAGGCAAAGAACAAAGTAAAGGCAAGAAATAATATCAAAGGTCTACAATTAATCACACATGTAATGAGTGATGTCAAGTCAAGCTCAATACAGGATCAATCATGAGATGATAAATGCAGGTTATTAATCATCTTATTAATCTATCTAGTGCACGTACTACTGCGTCCCATTCCACAGGTTCGGCGCAAGTACACAGTGAACGTTTTAGACTGATGGTGAGTTTACGAATCGTGTACTCAGTGTCGATAACGATAATTTTACAATCAATAATTTACAGTCAATAATTTGCAGTCAATACTTCTCCTTCCATGACAATATTTCTCCTCCTTCCATGATAATATTTCTCCTCCTTGCATGACAATACGATATAGCGATAAGGCCTTGCTGAGTATATTTTCCGATCGTTCACTACCAAATCTACCCATAATACCCCAGCTTGTTAATAGTTTATTTTCATCCTATGTGAGCATGCAAGAAGGTGTCAATGTTGTATGATACTAAGTGTGACTAATTCTACTCGTTATAGACAAAACAGTAAGCAAACACATTAAATTAGCACAATCAAATAATTAGGATAGCATGACCATGTTTTACAAAAACATGGATTACTGCTACCAAAAAAAAGAAAATCTGGATCTGTTAGAAATTGTAGAAAGTATACTCTCTGTCGGTTCCAGCGAATATATATATGACATGATAGCTACGGGAACTAGGGTGAAAACTCTATTCTTTTCGGATTTTTTGTTCAGGCAGCAAGTTGTAAATTGTGTTCACCTATTTGTTTCAGGTCAAAAATCTCATCAAATAAATCTACAAAAATTCAGGATAGTTTCTACATGTGTCTAGTCTCAGCTAGATTTATTTCAGATTTTTATTTTACTATTAGCATGCTCAAATAAATTATGAAACAGCAAGCTACGCATGCATTTGTGAATCTAAAAATTCTGACACAGCTGTACTAAAATGATGATATCTAACAGATTACACATCGAAATTCAAATCCGCAAAAAAGGTAGTAAACTAGACATCTGAGGGTAAATTTCATGTTCAGGAAGTTATTTCAAAATATGACAGCAACATGGTCAAAAATTTGATTAAAAAAGAAACAATTAGCAGTCCAGAATTTGTTTTGTCATGGATAGGCAATAATTAAATCATAATACCATATATTTCATGCAAAATAATAATCGAAGTGTTCTTAGATGTTTAGCTTGCATAATTCCAGTTCTAAGATGTAATTTTGCAGGCATGGTAATCAATTCATCAAATAAAATAAATCTAACATGTATACAATTTATCAACGGGTCTACAACATGGATCTAGTTATTTTTCATGTAATTGTGCATATGCAAGATTCAAGGGAGACTAGGTTTTAGATCAGAGAGAGCGACACGATGTTAAGAATATATCGGGTTAGCTTGTGTAAACCCTCAATAAACTTAACGAAATTTCAAATTACAGCATGACAAGGAAAAGGACCGGATCTACTTGCAGAGATCAAAGGAATCTTGAACAAAAATAAAATACTAGTTCCAGAAGAGACTTGCCTGTTATTTGGTGGATTTGAATAAATAGAATAATGGGAAGAGAATCCTGGGCGACGAACCACGAGGACACGGGAACGAGTTCGGGCTTGGATAGTGATGACGACGAGGCGAGAGGGTCTTCGGTGGTTGTAGGGGGGTGCACGGAGGGGCAAAGACGAGACGGCAGTGAGGCGGATAAGAGTGGCGATGGGTGACGATGGAAATAAAGGGTTAATGGGTTCTAGCGGAGTTGAAGGCAACAGGTGAGAGATGGTGATGGGGATGGTCAGAGGACGACGTGTTGGGGATGACGACGGTGACGAGAAGGAGAGGTTGATAAGGGGTGGATGACGGAGACGGCGATTGGAAGGCGGGCTGTAGTGGGGTTCGGTTGAAAAACAGAGAAGGAGAGAGAGTCGGGGTAGGGAAGAGAGGAAGCGGCGGAGAGAGAGAGAGAGAGGAATATAATTAGGGTTTAATAATGGGTATTTACAGGGGATTAAAAAATTGGGATTTTGGGTTGCGGGTTTGTGGGTTTAGGATACAGGTTTAGGCTCCAAAAAGAGATGAACAAGCATAAAACAATGGGATGAACATATAGCGGAACAACTCAAACTCAAATCACTAAGAGAAAAATTTGCAATGAGCCAAAAATAGGAGAAAAGAGAACGGAATGAACAAAAGAAAATAAATGGACCCAAGAAAAGCAAAATTATATAATAGAAAGAATCCAGATACAATAATCAAGAAGGAAAATGAGAATACAATAGAAATCCAAAATAGAAAAATATGGGGGAAATAATTAGTGTCATATGGTTTATAGAATAAAATAATCATAATCATAGTAGTAACAACAACAACAATAATAATAGCAATAGAAATAATAATAATAGTAATACTAATTAATCACAATAACAATAAGAATAATAATAATAGCCCTGACAATAAAATAATAATACTAATACTAACAATTAATAATAATCATAATAGTAAGAATAAAAATACTATCAGTAATAATAGTAGTGACAATAATAATAATAAAAATAATAATAATAAGAGTAATAACAATAAATAATATTAACAACAACAATAGCAATTATCAGAGCAATATCATTATGTAAAAATAGGAATTTGTTGAAATAGTCCAAACAGTAATAATATTTTTGAGGGTTAAAATGTGAATGGTTGATCAAGTAGAAATGGAAACAAAGTTTATTCGAAATAATTATAACTATTGTTTAGAAAAATACTTTAACATAAAATCCAAAATGAATTTAACAAATAATAAATTTATAAATATCGAGATACAGAAAATACTCATAAAATACGTATTTGCGAAAATGGGGGTTACAAATCCTACCCACCTTACAAAAAGAATTTCGTCCTCGAAATTCATTCTGGCAGGCAGTAGGACAAAACAAAAGCAACTTAAGAAATAACAAGACAGGAAATATTAGAAAAAGAGAAGTCAAGTGATGGAAACACCGGAATAAGAAAAGAACATAAATAAGATTGATGTCGAATAATGAATCAACAAAAGATGACGAGTGAAAAAGGACGAACAAGAACTGAATGATGCAAAGAAGAAGGAACAACAAGAGAGTCCTGGGACTTATGAGTTATGGGCCCACCACGCTTCCGCTGCGCTACTCCGATGGTGATGTCCCAAGCAACATACATGTCGCTGTAGGCCACATGACACCATCGACGAACCGAGCAGGAAGATAAAGAATGAGACACCAGGATCAAAGAGAGTATAGGTAGGAGAATTTGGGTTATTGGATGGGCTTCAATTTAAATATTTAAATGATATAATATAGATCTAAACTAATGGGCTTTAACAAAAATAATAATAATAGTAATACAAATAACAACACATGTTAGTAATAAAAATAAAAATAACAATAATAATAAAGATAATAATAATAATAATAATAATAATAATAATAATAATAAAAATAATAATAATAATAATAATAATAATAATAATAATAATAATAATAATAACAGTAATAAAAATCATCATAATCATACTGGTAATAATATTAATAATAAAATTTTAAAAAAATGTTAATAATGATAATACATACATGACAGAATTGGATTCATCACATTCATAAAAATAATGCAATAATAATAATAATAATAATAATAATAATAATAATAATAATGCAAGACAGAATTTAATTTGGGTTCAACATTTTTTGTGTGTGAAAGTATTTAAATGCTAACAACAATAATAAAGATAATGAAAACAATAATAATAACAGCAATAGTAATAACAATAATAATAATATTATCAATAATAATAATGAAAACAATAGCAATAGTAATAATAGTAGTAATAATATCATTATACAACAAAATAAGAGTTTGGCTTATCAACTTTATATTTAAAATAATCCAAACAGGAATATATATAGTTGATCAAAAATGGATAGTGAAGTTAAAATACACCATTATTCGAAATACATAATTTTCGTTTAGAAAATATTTTTATAGAAGATCCAAAATATGACAAATAATAATCGAAATACAGAAAATATTCAGGAAAAATAATTATAAAGAGAAAAATAGGTAAGAGAAAAAAATGAATTTATACCCAATAAAGACTCAAAGAAGAGGATGACTGCAAGGGACAAAAGGAAACAAGGAATGAAAGAATTGAATATGAAGTAAGAGGGACGAGGGGGCATAACCAAAGTTGAAGAGAATATGGCAGGAAAGAAATAGCTAGCATGATACTCAATATTGAATTGAAAAAATATGATGGATGCAAGTACAGAAGAATAAATGACGCAAGAACTGGAATGCGACTAAATAGCAAGATACCTGCAATCGCACCTTCGGCAGTCCCTGCTTCCTCTGCAATCTGGTTGTGGGCCTGATCACATTCTCCAGCCTGTCCTCCACTGGGAGCTGATCCTCCAGTTGGTGCACTTCTCATTTTCTTTGGGCAGTCCCGAACCTTGTGATCACTCGCTCCGCATTCAAAACATAGGCAGTTGGCTGTTCGGCAATCCTTATGTATGTGACCAATCTTGCGACAATAGTTACACGTCAGGCCCTTCCTTCTATGGGTATGCCTCATAATAGCGAAGGCGTGAAGCTGGTGCGCAAATACACACAGTCGGGTGAGCTGTGCATTCTCCTGGGCTCTTTCCAGACTAGCTCTCATCAGCTTATTATATTCTCGTTGTAGCTCCATCATTTGTTGCATCACCTAGAGAATGGCGACATTCTCTGATGTTTCAGCCCTGGGCGGAAGAGTCGGAGAATCTTCACAAGCCATAGTCTGCAAAACCATCCAGTTGGTGAGTATCCAGATATACGTTGGTTATTACGTATTTATGCGATTAACGTGGCATGCATATTGTTGAGTTAACCTAACTTAAGCCAAACTTGACTAATATATCAATCAAAGCCAGACCTCCATAAAGTTAGTCATGTTTGACTGATATATTATCCAACCCTGGGCTCTGATACCACTAAAAAATCTGTCATGCCCCGCTTCCCAAAATACGGGAATACGAGCACGTAACGAAGGCCCAGCGAATAATTATACATCATCCATAAGCTGTAACAGATTAACTCAATAATATACAAGAGAATACAACCATGCAGAAAAAGATTAACCACATAAACAATGAATAACTCCAAAATAATCATGAAATAAGTTTACCAAATAATAATCCAACATCTGGGATAAAACAAACTTCGGGTCATACAATCCCGGAATACAAAGTATGATAAGAGCAATACAATAGGCAAATAACAAGAGATAGCTAAAGCAGTCTAATGGTCCAGCTCTGATCTTCAGAGAGTTTGCTCACCAATTTCTTCTGGTACAGCTCCTTCGGTACCTGTAAATTCTTGATTTAAAAAGAGAGAAAAGAGTGTCCTTAGAGCCAGTCGTGGATAACAAGTAGAGAAAACAGAGGATAAAGGAAGCATGAATGTCAATGAAAAGGGACAGGATCAAAGTCAAAGAACAAAGCAAAGGCAGGCAATAATATCAAAGGTTTACAATTAATCACACATGTAATGAGTGATGTCAAGTCAAGTACAATACAGGATTAAGCATGAGATGATAAATGTAGGTTATTAATCATTTTATTAATCTATCTAGTGTACGTACTACTGCATCTCATTCCACAGGTTCAGCGCAAGCACACAGTGAATGTTTTAGACTGATGGTGAATTCACAGATCGTGTACTCGGCATTGATAACGATAATTTTACAATCAATAATTAACAATAAATATTTCTCCTTCCATGACAATATTTCTCCTCCTTCCATGACAATATGATATAACGATAAAACCTTACTGAGTACATTTTCCGATTGTTCACTACCAAGTCTACCCATAATATCCCGGCTTGTTAATAGTTTATTTTCATATTATGTGAGCATGCAAGAAGATGTCAATGTTGTATGATACTAAGTGTGACTAATTCTACTCATTACAGACAAAACAGTAAGCAAACACATTAAATTAGCACAATCACATAATCAGGATAGTATGACCTTGCTGTACAAAAACATGGATTACTGCTACTACAAAAAAGCAAATCTGGATCTGTCAGAAATTCTAGAAAGGAGACTTTCTATCGGTTCCAGCGAATGTATATATGACAAATGAAAGCTACGGGAACTAGGGTGAAAACTCTATTCTTTTTAGATTTTATGTTCAGGCAGCAAGTTGTAAATTGTGTTCACCTATTTGTTTCAGGTCAGAAAACTTATCAAATAAATCTATAAAAATTCAGGATAGTTCGTACACATGTCTAGTCTCAGCTAGATTTATTTCAGATTTTTATTTTACTATTAACATGCTGAAATAAATTATGAAACAACAAGCTATGCATGAATTTGTGAATCTGAAAATTTTGACACAGCTGTACTAAAACGATGATATCTAAACGTCGGAATTCAAATCCACAAAAAGGGTAGTAAACTAGACATCTGAGGGTAAATTTTATGTTCAGAAAGTTATTCAAAATATGACAGTAACATGGTCGAAAATTTGATTTAAAAGAAACAACTAGCAGTCCAGAATTTGTTTTGACATGGATAGACAATAATTAAATCATACAACCATATATTTCATGCAAATTAATAATCGAAGTGTTCTTAGGTGTTTAACATGCATAATTTCAGTTCTAAGATGTAATTTCACAGACATGGTAATCAATTCAACAAATCAAATCAATCTAACATGTATGCAATTCATCAATGGGTCTACAACATGGATCTAGTTATTTTTCATGTAATTGTGCATATGCAAGATTCAAGGGGGACTAGATTTTAGATTAGAGAGTAGCACATTGTTAAGAATATATCGGGTTAGCTCGTGTAAATCCTCAATAAACTTAACAGAATTTCAAATAACAGCATGATAAGGAAAATGACCGGATCTACTTGGAGAGATCAAAGGAATCTTGAACAAAATAAAATACTAGTTCAAGAAGAGACTTGCCTGTTAATTAGTAGATTCGAATAAATAGAATAACAGGATGAGAATCCTGGGCGACGAACCACAAGGACACGGGAACACGTGCGAGCCACGTGCAAAATAAAAACAGCAAATAACAATTCAGAGCACACAAATAGTGAAACAGACAACGATTCAACCCCACAGCGGATCCAAACAAACAGCAAACAGAGACTTCGGATCCCGCCACACACGATAGCAAACACGCCAACGGCCAATCCTGCTTCGTCTCCTTCCTCACTTCGACAAAGAGAGAGTGAGCGGCGACTGCAGCGGTGTCTGGCGACAGTAGCGATGAGGGCGGCGATGATGTCGCTGTGGTCGGGAAGCGATGACAGCAGCGAGGGCGAGGGCGAGGGCGAGAGCGAGCGACTCTGTTTTCGCTTTTGAAAATAGGGGAGACGAAATGGCGAGGTGTTCGAGCTTGGATGGCGATGATGACGAGGCGGGAGGGTATTCGTTGGTTGTGGGGGGTGCACGGAGGGGCGAAGATGAGATGGTGGTGAGGGGGATAAGAGCGGCGATGGGCGACGATGGTGACAAAGGGTTAATGGGCAAGCAGAGTTGAAGGTGACGGGCGAGAGATGGTGATGGGGATGGTCGGAGGACGACGGGACGGGGATGACGACGGTGACGAGGAGGAGAGTTTGACGAGGGGTGGATGACGGAGATGGCGATCAGAAAGCAGGCGGCGGTGGGGTTCGGTGGAAAAATAGAGAAGGAGAGAGAGAGAGAGTCGGGGTAGGGGAGAGAGAAAGCGGTGGAGAGAGAGAGGAATATAATTAGGGTTTAATAATGGGTATTTATAGGGGATTAAGAAATTGGGATTTTGGGTTGCGGGTTTGTGGGTTTAGGATATAGGTTTAGGCTCCAAAAAGAGATGAACAAGCATAAAATAATGGGATGAACATATAGCGGAATAACTAAAACTCAAATCACGAAGAGAAAAATTTGCAATGAGCCAAAAATAGGAGAAAAGAGAACGGAATGAAAAAAAGAAAATAAATGGACCCAAGAAAAACAAAATAATATAATAGAAATCTAGATACAATAATCAAGAAGGAAAATGAGAATACAATAGAAATCCAAAATAGAAAAGTAGGGGGGAAATAATTAGTGTCATATGGTTTATAAAATAAAATAATCATAATCATAGTAGTAACAACAACAACAACAATAATAGCAATAGAAATAATAATAATAGTAATACTAATTAATGACAACAACAATAAGAATAATAATAATAGCCATGACAATAAAATAATAATACTAATAATAACAATTAATAATAATCATAATAGTAAGAATAAAAATACTATCAGTAATAATAGTAGTGACAATAATAATAGTAAAAAAAATAATAATAAGAGTAATAACAATAAATAATACTAATAACAACAACAGCAATTATCAGAGCAATATCATTATGTAAAAATAGGAATTTGTTGAAATAGTCCAAACAGTAATAATATTTTTGAAGGTTAAAATGTGAAAGGTTGATCAAGTAGAAATGAAAACAAAGTTTATTTGAAATAATTATAACTATTGTTTAGAAAAATGCTTTAACATAAAATCCAATACAAATCTAACAAATAATGAATTTATAAATATCGAGATGCAGAAAATACTCATAAAATACGTATTTGCAGAAATGGGGGTTACAAATAAAGCCAGAGCCTCCCCACTGGCTCGAACCCAGCGTCAGTAAGAAGAAAGCCCAATGCCCAAACCAATGGTTCGAGTCTGCCTAAGGAGTAAAGTGGACATACATTTTTAAATACTCGAGTTTACCTTATCTTATTCTGTTAATTTTTTTTTTTGAAAACCAACTGAACGTTGCCCACACTCGATCCCACGCCAACTAAGAGGTGCTTGAACGCCTACCCACTAAGCCATTGCTCAGATCACAACATATAGGGAGTTTAAATCCTCAAATATTTAACCTCGACTGATTCATTTCTTTTAAAAATATATGCATTCAATTTTTACCCGTTCCGTCAATTAAATACGGTCAATCTATATGCATTCTAAAATAATCAAAGAACAATATACTGAATTCTAATGCAACAATAAGTTCACACAATTTAAAATTTTTGTCACGCGAAGAGTAACTCAATTATCACTATAATTTATGAAATGTCAATTCTACTTCAATTTATATCTTCTTCCATGACAACTTGCAATATGAGAATTTTTCTTCAAGGTCAATTAAATTCGTATTTCATTAAAATATCTACTTCTCTAAACAGAACACAAATTAACATTTCACATGCTAATTTACACAATTTCTAAACTTCAATTTCTCAAGTTTACTTTAATTAACATGTATTTCACTTAAAATTTTAGAGTTTCTTCTATCACACACATCACAATCAATGAGAGTAAATTAACCATTCTACATTAACAATTTAAATTTTAGAGTATCTACACATGCAACTAATCAATAAATTAGAAAGTATAAAGGGATATCCACCTAATAGGAGAGTAATTTCCTTCCAAAAGCTAAAAGCAAGCAAACAATATCTCCACCGAAATCCCAAAAGCCAAGCACAAACACCCCGAAACCCACAGCAAGCCTCCCACTGAAAAGCCACCCGAACTCTGCCTTTCCTCTCACTGTTGGTTACTTGGTAATGTAGATTAGATTATGTGACAGTGGTTTATGTGCTTAGGAGTTTATTTATAAGGCATTTAAGTAGTTAAAATCCCACTTCCTACTTTTTCTCTTCCACTTCCTCCACGACCCACGACTTGGTCTGTCCTCCCAACGTTCAACACCACTACACCCTCACACGTGCATGTGTAGTGCACAAGTGCACACATTTCTCACTTTTATATTTTATTAATTTTTTTTATTTAATTTAAAAACATAGATAATAATAAATAGTAAGTATTTAAATAAAATTAGTTTAGTTTAATTAAAATTAAGATTTTCATGTATGAATAAAAATAGACACATATACTTTATAAAATTTTATTTTGAAAAAGAATGCAACTAATACGTGCCCTGCAAACACGTGCGTTGCACGTAAAACAACATTCAAATATGAATTCGATTTTATCACCAGGGAAATATTTATAAATAATTGGAATACAACATACGAAAAATATATTTCGTTATACACATATCATAATGTAATCGACACGTACATAGAAAGCACGTGCACCGATAACACGTGTACTGCACGTAAAAATACAAAGATTGAAATTTAATATTTGAGTTGGCTCAAATAGGATTTTAAGAAGACAGAAAATGTATAAATAGTCGAAATCTAAAATACGTATTGAAATACGTTATGGCTATTACCCGTAACCATACAAAATACACGTGCGTTACACGCCAGGGGCAAAATTGTCATTTCCAATTTTGCGAGGTGTTACACCATTACTATCTTCTGAATCTTCTTCATTGTCTTCGAACTTCCAACGCTCTTTTGATCTTCCAGAGTGATGACATCGAGGGAGAGGATGGCGTCATGATTCTTGATCGCCAGCTCCAATTGGTCGAATCGTTCTTCGAGTTCTCGATTGAAGACTTGGTCAGAAAATTGATGTTGTGGCGGTGGTCGTCGATAATATCGAGGCGAAGAATAACCCCTACTACCAGGAAATGGATGACATGATGGTGGTCGTCGATAATGACTAGGGGAAGCATAACCCCCACCGCCATCGTCGAAACGATCCTGATAATCCTCGACCTCCGATGCCGGTGACTAGACTATAGGATCGATCGTTTAAGAAATTTTGACTCCATTTTCTCAAATCACCATTCATGATTAGAAAACTTCTGGAATTCTACACCGTAATCGGTGGAACTCCTCATTGTCTGATCCTTTGAACTGACTTTGGATCAATATACACGGTCAAATTTTCATTGACTCTCAACCTCATAATCAAATTTGGCCATTGTTGTCGCCCTCATAAGAGCTACAAATTCTGATATCATTGTTCTAACTTGACCTTTCGTGGCTTAGCTTGACACGCTGGGTCATCTTCTTGGTATCAGACCTGCACAAAGCTAGGGTTTGGGACCAAGATGGGAGACGGAAGAAGATGATGAACAATAATAGATGAAAGTCTTGATTTCTATTCACCCAAAATGAAGAAGAGTATAGGATTAGGATTTTGTACATCTGATTTATATGCAGGGCACGTAAATTCAACTAAAGGAATTCTAGGATGTTATTCAGTTAGCTGGGTCCCACTCTCTCCACTCATCCAATCCTGTCCTTACACATAGCACGTGCTATGCTCACTTTCACAATTGCTTACAACAGTTGGACTGAAATGTAAAATACACTGGACTTTATCTAAAAAGTACACCTAAGATTTATATTCTTTCAAGGACCGATATGTACAACTTTGGACCAATACTTTCTCTTCTCCTTCCAACCAGAGGCAGCTGCAGCTGTTAGAGAGCAACGAGCAGCAACTTCAGCTGGATCTAGATCAGCTTATGTGTAGGTGTCCCAGATTTTTATATTTGGTATATGCTAGGGGTGGCATTAGGGATGGTTCAGCCTAGGATCAGCCCAACCCGGCCCAGCCTGGCTAGCCACCAAATCGGTACAAACTGGACCCGAACCACTAAGCGACATAGGTTTGGCCGGGCTACAACATCGGCGTTGAAAGGCCGCGCCGAACCGGCATGGCTCAGGTTGAACCAGTCCGGTCCGGGTAAACTCGACCGGGCCAAGGTTTTTTTTTTGAATTTTTTGGTTATTTTAAATTTTTTTTATGTTGCAATATATATATATATATATATATATATATATATATATATATATATATATATATATATATATATTCTAAATTATTTTAGAAATATATATTCTAAATTATTTTAGAAATTTATATATATATATATATATATATATATATATATATATATATATATATATATATATTCTAAATTATTTCAGAAATTTTTAAAAATGAGCGTGGACATCAAAATAATTGATTACTACCCACTACTCAATTTGCCAACCCCCACCCTAGCTATTTATAGCCAATTCTACCTCCTCACTTCTCTCATCTCCCAATGTGGGACTAAAAGTTTTGAAAGTTTAAAATCCAAATACATTTAGTCACAGATTGGTGAGATGAGAGAACTGAGGGGGTGGAGTTGGCTATAAATAGTGTGACACCCCATAATTTTTAATACAATATTTTTAATTAATGAATAATTTTTAATTCAATTTATTTAATTATTTTGAACTTTTGTAAAATTGACATTTTCACACGTGCAAAACACGTGCAAATATTTTTGAGGTGCAAATTTTCATTTTTAAATTGCTGAATAAATTCTACTATTTATAATTGAGTATATTCTTAATTTTGGGATTTTTTTGAGTAAAGAAGCTAGTTTTTGTAAATACTTTGAAAGAAAAGGGTTTTTGTGCAAAATGTTATCCGGAGGTAAAATTCGAATTCAAATTTTTGTTATGATGTTTTGGTAGGCCGATCTGGCAGTGGAGAGATGGGGGGGGGAGATATTTTATCATTCTAATTTGATTTGGTTTGATTTTCTTGAGTGAATATAATTATATAATTTTGGGATTGCTGGGGGACTAAATTGCAAAGCTGCGATCAAAACCTTAATAATTCAGAACCTGGTCATATAAGAGATGGCTAGAATAGAGGATTTTGGCCTTCTTCTTATTTTGGCTGTTTTTGGTGATTTCTTGAAGTTTTGGAGTAGATCTTTGCTTGGAGGAGAAAGCTACTAGTTGCATTAATAATTCTTCTTGAGGTGGGTAACACTCCAACTCTCTTAACATGTTTTATCTCTTGATAACGTAGTATCATACTAGGGATGAACTTTTTATAGCCATGGATTGTATGTAGCATGATTATAATGGTTGTAGAGATGTATGTATGATTTAAAATTTGGATTATGGAACATAAAGATTAAATCTTGTTTTTGAATAGATCTAAAATAATTTGTCTTGAATAAAGAAGTGGTTTATGTATGAAAGATCAATATTTTTAATTAAAGAAATAGATCTAATGAGAGTATATGTAATTGTAGATGTTAGATCTTGGTGTATAATTCAATAAGCATATTTTGAATGATTAAAAGATGAGATTTTTAGGGTTTATTCGCTGTTTTAATATAGATAATTTTTTTTGATTATAATCCTAATTGTTTGTGCATGCAAATGTGTATATGGAAAGAAATATATATGAGAAAAAAATCAAATTCCTGGAGGTTAGGGTTTTGAGGTCAAAACCCTAGGGTTAGGGTTTCGGTCTCAGGGTTGAATAGTAACCCGAGTGTAACCCTTATTTCCGTAAATACATATTTTCTAAATATTCTCTGTACTTTGATTATTTATAAATTCTTTTTTTTTTGTGTATTAAATTCGTTTTGGATTCTCTATTAAAATATTTTCTAATCAGAAATTTTATTTATTTTGAATAATTGTATATATTAATTTTAAATTTCTATTTCTATTTAATCGACTATTTATATTATATATTGTTTGAATTATTTTAATAAATCTGTTAAACTCGAATTTGCATTTTGATATACATATATTATTATTATTACTATTATCAGTATTATTTTTGTTAGTGGCGTCATTTGCAGTATCAATATTTTCATTGTTAATATTATTATTATTATTATTATTTTATTTTTAGCCGAACGTACACTATTTAATATGTATTCATTATTTGACTTAATGTATATGTACATGTATGTTTTATAAATTCCTATAATGCTTATTATTTTTCCCTATTGGATTTAAATATATTAATTGATTTATAACCCAAAACCCATTACCCATTCTCATATTGGATTATCTATCCAATAACCCAAACCCAATAACCTATTCTATATAAACCTACCTTAATCACTTTTACCTAAACTCTAACCCTAATTACTGTGTAACCCGCCGCACTTGTTCAACCCCCTCCTTCTACCTCCCGTCCTCCTGCACTCGACCCAACCCCGTGCACCTCCGTCCCTCGTTTTCTCCGTTGAGCTTCGTCACCACTCACATCCCCGGTCCTCCACTCCTCCTCCCATCATCGAACCCCTCCCAATCCACTTCGCCAGCCTTGTCGTCTTCTTCTTCCTCTAGTTCTTGTCAAACCCATCAATTCATCACCTCCGCTCCCGAATCCACCTTCGACGGCCACCGAACCCATTACCCATTACTTGGTGCTTCGTCCTCATCGTCCCTACCTCTACATCCCCTCGTTGTCGTCGTCAACGTCCAGAACCCCTGCTCACCTCGACTTTGCCAGCCCCTTGCCTCCCTTGTTTTCCTGCCCAAACAGAGTACCCACTGAACCCATCGTCATCGCTCCCCCTCCGTTGATTACTCGCCAGTCGAGCCCCTTCGATGCTGCACCCAGTCGCTGCCACCTATGCCATCGCAGCCGCCATCGAAGACATCCTCCTCCCGCCATTACCGTTCGACCTTGCTCTCGCCCTCCACCATTTTCCCATCAACCCTGAGCACCCCCCAGCCTTCTACCATCACCGCCCTGTGCCCCTGTGCCGATTGTCGTCACCGCCGGCCACAGTCAGAGCCTCCCGCCGTGTCGCTACTGTTGATCGAAGAAGGAGAGGGAGAGAGTTGATCAATTGAATCTCAGCCACCCGATTTCCTCTCGATTGTGATCATCAATCAGATCGCTCAATTGAATCTCAGCCACCCGATTTCCTCTCGATTGTGATCATCAATCAGATCGCTCTTGGGCCATCCGATCTCATCAAGATTGTGACATCATCAGATCTGATCCGATCTCCATCATCTTGATCAGATCAGATCTGATCTGAGCAGTCTGATTGTCTTGATCTTGATCGCCATCAATATCCACGCCGATCCGATCCATCTGATCTTGATCATCAATCAACGCCTTCATCCAATCAAGACAAGTATCTTCTTGTACAATTCGTTGTTCTGGTACAAGCTTTTGTTTGAAAATATTGCAAGTAGAACGTAGTTATGACTCCCATTTGGCTTATCGTTTGATGATCTTATTTTACTCTTTATCAATTCCATGATCATAAGAGTCACAATGTTTCATTGATATATTCATTTCACAACTAGTTGGATCCATTTTATCTCCTAATTATTTGAACACATGAAATTAAGAACCACCTTGACTTGTAGATATATGTTGTATGATGTATGTGTTAATTCTACTTTCTTTTGAGTTGAGAAGTAAATTTGGCTTGCTGATTTGATACTATTACGTCATGATTTGGATCATACACTAATCTAGACTTTTACTAGTCATTTATCATGCCACTTTTATATAAAAGAAATTTACATATGCTGCTATTCCTATCTTTGCTTGCTGTTTCGACCCTGATAACATCAGAAATTGGACTTGAGTTCTAAACATGAAATTTAGCACCAAATGTCTAGTTTACTACCCTTTTGACAAAATTGAATTCTGTGTTGTGGTTTGTTATTTATCATAGTTTTACTGCTGCTGTGTCGTAGAATTCCAGGTCCATGAATTTGCTGCACCACTTTGCTTCGCAATTAAATTAATCATGCTACCAGTAAGATAATGAATTGAAATTTTGCATGCTGATGCTAGACACACTAGAGAACATTTCCTAATTTTCCTAAACACAATTTTACAAGTTCTTGCTGAATACGAATTATGTGTAGTTTGTTGTTTTGACACCTGATGCTACAACTTTTATGTATCTTGTTTATATGCGCTAGATTCGGCAGAGAGTCTAATTTCTATATTTTCTAACGGATCCAAAATTGTATTCTTGTGGTGGCGGGAATATCTGTTTTGGTACAGCAACTTCATGCTGTCCAGATTTGAAATTCTTACCGTTCTTGATATTTTAATTTGTTTTGACCCTCGAATATGTGTCCTACCTAGCATAAACTTGTTTTCTGTTCTTGATCATGTTTACTTGCCCTTTTTTGCAAACTTTCATGCTTGGTTGATAATAATAATAAATAACAAGCCGGGGTTAAGGGAAAGACCGTAGTAGTGGACAATATAGGTAAGTGTACTCGGAAGGGGGCTCGTGTTTCCCATGATTTTGAGTTAAATGGAACTAAGTACCACGTCACGGATTGATGGGGGCCACCTTTAGTGCCTATGGGGGTTACCTCTAGTTCCCATTATATAATTACATGATATGTGTTTGCAATTAAATGGAACTGAGTGCCACGCAGAACTAAGTGCCACGTCAGGTGTTGACGGGGGCCACCTCTAGTGCCCATGGTTTGACCACATGCTCGTATTTTCTACATGACCTGAGTACACTGCCTTATAAAATCCACCACTAGGCCTAAATGTAACTTGTTTGTAAGTAGCAATCATGTGGTAAATAGATGGGACGCATGAAGTGCTATCTAGATAGAATTAAATATTAGACTTAAGAATAACTTGTTACTTATTCACACTTTACACCTGTCTTGCTTGATACTTGTTACTTGATACTTGTTACTTGATGCTTGATACAACTACATGCTCACTTATTACTTGTTCCTACTACTTGTATTTGTTACCCGTTCTTGTTACTTGATTTGTCTTACTTGCTAACTAGTCTCTTGAACTTCACTATTTGTTGCATCCTTGTCAACCATGTTGTATATCCTTGATTCCAAATTTTGTTTTATATTTTCTTGCACTTATTTTCATACCCTTGCTTGTACTACTTGCGGCCCTAGCTTGCACTAAGGGCATTTGTCTTTGTTTCTCCATTTTCTTCTGCATGATAAATTCAGGCTTTGGAGACGAGTTGCCTGCTGGAGTTGGTGAGCAAACCTTCTAGGATTCGCTTGGGAAAACTTGCTTTAGTTATCTTGTATTTGAGTTTATTTAATTTTGTTGCTACTTAAAACTTGTAACGCACTTGTAGTCCCGAAGTTTTTAACTTTTGATCCAGATCTTGAATTTATTTAGGATATTTATATTTGTTTCAAATATTTTCTGTTGATTAATAAATTATTCATTCATGCATGGTTGAATATATTTTGCTACATTTCTTGTTATGATGCTAAGTCAATCCTACAGCTTATGAATGATGAAAATCATTCGCTGGATTTTGTCACGTACTCGTATTCCGTATTACTTTTGGGAAGCGGGGCGTGATATGGTTTTTAGTGGTATCAGATCTCAAGTTTGGCTAATGTGTTAGTTTGACTAATACATTAGACAGGCTTGATTCAGTCAGGATTAACTCACCATTAAACAGGCCATGTAATCACACAAACAATTTAATAATCAACTTGATCTGGATACTAGTCTTACTCCGTCCATTTTGATCCCTTCATATTCAATTCTTTGATTCCTTGTTACCTTCCGTTCTTTGCAGTCATCCTGATTTGTTGATTCCATACTGGGCATAAATTTATTCTTTTCGTATCCATCTTCTTTTGATTCCGGTGCAAGCAATTCCTTATTTCGGCTTACCTCGTTGATTCCTTATTATTTCAGCTCGTGTGTCATTCATTGCTTTCTGTGCTTTACATTCATCTTCATTGTTGATTCATATTGTGTATCATACTAGTTGTTTCTTCCCTATCTTGTCCTCCTCAAATTCCGGTGCTACCATTATGTTATTCTTGCTCGGTTTGTCGATTGGCTACACGTGATCTACATCCACATGTCATCGACTGGGATCATCACCAGGAGAGGAAGTGTCTTCTTTTCTTCAAGATATGCATGTAGAGTCCTAGGAATTTCAGGAAATGTTCAGGATCTGAAGTTGCCAGGAGTTCGAACTTCATGCTAGAGGGATGTCGTTTGGACGTGTCAAGGATATGGTGAGCCACGAGGCAGATTGTTGGAGCTAATGGATGCTATTGGCAGAGTCTTCCTCGATCAGAGTGGCACAGTGGAAGCATGGTGGGCCCATAACCTACAGGTCCCAGGATTCTCTTGTCGGTTCTCCTCCTTTGTATTGTTTGCTTCTCTCTATTTTTTGCATTCGTCCTCATCCGCTGACTCATTATTTGATTCAATTCTTTCCTGTCCGTTCTCTTTTCGATTCCAGTTCTACCTACTTCTTATCTTGCCTTGTTATCTTGTGTTGTTTCTTTTCTTTTGATACTGTTTTCTTCTTTTCTTGCATTCTATCAGCCATCAAGTACCAATTCATTAATTGATTCAATTCTTCCTTGTTCATTCTCTCTTTGATTCCAGTTCTACCTACTCCCTTATTGCTTTGTTATCTTGTGTTGATTCTTTCCTTTTGATACTGTTTATTCTCTTTCATGTACCCCATTTGACATCATTTTTATCAACTTCCTTCTTTTTTGGTAATGCCACCACTTGTTCCTTCCCCTTAAATTCTCTGTTTTGTTACCCCCGTAAATTTGCTTTTGCCTTTTCCTATGTGCTACCTAAGCAAATTTTGAGGACAAAATTTTGTTGTAAGGTGGGTAGGATTGTAACCCTTGTTTCCGTAAATACATATTTTCTAAATATTCTCTGTACTTTGATTATTTATAAATTCTTTTTTTTGTGTTAAATTCGTTTTGGATTCACTATTAAAATATTTTCTAATCGGAAATTTTATTTATTTCGAATAATTGTATATATTAATTTTAAATTTCTATTTATATTTGATCGACTATTTATATTATATATTGTTTGGATTATTTTAATAAATCTGTTAAACTCGAATTTGCATTTTGATATACATATATTATTATTATTACTATTATGAGTATTATTTTTGTTAGTGACGTTATTTGCAGTATCATTATTTTTATTGTTATTATGATTATTATTATTATTTTATTTTTAGCTGAACATACACTATTTTATATGTATTCATTATTTGACTTAATGTTTATGTATATGTATGTTTTATAAACCCCTATAATGCTTATTATTTTTCCCTATTGGATTTAAATATATTAATTGATTTATAACCCAAAACCCATCACCCATTCTCATATTGGATTATCTATCCAATAACCCAAACCCAATAACCCATTCTATATAAACCTACCTTAATCACTTTTACCTAAACTCTAACCCTAATTACTGTGTAACCCGCCGCACTTGTTCAATCCCCTCCTTCTACGTCCCGTCCTCCTGCACTCGACCCAACCCCGTGCACCTCCGTCCCTCGTCTTCTCCGTCGAGCTTCGTCACCGCTCACATCCCCTGTCATCCACTCCTCCTCCCGTCATCGAACCCCTCCCAATCCACTTTGCCAGCCCCGTCGTCTTTTTCTTCCTCTAGTTCTTGTCGAACCCAGCAACTCGTCGCCTTCGCTCCCGAATCCGCCTTCGACGGCCACTGAACCCATTACCCATTGCCTGGTGCTTCGTCCTCGTCGTCCCCCCTACCTCTGCATCCCCTCGTCGTCGTCGTCAACATATAGAACCCCTGCTCACCTCGACTTTGCCAGCCTCTCACCTCCCCTATTTTCCTGCCCAAACAGAGCACCCACCGAACCGAACCCATCGTCATTGCTCCCCTCCGTTGACTGCTCCCCAGTCGCTGCTGCCTGTGCCATCGCAGCCGCCATCAAAGACATCCTCCTCCCGCCATTACTGTTCGAACTTGCTCTCGCCCTCCACCGTTTCGCCATCAACCCTGAGCACCCCTAGCCTCCTACCATTGCCGCCCTGTGCCCCTGTGCCGATCGCCGTTGTCGAAGCTTCGCTGCCAGCCACAGAAGGAGCTTCCCGCCGTGTCGCTGCTGTTGATCGAAGAAGGAGAGGGGGAGAGTTGATCAATTGAATCTCAGCCATCCAATTTCCTCTCGATTGTGATCATCAATCAGATCGCTCCTGGGCCATTCGATCTCATCAAGATCGTGACATCATCAGATCTGATCCGATCTCCATTATCTTGATCAGATCAGATCTGATCTGAGCCGTCTGATTGTCTTGATCTTGATCGCCATCAAGATCCATGCAGATCCAATCTATTCGATCTCAATCTTCTATCAACTCCCTCATCCAATCTAGGCAAGTATCTTCTTGTACAATTCATTGTTCTAGTACAAGCTTTTATTTGAAAATACTGCAAGTAGATCATAGTTGTGACCCCCCTTTGTCTTATCGTTTGATGATCTTATTTTACTCTTTATCAATTTCATGATCATAAAAGTAACAATCTTTCATTGATATTCGTTTCACAACTAGTTGGATCTATTTTATCTCCTAATTATTTGAACACATAAAATTAATAACCATCTTGACTTGTAGATGTATGTTGTATGATGTATGTGTTGATTCTACTTTCTTTTGAGTTGAGAAATAAATTTGGCTTGCTGATTTGATACTGTTACATCATGATTTGGATCATACACTAATCTAGACTCATACTAGTCATTTATCAAGCCACTTTTATATAAAAGAAATTCACATATGCTGCTATTCCTGTCTTTGCTTGCTGTTTCGACCCTGATAACATCAGAAATTGGACTTGAGTTCTCAACATGAAATTTAGCCTCAGATGTCTAGTTTACTACCCTTTTGACGGAATTAAATTCCGAGTTGTGGTTTGTGATTTATTGCAGTTTTACTACTGCTGTGTCGTAGAATTCTAGATTCATGAATTTGCTGCACCACTTTGCTTCACAATTAAATTAACCATGCTACCAGTAAGATAATGACTTGAAATTTTGTATGCTGATTCTAGATACACTAGAGAACATTCTTTAATTTTCCTGGAATTAATTAATGAAGTTTCAGACCTGTTTCATGTTTATAAACACAATTTTACAAGTTCTGGCCGAACACGAATCATGTGTAGTTTGCTGTTTTGAAACCTGATGCTACAACTTTCATGTATCTTGTTTATATGCGCTAGATTCGGTGGAGAGTCTAGTTTCTATATTTTTTGACGGATCCAAAATTGTATTCTTGTGGTGGCGGGAATCTCAGTTTTGGTGCAGCAACGTCATGCTGTCTAGATTTGAAATTCTCGTCGTTCTTGATATTTTAATTTGTTTTGACCCTCGAATATGTGTCCTACCTAGCCTAAACTTGTTCCCTGTTGTTGACCATGTTTACTTGCCCTGTTTCACACACTTTCATGCTTGGTTGATAATAATAATAAATAACAAGTCGGGGTTAAGGGAAAGACCGCAGTAGTGGACAATATAGGTAAGTGTACTCGGAAGGGGGCCCGTATTTCCCATAATTTTGAGTTAAATGGAACTAAGTGCCACATCAGGAATTGACGGGGGCCACCTCTAGTGCCTGCGGGGGTTACCTCTAGTTCCCATTATATGATTACATGATATGTGTTTGCAATTAAATAGAACTAAGTGCCATGTAGAACTAAGTGCCACGTCAGGTGTTGACGGGGCCACCTCTAGTGCCTGCGGGGGCCATCTCTAGTACCCATGGTTTGACCACATGCTCGTATTTCCTACATGTCCTGAGTACACCGTCCAGTAAAATCCACTACTAGTCCTAAATGTAACTTGTTTGTAAGTAGCAACCATGTGGTAAATAGATGGTTCGCATGAAGTGCTATCTAGATAGAATTAAACATTAGACTTAAGAATAACTTGTTACTTGTTCAGACTTGACACCTGTCTTGCTTGATACTTGTTACTTGAAATTGTAACTTGATGCTTGATAAAACTACATGCTCACTTGTTACTTGTTCCTACAACTTGTATTTGTTACCTGTTCTTGTTACTTGATTTGTCTTACTTGCTAGCTAGTCTCTTGAAATTCATTACTTGTTGCATCCTTGTCAACCATGTTGTATACCCTTGATTCCAAATTTTGTTTCATTTTTTCTTGCACTTATTTTCATACCCTTGCTTGTACTACTTGCGGCCCTAGCTTGCACTAAGGGCATTTGTCTTTGTTTCTCCATTTTCTTCTGCATGATAAATTCAGGCTTTGGAGACGAGTTGCCTGCTAGAGTTGGTGAGCAAACCTTCTAGGATTCGCTTGGGAAAGCTTGCTTCAGTTATCTTGTATTTGAGTTTATTTAATTTTGTTGCTACTTAAAACTTGTAACGAGCTTATAGTTCCGAAGTTTTTACTTTTGATACAGAACTTGAATTTATTTAGGATATTTATATTTGTTTCAAATATTTTCTGTTGATTAATAAATTATTCATGCATGCGTGGTTGAATATATTTTGCTGCATTTATTGTTATGATGCTGAGTCGATCCTACACCTTATGAATGATGAAAATCATTCGCTAGACTTTGTCGTGTACTCGTATTCCTTATTACTTTTGGGAAGTGGGGCATGACACCGAGGGTCACTATTCAAGGATGCTATTTTCTTTGGGTTTCGGGTTGGTTTGTTTGAGTTGTTTTGGGTGTGTGTTTGTATGTGGTGTTGTGTGTTAGGGTTTGAAAACTCTAGTATACATATAGATGAGTATATGTATGTGTTGGAATTTGATATTTGTGTGAAGTTAAATTGAGTTTTGATTGAGTTTAGAAGTTATTGTAACACCCCGCAAAATAGTAAATTACTATTTTGCATATTAATCTGTGCACATCTGAGAATTGCACGTGATTATGTATTTTTCATGATTATTAGTTTTAATTGAGAAATTTTTAGATATATTATATATTCTGAAATCGATGATATATTCGAGATATCTTCTCAATTAAAGTTTTACATATTATTCCGATTGTTTTAACGAAACAATCTTTTGATAAATGAATAAATCCTTACAATTCATCTACACCCTTCCATTCCCTTTCCTTCTTCTCTCTTCCACCGACCTCACCCTCCTCATTTCATGGCAGCCGAAACCCCCATCTCCATCCCCATCTCTACTCTCATATCTTCTCACCTCCTCTCATTCTCTAGACCCATCTCCTTCTTTTAGTTCATCTTCTTCCACTCCTTCCATTCTTCATAAATGAAAATAAAGAGAGTTCATGTTGCTCTTAGAGCTTGAGGAGGAGAAGGAGCTAGGAAAGCAAGGTTTTCATCTATTCAAATAGGAAGTTGTAGTAGGCTCTTCCAGCTTTCTATAAAGCTCAGGATCACGTGATTCCGATAAGTGAGTGAATTGTTGTGTTTGTTGTAAGATGCAGCCATAATTATGAAGTTTGCAGGTTGACGATGTGTACAGCTGATGGAAATAGAGATTTTGTAGTATTTTAGTGGCTGAATCGGAGGAAGTGATCAACTGGAGAGTTGTAGTAGACACTCATATATCTTCATAGAACCCAGGATCATGCGATTCCGATGAGAGAGGGATTAGTCATGTCTATTGCCAGAAGCAGCAATACTGCATTGATACTATGAGTCTGCATGTTGAGATTGTGCACACCAGATGGAAATAAGGATTTTATAGCACTATAATGACTGAAATTGAGGAAGTGATCAACTAGAGAGTTGTAGTGCACACTCATACCTTTCTATAAAGCCTAGGATCTTGAGATTCCAATAAGTGGGTCATGTGTTATGAATTGTTGAGTGCAGCTACTGCATAATGTTGGGCTGAATATTGCTAACTGATTGCTAGGGTAATTGTTAACCATTATGGACTGAATTTGAGGTAGTTGTTAACTAGAGAAGTGAAGTAGAAGATTATATCCTTTTATGGAATCTGAAATCGTCAAATTTGAGTTAATAGATGATTTTATATGGGATTTTTCTACATACTGCAATATTTATTATTGTGAGCTAAATTGAGTTTAAGATGTTTTAAGAATTTATCCCTTCTAAGCACTTCACATTGGACTTATATGAGATTATTGGTTCTTATAACTCATAATGGAACTATGATCGAGTTGGGGATATAGTTTTACGGCTGACTATCATATTTATAGCTGTGATTAGGACTATCAACCTAATAGACAAGTGTTGAAATTGATTTCCACCTCGAGAAATAGTGATCTTCCTGTGCGCCGTCGGATTATTTACCAAGAGAAGGTTGACCGCGGACCGGGATACTGGATGAGATCCGAGATGGAGGTGGTGGCGACCGATGGAGATCGGATCATCGGTGTTTGGGGTTGATAGGCTAGGTTATCTACCTCGTCTAGAATTTGTTGATGCCATAGGTCTGTTAATGACTGAATATTAGTAATTGTGTTTGTTTCATCTCATTTTCCGGGTATAAGGCACTCCCTTGGATGCCGTTGCACTGCTCGCTGAGAGTCGCGGGCCGATGACATTAGTCGAAGACTTACAGAGGTGTTGGCAATCGAAGAATATCGATTCGTCGTATTGATTTTTGGTTGACAGACTCATTTGGGATCAATCGATTAGATGCTTGTCACGCCCGCTTTCCAAAAAGAATACGGAATACGGATACGCAACAAAAGCCCAGCGAATGATTTTCATCATCCATAAGCTGTTCAAGAATCTTTACAACATCTCGCAAATAATCAGAGTCGGAAGTAAAAGAGTCAACCACACATGCATAACTGAATTAATAAACCAATAGAATTTACTTGAAGCAAAATATAATATTCTCAAATAAATCAGATCTGAACAAGTCAAAAATCCTGGGTCATACTGCCCAAACACAAAGAATCCAAGTAACAGATACATTATTCAAAATGAGCAACAGGAAATAAATAAAGATAGCAAAAGCTCCAGCCAACTAGAACTTTAGATTACATACTCCATCGGGTAGCTGATCACCAAAATCTGCAATTCAATAATTGCAAGAGAAGGAAAGAGAAAACAAGTACCCATCCATGCAAGTTACGGGCCACTTGTAATGTAGGATACAAGCACATGGAAAACTAATAAATAACATGGAATAATGCATCAATAGTGATAACTAGCATGAATCAGTAAATAGAACTCAACTAGCCTGGTATACTAACAGTACAAATAAACGTGTCAAGTATAGTGTCATATGGCAACTAATAGTGTCTAGTAACAGTAAGCCAGTGTATCAGTGTAACAATATAATAGTATCAGTCCAACAGTATCAGTCTAACGGTATCAGTCTAACAGTATCGGTCTTATGTTTTTACAGCCTTGTGTGTATTACTAGCTAGGTAGCACTTCGTGCATCCCGGTTTTTACTACATGGTTGCTACAACAAATAGCTTCGCTTTTAGATTTTATAGTGGACCATAATGGGGCAGTGTACTCAGGTATCAGTAACATTAGCAGTAACAGTAAAAGTAATAGTAACAGTAAGAACCTAGTGGTTCTCTTATCCTCTACACCTTCCTATAAGAAGTAATGTAGACAGGATAATCAGTAACAGTAACAGTAACAGTAAAAGTTGCAGTAACAGTAACAGTAACAGTAACAGTAACAGTAACAGTAATAGTATGGAACACTAGTTCCCTTCCAAGTACACGTTTCCATATTTTCCACTACTAGATCTTCCCTTAAGAAATCCCGGCTTGGTTACTTTTAGTATGGTTATCACAGACATAATAGTGCATGAAATAATGTTGAACTAACATGGTATAATCAGTATTAGGTTCAAGGAAAGAAATAAACATGCATAGATGATATACGGTCACATAAACGAGCAAAACAGTGTATGTTCATATTCCGGACAGCAAGATAGTACAGTACTAAAACAGTGATTCCCGTTACTACAAAAATCCAAATTTGAATTCGTCAAAGAATCTGGAAAATATACTTCCACACAAATCTAGCGATTATAAATAAGTCATATAGTAATTCACAAAATCATAACTCAAAACTGATTTTAATCCAAAAAACACGTTCAGCCAGAAATCAGTAAAACGAATTCTCAGTCAGAAATACAGCATTAAAACTCCTCAAATAAATCCAGGAAAAATCTGGGGTCATCCCCTATATGTCTAATATCATAATATAAAGTTTCATAATATTCCAGTAAAATTAGTTCAGTCAACAAAAACCAGAAAACATCAAGAAACGATAGTTTGGCAAATTTGGAAATCCCAACACTGCTGTACGAAAACTGAAATATCTCGCAAACCGTGAAACAAAATCCAAATCCGCCAAAGGGAGATGAAAATAGACAGAATAAAATAATTTTCATATTTCATAAATATTTTTCATACAGTGAAAGGAAATAAGATGAAAATACGATTCTTTTCAGAACAACGAGTAAAATACAGCAAGTATAGCTTTCACAACCAAGCATGAAACGGCATATAAAACTCTTCAATAAAATCCACCAAAATTCTGGGTAATTTCTAGATAGGTATAGAAATACTGACCAAAGTTTAAGATCAAAATAATATGTGTAGCATAAGTATCAAAATAATTTAGTCATCAAAATCATCAAGAACGAAATCTAGAATTGATCTACACCTCTGTAGTAAAACAACCATAATTCACTCATACGAAAACAAAATCAATCAAGGTTAGAGGGGTTAGAAAGAAGAAGTATTTCTCTACAATTCATGTCAAAAGCAAAAATTAAGAATTCTGACCTTAATATGGTCTAAAATACAATTCAAAACTGATCATAGACAAATACAGATTTTCTCTTGAAAACAAAATCAACATAAACCACACGAACTCGCTCCAATCACAATCAAACATGGTATAGAGTCTATTAAGTGTCCAAACATCATGAAATAGAGTATATAACATATTCACAACCATCATATCACATGGATCTCATCAAACACATAAATTCACCTAATTATCTCACATATACGAATAGATCAAGAATGGTCAAACCTAGTTGTTTTCATGTCAATTTTGTGTCGTGAGGCAACTATGGTCAAATAGCATAATAGAGACAAAATCCATGAAACATAACACACACGAGTTGTCTCTAAAACCCAACTACACTATAAGCGGTATTTTTGACTTGTATCATACAAAGAAATTTGAGTACAAGTTGCTTGCCTGAAAGACGACGACGAAAATGAAGCAAGAACAAGAATAATGGGAACGGATCCCGGGGCACAAATACAAACACAACGAACGGATCACGAACCAATCACGAACACACGATCACGAACAAGATGAAGACGATCGAGATCACGAACACAAAATCGGACGGCTGAGATCAAAGATCAAGATCAACAAGGTCGGACGGCCCACTATCAAAGATGATCAAAGCCAAGATAATGATGATGGATGGTCCAGATCTGATCCATCAGATCAGATCCCAAATCTGATGAGATCAAGATCAGATGATCAAGTGCAGATCGACGGCACACGTTCAAATAGCTAATGATCTTGATGATAAAGATCAAACCAAACAGACGGCTCACAATCGAAGTTGATCAAAAACCCATGCAACAGTAACTCAGGGCAATGGCTTGGCTCTGGTAGATGGCGGGGACTGTGGTGGAACACGGCGGCCATGGCGGCAGCCAGGGGGCTGTGATAGAAGGTCATAGCATGGGGGACAGGGCATTGAAGAGAGGCGCAACGGGCAGGCGGCAAGGCGGAGGACGGCGGTCGGCTATAGGGTGAGGTTCGCGACTAGGCTTCGTGGCTGTCTGGCCTGGTCTAGTCTGATGAAGGAGGAAAAGCACAGCACTGCGGTGCTGTGTTGCCACAGGGTAGAGTCGCGGCGGAGGGGGAGAGTGCACATAGGGTTGGCACAGGGAGGGCGGCTGCAGTCGCGCTGTCGTCGAGAGAGAGCAGGAGGATGGGCTGGCGATGCTCTGGCTGATGCAGGCGGCACGGCAGGAGGAGGGGGGGACCAGGGGGTGCGCCGCTGCCTGGATGAGCACGACACGAGAGAGGGAGAGAGGTGAAGACGGGAGGGGGCCAGGGCAGAATATGAAATGGCAGGGGGAAAGTGAACAGGTGCAGGGATGAGTTAATATATTCAGGCAGGGTAGAGTATTTGCATTAGGGTTAGGTATTAACGGCTGAAGGGTTGCGGGTATTGGGTAGGGAGGTGCTAAATGGGTTTAAATAAATAACGGGTGTGGGTTTTAGTGTAAATAGGGTAGGGTTGGATATTAATGGGTATTAAATGGGTAGGGTCTAACGGGTTTGGGGGAAGACTAAACAGGGTGTTTGGGTATAAATAAGGCATACTGAGTTTTAATGGGTTAGGGGAAATAGGATAATGGGTTTAGGTTATTTTAGGTGCACAAATGGGTTATTGGGTTAAGGAAATCCAACAAGAAAATATTTATAAAAATATTAGATAAAAAGTATGATCTATATAAAATTGTAATTTGCATTACACTATAGAGTTTAATTGAAATAACTACAAATACCATTAGTAAATAAAAGTGGATTTTTAACAACCAGTCCAAAATTAATAACAATAATAACAATAATAATAAGAAAAATAATAATAGTAATAATAATAACAGTAATAGTAATAAAAATAGAAATCAAAGTAATAATAACAATAATAAGATTTGTATTAAAACATAAAATTATAGAAAATAGTTACAAATACAATTATTGATCGAAAATAGATTTTAATAGAAGATCCAACAATACATTTTGCCAAAAGAGTTTGAAAATCGAAAAATAATTTGTGAAAATTTTAAATATAGAAAAATGTACAAAATTACGTTTTTGGGAAAACAGGGGTTACAATGCTGAACGAGATTGGGATGAATAGCAGATTTTGGTAACTAGATTGTTTTTCTTAATTTTTGCTTGAGGACCAAGTTGGTGTTAGGGGTGATACCCTATAATCTGATTTGATCTAAGGTCCAGCACTAGGCGGTAATAACCGGGTTGTCTCTTCCTATCGTAGGGATACAGGCTATGTATTCTCACTAGTTGAGAACACGGGAACCGTATCTCGCTCTATTAATTCCTGAGGTACCTTGATAAGAATGGGATCTTTCCTTATTCTATGTTGGTGGACACGAACGAACCATGGGACTGCAGTCTCATGGATCTTCGGCGCCATAGGTATGCTGCTGCATATCTGTAAGTTCGTCACAGATTTTGAGTAAGGTTCGGTACGCCGGTTATTAGTGCTAAATAGGGTGTCATGCCCCGCTTCCCAAAAGGAAACGAAATACGAGTACATGACAAAGCCCAGCTAATGATTTTCATCATTCATAAGCTATAGGATCGACTCAGCATCATAATAGAAATATAACAGAATATACTCAACCACGCATACATGAATACATTATTAATCAACATGAATTATTCGAAACAAATGTAAATTTCCCAAATAAATTCAAGATTTGGATCAAAGGTAAAAACTTCGGGACTACAAGCCCATTATAAGTTTTAAGTAGCAACAAGAATTAAATAAACTCAAGACATGTAAAACTAAAGCATGATTTCCCATATGCAGCTTAAGATGCTTGCTCACTTACTTCTGCAGGTATCATGAGGAAGAAAAATAGAGAAACAAGAAACAGACGCCGTTAGTGCAAGTTACGGGCCGCAAGTAGTACAAGCAAGGGGGTATGAAAACAAGTACAAGGAAATATGAAACAAGATTT
Organism: Hemerocallis citrina; assembly: GCA_017893485.1. NCBI lineage: Eukaryota > Viridiplantae > Streptophyta > Magnoliopsida > Asparagales > Asphodelaceae > Hemerocallis > Hemerocallis citrina. The sequence goes on along the minus strand of CM030361.1, from coordinate 212,189,316 downwards.
GGAATCAAGTGTATACAACGTGATATGACAAGGATGAAACAAGTAACAAAGATAAAAAAGACTAGCAAGCAAGTAAAATGAATCGAGTAACAGGATCAAATAACAAGTGAACAAGTAACAGGAATAGGTAACAAGTGAGCATGTAATTTGTATCAAGTATCAAGTAACAAGTATCAAGCGAGGAAGGTGTCAAGTGTGTACAAGTAACAAGTTATTCTTAAGTCTATTATTTAATTCTATCTAGGTAGCACTTCATACGTCCCAAATTTTTACCACATAGTTGCTACATACAAACAAGGTACGTTTAGGCCTAGTGGTGGATTTGATAGAGCGGTGTACTCAGACATCAAGTATCAAGCAAGCAAGGTTCATGAATGCAATAATGTAGCAAGTTCACGAACCTAGTACCAGCTCGTGAATGCACTAACTCTATAACAAGTTCATGCACTAACTCTATAACAAGTTCTAGAACCAAGCAATGGGTTCATGAATGCACACTAAAGATACAAAAATTTCATGAACCGAGCAATGGGTTCATGAATGCACTAAAGATACAACAAGATCATGAACCAAGTAATGGGAAACACGAGCCCCCTTCCGAGTACACTTACCTATATTGTCCACTACTACGGTCTTTCCCTTAAACCCCGTCTTATTTTTTATTATTATTATCAAACAAGCATGAAAGTGTGCGAAACAAGGCAAGTAAACATGATCAAGAACAGAGAACAAGTTTAGGCTAGGTTGAAAGCATATTCAAGGGTCAAAACAAATTAAAATGATAAAAAACGATGAGAATTCCAATTCTGGACAGCATGACGTTGCTGCACCAAAACTGAGATTCCCGTTGCTACAGGAATGTAAATCTCGATCCGTTAAACTAGTCTCTTTGCCGGTTCCAGCGCATATAAAAAAGATACATAAAAGTTGTTGCAACAGTTGTCAAAACAGTAAACTACACAGATTTTATGTTCAGCCAGAATTTGTAAAATTGTGTTTAAAAACATGAAACAGGTCTGAAACTTCATCAAATAATTTTAGGAAAATTACGGGAGGTTCTCTAGTATGTCTAGTCTCAGCATGAAAAATTTCAAGTCATTATCTTACATGTAGCATAGTCAATTTAAATTGTAAAATAAAGTGACACAGCAAATTTAAGAATCTAAAATTTCAGACACAACAGCACTAAAACAGTGATAACTCACAAGATATGACTCGAAATTCAATTTCGTTAAAAGGGTAGTAAACTAGACATCTGGGGTTACATTTCATGTTTAGAACTCAAGTCCAGATTCTGATGTTATCAGGGTCAAATAGCAGACCAAAAACAGGACAACAACAAACAAGGTATTTTTGCATGAAATGTATTATAATTATACTAGTTGTGAAACAAGTGTATCAACAAAAGGTTGTGACCCTTATGATTGTGGAGTTGATAAAGACGACAACGAGTAAAACTGAGATCATCAATGATAAATCAAAGGTGAGTGACAACTACAATCTATTTGCGATATTTTCAAATAAAAGCTTGTACTAGAACAACGAATTGTACAAGAAGACACTTGCATTGATTGGATGATGACGTTAATCGATGATCGAGATCAGATGGATCAGATCCAGTGCGGATCTTGATGGTGATCATGATCAAGAAAAATCGACGGCTAAGATTCAACGATCAAGAGCAAGGACCAAGATCGAGGGTGATTGACGACTCAGATATGATCTAATGATGATGGATATGATGATGGTCCAAATCTTGATCTGATCAGACGATTCAGATCATGATGCCCTGATGATGATGATCTGATTATGATCCGAATCGCAACGAAGGATCAGATGGCCCAGATCTGATCTGATCGAGATGGAACTTGATGATGATCATGATCTCAAGGGAATTGGACGACCGAGATTTGAATGATCAAACCTCCCTCCTTGATGCCGACGTTGTACTAGGTGAATGGCGAAGGCTTCGACTGTGGTGTTGGGCGAGGCTGATGGCGAGGAGCACCGGGGCTGCGGTGACTACAGGGTGGTGGGAGCGACTGGAGGAGGACGAGGATGGCGGCTCGACGGTGGAGCTGGCGATCAGGGGAAGGAGAAGGTGGCTTGAGGGTGAGGAGCAGGTTGTAGTGACTGGGGGAGGCAGGGGACGAGGGTGACGAAGCTGATCAACGACATTGGCGATGCTGGCGGAGGAGACGAGGAGGCGGAGTAGTAGCGGGATGAGATGGAGGGCGAGCGGAGGAGAATGGCTTGAAGGTTCAATGAAGGAATAGAGTAGGGGTGATCGGGGATGATGGAGGTGGAAGAAGTCGACTGGTGGTCGAGGGGGATGACCGAGATGTTAACAGAGGAGGAAGGAGGTGAGGTAGGGGATGATGAACAGTAGATGATGGGGGGGTTGGCAGCTAGGTGTTTGTACAGTAGATTAGGGGTAGGGTAATGGGTAAGCGGGTTTGGGTTACGGGTTTAGATCCAATAAGAGGGAAATAGAATAAATAGATAATAAAAATAGGATTAATAATACACTATGCAATGCATAAATTTTTCATAGGTTGCACCAAATTTTTTTACACAGTTTAATTGAAAATAAAAATAAATTGAAAGAATACATTTAGATTAACATTTGATTTTTCACAAATAATTAGTATAGTCATATATAAATAATATGCTTGGTTTGTATGTATTAAAATAACAATAATAGTAATAATAGTAATGATAATAATGATACATATATATCAAAATGCAATTCGAGTTTAACAGATTTATTAAAATCCAAATAGCAATAATATAATTGGTTTGTCCTAAAATATAAATAGTCGATCATTTAGGAATATAAAATAAAATTAAAATACACCGTTATTCAAAATTAATATAATTTTCGAATAATAAAATGAGATAGAAAATTTTTTAGAAACCAGAATAATATTTTGTTAAACTTTGATCAATTGAAAATATAACTGTTGAAAAAAAGAATTTAAAAGCAATAAGAAAGTTATAAAAATTTTAAATACAGAAAATACACGGAAAAATACATATATATGGAAATAGGGGTTACATGGGGACACCCCGAAATTTTGTAACCTCCTCAATCATGTTGTACTTATCGGGAACAGGAAATGTACAATAGTAGAATGCATGCATGGCGAGGGTTCGAAACCCTGAATCTGGAGAAGACGGCTTGATTTGGGGCGTATGTAGTATAGGATGCATGCATTTCCAAAGTCTTGCTGACATTAGATTAAGTGCATCTGTTAGTGCATTTGTTTTTATGCATTAGACTTCAGGTCATGGCATACACAGTCACTAGGAAATTAGGATGCACGTTTCCTTTCTCATCAAGACTGATTGTGATTGTACAAGTTTAGAAATCGCTATTCTTATCAGCATTGCGTCAGTATATGTACTGACGTGCCCACTCAGTTAGGTGCTGGATACCGGGTCGCGAGTACGGAGGACTCAAGACAAGCAGGGCATCCAAGTGGAGTAGCAATATACCTACCTACCATTCGAGCAGGTGCATGGATATCAAAGTAGCGCAATGGAAGATTCGAGCTGCACGGCACATCTCAGGGAAGTAGCATGACCGCTCGGTGGAGCTTCCAATAGAGAGCAGTTGATTACCGTTCTGGGTGGTAGACGGTAACCGTTACAGCTAGTATCAGAATTTGTAATAAGATGATGTAATTTGTATTCCTTGTTATAAGAACATAATGTAATTGTTTAATGTAATGACTTGATGGCAATAAAAAGTTTTTAATTTCTGTGTTTTCACTGTGTTGAGATGCATTTGAAGGCAAAGATTCTGGTTGTGTCATGGATTTTCGATAATGAGGATCCGAGGCGCTACAGTTATTAAATTTCAGATTTTGTCGAAATCTAGTTTCAAATTTAATGTATTCAAGTAATAATTTGAGGGAAAAAATCTGTATTTTTGTAGAATGAAATTCTCACTTTTGAGGGGATGTATGTTTCAGTTTAGAAAGATGAAAACTCGAATTTGTAAAGGGTTATTTTCAAATTTCCAAAGTAGGAAAATTTCAGATTTTTAGCACCAAAGAATTTCTGATTTTTTGGGATGAGATTCCAAACAATTAAGAGGCATGTTTTAGTTTGAGTTGATTGAATTATAGTAGACTTTATTGAACTTTATGGATGAATGGAAAGTGAGATTTAAAAGTTGAATTTAAAAGATTTTTGTAAATTGATTTTTGTTTCCATATATAAAAGAGTCTTTTATTGTAGTATCAGTTGATTAAAAGAAATGTGATTAATGAAGAGATACGTGGATGTAGAAATGATATTTTGGAATAAATTATGTCATGTTGAAGATTGTGACTTACAACCATGGTGTTGTGGGAGAAATTATTTTCAGAAAAGAGAAATGAAGAGTATTTTGTATAACTGAACCAAGTTGGGTTTTGATTTACAATTTAGGGTTATGGTGAGAACCCTAGAGGGACTGTTGAGGATTTTATTTTGCGAGCACTAAAGGTTGAGCAGGACCCAGGATTACCGGCAGTGAATTAATAGATTTTAAGAATTAGCCAGGGAGGGCTAGTGTTCTTAGATTTGGGGATTTAAGTCCGATAGGGTGGTGCTAGCTCTAGGTGGCTCAAGCTACTCTTATTTGTACATAAGGACATGCACTAGATGGTGATTAGATGAAACAAAAGTAAACGTTAGTATGAGGGCCTCAGGATGATCTGCGGTGTGAGATAATCCCCGGAATTATCGAGGTGTGAGTGAAATAGTCTCCGGAATTACCTGCAGTGTGGGATTCATCTCCAGAATTATCGTTATCGAGGAGACGCTCATGGGATGTGTGTGTGGTGAGGCTCCATAGCTTGTGGTGTCGGGGTATTCTCAAAAATTTCCATGTGTGAATGAAATAGTCTTCGAAATTATCTGTGGATAGAGATTGACCTCCAGAATTATCGGGGCATGGGCTAGGTTCGCGCAGAATGTCTAAATATTGCGTTAGTCATGAATGTAGCTTGCATAGCGAGGGATTGAACCCTAAAAAGTGGTGAACATTAAGGGCTTGCCCTCAGATCTTTGTAGAATGGGATGCATATAATCCGTACAAGTGTGCATTAGTGTGCATCATGTTTTCTTGAACATTATTTTATGCATTCTCTTTTGTTTTCTTGACACGCACTTACTTAGTATAGGTTCAATTGTTGATTTTTATTTATGAACCTTCTATTGTTGTTTTATTTCATGATGTGTGACAAGTTTGTGATTGTGAGACTTTGGAGGGTTGCTATTACTTTGGTATTGCATCAGTTGTCTTCAACTGACGTCCCCAATCTGCTGGCCAGTTTTGCAGGATTTGCGAGTAAGTTGCTTGAGCAAGGTTGAGGCTTGGAGTTCGAGATGACTGAAGTTTAAGTGATGGGATGTGTTGTAATAAATATGTGTAATTTTTCCGCTGTGCAATGTAATGCAAAACTGTTGTAATGAAAGTTGTATTTTTTTTCCTGTGTTTATACGATGTTTGGATTACATTGAAGTAAAGATGCTGGATTTGTGTCTTTTATTTCCATTATTGAAATTTGGGGCGCTACAGAAGTTGGTATCAGAGCTTGCTTCAATAACTAACACTAAACTTGGTATTGGGAAACCTAGGTGGACATTAGAGTGTGTGTATCAGTCTCAGAGTCATGAATGTGTAGTTATGTGAACTTGCATTTATGTTACTCTATACTTGTACCGATGTTCTTTTTTTTCCCTTCTCTGTAGGGTGGCAGATAATCACGATCCTATGGAAAATGTGGAAGAAGAAGATGTTTTCGTAGAGGACCCTTTAACGGATTCCGAGGACGATCCAGAGGAAGACCTAGAAGAGAAATCAGAAGAAGAACCAATAGAAGAGGAACCACAAGAGTCCCGGGAGATTATTCCCCCTCCTAGGAAATCTTCGGGTGAATCACCAAGGTTGACTAGGAAGGATCTTGTTATCACGTCACTTCGACGTGAGAAGCATGTGTACCAGTGGTAGATTTCCAATCTACAGGGGCATCATAAGGAGAACCAGCAACGCATTGCATGCATGCAACAGATGATGAAGATTCTCGATGAAGGCCAACGCGTGGCAGAGGAGTGTTTCACCAAACTGGGCGATTACACCAAGTGGGGAGATAACATTTACAGCCGGCGCTGCGACAGGCTAGAAATGAAGCTCGACGTGCTACAAGAGGAACTCCGGGAGATCATGAAGAGCTGCAAAGATTGATTATTAGTGTGATTGTACTATTTGAGTTTTTTTGAATTTTAAATAAAGTTGTTTAGTATCTATTTTCCAAGAAATGTATGAACTACTTTGATAAATAAATTTATTTATTGATATTTTGGTACATGAATTTTGCTTAATGTTTTGGGTTCTTAGCATTGATGTGAATTCCTATGATTTTATTCTCCTAACCAAAATGTGTGTTTTGTAGATTTAGAACAATGACAGTACCTCGAACCAGGAGCAATGGTGATAGAGTAGAAAACTCCGTGGGGGGTAGGCTTGACTTGGAAGCTGAGATTACGAGAGTTTATTAGACTCTCAATGCTTTCATGACGGTTGGAATGAGTCAGAACCCTGGACTGGAACTTGCAAATCAGAATGCAGATCCCGTCAGGTAGGTGGGGTCGTTGAAGAGAATGAAGCCGCTTATGTTTGAAGTGCAAGCTGATCATAATGAGGCCGACGACTGGATTAGACAGGTTGAGACTATCTTTGAAGTGCTGGAGACTTCCGCGGCTAGCAAGGTGAAGTTGGCCACAATGCAGTTGGAGAAGGATGCCGATGTCTGGTGGCAGTCCGTAAGGAGAACTTTTGGCGAGGAACAGGTAACATTGGATGCGTTCCTAGAGGAGTTCATGGACCATTACTTCCCCATGGATATCCAGGAGAAGAAGGCAATGAAGTTTTTGAGCCTACACCAGGGCAATTTGTCAGCAAGAGATTATGAGACGAAGTTCACTCAGTTGTCGAGGTACGCTCCTAAGCTTATTGCAAATGAAGCTAAGAAGGCGATGAAGTTCGAGCAGGGCTTAAGGCCGAACCTGAGGTCTCGGATGATTTCATTGGGAATCCGAAGGTTCGACAAGCTTGTTACAAGAGCAGCAATGACAGAAGCAGATATGGAGCAGTTCCAGTCGAAGAAGGAAACCTGGAGCAAGTACAAGAGGCTGGCGGCGGTGACTCACAGCACGGGCAAGTTCCCAGAGAAGAAGGGTAGGTTCAGTGAGCCCGACAGAGTTGCGGCGCTAGTTCAGGGAGTGACTTGCTACAATTGTGGAGAGACGGGCCACTTTGGGACCTCATGTCCTAAGCTAGCAAGGACCTTGACTTGTTTACAGAGCGGCAAGGAAGGATATATCAGGCCTGATTGCCCACAGCTGAACCAGGGGAGCGCAAGTGGTCGCAAGCAGCAAAGGCAGGGGCGAGTATTTGCGTTGACAGAGGAGGATGCCGACAACTTTGAAGACATGATTACGGATATGCAAAAGTTTTAGATTTTGGCTGAAGTGTATTGAACAAAAACTGTAACCCCTGTGACTCATTTTTGTATTTTATTTGTATTTAATTAAATTCTTGGTTATTTCATTTTATTTCTGATTGTGTCTATTTTTGTCCCTTTTGATTGTATGTTATTGTTCTCCTTATGATTCATTTCTGTGTGATTCAGCCTTTATATTCTCATTTGATTTATCTACAAATTTGTTCATGTCTTTGATTATTTCCTACACCTAATTCATGGCCTATTTGTCCCATATTGACTCTATATAACCCTCCTAATTGTACCTTAACCCTAATTACCAAACCCTAATACTCATCTCTCCCTTTCCCTAGTCATCATCGACCCTACCCTGACCTCCTGATCTCTCCCCTTCCTCACTGTTGTCGTCCTATCCTCGACACCAGCAGACCACCCTGCAAACCCCTTTCTTCTTCCCCTCATCCGCTGCACACCCCCCATGCCGCACCCTGTCCCCGCTCGTGTAGTAGCACCGCGCCCAGCCCCTTTCCGCACCGCCCGTCCTCATCGCTGTCGTCTTGCTCTCTGTCATCGTTTTCTCTTTTGCTGAGCCCGACACCCGAGCGCCGCCGCCTTGCTGTGTTGCTGCTGTCGTTGCCGTTCCCTTGTTGTCGACGCTCTCGCTATTTGTTGCTGTTTCGTGTGTGCGTGTGACACATGTGCTTAGCATGTGTTTGTATTGGTATGGATTTTTGCTCCTTGTTCGTGCCATCGGTGTTGTGTTCTTTGTTTGGGATCCGTTCCCGTTATTCTGTTCTTCATCTTCGTCGTCGTTCTCAGGCAAGTAGCTTGTATGTATTTGTTGTCATACAAGTTAAATACCATAAGTAGTCTTGCATGCGTTGTTGTCACTCTCATGTTGATCATATATGTTGTTAGTTGACCCATTCCTTCATCTCTTGATCATGAGTAATTCATAGTAGTTATCACCCGTTGCATGAAAACAATTAGGTTAGATGGACATCTTGATGTATATGCTTGTTGTGACATATCGTATGTTGTAGATGATTGCTTCGTGGATATTTGTATGATATACTATCCAATTATAGATTGTTTATACGCATGCCATGCTGATTTGAGTAACCTATATACCATGCTTTGTATGACATCTTAGATTGGATCGTTTGTAATTAAACTATTTGATAAAATACATAAAAGAACTTTTGTTTCACTTCTGCCCTATTTTTGTACAGTAATTTCGACCCTGTTAACATCAGTAAAATAATAAATTTGTGAACATGATTTGTAGGTTTTATTTTCTAGTTTTCAGAAATTTTGACGGATCTGAATTCTGATTTTTGATGCATGAGTTATTGCAGTTTTACTACAGTCATATCGTATATTCCAGATTTTGAACTACATGATTTCTGTATGAAATATTATTTTAAAACTGATATTAAAAATGGAATTTGAACTCTATATTTTGCTGAAGATATTTAGACATGACTGAATCAATCCCTAATTTTTGTTGAATTATTTAACGACTTTTGTATATCATTTCATGCTTATGAAACTAATCGATATATTTCCAAACTGCATACTGTTCAGTAAAAAACTATGTTTTGAACCTGATTTTATTCGTTTTTGATGAAAACTTTGTGAATATAACCTGTAGCCTAATTTTTCTAGTTTTCTACCGTTTTGACGGATCTGGATTTTGAATTGTATTTTGTGAATTATCTCTGTTTTTGTATTGCTGTGTCTGAACTTTCAGAATTGAGATTTTGATGCATTACTCTGTTTTTCCAATTTTATTGACTATACTATCTGTAATATAATTTCATGATATTTTATATGTTGAGACTAGATATACTAAGGAATCTTTCAGATTTTCCTCAAAATTAATTATGATGTTTTCAAATCCTTTTCATGCTTATAAACAAGATTTTGCATTTTCTGGCTGAACATAACTTCTGTATTAAACGCTATTTTCAACACTGTTACTGTGGCTGATGTACGACTTGTATATATGCGCTGGATTCGGCATAAATTTTAGTTTCCAGATTTTTTGACGGATCTAGATTTGCAGTTATGTAGCAACAGGAATCTCAGATTTGGTACAATAGTGTCTTGCTGTCCAGAATTGAAAGTTTTGTTGTTTTGACTATTATAGGTTGTTTTTGTCACCCGTTTGTGTTTCCAATTCATCTTAGAATTGTCCTTGTCCTTGCCATGTCTTTTATCCTTGTTTGTGTTCGTTCACACCTGTTTAATAATAATGAAGACTAATCAAGCCTGGATTTTTAAGGGAAAGATCTAGTAGTGGACAATATAGAAATGCGTATTCAGAAGGGAACTCGTTTTCCCCACTATTACTGTGGTACCTACTGTTTATCTCGGGATGCATGAGAGTATGGTCCATGACACCGTTACTGTTTGCTATTACTGTCACTGTTTCTGTTTGTCTGAATATACGGCCCTATAGGTTCCACTACGAAATCTTAAAACGAAACTGTCTGATGTAGCAACCATGTGGTATAATTTTGGATGCATGAAGTGCTACCTAGATAGTAATGAACATTATACATAAGAATAACTTTTTGCACTGTCACATCCTGTTACTGTTACCATTGACTTCACTGTTACTGTTATACTCCTTACTGGCTACCTTCTGTTTACTATTACCTATAGATTGTCATCCTTTGTTGCTTTTCCTCCATGTCAGTACTTCCTGTTTTTGTTTTATTCTTCTCTTTTCCTTTTCTTGCTTGTACTGCTTGCGGCCTGGAACTTGCATCTAGCGGGCATTATGTTTTCCTGTCTTCCCTTTTCCTTGTAATTGCTATATGAGCAGGTTTTGCTGATCAATTACCTACTGGAGTTGGTGAGCAAAAGTTTTAAGCTGTGCATTGGAAATTTGCTTGATGTTTTATTTTGAACTATTTTATTCATGTTACTGTATTGAGACTTGTATTGGGCTTGTAGTCCCAGGATATTGTTTTGTTTCAGATCTCGTATTTGTTTGGGTTATTCATTATTGTTGCGAATAAATACTGTTGATTTATAATTGTTTATGCATGCCTGGTTGAGTATATTGTTATATTTACTGTTGTGATGAGTCAAGTAGATCCGTGCAGCTTATGGATGGTGAAAACTATCCGCTGGGCTTAGTCACGTACCGTATTCCGTATTCTTTTGGGAATCAGGGTGTGACAAGGTTTTGGGTGGTATCAAAGCTTCAGGTTTGGCTAATGTGTTAGTCTGACTAATACATTAGACATGCTTGACTCGATCAGGATTTACTTAACTACCAATAGGCCATGCATTGCACAAACATTGATAATCAACTTGATCTGAATGCTAATTGTTTTGGATTTTGTGCAGACTATGGCTCGTGGGAATGCTTCGTCTTCTCGCTTGCAAGAAGACCATCCTGACTTGGCTGCTGTAACTCGGATGCTCCAGCAGATTGCTCAAATGTAGCAGGAGCACAACGGACTGGTTAAGGCCGCTTTGGAGGCTGCTAACAGAAATTCTGTTTCGACCCCCATTGTGCTGGCCCCAGTAGTTTTGCCTCCTATTCAGGTACCGTTGTGAATTTCATGAGGTTGCACCCTGATAAGTTTGATGGTACTAAGATGCCACTCGAGGCTGAGCAGTTCCTGATACAGATGGAGTGTCTGCTACAAGCATCTAGGGTCACCGATGCTGACTGTGTGGATGTGGTATGCATCCAGTTGGTGGATTTGGCCCACATCTGGTGGAGGGCAGAATCCGAGAGGCTAGAGCGGCCTATTGCTTGGGCTACTTTCGCTCAGAGCTTCCTGGAGAAATTCTTCCCCCGCATAACCCAGGTAGAAATGGAGCATCAGTTTCTTGCCCTGAAATAGGTTGGTTGGTTGGTTGTCTGCTTTTGTTTACTAGTGCCATGTTTAGAGATTTTGTTACATATTATATATGTAATATTGTAATACGAAGTTTTCTTGGGACAGGGCACTAGGTCCGTGGACGAGTACGCCGCGGAGTTCACCAGGCTTAGCCGCTTCGCTGCCACCTTGGTGGCAAATAAGGAGGATCGTGCTCGGAGGTTCCTTTTGGGTCCTGATCTGGGCATTTAGGTGCAGTTGGCCGCCCATCGTCTCCGTACGTATGCAGATGCTTTGGAGGCAGCTCGAGCGACAGAGCAGACTCGAGCTTAGGAGACCCCTTCTCAGCGGGTTGTGCAGTACATCGCTGCTGTTTCTGCCAGGCCTACTAGAGGTCCGATCAGGCGGCCAGCTCCAGTCCTTGCCGTCAGGAAAGCTCCTTACCGTCTTGCTCCTCCATGGAGGGATGTTGTTTGTGACTTTTGCCAGACCCCTGGGCACTTGCGCAAGGATTGCTGGAAGGCCAACTGCCGGTGTCTCGGTTGTGGTGCTGTCGGCCACTTGGTTTGAGATTGTCCTTGAAGGAGGCACTGCTAGCCCGTAGTCACGCCAGTCCGTAGTCAGGTCAGACCGCCATTTCCCCTTAGCGCCAGATCATCAGTCAGAGGACCACTGCTACAGGGAGAGGTCGGAATTTCAACTTGACAGCGGAGGAAGCTGAGATGGTAGAAGAAGTCATTGCAGGTATTCTTTTGTGTTTTCTTTTGTTGTTCTGTTATTTGTTCCTTGTTTTATTTCTCTTGCATCTTTCACCCATGTTGTCTTTCTTGCATCATTTTTCATATTCCTTGGTTATCTTTCATCCTTTCATCTGTTCATCTTTTTCCCTGTTTTGACTCTATCTTAGGTGTTATTCTTGTTCATTTTGTCCGTGCTCGTGTTCTTTTTGATTCTGGGGTAACCCATTCCTTCGTCTCCTCTCGCTTTGTGGATCACCATCAGTTGGAGTGCAGTGCTTTGTCGGTGGCTTGGAACATCACCATAGGTGGCGGTGTTTTCGTCTGTTCTCAGGAGTGCAAGCAGATTCCCATGGTGATTGAAAGTGTTGATTTCAGAGTAGATCTGATTGTGATCAGCAGTTCAGGGTTTGATGTGATTCTCGGCATGGATTGGCTGGGTGAGACCCACGCGATCATTGATTATCAAGCAAAGAAGGTTGTTTTTAGGATGCCAGGCCGTGCAGAGTTTGAGTTCCATGCTGGGGAGTTACCCCTTGGGCATGGTCAGGAAGTAGTTGTCGATGCAGGTTGTGCAATGGAGTTGCACTCAGGCTGTGAGGCTGCGCCTTTTGTAGTGCAGGAATTTCTGGATATGTTTCTAGAGGAGTTGCTTGGACTACTCCCGGATAGGAAAGTAGAATTTGGTATTGAGGTTCAGCCAGGTACTGCACTGATATCGAAGAGTCCCTACTGGATGGCACCGGTTGAGCTAGCAGAGCTGAAGGTGCAGGTCCAAGGATTACTAGATTTGGGTTTCATCAGGCCCGGTGTGTCCTCGTGGGGCACTCCTAGTTTGTTTGTCAGCAAGAAGGATAGGAGTCGTCATCTGTTCGTGGATTATCGTGAGCTGAATAGTGTTACAGTGAAGAACCAGTATTTGCTACCCAGGATCGATGATTTGTTTGATCAGCTAGGTGGAGCTGTTGTCTTTTCAAAGTTGGACCTTCACTCTGGTTATCATCAAGTGAAGGTGAAGGCAGCTGATGTGTAGAAGACTGCGTTCAGGACCAGATACGGGCACTATGAGTTCCTAGTGATTCCTTTCAGAGTCACGAATGCGCCAGCAGTATTCATGAGTCTGATGAACAGATTTTTCTCTCCATATCTGGACAGATTCGTGGTGGTCTTCATAGAATCATTGTGGTGTATTCTTGGAATCAGAAGGATCATGCTGATCATCTGAGGTTGGTTTTGCAAACCTTGAGTGAGAATCAACTCTATGGAAACTCAGCAAGTGTGAGTGCTGGCTTGATCGAGTTACCTTCTTGGGGTACATTATCTCAGGCGATCGTATCTATTGATCCGACCAAGATTTCTGCGGTCAAGGATTGGCCTGTTCCTAAGTTAGTTTCGGAAGTAAGAAGTTTCCTTGGTTTGGCCGGGTATTATCGAAAGTTTGTCCAAGACTTTTCGAAGATTGCTGGTCCGTTGACTAAGTTGACTGGGAAGGATCAGAAGTTCGCTGGGATGGAGCTTGCAATGGAGCTTTTGCAGAGTTGAAGAGCCGGTTGACGTTAGCGCCAGTGTTGACTATTCCGGATGGTTTAGGTGGTTTTGTGGTTCACTGTGATGCTTCTGGCAATGGCCTAGGTTTAGTGTTGATGCAGAAGGGCCGAGTTGTTGCTTATGCATCCATACAGTTGAGGCCGCATAAGAAGAACTACCCTACCCATGATTTGGAGTTAGCTGCGGTGATCTTTGCTTTGAAGTTGTGGAGACACAATCTGCTTGGTGACCGAGTGGAAATCTTTACCAACCATAAAAGTCTCAAGTACGTCTTCACTCAGAAGGAACTGAAACAAGAGGCAGAGGCGATGGTTGGAGTTGATGGCTAACTATGACATCAGTTTGCAATACCATCCTGGTAAAGTGAACTTGGTGCCAGATACTTTGAGTAGGAGACCAGTCGCCATGTTCCTGACTCAGTAGAGAGAGCTTGTTGAGCAGATGAGGAGGTTGGATTTGGATGTGGTTTTGCCAGGTTCTGATCAGAGTTGCATGATGCTTCAGTTGCATTCATCTGTTGTTGAGCAGATTAAAGAGGCTCAGGCAGGTGATGAGCAATTGCAAGGGTTCAGAGCCAAAGTTAAAGCAGGCACGAGGACTGATATGGTTGTTCACTCAGATGAATCGCTTTGTTTTGGGTCCAGTTTTTGTGTTCCGAAAGGTGAGGTTCATCAGACTTTGTTTGAGGAAGCCCACCAATCATTGTACACTGTTCATCCTGGTTGTACGAAGATGTACCGGGACTTGAAGCTTCATTTTTGGTGGCATGGAATGAAGAGGGCCGTGGTGAGATTTGTGTCACAGTGCTTGATCTGCCGGCAGGTGAAGGCAGAGCATCAGAGGACCGACAGACTTCTTCAGCCTCTTCCCATACCAGAGTGGAAGTGGGAGCATATCACCATGGATTTTGTGACCGCTTTGCCAAGGAGTCCTAAGGGTCACAATGCCATTTGGGTGATTGTGGACAGGTTGACGAAGAGTGCTCACTTCGTTCCCTTCAGAATTGGATAGTCTACTGAGAGCCTAGCTGAGAAGTACATGCAAGAGATCGGCAGACTTCATGGGGTTCCAGCCAGTATTGTATCCGACAAGGATACGAGGTTCAGATCGCAGTTTTAGGAGAGTCTTCAGAGTAGTCTAGGGAGTAAGTTGAAGTACAACACAACTTTTTGCCCTCAGAGCGATGGACAGTCAGAGAGGACTATCCAGACTCTACAGGACATGTTGAGGTCCTGTGTGCTGCAATTTGGAGATTCTTGGGAGGACCACTTGCATCTTGTAGAGTTCTCGTACAATAACAGCTTTCAGGCCAATCTTAAGGCTGATCCATACGAGGTACTATATGTTCGAAAGTCCAAGTCGCCAGTGTGCTGGCATGAAGAAGGATGTCGCTGATTTTGTGGCAAAGTGTTTGACTTGTCAGCGGATCAAGGTGGAAAATCAGAAGCCTGGAGGATTATTGCAGCCTTTGCCCATTCCGGAGTGGAAGTGGGAGAATATCAGTATGGACTTTGTGACTGGTTTACCGAGGAGTCTGAAGGGAAATGACTCGATCTGGGTCATCGTGGACAGGTTGACCAAGTTGGCACATTTCTTGTCGGTAAAGATCACATGGTCATTGGAGAAGTTGGCCAAGGTGTATATTGAGGAGGTCGGGAGACTTCATGGTATTCCTATGACTATCGTCTCAGATAGAGATGCCAAGTTCACATCGAGGTTTTGGAGGAGTTTGCAAAGTTCTTTGGGAACTATGACTGAATTTAGTACATCGTTTCATCCAAAAATAGATGGACAAACTAAAAGGGTGAATCGAGTGCTCGAGGATTTGTTGAGGGCATGTGTTATAGACTTCGGTGGAGGCTGGGAGAAGTACTTAGCATTGATGGAGTTTGCCTGCAACAACAACTATCATGTGAGTATCGACATGGCACCGTATAAGGCTTTGTACGGGTGGAAGTGCAGAACACCTGTTTGTTGGTATGAAGTTGGTGAGAGGCAGATGTTCGGGCCAAAGATTGTGCAACAGACTTTGGAAAAGATCGAGTTGATTCGAAAGAGGCTAGTCGAAGCGCAGAGCAGGCAGAAGAGTTATGCAGATGTTCGATGCCGAGACTTGGAATTCGAGGTTGGAGATGCAGTTTTTCTGAAGGTGTTGCCTACGAAAGGAGTCATCAGATTCGAAACAGGACGCAAATTAACACCGAGGTATATTGGACCCAACAAGATTCTGAAACGGATTGGGAAGGCAGCTTACAGATTGGATCTACCGGAAGAGTTGGCACAGGTACACAACGTATTCCATGTGTCAATGTTTAGAAAGTACATACCAGATCAGGATCATCAGCGACCCGAGGTACGGAAGGATTACAGTTGAACTTGAGCTACAAGGACAGCCCGTGGATATTTTGGATCGTCGAGAGAAGGTTCTGCGGAATAAGGTCATACCGATGGTCAAAGTGCTTTGGAGGAACCAGCTTTTCGAGGAAGCTACGTGGGAAGCTGAGGACCGGATGAAGGCTGGTTTTCCTAAATTGTTTGTGTAAATTTTGTATTATTTTCTTTTTTTTCTTTTCTTTATTAGCAGTGGTTCCGAGGACAGTACTCTGCTAAGGAGGGAGTGGTGTAAAGCCCCGTAATTTTTAATACAATATTTTGAATTAATGAATAATTTTTAAATCAATTTATTTAATTGTTTTGAATTTTTGTAAAATTGACATTTTCAAACGTGTAAAACTCGTGCAAATGTTTTTGAGATGCAAATTTTTACTTTTGAATTTCTGAATAAATTCTCCTATTTATAATTGAGTATATTCTAAATTTTGGGATTTTTCTGAATAAAGAAACTATTTTTTGTAAATACTTTGAAAGAAAAGGGTTTTTGTGCAAAATATCGTTTGGAGGTAAAATTCGAATTCAAACTTTTGTTGTGCGGTTTTGGTTTTGCTGATCTGGCAGTGGAGAGATTGGGGAAAGAGACTTTATCCCACTAATTTGATTTGATTTGATTTTATTGAGTAAATATATAATTATGCAATTTTAGGATTTTTGGGGGACTAAATTGCAAAACTACGATCAAAACCCTAATAATCCAGAACTTGGTCATATAAGAGAGGGCTAGAAGAGAGGATTTTGGCCTTCTTCTTATTTTGGCTATTTTTGGTGATTTCTTGGAGTTTTGGAGTATATATTTGCTTGGAGAAGATTGCTATTAGTTGCATCAACAATTCTTCTTGAGGTGGATAACACTCCAACTCTCTTGACATGTTTTATCTCTTGATTACGTAGTATCATGCTAGGGATAAACTTTTGTTAGCCATAGATTGTATGTAGCATGATTATAATGGTTGTAGAGATGTATGTATGATTTGAAATTTGGATTATGGAACATTAAGATTGAATCTTGCTTGTGTATAGATCTAAAATAATTTGTCTTGAATAAAGAAGTGGTTTATGCATGAAATATCAATATTTTTATTTAAAGAAATAGATCTAATGAGAGTATATGTGATTGTAGATATTAGATCTTGGTGTATAATTCAATAAGCATGTTTTGAATGATTAAAAGATGAGATTTTTAGGGTTTATTCGCTGTTTTAATACAAACAAATTTTTTTGATGATGAATCTTAATTGTTTGTGCATGCAAATGTGTATATGGAAAGAAATATATATGAGAAATAAATCAAATTCTTGGAGGTTAGGGTTTCGAGGTCAAAACCCTAGGGTTCGGCTTTCAGTTTTAGGGTTGAATAGTAACCCGAGGGTCACTGTTCATGGCTGTTGTTTGCTTTGGGTTTCGGGTTGGTTTGTTTGAGTTGTTTTGGGTGTATGTTTGTATGTGGTGTTGTGTGTTAGTGTCACTCCCCGCTTCCCAAAAAGAATACGGAATTCGACTACGTGACAAAACTCAGCGAATGATTTTCATCATTCATAAGCTCTAGGATCGACTCAGCATCATAACAAGAAATATAGCAAAATATACTCAACCACGCATGCATGAATAATTTATTAACCAACACAATTTATTTGAAAAAAATATAAATTCCTCAAATAAAACGAGATCTAGAACAAAAGTAAAACTTCGGGACTACAAGCCCGTTACAAGTTTCAAGTGGCAACAAAAACTAAATAAACTCAAATAAAAAATAATTAAAGCAAGTCTTCCCAAGTGAAGCCTAGAACGTTTGTTCACCAATTTCAGCAGGCAATTGGTCTCCAAAATATGTATTTATCATGCAGAAGAAAAAAATTTGGAGAAACAAAGACAAAAGCCCTTAGTGGAAGTTACGGGCTGCAAGTAGTATAAGCAAGGGGTATGAAAACAAGTGCAAGAAAATATGAAACAAGATTTGGAATCGAGAGTATACAACATGATTTGACAAGGATGCAACAAGTAGTGAAGTTCAAGAAACTAGCTAGCAAGTGAAGCAAATCAAGTAACAAGATCGAGTAACAAATACAAGTGGTAGGAATAGGTAACAAGTGAGCATGTAATATGTATCAAGTATCAAATAACAAGTCTCAAGTAACAAATAATATATAACATGTAATAAGTAGCAGGAACGGGTAACAAGAATGTGCAAGTGAACATGTTATACATAAGTCTATTGTTTAATTCTATCTAGGTAGCAGTTCATGCGTCCCATTTATTTACCACATGGTTGCTACTTACAAACAGTTACGTTTAGGCATAGTGGTGGATTTTGTAAGGCTGTGTACTTAGGCATCAAGTATCAAGCAAGAATGTTCATGAATCGAGTAATCATATAACTAATTCATGATTCAAGTAATAACATGACAAGTCATGAATCAAATAATAATATACTAGTTCATGAATTAAGTGTTAATATAACTAGTCAATGAACGAATAATCACATAATTAGTTCATGAAATAAGTGTTAATATAACAAGTCCATGAATCAAATAATCATATAACTAGTTCATGAAACAAGTATCAAGTGGGAAACACGGGCCCCGTTCTGAGTACACTTACCTATATTGTTCACTACTATGGTCTTTTCCTTAAACCCTAGCTTGTTATTTATTATTATTATCAAGATAAGCATGAAAGGGTGCGAAACAGGGCAAGTAAACATGATCAAGAGCATGGAATAAGTTTAAGCTAGGTACGAAGTACATTCGAGGGTCAAAACAAATTAAAATTATCAAGAACGACGAGAATTCCAATTCTGGACAACAAGACGTTGCTGCACCAAAATTGAGATTCCTATAGCTACAAGAATGCAAATCTGAATCCGTTAGAAAATCTAGAAACTAGACTCTCTACCGGTTCCAGCACATATAAACAAGATGCATGAAAGTGGTAGCAACTGGAGTCAAAATAGCAAACTACATAGAATTCGTGTTCAGCCAGAATTTGTAAAATTGTGTTTATAAATATAAAACAGGTATGAAACTTCATTAATTAATTCCAAGAAAATTAGGGAAGTCCTCTAGTGTGTCTAGTATCTGCATGCAAAATTTCAAGTCATTATCTTATAGGTAGCATAGTTAATTAAATTGTAAATCAAAGTGATACAGCAAATTCATTATTCTGAAATTTCAGACACAGTAGCACTAAAACAGTGATAATTCTGAAAACTGTTACTCGGAATTCAATTTTGTCAAAAGGGAAGTAAACTAGACATCTGGAACTAAATTTCATGTTTAGAACTCCATTTTAGATTCTGATGTTATCAGGGTCGAAACAGCAAGTAAAAATAGAAACAACAACAAAGTGGTTTCTTGTATATAAAAAGTGGCATGATTAATGACTATTATAAGTCTAAATTAGTGTGTGATGCAAATCAGGATGTAATAGATATCAAATCAGAAAGTCACATTTATTTCTCAACTCAAGAGAAGTAAAATCAACACATACATCATACAACATATATCTACAAGTCAAGGTGATTCTTAACTTCATGTGTTCAAATAATTAGATGATAAAATAGATATAACTAGTTGTGAAACGTATATATATATCAACGAAAGATTGTGACTCTTGTGATCATAAAATTGATAAGGACGACAACAAGTAAAATGAGATCATCAATGATAAGCCAAAGAGGAGTCACAACTACAATCTACTTGCGGTATTTTCAAACAAAAGCTTGTACTAGAAGGACGAATTGTACAAGAAGATACTTGCCTTGATTGGATGAGGACGTTGATCGACGATCGAGATCGGATGGATCGGATCGGCACAGATCTTGACGGAGATCAAGATCAAGATGATCGGACGGTTGAGATCCAAGAGCTTGATGATGATGATGATCACGATCGATGGTTCTGATCTGATCTTGATGTTGATATGATCTCAATCGAATGAGATCAAGGTGATGATCAAATCGAGATCGGACGGCCTAGATTCAAAGTGGAGCTTTGATGATGACGATGATGATCATCATGGATCGGACAACCAAGATGGCTTGATGATGATCTGATGGATCAATCGGGAGGGGATCGAGCGGCTGAGATTCAAATGATCAATTCCCCCTCCGATCAACAGCAGCGACACTGGTGGCGGTGGCGGCTTCAAATGATGGCTGGCGACAGCGAGACGACAGTGGTGTCGAGGGGACTCGACTGGATGGCGACGGTCGATAGAGGACGGGAACAGGGGAACTTCAGAGATCAGGGGAATGGTGAGTGACAGTGATGGAGGAAGACGATGGGTCTTGGTCCAGTCGGGAAGGGCTGGCAGACTGGCGGTGGTGCAGTCAAGGAGGTGGAAGAGGGTGACGAGGTGGTGCGGTGCACACGGGCAGCGACTTGTGGTGATCGACAAGGGCAGTGAGGAATGGGTTCGACTGGATGGTGGGGAGAATGTGGGAGGTCGACGAGGGAGGAGGTCGACGATGGTTGAAGGAGAGGGCAGTAAGATGATGACAGAGGAGACGAGGTGGTAGTCGAGTGGGTTGCAATGTCAAGGTGGTTGCAGGTGGATGGTAATGGCGACTAGGGGGATGAGTTGATGGTGATGATGATGAGAAGGAGTCGAGTGCAGAGCAGGGGGGTGACGGGAGGTGGTTGGTGACGGGGAAATGAGTTTCGAAAAGCAAAGAGAGGAGAAGAGGAGGATGGAGATGCAGTTACGGGGGAGAGAGAAAGAGAGGAAGTGGGTTGCGGCTGGGGTAGGGGTAAAACAGTAGTTAAGGGGCTTAGGGTCAGGGTGTATATATATAGGGTTTGGGTTAATGGTGTTAATGGGTTGGATCTAATAAAAGTGGGTTATAGGGTATTGGGTTATAGATAAGTTAAAGGGTTTAAAGCCAATAGAGAGAACAATTAGGATCATGGTTAAGTAAATAATTAAATCAATTATAATAATTAGTAATACAATAGTACAATGAATCAAATAATATACACTGAGTTAATACTCAAATACTAACAAATACAATAGAATTTTATAGTAATAATGAGAATAATAATAACAATAACAATAACAAGGTCATATGTAAAAATAGGATTATATGAAAACTATTTGAAAATAACTACAAATACGATTAATGAATAGGATTTAATTTTTAATAAACAATCAAGAAGCAACAACAACAATAATAATAATAGTTAATACAAATAACACTAATAATAATGATAATAACAGAAACAATAATACTAATAGTAACAATAATAATAATCATAATATGTATCAAAGTCATAAAAATAAAAATAATAAGATTCGTATTACAATATAAATCATTGGAAACTAGTTATAAATAAAATCATTGATTAAGAATAGACTTTAATAGAAGATCCAATAATACATTTTAACAAAAAGAATTTGAAAGCGGAAAAATAATTCATAAAAATTGAAATACCAAAAAATACACAGAAAATACGTATTTGCAGGAACAGGGTTTACTTAGGATCTAAGAACTCTAGTATGCATATAGATGAGTACATGTATGTGTTTGAATCTAATATTTTTGTGAAGTTAAATTGAGTTTTGATTGATTTTAGAAGTTATTAAATTTCAGATTTTGTCGAAATCTAGTTTCAAATTTAATGTATTCAAGTAATAATTTGAGGGAAAAATCTGTATTTTTGTAGAATGAAATTCTCAGTTTTGAGGGGATGTATGTTTTAGTTTCGAAAGACGAAAACTCAAATTTGTAAAGGGTTATTTTCAGATTTCCAAAGTAGGGAAATTTCATATTTTTAGCACCAAAGAATTTCTGATTTTTGGGATGTGATTCCAAACAATAAAAATGCATGTTTCAGTTTAAGTTGATTGAATTCTAGTTGAATTATTGAACTTTATGGATGAATGGGAAGTGAGATTTAAAAGTTGAATTTAAAGGTTTTTCGTAAATTGATTTTTATTTCTATATATGAAAGAGTCTTTTATGGTAGTATCAGTTGATTAAAAGAAATGTAATTAATGAAGAGATTTGTGGATTAGAAATGATATTTTGGATTAATGTATTTCAAGTTTAAGATTGTGACTTACAGCCGTGGTGTTGTGGGAGAAATTATTTTCAGAAAAGAGAATATGAACAGTATTTTGTATAATTGAACCAAGTTGGGTTTTGATTTGCAATTTAGGGTTATGGTGAGAACACTAGTGAAATTGTTAAGGATTTTGTGTTGTGAGTACTAGAGGTTGAGCAGGACCCAGGATTACCAGCAGTGAATTGATTGATTTTAGGAATTAGCCAGGGAGGGCTAGTGTTCCTAGTTTTGTGGATTTAAGTCTGGTAGGGTGGAGATAGCTCTAGGTGGCTCAGGCTACTCCTATTTGTACATAAGGAACGACACTAGATGGTGATATGATGAAACAAGAGCAAACGTGAGTATGAGGGTCTCAGGATGATCTGCGGTGTGAGATAATCCCTAGAATTATCGAGGTGTCAGTGAAATAATCTCCAAAATTACCTGCGGTGTGAAATTGATCTCCGAAATTATTGGGATCGAGGCGACGCTCTTGGGATGTCTGTGTGTGGTGAGGCACCATAGCTTGCGGTGTGGGGTATTCTCGAAAATTTCCCACGTGTGAGTGAAATAGTCTCCGAAATTATCTGTGGATAGAGAATGACATCCGGAATTATCGGGGCATAAGCTAGGTACGCGCAGAATGTCTAAATCTTGCATTAGTCATGGATGTAGCTTGCACAGCGAGAGATTGAACCCTAAAAGTGGAGAACGTTAAGGGCTTACCCTCGAATCTATATAGAATGTGATGCATATAATCCGAACAAGTGTGCATTAGTGTGCATCGTGTTTTCTTGAACATTGTTTTATGCATTCTCTTTTGTTTTCTTAACACGCACTTACTTAGCATAGGTTCACTTGTTGACTTTTTATTTATTTTTTATGAACCTTCTATTGTTTTATTTCATGATGTGTGACAAGTTTGTGATTGTGAGACTTTGGAGGGTTGTTATTACTATGGTATTGCGTCAGTTGTCTATAACTGACGTCCCCACTCTGCTGGTCAGTTTTGCAGGATTTGCGAGTAAGTTGCTTGAGCAAGGTTGATACTTGGAGTTCAAGATGACTGAAGTTTAAGTGATGGGATGTGTTGTAATAAATATGCATAATTTTTTCGCTGTGCAATGTAATGAAAAACTGTTGTAATGAAAGTTGTATTTTTTTTCCTGTATTTATACTGTGTTTGGATTACGTTAAAGTAAAGATTCTGGATTTGTGTCTCTTATTTTCATTATTGGAATTTGGGGCGCTACAAATAGCTAGGGTGGGGTGGGGTAAGGTAATTGAATAGTTGGTAGTGAGCAATTAATTTTGTTGTTTACACCCATTTGATATAAAATTTGAAATATTAACCAACTTGATAAAAAAAAAAAAAAAAAAATACCCTCATAGTCCCGGCCCGGCCTAGCCCCAAGGCTAGGGGCCTCGGGTTCGGTTCAGGCCACTCCTTCCCCCTACTGTAGCCGGGCCCGGCTCGGACAGGGAATACCACCAGCCCGATCTGTAGTGATCCAGACCTGGGTCTGGCCCGGCCCGGTCGGGCTGGCCGTCTGCCACCCCTAGTATATGCTCTTCTGATGAATTTACTGGTAATTATTATTTTCTGACATCTAGTTATGATTCGATATGCATTCTCTTTTGTTTTCTTAACACGCCCTTACTTAGCATAGGTTCACTTGTTGACTTTTTATTTATTTTTTATGAACCTTCTATAGTTTTATTTCATGATGTGTGACAAGTTTGTGATTGTGAGACTTTGGAGGATTGCTATTACTATGGTATTGCGTCAGTTGTCTTCAACTGACGTCCCCACTCTGCTGGTCAGTTTTGCAGATTCGCGAGTAAGTTGCTTAAGCAAGGTTGATACTTGGAGTTCAAGACGACTGAAGTTTAAGTATAATTTTGATTTTTGATTATTGAAGCAAGGTCGAGATGTTACATATAATTTTGATGTATGAGGTTGGTATTTAATTAATACCCTTTCAGGTTGGTACTTTATGCAACAGGAAATGCAACCTCATATTTGATGTAATTCTGATTTGTGATTATTGAAGATAAAGTATGTCCATTGTTTTCTGCTTTGTTGTAATTTTCTCTATTTCATGGCACGTATAGTCATGTATCGTGCATCACATAGTCCAATCCAAGTCTAAGTGTATCCCCGGTCATATGTCGAATGTGTCAACAAAAAGAGTCAGACTATCACAAAGCAGAGGTAAGACGACGAGAGATGGGGTAAAGGCTTCTTTCAGCATTTGGAGTTGACCTAGTCTTTTGACAGAGAAAGTGTAAAGCATAATCTTTTGGTTCGAATTAATTGAGATGGAATGGATAGGCTTTAACCTTCGTTCTCTCTCGAAAGAAAAGATAGAGATGGAAGGGTGAGGGGCTATAGCTTTTGGGTGTCAGAGAGTTGGAGGCTGAAGTTGAAGAAATATCAACTAGGTTTTTGGAATTTAGACGAGAAAAGAGAGAGCAAAAATAGATGAGTTCCACCTTCCATAATCTTTTGATTTGAATTAATTTAGATGGAGGAAGAATATGAAGTTTTGGGGGAAAGAGAGAGAGAGATATATATATATAGGGCCATGCACATGACTTTTGCTTGTGTTCAGTATTTTACTTTCCTCGTTTTCATTTTTCCAAATAGAGAACGTTGAGATAGTAGTTTAGCAAAAGAAGGGCAGGAATCTCACTCCTTGTGGAGTTATTTTTTCTTCCTTTTTGGAATCTCATTAAGTAGTTGTAGTAAACTGCTGAGGGAATGAATGATTTGCTGCTGCAGGTTGCTACCCATTTCTGCCAAACTAAGCTGTGGAATAAGAGGTATTGGAAATGTGTGTTTAAGAAGGAAGATAAGTGTGTTTCCAAGTTGGTAGACAGGTGGGTTTCCCTCAACGGGCAGAAAGAAAATGATTCTGGGTGTTCTTGGATGAAGCCCAACCAGTTTTCCCCTTGCATATATCCCAAATAGGTTGACACCACCACCATTGCTGCATCACCTCTGGTGCAAGGAGTTGTGAGTGTCACACTGTATTCATGCTACTTTTAACTTCTTGACGTGCACTCCTCATAGTCATGTTAAAGATTACATAACTAGGAGGGGTGCATGTCAAGAAGTTGATAGGTACTTTAAATACAATGTGACACCCATCACTCATCCATATCTCCATGACTTGGAGTGTTACTTGCACTAGGGTGTCAGCAATGGTGGTGTAGTCATGTGATCATTTTTACTTTAAATACAATGGTGGTGGTGTCAGCAATTTTCTAAAAATCCGGTTCAACATTCACGTACGAAACATATTGATATTCGACATCATTTTCTACGTAATCATGTGTTAAAGGAAGATATCATATTGAATTTTATTTCTACTGATAAACAAGTCGCAGATATATTTACCAAACCTCTTAAAGAAGAACTTTTATCAACTTTAGAAGAGAAATAGACATTTGCTCATTTTATGACATTTCTTAAAAAAATTTATGTTTAAGTCTACTTATAATTGTTTTCTTTTGACTTATACCGTATTTTAGTTGTCTATATTTCTGACTGAATTTTGTGTTCTGCCCAGTCGACTGTCTTAAACACTCAGTCGATTGCCAGTAGCTTTACTTATTTTTGTTTGGTTTTTTTTTCACGACTCAGTCGACTGATATAAAACCTAGTCAACTGTCGCGACATCAAATTGATTTTCTGATTCTGAATCGTCACAGTTTGAGACTTATTCTTTTACCCTCTTTTCGATCTCGACTCTCCATTCAAACCCTTTTTCAATCTCAGCCGTTCACTTCAAGTAAAAACCCTAAACTCCTCTTCCTCCTTTTCACTTTTTACTTTTGCTTCTAAGTCAGCTGCTCCTAAGTCCTCTTCCTCACAACCTAGGTCGGCTGCTGCTTGCTGCTCTGAAGTTCTTATTTTTCGTTGCTACTCATGTGGTTGTCTTCTCAGTCTAGATCTGACTTCACTCGGAGTTTTCTTTGAGTCGTTTGTTTTTTCTCTAGTTGTGGGTAATCCTCCTTCAATCTCTTTTTCTTTTCACATTTTCTTGTTTCTTTCAATATGCCTAAACCCAAAAAATCTAGAGGTTCAAATGTTGAAGAAGAGCAGTCTTCTTACAACTATTTACAGTACTTAAGGCACCCTTCTCTTGTTGAGAAATATTTTACCATTTGGCAAATTATGATCTTTCCAGATAGATTTGTTAATTTCCCCAACTTAGATAGATTTCCGATTGCCCCATTGTTTGAACAATGTGGTTTATTTGATCTTTTGTCCTTAGTCAATCAACCCTATTACTATCCCCAACTCATATATTTGTTTTATACAAATATAAAGGTTGCAACATCCGAAGATGGTAATGAAATATTTTTCACTACAACAGTGAAAAATGTTCGAATGAAAATGACTGCTGAAAAATTAGGGAATCTTTTGAATATCTCTAATGAAGGGTTGGATTTAGGGAAAATTGAAATGGATGATCAATCTATTTTATCCAAAATCTTTTTGCCTAATCGAGGTCCTCCAATGACCAACAAATCGATTACTCCTCTAGCCAAGCTTGTTGCCCTCATTTTGTCATATAACATTATCCCTAAAACGGGTAGCTACGACCAATTTTCTTTTGAACTGCAACAAGCAGTGTATGCCATTTTCGGCAACATCCAAATGAATTGGAGTCGAGTCATTTTCAATCGTCTCCATAGGGCTCATTCCTCCTTTCTTCCTTTTGGTTCTTTACTTACCCATGTTTTTAACTATTATAACATTGATCTTGAATCCGAGTTGAGTGTTGTTACTCATTATGAATCTTTTGATCGTGCAAGTCTAGCACGTATGAAAATTCTTAGCTCACCTCCTCGGTCTCCTCAAAGGAATGTACCTCCTATTCCTTTAGCCACTTCAATTCCTTTTCGGTCTTCTGCGTCCAGTTTGTCTTTTAGTTCTCGTCCTAGAGCTAGTTTTTCTGATCCTGAGAGTCCTTACACTTCTGTCAATTATCTCATGGATCGTACCGATCTCATCTTAGGTCGCCAAGATTCTCTTGAGGCTAGCATTGCTAACCTTACTCAAATGTTTGTTAGGCAGTTTTCACAACTTGATGATGAAGGCGAAGAAGACAATTGATGTATTTTTTGTTTTGTTTTTTGTCATTTTGCAATTATGTTTTCTCATGCAGTTTCTGAACAATGTCATTGACTTATCATGTATCCATGTTTACTATTTATGCAATGTTGTTTTTTTTCTTTCTATGGTTTGTCTTTCCTCCTTCTTTTTGTGGATGATAAAGGGGGAGAAATTTGGTGCGTGTTATGTTATGATGTTATGTTGGAGAAAATATGGTTTTTGTGCATGTTACGTTATTTTGTTTCAACATTTCTTTAGTATGCATATTGTACTTTATTCAGGGGGAGCTTGTAACAATTGTATATCATATTTTTAAGCTTTGTGTGAGTATCATGATGTGTAAATGTAATGTCTATATATTATTTTAAGTTATTGTATTGTCATCATCAAAAAATGGGTGAATGTAGATTCTTGATTTTGATGACTACAACACAATACAAAATTGTTCTCTATTACCTATCTTTTGCAATGAGTATCAAAAGTGTTCAAGGTAGCATTCAAAGCCAATACAATGTGCTGAAGCTTTCAAAAGTACTTGCTCAAGCTACAAAGACTCAAGTTCAAGTTCAAGACTATTCAAGAGCTTTCAACTCAAGACTTTCAAGTGCTTCAAGTTGAACAAATGTCTTGTAATATTGTTTGTATTATTTGTGAGTCTTAGAATCTTGTAAAAGCCTTGTCACACACACACTCACACATTCCCTAAATAAAGAAATTGTTTTACAAACTCAAAATGTCAAAACAAAGCTTGTATAAGTTCAGCTGATTGAGTACTAGTTGACTTCCTCTTGGAAGCATTCGACTGTTAGAGTACGAAACTGACTGAACTCACTCAAGCTCTGACCAGTTGACTGTTCAAGCCGTTTTTGATAGTTTTCTGAATTTAAATTTTTTTTTTCAAATTCAAACCTTTTTACTACCGTTGTATGGTAGTTGGGATACGTTTTCTCAACGTTCAAGAGTTTCTAACTCTTTATATAAAGTATAGTTTTCAAATGGGAAGTTTACACCTACAACTTAACTTTCATTTTTCAAGTCTTTTGCTTTTGAGAAGAAGAAGAACAAGCATATACTTTCTTTAAGACTTTGTTCTCTGATTTCCAGTCTAGTATAACAGTGAATTTGTTTTAACTGAAGTCAGAAGTCGACCTATAGCCAATATACAAAAAGCACTTCCACATACAAGGCTTTAGGTTTTTTTAAAACTCTTTTTGTTGTTGTTTCACTCTCGGGTTATTAGAGTGGTCCTCTCGGTTGGAGAGTAGGACTCGAGGTTTAGTGCCGGTTTCACTATAGGGTGTAGAGTGGGCTTTGCTCTCTCTAGTGGTGAGAGAGGTCTATGGATTTGACATAGTTGTTATCAAAAGCCGTAGAGTATTCTTGTAACTTTTTCAAGAATAGTGGAAAATCTCAAGTGGGTTGCTTGGGGAATGGATGTAGGTCGGGAGGACAGAACCAGGATACATCATGGTGTTTGCAGTGTTGACTCTCTGTGGTTTTATTCTCTAAACTTGCATTTTTAATTTTTCTGAGTTTCTTGTGTAAATCGAGTCTGGTCAGTCGACTGCCTTACTCTCTAAGTCGACTTAACAGACTTGTAACTCTTCCGTTAAATTACTCTTCTTATTTTACGCTTCAGTCGACTGCCTTCTCTATTCAGTCGATAACAGTGCGAAAAGTTTAATTTATTGATTAATTTTATAAAACACTATTCACCGCTCCCTCTCTCCTCTAGTGTTATTTGCCTTGCATACAGGATCCAACAGGTACATCATCTTGTAGACCCTTCTCTTGGTTACTCATGGTATTGAGATATCCCTTGTCCTGCCCAAAAGCTTCCTTTATGTAATGCCCCGAGTTCCTAATACGCGGAACCCGTGAAATAAGCCAGAATCCTTCCTTCAAATGAGTCACAATACAACAAAATCACAGGAAATTAAAAACTTATATTGCCACAAATGTTATTACAATGTACAAAATTGTTCAACAAAAGTTACGTCATGAGTTTACATCGATCATTTCCATCAACAAATTACATTGTACTACAATTAGGAACCTCATCAATGAATTGGACAACGTCTCTCCACTAAATGCCTTCCGCAGCTCGAGTTCCCCGCTCTATGATCAGCAATCCTGCAAATCTAATAAACTTTGGGCACGTCAGTTGAATACAACTGATGCAATGCTATAATACAGCGATCCTCGCTATACCATAATATAGCGATTCCAAACTTCAACAACCAAAATTTGATGCAAAAGGAAAAGTGATGTCAAAGAAGTGTCGGTGTATGCTATGGCCTAATCTAATGCACACTTAAGATGCACACGATGCTCTTATTCTAATGCATGCCTAATTGGAGAGATATGCATCCAATACTACACATTCCCCAACCAAAACGACGTTCTTCAATTGATGGAGTTCGATCTCCCACTATGCATCCTACTCTTGTGCTCTCTCATGTCTCTGATACTCTAGTGATGATGAGGTTGCAGTTACCGGCTTACTCCAGTCACTGCTACGCTAGTGGTGTCTAGTACCTCATGTTTTATCCACTACGCTCGGGGTCGCAATCGCACGACTTACTCTGTTGCGGCTAAAACCCATAGTAGGTCGCAGTAATTCTGCATCCCCAGACTTCACCAAAAGCTGATGTACAGGCACTAGGATTTCCCTGCCGAGAATGTTATTTTAGAGCTCCAAAGAGTTCACTCACATAGCAGTCTCTAAGTTCTCTGCCTGCATGATCAACATAGGACCTGACAGATATTAGGGTTTCCCCAACTTTTCGCTACACTCGTCCTTACACTAGACCAGAACTTGCAGTTGAGACGACGTCATCACTCCAAACCTCCTCAAAGGTTGTTACGGTCATAAAGGCACTCGTGCCGAAGACAGTAAAGCCCCAAACAGTTAAATCACATGGCAACTCTAAGTCCCTGCCACATTAAACGAACCTAGTATTTGGCTAGGCGTGAAGATGCCACGCGTCCCCCTGACAGACGAACACCACCTACAAGTGTATGTCCTTACATTCAACAACGACTCGAACTAATCCTACAACACCAAAAACCCAAGGTAATACTGTTAATCCCCTCTAGGACCAAGATTAAGAATGAGGTTACTATGATTACTAGCTTTCAATTTCGTCCGATCATCTGATTATCTAAATCCCAAGACCCTAATCAACCTCTAATCCCTTTTCATTATCTCATTCTGAATTATTAGGCGAGTCTACGTATAATTCATTTTAACCAATACTCTTAGTTAGACAATCTATCAACTTTCATGTCCTAACTTAGTAAACAACTTTGCTTATTAAGAACTAGTTAAGTTCTACATGTGGACCATTTTCTAGTTAATTACCTTTTTCATTATTAGAACTTAACCCATCCCACCATTGAGCTCAACCTAGCTCTCAAATATGGCCTAAGATTTGGCCCGCCTCGGCCCACACTTGGCCCGAACCAACGACGAATCGACTCGTCGATGCCACAACCACCATCTATGCTTGGAGTTCGATCGTAACCTCGGCCCGACCAACACGTTGCTCCCACTAACCTTCACGCTCCACGGTCCTCGACAAGTGGTAGCACCAAATACAACCATGGAATCCTTCCATGAACGGCGAGTACGTCGGCGCACGAGTCATCTTCTCCAACTCGTTCGATGCGACACGGATTCCTATTCTACCCGTCTAGATATGTCAACATGACTTAATCCTAGAGTCTCAAACTTAACCAATGTAGCCCAAACAAGGATACACTACCTTAGGAATAAATCTTACATCAAGAATGCTAAAAAAGATCGCTAAAGAGCTCTAAAAATGGAAAATCACATTTCCAAATAGAAAGTATATATTTGGCATTTATGCCAAAACTGAGTCATTCCCGGTCCCGTTTCATCAAAGAAACGCGATCGGGTGCTCCCCATGTTTCTATTCAAAGTATACAGCAAGCACAAACAAAAATTGGGCATGAATCTCATCCCAAAGTGGTTAACGATAATACATAAACATCCATCACAATTTCTACTTCAAAACAATGAACAATCATGTCTATATTGTGGTCTACAAGCATATATGAGCTACTCATAACATGAAACATTAGATAATTTTAGTCCTAACTTATTCCCACATCTACAACATGTTTTATGACCGTACAGCATCAACTTAAAACCCATATTCTAAAAGTTCAAACTCAATTCCATAGTTATAGTGCAAAATAGTGAGCTTTATGAATCTGTGTGTTTCTATTGTCACTTGGAAAATTCATTATAATTTGTATACTGATCCAGATCATGAGTTTTTAGACATGTTGGAAAGATCTGTGTCTACTATAACTGCCTAGTTACCTGATTCTTCAGATTATATCATTAAAGTTGTCAAATAAGTCATTCTTTAACATGCATGAAATTATTTCCAGAACAGAGCAATAACTAACCATTTCTAACATAAAAATACTTTAAAAATAAGCAAATGATCTCTAAACTTCATTAAATTTGCAAAATGGGTTACAAATACATGATAACATAACTTACTTAAATTTCAAGTGATTCCACCAAGTACTTTCAAGTTATGACCTCTTGAATATTAACTAAAAACAGAACAGATCATCTTCTCTCTGTCTTTTCTTTTCAGAACATCCAGTGGTTTCGGATTTTCTAAAAATAGAAAAGGATGTCCAAAAATCATAAAATTTTATATTCAAGTACTTAAAACATGATAGAAGCACATATTAAAATTTCAGTAATATATCTTAAGTGGTTACGGAGTTATGGGCTTTGGAAAATCATAGTCAGAACACAAGCTAAGTCTGTTTTCTATATAGTTAGAGTTCAAGTTTATATTTAATTAAAAGAGCAAATAAATTTCAAAAATTATGAAATATGGAAGCAAAGTGTATAACATGCATAAGAATCAGCTTTTAAAATTCCAACTTTTAACTCCAAGTATTTTTCAAGTTATAGCATCCAGACCTAGAACACTTTTCAGTTTACCTCTTTACTGTGTTTTTATCTAGTCTTCCACTAATAAACTAGAATGCAACGAATTTCTACAATTTAATTACACATTTCATGACTCCTCCTACTGTCAAGACTACATCACAATTTCATCACACAAAAATTTAACACATGAAAGGTTTAGAAACACCCACCTTAATTTTGTGATGAAAGTAATGTTCTACAAGTTTGTTCTTCTTGCTCTTGCTCCTACTTGCTTGTCCTTCTTGCTCCACTTTTTCTTCTCCTTGGCTACTCTTGTTCCTCCTCCTTGCTCCAAATCTGTAGCTAAGTGTATAAGTGTAGTAGAATGGTTTTGAACTAGAATGAAGGAAGAAATGAAGTAGGGTTTGTATGAAGTGTTTATAAAGAGAAGTTTCTTCAAGAATGGGGGGTTGTTTGGCCGCCAAGTGCATGGGGAAAGGATGGTGCATCTGTATTTGACTGGGTTGGGATGGACGTGGAGTGTAGGGTTGAGTTTGTCTCTTGGGGTTGTTGGATCCTGTAGGCAAGGCAAATAACACACAGAGAGTCAATCACAACCAAACACAACGATGTATCATGGTTCGGTCCTTCCGACCTACATCCAGTCCCCAAGCAATCCACTTGAGATTTTCCACTATTCTTGAAAACAATACAAGAATACTCTACGGCCTTTCACAATACCATCATGAAGCATCTTTGAATTCAAACAACCACCCAACCCTAATTCTTTCCTGCCAAATTGTGCTTGGTCGGCCAAGCTTGGGCCCAACTCCATTTTCATTTTGTTTTGTTTTGTTTTGTTTTAGTCCAAATCTCATTGGGCTTCTCAAGACCAACTAGAAAATGAGTTATATTTGTTTCATGAAAGAGTTTTACACCTAGTTTCATTCAAATAAATATAGTTTTTGTGCTTAATAAATCATATACATATATTTATAAAAATTTGGGGTCGTTACGGTTTAAGTTCTAAATGAACCAACAACAAGAATGGAGATTCTCTGATTCTACTATTGCAAATGCTACATTGTACAAACATGGTTCCCATTCAATACATTTGCTGCAAGCAATGTGCCTAGGTGTAACGATCCTAAAAATTTGCATATAATGATATTGTAGAACATGGAGTTTTGTTCATGAAAATTTTAATTTTTTTATTTGATTAAAATTGTGTGTGATTTAAATCATTTAATTAGACCCGATGTGACTCAAACTAGACCTAACTAGACCTAAAACTAGACCCTAATGAACTTAATTGACCCTAACTTGACTTGATCATTTTTAGTGTAACATGACATGAATAAAAATAAAAATAAAATGAGAGTGCACCCTAGGGTTGGCTGGCCAAGGGTTTGGAGGAAAGAGTGGAAGGCTTTTGAATTGGAATCTAGGGTTTTTTTAAACCCCAATAAGGAACTTGAGTACTTCTACAACTCCCCACACACCACCTCTCTCTCTTCCCAACCTAGTGCAACCAACTCACACCCTTTCCTCCATCATTGCCGGCCAAACCTGTAGTGCCCCGAATTTTCAATGTAATATCTCAGAAATACGTGGCACAATTCCCAGCATTTAACTCAATTGTAATAGTAAATATAGCCAAAACACAGATTTTTTTTCAACTTTTATTACATTAATTCTTTACAAAGCACAACAGAAAATTAAACACCTTGGATTACAAATTCTTTCATTTACAACACATTCTTTTACAATTTATATAAGCCATAACATTATTTTATCTCATGCATCCAAATCCCAAGCTATAGGTACCTACCTGTAAAATATGAGGCTAGAGATAACCTTAACTCCCAAAACTACAGCGGTCAACCATAATGGTGTGAGTGACATAAAAAATAAATACAAAAAAAATAAAACATAAGGTATAGAGTCATAAACAACATGTACCAACAGCAAGAATAAATGAAATAAGAAATAATAATAAATAAAACATGAAAACATCAAGTGAAACTAGACTGAGTGTTGAGTGTAGAAAAACAGAAAACAACATGCATAAAACCAAGTCAACAAAACATCAATGCTATATGCTAACTCTCTAATGCATACTTGTCGGATTCTATGCATCCCACTCTATATAGGTCCGGTGCAAGCCCTTATCGTTCTCCGCTTGATAGGGTTTAATCCCTCGTTATGCAACTAATCTTACTACGATGACAACTATGAGATCTAGATAAACTGTGAGTACTAGCCCATTCCTTGTAATTCCGGAGGTCAATCTCTATCCACAGATAATTTTGGAGACTATTTCACTCACACCTGGGAATCTTCGAGAATACCCCACACAGCAAGCTATGGCACCTCGTCACACGAAACACCCAATGAGCGTCACCTCGACCCCAATAATTACGGAGATCAATCCCACACCGCAGGTAATTTCGGAGACTATTTCACTCACACTTCGATAATTCCGTGGATTATCTCACACCGCTGGCCATATTGAGGTCCATAAACCATGTTCCTATTTCATCATATCACCATCTAGTGCTTGTCCTTATCTTGATAAGTTAATTAATTGTTTAATAGATTGCGAATCTCTTAGAGTTGGTGTACCCTACCAGGCTTAACTCAACTGGACAACAACCAAAATCTCAACTGCCGGTAGCTAAGGCACCACTCGATCTCTAAAGACTCATAACTCAACCATCAATACCAAAACTTTCAATAAAACTCATAAATCCATCATCAAAACGTTTATAATAAGAAAAATGAAAAAATCCAAATCCATTTAATGTACTTTTGAAATTCCAGAATTCAAATAAAATATTAAACCCATCAAATAACAGAAAATCACATTTTTAAGCCGTAGAATATCACCAAAATATCAATTCTTTTGAAAACACATATAACTCACTTAATAAGGTCATAAGAATACAATTAAAACTCTATTATAAATAAAATATAAATCTTTGTAAAATACTGTAATCTGTAGTTAAAACATCATCTTAAACAGTAGAGCAATAATCCATAATATCAAGGAAATAACTGTTTAAAAGAAATGACTAAAACTCTACAAAACGACTCAAAATAGTGGGTGCGGTAGACTGCCCAAACAGTTCAAAAACAGGGCAGTCGACTGCCCCTTTTGAAAATTCTCAAAAAATAGCATGACGGTCGCCGCTAGCTGTTAAACAGCCTGATTGAGATTTTGTGCATGTTTTCTACTGATACGTCGATAAATCTTTGTGAAATTAAATTTAAACTTCTTGAGATGTTAAAATATGACTTGTAAAACATATATGAGTTTATAAAACAAATCAAAACACTTGAAGATCTCAAAGAAGTGATTTTTCACAAAAATTCTTCAAAACAGCCACTATATATATGTGTGTGTGTTCAAATAAGGATTTAAGCATCAGTTTTAGCATTAAACTTCACCAAATAGAAGTAGTAAAATGTTTAAACTCATCTTAGAATCAAAACAATTGAAATCCAATCAAAACCCCATCAAAATTCACAAAATCTTCAAAAACAGTAGATATGAATGTGAATGTGTGTATGTGTGTATTTGTGCATTAGTTAAACATTAAGAATCCATTGTATATATGTAGCATAAAGTTCAAAACCATCTCAGTACTAAAACAACTCAGACTAGATCAAGATTTCACAAAACACCAAAACCCAATTTCGGTAAGCATACAAATCAGACCCGAAACTCAAAACTCCTCTTTTTACTCAAAACTTGATCTTTTTAATTCAAAGTTCTTCTTATAATTCATTTAACTCATATGCAATCACTCACCATAGTTTACCCATGAATATAAGTAATTATAACATGTTTTTAATCCAAAAGAGCATATTCATACATATACATTGCAAAGGTCCACTTTTACTCAATTTCATGAATACTCATATCATACAACTCTTTATAATGAATCAAAACTGCTAGTATATGAAGGAAAACATCCTACTCATGAGTTCTATTAGGTTCTTTAACAATCTTAAATCATCCATATGAAGTTTTAATCATCAAGGCATAGGTTTCATGAAAAGATTCAATTTTTAGTTCATCCACTCATCAAAATTCGTTATATCTTCATACCATCATCTAACACGCTTTCTAATAGACAAGCCGTATAGAGCTTTATATGAAGCCATCATGATACTTGAATGGTAACTGTTGTTATAAGCAAACTCAACCAAAGCCAAGTATCTCTCCTAACCACCACCGAAATGCATAACACAAGCCCTTAACATATCTTCCAATACCCGATTCACCTTTTCAGTCTGGCCATCAGTCTGAGGATGAAAAGTAGTATTGAAATCTGTTCTGGTACCCAAAGCTGCTTAGAAACTCTTCCAAAATCTCGAAGTGAACCTCACATCCCTGTCGGACACAATTGACATAG
This sequence comes from Hemerocallis citrina, assembly GCA_017893485.1. NCBI lineage: Eukaryota > Viridiplantae > Streptophyta > Magnoliopsida > Asparagales > Asphodelaceae > Hemerocallis > Hemerocallis citrina. The sequence goes on along the minus strand of CM030361.1, from coordinate 212,152,782 downwards.
GAACTCCATGAAGTCTCACAATCTCATCAATGTACAACTCTGCTAATTTCTCCAATGACCAACTAATCTTCAGGGACAAAAAGTGAGCTGTCATGGTCAAACGGTCCACATTAACCCAAATCGAGTCATTGCCCTTCGGACTCCTCGGCAACCCTGTGATGAAATCCATGCTGATATTTTCCCACTTCCATTCTGGAATGGGCAAAGGCTGCAACAAATCTCCAGGTCTCTGACTTTCTGCTTGATCTGCTGACAAGTCAGACACCTTGCCACAAAATCTGCCACATCACTCTTCATACTAGACCACAAAAAGTGCTTTTTGATGTCCTTGTACATCTTTGTGCCTCCAAGATATACTGACAACAAAGTACTGTGTGCCTCCTGCAAAATACACTTCCTTAAACCTGCATTCTTCGGAATACACAACCTCTCATCCATCCATAGAACTCCATCTTGGACATGGAACTCTGATAACTTGTCATCGAAAACCTGCTGTAACATCTTCTGAATCTCTGCATCTGATATCTGACCCTCCACAATCTTTTCTCTCAAAGAAATCTGCAGCCTCAACTGAGCCAAAGACGCTCCCAAACCTTGCAGTACCACCTCAATACCTGCCTGATCAACTCTGCTGCCAACTCACTCTGAGTAGTGATCAAGCTCGATAAACTGCTCTTCCGACTAAGCCTATCGACCACCACAATCACCTTGCTCAGATGATACTTGATCTCAGGACGAATGTCTTTCAATACTCCAAATCACGTACTTTAGGATCTTGTGATCGGTATACATATTGACCTTCTCACCATATAAATTATGCATCCACTGCCTCAAGGCAAAGATAATAGCTACTAACTCCAAATCATGCATCGGATAATTCTTCTCATGCGGATGCAACTGCCTCGAACCATAGGCAATGACCTTGCCTTCCTGCATCAAGACACACCCCAAACCTCTGAGAGATGCATCACTAAAGATATCATAATCATTCCCAACTTGTGGCAAAGTTAAGATAGGTGCAGTCGTCAACGTCTCCTTTAACTCAAGGAAACTCGCCTCACACTTATCAGTCCATGAGAATGCCACATTCTTCCGAGTTAACCCTGTCGAAGGAACTGCAATCTGTGCATAGCCCTAGATGAATCTCCTATAGTACCCAGCCAAACCCAAGAAACTCCTGACTTCCTTCACTGACGTTGGCCTGGGCCAATCCTTCACTGCTTCAACCTTCTGAGGATCAGTGGCTACTCCCTCCTTAGAAAGGATATGACCAAGAAAAACCACCTCAAACTTTCAAAACTCACACTTCGACAGCTTGGCATACAAGTTATGCTCCTGTACTTCTGTAACACCTCTGTTAAGTGCATAGAATGCTCTTTCTCCGACTTCGAATAAACCAAAATATCATCAATGAAAACCACCACGAAGGTATTAATGAATGGCTACAATATTCGATTCATCATATCCATGAACACTGCCAGCGCATTCGTCACTCCGAATCACATTACCAAAAACTCATAGAGTCCATGACGAGTCTTGAAAGCTGTTTTACTCACATCTTCCTACTTGACTCGAACCTGATGATACCCTGATCTCAGATCAATCTTCGAAAACACAGCTGCTCCCCGAAGCCTATCGAACAAGGTCATCAATCCGTGGAAGTGGATACTTGTTCGGAATAGTTACCCTATTCAACTCCAGATAGTCAATGCACATTCTCATTGACCCATCATTCTTCTTGACCAACAATACTGGCGCACCTCACGGTGAAGAACTCAGCCTGAAGAAACCCTTACTCGGTAATTGTAACAACCCTAATTTTTGATGAATACGTCTTGTATACGAACTAGATCCTACTAGCTACAAAATTATATTTTTGGTTAAGGAAATTATTTTTCTTACTAATAACCTACCACCATGCATATGGATATGTATATATATATATATTTGTTGGACTTGTGAAGCCCAAATGAAACCAATGATCTAAGCTACACTTGAACAAATTAAAATGGGTCAAGCCCTTGCTTCATGGCCGGCCAAGTAGAAAGGGAGGGAAAAATGAGGTCAGGGTTAGGGTTTCTTGAAATGTTGCATAAGAAACATCATGATAACCCCCAAGACCCCCATCACATCAGCTCCTCTCTAGCCTAATACCTTGCATGATGGGATGCCCCTCCTCTTTCCCATGCTAAAAAAATTGGCCTACTCTCTCTCCCTCTCTTCTCTTGTGTTGTTAAAACCCCCTCTCTTCTCCACTCTCTCTTAACTCCTGTACCTTTCTACAACTCCAAACATCACTCTTTACGCACTCTTGTTACTGGTTTGAAGAAGAAGGAGAACAAGCCAAGGAGAAGGAGAACAAGGAGCCAAAGCAAAGAGGAAAAGCAAGGAGTTCCAAAGGAGTCAAGCAGGAGGACTTTCAAGCAAAAAACACGCTACTAGCAAAGGTGGGTGTTTCTAACCTTATGTTTGTTTTTTTGTGATTGAATGGTGTTTGTGATGACTGAAAAATGACATGCAGGCTTAAGAATGAACTTTAACAACTCGTTTTGTGCTAAGTAGTCTATACCAGAAAATCCTGTTAAAAGACTGAGTTTTTGTTGTCAGTCCGTAGCTCATTGCATGAACACTAGATGGTATTTTGATCTGAAATTTTTAGAGGATAATCATATAGGTGTCATATAACTTTAGTAATTTTTACAGATTTTTATGATTTTTTCTGCTATTAAAATAAATTACGAACTTGCATGCTGGTCAGAATAGAAAGAAGCAGTTTTTATTGTTACTGTTGTGAAAAGAATGACTTGTATCTCACTGCATGCTTATGGAATGATCTGAAATTTTAGCATTCATTGTTGGATGTATCTAAAACCTACGTTTTAAATTTCATGAGATTTGGACCACTATAGCTATGTCAATAAAATCATGCAAATTGAGCTAGATATTTTAGTAAACAGAACTGCTGTTGTTACTGCCCTGTTTTTGGATGACATTCGAAATGACATAATTGGAAATCCACATGGTAGAATCACTTGGTTTTTGGAAGTATTGTAACATCGTATGTCTGGAACTAGATTCTAAAATTTCATGATGATCTGACACCATATGCTATTTTTAAATGGATTTTTATCCCATGACTGTGTTGATCTGATCTGCTATTCTGGAAGTCTGTACACTTGTTAAAGATGGGACCATAAGACCTTGTAAACGACCTTATATGAAGGAACTTGAATCTAAGAAGTTTTAGTAGACACATAGACCTTTCTGGATTAACCGAGAAATCATGATTTGGATAAGTTATATGATTTTTACAAGTGACGATAGAAACACAGTAAATCTTAGAGCTTATTATTTTGCACAATGATCATTGAGATGAGTGTAAACATGTATCTTGTTGGCTTAGAGTTGCTGTTTGAGGTCAAGACTCATATCCTAGATGTGTACTTGGGTTAGAACTTAAATTATATAAAGTTTCTTTCTAAGAGTAACCCATAGTTGCTTGTAGACCCCATTATAGACCACATTGTTCAACGTTTTGAAGTGAAAATTGTATTGGATGTTGGGGTATTGTTGTAGACCACTTTGGGATGAAATTCATGCCCATTGTGTACTTGTACTTGCTGTCTACCCTGAGTAGAAGCATGGGGAGCGTCCGATCGCGATTCCCAAGGGAAAGGGAGTGGGAATGACTCCGTTTTGGCATAAACGCCAAGTGTGTGCTTGCTGTTTGGAATCTTAATTTGTCATTTTTAGGACTCTTAGAACCCCTATTTGTGTAGAATAAGACCCATGTTGCATCAAACGCATTGGAGGTGATGACTCGTGTGCTGACGTACTCACCGTGCATGGATGGATTCCGTGGTTTGTGTTTGGAGCTACCACTTGTCGAAGACCGTGGAGCGTTAAGTTTAGCGGGAGCTACTTGTTGGTCAGGATGAGGTTGCGATCGAACTCCAAGTGTAGATGATGGTTGCGGCAATCGACAGAGTCGGTTCGTCGTTGGTTCGTGCCAAGTGTGGGCCGAGGCGGGTCAACCCTTGGGCCGGACTTGAGGGCTAGTTGAGACCTAGTGAGGGATGGGTTGAGATCCATTAATGATAAGGGTGACTGATTAGAAAGAGTATGCAAATAGAACTTAACTAGTTGTTCATAGTAAGCCAAGTTGATTACTAAGTTAGGGATTGGTTATGGTAAACAGATCGCATAACTAAGAGAGAGGTGTAGCATGGATACTTTGGTAGGGCTAGATCGAGTCTTGGAATTGTAAGGACAGGCACTAGCGAGGGTGTTCGCCTGTCAAGGGGACGTCGTCTCGACTGCAAGTTCTGCTCTATTGTAAGGACGAGTGTAGTGGAGTTGGGGAAACCTTATATCCGTCATGTCCTTTGTTGACCGATGCGGGTAGGAGGTTTAGAGGAAGTCCCTAAAGAGTGACTCTACGGGAAAGATCCTAAGTCCTCTGGTAGGGAGCCCTAGTGCCCGTATATCAGCTTTTAATGAGGTCAGGGAAGACAACATATTCGATAAGCCGATTCGGTTACAGTCACGCAAGGTAAGCCTGCAACATATTGGGTAAGCCGATTTAATTTCAGTCACGCAGGGTAAGCCTGCAACTGGAATCCCGGGCATAGTTAATAAAACATGAGGACTGGACACCACTAATGACGGCAGGGTAAGCCTGCAGCCTCACCATCACTGGAATCAGAAACAGAAGAGAGCACAAGAGTAGGATGCATAGCAGGGGATCGAGCCCCATCAAACTGAATAACGTCGTTTGGTTGGGGGGGGTGTAGTATGGGATGTATATCTTTTAACCAAGCGTGCATTAGCCTTAGGAGCATGTGTGCATAGTGTGTGCATTAGTTAGACCATGACATACACCGACACTTGTTTGACATCACCTTTTCCTTTGCATCAAATATTCTTTGTAGCTGTTGAGGTTGGAATAGTTATATTATAGCATGGAGAGGATAGTCGAATATAGCATTTCGTCAATTGTAATCAACTGACGTGCCCATAGTTATCAGTACAAGATTGCCTACTTGGAATTGTAGGGAAGCTCTAGCTAGGGAATGCATCCAAGTGAAAGTCACTGTCCAAATTTATTGTACATTCTTGTTGTAACAATTAATTGTAATTGTTGTAATCATTGCACATTGTAATAACAACTTGATGCAATAAAAGTTTTTAATTTCCTGTGATTTTTGTTGTGTTGTGACTCATTTGAAGAAAAATCCTGGAGAGTGTCACAAGTTCCTAAGTTAGGAATTCGGGGTGCTACAGAAGTGGTATCAGAGCTTACTTCAAATTATAGTCCAACACCATAGAAGATTAGACTTGGGTGCATCCGTAGGGTTAGATTAGTATAGATATTTGGTGATCGTAAATCATTTTGTTGCACTTCCAACTTATGTTTTATGATTTTCTACATCTGTACTGATGCCCTTGTTTTCTACCGCAGGATGGCTGACGGTGATGCCCCGGAGCATAACTTATGGTTTGAGGTAGGGGAGGCCCCAGACGAAGAAGAACCGATGATGGGGGAAGAGGAGCCGATGATGGAGGGTGAGGAGCCCGAAGAGGAAGCTAAGCTTGAGGGCGGGCAGCTCTCCGATGCGGAGAACCACCCCGAAGCTCAGCAGCTTCCCCCACCACCTCCCCAGCCAGATGCTGTGCAACGCACCATGGATAGGGTACTGAGGGAGTTTGAGATCTATGAGCACCGCCACAGCATGCTAGAGGACTGACTTGAAGGGTGTGGAGTCGAGCTCCTGGACCTTGTCGAGGCCGTGAGCAGGGTTGAGCGGTTCAAAGTGAAGGCCACTCGTAAGATCAGGAAGCTCAAAACCCAGCACCGAGAGAAGATTGCATGACTCGAGGCAGGGATGGTGTTGTTGAGGGCCCAGGTGGCCCAGCTACAGTCCCAGGCGAGGCCACGCGCAAGCAGCAGTCTGCTTAGGCTTTATTACCCTCTATGATATGTGATATGTGTTATTTTGGGATATTTTGTTATCGTTTGCAAACTCTTGGTGCCATCTTTATGCTATGATATTTTGATGTACTGTTAAATGGAACTACTAAGGGTACTATTAATGAATGTTTTTGGGCATGATGTTTTGGTTTATGTGGATCGCGATTACGGTTTATGTTGGTTATCACCTTAGACACTCTGTATTAATTTTCATTATCTAGATGTCGAGGAACACTCGTAGCAGAAGCAGAGCGGAGAATGAAGGAGGCGGGGCCAACAATGCAGGCCTCAATAGAGAGGCTGAGTTCACTTGCATGTACCAGGCGATGGCCACCTTCATGGAGGCGCAACAAAATTTTGTGCTGCCACCCGTAGCCCCGGTAGTCAATGTGGGGAATGCGGTCCCCGACCCATTAAAGATGGTGGAGTCTTTTAAAAGGATGAAGCCACCAGTTTTCAAGGGTCAGACAGACCCCACAACTGCAGACGACTGGATCCGCCAGGTGGAAACCATCTTCGAAGTATTGGAGACCCCCGAAGGAAGAAAAGTGAAGTTCACAACGATCCTCCTGGAGAAGGATGCTGGTGTGTGGTGGCAGTCTGTCAAGTGCAGACTAGGCGAAGGACCAATCACTTGGGATGACTTTCTGGTGGAATTTCGACAGCACTACTTCCCGTTGGACGTTCAAGAAGAGAAGGTGATGGAATTCATGAATCTACGGCAGAGGAACATGACTGTCAGGGAGTACGAGACCAAGTTTACTCAACTATCCCGCTACGCCCCCGAGATGGTGCAAGATGAAGTAAAGAAGGCGAAAAGATTTGAACAGGGGCTTAGGCCTACCCTGAGATCAAGAGTGGTGCCCCTAGGCATTCAGGGGTTCGACAAGCTCGTGAGGAGGGCAGCAGTAACTAAGCAAGACATGAACCAGAACCAGCCACCACAAGGCAGGACAGGAAACTGGAACACAGGGAAGCGGCTGATGCCAGCAGCCAATTTCAGAAAGCAGGAGCCCAACCCAAAGTTTCAAAAGGTGAACAATGGCGCGGGAGCGAACAGGTCGGTAAGGTGCTTCGGATGTGGAGAGGTGGGACATATGAAGAACCGGTGCCCAAAGCAGCCAACTCCTGTCACCTGCTACAATTGTGGGAAGACGGGGCACTATAAGACGAACTGCCCCCAACTGCAAAAGAACAACAGTGCAACCCCTCCCATCCCAAAGAACAACAATAAAGGGAAGAAGCCCTTCAGGCAGGGGCGCATCTTTGCGCTCACTGAGGAAGATGCCGAAGAAGATGAAGGAGTGATCTTGGGTACGAATGAGATGTAATTTTTATTCCTGGCTTTGTATTTTGAACTTTGGAAAGTGACGTTGATTGATATGTAACTCTTTTGTAACAGGCTGTTTGGAAATCAATGGAATAAAAGCCAATGTTTTGTTTGATAGTGGATCCTCACATTCTTTTGTGTCAAAGTCCTTTTCGGAGAAGTTGAGTCGCACCCAGGAGGTGACCCTTGAGTTAGCTCTAATGGTAGCCACACCATCAGGGACAACTCTCACTACCGAGGTGTGTTACAAGGACTGTAGACTCCAAGTTGGAGGAGAAATCCTGAATATAGATTTGCTGGAATTGGGTTTTATGGGAGCCGATGTGATAATCGGGATGGATTGGATGTCCAACCACAAGGCAAATATCGACTGCAAAGGTAAGAAGGTAACCTTAGCTACACCCGAGAGACCGAAGATTGTTTTCAAGGGAAGAAGAAAAACAAAAGTATGTTGGCGGCTACAACTGGGATTATAGTGCCAAAGGAAGTCAAAGGGATACCCATTGTACGAGACTTTCCACTCGTATTTTTGGAGGAGTTACCAGGATTACCCCCACCAAGGGATATGGAGTTCAGTATCGTGACCCAGCCGGCAGCGCACCCGTATCGAATACACCGTATCGTATGGCACCGGTGGAACAAAATGAAGTCAAGAAGCAAATAGAGGAATTGCTGCAGAAGGAACTCATCAGGCCTAGTACCTGTCTTTAGGGAACGTCGGTACTACTAGTCAAGAAGAAGGACAGGTCATCAAGGATGTGTATTGACTATCAGGAATTGAAAAAAGTCACAGTCCAAAACAATTATCCAATTCTCAGGATCGACGACTTGTTCGATCAGCTACAAGGAGCCGCAGTATTCTCAAAGATAGATCTACGGTCAGGTTACCATCAGGTCCTTATCAAGGAGGAAGACATATCAAAGACAGCTTTCAGGACGCGGCATGGGCACTGTGAGTTTCTGGTGATGCCATTTGGAGAGACCAATGCTCCAGCAGTCTTCATGGATTTGATGAATAGAGTCCTACGACCATTCATCGACTCATTTGTGGTGGTCTTCATAGACGACATTTTGGTGTTATAACGCCCCGATTTTCAGACACTGGGAAATTGTGACATAAGCCATAATCTTTCCTTCAATTAGCCACAATACACAGAAAACAGGAAAATTTAAAACTTTTTTTTAACACAAATGTATTACAAGTTCGAATGATATAAAACTACAATACATTACAACAGTGTTACAATAATACCTTTACAATCCCAAGTGTTACAACTTTCAACAAATTACATTAGTACAATGAATAAAGAACATCACTTGGTATTTCACTTGGATGCTTCCTAACAACAATTAAATTACAACAATGAATAAATTACAATAATTGTAACAAATGAAATTACAATATATATATTAGAGATTGCTTCTCTTGCCCTGAGTCCTCCTGAAACCTGTACCTGTACTTCTGCCATCCAGTACCTGTAATCTTGTAATCCAGTACCTATAGAAATGGGGACGTCAGTACATATATGGACGCTTTAAGGCTGATAATTAGTAGCGAATCTCAACTATAACAAACAGATTGATGAAAAGAGGAACGTGTGTATATATTTGATGTGTCAGTGTATATTATGACTTAGACTCTAATGCAAGATTACTAATGCAAGGATGCTCTTATTCTAATGCAAGCGAGTTTCCAGAACAGTATGCAGCCCACTGTCATGCCCCGCTTCCCAAAAATACTAAATACGAGCACGTAACATTGGCCCAACGAATGAATTTCATCATCCATAAGCTATTCAGGAATCTTTACAACATCTCACAAAATAATCAGAGTCGGAAGCAAGAGAATCAACCAATCATGCACATATGAACCAAAATACCAACAAGAATATTTGAAACAAAAATATATTAATCTCAAATAATCCAAATCTGAATAAGTCAAACATCCTGGGTCACATTGTTCTAAATACAAATAAATAAGAGTACAAGATACAACTATTCAAAATAAGCAATAGGAAATAATAATAGCAAAATCCAGTACTAATACTTCATATCACCAATACCATCTGGTACATGTTCTCCAAAATCTGCAATTTAACAATTGCAGGGATAGGAAAAAGAAAACAAACTTCCGTCAATGCAAGTTACGGGCCGCTTGTAATGCAGGATACAAGTACATGGGAAAAATAACAGATATAAAATAACAGCAGAAATAACATAGCATGGTATAAGTGTGTCAACAGAATACAATATCTAACATGAATCAGACAAACAGAATCAAGTAGCATGGTATACTAATAGGTAACATGTGTCAAGTGTCAAGTATCATGCAAGTAGGCAAACATGTAACAGATGAACAGGTAGCATGTACAGGTAATCATGTAACATGTAATCAGGTATACATGTAAACTGGTGAACAAGTACAGATAGACAGGTGAACATGTATTAAGAAAGCATGTAACAGGTATCATGTAACTGGTATCAGGTATCAGGTATTCATGTATCAGGTATTATGTAATGTCAAGTCTTGTATTTTATTTCTACCTAGATAGCACTTCATGCATCCCATACTACATGGTTTCTACATTCAAACAGTTTCGTTTAGATTTCGTAGTGGAGTCCATAGGGTCGTGTACTCAGGGATTAGGAAAACAGGAACAGGAACAGGTTCATGAATCAAACATGTACACGAATCATCTGATTCATGCAGCAACAGGTTCATGAAGCAATAGGTACACGACCAACAGGTTCGTGCAGCAACAGGAAACAGGTACATGAACCAACAGGTCTATGCAGCAACAGGTAATAGGTACATGAACCAACAGATCCATGTAGCAACAGGTTCATGTATCAATATGAATCAAAATGGGAAACACGGGCCCCTTCTAAGTACACATTTCTATATTTTCCACTACTAGATCTTTCCCTTAACCCCAACTTGGTTATTTTGTTATTATTCTCAAACATACATGTAAATGTCATAAAACAAGGCAAGAATAACATGGTATAACGAGTAACAGGTTCAGGTTGCAAGATAAATAAGTACAGGTAATCAGATAATTAGGAACAAGTACAGGTAATCAGGTAATCGGGAACAAGTACAAGTACAAGATAACACATAGAAGGGGTAAAACAACGAGATTTCTAGTTCAGGACGGCAAGTCAGTGCTGCACTAAAATAGGGATTCCCGTTGCTACAAAAATGAAAATCTGGATCCGTCGAAGAATCTGGAAAATAAACTCCCTTCCGAATCCAGTAAACATAAATAAGTCATATATTGCTTCACAAAAACATGAGTCAAAACTTATTTGAAACAAGAAAATACGTTCAGCCATAAATCAGAAAATCGTATTCAAAGTCAGGAAAACAGCATTAAAACATCATAATAAATTCTAGGAAAAATCTAGGGTATTCCCCTATATGTCTAGTACCAGAATATGAAGTTTCCTAATTTTCCAGTAATATTAGATTAGCAAAAAAAATCAGAAAACATCAAGAATCGATAGTTTGGCAAATCTAGAATTCCCAACACTGCTGTACGAAAACTGTAATATCTCGCAAAACGTGAAACGAAATCCAAATCCGCGAAAGGGATATGAAAATAGAAAAAATAAGCTAACTTTCATAATTCATGAATATTTTTCATACAGGATAAGGAATTAGGGTGAAAATACAAATCTTTACAGAACAGTGAGCATAATCCAGCAAGTATAGTTTTTATAAACGAGCATGAAACGGTATATAAAACTCATCAATAAAATCCACCAAAATTCTGGGTAATCCCTAAATAGGTATAGAAATACTGTGAAAAATTTCAGATCAAAATAATATACTTAGCACTAGTATCAAAATAGTTTAGTCATCGAAATCATCAAGAAACGAAATCTGGAAATGAAATATACCTTTGTAGTAAAACAATCATATCTCACACATACAAAAACGAAATCAATCAACGTCAGAGAGTTTGGAAAGAAGACGGATTTCTATAAAAATCATGTTTAATACAGAAGTTAAGATACTGACCTTAATATGGTCTAAAATAGCAATCAAAACTGATCATCGACAAAGTACAGATTTTCCTCTTAACAATAAATCAACTTACAACATACGAAACTCGTTCCAAACACCACCAAACATGATATAGAGTTTACTAAGTGTCCAAAAAATATGAAATATGGTATATGACATGCCCACAACAAGTATATCACATGGATACAAACAAACACACAATTTCTCATAATTATCCCACAAATATAATCACATCAAGAATGGTCAAAACCTAAGTTGTTTCATGTCAAATTTGTGTCGTGAGGCAACTATGGTCAATAGCACTATAGAGACAATACTCATCAAAAAAACATCACACACGAGTTTTCTCTAGAACCCAACTACACTGCAAGCTGTATTTATGACTTGTATCATACAAAGGAATTAAGCACAAGTTACTTGCCTGAAAGACGACGATGGAAACGACACCAAAGGGAGAATAATGGGAACAGATTCTCGGGTACGAACACAAACACAACGAACGGATCACGAACCTATCACGAACACACGATCACGAACAAGATGAAGACGATCGAGATCACGAACACAATCGGACGGCTGAGATCGAAGATCAAGATCAAGATAATTAGATCAGACTGGACGGGCTGATCTCTTGATGATGAAGATAATGATGAAGATCAAGATTGATCGATCGAATGGCTGCGATCAAAGGAAATTGATGATCATCATGATTGTGATGATCAAAAGGAGATCAGGACAGTTAGGATCTAATTAGATGATCAAGAGGAGATCGACGGCCCACATCCAAAAAAGCATGATGATCAAGATCCAACGGACGGCCAAGATCACTCCGATGGTGATGATCAAGATCAAATCAACAAACGGCTAGGAATCAATCAATCAAGATCAAGATCAAGATCACAATCAACGGACGACCCACAATCAAATGATCAACACATGATCAAAATAACCCACTAGACGGCAAGACATCAGCCGGCGACTAGGGAGCAGTCGGGGCAGATGGTAGAAGGCGGCGACCACAAGGGCTGACGGTGGATAGCGGGGAGGCACGATGCACAGGGGCAGCGCCCGCAAGGCAGGCGGCGCTCAGGGTGGCACGACGCAGCGACTTTGCTGCTGTCACCCATGCTACTATTGCTGCTGGCGCTAGGTGATCGCGAGGCAGGAGGCCGCTGCTGGTGCGAATCGAGAGGAGGGAAGCACGATGCAGGGTAGCTACACTGTAGGGAGGAGCACAGGGCTGCTGGCACTGTGAAGAGGTCACGAGGTGCACCGGGGTGAAGTCTGGATGTTGTGCGTTGCCGACAAGAGAGAGCAGGAGGACGGAGGCCAGGGGATGAGAGTGGGAGTAGGGCGGAAGGAGGTCGGGAGGAAGCTGAAGAGGCAGGCACCTGGGGTTTTATAAATATACGGATGTTCTAGGGTTAGGTTGAACAGGTGGGTTCGGGTTTGGTTAAGTTAGAACAGGGTCTGAGGAATTAAAATGGGTTGGGTTTAAATGGGTTTTATTAAAATTGGATAGTTGGGTTTAAAAAGAAATCCAATAAAATTAAAATGGGTTTTGGCACAATAACTAATAAAAATATACAATTAGGTTTTGATAGAAATATTAATATAATAATAAAAACAATAATAATAACAATAATAATAATAATAATATTAAAAATAACAGTAATAAGAATAATACTGAGAACAATAACAATAATGAGAAAAATGATAAAAATAGTAATAGAACTAATAATAACAGTAGTAGTAATAATAAAAGTAATAATAACAACAATAAGAATTGTATTAAATTATAAAATCATAGAAAATAGTTACAAATACAATTATTGATCGAAAATAGATTTTAATAGAAGATCCGACAATATATTTTAACAAAAATAATTTGAAGGCAGAAAACTAATTTACAAAAATTTTAAATACAGAAAATACATTTATACGGGAAACAGGGGTTACACCCATACTACATACGCCCCATATCAAACCGTTTCTTCATATATAGGGATTTGAACCCACATCATGAATTCTACTTTGTACTCATCCTGTTCCTGACACTACTACATGACTGATGAGGTTGCAGGTATGGCCTAGTTCCGCTACTACAGTACAATAGTGGTGTCCCCAATTTTCACTATTACCCAGCGAACCGGTCCTCGCTCAAAGCCAACACGAACTACAAGATACTTGTTAATCTTCTTCCGTGTCCTCAACTTGTCATGAGAAAGCATAGAACCCGATGGAATCATAGGGTCACTTTCCATAGGAAAACCTCATGTTCTTAAATGGCAGTTTAGGAATTAACAATCAAGATACGGATCCCGTGCTCCCAACTCATCATGAAAAAGCACCTCCCGTATCCCTTTGACAGGAGAATACATCCCAATAACACCACCTAGTGTTAGCCTATAGGAGAGGATGGATTATAGGGTATCACCCCTTACACTAACTCTCACCCTTCGGCAATTTATATATAAAAATGGTTAAGTAACTGTTACTACCCTAACGATGTCACTAACCCTAACCAAACAAGTGATACATGCCACTGTGCTTCCAACTCGTCATGAAAAAGTACCGTACGTGTTCCTCTTCTAACCAAACAGGCGAGACATGACACGGTGCTTCCAACTCGTCATGAAAAAGTACCGTACGTGTCTCCCTTCTAGAGGATGCAATAATTTGTTGACACAATTAACCAAGTCTTAAACTAGACTTTACAAGATTTCTTCGGATCCACTCATAGCCTACTTATTTTAGACAATACCTACATACGAACCCAATGAGCTTCGTACGAGACAATAATATATACGAGCCAAATAAGCTACGTATGGGACCAACAGCTACATACGGGACCAGGCAAGCCACGTATGAGACAACAACCTACATATAAAAACAACCATACAAGTAATCAACCTAGAAGCAACCGAACATACTTACTAGCAACTCTCGACTTCTATAATTAGAAGCAACAGAAGACAGAAGAATCTACTAATAGTCTAAAATAGCTATTCTACCAATGAGAAGCCCAAAAGTGACATAAAAACCTTTCGACAGCCTAGAAGCAACCATTGCTAAGCTTATCAGGATTTGACAAATTTATACTTTTTAGAAAGGTAAAAATATCTACCAAAACCCTCTAGTGGAACACTATTTTAGATTTTGTAAGGTTCAAAATCCAGTCCATCGAACACACAAAAACAGTTTACCCAAACTGCAGATTTTCAACAAAAAGATGAAACTTTGCAAGCTGGTAACTTTTGCTCTACTCGTCGAAATCTAACGAAATTGGACAATTTGAAAAGATGTGAATATCTACTACAACTCCCTAGTTGACCACTTTCTCAAATTCCAGAAGGAATTCCAAATTCTGACCTCGAACATACGCAAACAATTACCAAACTACAGATTTTCAATAAAAAGATGAAACTTCTGTAGCTTGTAACTTTTGCTCTACTCGTCGAAATCTAACGAAACTAGATAATTTGAAAAGGTGGGAACATTTACAATAACTCCCTAGTTGACCACTTGCTCAGATTTCACAAGGAATTCCAAATTCCTGACCTCGAACATACGCAAACAATTACCAAACTACAGATTTTCAATAAAAAGATGAAACTTTTGTAGCTTGTAACTTTTGCTCTACTAGTCGGAATCTAACGAAACTGGACAATTTGAAAAGGTGGGAACATCTAATACAACTTCCTAGTTGACCACTTTCTCAGATTCCATAAGGAATTTCAAATTTCTGACTTCGAACATACGTAAACAGTAACAAAATAGCAGACTTACAAAAGAAGCTGGAACTTTGAAAGACTATAAATTTTGTTTCACTTATCGGAATTTAACCAAAGAGTACAATTCGGAAAGGTGAGAACGTCTACTACAACTCTTTGGTTGGTCGTCTCCTCAGATTCAGCGAGTAAGATACTCAAAAACTACAAGGAAGCAAAACAGCAAGCTTTCGGCAAATGCCAGCTGCTGAGATTTTCTAACAGCCATAACTTCTACTCCGCTTATCGGAATTTAACCCAAGAGGATAAATCAGAAAGGGGAGAATGTCTACTACAACTTTCTAGTTGGCCTGTACCTCAGATTCATCAAGTAAAATACTCAAAAATGACAAAGAATCAAACATCAAGCATCCTGTCAAAACAACTAGTTGCTATATTTTCCAAAGACCATAACTCCTATTCTGCTTATCGTAATTTAACCCAAGAGGCCAATCTGGAAAGGGGAGAACGTCTACTACAACTTTATAGTTGGTCTCCTTCTCAAATTTTGTAAGTAAAACACTTGAAAACTACAAAGAATCAAAACAGTGAACACTTCAGCCATACAGGCTGTCCTGTTTTTGTAACGACCATAACTTTTACGTCTCTTATCGGAATTTAGCCCGAGAGGTCAATTCGGAAAGGGGAGAGTGTCTCCTACAACTTCCTAGTTGGTATCTACTTCATATTCAACCATTAAGTCGCTCAAAAATATGAAAGAGTCATAATAGCAAGCACACTCAGCTCAAGTTGGCTGCTGCATCTGCCAAATACCGTAACTCCTATTCTCTTATCAGAATCGAGCTTGAGAGGCCAACTCGAAAAGGGGAGAATGTCTACTACAACTCCCTAGTTGGCCCGAACCTCAGATTCAACCGGTAAAACACTCAAAAGTATCAAGCAACGAAAACAGCAACGTTCAGCCAAACAGCTAGTTTCTGTTTTTATAACGGTCATAACTTTTGCGTCTATTATCGGAATGTAACCCTTGTTTTCCCAAAAACGTATTTTTTTGTATTTATGTATTTAAAATTTTCGCAATTTTTTTTTTCGGTTTTCAAATTCTTTTATCAAAATGTAATGCTGGATCTTCTTCTAAAATCTATTTCGATCGATAATGTTATTTGTAAATCTTATTATTGTTATTAACACTTTGATCTCTATTATTAATTTTAATACTACTACTATTATTATTATTGTTATTTTTATTGTTTTTATTATTATTATTAATATTTCTATAAATCCTAAATTTGTATTTTTATTTGTTATTGTATTTTCCTAATACCCAAAACCCATTTTTATTTTGTAGGATTTCTTTTATTAAAAACTCCTAAACCCATTATGCCTAAATACCCATACCCATTTAATCCCTATTACCCCTTCAACCCATTATAAAAACCCTACCCTTTTTACCCACCAAACCCACTTAACCAATGCCCAAACCCACCTAACCACCCCTAAACCCATTAACAACCCAGAATCGAAACTAACCTATACCCAGACCCGTTCACACCCACCCTAAATATATTAACCCTATGTGCCTCTTCATCTTCTCCTATTCAAGAAAAACCGTAGCCTGCCCTGCATCTTCACTCCCGTTCTTCAATCTCCATCCACCTGTGCTTATCCTCTCCCCTCCCATCCGCTTGCGTGCCACCTCAGTGCAGATTGCAGCCAGCAGTGGTGCTGAACTACAGTGCTGCCCCCATCGACAGCCAGAGCCAGCAACGTAGCAAACCCAGCAGACAATAGCGCCCCTGCAGCGACCTCCCGATGCTGCCTTGTAATTCGTCCACCGATGTGCCGTCCTCCTTGCCATCGCACCACCCTGAGCGCGCCATCGCTGTCCTCTGTCCCCGCTAGTCAGCCGAGCAAAAGGAGCGCCAATGAGTTTTTCAGTTTCTTCTTGGAGTTTTCACCCTTTGAATGTGAGCCATTCGATTGGATCTTGATCTCATCCATCATCATGATGATCATCTTGATGTGGACCGTTGGATTGCTTCATCATCATCTTGGTCTTAGGTTGTCGTTATATTGGTTTTGATCAAGTTATCATGGACCGTCCGATTGTTGATCTGATCCGATCATCATCATCATCATCAAGATGCTGATCACATCTTGATCTTGATCTTGATCTTCGATCAGAGTCGTCCAATCTGATCCGATTGCCTTGATCTCTTGATCTTTTGATCTCTCATCCGATCGTGTTCGTGATCTGTTGTTCCTTGTGTTCGTGATCCGTTGGAATCGTGTTCGTGTTCCGGGAATCCATTCCCTTTATTCTCTTCTTTGCTTCGTTTCTATCGTCGTCTCTTAGGCAAGTAACTTGTACTCCAATTCCTTTGTTTGATACAAGTCAAAAATACCGCTTATTGTGTAGTTGAGTTCTAGAGACAATTTGTGTGAATCCCCTTGTTGATATTAACTCTACAGTGAAAACTTGACCATAGTTTCCTCACAACACATATGACATGAGTACAACTTAGGATTTACCGTTTATTCGAAGTGATTGAATATGTGAATTAGTTATGAGGAATTGTGCGTCTGTTGGATCCATATGACATACTTGTTGTGGACATTTAGTATACCCTATTTCATGATGTTTGGACACTAGGTAGACTCGATTTCATATTTGATTGCATTTGGATCAAGTTTCGTTGGATCTATGTTGATTTTGGTTTTTGGGGAAATTCTGTGTTTTGTCGATGATCTGTCTTGATCAGTAATTTAGACCATATTAAGGTCAGAATCTTAATTTCTGTATAAAACATGATTTTTAGAGGAATTCTTCTTCTTTCCAACTCCTTTGACCTTGCTCGATTTCGTTTTCGTATGAGTGAGATATGACTGTTTTACTACAGAGGTGTAGATCTTTTCCAGATTTCGTTTCTTGGTGATTTTGATGGCTAAATCATTTTGATACTAGTACTACACATATTATTTTGACATAAAACTTTGGTCAATTTTTCTATACTTATCTAGGGATTACCCAGAATTTTGGCAGATTTTATTGATGAGTTTTATATGCCATTTCATGCTTGTTTATAAACACTGTACTTGCTGTATTTTTACCCACTGTTCTGTAAAGAATCGTATTTTTACTCTATTTCCTATTACTATATGAAAAATATTTGTGAAATATGAAAGTTATATTATTTTTTCTACTTTAATCTCCCTTTGGCAGATTTGGATTTCGTTTCACGGCTTGCGAGATAATACTGTTTTCGTACAGCAGTGTTGGGAACTCCAGAATTGCCAAACTGTCGTTTCTTGATGTTTTCTTATTTTTGTTGGCTAAACTAATTTTACAGGAAAATTATGAAACTTGATATTCTGATTCTAGGCAGATAGGGGAATACCCCAGATTTTTCTTGGATTTATTTGAGGAGTTTTGATGCTGTTTTTCTGACTAAGAATTCGTTTTACTGATTTTTGACTGAACATGTTTTCTGGATTCTTTGATGGAAGTCTATTTTTCAGATTCTTTGACGGATTCAGATTTGGATTTTTGTAGTAACGGGAATCACTGTTTTAGTACTTTACTGTCATGTTGTCCTGAATATGAACATACACTGTTTTGCTCATTTATGTGACCGTATATCATCTATGATTATTTATTTGTTTCCCTGAACCTAATGCTGATTATACCATGTTAGTTCGACACTATTTCATGCACTATCATGTCTGTTGATAACCATAATAAAGGTAATCAAGCCGGGGTTTATGGGAAAGATCTAGTAGTGGGAAAACATAGAAATGTGTACTTAAAAGGGAGACCGTGTTTTCCATATGATTATCTGTTATCTGTTATCTGACCCTGTCTACATTACTTTCTATAGGAAGGTGTAGGGAAGAAGAAAACCACTAGGTTCTATCTGTCTGTCTGGATCTGTTATCTGACCCTGTCTACATTACTTCATATAGAAGGTATAGAGAAGAAGAGAACCACTAGGTTCTATCTGTCTGATCTGTTATCTGATATGTGTCTGGACCCTGAGTACATGGCCCTATATGACCCCCTACGAAATCTACAAACGTAACTGTTTTGAATGTAGAAACCATGTGATAAAAGGATGACACATGAAGTGCTACATAGTTAGTAATTAATACAAGACTTATAAGAATCTGAATCTATATCTGACATCTGTATCTGAATCTGAATCTGTTATCTGTATCTGGTTATCTGATTACCTGATTATCTGATTATCTGTTATCAGTCTGACACTATCACTTGATACTATTATTTGACACTATCTGTATATATCTGTCTGCATGCTATTGGACTTTGACACTTGACACATGTTTGTATACCATGCTAGTTGATTCTGCTATACCATGCTATATCTGTTTCTGCTATTATTTATATTTGTTAGTTTTCCCATGAACTTGTATCCTGCATTACAAGCGAC
This sequence comes from Hemerocallis citrina, assembly GCA_017893485.1. Classification (NCBI taxonomy): domain Eukaryota; kingdom Viridiplantae; phylum Streptophyta; class Magnoliopsida; order Asparagales; family Asphodelaceae; genus Hemerocallis; species Hemerocallis citrina. The sequence goes on along the minus strand of CM030361.1, from coordinate 212,133,272 downwards.
CCGTAACTTGCATTGACGGGTACTTGTTTTCCTTTTTCCTTCTCCTGCAAATTATTGATTGCAGATCAGGATGGTCGTTTGTCCGATGGTATTGGAGAAATGCAATATTAGTGCTGGACTTCTTTTGCTATTATTATTATCTATTGCTTTTGAACAATTGTATTTGATATTTGGATTTATTTGTATTTGGGCAATGTGACCCAAGATATTATTAACTGTCCAGACTTAATTTATTTGAGATTATATTATATTTTGGATTTCAAGTAAATTTCTGTTGATCTATTTGATTCAATTGTGCATGATTGGTTGATTATCTTGCTTCCGACTCTGATTATTTTGTGAGATGTTGTAATGATTCCTGAACAGCTTATGTATGATGAAAATCATTAGCTGGGCTTAGTACGTATTTGTATTCCGTATTTCCGTTCTGGGAAGCGGGGCGTCACACGGAATTTAACCCGAAAGGTCAATTCGAAAAGGAGAGAGTATCTACTACAACTTCCCAATTAGCCCGAACCTCAAATTCCGTAAGGAAACCCAAGTTCTAGCCCCTCGAAGCTACTACGACGTTAACCCTAAAACAGTGAGCTCACTGTTTTGACTTGAGACTCACTGTTTTGGGGGAAACGCTCGTTTCACCCATCAAAATGACTCCAAAAAATCTATAAAAATTATAGCATGCTACTAACACCTAGGAGAACCTCCCACATAAATTTCGGGTCAAAATTCCCCCTTTAACCTAGTTAAATAAAATCAATCCTACAACAACCAAAACCGAATCTTTATGGTTCTAATTTGTGTTCTACCAGTTCAAACTTTGCATACACTTTATTCTAACCCATATACAAATGAAATTAGTTTAATACTACAACATATAACCATAATAGCCCTAAAATAACTAAAAATACATGAGATGAGAACCCCCCCACCTTGAGGACTAGTAGGAAGAACTTGCTTGCTCTCCTTGCTCCTTGTTCTTGCTCCCTTCAAGAACACACCATGAGAATGAAACCCATGAAAACCCTAACTCTTTTTTCTTTTTGATTTTGATCCTCTCTTTCTTTTCTTTCACAATCTTTTTCTAAAAAGAACTAAGTAGAAGTAGAAGAAATGAGATGAGATGAGATTGGAATGGGAACACATGAAATAATTGAAGGGTTTCTAACCCTAGGGGATGTTGGGGCGGGCCAAAATGGAAAGGGGGTGAGTTGGGGTGTTTTTATAAGGGATGGGGTGAAGGATTGTGGTTAGAAATGAGTCCAAGTGTCATCTACACTTGTGGCTCAAAACAAATGAAGAATTATTTGCATATTATTATTGCAATCAAACTCTAATCCATCTCATCCCTCCATCTCATCATGATGGAATAAAAAATAAACTATAATTTTCCCAAATCACATACTACACGATTTGTACAATCGCCTGAAATTGACACGATTCAAATTCGTGCATATATCTGATTATACAGATAATTACTATAAGTAAAAACGAACAAATCAGTACAAAAATAATTTAATTCCGAGAAATAAAGTAAAATAATTTTATTACTAGCTCAGGAGATTCCAGTATCAATTTGATACAAAACAGTCGTATACCGACTAGTATATATATGTAGATAATGTTTGTTTATAAAACCGGGTGATATCCGCCAAAATATTTCAATTCTAAAAATAATAATAAAATAATAATTTTTATATTTGCCCAGGGATTTTCCAAAAAATTTCTCAAAAATGCGTTTTTCAAGATTTTGTGCAAGCACACAAAACTGATACAATTTATATATATACTTACTAGTATATATATCCAAATACTTTTTAAATGAGAAAACCATGTAATTTCAATTAAAAATATTTTAATTTAAAAATAATAATTTGTACAAATATAATATCCGTCCGGGATATTACAATACTCCCTCCTTAGAATAGTTCTGTCCTCAGAACTACGTTAAGTCAGGAAAACAAAAAAAAACATCCATACACTAAATAACTCGGAGAAAGAAAGCTTATATGGCTTTTCGGCTCCTAAGTGGCTCATCCACAAACTAGTTCTCCAAAGAACCCAACCTTGATCCCAAAGCTGCCTGAAGAATCTGCCGACGTCGAGACGTAACTCCCGAATCTTGGTTGGAACTACTAATGCTGGCACTCCATGCTGCTTCCCTACGCCTTAAATGTGGACTTCCGCTAATTTCTCTAGCGACTAAGTCATCTTTATCGGAGAAAATGTGCAGGCTTTGTCAACCGGGTCCCAAGTGACCAAATTGAGTCGTACATTTTCGAACCTCAAGGTAATCATGTGATGAAGTCCATACTGATATTCTAAAATTTTTCTTCTTCAACTTGCCACTTCAGTGCCTCAATCCCTGCATTTTCTGCCTAAGCCTTCTGACTTGCTCACTTAGACTCGGCTGCGGCTCCCTTCGTGCCAAAACTGAGCTCTAATGTTGAGTAATCACTCCAATTCTGGCTTGCTTGATCTCATCGTCTATCTTCTTACTTCCTTGACGGTCCTTGGCTGAGGCTAATTCTTCACTTATCTTGATCTTTTGCAGTTCGGTAGCCACTCCCTCCTTAGAATAGGACATAGCCTACGAATGCCACTTCAAACTTCCAGGATTTTCTCTTCTCATTTGCTCAAAGCTAATACTCCAGATGGTGTATTTAACAAAATCACATATAGAGTTGCCTCCCGTACACATCTCAACTCTTGAAAAAAAAATTAAGACAAAAGAATATGATGATCCAAAATTGAACAAAACAGTTGCCTGGATTTCATATATATATAAATCTATCTGATTACAAAAAGTGTTACATCATATATTGGTCCTTAGTCCAAAAATAAATTTCAAAAATACAACTTTTAAACTTATTTGTAGTTCCATATGCACATATTGGTACTGGCTCTCCTGCCTCCTTCAGCTTGACTTTAGTAAGTGCGAACTCTTACTCTTGGTGAACATGCTCTTTTCCTTTAATGTTCATCATTGGGGCTAATCTGATGTTATTCCTATGAAGCTGGGGACAGTTTGGCCTAACATTACCAATCTCCCCACAATTGTAACACGTACGGGTCTCCATATGAGGTTTCTTCCTCGAACACTGGCTCTTGAGATGACCATGCTCACCACATAGGAAACAACTTCTTGTCGTGGTGCCTCCAAGTTTGCCTTCTGTTTTCCGAGTCTTCTGCTTCCGACCTTGGTTCTTGAACCCTGATGCTGGTGCAGTTTTTTCCTTGTCGTCGTGGACAGACTGGTTCCTTATACCTAACGCTCTCAAAGAGATGGCTTACCACAACATTGGTGGTCTCCTGGATTTGCTCCCATTCCTGTTGCATTTGTGCCAATCTGGAATTAAAGTGTTCCTGCTACCCTGTACCACCTCAGCTTTCTCATTTCTCGATATATGCTGGCTACCGCCGCCATGCGCTGATCCACACTTAGCCCCTGCGGTGGTGAAATCTCTTTCGGCTCCGCGCTCAAGATCATCGGATCGTCCATCGATATCGGTCACTCTTTTCTATCAACACATCCTCAGTTAGGATATCCTCGAACACCATCCTTCAAACGCATATACTGGGATTAGTCCAGATATAGAAAAATTATAAAAACATAAGTTGAAAGAAACAACAATGTGAATTATAATTGTCTACAACTAGCTAAAACCCGACTTCTAAAAGGCATCCAAGTTTAATTTTCCTACTGTGTTAGACTGTAAATTGAAGTCAGCTCTGATACCACTCTGTAATGCCCCGATTTTCAGACACTGGGAAACCATGACATAATCCAGAATCTTTCCTTCAATTAGCCACAATACATAGAAAACAGGAAAATTTAAAACTTTTTAGTTAACACAAATGTATTACAAGTTCGAATGATATAAAACTGCAATACATTACAACAGTGTTATAATAATACCTTTACAATACCAAGTGTTTAAACTTTCAACAAATTACATCAGAGTACAATAAATAAAGAACAACACTTGGTACTTCACATGGATGCTTCCCTACAACAATTAAATTACAACAATGAATAAATTACAATTATTGTAACAAATGAAATTACAACATGTATATTACAACGGAAAACTGATATAAAATCGACTCCTTGCTTCTCTTGCCTTGAGTCCTACTGAAACCTATACCTGTACTTCTGCAATCCAGTACCTGTAATCTTGTAATCCAGTACCTATAGAAGTGGGGATGTCGGTACATATACTGACACTTTAAGGCTGATAACTAGCAGCGAATCTCAACTATAGCAAACAGATTGATGCAAAGAGGAACGTGTATATATATTTGATGTGTCAGTGTATGTTATGACTTAGACTCTAATGCAGGATTACTAATGCACGGATGCTTTTATTCTAATGCAAGCGAGTCTCCGGAACAGTATGTAGCCTATACTACATATGCCCCATATCAAGCCGGTTGTTCATATATAGGGATTTGAACCCACGTTATGAATTCTACTTTGTACCCATCCTGTTCCCGACACATACTACATGATTGATGAGGTTGCAGGTACGGTCTAGTTTTGCTACTCCAGTACAATAGTGGTGTCCCCGTTTTCCACTATTGCTCGGCGAACCGGTCCTCGCTCAAAGCCAACACGAACTACAAGATACTTGTCAACCTTCTTCCACACCCTCAACTTGTCATGAGAAGGCATAAAACCTGATGGAATCGTAGGGTCTATTTCTTTAAGAAAACCTCCCGTTCTTATCATGGTAGTTCAGGAATTAATAATCAAGATACTGATCCCGTGCTCCCAACTTATCATGAAAAAGCACCGCCCGTATCCCTTTGACAGGGGAATATATCCCAATAACACCACCTAGTGTCAGCCTGTAGGAGAGGTTGGATTATAGGGTATCACCCCTAACACCAACTCTCACCCTTTCGATAATTTATAGATAAAAATGGTTAACTGTTACTACCCTAATGGTGTCACTAACCCTAACCAAACAAGCGAGACATGCAACTGTGCTTCCAACTCGTCATGAAAAAGCACCGTACGTGTCCCTCTTCTAACCAAATAAGCGAGACATGCCACTGTGCTTCTAACTCGTCATGAAAAAGCACCATACGTGTCTCACTTCTAGAGGGTGCAACAATTTGATGGCACACTTAACCAAGTCTTAAAAACTAGACTTCACAAGATCTCCTCGGATCCACTCATAACCTACTTATTTAAGACAATACCTACATACAAGCCCAACGAGCTTCGTACGAGCCAACAATATACATACGAGCCAAATAAGCTATGTATGAGACCAACAGCTACATACGGGCAAGGCGAGCCACGTATCAGACAACAACCTACATATAAAAACAATCATACAGGTAATCAACCTAGAAGCAACCGAACGTGCTTAATAGAACCTCTTGATCTAAAATTAGAAGCAATAGAAGAATCTTCTAACAGTCTAAAATAGGCATTCTACCAATGAGAAGCCCAAAAGCGACATAAAAATCTTCCGACAGCCTAGAAGCAACCATTGCTACGCTTATCGAAATTTGACAAATTTATACTTTTTAGAAAGGTAAAAATATCTACCATAACTCTCTAGTAGAACACTATTTCAGATTCTGTAAGGAATCCAAAATCCGGTCCATCGAACACACACAAATAGTTTATCCAAACTGCAGATTTTCAACAAAAAGCTGAAACTTTGCAAGCTGGTAACTTTTGCTCTACTCGTCGAAATCTAACAAAACTGGACAATTTATAAAGATGTGAACATCTACTACCACTCTTTAGTTGACCACTTTCTCATATTCTAGAAGGAATTCCAAATTCCTGACTTCGAACAAACGCAAACAATTACCAAACTACAGATTTTCAATAAAAAATGAAACTTCTGTAGCTTGTAATTTTTGTTCTACTCGTCGGAATCTAACGAAACTGGACAATTTAAAAAGGTGGGAACATCTACTACAACTCCCTAGTTGACCACTTTCTCAGATTCCAGAAGGAATTCCAAATTCTTGACCTCAAACATATGCAAACAATTACCAAACTACAGATTTTCAATAAAAAAGATAAAACTCTGTAGCTTGTAACTTTTGCTTTACTCTTCGAAATCTAACGAAACTGGACAATTTGAAAAGGTGGGAACATCTACTACAACTCCCTAGTTGACCACTTTCTCAGATTCCATAAGGAATTCCAAATTCCGGACCTCGAACAAACGTAAACAGTAACAAAACAGCAGACTTACAAAAGAAGCTGAAACTTTGAAAGACTATAACTTTTCTTCAATTTATCGGAATTTAACCCAAAAAGGCAATTTGGAAAGGTGAGAACATCTACTACAACTCTCTAGTTGGTCGTCTCCTCAGATTCAGTGAGTAAGATACTCAAAAACTACAAGTAAGCAAAACAGCAAGCTTTCGGCAAACGCCAGCAGCTGAGATTTTCTAACGGCCATAACTTCTACTCCGCTTATCGGAATTTAACCCGAGTGGGCAATTTGAAAAGGGGAGAATGTCTACTACAACTTCCTAGTTGCCCCTTACCTCAGATTCATCAAGTAAAATACTCAAAAATGACAAAGAATCAAACAACAAGCATCCTGTCAAAACAGATAGTTGCTGTATTTTCCAAAGACCATAACTCCTATTCTGCTTTTCGGAATTTAACCCATGAGGACAATCTGGAAAGGGGAGAATGTCTACTACAACTTCATAGTTGGTCTTCTCCTCAAATTTTACAAGTAAAACACTCGAAAACTACAAAGAATTAAAATAGTGAACACTTCAGCCATACTGGCTGTCCTGTTTTTGTAACGACCACAACTTTTGTGTCTCTTATCGGAATTTAGACTGAGAGGTCAATTCGGAAAGGGGAGAGTGTATACTACAACTTTCTAGTTGGTCTCCACTTCAGATTCAACCATTAAGTTACTCAAAAATATCAAAGAGTAAAAACAGCAAGCACACTCAGCTCAAGCTGGCTGGTGCATCTTCCAAATACTATAACTCCTATTCTGCTGATCAGAATCTAGCCCGAGAGGCCAACTCGGAAAGGGAAAAATTTCTACTACAATTTTCTAGTTGGCCCGAACCTCAGATTCAACCGGTAAAACACTCAAAATTATCAAGCAACCAAAACCGCAGCGTTCAGGCAAACAACTAGTTGCTGTTTTTGTAACGGTCATAACTTTTGCGTCTCTTATCGGAATTTAATCTGAGAGGTCAATTCGGAAAGGGGAGAGTGTCTACTACAACTTCCCAGTTAGCCTGAGCCTCAAATTCCACAAGAAAACCCAAGTTCTAGCTCCTCGAAACTACTGCGACGTTAACACCAAAACAGTGAGCTCACTATTTTGACTTGAGACTCACTATTTTGAGGGAATCGCTCATTTCACCCATCAAAATGACTGAAAAATCTATAAAAATTACAGCATACTACTAACATCTAGGAGAACCTCCCACATAAATTTCGGGTCAAAATTCCCCCTTCAACCAAGTTAAATAAAATTAACCCTACAACAACCAAAACTGAATCTTTATGGTTCTAATTTGTGTTCTACCACTTCAAACTTTGCATACACTTTATTCTAACCCATATACACATGAAACTAGTTTAATACTACAACATACAACCATAATAGCCCTAAAATAACTAAAAATACATGAAATGAGAAACTCCCACCTTGAGGACTAGTAGGATGAACTTGCTTGCTCTCCTCACTCCTTGTTCTTGCTCCCTTCAAGAACACACCATGAGAATGAAACCCATGAAAACCCTAACTCTCTTTTCGTTTTGATTTTGATCATCTCTTTCTTTTCTTTCACAATCTTTATCTAAAAAGAACTAAGTAGAACTAGTAGAAGTAGAAGAAATGAGACGAGATGAGATTGGAATGGGAACACATGAAACAATTGAAGGGTTTCTAACCCTAGCGGATGTTGGGGCTGGCCAAAATGGAACGGGGGTAAGTTGGGGTGTTTTTATAAGGGATGGGGTGAAGGGTTGCGGTTAGAAATGAGTCCAAGTGTCATCTACACTTGTGGCTCAAAACAAATGAAGAATTATTTGCAAATTATTATTGCAATCAAGCCCTAATCCATCTCATCCCTCCATCTCATCATGATGGATCAAAAATAAACTATAATTTTCCCAAATCACATACTACACGATTTGTACAATCGCCTGAAATCGACACGATTCAAATCCGTGCATATATCTGATTATATAGATAATTACTATTAGTAAAAACAAACAAATTAGTACAAAAATAATTTAATTCCGAGAAATAGAATAAAATAATTTTATTACTATCTCTGAAGATTTCAGTATCAATTTGATACAAAACAGTCGTATACCGACTAGTTTATATATATGTAGATAATGTTTATTTATAAAACCGGGTGATATCCAGCAAAATATTTCAATTCTGAAAATAAAAATCAAATAATAATAAAATAATAATTTTTAATATCTGACCGTGATTTTCCAGTCATTTTTGTCAAAAATGCATTTTTCAAGATTTTGTACAAGTGTACAAAACTGATACAATACATATATATACTTACTTGCATATATATATATATCCAGATACTTTTTAAATGAGAAAACCAAGTAATTTCAATTAAAAATATTTTAATTTAAAAATAATAATTTATACAAATATAATATCCATCTGGGATATTACAAGTGTACTCGAGGACTGAGGAGGATCATGCCAAGCATTTATCTGCAGTTCTAAGCAAGCTTCAAGAGCAAGAGTTGTACGCGAAGCTTTACAAGTGCGAATTCTGGAAGATTTCCTCGGCCATGTCCTTTCTTAGGAAGGAGTGGCTACTGACCCACAAAAGATAGAGGCGGTGAACGATTAGCCTCAGCCAAGGATAGTGAAGGAAGTAAGGAGCTTTTTGGGCTTGACCGGGTACTACAGGAAGTTCATTCAGGATTATGCCAAGATTGCAGTACCACTCACAACTTTGACCAAAAAGGACAAGAAGTTTGAATGGACCGATAAGTGTGAAGCCTGTTTTCAGGAGCTGAAGAACTGACTGATATCAGCACTAGTTTTGGTCTTACCTCAACCGGGCAAAGGGTATGTGGTCTATAGTGATGCATCTCACTTGGGTTTTGGATGCGTTTTGATGCAAGAGGGGAAAGTCATTGCCTATGGATCGAGGCAGCTCCGACCACATGAGAAGAATTATTCAACTCATGACTTAGAGCTAGTTGCTATCATCTTTGCCTTGAAGATATGGAGACATTATATCTACGTAGAAAGGGTGGAGATGTACACCGACCACAATAGCTTAAAGTATATCTATCAGCAGAAGGACTTAAATCTAAGGCAGAGGCGATGGTTGGAAGTGTTGGAAGACATCAGGCTAGAGATTTTGTACCATCAAGGAAAGGCCAACGTGGCGGTAGATGCACTCTGCAGGAAGCGGAGCCTTTCCATACTAACAACTAGGAGGAAGGAGTTAGAAGAAAAGATGAGCAGAGCCGGAATTTAGATGATTTATAAAGAGTTGTGTGCTATGTTAGCTCGACTAGAACTTCAACCAAGTCTGAAAGACCGAGTGAAGAGGAGTCAAGATGGCGATGCGGAGATCCAGGCACTCAAGGAGCAAGCGAACGAAAGGAAACATCCTGAGTTCAATGTCAAAGAAGGAGTGTTATGGTTTGGAGATCGGTTGTGTGTGCCATAAAGGAAGAGATCATAAAGGAAACACACACCACCTTACTGGCATTTCATCCAGGAAGCACGAAGATGTATCGAGACGTGAAACCATTCTACTGGTAGGCTGGAATGAAGCAAGATATAGCGGAGTTCGTAGCCAGATGCCTCACTTGTCAGAGGGTAAAGATAGAAAATCAGAAGCCCGGAGGGTTACTACAACCCTTGCCCATTCCAGTATGGAAGTGGGAGGACATCAGTATGGATTTCATTACAGGATTACCAAGGAGCCCCAGGGGGAATGATCCCATTTGGGTGATCGTGGACCGGTTAACGAAATCAGCGCATTTTATACCGGTGAGGACAACCTGGTCCATGGAGAAAGTTGGCAGAAGTCTACATTCAGGAAATCGTGAAACTACACGGTGTGCCAATATCTATAGTTTCCGACAGAGACGCTAGGTTTACCTCACAATTTTGGAAGAGTCTATAGATAGCATTGGGGACAAGGACAGATTTCAGCACTGCTTTTCACCCACAAATCGATGGACAAACAGAAAGGGTAAATTTTTTTTTGGAGGATATGCTCCGAGCATGCATCTTGGACGTCGGAGGGAGCTGGGAAAAGCACCTAGCGCTGGTTGAATTTGCTTACAACAATAGCTACCAAGCTAGTATCGGGATGGCTCCATTCAAAGCTTTGTACGGGAGGAAGTGTAGGTCACCCATATGCTGGTATGAAGTGGGCGAGTGGCAGATGTTCGGACCGAAAATTGTACAGCAACTTCGGAGAAGGATGAATTCATAAGGAAGAGGCTACAGATCGCGCAGAGTAGGTAGAAGATCTATGCCGACACTCGCCATAGAGAGCTAGAATTTGAGGAAGGAGATTACGTATTCTTGAAGGTCTCGGTGACCAAAGGCGTAGTTAGATTTGGAAGGGGTGGCAAGCTGGCCCCAAGGTACATTGGACCCGAAAAAATCTTGAAAAAGATTGGAAAAGTAGCCTACAGGTTGGAACTACCCCCTGAGTTAGCCCAGGTGCATAATGGTTTCCACATCTCCATGCTGAGGAAGTACATGCCAGACCCGAGTCATCAACTACCCGAAATTCCAGAAGACCTGCAAGTGGACCTTTCCTACAAAGAATGACCTGTGCAAATAATAGATCGTCAAGAGAAGGTGCTGAGAAACAAGATCATTCCGATGGTCAAGGTTCTCTGAAGGAGTCAATTCATAGAAGAAGTTACTTGGGAACCAGAGAGCCGAATGCAGGAGAGTCACCCAGAGTTGTTTGTGTGATTTTTTCATTTCTGTTTTTTCCCACTAAACGTAGTTCTGAGGACAGATCTGAGGACAGAACTATTCTAAGGAGGGAGTGATGTAACAACCCTAATTTTTGACCAATACGTCTTGTATACGAACTAGATCCTACTAGCTATAAAATTATATTTTTGGTTAAGGAAATTATTTTTCTTACTAATAACCTACCACCATGCATATATATATATATGTATGTATTTTTTTGTTGGACTTGTGAAGCCCAAATGAAACAAATGTTCTAAGCTACACTTGAACAAATCAAAATGGGTCAAGCCTCTTCATGGCTGGCCAGGTAGAAATGAGGTGAGGGTTTGGGTTTCTTGAAATGTTGCATAAGAAACATCATGATAACCCACAAGACCCCCATCACATCACCTCCTTTCTAGCCCAATCCCTTGCATGATGGGATGCCCCTCCTCTTCCCCAAGCTAAAAAATTCGGCCTACTCTCTCTCCTTCTCTTCTCTTGTGTTGTTAAAACCCCCTTTCTTCTCCACTCTCTCTTACAACTCCTATACCTTTCTACAACTACAAACTTCACTCTTTACACACTCTTGTTACTGATTTGAAGAAGAAGGAGAACAAGCCAAGGAGAAGGAGAACAAGGAGCCAAAGTAAAGAGGAAAAGCAAGGAGTTCCATAGGAGTCAAGAAGGAGGACTTTCAAGCAAAGAACAAGCTACTAACAAAGGTGGGTGTTTCTAACCTTATGTTTGTTTTTTGTGATTGAATGGTGTTTGTGATGATTGAAAAATGACATGCGTGCCTAAGAATGAACTTGAACAACACGTTTTGTGCTAAGAAGTCCAAATCAGAAAATCTTATTAAAAGATGGAATTTTTGTTGTCAGTCCGCAGCTCATTGCATGAACACTACTTGGTATTTTGATCTGAAATTTTTAGAGGATGATCATATAGGTATCGTACACCTTCAGTAATTTTTACAGATTTTTATGATTTTTTTTCTATTAAAATAAATTACGAACTTGCATGCTGGTCAGAATAAAAAGAAGCAGTTTTTATTATTACTGTTGTGGAAAGAATGACTTGTATCTCACTGCATGCTTATGGGAATGATCTGAAATTTTAGTATGTCATTGTTGGATGTATCTAAGACCTATGTTTCAAATTTTATGAGATTTGGACCACTATATCTATGTCAATAAAATCATGCAAGTTGAGCTAGATATTTTAGTAAATAAAACTGCTGTTGCTACTGCCTTGTTTTTAGATGACATTCAAATCTACTTGGTAGAATCACTTGATTTTTGGCAGTGTTGTAACATCATGTGTCAGGAACTAGATTCTAAACTTTCATGATGATCTGACACCATATGCTATTTTTAAATGGAATTTCATCCCATGACTGAGTTGATCTGATCTGCTGTTTTGGAAGTCTGTACACTTGTTAAAGATGGGACCATAAGACCTTATAAACGACCTTGTATGAAGGAACTTGAAACTAAGAAGTTTTAGTTGACACATATACCTTTCTAGATTGACCGAGAAATCATGATTTGGATAAGTTATATGATTTTTACAAGTGACGACAGAAACACAGTAATTCTTAGAGCTTACTGTTTTGTACCATGATCATTGAGATGAGTCTAAACTTGTATCTTGTTAGCTTAGAGTTGCTGTTTGAGGTCAAAACTCATGTTCTAGATGTGTACTTGGGTTAGGACTTAAATTATCTAATGTTTCATGGTAAGAGTAGCCCATAGTTGTTTGTAGACCCCATTATAGACCATATTGTTCAACGTTTTGAAGCGAAAATTGTATTGGATGTTGAGGTATTGTTGTAGAGCACTTTCGGATGAAATTGATGCCCATTGTGTGCTTGTACTTGCTGTCTACCTTGAGTTGAAGCATGGGGAGCGCCCGATCGCGATTCCTCAAGGGAACGGGACCAGGAATGACTCCGTTTTGGCATAAATGCCAAGTATGTGCTTGCTGTTTGGAATCCTAAATTGTCATTTTTAGGACTTTTAGAACTCCTATTTGGGTAGAATAAGACCCATGTCGCATCGAACGCATTGGAGGAGATGACTCGTGCGCCGACATACTCACCATGCATGGATGGATTCCATGGTTTGTGTTTGGAGCTACCACTTGTCGAGGACCGTGGGGCGATAAGTTTAGCGGGAGCTACTTGTTGGTCGGGCCGAGGTTGCGATCGAACTCCAAGTGTAGATGACGGTTGCGGCGATCGACGGAGTTGGTTCGTCGTTGGTTCGTGCCAAGTGTGGGCCGAGACGGGTCAACCCTTGGGTCGGACTTGAGGGCTTGTTGAGCCCTAGTGAGGGATGGGTTGGGATCCATCAATGATAAGGGTGACTAATTAGAAAGAGTATGCAGGTGGAACTTAACTAGTTGTTCATAGCAAGCCAAGTTGATTACCAAGTTACGGATTGGTTATGGTAGATAGATCGCCTAACTATGGGACAGGTGTAGCATGGATACTTTGGTAGGGCTAGATCGAGTCTTGGAATTGTAAGGACAGGCACTAGCGCGGGTGTTCGCTTATCTCAGAACAGCCACTATATATATGTGTGTGTGTTCAAATAAGGATTTAAGCATCAGTTTTAGCATTAAACTTCACCAAATAGAAGTAGTAAAATGTTTAAACTCATCTCAGAATCAAAATAATTGAAATCCAATCAAAACCCCATCAAAATTCACAAAATCTTCAAAAACAGTAGATATGAATGTGAATGTGTGTATGTGTGTATTTGTGCATTAGTTAAACATTAAGAATCCATTGTATATATGTAGCATAAAGTTCAAAACCATCTCAGTACTAAAACAACTCAGATTAGATCAAGATTTCACAAAACACCAAAACCCAATTTCGGTAAGCATACAAATCAGACCCGAAACTCAAAACTCCTCTTTTTACTCAAAACTTGATCTTTTTAGTTCAAAGTTCTTCTTATAATTCATTTAACTCATATGCAATCACTCACCATTGTTTACCCATGAATATAAGCAATTATAACATGTTTTTAATCAAGTTCTTATTCATCTAAAATCCAAACAGAGCATATTCATACATATACATAGCAAAGGTCCACTTTTACTCAATTTCTTGAATACTCATATCATACAACTCTTTATAATGAATCAAAACTGCAAGTATATGAAGGAAAACATCCTACTCATGAGTTCTATTAGGTTCTTTAACAATCTCAAATCATCTATATGAAGTTTTAATCATCAAGGCATAGGTTCATGAAAAGATTCAATTTTTAGTTCATCTGCTCATCAAAATTCATTATATCTTCATACCATCATCTAACACGCTTTCTAATAGACAAATCATCACACACAACATGCATAGAACAATAAGAAAACAAACATATATCACTCACCTTATTGAAGAATCAACCGAAGATAATAAGAAATAAGAAAATCCCTTATTTCGCAAGAAAACCAAGATTCTCGCTTTGAAACTCCAAGAAAATAATAAAAAAGAAAACCCTTTGTGTTGTGAGGCAAAGATACGGCAGCACCTCACCTTTAATAGGCCAGAAATAGAGTATCTAGGGTTTTTGAATAGATTTGCAAAATATCTATTTTAAATATATCTTTACATATATAAATCCTTATACTTGGAAATTAGATAAAATCAACTTAATTGAGATTTAAAAAACAAAAAAACTATTCTAATATTGGTCGGCACTGTTTTAAAAACCCAGAAAAAGAAATTGTACTTTTTGCCCTCTAAGTTGCAATTTTGCAAAAAAGCCCTTCTTTATCAAAACTTGCAAAACAAACCAAATTTATTCAAACAAAAAGTAAACTCTTTACCTCTGAGTTGACTAGGCATCATGCCCAACCCAAAAATCCAAAAATCTGGAGTTTCCACTCCAAGTGGTAATTTTGCACAAACGTCCAATTTTTTTGTAATATTTGCAAATAGGTCAAATAATTATCAAAAAAATCCAGAAAATTCACAAATAATATATAATGATAAATAATGAGTTTTTCCAAAATAATTTCTGACTTTGAACTTCCTAAGAAAATATTTGCACGTGCTTTGCACGTGTAAAAAGGTAAATTTCAGAAAAATGTTTATTAAATCACCAAAAATCATTTTAATTCATATATTAATCTTAAAAGTATTATTTAGAAATCTGGGGTATTACAAAACCAGACCCCGCTCTCTCTCACTCTCTCTATTTAAACCCCAATCTAACCATAGCTCATTTTTCCTTCATTCCATCTCCAAACTATCTTTTACTACACTTATAAACTATCTATGGGGAGTTACCTACTGAATTAAAGGAAGGAAAAGGAGCCAAGGATGGCAACAAAGGAGTCAAGGAGCCAAGAAGCTAGCAAGGAGGAGGAGAGCACTAGAGGAGCTTGGAGCTTGAAGAGTACAAATCCCTTCAAGCACAAAAAAAACTAAGGTGGGTGTTTCTAGCTCCTTTGATGTGTTTAAAATGCTTGTAATTGGATTTCATAACTTTTATGGAGTGCCTATATGATTGTGTTATATGATATAGATGTATGATCTGAGTTTGTGCTAATAAAAATTTAGTAACACTACTAAAATGCTGAATCTGTGAATGCTCGATAGTCTGGAAATCATAACTCAAAAAATAATGGGAATTCAGAATTGAAATTTTTATGGCAGTAAGATATGCATACTATGCATATTTCCACTAAATTTCAAAATTTTTGGAATTTATTTACTATTTTAATCAATTTTGAGATGAACTACTGGCTATACAACAAACAGACTTAAGATGCGTGCTGCTTATGATTTTCAAAGTCTTATAACTCTTTAACTACTTGAGATATACTGCTGAAATTTTCATATGTGTTCCTAGTCTGTGTTTAGACCATGAATTTTGAGTTTCATAATTTCTGGACCAAGTTTGCTATTTTAATAAAATCTAAAACCATTAACTGTTCTAAAAAGGAAAAACAGAGTCGAATGTGATCTGTTATGTTTTTAGTTGCTTTTCAAAGGTCCATAACTTGATAACTACTTTATAGATTCATTTGAAATTTAGATATGCCTTGTTACTATGTGTAAAGATCTAATATGCAGATTTTGTGAAGTTTAGATGTCATTTGATATTTTAAAAGGATTTTTATGTTAGCATAGGTTCAATGTTGTTTTCTTCAAGAGATTATTGCATGCATGTTAAACAATGACTCTTTTGACAACTTAAATGACATAATCTGAAGAAACGTGTAACTATGGATTTGTAGTAGACACATAGAACTTTCCGTAATGACAAAGAACTCAAGATTCTGAGTAGCACATGAATTATAATGAATTTTACAAGTGAAAGTAGATGCATATAGATTCTTAAAGCTTACTATTTGACACTATGTCTATGAATTTGAGTTAAAACTTGTGGATTTAAGTTTTGAGTTGCTGTCTTATGGCTTATAAATCATATGTGGAAGTGTGAATGAAGTATGATTTTAATTTATCAAAGTTTCATGTTGTGGTGTAGCTTATACATGCTTTGAAGGAACAAATAAATATAGTTGTTCATTGTTTTGAAATAAATGTTACGATACGTGATTGGGAATTGATGTTGATTGCCTGGGATGAGAATCATGCCAAATTGTGTTGTTTGTTGTTGTCTACATTGGGTAGGGGCATGGGGGTCACGTGATCGCGTTTCTTTATTGAAACGGGACCGGGAGAGACCCTATATTGGCATGAATGCTAGTTATGTGCTTGCTGTTTAGAAATCAAATTTCCCATTTTTAGGGCTTTTTGGCACTTCTTTTGTGTTGATGATGTAGATTTTATTTCTAGAGTTGTGTACTCTGGTTGAGTCACTTAGATAGAGTCTTGGACTCTAGGATTAAGTCTTTGATTGTATAAATAGACGGATAGTATAGGAACCCGTATCACATCGAACATGTTGGAGGAGACGACTCATGCTCCGACGTTCTCGCCGTCCATGGAGGAATTCCAGTGTTTGGTTTTGGTGCTAATAATTGTCAAGAGACATGGAGCATAAAGGTAAGCGGGAGCAACGTGTTTGGTCAGGCCGAGGTTGCGATCGAACTCCATGCGTAGATGGTTGTTGCAGCGATCGGCAGAGTCGGTTCCTCTTTTGGTTTGGCCAAGTGTGGGCCGAGGCGGGCCAACTCTTGGGCCAGAATTAAAGGTAGGTTCAGCCCTATTGTAGGATGGGTTTGGAACAAATTTAAAAGCTAGCTAACCAGAAATGAGCCTACACGTAGAACTTAACTAGTTATTCAAAATGAACGAATGTGAATACTAAGTTAGGACATGAAAAAGTTGGTAGATCGCCTAACTAAGAGATAATCGGTTAAAATGATATAGACCTAGACTTGCCTAATGATTCATACATCTAATGAGATTATGAAAAAGGATCAAAGCTTAATTAGAGTCATGAGATTAAGGGAATCAAATAATCAGGTAATCAGTTAATAATTTGGTAATTGTGTAATTAACCTCATTTTTTTAGCCTTGACTCTAGTTGATTTAGCTATAGCACCTTGAGCTTGATTATATTATAGGACTAGAACGAGTCATTGTCAAATGTACGGAAAAGCCCTAGTGGGTTTGTGTTTGCCTGTCAGGGGGATGCATGGTGTCATCACGCTTGACCAAATCCTAATTTCGTTTAATTCGGGCAAGAGACTTAGAGAAAGGCACAGCTGGAGCACGACTCAGAAAGACTTTAATATCTTCGGTCAAAGTGCCTTTATGTCTGTAACATCTTTTCAGAAGGTCTGGAGTGGCGTCATCGTCTCGACTGCAAGTTCTGGTCTAGTGTAAGGACGAGACCAGAGCGGAGATTAGGGGAAACTCTGAAAATCTTCTAGGTCTTATGCTGTTCAATGCAGGCAGGAGTCTTAGAGAAAGGCCCTATGTGTGAGAATCTATGGGAGATGCTCTAAGGTCTTCGGTGAGGAACCCTTGTGTCCGTACATCAGTTTTTGATGAGGTCCGGGAGGTGGAATTACCGCATCTTTACTAATTGTTTTAGCAGCGATGGAAGTGAGCCGTGCGATTGCAATTCTGGGCAAAGTAGGAATATTTACACCACTACTGATGCCAGTGACAAGAGTGAATCGGATGACTACAACCTCATCATCACTAGAGTATCAGGGACAGGAGAGAGCACAAGAGTAGGAGCATGGCGAGGGATCGAACCCCAACATTTGAAGAACGTTGTTTGATTGGAGAATGTGTAGTATGGGATGCATATCTCTCCAATCAAGTGTGCATTAGCTTTACGAGCTTGGTGTGCATAGTGTGTGCATTAGATTTAGACCATGACATAGATTGACACTTGATTTGACATCACTTTTTCTTTCGCATCAATATTTCTGGTTGTTAAGGTTTTGGAGTTGCTGGTTTCATCAGCATTGCGTCATTTGCATTCAACTGACGTGCCCACAGTTTGGTGAGTTTGCAGGACTACCTAATTTGGAGAGCGCGGAGAACACAAGCAGAGGGAAGCATCCAAGTGGAAGTTGCAGTTGTCTATTTTTAATTCATGATGTAATATTTGTTATATTATTGGACATCGTAATAACATTTTGTATTAAAATTTTTTAATTTCCTGTGATTTTTCTGTATTTTAATTCATTTGATGTAAGATTATGGATTATATCATGAGTTCCCAGTATAGAAATTCAGGGCGCTAAGTACTTGACTCTCAAATGACACCTATCAATATAAAGGAATGGTCTACAACATAATTGGAAACCAACACACTCTTTGAATGATACAAACATTCTTTGGAAAGTTTTGTCATTCTCCAACTCAATCTTTATATGGCTACCTGAGTTTCTTACCTTCAATTCTACCCTTAAAGAGTGGACAAGATTGTAGCTCTGCTTAACATTTCCGAATACCATATGTTTGGCTATTTCATTTCCTCTCCATTCCTTCTTAAACCCAAGCTTCAAAGAATATTTTCTTTCAGTCCATCTACAAATTTTCCTTGGTGTCATAGCAGGACTATCTTTGATTTCTCCCACAATTTTCTCTGCAATCCACTTCACAAATGTTGCTCTATTCCCACATTTATTTACATCAGTACAATTATGGTTTGGTTGATACATTCTAACCTCATATGTGACCTTGTCTAGCATTATAGCAGCTCTGATATACCATGTACAACCCTCCAAAGCACATATTGCTATAATTTAAGTATTGTCATTCCTCTTCGGCCAGTAATTAAAGTTTGCTTTGATGTTAAACTGTCTCAAAGCCATCCTAAACTTGTCACCATCGTGAAATTTTTTACCAATATGTAAATCATGATCTTCCTTATTTTCATCCCACAATGGCTCTGAATTCTCCATTACCACCACATTCTTTTCCTCTAACTCAACACTATCATCCTCATCATCTTTAGCCTCATCTGCCTCTTCTTCTGCATCGTCACTATCAAATGAGTTGTATGAATTCTCAGAATAACAGTCATTTGCCTCATCATCTACAACTTCCTCATTTTAATTGGTACCCCTTCCTCCTCTCCCTTATCATCACTTTCTACCACATCATCATGTGATTCTTCAATTAACTGCAAAATCAGGATCATCATCATCACTGTCCTAATATTCTGGCTCATAGCCAAGTGGTGCATCAGCTACGGCTGTAGCAAACTCAACTTTTGGTTGTTGTTGATGAGAATTCATGGCTACATCTGTTGCATCAGGCTGTGCTTGAGTTATATAGTCTTCATGAAAGCCAATTGCTCTACATAAGATTCCTCATCATCACTAGATACAACCAATTCTTCTGCATGTATAGGCCCACATCCTAGATGATATATAGTCCTCCTACACTGAATTGTTTCACCTGCATGTACAACAAACCTGTTGCAGTTTTTAGGTCGCCTAAAAGACAGATACAACTCTAGAATTTTCTTCTTCTCCAGATACAACTTACACAATTTGTCATATTTCTCATCATCTTTAATCACAACATACTGTTTAGGAGATATTCCAAGCTTTGCATTGGTTACTTTCATCATATAACTCTAAGCATGTGGTAATATTGCATGAAACCTCTCACTAAAATTAGACTCCCCTGAGTCAATTTTGAAGCTCTTCCTATTGTATCATTCTTATTTATTTCTGTTGGTCCTAGTATTACTCTTTAATGCCATTGTAAAACACCAACACGTACACTCTCTCCACTACCCCGTTACACAATATGCACCCTACCAAATGACTAAATGCAGCATTATAACAACACAATTTGACCCAAACCCTAAATTAACAATAACCCGACAGCATCACAACCGTATCAAAACAACATGATCAAGAATAACCCTTACATTAGTATAAATACTCATTCAATCTTAAATAAGTAGAAAACCTCAGTCAAAAGAATCCTAAATCCATACATAAGTTGAAACCCTAAATAAGATCAATAATCATCAGCAAAACGAACAAGAACAACACCAAGATAACCCTAATCCAATCCTCCATCGCTAGATACAACTATCCAACACAAAATTGCAACATTTCTAATCAGAATTGTACCTTTCTCGAATGCCACGATCTCCTGAAGTTCTGCCGCATTCCATCGCGTTTCCCACTGTCTATTTCACAGTATCCATACATACATAATCGACTTCTCCAGCTCTTAGTTTCAATCTTCGAAGGGAAAGATAGAAATAATTGTAAGAGAAAGTGTAAATAGATGGAGAAGTAGAACTAAATTGGTAGGGAGTATTTTGGTCATTTTACACCCCTTCAGCTAATAACTTGAGGGGAACTAACAGTGGGTGTTATTATGACATATATATAGTCACTTTGGGTGTTATTTTGTAATATGGAAACTTCGGGTGTTATTTTGAAATCAGCATAAATGGGTACCATTATGGACTTAACCCTATATATATTTGAATAAGGCAGCCAGGTTGTCACCGTAGCTATCTTAGCTAGAGAGACTTCTCAAAATCTGTATCCTGACTTTCCAAATTGAAAATCCACATCATTATAAGTGATTTAAATATTGAAAAGTTTGTGTGCACAATTTTTTTGATCAATTCAATAAGTTTTAACAGTTTATCATGCACTGAAAAGTCGACATTTATAATGGGTCTAGAATTGCTTCTTTTTAAGGACACAAGATGAGTAGTTAAAATTTGTCAAATTCATTTGAAATTTTATACACAAATAGTATTTTTGAAGCAAATCATCTACAACGGTGTGGATTTTCATTTTAGAGAGTCAATAAATGTCTCCATAGCTGAAGTTAGCCGAGTGACACGTTAGCCCCCTTATTCTAATTTCAAAGTTTTGGTCTATCGGTAGGGCCTTTCAATATGATATCATACCAACCCAGGTTCAAATCTCACCAACTATGGTTAAATTGTAGATTAAATTATGATAATAAAAAATACCACCGCAAATAGTCCAAGTTGTGACCCATAAAGATGGCCCTCAACCTGTGGGGGCGTATTACAATATAATATTAAAACCCTCACCTACCAGAACTTTGGTTTGGTTTATCGTTAAGGACATTCACATGGTCCCAAACTAACTCAAGTTCGAATCCCACCGGCTGTGCAATCTTAAATGCGGATTTAAAAAAAAATGCCGTTACATATAGTCTAGGCTTTGGCCCATAAAGATGGTCCTCAACTCGCTAGGACATATTAGAATATAAATATTAAACACTCATCTAAGTATCCATGGAGGAAGTGATTGACATTGGGTTGGTACTATGGCAAATGTTCAATTGAGGGAACCGCAAGAAGACAACTAATAGAGATTAATTTTGCAACATGGGAAAATGTTTCGTTTAATTCAATCCTTCAACTTGCGTAAAACCTTTAGCAACAAGTTGCACTTTGTTTCACTCAATGGTACCATCAGAATGGTATTTAATATAAAATACCCACTTACATCCAATGGGTTTCTTACCGGGCGGTAAAGTGGCCAAGGTCCAAGTATGGTTGTCCTCAGGTGCTTTGATCTCAGAAGCCATACCATTCTTCCAATTTAGATTCTTAACTACCTCTTTAAATGAATTGTTTTCAGTGTGAGAAGATGTAGATGATAAAAAAAAGATGTGTAGGAGAATATTTTGAATAGGAATCAAACTGAGAAATTGGATACTGTAAAACTGAGAAAGTCGATGAAGATATTGATTGGAGAGGACCATAACAATAGTCTTGCATTTTAGGTGGGGGTTGACGAGTTCGAGTTGAACAACAAGGTGGCTTTAGTGGTGATGGTGGTGGTGGAGGGTATGGTGATGGAGTGGTGGGGATGGTGGCATTGGTGATGAAGTGGGTTGTGTAGGATCGACAACTTGGGTTTGCACAGGAGTTGATTCATGTGAATTTGAGTAGTCTGCCATTAGGAAAGGAAGAACCGTATTAGCCTCATGTGATTTTCTTTTTATCTCGGGTGAAGAATGAATTAGTATTTGGATTATAAAGTGTGTATGCTTTTTGACCATATGGATAAACAACAGAAATACAATGACGAGCTCGAGGTGCAAACTTATCGTTGGAAATGACTAGTAGAAGAGTAGCAAAGACAACAAAAAACTCGTAAATGATCACATGAGGGGTTCTGTTTGAATAAGGGGTTTTACCATCAAGGAGGGGAGTGGGTGTGCGTTGATGAGGTGGGCAGTTGTAGAATGCAATCCCCCTAAAATGATATTGGAAAACCATATTGAATAAGAAGTGAACGAGCAAGGTTAAGAAGGTGGTGATGTTTTCATTCTACAATGTCATTTATTGATATGTGGCAACACAAGTATGTTGGTGAACTATGCCATAATCATTAAATAAAAATTGAGTATTAGTGGGGAAAAAGTCAAAACCATTGTCGGTTCAAATAAATTGAATTAGTGTTTGAAAACAAATTTTAACAAAACAGAGAAAATAATTGAGGATGTAGTGGGTTGCACATTAAAAATGCGTAAGTTATACCCAAGTGCATCTAGAAAAGTCATCAATAATGATGATAAAAAAAATGAGCACCACATGCAGCTGGTGTACAATAACTTCCTAGGGGTGGCAACTGGGCCGGGTCAACCGGCGACCCACCCGCGACCCGGCCCACGAACCCGGCCCGGTTAAGGCTTTCGCGGGTTCGGGTCGAATCCGGTGAACAGTACCGGGTTGATCCGGGTCGCTATTTATGCGAATTGGATTCGCGTAACCCGGCCCACGAACCCGGTCAACCCGCGAATTGGACCCGCCAACCTACGGGTCGACCCGCGAATTTCGACCCACCGACCCGTGACGGGTCGACCGTTCGACCCGCGGGTCGAACGGGTCGAAACCCGCGAATTCGACCGGGTCGCTAGCCGTTTCATTCCGTTGGGTTGGTGCCGTTGGGCTGACAGCAGGTAACGGCTATTTAGCCGTTGCTTGCTGTTGTTCTTTTTTTTTTTTTTTTTTTTTTTTTGTTTTTACCCACTTCTAACCTTATAAATAGCCCCCAAAAATCTCCAAAAAAATCACACCTTCCTCTCTTACTCTCTCTACTATTATACATCAAAAAAAAAAAATTTGAACAATTGTAGTAATCATCAAACAAGTGTACAAGGAGGCGTATACACGATCAAATTTTGGTCGTATCGGAGAAAAATATTCAACGTCTTCAACTCTCTTCAACCATCGGCTCAAATCTACTTCAACCTCTTCTCAATTCAACTCTTCAATTGCGAAATCGGCAAACGCTCCTCCATCTTGTCTATTATTTTCTAATTTTCACGGTTTTTTTATATACGCGTATTCCACGGTGAACGGTATCAAAATATCTCTATCTCTCTACTATTTTTTTTTTTGCGTTGTAGTTAAAATTATTGTTCGTTTTTTGAACTTCTCTATCTCAAGATTCTCAACCCTCTTGTTTTTTAGTTTTTTTTTTTTTTGTATAATTCACCGCCACTACTTAGTAGATTTTTTTTTACATACCACATTACTACATTATGTCTAGATCACGCGGTAGCGGTCGTAGCGGACAAGATTCCTCCTTCTCTTCACGTAGGCCACCAATTGTCCCAACTAGTGAGCCCGCCCAAGATTACATTGATCCTACTATGGAACAATGGGGTACACATGACGAATTTGTAGAAGACATACAAATGGAAGAACAACAACAACAACAAACCGATACCACACAACCCCGTAGTAGTAGAAAAAGTAGAGGAGAAACTAGCGATTGGCATAAGTTTTATGAGTATATTCCGGACGAACATACTCCGGGTATAGGTTTGAAAGTGTGTAAAACATGTAGTAAAACATACAAATTCAAGAGGGGTGACGGCACCGGTACAATTAGTAGGCACATACAACATAATCATAAAGAACTTCTTGATCAAATACAAGGCCAACAAAAAATCAACCCTAGGACCGGTCAAGTAGATAGCCACCCTTATGATCCCGAACTTGTTCGTCGGGAAATGGCCCGATTAGTAATTAAGGAAGAGTTACCATTTTCCTATCCCGAGAGTAGGAACTTGGAAAACTTTAATCAAACCGCCTTAAACCCTCATTTTAGGAGAATTCCGAGAAACACTTGCAAATCGGATTGTTTTAAAGTGTATGTTGAAATGAAGGATGCGTTGATTGCAATTTTATGGAGTTTAACTTGTAGGGTTAGTTTAACTTCGGATGTTTGGACGGGTGTCAACAATATTCCAACGATGGGAATAACCTGTCATTGGATCGACAATGATTGGATTCTTAATAAAAGAATCATATCACTTGCGTCGTTGCCGTATCCCCATAGTGGCGATGAAATAGCAAACCGTATTATAGAAATTTGTGATGTTTTTCATATTCGCGATAAAATTATGGCTATTAGTTTTGATAATGCATCTAACAACAATGTAGCAATTACTACTTTAAAATCTGTATTAAACCCTCCATCTGACAATATTTTTCATGTTAGATGTGCATGTCATATTATAAATTTATGTGTTCAAGACGCGTTAAAAATAGCTGATCCATATATACATAAAATTAGAAATTGTGTACATTTCATTGCATTAAAACCAAGCATTCTACAAGAATGGAAAGCTTGGTGTAGAGTTAGGAAAGTTCCTTTTAGAAAATTTCCAAAGGATGTTAGACACCGATGGAATTCTACTTTTGATTTACTTAATGTTGTTACCGAATATAAAGCAGTTGTAAATGATTTTTGTATCGCACAAAATATGCCTAATTTTGAAATGACTCCCGCCGATTGGTTTTTTGCTGAATCTTTGTTGAAATTTTTAGAACCTTTTAAAACCGCAACTTTAAAGTTTTCTAAAACATATGAATCTACTTCTAGTAGCATTTTTATTGAATTAGTTAGCATGGTACAAATATTTAATGAAATGTTAAATGATGCCTATATTAGTGACATTGTAATACCTGCATTTCAAAAATTTTTGAAGTATTATTTTCCTCCTCCTATGTTGATTTGTGTTGCTACTGTTATGGATCCTCGTATCAAATTAGAAGGTACGAAGAATTTGATAGAAATGTTTTTTGGTTTTTTAGAGAACAATGTAGAATTAACAACTGATTGCACTACTTTTTTAGGTCAGTTTGAATCTACGCTAAATAACTTGTATGATTATTATGATAGACGTTTTGCTTCTAGTGGTACAACTTCTGTAGTTAGTTCTTCTACTGGTAGTTCTAAAGGTAAGGGTAAAAGTAGAATTGGTGATAGAACATTTAGTTTACTTGAACAAATTCAATCTAAAAAACCTAGGACTAATCAACCAAATGAATTAAATTGGTATAACCAACAGGATACTGAGCCTACTATTTCTCCACTAGATATTTTACAGTGGTGGAAAGAACATGAACACACTTTTAGTATTCTGTCAATTATGGCTAAAGATTTGCTAACTCCTCCTGTCTCTACAGTTGCTTCTGAGAGTGTATTTTCTACAAGTGGCAGGGTTCTATCTGATTACAGAAATAGGTTGAAGCCGGAGTCGTTGGAGATGCTCGTTTGCACAGAAGACTGGCTGAAGGCTGAAGATAGGACGCAAGGAAAAGCACTATCAAGTTCAACAAGTGGGAGCAACTCGCCCGAAGATCAACAACAAGAACAACAACAATGACAACACTTACAATAGCTTTCTCTTGTTATGTCAAATTAGAAAACTTGTACTCAATTAAAATTGTATATAACAAATATGTTATTGTATAAAACTTATTTGTGAATTGAATTCTTCATTTCGTTATAAATTGTTCAAATTTTATAACTTAAATTCATATGAATAAAATTCCAAATTTTGTTGTCATTTTCACTCTTTCAATCTTATTATTAGTCTTCACTCTTCAACGATTTTTTTTCTTTATTAATATTATTAATTACTTAGTATTATAATTAAACATCATTTGGGGACATTTAAAGAATTGTAGTATTATTACTTAATATTATTATTACTGAATTTAATGAATTGTAGTATTATAATTACTTATTGATATTTGATAGTTTTACTTACTTGGGGATATTTCTCCAAAATTACTTACTAATATAATTACTTACTTAGTAACATTCAAACATAATTTTTGAAATATCCCTCAATTTGATACTAATACTACTTACTTAGTAATATAATTTTTTAAGAATTGTAGTATTCATAATTCATCAAACAAAGATATGATTGTTTGTATACAAGTATACAACATTCAAAAAATTATTATTATTATTATTTTAATTTAAACTAAAAAAAAAAAAATTTTTTTTTTATACGGGCCAACCCGCGGGTCGACCCGGCCCAACCCGGGTTGAGCCCTAAAGGGTTCGCGGGTTGGGCGGGCCATCCAATTGAGAATGTAACCCGGCCCGGCCCGGCCCGGTTAAGAATTCGTCCCAACCCGTCTGGGTTGGGCAAGGCCCGGCCCGAGTGACCCGTTCGCCATCCCTAGGGGTGGCAACTGGGCCGGGTCAACTGGCGACCCACCCGCGACCCGGCCCACGAACCCGGCCCGGTTAAGGCTTTCGCGGGTTCGGGTCGAACCCGGTGAACAGTACCGGGTTGACCCGGGTCGCTATTTATGCGAATTGGATTCGCGTAACCCGGCCCACGAACCCGGTCAACCCGCAAATTGGACCCGCCAACCCGCGGGTCGACCCGCGAATTTCGACCCACCGACCCGTGACGGGTCGACCGCTCGACCCGCGGGTCGAAACCCGCGAATTCGACCGGGTCGCTAGCCGTTTCATTCCGTTGGGTTGGTGCCGTTGGGCTGACAGCAGGTAACGGCTATTTAGCCGTTGCTTGCTGTTGTTCTTTTTTTTTTTTTTTTTTTTTTTTGTTTTTACCCACTTCTAACCTTATAAATAGCCCCCAAAAATCTCCAAAAAAATCACACCTTCCTCTCTTACTCTCTCTACTATTATACATCAAAAAAAAAAATTTGAACAATTGTAGTAATCATCAAACAAGTGTACAAGGAGGCGTATACACGATCAAATTTTGGTCGTATCGGAGAAAAAAATTCAACGTCTTCAACTCTCTTCAACCATCGGCTCAAATCTACTTCAACCTCTTCTCAATTCAACTCTTCAATTGCGAAATCGGCAAAGCGCTCCTCCATCTTGTCTATTATTTTCTAATTTTCACGGTTTTTTTATATACGCGTATTCCACGGTGAACGGTATCAAAATATCTCTATCTCTCTACTATTTTTTTTTTTGCGTTGTAGTTAAAATTATTGTTCGTTTTTTGAACTTCTCTATCTCAAGATTCTCAACCCTCTTGTTTTTTAGTTTTTTTTTTTTTTTTGTATAATTCACCGCCACTACTTAGTAGATTTTTTTTTACATACCACATTACTACATTATGTCTAGATCACGCGGTAGCGGTCGTAGCGGACAAGATTCCTTCTCCTCTTCACGTAGGCCACCAATTGTCCCAACTAGTGAGCCCGCCCAAGATTACATTGATCCTACTATGGAACAATGGGGTACACATGACGAATTTGTAGAAGACATACAAATGGAAGAACAACAACAACAACAAACCGATACCACACAACCCCGTAGTAGTAGGAAAAGTAGAGGAGAAACTAGCGATTGGCATAAGTTTTATGAGTATATCCCGGACGAACATACTCCGGGTATAGGTTTGAAAGTGTGTAAAACATGTAGTAAAACATACAAATTCAAGAGGGGTGACGGCACCGGTACAATTAGTAGGCACATACAACATAATCATAAAGAACTTCTTGATCAAATACAAGGCCAACAAAAAATCAACCCTAGGACCGGTCAAGTAGATAGCCACCCTTATGATCCCGAACTTGTTCGTCGGGAAATGGCCCGATTAGTAATTAAGGAAGAGTTACCATTTTCCTATCCCGAGAGTAGGAACTTGGAAAACTTTAATCAAACCGCCTTAAACCCTCATTTTAGGAGAATTCCGAGAAACACTTGCAAATCGGATTGTTTTAAAGTGTATGTTGAAATGAAGGACGCGTTGATTGCAATTTTATGGAGTTTAACTTGTAGGGTTAGTTTAACTTCGGATGTTTGGACGGGTGTCAACAATATTCCAACGATGGGAATAACCTGTCATTGGATCGACAATGATTGGATTCTTAATAAAAGAATCATATCACTTGCGTCGTTGCCGTATCCCCATAGTGACGACGAAATAGCAAATCGTATTATAGAAATTTGTGATGTTTTTCATATTCGCGATAAAATTATGGCTATTAGTTTTGATAATGCATCTAACAACAATGTAGCAATTACTACTTTAAAATCTGTATTAAACCCTCCATCTGACAATATTTTTCATGTTAGATGTGCATGTCATATTATAAATTTATGTGTTCAAGACGCGTTAAAAATAGCTGATCCATATATACATAAAATTAGAAATTGTGTACATTTCATTGCATTAAAACCAAGCATTCTACAAGAATGGAAAGCTTGGTGTAGAGTTAGGAAAGTTCCTTTTAGAAAATTTCCAAAGGATGTTAGACACCGATGGAATTCTACTTTTGATTTACTTAATGTTGTTACCGAATATAAAGCAGTTGTAAATGATTTTTGTATTGCACAAAATATGCCTAATTTTGAAATGACTCCCGCCGATTGGTTTTTTGCTGAATCTTTGTTGAAATTTTTAGAACCTTTTAAAACCGCAACTTTAAAGTTTTCTAAAACATATGAATCTACTTCTAGTAGCATTTTTATTGAATTAGTTAGCATGGTACAAATATTTAACGAAATGTTAAATGATGCCTATATTAGTGACATTGTAATACCTGCATTTCAAAAATTTTTGAAGTATTATTTTCCTCCTCCTATGTTGATTTGTGTTGCTACTGTTATGGATCCTCGTATCAAATTAGAAGGTACGAAGAATTTGATAGAAATGTTTTTTGGTTTTTTAGAGAACAATGTAGAATTAACAACTGATTGCACTACTTTTTTAGGTCAGTTTGAATCTACGCTAAATAACTTGTATGATTATTATGATAGACGTTTTGCTTCTAGTGGTACAACTTCTGTAGTTAGTTCTTCTACTGGTAGTTCTAAAGGTAAGGGTAAAAGTAGAATTGGTGATAGAACATTTAGTTTACTTGAACAAATTCAATCTAAAAAACCTAGGACTAATCAACCAAATGAATTAAATTGGTATAACCAACAGGATACTGAGCCTACTATTTCTCCACTAGATATTTTACAGTGGTGGAAAGAACATGAACACACTTTTAGTATTCTGTCAATTATGGCTAAAGATTTGCTAACTCCTCCTGTCTCTACAGTTGCTTCTGAGAGTGTATTTTCTACAAGTGGCAGGGTTCTATCTGATTACAGAAATAGGTTGAAGCCGGAGTCGTTGGAGATGCTCGTTTGCACAGAAGACTGGCTGAAGGCTGAAGATAGGACGCAAGGAAAAGCACTATCAAGTTCAACAAGTGGGAGCAACTCGCCCGAAGATCAACAACAAGAACAACAACAATGACAACACTTACAATAGCTTTCTCTTGTTATGTCAAATTAGAAAACTTGTACTCAATTAAAATTGTATATAACAAATATGTTATTGTATAAAACTTATTTGTGAATTGAATTCTTCATTTCGTTATAAATTGTTCAAATTGTATAACTTAAATTCATATGAATAAAATTCCAAATTTTGTTGTCATTTTCACTCTTTCAATCTTATTATTAGTCTTCACTCTTCAACGATTTTTTTTCTTTATTAATATTATTAATTACTTAGTATTATAATTAAACATCATTTGGGGACATTTAAAGAATTGTAGTATTATTACTTAATATTATTATTACTGAATTTAATGAATTGTAGTATTATAATTACTTATTGATATTTGATAGTTTTACTTACTTGGGGATATTTCTCCAAAATTACTTACTAATATAATTACTTACTTAGTAACATTCAAACATAATTTTTGAAATATCCCTCAATTTGATACTAATACTACTTACTTAGTAATATAATTTTTTAAGAATTGTAGTATTCATAATTCATCAAACAAAGATATGATTGTTTGTATACAAGTATACAACATTCAAAAAATTATTATTATTATTATTTTAATTTAAACTATAAAAAAAAAAAAAAAATTTTTTTTTATACGGGCCAACCCGCGGGTCGACCCGGCCCAACCCGGGTTGAGCCCTAAAGGGTTCGCGGGTTGGGCGGGCCATCCAATTGAGAATGTAACCCGGCCCGGCCCGGCCCGTATAAGGGACCAACCCGGCCCGGCCCAGTTAAGAATTCGTCCCAACCCGTCCGGGTTGGGCCCGGCCCGGCCCGAGTGACCCGTTCGCCATCCCTAGCCATCCCTATAACTTCCCCAAATATCACAATGAAATAACTCAAAAGGTGCATTGGTGCAAATAGAAGTAAAGGGAAAAGGAAGTCTAATTGGTTTTGCTATCGGACAAATGTCACAAATGGTAGATTCTTTATTGTAAAATGAAATATCACATTTTAGTCTATTAATGTAACATCCCAAAATATAATAATAATAATAATAATAATACATATACACATAATAAATTAATTTTTCACATTTTGCTCATGTAACGTACGTGAAAATTTTCTATTCATGTTCTTCTCATATTCTTAATACACTTTGCTTTACAAATTTTATTTTATGGGCTTAAGAATATATAGTTATTTTTAAAAAAATATATAAGAGGGGTGTGCACAAGCACGTGCACGTGCACACGTGCGTTGTGCACACAGTAGAGCTCTGACATTGGGGACGTTGAGGTTTTTGACTGGGTCTTGAAGAGTGGGAGTAGTGGAGACATTTTAGGAGATTGTGGCTGATAACTACTATAATCCCCTATTAATATAATCCTAAGTCTGGTACATTCACACACAAAAATCAGATCCTTTTTTTAACGGGAGTGAGGAGTTAGGCTTTCGGCGATTTTTTTTTGAAGCTTACGGGTTGGATTTTGGAGCTTGTTCGCTTGGCTTTTGGGCATTGTTTCTACTACTCTTCTTCAGGTGGGTGTTCCTTTATACTCTAAATTTTATTGAGTAGATGCATGTGTAGTTGTCTAGGAATTTAAATTTGTAGATGTAGAGTGATTAATTTATTCTCTCTAATTGTGATGTGTGTGATATGTGAAACTCTAAAATTTTGAGTGAAATGCATTTTTATTAAGCTTGAAGAATTACAGTGTAGCAAATTGTGTAAATTAGTGTGCGAAATGTTAATTTATGTTTACTTTAGAGAAGTTAATATTTTTATGACATAGTAAAGTAATTGACCCTAAAGAAAAATTTCTCTATTGTTAATTGTCAAGAGAAAAGAAATATATTGAAGTAGAATTATACATTTCTTAAATTTTAGTGATAATTGAGTTACTCTTTAAGTGATTGAAAATTTTCATTTGTGTGAACTTATTACTGCATTAGAATTCAGTATATTAGATCTCTGATGTGTAGATTGATCGTATTTTTAAATTGATGCAATGGGTAAAATTGAATGTGCGAAGTTTAAAGAAATGAGTTAGCCGAGACCAACTATATGAGGAGTTGGATCCCATAGAGTGGTGTGATCTGAGCTTCAGCTCAGTGATTGGGAGGTTTTTCGCCTCGCCGTTTGCTTGGGTTCGAATGAGTGTGAGCTCTGTTTTATTCCAAAATTTTGGAAGACTAAGGAAAGGTAGGGTTTGAACATTTATTAATAGTCTAGTGCCTTAGAGCATTGGGCATGAGTTGCCTGGTGGTGTGGTGTTGGGTTTCCTCCGTGATGGCGCTGGTTCGAGTCCCTTTGTCGCTCTCTGACTTTTTTGAAACCCAAAAATTTTTGGTTGAGCTGAACCAAAAAACAAATCGAGTGCTCTGATTTTTTTTACTTTTCCAAAAAAAAAAAGACTATTCTACCATTAGTATTTCAAATCTAATAATACTATTTCACACACTTTTAATTAATTTTTTTTTCACTGCAACTGCACACTCTTTTAATGTCTACTTAAGAATTAGTTATCTTTATGAATTTTTAAATTGTGTTAAATAAATCAAATCATGTACTATATTTATACTCAACGAGAATTGATTTGACGGAAGTGGGATTTTAGAAAGCTTTGGAATGGTTGATTTGTTTAGCAAACTATAGAATTTTCATGAGAAAATTTTGAATTGGAAGTTTATAAGTTATTGAATTTTGAAAGTTGAATGCTTCAAGGGTTGAATGAAAATTATTGTTTCGAAAATTTAAATATTATTTTTGAGGTTGATTTTAACTTAGCGATCTCTAGATGGAGATAGTTGTTGGAATCTAGAGCCTAGGTGAGACCCTAATCACCAACAGTTTTATTATGAGATCTTGAGGAGTAACCAGTGTGGGTTGACTCTCTCTTCGAGAAATAGCCAGTGTGGGCTGACTTTTCCTTATGTTGGTTTATGTTCGGTAGGGTAAGCTAGCTCTAGGTTGTGATGATTTTCAAAACTAAAACTTAAGTTTAGGCACTAAGAGGAGATGTGATGAGGTATGGGCAAACACGAGTATGAGGGCCTAGATAGCGCGGTGGTAGGTATCTCTAGAATTACCGGAGTTGAGGCTTGCGGTGGGGGATATTACTCCATAATTACTGGGATCAAGGCGACGCTCGTAGGGTGTTTGTGTGATGAGGTACCGATGACAGTACGGTGTGGGTATTCGCCTCCAGAATTACTGGGTGTGAGGCAGTGTGTCCAAATCACTTGAAGTGGGAGTGCGATACTCAAGAATTATCGGGGTCATAGCTCGCGATGTGAGTGTTCGTCTTCAGAATTACTGCGTGTGAGGCAGTGTGTCCAAAATCACTTGAAGTGGGAGTATGATACACAAGAATTATCGGGGTGGTACTAGATACTCACAGAATATCTAAAACATATATTAGTCACCGTAGTAGTAATTCATGGCAAGGAATTAAACCCTATATTGAGGAGTACGATAAGGGCTTGTCACCGGACCTATGTAGTATGGGATGCATAGATTTCGAACAAGTATGCATTAGTGCATCGTAGTGTAGATTTGCATTAGGCATCTAAGGCATATCATACACTGACATATTTAGGGTAGTCACTCTTCACACTTTTGCATTTAAGTTGTGCTTGTGTTTGTAAGTATAAAGAATCGTTATATTATGGCAGAGTGAGGATGGCCATTTATAATATTGCATCGGTTGTAAGCAACTGACGTGCCCACAGTTTCAGTGCGGGATTTGGATTTACAAAAGAACACAAAGATGATTTGGTGCTAAAGAATTGCTTCGGATTTTAGTTGCAGTCATTCAAGTTGCTTTTTTTTTATGTTCTAGTTGTTTTATCTTTCTGTTGCGTAAATGTAATGTAACAAGTGTTGTATGAAAAGAATTTGGTGTAATAAAAGTTTGAAATTCCTTTTAAATTGTACGAAGTGAAGTGTAGATCCTGTTGTGCTACGAATTACCGTGTTTTGGAATTCGGGGTGTTACAGAGTGGTATCATAGCTATGCTTGAATGAGTAGTACAAATTTTCAAGGACAACACATTAGCGTGGACATTAGAAGTGTGAGTTTAGTTTATAGAGATTTAAATGTAAGAAATTTACATTTGTGTCACTCTATACACTGACATTTTCTCCTCTCTTTCCCTATAGGATGGCTGATAACCACGATCCCGTTGATGAGGTGGAATGGTTCCTTGAAGAAGACCCTGAAGAGGCAGAGGAACCTGAAGAAGAAGAAGTCTCTGAAGTGGAGGAGGAACCTGAAGAAGAAGAAGAAGACCCGGAGGAGGAAGAAGGAGAGTTGCCCGAATCCTGAGAGATTACTCCACCTCCACCTGAGTCTCCTGATGAGTCCTCAGATGAAGAGCCGACTTGCGACAGGAAGGACCACATTATCGCTTCCCTCCGGAAGCAACTGGTCATTCATAAGTGGAGAGTAACCCACTTAGAAACTTATCACGCTGAGGACAAGCGGAATATTGCATATTAAAGCTAGTGAGTGCGGGAGTTAGAAAAGCTTTGGCACAGGAATGCCCGACACTTCACGCAACTAGACAATATAACTCGTTGGGACAAGCGGGAACGTCGCCAGAAGTTCGAAGAAATGAAGAAAGAGATCAATGAACTACGGGCAGAGCTCACGGAAGCCAAAAGAAACCGTAGATCTAGATTATTCATGTTGGAGTTTCCTTTTAATACTTCATGTAATGGATGTATTGGGCAAGTTTTTTTATTTCTGAATGTAAAGAGTTTATTTTGGAAATGAAATGAATCATGTTGAAGAAAGTATATGTTGTTGCTATTTTTGATGATTAATGAGGTTTTATGACTCAGAAATGGCCGGACAAAGAACCCGTATTGGGGAAGGATCCGATGGTGAGGGGAACCGACTCGATCTGGAAACAGAATTGGCTAGGGTGTATCAGACTATCAATACTTTTGCCACAAAAGTGACTCGAAATACCTGGGTGGGACAGGAAGTACAGGTCCCGGAAGCAATCAAATTAGTGGAATCGTTCAAGCGAATGAAACCACCAGTGTTTAAGGGTAAGGTAGATCCATATGCGGCAGATGACTGGATTCGACAGATAGAAACTATATTTGAGGTCTTGGAGACGCCCGAGGCGAGCAAAGTGAAGTTGGCCACCATGAAACTTGAGAAGGACGTCGGGGTTTGGTGGCAGCCTATGAAGCGAGCCCTGGGGAATGAGCCGATCTCTTGGGATGAATTCATGGAGGAGTTCCGCAGCCATTATTTTTCGATGGATGTGCAGGTGAAGAAGGGTATGGAATTCCTTGGTTTGCAACAGGGAAGTTTGACCGTTTGAGAGTATGAGACCAAGTTTACTCAGCTCTCGAGGTACGCACCGGAATTAGTTATGGACGAGGCAAAGAAGGCCCGGAGGGATTGAGACCAAGTATAAGGTCTCCGATGATACCCCCAGGTATCCGGAGGTTTGATAAGTTGGTCAGGAGGGCTGCAGCCATGGAAGCCGACATGGAACACTCAGTTGGCTTAGACCAAGAAGAACAACTGGAACACGGGCAAGAGACCCGCAACAGCAAGCAACTTCAGGGGACAGCCCCCAGCGCAAAAGTTCTGCCCAACAGGGGAAAATGCCATTTCTGTGATGGCGAGGCCAGGTAGTGGAGGCATTAGGGGCCCAGATGTGACTTGCTACAATTGTGGAGAAGTTGGTCATTTCAGGACCAATTGCACACGGCCTCGGAACCTCGTGACTTGCTTCAATTGTGGGAAGGAAGGCCATACAAAGCCCTTTTGCCGCCAATTCCAGCAGGGAGGACCAAGGCAAAAGCAGGCAGAGCAAGGGAAGAAGCCGTACCGACAGGGTTGAGTGTTTGCCCTGACTGAAGCTGATGCGTATGATGTCGATAATGTCATCACTGGTATTGGGGCACTCGAATAGAGATTTACTGTTGTCATTTCCTCTTTTATTAGAAATTGTTATGTACTGAGAGCATTTCATTATGTAACAGGAGAAATTCTAATTAATGGAATAAAAGCAACTGTTTTGTTTGATACTGGATCATCTCATACATTTGTGTTACCGTCATTTGCAAAACGATTGGGAGTCGAACCAAAACTTTTTCCTGGCAAAGTTCTATCTGTAGCTACCCCATCAGGAGAACATTGACTACCGACCGATATTATGAAGGGTGTGATCTTGAGATTGGAGGCAAAATATTTGGCTTCGATCTCATTGAGTTGGCAGTTTTGGGGTTCGACATCATCATTGGCATAGACTAGATGTTAATCTACACTGCCACTAGTGCAAGAGCAAATAAGTGGTGATAAAAGCACCAGGAGGACCAGTAGTTACATTTCAAGGAAAGAGGAAGTGCAAACAATTGATAGCAGCCCTATCCAAGCAGAAGGTTCCTGAAGAAGTGAAGTAGATTCCCCTTGTCCGGGATTATCCAATAGTATTTCTAGAATATCTACCCGAACTTCCACCACAGCAGGATGTAGAGTTCAGTATCTCCGTTCAACCAGGGAGTGCACCCATTTCTAAGGCACCATACAGAATGGCACCGGTAAAACAAGATGAGGTCAAGAAGCAGGTTGAGGAGTTATTGGGTAAAGAATTCATTAGGCCGAGTGCGTCACCTTGGGGATCACCTGTTCTTTTGGTAAAGAAGGATGGATCGATGATGATGTGCATCGATTACAGAGAGTTGAACAAGGTGACAATGCAGAACAAGTATCCGATTCCTCGAATCGATGATCTATTCGATCGTCTACAAGGAGCAGTCATCTTCTCTAAGATAGATCTATGGTCAGGTTATCACCAAGTTCAAGTAAAGGAAGATGATGTACACAAGACGGCATTTAGGACTCGACATGGTCACTACGAGTTCCTAGTCATGCTGTTCGGTGTAACCAATGCACCTGCTATCTTCATAGACATGATGATCAGGGTCCTACGGCCGTCATCGATTCTTTCGTCATTGTATTTATCGACGATAAACTGGTCTACTCCAAGACAGAAGAAGAGCATGCCGAGCACCTAGCAGAGGTACTGAAGAAGTTGCAGAAATAGAGGTTGTATGCAAAGTTTTCTAAGTGTGACTTCTAGAAAACCGAAGTCGCCTTCTTGGGTCACATTCTTTCTAAGGAGGGAGTGGCCACTGACCCACAAAAGATTGAGGCAGTGAGAGACTGGCCAAGACCGACTACAGTGAAAGAAATCAGAAGCTTTTTGGGGCTAATGGGCTACTATAGAAGATTTATTCAGGGCTATGCTCAGATAGCCATGCCATTCACGGGGCTTACCAAGAAGAATGTGAGTTTTAAGTGGACGGACCAGTGTGAGACAAGTTTCCATAAGTTAAAGAAAAGATTGACTATTGCTCCAATACCGGCTTTGCCGAGAGCAGGTATCGACTATATATCTACAGCGAGGCCTCCCATTGCGGACTGGGCTGTGTACTGATGTAGGAAGTGAGGGTAATAGCTTATGGGTCTAGGCAACTGAGACCACACGAGAAAAGTTACCCAACTCATGATCTAGAATTGGCGGCAATTATCTTCGGTTTGAAACAGTGGAGGCACTATGTGTACAGAGAGAAGGTCAGCATGTACACGGATCACAAAAGCCTGAAGTACATCTACTAGCAAAGAGATCTTAATTTGAGGCAGAGAAGATGGTTAGAAGTACTGGAGGACATCCACCCAAAATAAAGTATCACCCAGGCAAGGCTAATATGGTGGCCGATGCAATTAGTCAGAAACGTAGCTTATCCCGTTTGATCACGACTCAGGAAAGTTTACCAGAGGAACTCGACCGAGCTATGATAGAGGTGGTGTTGAAGGAACTGGGGATGTCTTTAGCACGGTTGAAGCTTCAACCCTCGCTGAGGGAGAAGATTATTGAGGGTCAAGAATCCGATCGGGAGATTCAGAAGATGATAGAACAGGTTGGCAAAGGTAGATTGGCAGAATTCCAAGTAAAGGATGAAGTGTTGTGGTTTGGGGAGAGGTTGTGTGTACTGGATCAACCGGAATTGAAAGAGAGCCCTCTACCGGAAGC
Organism: Hemerocallis citrina; assembly: GCA_017893485.1. Taxonomy (NCBI): domain Eukaryota; kingdom Viridiplantae; phylum Streptophyta; class Magnoliopsida; order Asparagales; family Asphodelaceae; genus Hemerocallis; species Hemerocallis citrina. The sequence continues at coordinate 212,095,319 of CM030361.1, read as the reverse complement.
ACACTCCACCCTTTTGTCAGTACATCCTGGGAGAACCAAGATGTACAAGGATATCAAACAACACTTCTGGTGGTCGGGAATGAAGAGGGATGTGGCAGATTTTGTTGTAAGGTGTGAGACGTGTCAACAAATCAAGGCAGCGACTCAGAGACCCAGAGGGTTATTGCAGTCGTTACCCATTCTGGAATGGAAGTGGGATAACATCAGCATGGATTTCAACACAGGGCTACCCAAGAGTACCAAAGGGAATGATGCTATTTGGGTGATAGCCGATCGACTCACCAAATCTGCTCACATTTTGGCAATGAAGGTCACCTGGTCTATGGAGAAGTTGGCAGAACTGTATGTCGGGAAGATCGTGAGATGGAATTCCCGTATCGATTGTGTCAGATCGAGATGTGAGATTCACGTCACATTTCTGGAAGAGTCTTTAGGTAGCAATGGGAACCAGGACTAATTTCAGTACTGCTTTTTTTCCTCAAACTGATGGGCAAACTGAGAGAGTCAATTGGGTACCGAAGGATATGTTGAGATGTTGCGTGCTGAAGTTCGGTGTCAGCCAGGAGAGACACTTAACTCTGTTGAAATTTGCCTCCAACAACAGTTTTCAAACTAGAATAGGCATGGCACCATACAAAGCTTTGTATGGAAGGCAGTGCAGGACACCCGTGTGCTGGTACGAAGTAGGGAAACAGCAGATGTATGGGCCCAAAATAGTGTAGCAGACTTCGGAGAAGATTGAGCTAATCCGGAAGAGGCTGGTTGACGCATAGAGCAGGCAAAAAAGTTATGCCGACAATCGGAGAAGAGACTTGGAGTTCGAAGAGGGGGACTATGTATTCCTGAAGGTATCTCTAACTAAGGGTGTAATTCGGTTTGGGAAGAGTGGAAAGTTAGCCCCGAGATACATTGGACCTTACAAGATATTGAAGAGGATTGGGAAGACAGCCTGTCGGCTGGAGTTACTGGAGGAACTGACCCAAGTGCACAATGTCTTCCACGTGTCTATGTTACGAGGCTATATTCTGGATCCGAGTCATCATGTCACTCCCCACTTCCCAAAAAGGAATACGAAATATGGATACGCGACAAAAGCCCAGCGAATGATTTTCATCATCCATAAGCTGTTCAAGAATCTTTATAACATATCACAGAAATAATCAGAGTCGGAAGCAAAAGATACAACCAGACTTGCATAATTGAAACAAGATACCAACCGAAATTACTTAAAACCAAATATAATAATCTCAAATAATCAAATTTTGAACAAGTCAAATATCCTGGTTCACATCGCCGAAATACAAATAAATATCCAAGTAATCAAGTACATTTTATTCAAGTTCAAGTAACAAATAATAATAATAATAAAGTAGAAAATCCAGCACTAATACATCATCTCGCCAATACCATCAGGCAGCTGACCATCCTGATCTGCAATTAGTAAATTTGCAGGAGAAGGAAAAAGAAAACATGTACCCGTCAATGGCAAGTTACGGGCCACTTATAATGTAGGATACAAGTACATGGGAAAAACTAAACAAATCTAAATAATAGCAGAAACAGATCTAGCATGGTATTGCATAATCAACTAGCAAGGTATACTAACATATGTCCGGTGTCAAAGTTAAAAGCATGCAGACAGATATTCAGATAGTGTCAATTAATGGTATCATCTGATAATGTCAGACAAATAACATGTAATCAGATGATCAGATAACAGATAGCCAGATACATATAACAGATTCAGATTCAGATTTTAGACACAGATACAGATTTAGATTCAGATATTTTTAAAAGTCTTGTATTAATTACTAACTAGGTTACACTTCATGTGCCATCCTTTTATCACATGGTTGCTACATTCAAAACAGTTACGTTTGTAGATTTCGTAGGAGATCATATAGGGCCGTGTACTCAGGGTTCAGACAGATATCAGATAACAGATCCTGACAGACAGATAATAGATGATCATGCAACAGATAGGACTAAGTTCCCTCCAAGTACATCCTCTTGTAGGAAGTATGTAGTTGGGTAACAAATATTCAAAATCTTGCATGATCTCATAACAGATAACAGATAATCAGATGGGAAACACGGGCCCCCTTCTAAGTACACATTTCAATGCTTTTCCACTACTAGATCTTTCCCATAAACCCCGGCTTCGTTACTTTTATTATGGCCATCAAACAGGCATGAAAGTGTACGAAATAGTGTCAAACTAACATGGTATAATCAGTATTAGGTTCAGAAAAACAAATAAACATGCATAGATAATTTACAATCACATAAACGAGCAAAACAGTGTATGTTCATATTCAGGACAGCAAGACATTAAAGTACTAAAACAGTGAATCCCGTTGCTACAGAAATGAAAATATGGATCCATCAAAGAATCTGGAAAATAGACTCCCATACGAATCCAGCGAATATAAATAAGTCATATCGTATTTCACAAAATCATAAATCAAAACTGATTTGAATCCAGAAAACACGTTCAGCCAGAAATCAGTAAAATGAATTCTTAGTCAGAAAAACAGCATTTAAAACTCCTCAAATAAATCCAGGAAAAATCTGGGGTATTCCCCTATATGTCTAGAATCAAAATATACAGTTTCATAATATTCCAGTAAAATTTGTTCAGTCATCAAAAATAAGAAAACAACAAGAACGATACTTTGGCCAATCTGGAATTCCCAACACTGCTGTATGAAAACTGAAATATCTCACAAGCCGTGAAATGAAATCTAAATCCTCCAAAGGGAAATGAAAATAGACAAATTAACCTAACTTTCATATTTCATAAATATTTTCCATACAGTAGAAGAAAATAGGATGAAAATACGATTCTTTACAGAACATCGAGCAAAATACAGCAAATATGACTTTTGTAAACATGCATGAAATGACATATAAAACTTATTAATAAAATCTACCAAAATTCTGGGTAATCTTTAGATAGGTATAGAAAAACTATGAAAAGTTTCATATCAAAATAATATGTGTAGCACAAGTAACAAAATAATTTAATCAACAAAATCGTCGAGAAACAAAATCTGAAAACATAATACACCTTTATAGTAAAACAGTCACAAGTCACTCATACGAAAACGAAATCGAGCAAGGTCAGAGAGGTTTGAAAATAGACGAAATTCTCTAAAACTCATGTTTTATACTGGAACCAAGATACTGACTTCAAAATAGTCCAAAACAGCAAACAAAACAGATCAGTGACAAAATACAGATTTTTCCCCTTTAACAACAACTCAACATATATCAAACAAAACTTGTTCAAAGCACAACCAAATAGGAAATCGAGTCTACCAAGTATCCAAACAACATGAAATAGGGTAATTAACATATCTAAAGCAAGACTATCACATAGATCTCAACAAATATCCAGTTTCTCACAAAAATCTCACATACATGATCAAATCAAGAACGAGCAAAATCTAAGTTAATTTATGTCAAGATTGTGTCATGAGTCAACAATGGTCAAGTTTTCACAATAGAGACAAAACTCATCAAAGATAACACAATAAGAGTCGTTTTTAGACCCAACTACACTATAGGTGGTATTTTTGACTTGTATCAAATAAAGGAATTGGAGTACAAGTTACTTGTCTTAATCGGTGATGAAACGAACTCCAAGAATATCGGGAACGGATTCCCAGGCAACGAACCAAAATCCACGAACAAGAGATCCACAATTCAAGAGCAACGAACCCACGAACAATAGCACGAACACACAGCACGCTTCTCAAAGCAAGAGAAGAGAGAACCCACAAAAGAGAGATAGATGAATGGCGGTGCTTGAGGCTTGGAGGGTTGGATGATGGCCGGAGGGGGGGAAAGTGATGGAGTATGGTGGTCGGAGTTGGTTGGAGATCGGGATGAGGGGTGCTCGGCCAAGGTGCAAGCCGAGAGGAGGGGGATGGTCGGCCTGGGGTGTGCTCGGCGGGATGGTGTGCTGCACAAGCAAGGGGGAGAGAGAGAGGCCGGGGGTAGGGTGCAAGGGGTTAGGGTTAGGGTTTGAGAGATTAGAGAAGTATATATGCATGAGGGGATTAGGGTTTAGAATATGAGTTGGATTATTGGGTAATTGGGTTGTGGGTAGATTAGGAGTAGTAATAGGATTAATCCAATAAGACAAATGGGGATCAAATTGAATAGGATTCAAACTAGGATTGGGTAATTTGGCTTTGGTAATCAATTAGGGATCAAAATAATAGGATTAGGAATGAGGTAGACCACCAAATCACCAAGAGTACCCAAAAATACAAATAAAGAGAACAAGACAACAATAAAGAGCGAAAACAACAACCATGAACAAGAACAACCAAGAAATCGGAAATAACTCGCAAAAATCAAGAATGAGAAATGAAAATGAAAATATATTTAAACAAATCAATATACGGTTCAGAAAAATACAAGAGAGAGTACAAATACACAAGAAAAAAAATACACCAAAATACGAAAAATGAAAAACAGGGGTTACACATCATCTACCGAAAGTACTCGAGGGGTCTGTAGTTGGACCTGAGTTACAAGGAGCATCCTGTGGAGGTTGTAGACCGATGGGAGAAAGTTTTGAGAAACAAAACTATACCTATAGTCAAGGTCGTGTGGAGGAACCAATTGTGTAACATCCCGGATTATACAATGCTTATATATAAGTGTACATGTACGTTGTCTGTAAGCGTGCATATGATTGCAGTGTTTTGTTTGATTTTTGCTATCGTTGGTGTGCGGTTAGGTTTGCGGGGCGGTTCATGAGGATGGTTGCATTCTAGACGATGCACGAGAATGAGAAGGAACCGATACTGGTATGAAAACAAGTTTTTGGTACGATACCTATGTAAATATAACATTGTATGATACTACGATGGGTATATCTTGCATACTCTCGATAAACCTCTCATCTCGCATCTAGGAACACATTTAAGAACTAAATAGGACAACCAATCCATTGTACCCAAAACCATTGGCTAGAGACCATGGTTTTCTTACAAAACCACCCTAAAACCTACACCCTACTACCTTAAATCCTACCCCCCCCCCCCCCCCCCCCCCCCCCTCTTTCCACCCTCTTTCCTCACTCACTTTTCCATTAAAAACCCATCATTCTTCTCCCATGTTCTGAAAATTTCAGAACTCAAAACCCAAGAAAAGAATAGAAGGAGAGAGAGGAAGAAAGATTGAAGAACAAGCTCTTGGAGTGATTTTTGAGGAAGTGAAGCTCAAAGTTATCAACTACTCTACAATCAACTCAGGGTGGGGAGTTTCTCTAAACCTTTCTTTTTGTTTCTTGATTGATTTCTTACATGCATGTGAAGTAGTAAGAGTTAGAAAGAATGTTTAAGAGGATGGAAGTTGAAATTAGAAACTAGAACTGAAATCTTGATATGTATGTTATTTTCTAGATTTTACCGAGAGCAAACAACATGGAATCTGATCATGAAATTTTTACAGATTGTTCGTTTATATGTCTATATGATTCCTGAATTATTTTAAATTTTTCTGGTATTTTAATAAAATCCATTTGTGCAACAGTGCCGTAAGGCAGTAGCAGAAATTGGTTACTATGATGCCTGAGATTGTTGGATTTTCCATAATTAATTGGACCAAGACCTTAATCTAAAAATTTTACCTTGTTTTCCCACTTTTATATAGACTCTACAGAAAAATCGAGAAAATATTTGGATAACGTTACAGGCATGTTAAAAATTGATCTATCAACAGTAGCTAGAGTTGTAACTGAAGAACAGGATGATTTTTGTGCTTAATTGAAACATGAAAAACTCAGTGTAGGCCTGAAAATTGCACATGAAACCTTTTGCATGTTGTTATTTAGGAGTCTAGTTTCTCTACTATAAATTTTTTGACTATTGGATGAGGATAGGATTTATGATGAATTTTATAGAATGTACTTTGCTGGATTCAGTCAGATTTGACACCCTGTAGAGATGACACATTTGAGGCTCCTTAAGAGCAAATTTTGAGGAAGTCTTTCTTTAGAGGATTGTAGTAGACATCAAGAATTTTCTAACAAGACCTATTTGAGGTATTTCTAGTAAGTGATTGATTTATTATGATTTTTGCAATACTGGACAGAGATCAGGATTTGAGCTGAGTGCTCTGGTTGAGGAAGTCTTAGTGTATGACTTGGTACACTTGCGAGTAACGTATGTTTTGGGGAGATCCAATGGCATATTTTGGACTTATGACCAACTAGAGGATTGTAGTGGACATCCACATCTTTCTGTAGAACTTGGGTTTGTAGCAATCTGATGAGTGAGAAGTGTTTTATGCTACCGGTAAGGTGCAGCCCGTGTACAGGAAATACCCAGGCTGAGGCTTGAGAGGCCATTTTGAGAACTTAAATGATGGAATTTTAAGTTATGATCAACTAGGAAGCTGTAGCCTAGGTTCTTACCTTTCTGGATTGAGATTGTACATCCCAATCGGAGTTGTATCGAGGAGTTATGATCTTTTTAAGTTTCGGGCAGAAATCCTGTAGGTTGCTTAGTCTTGGGTGTTGACTAGGTGTTGTGTAGACCTTTCCCCTATGTACTATTAGAGTTGATAACTCTTTTCTAGGGACGTTTGGTATCTGTTGTTGGTTTTGTTGACTCCCATAGTGGGATGCGTGACTCGAGTTAGTCATTAGGGTAAGGTGATGCCCTGCGTCTGTCGACCCTAAGTTGTGAACTTCCACCGAAGCATAGGACGTCCAAGCCATGCCGTCAAATTGAGCTCATTAGGGCTAAACACACATTCATTGCCGTATTAGAGGTGAATGTAGGCCATGGCGCTGGACAATTCCAAGCCCGGGGAAGTAGCGAACCAAACTGGTATCGCTAGGGCAAGAGGTCTATTGGCAAATTTTTGAAGAATCTTATCTTTTACCCAAAGTTATTAGAGTGAGGCTGGAATTAGAGTGATGCATTAGGGGTTGGGTAATTGCATTAGTACTAGCAGACCATAGCCGGTGTTGTACCTTCCTGTCGTAGGGATACATTTTTGGCACTCATGATTGAGTCTTCGGCTCGTATTTTGATCTGTTAATTCCCAAAGTTTGCCGGAGTAAGGAACAGGAGGATAGAGGGATTTGACCCTCGAGGCCATCACGTTCCTATGCACGTGGGTTTTTATATATATCAGTTCATAGCTCTGATTAGGGGTGAACACGCATGCGTCAGTGCATAGCCGGGGTTAGGGGTGGACACACGAATTACACAGTCTTGCAACCGAATTCAACGCGGCTTTCTGAAGAGGTACGTACGCGGGTACTGAGTGGCAAACACGACCACCACTTAGGCATTATAGTAGCGGAACTAGACCGACCAACTGCAACCTCCTTGGGCTACGGACAATCTATTGGTAACAGGTTGACTACAAGAGTAGGGTGCATGGCGAGGGTTTGAATTCCTAAACTGTGGAGAAAGACGGCCAGATTTGGGGGCGTATGTAGTATGGGATGCATTCGTTCTCCAAAGTCTTGCTTGCATTAGAGTCAGGCATGTGATTTGTTGCATCTAGTCATAGGGTCATGGCATACCACTGCACTAGAACCCGAATCCATTAAACCCTTGTTTGGCACATTACTTTTCTTTTGCATAAAATTATGGTTGGGATTGTAATTTAGGGGATCGCTGTTATTATCAGCTTTGCTTCAGTCGAAGTACTAACGTTCCCCACCTTTTAGGTATCGGTTCTACCTTTCGAACAGGTGCAGAAATATCAGAGTCGCGCAGCAGAAGCCTCAAGCCGAGGAGCAAGTCCCAGGGGAGCCGATGGGCCACTCAGCGAAGTTCGGCAGTAATCAGCCGATTACTATTCCGGGAGGCAGCTGATAGCTTTACAAGTGGAGTCTGTAAATATTTGTAATAAGTTGTAATGAGTGGATGTAATTTGTACTCCTTGTCCAAGTACAAGATATCGGTTATAATTAACGATGTAATGACTCCTTGGCAATAAAAAGCTTGTTTAAAAATTTCTGTGTTATTACTTGTTGAGATGCATTTGAAAGAAAAGATTCTGGTGAGTATCACGGATGTCCGGTAACAGGGATCCGGGGCAGAGTTGGTTTCAGAGCTGACTTCAAATAGCAGTCTAACACAGTAGAAAATTTTAAAACTTAAAGTGCCAATTAGAGGCAGACAGGACAATATGTGTCTGTAATTTTGGAACTAAACCCTGTTTATGTTCTGCAGATGGTGTTCGAAGACCTCTTCATCCAGGATGGGTCAGTAACAGTAGATGTGCCAATACCTATAAGGGAAATGATGACGATGGAGGATGAAATAAGGGAAGTGCTACAGAGGACTGAAGGTGAGATGAACTCACCTCCACCGTCGCTAGACCCAACTGCGGAGCAGCACTGGATAGCCATCGGGTATCTAGAAATAAAAAAGCTGAGGGAACGCAGGGACAAGGCGATTCACCTGGCCCAGCAGCAAATCAAATTTCATCAGGCACAGATAACACACCTGAAGAAAGAACGAAAGCAACTTCAAGACGGTATGACACACCTCCAGAACCGCTGGTGGGGACTTCAGAAAGGCACCACGCCGATAACTGCTGGGAAAATCACCAAACCTGCTAAAGGAGAATGCCCCAAGGGAGCAATTGCGACTAAGAGTTGCTACAAATGCGGGGAAGTCGGACACTACAAGTTGCGTTGCCCTACAATGATCAAGGGTTGTTTCAACTATAAGGAATTTGGGCATATCAAGTCAAATTGCCCAGAATTACAAAAGGGGTGCTCATCAAGCAAGTAACAGGATAAATAACAGGGTGAAAATATTATGTGGACCTACTAAATTTTGAGATATTTTGGAAGCTGAAGAAGTAATGTAATCAAGGTTAAGCTGTATTTTGAGTTTTTGTGGGAAGTTGATGGAGGATGAACTGTTGTAATAGGACATATATATATAAATGGAATTTTGGCTACGGTCCTGTTTGATAGTGGATCGACTCATTCTTTTATGTCAAAATCTTTTTTGAGAAAATTAAGATGAACACAAAGGGCAATCCCAGAGTTAGCTTTGATGGTAGCTACGCCGTCAGGGGCAACCCTTACTATAGATCTATGCTATAGGGGATGTAAACTCTAGATTAGCGGAGAAACCCTAAGTATCGATTTGTTAGAATTGAATTTTGCCGGAACAGATGTCATTATTGGTATGGATTGGATGTCGAGGCACAAGGCAAGCATTGACTGCGAGGAGAAGGAGGTAGTCATCTCAGCTGAAGGAGTGGAACTTGTATTCCACGGGGAGAAGAGATCGAAGGCAATGACTATTGCAGCTGCTAGTGAAGTACGGGTACCTGAAGAGGTGAACAAGATACCAGTGGTGAGGAACTTTCCACTTGTATTCTTAGAGGATTTACCTAGAATTCCCCCATACCGTGATGTCGAGTTTAGCATCACAGTTCAACCAGGTAGCACTCCAGTATCCAAAGCACCATATCGAATGGCACCAGTAGAGCAGAATGAGGTCAAGAAGCAGAGTGAAGAGTTCTTGCAGAAGGGATTTATCAGACCAAGTACATCACCTTGGGGAGCACCAGTGTTGGTTGTTGAGAAGAAGGACGGGTCATCCATGATGTGTATTGATTATCGGGAATTGAATAAAGTCACTATTCAGAACAAGTACCCAATTCCCAGGATCGACGATTTGTTCGATCAGCTTTAGGGAGTAGCAGTAATTTCCAAGATTGATCTACGGTTCGGAATCTTCAAGTGCGAGTTAGGGAAGAGGATGTACCTAAGATAGCTTTTCAAAATCGACATGGACACTATGGATTCTTGGTAATGCCGTTTGGAGTGACTAACGCTCCAACAATCTTCATGGACTTGATGAACAGAATTTTACGTCCGTTTATCGACTCATTTGTTGTGGTCTTCATCGACGACATTTTGGTATATTCAAGGACAGAGTAGGAGCATGCTGAACAACTAACAACAGTGTTGAGCAAGTTACAAGAGCATTAGTTGTATGCCAAATTATCTAAGTGTGAGTTTTGGAAATCAGAAGTTGCATTCCTAGGCCATATCCTTTCTAAGGAAGGAGTGGCAACGGACCCTCAGAAGATAGAATCAGTCAAGGGATGGCCACAGCCAAAGACGGTGAAAGAAGTAAGGAGTTTTTGGGTATGACTGGATGTTACCAGAAGTTTATCAAGAATTATGCAAGGATAGCTGTACCCCTTACAGCCTTGACCAAGAAGAACCAAAGTTTCGACTGGACGGAGAAGTGTGAAGAGAATTTTCAGGAACTGAAGAAGCAAGTGCGTGAAGGAAAATTACCCGAATTCAGTATAAGAGAAGGTTCACTATGGTTCGGTAGCAGACTGTGTGTACCGAAGGACGAGGAGTTAAAGGAAGACATCATGAAGGAAGCTCACTCCACATTGCTTGCAATTCACCCCGAAAGCACCAAAATGTATCATGATATAAGGTAGCACTATTGGTGGTCAGGGATGAAGCGAGATATAGCAGAGTTCGTGGCCAAATGTCTGATGTGCCAACTGGTTAACGCCGAGAATCAGAAACCAGGAGGATTGCTACAGCCTTTACTCATTCCAGAATGGAAATGGAAGAATATCAGTATGGATTTTATCACTGGATTACCCAGGAGCCCTAAGGGAAATGACTCAATGTGGGTGATTGTGGATCGGTTGATAAAGTCAGCACATTTTCTCTTAGTAAAGATGACCTGGAATGTCGAGAAGCTGGCCGAGATCTACATCGAGAACATAGTGAAGCTACGTGGAGTGCCTGTGTCGATAGTATCCGACCAAGATGCAAGATTTACGTCTCGATTCTGGCAAAGTCTACAGTAAGTATTGGGAACTAGAATAGACTTCAGCACAGCTTTTCACCGACAGACTAATGGACAGACAGACAGAGTCAACAGAATTCTTGAAGACATGTTGCACGCATGCATTTTGGACTTCTGAGGAAGTTGGGAGAAATACTTAACCTTGGTAGAGTTTGCTTATAATAACAGCTATCAGGCAAGCATTGGCATGGCCCCGTATGAAGCTTTGTATGGCCGAAGATGCAGAACACCAGTTTGTTTGTTCGAGGTAGGAGAGCGGCAGATGTATGGGCCAGAAGTCGTACAACAAACATCGGGACAGATCGAGCTAATTCAGAAAAGGCTTCAAGGAGCACAAAGCAGGCAGAAGAGCTATGCAGACAACCACTGAAGAGAGTTAGAATTTGAGGAAGGTGACTCCGTATTTCTCAAGGTGTCGTCGACAAAAGGAGTTATCTCAAGTGCATGATGTGTTCCACGTCTCTATGCTACGGAAGTATGTACCGGACTCAAGCCATCAGTTGCCAAAGGTTCTGAAAGATTTGCAGATAAATCTTTTCTACAGAGAGCAACCAATCAAGATACTTGATTACCAGGATAAGATACTGAAAAACAAGGTCATCCCGATGGTCAAAGTTCTCTAGAAGAACCAGTTCGTGGAAGAAGCCACGTGGGAGCCTGAGAGCCGCATGAAGGCTTTGTATCCGAATTTGTTTTAAGTGTTTTCTATTTTTATTTGTTGTCCTTTTCTCCCACTAGGGACGTTCTAGGACAGAACGACTCTAAGGAGGGAGTGATGTAACATCCCGGATTATACAATGCTTGCATATAAGTGTACATGTACGTTGTCTGTATGCATGTATATGATTGTAGTGTTTTGTTTGATTTTTGATATCGTTGGTGTGCAGTTAGGTTTTCTGGGCGATTCATGGGGATGGTTGCATTCTAGATGATGCACGAGAATGAGTAAGACCGATACTGGTATGAACACTAGTTTTTGGTACAATACCTATGCAAATATAACATTGTATGATACTACGATGGGTATATCTTGCATACGCTTGATAAACCTCTCATCTCGCATATAGGAACCCATTTAATAACTAAATAGGGTAGCCAATCCATTGTACCCAAAACCATTGGCTAGAGACCATGGTTTTCTCACAAAACCACCCTAAAACCTACACCCTACTACCCTAAATCCTACCCCCCTCTTTCCACCCTCTTTCCTCACACACTTTTCCATTAAAAACCCCTTCATCCTTCTCCCATGTTTTGAAAATTTCAGAACTCAAAACCCAAGAAAAGAAGAGAAGGAGAGAAAGGAAGAAAGATTGAAGAAGGACCTCTTGGAGTGATTCTTGAGGAAGTGAAGCTCAAAGCTATCAACTACTCTACAATCAACTCAGGATGGGGAGTTTCTCTAAACCTTTCCTTTTGTTTCTTGACTGATTTCTTGTATGCATGTGAAGTAGTAAGAGTTAGAAGGAATGTTTAAGAGGAAGGAAGTTGAAATAAGAAACTAGAACTGAAATCTTTATCTATATGCTATTTTCTAGATTTTACCGAGAGCAAACCACAAGGAATCTGATCATGAAATTTTTATAGATTGTTCCTTTGTATGTCTAGATGATTTATGAATTATTTCAGAGTTTTCCGAGATTTATTGGTATTTTAATCAAATCTTTTTGTGGAACAGTGCCGCAAGGCAGTAGTAGAAATTGGTTACTATGATGCCTAAGATTGTTGGATTTTTTGTAATTAATTGAAGCAATATATGTTAATCTGAAATTTTTACCTTGTTTTCCCACTTATATATAGACTCTACAGAAAAATCGAGAAAATATTTGGATGAAGTTAAAGACATGTTAAATATTGATTTATCAACAGTAGCTAGAGCTGTAACTGAAGAAAAAGATGATTTTTGTGCTTAATTGAAATATGAAGAACTCAGTGTAGGCTTGAGAATTGCACATGAAACCTTTTGCATGTTGTTATTTATGGAGTCTAGTTTCTCTACTATAAATTTTTTGACTATTGGATGAGGATAGGATTTATGATGGATTTTATAGAATGTACTGTGCTGGATTCAGTCAAATTTGATACCCTGTAGAGATGACACATTTGAGGTTCCTTAAGAGCAAATTTTGAGGAAGTATTTCTGTAGAGGATTGTAGTAGACATCAAGACCTTTCTAACAAGACCTATTTGAGGTGTTTCCAGTAAGTGGTTGATTTATTACGATTTTTGTAATACTGGATAGAGACCAGGATTTGAGCTGAGTGCTCTGGTTGAGGAAGTCTTAGTGTATGACTTGGTACACTTGCGAGTAATGTGTGTTTTAGGGAGATCCAATGGCATATTTTGGACTTATGACCAACTAGAGGATTGTAGAGGACATCCACAGCTTTCCACAGAACTTGGGTTTGTAGCATTCTAATGAGTGAGCAGTATTTTATGCTACCGGTAAGGTGAAGCCAGTGTACAGGAAACACACAGGCTCGGGCTTGAGAGGCCATTTTGAGAACTTAAATGATGGAATTTTAAGTTATGATCAACTAAAAAGTTGTAGCCTAGGTTCTTACCTTTCCGGATTGAGCTTGTACACCCCAATCGGAGTTGTAACGAGGGAGTTATGATCTTTTTAAGTTTCAAACAGAAACCCCATAGGTTGCTTAGTCTTGGGTGTTGACTACGTGTTGTGTAGACCTTTCCCCTATGTACTATTAGAGTTGATAACACTTGTCTGGGAACGTTTGGTATCTATTGTTGGTTTTGTTGACTCCCATTGTGGAATGCGTGACTCGAGTTAGTCACTAGGGTAAGGTGATACCCTGCGTCTGTCGACCCTAAGTTGTGAGCTTCCACCGAAGCATAGGACGTCCAAGCCATGCCGTCAAATTAAGCTCATTAGGGCTAAACACACGTTCATTGTCGGACTAGGGGTGAATGTTGGCCATGGCACTGGACAATTCCAAGTCCGGGAAAGTAGCGAACCAAACTGGTATCGCTAGGGCTAGAGGTCTATTGGCAAGTTTTTGGAAGCAATCTTATCTTTTACCCAAAGTGATTAGAGTGAGGCTGGAATTAGAATGATGCATTAAGGGTTGGGTAATTACATTAGTACTAGCAGACCATAGTCGGTGTTGTACCTTCCTATCGTAGGGATACATTTTCGGCACTCATGATTGAGTCCTCGGCTCGTATCTCGATCTGTAAATTCCTAAAGTTTGTCGGAGTAAGGAACGAGAGGCTAGGGCGATTTGACCCTCGAGGCCATCACGTTCCTATGCACGTTGGTTTTTATATATATCAGTTCATAGCTTAGATTGGGGGTGAACACGCATGCGTCAGTCCATAGCCCGGGTTAGGGGTGGACACACGAATTGCACGGTCTTGCGACCGAATCCAATGCGGCTTTCTGAAGAGTTCCGTACGCGGGTACTGAGTGGTAAACACGACCACCACTTAGGCACTATAGTAGCGGAACTAGACCGACCAACTGCAACCTCCTTGGGCTATGGACAATCTATTGGGAACAGGTTGACTACAAGAGTAGGATGCATGGCGAGGGTTTAAATTCCTAAAGTGTGGAGAAAGACGGCCAGATTTGGGGGCGTATGTAGTATGGGATGCATTCGTTCTCCAAAGTCTTGCTTGCATTAGAGTCAGACATGTGATTTGTTGCATCTAGTCATAGGGTCATGGCATACCACTGCACTAGAATCCGAATCCATTAAACCTTTGTTTGGCACTTCACTTTTTTTTTGCATAAAATTATGGTTGTGATTGTAATTTAGGGGATCGCTGTTATTATCAGCTTTGCATCAGTCGAAGTACTGACGTTCCCCACCTTTTAGGTATCGATTCTACCTTTCAAACAGGTGCAGAAATATCAGAGTCGCGCAGCAGAAGCCTCAAGCCGAGGAGCAAGTCCCAGGGGGAGCCGATGGGCCACTCAGCGAAGTTTGGCAGTAATCAGTCGATTACCATTCCGAGAGGCAGTTGATAGCTTTACAAGTGGAGTCTGTAAATATTTGTAATAAGTTGTAATGAGTGGATGTAATTTGTACTCCTTGTCCAAGAACAAGATATCGGTTGTAATTAACGATGTAATGATTCATTGGCAATAAAAAGTTTTTTTTTTAAATTTCTGTGTTATTACTGTGTTGAGATGTATTTGAAGGCAAAGATTCTGGTGAGTGTCACGGATGTCCGGTAACGAGGATCTGGGGTGCTACAAATTGATTGAGGAAGCCACTTGGGAATCTGAGGAGAGGTTGATGAAAGATCACCCTGAACTTTTTGAATAGATTTTTGTAAACTTTTCTTATCTTTTATTTTTCACTCCTTAAGTGTAGTTCCGAGGACGGAAATAATCTAAGGTGGGAGTGTTGTAACATCCAAAAAATAAAATAAAAAAATACATATACACATAATAAATTAATTTTTCACATTTTGCTCATGTAACGTACCTGAAAATTTTCTATTCATGTTCTTCTCATTTTCTTAATACACTTTGCTTTACAAATTGATTTTATGGGCTTAAGAATATATAGTTATTTAAATATATATATATATATATATATATATATATATATATATATATATATATATATATATATATATATATAAGAGGGGTGTGCACAAGCATGTGCACGTGCACACGTGCGTTGTCCACACAGTACAGCTCTGACGGAGACGTTGAGGGTTTTGACTGGGTCTTGAAGAGTGGGAGTAATGGAGACATTTTAGGAGATTGTGGCTGATAACTACTCTAATCCCCTATTAATATATTCCTAAGTCTGGTATATTCACACACACAAAAATTAGATCCTTTTGTTACCAGGAGTGAGTTAGGCTTTCTGTGATTTTTTTAAAGCTTGCGGGTTGGATTTTGGAGCTTCTTCGCTTGGCTTTTGGGCATTGTTTCTACTACTCTTCTTTAGGTGGGTGTTCCTTTATACTCTAAATTTTATTGAGTAGATGCATGTGTAGTTGTCTAGGAATTTAAATTTGTAGATGTAGAGTGATTAATTTATTCTCTCTAATTGTGATGTGTGTGATATGTGAAACTCTAAAATTTTAAGTGAAATTCATTTATATTAAAGTAGGCTTGAAGAATTACAGTGTAGAAAATTGTGTAAATTAGTGTGCAAAATGTTAATTTGTGTTCACTTTAGAGAAGTTAATATTTTTATGACATACTAAAGTAATCGACCCGAAAGAAAAATTTCTCTATTGTAATTGCCAAGAGAAAAGAAATATATTGAAGTAGAATTATACATTTCGTAAATTTTAGTGATAATTGAGTTACTCTTTAAGTCTTTGAAAATTTTAATTTGTGTGAACTTATTACTGGATTAGAATTCAGTACATTCGTTCTCTGATGTGTAGATTGATTGTATTTTTTTAATTGATGCAGTGGGTAAAATCGAATGTGCGAAGTTTAAAGAAATGAGTTAGCCGAGACCAACTATATGAGGAGTTGAATCCCATAGAGTGGTGTGATTTGAGCTTTGGCTCAGTGGTTGGGCGGTCTGTCGCCTCGCCGTTTGCATGGGTTCGAATGAGTGTGAGCTCTGTTTTATTCCAAAATTTTGGAAGACTAAGGAAAGGGGGGTTTTGAACATTTATTAATAGTCTAGTGCCTTAGTGCATTGGGCATGAGTTGCCTGGTGGTGTGGCGTTGGGTTTCCTCCGTGATGGCGCTGGTTCGAGTCCCCTTGGCACTCTCTGACTTTGTTGAAACCTAAAAAATTTTGGTTGAGCTAAACCAAAAAAAATCTAGTGCTCTGATTTTTTTTAATTTTCCAAAAAAACAAACCTATACTACCATTAGTATTTTAAATCTACTAATACTATTTCACACACACATTTTTAATTAATTTTTTTCACTGCAACTGCACACTCTTTTAATGTCTACTTAAGAATTAATTATCTTTATGCATTTTTAAATTGTGTTAAATAACTAATCATGTACTATATTTATACTCAAAGAGAATTGATTTGAAGGAAGTGGGATTTTTAGAATGCTTTGGAACGGTTGATTTGTTTAGCAAACTATAGATTTTTCACAAGAAATTTTTGAATTGGAAGTTTATAAATTATTGAATTTTGAAAGTTGTATGCTTCAAGGGTTGAATGAAAATTATTGTTTTGAAAATTTAAATATTATTTTTAAAGTTGATTATAACCTAGCGATCACTACATAGAGATAGTTGTTGGAATCTACAGACTAGGCGAGACCCTAATCACTGGCAGTTTTATTATGAGATCTTGAGGAGTAACCAGTGTGGGTTGACTCTCTCTTCGAGAAGTAGCCAGTGTGGGCTGACTTTCCCTTATGTTGGTTTAAGTCCGGTAGGGTAAGCTAGCTCTAGGTTGTGATGATTTTCAAAACTAAAACTTAAGTTTAGGCACTAAGGGGAGATGTGATGAGGTATGGGCAGACACGAGTATGAGGGCCTAGATAGCGCGGTGGGAGGTATCTCTAGAATTACCGGAGTTGAAGCTCGCGATGGGGGATATTACTCTATAATTACTGGGATCAAGACGATGCTCGTATGGTGTTTGTGTGATGAGGTGCCAATGACAGTGCGGTGTGGGTATTCGCCTCCAGAATTTCTGGGTTGCGGCAGTGTGTCCAAATCACTTGAAGTGGGAGTGCGATACTCAAGAATTATTGGGGTCATAGCTCGCGGTTTCAGTGTTCATCTCCAGAATTACTAGGTGTGAGGCAGTGTGTCCAAAATCACTTGAAGTGGGAGTACGATACTCAAGAATTATCGAGGTGATACTAGATACTCACAGAATATCTAAAATATACAGTAGTCGCCATAGTAGTAATTCATGGCGAGGGATTAAACCCTATATTGAGGAGTACGATAAGGGCTTGTCTCCGGACGTGTGTAGTGTAACACCCCGAATTCCAAATAAGACTGAATTTGAAGTTCCATAGGATCTTTACACTTCACTTCGTACAATTTTACATGGAATTTAAAACTTTTATTACATCAGAGTTTACATCAATGTAGCGAAAATATAAATTACAACATGTTACATAAATTAAACAATAACTTGAACATTTCTATAAGCAGCATTCATTCTTTTGATTTGTCATTCATTTTATCCTGCAAAGAAACTGTGCGCACGTCAGTTGCATACAACTAATGCTAGGATATAATACATCAATTTCTCTTACTTAGAAAGCACACACTTGTCACAAACAAAGCTAAGAGGGACTATCCTATTGATGCCGTGTGTGAATGTGCACTTAGTCCTTAATGCAGTTATTTATTTTACATGATACTAATGTGCACTTGTTCAGATTTTATGCATCACATACTACATAGGTCCGAGGGCAAGCCCTTAATCGTTCTTCATCTTGTAAGGTTGATTCCCCCGCCATGAGTTAAACTACTACGGTGACTACGATAAGTATCCTAGGTGTTCTATGAGTTACGAGCCAATGCTCAGACATCCTGGAGAGAATCCGATGCACTGACATGACGCATCATGCAGGCATCCTATGGACCATTCGCCTCTGCCATGGAACGATGGCACTACGTAGTCACCGAGCACCCCACAAGCGTTGCCGACGGTACGATATCCTGGAGAAGTATTATGCCCTAACATGACGCATCATGTGGACATCCTGTAAACACTCTCACACCGTAGATCTGAGGGCCCTCTAACTTAAGTTTTTCTCTTACTTTCATCACATCTTCTCTATGTGTCTAATCCTTAGATATTTGAATCATGAATAAAAATCAATACTCTAGAATTAGCGTTACCTCTACATCGGTCTTAAACATCAATCATGACCCAATCTTGGTCTTTATTTATCACATTTCTCTTTCAACTTTTTTATTCATGCCGATGTAAGGACTTAGCTAAAACTCTAGTCTCATTTCTCTTTTCATGCTCATCAAAATAAGAGTATACATATTCACAAATTTCACTATTCATCATGTTTCTTTACATTATTTCATACACAAAATTTCATAATTTTGAACAACAATCTCATATCTAATCCCACTTAATTTTTTCATGACATATTTACATTGATTTTAATCAACAATCACATATTTCGTTTGACTCAATATTTTACAAGTCAAAAATCTCATTTTTGAACTCTTCACAAATTTCTCAATGTTCAACAAAATATTTGTATATTTAATTACCAAGAAAATCACATTCTAAAATCTTATTAATATTTCTTTTCAAAATTTTACTTCTAATTCTCATTATAATAGGTCAATATTCAAGAAAATAATTTTTCATGAAGTCTAAGCATTTTTGGAATAATTTTAATATTTTTTTCTCAATTTTTTAAACATTAAAAACCTTAGAAATATATATATATATATAAATCGAAACTAAAATTTTTGGCCAGAGGCCGGATCAAACCCACGCACACTCATCTGCCAGTGAACAGTGACAGCACTGTGTCGCATCTGAGGACCAAAAAGTCCACAGCGACCAACTGTTTAAAGGAGGACTTGATTTATACTTGGGTTTTGGGTTGCGCGTTTGAGTAAAAATTGAATTTTCAGAAAACAAAGTCTTTGGGGAGACTAGAACCCAAGACCCAGGGCTCCGCTGTGCTACAGTATCCCTCTTAAAATGCACCCGAAGACTAGTAGGTACGAGTGATTCACCCATATAGGAAATCAGTAAAAATGCTTTTGTGTAAGACTGTACTGTTTCTAGTTCTTTTTAGAAACTCGAATTTTCTCTCTTTCTTTATTTGCACTTAGTAAATCTAGATCTTTTCCTGATTACATTTTTTTGGGAAAACTGTAATTTGTACTTTCATAAATTGTATAAACTCATTTTAAAACATAAAAGACGATTTTTTTTTCTTAGTTCATTTTAAAAATGATTCATGGATACATTCGACATGGGAATATTTCTGTATTTTTTTTGAAAAAAATCGCTTATCAACATATTCTCCCTCATTCATAATTAGTTCTTATAGTTATTATTTTTATTCTTTAACACAAACAAGATCTTAAATTAATCTTAGTTTCGCAAATTACTCTGTTCTTATGTTTCAAAAGGCAACATTGATGATAATTCTAGTGACTACAATACTACTCATAAATGGCAATTAAAGCACACTTTTTTTACCACAAACCAATATATTTCTTAATCATGAGTACTAGTTTGCATTATATAATTTATCCATAGACACAATTTTCTGCATATTACATTCTACCAATCATTAATAAGCACATTTTTCATAAAAATCATAATACATCAATCCTAGCATGCCATTATATTAACAAGCCATCATAACACATTTTAAATAATACATTTCAATTTATTTTACGTACTTTTCATGTAGATCAATTAGAACTTCTTTTTCTTATTAATCTCTTCAACCAAAGTAGGGCGATCTTTCCTACTTGTTTCTAGCATATTCACAATTTCAATCCTAGCATGGTATCTAGTTTAGAAGCTTGAGAAATTGCCCACCTTAAATGAAGAAACACTTAAAAAACTCTTAGAAAGCTCCTTGAACGCAAGAACGGTTCCTTCTCCTCCTAGATTGTGCCACCAAAAGTGCCTCCTCTTCCTTGCTTGATGGAACCCGAGCTCCTCCTCCTTTCTCCTCTTGACGATAGGTCGACCTCCAATGTGAAAGGGAACACACACACAACTCTCTCACTCTTTTTATTCACAATTGCTCTCAAATTTTTTCTCACAACTTGTTCTTTTCTTTCCTTTTTCTCTTGCAAATTTTCTAGTGCATTTCATGAAGAAGATGAGGTGGTATTTATACATTTTTCAAACACAATTGGAGGATTGAGATTGATTTAAATGAGTGTATATGAGAGGCTAGAATGCATTAGGGAGTTTGAACAACCACCCATGATCAAATAACTACTCACCACTCACTCCATCTCTCCATGTGTAATCTGGCCTACCCCTGCTATCTAGCATTGGCACGTGCAAGTGCAATGCACGTGTCGCACTATGCATACCTAGTTACTAATTGTTCATATTTATTAATTAGTTTGTTACAAAAATAAGTCTACCCTACAAGTTGTCTTATTTAAAAAGAGAATAAACTAGTGGGCTTGTTTTAGTGGGCTAAAAATCCATAGGCTTATTAATTAAAATAATTAAATTAATTAGCGTGGACTAGAATTAAACAATTAGGCCTAGAGTTTAAAATAGGCTTGTAAATAAAAAGAGAGAATGTAAAATACTTGTTAATGACATAAAAATAAATAATTTTTAAGGGAAAATGTACATAAATTTGCACGTGCAAAATACGAGAAATCAAACAAACTCATATTAAATTATAGATGAAAATTCAGAATGTTACAACACTCCCTCCTTAGAATAGTTCCGTCCCCGGAACTACGCTTAAAGAGTGAGAAAAGCAAGACACAACAAGAAAAAGAAAATACAAATCAAACAAAGAGCTCAGGATGATCCTTCAACATCCTCTCCTTGGATTCCCAAATAGCCTCTTCAACCAACTGGTTTTTCCAAACTACTTTGACCATCAGCATCGTCTTGTTCCTCAAGACTTTCTCCCGACGATCCACGATCTAAACCGTTAGCTCAATGTAACTTAGATCTAGCTGCAAACCCTCCAGTACTTAGGGCAAATGGTGACTTGGATCTGAAATGTAACCTCTCAGCATAGACACATGGAAGACATTGTGCACCTGAGGCAACTCTTCTAGTAACTCCAACCGGTATGCAGTTTCTCAATCCTCTTCAATATCTTTTATAGGCCTATGAACCTTGGGGCTAACTTCCTACCTCTGCCAAAACGAATCACACCTTTACTAGGTATTACTTTCAGAAAGATAAAGTCACCTACCTCGAACTCAAGGTCTCTTCTTTGGTTGTCTGCATAACTCTTCTGCCTACTCTGAGCATCCACCAACCTCTTCCTGACCAAAACGATCTTTTCAGAGATTTGCTACAAGATCTCGGGGCCAAACATCTGCCGCTCCCCAATTTCAAACCAGCAGACAGGTGTTCTGCACTTTCTTCCATACAGAGCTTCATATGGCGCCATCCCGATTGTAACACCCCGAATTTCAAAACATACTAAATTCGAGTTCCACAGGATATTTTCACTTCTCTTCATACAGTTTGACAAGGAAACAAAAGTTTACTTTACATCGGAGTTACATTTACATTAACATTTATATAGAGGAAGCAAATTTTACAACAATGAATGAAATACAACAACTCCTTGAAAAAAAAATCATTAAGCATCAATTCCTTTTTTGTCTTTTTCATGTGCTTTAACCTGCATGAAAACTGTGGGCACGTCAGTTCATTCAACTGACGAAATATTATACATGGCCACCCTCCCTTTGTCGGAAACAGTATAACGATTCTCAACACTTAACAAACTACAAACTTGTTCACAAACAAAGCTAAGGGGACTATCCTATTGATGTCGTGTCGTGAATGTGCACTTAGTACTTAATGCAATTATTTATGTTATATGACACTAATGCGCACTTGTTCTGAGTCTATGCAGCCCATACTACATAGGTACGAGAGCAAGCCCTTATCCGTTCTTCATCTTGTAGGGTTCAATCCTTCGCCAAGACTTAATTTACTACTGTAACTACGGTAAGTATCCCATATGTTCTACGAACTATGAACTCATGTCTCGGCGCCCTAGAGAGAATCCCAACGCACTGTCACATGACTAATCATGCAGGAATCCTGTGGTAATTCACCTCCTACCATAGACATGACACCACCCGCAGTCGCCAAACACCCCACGAGCGTCGCCATCGGGACGGTACTCTGGAACAGTATTCACGTACTACTCATGACGCATCATGGGACATCCTGTGAATACTCTCACGCCGCTAATCCAATGGCCCTCATACTCAATATTTTTCTCTTATTTTTATCACATCTTCACTATGTGTCTAGTCCTTAATTTAATTGAATCATGAACAAAATCAATCCCTTAGGGTTAGCACTCCCACTATACATGTCTTATTCATTCATTTCACATGACCAAAATCTTAATCTTTTCATTTCAAATATCATTTCAATATTTCTTTCATTGCCGGTACGAGGCTTAGCTACACCCTAGTTCTTAATTTCAACTAATAATTACAACATTGAGTTTTCATACGCATAAAGTCCTCTTTCATGATTAATCATAATTCACATTTCATATTCAAAGTATTCATGTATTCATATTCATAATGCTCTTCATAACTCATCATGTCATCTAATTTCAATTTTCAAGTACAATATCATGCGTAAATAATTAAAATTCAGTTCTTCTAACATGTCACATCCACTAGTTCATATTTCCACATAATTCTCTTAATCTTTATTGTAATCCATACTAATTTCACAATTCACAATTTCACTTAGTTTCACAATTCACACTTTTCAAATTTCTCATTACAAAATCTCATTTCTAAATTCCTTAAAACAATCCATTTAATTTTCTTTATCTAAAAGAAAATTTAAGTTAATAATTAAAATAAGTTCTTTCTTGCAAAAGTATTCTCAAATTCTCATTTATACTAGGCCACAGGTCATAGAAAATCATCTCACGAAAATCCAGATATTATTGAAACTTCAGGGTAATCGATTGTTAAAACATGGCCAGTCGGCTGTTCTGCGACGATTTAAAACTCGAAAATAAAATGATCAGGGCAGTCGACTGTTACAATATAATTGGTCGACTGTTTTGTAAAGATTTAAAACTCGAAAACAAATAATCAGGGCAGTTGACTATTACAATATAATCGATCGACTATTCTGTAACTAAAATCTAAAATTTATTACCTGACAGTCGACTGTCGATTGCACCAGGTTGCAATTTAGAGTAGATCATGGATATATTTTTGACATTGAAAATAAGATCACCATTTTCATATTATTTATAATCAAGGTTTCCACGAAACAATATTTTTAGAACACAAGTTTTCACTTTTTTACAATAATGAAACTTCATTTTAGACAATCAACTACAAATCTTGCATTTAATCAATTTGTGTCTCATAAGCACAACTTTCTTCACATAGCATGATTTATAAACATAAAGCATGACAATAAGATAGATTCTAGCATTTCAATTTCACACATTTATCTATTAGCAATCATCTTCACAATCATTCTCTAAATTATCATTCCATCTCTAATTTATCAACCATGAGACTAGAATTTCATGATTTCTCTATAACTATTTTATCACATCATTCCTAGCATGGCATCTAAAATTTAGAAGCATGAGAAACACCAACCTATTGGAGACAAATGAATTGAAAGTTCCTAAAATGCAAGAAAGTGGCCTTTTCCTCCTTGAAAGCTTGGAACCCGACCTTCTTGTGCTCCTTGAATGGTTGGCCGGCCTCCTCTTGGTTGGAACACACACAAAATTTCACACTCTAATCTTTTACTCCCTATTCCTCCTCAATCTTTTCCTCTCTTAATCTTTTTCTCTCTTAATGAATTGTTTAGTGAACTAATGAAAAGAAATATAGGGGTATTTATACACTTTTAGGATGGGAATAGATGTCTAGGATTCAATCAAGGTGTTAGAGATCAAGGATCAAGATGGATTGGGAAGTTGTAGCAACTTCCATGATTACATAACTACCCCCCACAACTTCATCCACTCTCCCTTTTTCTTTTGCTCAAATCCGACCACCCCCTAGAAAAGGTGTGCAATGCACACTCTAGTGCATCACATGCCTCCTAGTGTTCCCCACTATTAAGTTGTACAAAACTAATTAATCAATTTTCTACTAGTTGGGTCTACATGACAAGTTATGACAATTAAAAGATTAATTAGTTTGTGGGCTTCAAAATAGTGGGCTTTAGTCTCATGGGTCAAATAATAAAACATTTAATTATCTTGGGTTTAAATTAGAAAAACAAGTTTAGGCTTTTTTTTGAAAAAAATGGGCTTAAAAATAAAGAGAAGGAAAGAAAATAATTATTTGTTCATGTTATAGAAAATCATTTTATATATAAAATTATTTATACAAAAATTTGTACGTACACAACACGTAAAGTCAACAATTTCTTATTTAATAAAAATTCATGGTATTACACCGATGCTAGTCTGAAAACTGTTGTCCATCGAAGCAGCAAGTTTCATCGCCAAGAAGTGAGTGGACTTGGTTAGTGGATCGACTATAACCCAAATCGTATCATTGCCCTTTGAACTCTTGGGCAAGCCCGTGATTAAATCCAACTGATGTTATCCCACTTCCATTCCAGAATAGGCAACGGTTGCAATAGACCTCCGAGTTTCTGATTCTCGGTTTTGACTTGTTGACAAATCTCACACCTCGACACAAATTCAGCTACATCCCGCTTCAAACCTGACCACCAGAAATGCTGTTTAATGTCCTTGTACATCTTAGTACTCCCAGGATGTACTAAAAAAAGCGTAGCATGTGCCTCCTGAAGAATACTCTCTTTCAAGTCCGACTGATCCGAAACATACAACCTCTCTCCAAACTACAGCACTTCATCCCTGATTTGAAATCCGAGAAACTTGCTCCTTCATCTTCAGAATATCAGCATCTTGCTTCTGACTTGCAATAATCCTTCCATTCAGCATAGGCTAAAGCCTCAACTGAGCTAAGGATGCTCCTAAGCCTTGCAAGCCAACTTCAATACCAGCTCGATCCAATTCCTCTGCCAAATACTTCTGAGTCGTAATCAAGCTGGCCAAACTGCTTTTGCGGCTAAGTGCATCAACAACAACATTAGCCTTCCCAGCATGATACTTGATCTCTGGACGCATGTCCTCAAGCACTTCAAACCATCTCCGCTGCCTCAGATTCAGATCCTTCTGATGATAGATGTATTTCAAGCTCTTGTGGTCCGTGTACATGTTCAGTTTCTCACCATACACATAGTGTCTCCATTGCTTTAAGGTGAAGATAATCGCAGCGAACTCCAGATCATGTGTCGGATAATTCTTTTCATGCGGTCGTAGTTGCCTCGACCCATAAGCGATCACCTTTCCTTCTTGCATTAAGACACAACCAAGCCCACGATGTGAAGCATCGCTATAAACATCATATTCAACACCTGCTCTAGGCAATGCCAAAATAGGTGCAGTAGTCAGCTTCTCTTTCAACTCCTGAAAGCTTGCCTCGCACTGCTCGGTCCACTTAAAGTTTACATTCTTCTTGGTCAAACCAGTGAGCGGTACGACTAACTAAGCATAACCCTGAATGAACCTCCTGTAGTATCCTATCAATCCAAGGAAACTCCTTACTTCCTTCAATGTAGTAGGCCTTGCCCAATCTCTCACTGCCTCTATCTTCTGAGGATTAGTTGCCACTCCCTCCTTAGAAAGGATGTGACCTAGGAATGCCACTTCAGATTTCCAGAAATCGCAATTTAATAACTTGGCATACAACTCCTGCTCTTCCTGCTTCTTCAAAACTGCTGCCAGATGCTCCGTGTGCTCCTCCCCCAACTTGGAGTACACAAGAATGTCATCGATAAACACCACGACGAAAGAATCAGTGAACGGCCTCAGAACTCTGTTCATCATGTCCATGAAAATTGCAGGTGCATTCGTCACTCCGAACAGCATAACTAAGAATTCTTAATGTCCATGTCGAGTTCTAAATGCAGTCTTATGCACATCTTCAGCTTTCACTCAAACTTAATGATATCCTGATCGAAGATCTATTTTGGAGAAAACAGCTGCTCCTTGTAGACGATCAAACAAGTCATCAATTCGGGGAATAGGATACTTGTTCTGAACAGCGACCTTATTTAGTTCTCGATAATCGATACACATCCTCATCGATCCATCCTTGTTCATTACCAAAAACACCGGCGCTCCCCAAGGCGACGCACTCGGTTGAATAAATCCCTTCTCCAATAGTTCCTCAATCTGCCGTTTGATCTCATCCTGCTCCACAGGCGCCATCCTATACGGTTCCTTGGAAATAGGTGCACTCACTGGCTGAATAGTGATGCTAAACTCCACATCACGATGTGAGGGTAACCCAGGCAAATCTTCCAAGAACACAGTCGGATAATCCCGAACCACTAGAATTTGATGCACTTCTACGGGAATCCCTTTCTTCTGGCTGATAGCAGCCACCAAATCTAAACATATCCTCTTTCCTTGAAAAGTGACTTCAGGTCCACCTGGAGCCTTCACTGTTACTACCTTGGTGTTGCACTCGATGCTCACACTGTACACTGACATCCAATCAATGCCAATGATAACATCGACTCCTAAGACATTCAGCTCGATCAGATTAATCCCGTAAATTCTATCTCCAATCACGATCTCGCAGTCCGCATAGTATCGATCAGTGGTTAAAGTCTCCTCTGACAGAGTAGCTATTGCTAAGACCTTGCCTGGAAAGACTTTCGATTCAACTCCCAAGACTTTAACAAATTTAGGAGATACAAAAGTATGAGAGGATCCAGTATCGAACAAAACAACAGCTTTCTTTCCATTCAAATAAAGTTCTCCTGTTACATAATACACACTCGTTACATAATAGTTTACTAAATAAGTGGGAAAAAGAGACAACAGAAAAACACTCCTAAACACCCTCACTCGTACCAGTGATGACGTGATCCACCTCATCAGCGTCAGCTTCAGTTAAGGCAAATACTCGCCCTATTGAGTTGGTCCATTACGGACGACATCCTGCAGCTTGGGGCAATGAGACTTGTAGTGGCCTGTCTCTCCACAGTTGAAACAAGTCACAGAAGGTCTCACCCAAGTATTTTCGGGTCTTCTCACCACCTGAACAGCATTCGTATCCGTAGGCATGAACCTTTGGGCCGGCGGCTGTCCCCTTAACATTCTCAGCAACTGCGGGCCTCTTCCCCACATTCCAGTTGTTCCTCCGATTCTGAATAGCGTGGAACTGCTCCATTTCCGCCTCAGTGGCTGTCGCTCGTTTGACCAGCTTGTCAAACCTCCTGATACTGAGGGGTATCATCCGGGATCTCAGACTTGGCCTTAACCATGCTCGAACTTTCGAGCCTTCTTCACCTCGTCCATCACCAGTTCGGGCGCATACCTAGAGAGCTGAGTGAATCTTGTCTCATACTTCCTAATCGACATACTGCCCTGCTGCAGCGCCAGAAACTCCATGGCCTTCTTCTCCTGGACATCTGAGGGAAAATAATGACTGCGGAATTCCTCCCAGCCAAGAACAATATCTCCCATCGTCCGCTTCATCGACTGCCACTACACAGTTGCATCCTTCTCGAACTGCAGCGCAGCCAGCTTCACCTTGCTACCCTCCGAAGTCTCCAAGACTTCGAAGATGGTTTCTACCTGTCGGATCCAATTGTCAGTCGTGTCAGGTTCTGACTTCCCCTCAAACACCAGTGGTTTCATCTGCTTGAATGATTCCACGAGTTTGATTGCTTCGGGTACTGGATTCGCAGGCACTCTTCCCTGATTCTGATTCATGGCAACGACATTGAGTGTCTGATAGACCCTCGCTAGTTCCGTTGCCAAGTTCAGACCTTCTCCATTTTGAGCTCCTCTTCTAGCCATATTTTGATGCAAAAGATCCATTAAATTCGAAGTATAAAACATGATTTTTAAATCAACTTTTCATTTCATTGAATTCCAAACTTTATACATTCGAATTTAAAATATTTCTGAAATCAAATGAAAGCAGTAAGAAGATACAACAGTCTAGTTCCTACGGTTCCTCTTGGCTTCTCGAAACTCTTCCCGTAGTTCCACCACTTCTTCCTTCAGTACATCGTACATGTTTCTCCTCTTCTCGAGTTCCCAAACACGATGACTGAGAGTTGCAATGCTCTCCATGCACTTCGAACACTGTGCCTGCAGCAGCTCCGCTCTCTCCCTCTGAGTCACTACCTGCCTCTGAAGAGACACAATGAGACTACTCAGAACGGGTTCTTCCTCATCAGAGGAATCATCAGATGAATCTAGAGGTAGAGTGATCTCTCGGGACTCAGGCCATTCCTCTTCGAATTCTTCAGGATCTTTTTCGTCTGAATCAGCTTGCCCGGGGTAGTAATCCTCCTTAACGATGTGCCAGTCGTCATCTCCAACTGGGTCAAAGTGGTCCGCCATCTTAAAGAAAAGAGGAGAAGAAGCATAAACCAAAGAGCAACACAAATGTAAGTGACTTACATTTACATCTCTAGACTCAACACACGCTCTAATGTCCACTTCTAGGGTGTCGTTCCTTATAAATTTGTACTACTTGGAAGCGTGGCTCTGAAACCACCTTGTAACACCCCGAATTTCAAAACATACTAAATTCGAGTTCCACAGGATATTTTCACTTCTCTTCATACAGTTTGACAAGGAAACAAAAGTTTACTTTACATCGGAGTTACATTTACATTAACATTTATATAGAGGAAGCAAATTTTACAACAATGAATGAAATACAACAACTCCTTGAAAAAAAAATCATTAAGCATCAATTCCTTTTTTGTCTTTTTCATGTGCTTTAACCTGCATGAAAACTGTGGGCACGTCAGTTCATTCAACTGACGAAATATTATACATGGCCACCCTCCCTTTGTCGGAAACAGTATAACGATTCTCAACACTTAACAAACTACAAACTTGTTCACAAACAAAGCTAAGGGGACTATCCTATTGATGTCGTGTCGTGAATGTGCACTTAGTCCTTAATGCAATTATTTATGTTATATGACACTAATGCGCACTTGTTCTGAGTCTATGCAGCCCATACTACATAGGTCCGAGAGCAAGCCCTTATCCGTTCTTCATCTTGTAGGGTTCAATCCTTCGCCAAGACTTAATCTACTACTGTAACTACGGTAAGTATCCCATATGTTCTACGAACTATGAACTCATGTCTCGGCGCCCTAGAGAGAATCCCAACGCACTGTCACATGACTAATCATGCAGGAATCCTGTGGTAATTCACCTCCTACCATAGACATGACACCACCCGCAGTCGCCAAACACCCCACGAGCGTCGCCATCGGGACGGTACTCTGGAACAGTATTCACGTACTACTCATGACGCATCATGGGACATCCTGTGAATACTCTCACGCCGCTAATCCAATGGCCCTCATACTCAATATTTTTCTCTTACTTTTATCACATCTTCACTATGTGTCTAGTCCTTAATTTAATTGAATCATGAACAAAATCAATCCCTTAGGGTTAGCACTCCCACTATACATGTCTTATTCATTCATTTCACATGACCAAAATCTTAATCTTTTCATTTCAAATATCATTTCAATATTTCTTTCATTGCCGGTACGAGGCTTAGCTACACCCTAGTTCTTAATTTCAACTAATAATTACAACATTGAGTTTTCATACGCATAAAGTCCTCTTTCATGATTAATCATAATTCACATTTCATATTCAAAGTATTCATGTATTCATATTCATAATGCTCTTCATAACTCATCATGTCATCTAATTTCAATTTTCAAGTACAATATCATGCGTAAATAATTAAAATTCAGTTCTTCTAACATGTCACATCCACTAGTTCATATTTCCACATAATTCTCTTAATCTTTATTGTAATCCATACTAATTTCACAATTCACAATTTCACTTAGTTTCACAATTCACACTTTTCAAATTTCTCATTACAAAATCTCATTTCTAAATTCCTTAAAACAATCCATTTAATTTTCTTTATCTAAAAGAAAATTTAAGTTAATAATTAAAATAAGTTCTTTCTTGCAAAAGTATTCTCAAATTCTCATTTATACTAGGCCACAGGTCTTAGAAAATCATCTCACGAAAATCCAGATATTATTTGAAACTTCAGGGTAGTCGACTGTTAAAACATGGCTAGTCGGCTGTTCTGCGATGATTTAAAACTCGAAATTAAAATGATCAGGGCAGTCGACTGTTACAATATAATCAGTCGACTGTTTTGTAAAGATTTAAAACTCGAAAACAAATAATCAGGGCAGTCGACTATTACAATATAATCGGTCGACTATTATGTAACAAAAATCCGAAATTTATTACCTGACAGTCGACTGTCGACTCTAATTCGGTCGACAGTCGATTGCACCAGGTTGCAATTTAGAGTAGATCAAGGATATATTTTTGACATTAAAAATAAGATCACCATTTTCATATTATTTGTAATCAAGGTTTCCACGAAACAATATTTTTTGGACACAACTTTTCATCTTTCTACAATAATGAAACTTCATTTTAGACAATCAACTACACATGATGCATTTAATCAATTTGTGTCTCATAAGCACAACTTTCTTCACATAGCATGATTTATAAACATAAAGCATGACAATAAGATAGATTCTAGCATTTCAATTTCACACATTTATCAATTAGCAATCATCTTCACAATCATTCTCTAAATTATCATTCTATCTCTAATTTATCAACCATGAGACTAGAATTTCTTGATTTCTCTTTAACTATTTTATCACATCATTCCTAGCATGGCATCTAAAATTTAGAAGCATGAGAAACACCCACCTATTGGAGACAAACGAATTGAAAGTTCCTAAAATGCAAGAAAGTGGCCTTCTCCTCCTAGAATGTATTGCAATTTTCCTGCTCCTCCTTGAAAGCTTGGAACCCGACCTTCTTGTGCTCATTGAATGGTTGGCCGGCCTCCTTTTGGTTGGAACACACACAAAATTTCACACTCTAATATTTTTCTCCTTATTACTACTCAATCTTTTCCTCTCTTAATCTTTTTCTCTCTGAATGAATTGTTTAGTGAACTAATGAAAAGAAATATAAGGGTATTTCTACACTTTTAGGATGGGAATAGATGGCTAGGATTCAATCAAGAGTTAGAGATCAAAGATCAAGATGGATTGGGAAGTTGTATCAACTTCCATGATCACATAACTACCCCCCACAACTTTATCCACTCTCCCTCTCTTTTGCTCAAATCTGGCCACCCCTAGAAAGGGTGTGCGATGCACACTCTAGGGCCTGCGCATGCCTCCTAGTGTCCCCTACTATTTAGTTGTGCAAAACTAATTAATTAATTTTGTACTAATTGGGTCTACATGACAAGTTATGACAATTAAAAGATTAATTAGTTTGTGGGCATCAAAATAGTGGGCTTTAGACTCATGGGTCAAATAATAAAACATTTAATTATGGTGGGCTGAATTTAGGAAAACAAGTTTAGGCTTTTTTTTTAAAAAAAATGGGCTTAAAAATAAAGAGAAGGAAAGAAAATAATTATTTTGTTCATGTTATAGAAAATCATTTTATATATAAAATATTTATACAAAAATTTGTACGTGCACAACACGTAAAATCAACAATTTCTCATTTAATAAAAATTCAGCGTATTACACCGATACTAGTCTGAAAACTATTGTTGTAGGCAAACTCTACAAGAGATAGATGCCTCTCCCAACTGCCTCCAAAATCTAGATTTCAACACCGAAGCATATCCTCAAGAACTCAGTTGACTTTCTCAGTCTGTCCATCAGTCTGAGGATGGAAGGCAGTGCTGAAATCCGTCTTAATACCCAAAGCTATCTGAAGACTCCTCCAAAAATGCAAAGTGAACCGCACATCTCGATCAGAAACAATGGAAAACAGAACACCATGAAGCCTGACGATCTCTCCAACATACAGCTCGGCTAACTTGTCCATAGTCGAAGTGAGTTTCATTGCCAAGAAGTGAGCTGACTTGGTTAGTCGATCGACCATGCCCCAAATCGCATCATTACCCTTTGAACTCTTGGGCAAACCCGTGATGAAATCCATGCTGATGTTATCCCACTTCCACTCCGGAATAGGTAACGGTTGCAATAAACCTCTGGGCTTCTGATTCTCGGCTTTCACCTGTTGACAAATCTCACACTTCGCCACAAACTTAGCCACATCCCGCTTCAAACCTGACCACCAGAAATGTTGCTTGATGTCCTTGTACATCTTGGTACTCCCAGGATGTACCGCAAAAGAGTAGCACGTGCCTCCTGAAGAATACTCTCCTTCAAGTCTGATTGATCTGGAACACATAACCTCTCTCCAAACCACAATACTTCATCCCTGATTTGAAACTCTGACAATCTGCCAACACCAACATGCTCCTTCATCTTCGAATCTCTGCATCTTCCTTCTGACTCGCTATAATCCTTTCATTCAGCGTGGGCTGAAGGCTCAGCTGAGCCAAAGATGCTCCCAAACCCTGCACAACAAATTCAATACCAACCTGATCCAACTCTTCTGCAAGATACTTATGATTCGTAATCAAACTAGCTAAACTGCTTTTACGTCTAAGTGCATCAGCAACACATGAGCTTTCCCTGGATGGTACTTAATCTCAGGACGAATGTCCTCTAGTACTTCCAGCCATCTCCATTGCCTCAGATTTAGGTCCTTCTGCTGATAGATGTACTTCAAGCTTTTATGGTTCATGTACATATTTAATTTCTCACCGTACACGTAATGTCTCCATTGCTTCAAGGTGAAGATAATCGCAGCGAGCTCCAGATTATGAATCAGATAATTTTTCTCATGCGGTCGTAATTGCCTCGACCCATAAGCGATCACCTTCCCTTCTTGCATTAAGACACAACCAAGCTCATGATGTGAAGCATTGCTGTAAACATCATACTCAACACCTGCTCTAGGCAAAGCCAAAATGGGAGCACTAGTCAGCTTCTCTTTCAACTCCTGAAAGCTTGCCTCGCACTGCTCGGTCCACTTGAAATTCACATTCTTCTTGGTCAGACCAGTAAGCGGCACGGCTATCTGAGCATAGCCTTGGATAAACCTCCTGTAGTATTCAGTTAGCACAAGAAAACTTATAGTTTCCTTCACTGTAGTAGGCTTTGCCCAATCCTTCACCATCTATATCTTCTGAGGATCAGTTGCCACTCCCTCCTTAGAAAGGATGTGACCTAGGAATGCCACTTCAAATTTCCATAAATCACACTTGGATAACTTGGTATACAACTCATGCTCTTGAAGCTTCTTCAGAACTTCAGCCAGATGCTCAGTGTGCTCCTCTTCCGACTTGGAGTACACAAGAATATCGTCGATAAACACCACGACGAAAGAATCAATAAACGGCCTCAGAAGTGTGTTCATCATGTCCATAGAGATTGCAAGTGCATTTGTCACTCCAAATGGCATAACTAAGAACTTGTAATGCCCATGTCGTGCAGTCTTATGCACATCTTCAGTCTTCACTCGAACCTGATGGTATTCTGATTCATTTTAGAGAAAACAGCTGTTCCTTATAGACGGTCGAATAGGTCATCAATTCGTGGAATTGGATATTTGTTTTGAACAATGACTTTATTCAGCTCTCGGTAATCAATGGAAATCATCATCGATCCATCCTTCTTCTTTACCAACAGCATCGGTGCTCCCCAGGGTAACACACTCGACTGAATAAAGCCTTTTCCTAACAGTTCATCAATCTGCCGTTTAATCTCATCCTGCTCCACAGGTGCCATCCTATACGGTGCCTTGGAAATAGGTGCAATTCCTGGCTGAATAGTGATGCTGAACTCTACATCACGATGCGGGGGTAACCCGGGCAAATCTTCCGAGAACACAGTCGGGTAATCCCGAACCACTGAATTTGCTGCACCTCTATAAGAACCTTCTTCTTGCTGATAGCTGCCACCAGATCTGAGCATCTCTTCTTCTCTTGGAAAGTGACTTCAGGACCCCTTAGAGCCTTCACTGTTACTTCCTTGGTCTTGCGCTCGATGTTCGCACTATACACCGACATCCAATCAATGCCAATGATAACATCGACCCCCAGGATATTCAGCTCGATCAGATCAATCCCGAAAATCCTGCCTCCAATCACGACCTTGTAGTCCGCATAATACCGATCAATGGTTAAAGTCTCCCCTGATGGAGTATCTACTGCTAAGACCTTGTCTGGAACAATCTTTGGTTCGACTCCCAAGACTTTAGCAAATTTAGATAATACAAAAGTATGAGAGGATCCAGTATCAACAAACCAATAGCTTTCTTTCCATTCAAATAATGTTCTCCTGTTACACAACACACTCTCGTTACATAACAGTTCTACTAAATAAAGCAGTGAAAAAGAACAATAGAAACTTCCAAACATCCTCCCTCGTACCAGTAATGATGTGATCCACTTCATCAGTGTCAGCTTCAGTCAAGACAAATACTCGCCCCTGCTGGTACCACATCTTCCCAACCTGCTGCGGTGGTCCATTACGGATGAGATCTCGTGACTTGGGGCATTAAGATTTGTAATGGCCCTCCTCTCCACAGTTGAAGCAGGTCACAGGAGACTTCACCCAACCATTTCCGGGTCTTCTAGCCACATTGACAACGTTCACCCCCGTAGGTTTGAACATTTAAGCTGGCGGCTTCCCTCTGACATTCCCAGAAACTGCGAGCCTTTTCCCCACATTCCAATTGTTCCTTCTGTTCTGGACAGCATGAAACTGCTCAATATCCCCCTCAGTAGCTACACCTCACTTGACTAACTTGTCAAACCTCCTGATACCAAGGGGTATCATCCTTTATCTTAGACTCGGCCTCAATCCGTGCTCAAACTTCTGAGCTTTCTTCGCCCAGTCCACCACAAGTTCGGCTGCATATCTCGAAAGTTGAGTAAACCTTATCTCATACTCCCTGACGGACATGCCTTCCTGCTGCAGTGCTAGGAACTCCATTGCTTTCTTCTCTTGGACATCAAACAGAAAATAGTGACCGTGGAACTCCTCCAAGAATTCCTCCCAGCTGATAACACCATTTTCCATAGTCCGCTTCATCGACTGCCACTATACAACTGCACCCTTCTCAAGCTACAATGTAGCCAACTTCACCTTGCTACCTTTCGAAGTCTCCAAGACTTCAAAGATAGTCTCAACTTGCTGAATCCAATTGTCAGCTGCATCTGGGTCGACTTCCCTTCAAACACTGGTGGCTTCATCCTCTTAAATGACTCCACGAGTTTGATCGCCTCAGAAACTGGATTCGCAGGCATCCCCCTATGGTTTTGATTCATGGCTACGGCATTGAGGGTCTGATAGAGTCTAGCCAACTCCGTTTCCAAGTCGAGTCCACAGTTGGGTCCTTCTCCATTCCTTGATCTTCTTCAAAAGATCCATTAAATTTGAAGTAGAAAACATGAATTTAAATCAACTTCCTTCATTTCATTGAATTCAAACTTTGTACATTCAAATTTAAAACATCGTCAGACATCAAGCAAAAGCATTGAGAAAATACAACATTCTAATCTTTACGGTTCCTCTTGGCGTTCCTATGCTCTTCTCGTAGTTCTACCACTTCTTCCTTCAGTACATTGTACATGTTCTTTCTCTTTTCGAGTTCCCAAACACGATGACTGAGGGTTGCAATATTCTCCTTGCACTTCGCACACTTGGCCTGCAATAGCTCTGCTCTCTCCCTCTGAGTCTCCACTTGACTCTGAAGAGACTTGATGAGATCTCCTCGATCTGTCTCTTCCTTGTCAGATCAAACGTCTGATGAGTCTGAAGGCGGAGTGATCTCTCGAAACTCGAACCATTCCCCTTCATACTCTTCGAGATCTTCTTCGTCGGAATCTCCTTGTCCAGGGTAGTAGTCCTCTTCAAATATGTGCCAATCATCATCGCCTTGCTGGGTCGTGGTGGTTCGCCATCTTGGGGAAGGGAGAAGAAGAAACATTTATCATAGAGAAACACAAATGTAAGTAACTTATATTTAAATCTCTATACCCAGCTCATACTTTAATGTTCACTCTATGGTTTCGTTCCTTATAAATTTGTACAACTTGGAAGCGTTTCTCTGATACCACTCTATAACACCCCAAATTCCAAATATGAATGAATTCGAAGTTCCACAGGATCTTTACACTTCACTTCGTACAATTTTACAAGGAATTGAAACTTTTATTACAACAGAGTTTACATCAATTCAGTGGAAATATAAATTACAACATGTTACATAAATTAAACAATAACTTGAATATTTCGTTAAGCAGCATTCATTCTTTTGATTTGTCAATCACTTCATCCTGCATAGAAACTGTGGGCATGCCAGTTGCATACAACTGACGCTAGGATATAATACATCAATTTCTCTTACTTAGAAAACACACACTTGTCAAAAACAAAGCTAAGTGGGACTATCCTATTGATGTCGTGTGTGATTGTATAATTAGTCCTTAATGCAATTATTTATATTACATAACACTAATGCGTACTTGTTCGGATTCTATACATCCCATACTACATAGGTTCGAGGGCATGCCCTTAATCGTTCTTCATCTTGTAGGGTTGACTCCCCCGCCATGAGTTAAACTACTACGGTAACTATGGAAAGTATCCAAGGTGTGCTATGAGTTACGAGCCCATGCCCAGACATCCTGGAGAGAATCCCACACACTGACATGACGCATCATGCAGGCATCCTATGGACCATTCGCCTCTGCCAAGGAACGATGGCACTACGTAGTCACCGAGCACCCCACAAGCATCGCTGACGGTAGGATATCCTAGAGAAGTATTCACGCCCTAACATGACGCATCATGTGGACATCCTATGAACACTCTCACACCGTAGATCCGAAGGCCCTCATACTTATGTTTTTCTCTTACTTTCATCACATCTTCTCTATGTGTCTAATCCTTAGATAATTGAATCATGAATAAAAATCAATACTCTAGAATTAGCGTTACCTCTACATCGGTCTTAAACGTCAATCATGCCCCAATCATGGTCTTTATTTATCACATTTCTCTTTCAACTTTTTCATTCATGCAGATGTGAGGACTTAGCTAAAACTCTAGTCTCAATTCTCTTTTCATGCTCATCAAAATGAGAGTATACATTTTCACAAATTTCACCTTTCATCATGTTTCTTTTAATATATTTCATACACAAAATTTCATAATTTTGAACAACAATCTCATATCTGTTCCCACTTAATTTTTTCATGACATATTTGCATTGATTTTAATCAACAATCTCATATTCGTTTTACTCAATATTTTACAAATCAAAAATCTCATTTTTGAACTCTTCACAAATTTCTCTATGTTCAACAAAATATTTGTATCTTTAATTACCAAGAAAATCACATTCTAAAATCTTATTATCTTCTCAAAATTTTATTTCTAATTCTCATATAATAGGTCAATATTCAAGAAAATAATTTTTCATGAAGTCTAGGCATTTGTAGAATAATTCTAATATTTTTTTCTCAAATTTTTAAACATTTAAACCCTTAGAAATATAAAAAAAAACAAAACTAAAAAAATTGGCCAGAGGCCAGATCGAACCCACGCACACTCATCCGCCAGTGAATAGTGTCAGCACTGTGTCGCACCTGAGGACCAAAAAGTCCATAGCGACCAACTGTTTAATGGGGGACTTGATTTATACTTGGGTTTTGGGCTTCGAGTTTGAGTAAAAATTGAATTTTCAGAAAACAAAGTCTTTGGAGAGACTCGAAACCAAGACCCAGGTCTTCGTTGTGCTACAGTAACCCTCTTAAAATGCACCCAAAGACCTAGTAGGTCCGAGTGACTCACCCGTATGGGAAATCAGTAAAAATGCTTTTGTGTCAGAATGTACTGTTTCTAGTTCTTTTTAGAAACTCGATTATTCTCTCTTTCTTTATTTGCACTTAGAAAATCTAGATCTGTTCCTGATTACATTTTTTTGGAAAAACTGTAACTTGTACCTTCATAAGTTGTATAAAACTCATTTTAAAACATAAAAGGCTACTTTTTTTCTTAGTTCATTTTAAAAATGATTCATGAATACATTTCGACATGGGAATATTTCTTTCTTTTTTCATTTTTGAAAAAATTCGCTTATCAACATATTCTCCCTCATTCATAATGAGTTCTTATAGTTATTATTTTCATTCTTTAACACAAACAAGATCTTAAATTATTCTTATTACTCTTTTCTTATGTTTCAAAAGGCAACATTGATGATAATTCTAGTGACTACAATAGAACTCATAAAAGGCAATTAAAGCACACTTTTTTAACACAAACCAATCTATTTCTTAATCATGAGTACAGTTTGCATTCTATAATTCATCCATAGACACAATTTTCTGCGTATTACATTCTACCAATCATTCATAAGCACATTTTTCATAAAAATCATAGTTCATCAATCCTAGCATGCCATTATATTAACAAACCATCATAACACATTTTAAATAATACAATTCAATTTATTTTACTTACTTTTCATGTAGATCAATTAGAACTTCTTTTTCTTATTAATCTCTTCAACCAAAAGTAGGGCAATCTTTCCTACTTGTTTGTAGCATATTCACAATTTCAATCCTAGCATGGTATCTAGTTTAGAAGCTTGAGAAATTGCCCACCTTAAATGAAGAAACACTTGAAAAACTCCTGGAAAGCTCCTTGAACGCACGAACGGTTCCTTCTCCTCCTAGATTGTGCCACCAAAAGTGCCTTCTCCTCCTTGGTTGATGGAACCCGATCTCCTCCTCCTTGCTCCTTCTGATGATAGGCCGTCCTCCAATGTGAAAGGGAACACACACACAACTCTCTCAATCTTTTTACTCACAATTGCTCTCAATCTTTTTCTCACAACTTGTTCTTTTCTTTCCTTTTTCTCTTACAATTTTTCTAGTGCATTTTATGAAGAAGATGAGGGGGTATTTATACATTTTTCAAACACAAATGGAGGGCTAAGATTGATTCAGATGAGTGTAGATGAGAGGCTAGGATGCATTAGGGAGTTAGAACAACCACCCATGATCAAATAACTACTCACCATTCATTCCCTCTCTCCCACTCTCCATGTGTAATCCGGCCTACCCCCTCTTTCTAGCATTGGCACGTGCAAGTGCAATGCACGTGTCACACAATGCAGACCTAGTTACCAATTGTTCATGTTTATTAATTAGTTTGTTACAAAAATAAGTCTTCCCTACAAGTTGTCTTATTTAAAAAGGGAATAAACTAGTGGGCTTGTTTTAGTGTGCTAAAAATTCATGCGCTTATTAATTAAAATAATTAAATTAATTAGTGTGGGCTAGAATTAAGTAATTAGTCCTAGAGTTTAAAATAGGCTTTTAAATAAAAAGAGAGAATGTAAAATACTTGCTCTTGACATAAAAATAAATATTTTTTAAGGGAAAATGTACATAAATTTGCATGTGCAGAACACGTGAAATCAAACAAACTCATATTAAATTATAGATGAAAATTCAGGATGTCACATGTAGTATGGGATGCATAGAATTCGAACAAGTATACATTAGTGCATTGTAGTGTAGATTTGCATTAGGTATTTACGGCATATCATACACTGACATGTTTAGAGTAGTCACTCTTCACACTTTTGCATTCAAGTTGTGCTTGTGTTTGTAAGTGTAAAGAATAGTTATATTACGACATAGTGAGGATGGCCGTTTATAATATTGCGTCGGTTGTACGCAACTGACGTGGCCACAGTTTCAGTGCAGGATTTGGATTTGCAAAAGACACAAAGATGATTTGGTGCTGAATAATTGCTTCGGATTTTAGTTGTGGTCATTCAGCTTGCTTTTTTTTACCATGTTGTAGTTGTTTTATCTTTCTGCTGTGTAAATGTAATGTAACAAGTTTTGTATGAAAAAAAATTGGTGTAATAAATGTTTCAAATTTCTTGTAAAATTGTACGAAGTGAAGTGTAGATCCTGTTGTGCTACGAATTACCTGTGTTTTGGAATTCGGGGTGTTACAATTAAGTTGATCTAATAAGGTATGGCCAAGACCCTTGTGTCATACGGTAAGTAATGTAGTGGTTGAAAGTAGAGATGTTGGTAGTTTAAAAATGACATGTTCTTATGGCAAGAAGTAGTAGCGGCCATCATGTTGATGTCCCATCTCAATCACCTTTTTCGTCGAACAATCATGAATAACCCAATGATCCAAAATAAAGTTACAGAATAATT
Source organism: Hemerocallis citrina (assembly GCA_017893485.1). NCBI lineage: Eukaryota > Viridiplantae > Streptophyta > Magnoliopsida > Asparagales > Asphodelaceae > Hemerocallis > Hemerocallis citrina. Next base: position 212,054,596 of record CM030361.1, on the reverse strand, counting down.
GAGGTCATTAGTAAGCTTTTGAACAAGTAGAAGATGAAATAGAAGAATGAACATATAAAACATTGCTGTGTGTAATATCAGAGGCAATTTTGAAAGATCCCACATGTGCGATAGAAACCTTAATACAATCAGGAAGAGTTAGTGGAGAAAGGAGGTGAAGGAGGACAAAAATTTGAAAGGTTGTTGGAGTTGGATAACATGTGGTCTGTTGATCCGGTGTCAGGAATCGATGAAGAATGCAAGGCTTTGGAGAGAAAGCAACTTGAGTTACCTACAAGTTCCGCCACATTGGATGTTGGTTGGGGTACCTATTCTTTATCGAACTTGTTATAAAGTGCGTGCTTGATACTATCAGTAGGAATACTTGAGAACAAGTTGTCAACATTCTCCATGGGAAATGATTATGAAGCGGCCAATATCAATAGAAAAGAAGCACAATTTGTCATTGCTCCGATACCAAGTAAAAATTGATGAAGACAAAATACTGGAGAAAAGGACCATGCTCCTTATATATATAATTTACGTCATACATTTTCCTGTTCAAGCTAACATAATAGGAAAGAATATAAACTATTTAGAATTATTTACATGTGCCAAATATGAAGAGAATATAAAGAAACTGAATTGAAATTCAAATTCAAACAATTTGCCATGTGCAAATTATTGAGTCATGGAGGTGAATTCATTTCCATATATAACAATATATGAACATATCAATTTGAGAACCACCATCACCACTACATAGACAATAAAGATAAAAGTTTGACTGAAGGACAATTAGTGAAGTACAATAAGTATAATTTATGGGAGAGTACTGATTCCATCAGTAACCAAGGTTGTCCTTGTCAAATAAATTCAACAATGCAAATTGATCACCAGGGTATTGCAACACCATTAACATCTCCCTATTTGACTTCCTCCTGATCAATGTAGTGGATATGTAGAAAAGATCTGATCCTGCCACATATCTAGGAAATATCCTGTAAGATCCCACAAAATAGTGTATAATTATTTAGTACATTAGTCCATTCACGATTAAGATTTGCACGTATTAATGGGTTTTTCTCATTTTTTAATTGAGTATGTATTGGGGCATATTATTTAATATGTATCGAGCCAAAAATGGTACAATTCTTGAACCGGAGTTGAGATAATTTCTCAATTAAATTGTACGTTAGTCTTAACTATAATTGAGACGGAACATATAGTATTTCTATATTGATGAGATTATTTTTTATACATACATACAAATATTTTCTTTTGAGATGTGTATGCATTTTTCATGAATGTAGATATGAGTATACATGTGTATGTATATGTGTATGTATTTTGTATAATTATCCATACTTAACCCTAAAACCACTAATCCAACCCTTAACCACTTAACCAAAACTATGTGCTTGGTTGAGTGTGGTCACCCCCACCTTCATCTCACCCCCCTATCACCCCATGGCCAGCCATCCACCTCTCCCCATCAATATTTAAACCCTAAGAGATGAATCAAACCCAACTTTCTCAATTTCTAAACCTAAAAAAAATCTTCGTTTACTTCAAAATCCCACATTGTCTCATTTTTAGCAATTTCTTCAACTCCATTTCTTTCTTCAACTTGGACTGGAAAATTGGAGAGAAAAGCATTCAAGGAGAAGGAGGCTAGCAGCAAGGAGCAAGGTGTTAGGAGGTGGTGGAGCCAAACAAGGAGAAAGAGAAGCAAGGAGAAGAAATCGAAAGCTTCATTGTGGGTTACTTCTTTCAAACTCTATGCTTATTAATTATTTTAGTTTCTTATGATGAAAGTTGCTGATTTAGAATGCAATGGTGTGTGAATGAAGATTGTGTATGTTTATAACTCAATACTCGAGCTAAGAATGCCAATTAATGGGGAAAGATAGAATATTGTGAAGAATTAGGCATGATAAATTAGAAAACTCATAACTTTTTGCTATGTTGGAATTTAGACTTCAAATTTTTATGGTAGCATCTTTGTTTTGTGCCTAATACCTCCACCAAATTTAGTTAATTTTGGATGTGTTTTGATATTTTAATAAATTCCATTTAGTTGTTGTTTGGGGAGAAAATTTCTGCAAAGTTGAATTTTAATATACTTGACTTGTAAAAATCATAGCTCCATGAATACTATGAATCTAGAGATGACATTTTTACAGTATGTGATCTTAAATGTGTTTATTAATTCCCCCAAGTTTCATATTTTTTGGAGAATGTTTGATATTTTTACAAAATCTATCAAGTTGCTGGTTGGGAAGAAAAGTTGTTGTTTTTCGAATCTATCATGTTGACATAGAAAATTGGTATCTCCATGATCACTAAGAGTATAGAGCTGAGATTTTTACTAGAGCTTCTTGTATATGTTTAAAACAACTCTACCAAGTTTCGTAATTTTTGAATAGGAGTTGTTCTTTCTTTAAAATATGTTCTGCTGCAGTTGTTGAGAAACAGAGTAATTTCTGTTAGTAATTTTATATCCCATTCAAATAGTCATAACTTTTTGTATACTTGAAATTCTTGGCTAATTTTGGACATGTATTGCTCCTATGCGTCTAACTCAATTCTACATAATATTATAAGGTTTTGAGATCGTTAATTATTTTAACGAAGTTTTATTGTGCAATAGGTCGATAGTTTTATCAACTCTGGAGGTTTTGCATGCACATCAGAAATGGACATTTTTCTTCTCTAAAATGAATTAATTTGAGAATGTTTTCAACTGAGATATTGTAGTAGACTTGATGATCTTTTGAAAAACCCTAAGAACTTTGATTTTCATCGAGTGTGTGATTTTTGGTGATTTTCGCAAACAACATCCAGTGTATGTCTGATGACTAAGTCGTTTTGATTGAATATATGTTTTCATCATAGTAAGGCATTACAATGGTCTAAGAAAGATGATTATTCTTACTCATTGGATCGTGTTTGATCGTGTTGGAGTTGTGTTGTTTACATATATAATGTTTTATGATTGGATTGACTATTTGTCCTATGTTAGCATTGGTGCAATCCGCTTGTTAATCTAATCATCTTGTTTGCTTGAAGATTAGAGTAGACTTGTATTGTATTATTGTTGTTTAGGTGATTCTTACTTCCCCGATGTGTGTATTGCTTGCTGTTGCTTAGGGTAATGGATTTTACCCTGAGGGGCTATCGTTACTACTCAATCTTTTGGGTAGTTAGTAGCCCGTGTCTCCTCGAACGTCTTGGAGGAGATGACTCGTGTACCGGGGTGCTCACAGTACACGGAGGGATGTCCATTGTTATTGGTGCTACCGCCTAGTCAAGAGATCTTGGAGCGTAATGATTGACGGGAGCAACATGTTTGGGTTGGGCCGATGTCATAATCAACTCCAAGCATTGAAGGCGGGGTGACGATTGACGGTGGTCAGTTTGCCAGTTGTTTGGCCATAGTTTGGTTAACGTTGGTACCCTTGGGTATGGTAGTGTCCTAGGGTTAGGTTGAGCTACTGTGTAATGTTAAGGCCATAATTAGAGTTGGATAGCTGTTAATTAGCTTTTGAATTATGAATTGATCGTGTTTGTCTGGACTTGTGATGTCCACTCGATTGAGTTGTGTTTGACTATGTATTAGCTTATTGATGGTCTAGGGTAGTGGTTATCACCCTAAGACTATCAACTCATTTTTGACTCTTGATGATTAGTAACTTTCTTACCTCGAGTGCTATGGATGAAGACTGTCTTCGGGCACCGGCGGATCACTAACCCAGGGGAGATTGATCAGGGGCTGGAAACGGGGTCGAGATCCAAGTAAGAGGATGTTTGGCAATCGACGGAGGTCGAATATTGCTGGGTCAAGTTTGGGCCAAGTTGGGCTAACTCTTGAGCCTAGTATGGGGATCGTGTTGGTTTCTCCCCAGGGCTTGTGATTTTGGGTTGAGACTGGGTTTAAGTAGCAAGTTATCGGCTGGTGATATTTAATCTCTGCAATTAAGATAATTAGTGTCTTTTTCGATTCTATGTTAGGGTTGATGTCTAGTAGTAGGATCCTTTTGATCAGTCTAATGTGTCTATCGGGCAGGCACTAGTCGGGTGGTTGTACTGTCAAGGTGACACATGTGGTGCCTTCTCACGGGTTGGGAGCAAGGGTCGCGTGGTCCCATCTGTTAATTTCTACGGTCTAGTGATAAGAACGGGAATATGCGTACTATATATTTTCTCCTGTCAGAGGTCTCCGATGGTTTTTCCCAAGACTCGGTCAAGTTCTATGTTGCTTAATACGGACAGGGAGCAAGGGTAAGACTCAAAATCGTGAGTAAGACTCGAGGCGTCCTGGAGAGCTTGCGGGCTGCCTTTATATTTGTTGCAACTTTTGAGTGAGGTCCGGTGCAATGGACGGAAACCGAGCAATAGTGGAAAACAGGGACACCACTACTGACTGCAATGGCTTATTGCAACCTCATCAGGCACTAGATGAATTTTAGAAATGAAATGAGTACAAGAGTAGGATGCATAGTGAGGGATCGAACCCTACAATCAGAAGAAAGCAAACTCCTTGGAAAATATGTAGTATGGGATGCATACGTTTCCATTAAAGTTATATTTTGGAGAAGTATGTAGTGTGGGATGCATACGTTTCCAAATGAATTGCATTAGAGTAAGTGCATCATGTGCATTTGAGATTGTGCATTAGACTCTAAGGCATGACATACACCAACACTTGTCTACACATCTTTCTTTTGCATCAATCTTGGTTGTTGAGTTTTGGGGAGCTGCTGGTTTTATCAGCATTGCGCCAGTTGCATTCAACGGACATGCCCACAGGTTTGTAGTTGCAGGATGGCTGATCATGGAGTAGGAGACTCGAGCAGCGGGGAGCAATTAGCGGAAGCTGTTGTCCAGTGTGTTGCAGAGTTTCCTGAGTATTGCACTTGTGAGATTATAAGTGTTGTACATTAAATTTTTGGGATGTAATTTATGTGAATTTATGATGTAATTCTCTGATGAACAAATTGTACTTGTAATAACATTTTGGGCAATAAAAGTTTAAATTTTCCGTGATTTTACTGTGTTTGTACTCATTTGAAGAAAGATTCTATCTTGTGTCTCGAGTTTCCTGTGTTGGGAATTCGAGGCGTTACAAAGTGGTATCAGGGCTGACTTCAAATTGCTGTCTAAAACAGTAGGAAATAAATTGGATGCCCAAATTAGAGTTGGATTTAGTTGGATAGTAGGATGGTCATAAATCATATTTTGACTTATGACTATGATCTTTTCTATGTCTAAACTAACCCCAGTGTAATTTTGTTTCCTTTACTAACAATTATTGTGCAAACGCATGTCAAGGAAGCAAATCTGCAATCAAACGTCAATGGTGGCAAACCTGCAACTGGATATTGGGGAGGAAAAATGGCAACCTAACGTCATGGAGGCAAGCCTGCTGCCGGACGTCGATGGAGGTCAACACGCAACACATGAGTCGAGGAAGCAGGTAGTAGAGCCAACGACGGTGACCTCAATACTAAGGCAGAAATTTGCCAGGATGTACCAGATGAAGGAAGCATTTGTTGAAGTCAACAGGATCAGATACCACAAGCTGAAGCCGTGGGTGGAAATTCAGGAAGCAATGTTCCAAATTTAGTCCTAGTGGTCAAGTGTTTCCTGCACCGAGCAGTTTAAGGAGCTACTAGCAAGGAGATTCTTTAGGCTTGATGCTTCACCTTGAGAAGCACCATTTTTTGCTTGTAGGGGAATGGAGAATGGATCAGTGGGATGCACATCAAGCCACATGAGTGAACCATGTTATGACTTGAAGCAGGTATCCATCGATGACTTGCTCGATCAGCTTCAAAGGGCAACAGGTGCTCTCTAGGTCAACTTGCAGTCAGACTAACATCAGGTCCGCATTGAGGAAGATGAAGTACCGAAAATGAAGAAGGATCATGCCAAGCATTTAGCAGGAGCATCGAAGAAGCTGCAAGAAGGTTGAATAAACATTTTCTTGGTTTAGTCCTTTTTTTAAGAAGGGAGTGGTCACCGACGCACAGAAGTGAAATCGAGAGCTAGAAGACGTGCTGAGAACTCGAATCGGGCAGTAGAAGGGAGATATGATGAAGCAAGAATGATCGTGAGTAGGAAGCTCTAGAATGATCCACGGAGTGAGATATTCCCTAGTATTACATACGAGGGATGAAATATTCCATGGAATGATCTGTGGAGTGGGATTAATCTCCAGTATTTCGGGATGAGAGCAACACTCATGGGGAGTTCGTGTGATAAGGGATCCAGAATGATCCACGGAGTGAGATATTCCCCAATATTCCAGACGAGGGATGAAATAGGCCCCAGAATAATCTGTGGAGTGGGATTGATGTAACACCCCGAAACTTCAAGAGTATAATAATTGATGTGCCTACGTGAATCTGGTTATATGGTTAAATGAATTGATGTGCAACACGTTGCTTGCTTTGGGCTTTTGACGTGTGGCGCCGGGGGGGGGGCACGTAGGGGAAGCAAACAGCAAAGAGAAACAGCGGAGATGTGCAATGAATTTCTCCCATATCAGGAATTAACAGGGATAATTAATTAATAAATATAATTGCCTATGATAAAGAGTTACCTAATTGGTTAACCACCTTTTGAGAGGCAGCCTGTGGTGAGTAGTTGTACTATAAATAATAATTAAATATATAAAAATGTCTTAGTATTGCGGTGGGGAGTTACAAATAGTATTAAAGCTGGCTTTCGACATCGAATGTGGGAAAAAGAGTATAATTGGGCAGATGTATTTCGGGACTATAGTTACAGTCGGACGGATGTATTCTGGGACTGGGCTCAAGGATGCTGATTTCTAAATGGGAGGTGTATGTAATACCTCGTAATTTCAAGATATATAATATAGTATTATATATATAATATAAAGATTTGGAGGTGTGTCCTATAGAAGTTTCGATGGGATGTTGCATGGAATTAATGGCCATGGGATTTAATAGATGAGATGAGATGAAAGGGGTTGGTTGGTTTCTATTGGCTACTGTGCACGTGGGTGCTGTGTTCACGTGGAGTGGGGGGCATGTGCAGGAGAGAGGAGGGGAGCGTTGCTCCTGTTGTGTGCTGATGTGGGCATGGGGCCTGCCTAGGGGGGGGGGGAGGTGGTGGCTAGCTTGATGTTAGTGGAGAGAGAGAGAAAGAAGATGTGGGTTAAATTGATCCCATATCTGAAGTATCACAAGATTAACTAATAATAAATAAATGTAATTGCCTATGATCAAGAGTCACCTAATTAGTTAACCACTTTTTGAGAGACAGTTTGTGGCAGTTGTACTATAAATAATAAATAAATCTATAAATTGTCTGAGTATTAGGACGGGGCGTTATAGAATGGTATCAGAGCCGACTTTCGACACTGAGTGTGGAATAGCCGGGCGGATGTATTCCGGGACTAGGATGAACATGGTCAGGGGGATGTATTCTAGGACTATGGTGCGCCACTCCACATCAGCTAGAAAGGTGATCCTGCACTAGGTTGTGCATGCTCCGTACTCTGCGAGGACGGTGATTTCTAGGGGGTGTATGTAACACAATGTAATTTCAAGAGTATAATATAGTATATATTATGTATATAATAGTAGTAGATATTAAAAATATATATAGAGAGAGGAAAAGGCAATCTGGTTATATGGTTAAATGAATTGGAAATGTGAGCAAACAACAAAGAGGAACAGCAAAGATGTGCAATGAGTTTGTCCCATATTAGGAATTAACATGGATAAATTAATTAATAAATATAATTGCTTATTATCAAGAGTCACCTAATTGGTTAACCACCATTTTTGAGGCAGCTGTGGTGGGCAGCTGTACTATAAATAATACTGATAAATTATAAATTGTCTAAGTATTGGGGGGGGGGGGTTACAAATATGTAACACCCTGTAATTTTAAGAGCATAATATAGTATATATTACATATATAATAGTAGTAGATATATATATATATATATATATATATATATATATATATATATACACTACTATATTATATATATAATATAGTAGTATATATATATATAGTATATATATATATACTACTATATTATATATATAATATAGTAGTGTATATATATATATATATATATATATATATAGAGAGAGAGAGAGAGAGAGAGAGAGAGAGAGAGAGAGAGAGAGAGAGGAAAAGGATGTGTATGTAACTAGACTTCCTCTGCCTAGTCACATTTCCAATTCATTTATAGTTATAGTCGGTCAGATGTATTCCGGGACCGGGCTCAAGGACGTTGTTTTCTAAAGGGGAGTGTATGTAACACCCTGTAATTTCAAGATATATAATATAGTATTATATATATATAATATAAAGATTTGGAGGTGTGTCCTATAGAAGTTTATATTGGGATGTTGCATGTTATTAATGGCCATGGGATTTAATAGATGAGATGAGATGAAAGGGGTGGTTGGTTTTTGTTGGCTACTGTGCACGTTGGTGCTATATCCACGTGGAGTGGGGGCCCATGTGCAGGAGAGAGGATGGGAGCACTGCTCCTGTTGTGTGCTGACATGGGCGTGGGGTCCGCCCAAGGGGGAGCTAGCCTGACATCAGTGGAGAGAGAGAGAGAAGATGTGGGTTAAATTGATCCCATATGCAAAGTATCACAAGATTAATTAATAATAAATAAATGTAATTGCCTATGATCAAGAGTTAGATAATTGGTTAACCACCTTTTGAGAGGCAGCCTGTGGTGAGCAGTTGTACTATAAATAATAAATAAATATATAAAATTGTCTTAGTATTGGGGCAGGGCGTTACAAATGGTATCAGAGCCGACTTTCGACTCCGAGTGTGGGATAGTCAGGCAGATATATTCCGGGACTATAGATGCATTTGGGGAGATGTATTTCGGGACTGGGTTGAACATGGTCGGGCGAATGTATTCCGGGACTATGGTACGCCACTCCACATTAGCTAGAAAGGAGATCCTCCACTATGTTGTGCATGCGCTGTACTCAGCGAGGACGCTGATTTCTAAGGGAGGGTGCATGTAACTCCTCGTAATTTCAAGAGTATAATACAATATATATTTTATATATATAATAGTAGTAGATATTAATATATATATATGAGAAATGCTCCATTGAAAACAGCGATTCTGGCCATTGGATCACTCTTGATCGTGATTAACGGATCAGATCGAGCCCGCCCATCACCCATCTCACTTAAGTGGCGGAGGGGTAATTTGGGAATTTCGTCCCAAAAAACTCTTCGCCTCATTCGCTCTAAAAAATTGAATGAACCTAGGCCGTTGTTTGAAACAACGACCTAGGTTATAAAAAATTGAACGAACCTAGGCCGTTGTTTGGAACAACAGCCTTTTCTATCCTAGGTTGTTGTTCCCAACAACGGCATAGGCTATAAATTCGTTGTTTCAAACAAACTAGGCTATAAAATTTTTATAGCCTAGGCCATTGTTGGGAACAATGGCCTAGATTATAAAAGGCATTTGTTCCAAACAACGGCCTAGGTTCATTCATTTTTTTACAACCTTGGCCGTTGTTTCAAACAACCGCCTAGGTTCATACAACCAAAGCAGGTCTGTCTTCATGGGTCTGTGAAAACAGACCCGTTTTCAATGGAGCATTTCTCTCTCTCTCTCTCACTCTCTCTCTCTCTCTCTCTCTCTCTCTCTCTCTCTATATATATATATATATATATATAGGAAGACAATCTGGTTATATGGTTAAATGAATTGGAAATCTGTGTGGGCGGGGGGCCATGTGAATAATTGATGTGCAGCATTTTGCTTTGCTTTGGGCTTTGACGTGTGGCACTAGGGGGGCACTAGAGGGAAGTAAATAGCAAAGAGAAACAGCGGAGATGTGCAATGAGTTTGTCCCATATCAAAAATGAACAGGGATAATTAATTAATAAATATAATTGCCTATGATCAAGTGTCACCTAATTGGTTAACCACCTTTTGAGAGGCAGCCTGTGGTGGGAAGTGGTACTATAAATAATAAATAAATATATAAAATTGTCTTAGTATTGGAACGAGGCGTTACAAATGGTATCAGGGCCTACTTTCAATACCGAGTGTGGGAAAAGGAGTATAGTTGGGCGGATGTATTCCGAGACTATAGTTACAGTTGGGCGGATGTATTCCGGGACAAGGCTCAACATTGTTCGGCGGATGTAATTCGGGACTATAGTTACTGTCGGGCAGATGTATTCCGGGACTGGGCTGAAGAACACTGATTTCTAAAGAGGTGGTGTATGTAACACCCCGTAATTTCAAGATATACAATATAGTATTATATATATAATATAAAGAATTGGAGGTGTGTCCTATAGAAGTTTCTATAGGGATGTTGCATGGAATTAATGGCCATGGGATTTAATAAGTGAGATGAAATGAAAGGGGTTGGTTGGTTTCTGTTGGCTACTATGCACGTGGGTGCTGTGTCCACGTGGAGTGGGGGGGCCATGTCCAGGAGAGAGGAGGGGAGCGCTGCTCCTATTGTGTGCTGACGTGGGCGTGTGGCCCGCCCAAGGGCAGGCTAGCCTGACGTCAACGGAGAGAGAGAGAGAGAGAAGATGTGTGTAATATCTCGGACGGATATTATATTGAATAAATTATTATTTTTAAATTAAAATATTTTTAAAGAGAATTTCTTGGTTTTACTCATAAAAAGTCACCTGGACGTATATACTTGTAAGTATATATAGGTATTGTATCAGTTTGGTGCACGTGTACAAAAACTTGAAAAAACGCATTTTTGAGAAAAACGTCTAGAAAATCTCGGGATGGTATTAAAAATAATTATTTTATTATTATTTTATTTATATTTTTAGAATTGAAATATTTTTGGTGGATATCACCCGGGTTTGTTAATAAACATTATATATGTATATATACTAGTCGGTATACGACTGTTTTGTATCAAATTGATACTGGAATCTTTCGGGCTAGTAATAAAATTATTTTATTTTATTTCTCAGAATTAAATTATTTTTGTACTGGTTTGTTCGTTTTCACGAACGAAAATTATCTGTATAATATATGCACGAATTTTAATCGTGTCGATTTCAGGTGATTGTACAAATCATGTAGTATGTGATTTGGGAAAATTATATTTTATTTTGATCCATCATGATGAGATGGAGGGTGGGGATTAGATTGGGGCTTGATTGTAAGAATTAATTGCAAATAAAACCCCAATTGTTCTTAACCACAAGTGTAAATGACACTTGGGCTCTTTTCTTCCACAAAACCCATCCACCTCTTCAATAACCCCCCCCCCCCCCCTCTCATGTGTGTTCTCATCCCCTTCTCAAATCTCATCTCTTTCTCTCCTTCTACTTCTAGTTTTACTTATAGTGCTTTAGAAAAAGATTGAGAAAGAAAAAGAAAAGAGAGATCAAAAGAAAAGAGGGGTTTTTATGGGTTTCACTTTCATGGAGTTCTTGAAGTGTTCTTCAGATCAAGAACAAGGAGCAAGGAGGAGGCAAGGCAAGTCCTTCCAACTAATTTTAAAAGGTGGGGGTTCTCAACTCATGTTTGTTTTGTTTGTTTATTTGGTTGTTATATGTTATTTGGACTAGATTCATATGCATAATCACTTTATAGACTAGAATAATGAGGCATACATGGTTTGGAGTTGTAGAACACAAATTAGAATTATAAAAATTAGGTTTTGGTTGTTGTAGGGTTGATTTTATTTGGCTATGTAAACGGAGGAATTTTGACCAGAAATTTATGTGGGAGGTTCTCCTAGGTGTTAATAGCATTCTGTAATTTTTGGGGAATTTTCGGAGTTCGTTTGATGGGTGAAACGAGCCGTTTCCCCAAAACAGCGAGCTTAGAGCAAAAGTTGAAAACTGTGTTTTTTCGGGTTAAGTATCGCGGTTGGTTCAAGAGGCTTTTACTAGGATTTCCTTATGGAATTAGGGGTAGAGATCCTGTAGGGAAGTTGTAGTAGACATTCTCCCCTTTCCGAATTGACCTCCCGCGTTAAATTTCGTTAAGAGACGCAACAGTTATGATCGTTACAAAAACAGGGCAGCAACTTGACTGAGTTGCTCACTATTTTTATTGAATGCTGTTTTTGAGCCTCTTATTTGTCGAATCTGAGATAGAGACACATTAGAGAAATTGTAGTAGACAGTCCCCCCTTTCCGAATTGGCCTCTCAGGCTAAATTTCGATAAGCGGAGTAGGAGTTATGGCCTTTGGAAAATATAGCAAAAAGCTGTATGACTGAGTGCTTACTATTTTGACTCTTTGAAGTTTTCGAGCCTCTTAGTTGTTGAATCTGAGGTGGAGACCCATTAGAGAGATTGTAGTAGACAGTCTCCCCTTTCCGAATTGGCCTCTTAGACTAAATTCTGATAAGCGGAGTAGGAGTTATGGCATTTGGAAAATACAGCAAAAAGTTGTCTGACTGTGTGCTTACTGTTTTGACTCTTTGAAGTTTTCAAGCCTCTTAATGGTTGAATCTGAGGTATAGACCCATTAGAGAAGTTGTAGTAGACATCCTCTCCTTTTTTAATTGACCTCTCGGGTTAAATTCCGATAAGCAGAGTAAGAGTTATGCCCTTTGCAAAGTACAGCAACTGGCAGTCTTTACCGGACTCTTGTTATTTTGCTTCTTTGAGATTTTAGAGTGTCTTAGTGGTTGAATCTGAGGTTCGGACCAACTAGGGAGTTGTAGTAGACATTCTGCCCTTCCCAAATAGATCTTTTGGGTTAAATTCTGATAAGCAGAGTAGAAATTACGGGGCTTGAAAGTTTTCAGCTTTCACTTGTAAAATCTGTCGTTTTTGTTACTGTTTGCATATGTTCGACGGGTAGGAACTCGGAGTCCCTTACAGAATCTGAGCAACTGGTCAACTGGGAAGTTTTAGTAGATGTTCACACCTTTTCAAATTATCCAGTTTTATTAGATTTTGATAAGTGGAGCAAAAGTTACAAGCTACGGAAGTTTCGACTTTTGTTGAAAATGGGTTGTTGGGTAACTGTTTGCGTATGTTCGACGGGTAGAAACTCGGAGTTCCTTACGGAATCTGAGCAACTAGTCAACTGAAAAGTTTTAGTAGATGTTCCCACCTTTTCAGATTGTCCAGTTTTTTTAGATTCTGATAAGTGGAGCAAAAGTTACAAGCTACGGAAGTTTCAACTTTTTTGTTGAAAATCGGTAGTTTGGTAACTGTTTGCGTATGTTCGAGGGTTAGGAATTTAGATTTCCTTACGGAATCTAAGCAACTGGTCAACTGGGAAGTTTTAGTAGATGTTCCACCTTCTCAAATTGTCCAGTTTTGTTAGATTCCGATAAGTGGAGCAAAAGTTACAAGCTACGGAAGTTTCAACTTTTTGTTGAAAATCGGTAGTTTGGTTACTGTTTGCGTATGTTCGAGGGTTAGGAATTTGGATTTCCTTACGAAATCTGAGCAACTGGTCAACTAGAAAGTTTTAGCAAATGTTCCCACCTTTTCAAATTGTTTAGTTTTGTTAGATTTCAATAAGTGGAGCAAAAGTTACAAGCTACAGAAGTTTCGACTTTTTGTTGAAAATCGGTAGTTTGGTAACTATTTGCATATGTTCGACGGGTAGGAATTTGGATTTCCTTACGGAATCTTAGCAACTGTTTAACTGGGAAGTTTTAGTAGATGTTCCCTCATTTTCAAATTGTTCCGTTTTGTTAGATTCCGATAAGTAGAGCAAAAGTTACAAGCTACGGATGTTTCAACTTTTTGTTGAAAATTGGTAGTTTGGTAACTGTTTGCGTATGTTCGAGGGTTTGGAATTTGGATTTGCTTACGGAATCTGAGCAACTGGTCAACTGGAAAGTTTTAGAAGATGTTCCCACCTTTTCAAATTATCTAGTTTTGTTGGATTCCGATAAGTGGAGCAAAAGATACAAGCTACGGAAGTTTCGATTTTTGTTGGAAATCGGTAGTTTGGTAACTATTTGCATATGTTCGATGGGTAGGAATTTGGATTTCCTTACGAAATCTGAGCAACTGGTCAACTGGGAAGTTTTAGTACCGTTCCCACCTTTTCAAATTATCGAGTTTCGTTAGATTCCGACGAGTGGAGCAAAAGTTTCAGCTTTTTGTTGAAAATCTGCAGTTTGGGTGAACTGTTTGCGTGTGTTCGATGAATCGGATTTTGGATTCCTCACAGAATCTGAAATAGTGTTCCACTAGAGATGTCACGCCCCCTTCCCAAAAGAGAATACAGAATACAGGTACGTGACAAAAGTCCAACGAATGATTTTCATCATCCATAAGCTGTTCAGGAATCTTTACGACATTTCACAAGATAATCAGAGTCGGAAGCAAAAGATACAACCAGGCTCGCATAATTGAAACAAGATACCAACAGAAATTACTTGAAACCAAATATAATAATCTCAAATAATCAAATTCTGAACAAGTCAAATATTCTGGGTCACATCGCCCAATTACAAATAAATATCCAAGTAATCAAGTACATTTTATTCAAGTTCAAGTAACAAATAATAATAATAATAAAGCAGAAAATTCAGCTCTAATACATCATCTCGCCAATACCATCTAACAGCTGACCATCCTGATCTACAATTAGTAAATTGCAGGAGAAGGAAAAAGAAAACAAGTACTTGTCAATTGCAAGTTACGGGCCACTTATAATGTAGGATATAAGTACATGAGAAAAACTAAACAAATCTTAATAATAGCAGAAACAGATCTAGCATGGTATAATTGAATTAACTAGTATGGTATACTAACATGTGTCAAGTATCAAAGTAAAAAGGTATGGAGACAGATATACAGATAGTATCGAATAATGGTGTCAAGTGATAATGTCAGACAGATAACAGGTAATCAGATAATCAGATAACAGATAGCCAGATACATATAACAGATTCCTATTTCAGATTCAGATTCAGATGTCATGTTCTTATAAGTCTTGTGTGATTACTATCTAGGTAGAACTTTATGCGCTCCAAAAACATAACACATGGTTGCTACAACAAGCAATTTCGCTTTAGATTTCGTAGGGAATCATATATGGCCGTGTACTTAGGGTTCAGACAGACAGATATCAGATAACAGATCCAGACAGACAGATAACAGACGATCATGCAACAGATAGGACTAAGTCCCCTCCAAGTACACCCTCTCGTAGGAACTATGTAGTTGGGTAATGTATGGGGATCACGGGCCCCCTTCTGAGTACACGCTCTCGTAAGGAAGTATGTAGTCAGGAATCAGATAATCAAAATCATGCATGTTCTCATAACAGATAACAGATAATTAGATGGGAAACACGGGTCCCCTTCTAATTACACATTTCTATGCTTTCCCACTACTAGATCTTTCCCTTAACCCCAGCTTGGTTACTTTTATTATGGTCATCAAACAGGCATGAACATGTACAGAAATAATATCAAACTAACATGGTAATAATCAGTATTGGGTTCAGGGAAACAAATAAATATGCATAGATAATATACAGTCATATAAATGAGTGAAACAGTGTATGTTCATATTCAGGACAGCAAGACAGTACAGTACTAAAACAGTGAATCTCGTCGCTACAGAAATGTAAATCTGGATCCGTCAAAGAATCTGGAAAATAGACTCCCTTTCGAATCCAGAAAACATATATAAGTCATATAGTAATTCACAACATCATTACTCAAAACAGGTTTGAATCCAGAAAACATGTTCAATCAGAAATCAGTTAAACGAATTCCCAGTCAGGAAAACAGCATCAAAACCTCTCAAATAAATTCAGGAAAAATATGGGGTATTCCTCTATATGTCTAGGACCAGAATATAAAGTTTCAAAATTTTCTAGTAAAATTAGTTTAGCTATCAAAAATCCGAAAATATCAAGAAACGATAGTTTGGCAAATCTGGAATTCCCAACACTGCTGTACGAAAACTATAATATCTCGCAACCAGTGAAACGAAATCCAAATCGGCCAAAGGGAGATGAAAATAAACAAAATATATTAACTTTCATATTTCACAAATATTTTTCATACAGTAAAAGGAATTAGGGTGGAAATACGATTCTTTACAAAACAATAAGCAAAATACAGGAAGTATAGTTTTCATAAACGAGCATGAAACGGCATATAAAACTCATCAATAAAATCCACCAAAATTCTGGGTAATCTCTAAGTAGATATAGAAAAACTGACCAATGTTTCAAATCAACATAATATCTGTAGCACAAGTATCAAAATAATTTAATCATCAAAATCATCAAGAAACGAAATTTGGGAAAGACCTACACCTCTGTAGTAAAACAGTCATATCCTACACATGCAAAAACGAAATCGAGCAAGGTCAGAGGGATTGGAAAGAAGACGAAATTTCTCTAAAACTCATGTTTTATACTGAAATTAAGATTCTGATCTTAATATGGTCTAAATTACTGATAAGACAGAATACCGGCAAAACACAGAATTTCCTCAAAAACCAAAATCAACATAGATTCAACGAAACTTGATCCAAACACAACCAAACATGAAATCGAGTCTACCAAGTGTCCAAATAACATGAAATAGGGTATACGACACGTCCACAACAAGTATAACACATGGATCTCACAAGCACTCAAATTCTCATAATTGGTTCACATAAACATCATATTAAGATCGGACAAAACCTAGGTTGTTCATGTCAAATTTTGTGTCGTGAGTCAACTATGGTCAAATAGCACAATAGAGACAAAATCCATCAAACATAACACACATACGAGTTGTCTCTAGAACCCAACTACCCTATAAGTGGTATTTTGTTGACTTGTATCATACAAAGAAATTTAAGTACAAGTTACTTGCCTGAGAGATGACGAATCCAATGGAGAGAAAGAGAATAACGGGATTGGATTCCCGGACACAAACTCAATAGCAACGAATCACGAACAAGATGATCACGAACAAGATCACGAATCCAAAGAACGAATAACCCACGAACACGATCGGGCAGCTGGGATCAAGAGTTCAAGGCGATCGGACCAGATCAGACGACTTTGATCGAAGATCAAGATCAAGATCGAGATGTGATTAGTATCTTGATGATGAAGATGATGATCAGATCAGATCGACGATCGGACGGCCACCAATCAAAGTGATCAAGAACTCCAAGATGATGATAGTGCGATCCAACGACCCATAATCAAAAGATGATGATCAAGATCCAACGGCTGCCTCACAATCAAAAGATCAAAACTCATGATCAAGAAGATCAGACGGTCAATATTTGAAGTTGATCAAACCCCATGATCAAACCAAACCAACAGCAGCGGGTCTTGGCTTGGCGGCTACATGGCTTCGACGGTGGGCAGCAGTGGTAGAGGACATGGAAGCAGGCCAGGGGGCTGCGATGACGGGCTGTCGTCTGGCAAGGGCAGCGCGATAGCGGGCACAGCGAGAGGCTAGCATCATGGCAGTCGCTGTCACTGGCTGCAGTCATCGCGATGAGGAGGGGAGACGCACAGGGGCATTGCAGTTGGGTTGTGGCTGTCGCGACTAGCTGCAGTGGTCGTGACGGGGGGGGCTGCTGCTGCGTTGCGGCGTGACGAGGAGAGGAGGAGGGTGCCAATGAGAGGAAGAGAGGGAGACGGGAGTCGGGGCAAGGCACAGGGAGAGGGAGAAGTTGGGAGCACGAGTAGAGGCGGCTAAGAGGGCGAGGAGGAGAAGAAGGAAGATGAAGCGGTGGGAGGTGAAGGGTAACAGGAGGATGAATAGTTGGAAGATGGGTAATTATAGTGGATGGGTTACGGTTTTTAACGGGTTTGGTAAGGGTGAAAGCGGGTCGCGGGGCGGGGGGGGGGGGGGGGGAGGGGTTAACGGGTTAATAGGTGTAATAGGGTAATGGGTGAAAAGGTAATGGGTATTGGGTTTTATAATAAAAGGGAAATGGGTTTGGGTATTTAAAATAATGGGTATTTTGGTTTGGGTTTATAAATAAAAATCCAATAAGAAAATTAAATAACCAATAAAATACAATTTATAAAATAATGTAATTTAAAACACAATATAGACATTATTTAAAATAACTACAAATATAATTTATAAATGAAACTAGGTTTTTAAATAAACAATCAAAATAATAATACTAATAACAATAATAACAATAAGGAAAATAATAAAAATAATAATAGTAATAATAAAAGTAATAGTAATAACAATAATAAGAACAAAAATCATAGAAAAATAGTTCGAAGCGAAAAACTAATTTACAAAAATTTGAAACACCGAAAATACACAGAAATACATTTTTGGGAAAACAGGGGTTACAAGAGAGTTGTGGTAGATGTTCTTACTTTTCTGAAAAGTATATTTCTGTCGAATTCCGACAAGCGTAGCACTGGTTGCTTCTAGGCCGTCAGAAGGTTTTTATGTCGCTTTTCGCACTTTTCCTTGGTAGTATGTTTGTATTAGATTGTTTATACATTCTTCTGCTGTATCTAAGATCAAGAGTTGCTAGTAAGCACGTTCAGTTGCTTCTAGGTTGATTACCTGTATGGTTGTTTTCATATGTAGGTTATCGTCTCATACGTGGCTCGACTGGCCCGTATGTAGCTGTTGGTCTCATACGTAGCTTATTTGGCACGTATGTATGTGATTGTCTCAGTTTGAGATCATGGAGCTCGTATGTAGGTATTGTCTTGAATAGGTAGGCTGTGAGTGGATCCGAGGAGATCTTGAGAAATCTAGATTAAGACTTGGATAATTGTATCGACAAATTGTTACACTCTCTAGAAGAAGGATACGTACGGTGCTTTTTCATGACAAGTTGGAAGCACATGTGCATGTCTCGCTTGTTTGGTTAGAAGAGGGACACATACGGTGCTTTTTCATGTCAAGTTGGAAGCACAGTACATGTCTTGCTTGTTTAGTTAGAAGAGGGACACGTACGGTGCTTTTTCATATTAAGTTGGAAGCACAGTGCATGTCTCACTTGTTTGGTTAGAAGAAGAACACGTACGGTGCTTTTTCATGTCAAGTTGGAAGCACAGTGCATGTCTCGCTTGTTTAGTTTGAAGAGGGACACGTATGGTGCTTTTTCATGTCAAGCTGGAAGCACAGTGAATGTCTCGTTTGTTTGGTTAGAAGAGAGACACGTACGGTGCTTTTTCATGTCAGGTTGGAAGCACAGTGGCATGTCTCGCTTGTTTAGTTAGCAGAGGGACACGTACGGTGCTTTTTCATATCATGTTGGAAGCACAGTGAATGTCTCATTTGTTTGGTTAGAAGAGGGACACGTACGGTGCTTTTTCATGTCAGGTTGGAAGCACAGTGGCATGTCTCGCTTGTTTGGTTAGGGTTAGTGACATCGTTAGGGTAGTAACAGTTACTTAACCATATATATATATAAATTGCCAAAGGGTGAGAGTTGGTGTTAGGGGTGATACCCTATAATCTAACCTCTCCTATAGGCTGACACTAGGTGGTGTTATCAGGATGTATTCCTCTGTCAAAGGGATACGGGCGGTACTTTTTCATAACAAGTTGGGAGCACGGGTTCCATATCTTGATTGTTATTTCCTGAATGTGCCATGATAAGAACGAGAGGGTTTCCTAGGGAAATAGACCCTACGATCCCGGCAGGTTCTATGCCTTCTCATGACCAGTTGAGGGCACGAAAGAAGGTTGAAAAGTATCTTGTAGTTCGTGTTGTCTTTTGAGAGAGGTCCGGTACGCCGGGCAATAGTTGCCAGTCATGTAGTATTATGTCAGGAACAGGATGGGTACAAAGTAGAATTCATGGCATGGGTTAAAATTCCTATATATGGAGAAACGGCTTGATATGGGGCGTATGTAGTATGGGCTGCATATTGTTCCAGAGTCTTGCTTGCTTTTGAATAAGTGCATCACTGCGTTGGTTAATCTTGCATTAGAGTCTAAGTCATAGCATACACTGACACATCAAATGTATATACACGTTTTTCTTTTCATCAATCTGTTTGCTATAGTTGAAATTCGCTGCTAGTTATCAGCCTTAAAGCGTCAGTGAATACTGACGTCCCCACTTCAATAGGTATTGGATTGCAGAAGTACAGGTACAGGTACAGGTACAGGATTCAGGAGGACTCAAAGGCGAGGGAGCAAGAAGTCGATTTCATGAAAGTTTTCCACAGCAAATGTGTTGTAATTTCATTTGTAATAATTGTTGTAAAATATTTATTTGTTGGAAAGCATCCAAGTGGAATACCAAGTGTTGTTCCTTATTCACTGTACTCTGATGTAATACGATGAAAGTTGTAACACTTGGGATTGTAAATGTATTATTGTAACACTGTTTTAATGTATTGCAGTTTTGTAACATTCAGATTTGTAATACATTTGAGTTGAATAAAAAGTTTAAAATTTTTCTGTGTATTGTGGCTAATTGAAGAAAAGATTCTGGATTATGTCCCGATTTCCCAGTTACCGGAAATCGGGGCGTTAAAATGTGGGTTAAATTGATCCCATATTCGGAGTATCACAAGATTAATTAATAATAAATATATGTAATTGCCTATGATCAAGAGTCACCAAATTTATTAACCACCTTTTGAGAGGCAGCCTGTAGTGGGCAGTTATACTATAAATAATAAATAAATATATAAATTGTCTGAGTGTTGGGGCGGGGCGTTACAATTGATCTCCAGTATTTCGGGATGAGAGCGACAATCACGGGGGGTTAGTGTGATGAGGGCTCCAGAATAATCCACAGAGTGAGATATTCCCCAGTATTCCATACGAAGGCTGAAATATGCACAGAATTATCTGTGGAGTGGGATTGATCTCCAGTATTTTGGAGAGCGACACTCATGGGGAGTTTGTGTGATGAGGGCTCCAGAATGTCCACGGAGTGAGATATTCCCCAGTATTCCAGACAACGGATGAAATAGGCCCAAAAATGATCTGTGGAGTGAGATTGATCTCTAGTATTTCAAGATGAGAGTGACACTCACGAGTAGTTCATGAGATGAGGGCTCCAGAATGATCCGGAGAGTGAGATATTCCTTAGTGTTACAGACGAGGGATGAAGTAGCCCCCGGAATGATTTGTGGAGTGGGATTGATCTCCCGTATTTCGGGACAAGTGAGACATCCACAAATGGTGATTGATCGCGAGGATTTTTGGGATGACGGAAGAAATAGGCCCTAGAACAGTCCGCGGAGTGAGAATGGTCTTCAATAACTCGCGACGAGAGCCGATACTTGCAGGATGATGAGACTCCTAGAAGCTGTTGTGATGATGGACTGTGCAGCAGGGGATTGAGAACCCGGTATGAGAAAAATGCATTTCTCGAGTTATTTAGTTAACTCTTGTTTGCCTTCCTACTAAGAATCCTTCTGGGGCTAGAACGATTCGAAGGAGGGAGTAATGTAAGATCCCACGAAATAGTATATAACTATTTTATACATTAGTCCGTAGACGATTAAGATTTGCACGTATTAATAGATTTTTCTCATTTTTTAATTGAGTAAGTATTGGAACATATTATTTAATATGTATCGAGCAGACAATGATACAATTCTTGAACCGGAGTTGGGATAATTTCTCAATTAAATTGTATGTTGTCTCAACTATAATCGAGTCGGAACGTATATATTGATAAAATTATTTTTTATACATAGATACAAAAAAAATTCTATTGAGATGTGTATGCATTGTCATGAATGTAGATATGAGTATTCATGTGCATGTATATGTGTATTTATTTTGTATAATTATCCATACTTAACCCTAAAACCACCAATCCAACCCTGAACCACTTAACCAAAACTATGTGCTTGGTTGGGTCTGGTCACCCCCACCTTCATCTCACCCCCTCTGACCCCATAGCCGGCTATCCACCTATCCCCATCCATAGTTAAACCCTAAGAGATGAATCAAACCCATTTTCTTTATTTCTAAACCTAAAAAAAAGTATTCTTTTACTTCGAAATCCCACATTTTTCTCATTTCTAGCAATTTCTTCAACTCCATTTCTTTCTTCAACTTGGCTTGGAAAATTGGAGAGAAAAACATTCAAGGAGAAGGAGGCTAAGAGTAAGGAGCAAGGTGCTAGGAGGTGGTGGAGCCAAACAAGGAGAAAGAGAACCAAGGAGAAGAAATCAAAAGCTTCATTGTGGGTGACTTCTTCCAAACTCTATGCTTGTTAATTTTTTTTTTCTTATGATGAAAAGTTGCAAATTTGGAATGCAAGGGTGTGTGAATGAAGATTGTATATGTTTATAACTCAATACTAGAGCTAAGAATGCCAATTATCGGGGAAAGATTGAATGTTGTGAAGAATTAGGCATGATAAATTAGAAAATTCATAACTTTTTGCTTTGTTGTAATTTAGACATAATATTTTTATAGTAGCATCTTGATTGTGTGCCTAAAAACTCCACCAGATTTAGTTAATTTTGGATGTGGTTTAATATTTTAATAAATTCCATTTAGCTGTTGTTTGGGGAGAAAATTTCTACAAAGTTGAATTTTAATATGCTTGACTTATAAAAATCATAACTCCTTGAATACTTTGAATCTAGAATTGAAATTTTTACAGTATGTGATCTTATATGTGTTTATTAATCCACTAAAATTTCATAATTTTTGGAGAATGTTTGATATTTTTACAAAATCTATCAAGTTGCTGGTTGGGAAGAAAAGTTGTTGTTTTGTCGAATCTATCATGTTGACTTAGAAAATTTGTATCTCCATGATCACTTTGAGTCTATAGCTGAGATTTTTACTGGAGCTTCTTGTATATGTTTACAACAACTGTATCAAGTTTTTTAATTTTTGAACCAGAGTTGTTATTTCTTTTAGACATACTTTGTTGCAGTTGTTGAGAAACAGAGTAATTTCTGTTAGTAATTTTATATCCCATTCAAATAGTCATAAGTTTTTGTATACTTGAAATTTCTTGGATAATTTTGGATATGTATTGCTCCTATGTGTCTAGAGCAATTCTGCATAATATTATAAGATTTTGAGATCGTTTGTTATTTTAACGGAGTTTTATTATGTGATAGGTTGTAGTTTTATCAATTCTGGAGGTTTTGCATGCACATCAGAAATAGACATTTTTCTTTTCTAAAATGAATTAATTTGAGAAAATTATCAAGTGAGATGTTGTAGTAGTCTTGATGTTCTTTCCAAAAACCCTAAGAATTTTGATTTTCATCGAGTGTGTGATTTTTGATGATTTTCGCAAACAACACCAAGTGTATGTTGGATGACTAAACTGTTTTGATTGAGTATATGTTTTCATCATAGGAAGGCATTACAATGGTCTTAGAAAGATGATTAGTCTTACTCATTGGATCGTGTTTAATCATGTTGGTGTTGTGTTCTTTACATATATAATGTTTTATGATTGGATTGACTATTTGTCCTATGTTTGCATTGGTGCAATCCATTTGTTCTCTAATCTTCTAGTTTTCTTGAAGATTAGAGTGGACTTGTATTGTATTATTGTTGTTTGGGTTATTCTTACTTTCCCGGTGTGTGTATTGCTTGCTTTTGCTTAGAGTAATGGATTTTACCCTGGGGGGTATCGTTACTACTCAATCTTTTGGGTAGTTAGTAGCCCGTGTCGCCTCGAACGTGTTGGAGGAGGTGACTCGTGCGCCCCGTGTTCTCCGTACACGAAGGGATGTCCATTGTTTTTGGTGCTACCACCTGGTCAAGAGACCGTGGAGCATAATGATTGATGGGAGCAACATGTTTGGGTCGGGCCGAGGTCATAATCAACTCCAGCGTGGAAGGCGAGGTGGCAATTGATGGTGGTCAGTTCGCCGCTTAGTTTAGCCATTGTTTGGTTAACGTTGGTACTCTTGGGTATGGTAGTTTCCTAGGGTTAGGTCTGGCTACTATGTAATGTTCAGGCCATAATTGGAGTTGGATAGCTATCAATTCACTTTTGAATTATGAATTTATCGTGTTTGTGTAACACCCCAAATTTTTTCTTTTTTTTCCAATCCTTATTCAAATGACTTCTAACATAATCTATTACTTATCGACACCAAGTCTTTTGTAGAAAAATACTCATAGATATTTATTAAATATTTCGGCAGAGTTTCCCCTAAAATATTAGCCCTTTTACAGCTTTTCCTTACGGAAAACTCCAAACAAATCACACAAAAAATGTACCTATAATATTTTTCAATCCTCCCCAGGCCAAATCATTCTACATCAGACAGGCAATAATATACATGACTCTGGGGTATAATTTCTCATATTAAGCAAGATACAAATTTAAAACCAGAAATTCTTTTGAAAACATGTAATAAACTTTAGAAAAAGCATTTCAAAAATTATCAGAACACTATAATCTTTATGATTCATCAGAACACTATATGTATTCTTACACCTTACAGTTATACACATAATCTCCCATAATATCAAATAATCCATCATCTACCCCCATTACTACATAGTATAAATAGATTTATATTAAATCCATCAACTACAAATAAAAGTATAACGACCAAACCATATCATTGCCTCACCTTGCTGCTATCAAACCTGCAGGGAGTTAGGGTCGTCCACCCTCAGGGAGGGATCCCCTAACCCCTAAAAAACAACAGGGGTTAGTTATATCTGGTGTGAGTATAATTTACTAGCTTAACAAATAAATTAAACTGTATAAAGAAAAGAGAATGAACTTACGAATATCAAGATAATAGAAGTTAACCCGAAATAACATAAAAACATCATAAAAGCGACTTTATATCAAACTACTCTTCTAAACCTGCACCCATCTACATATCCATCACCACTCTCCCTACCTTGAAGTTATGACTTGGCAGGTAGTTCCCACCATTTCCATGGAAATAGCGGGTAGGTAGTTCCTCGGCACAATTCCAAGGCATATCAACCTATATCAACTTATATGACAACTTATCCTTAGATTAGAAATCATTCCAATATCCATCACTTAACACACATCACTATATGTGTCACACTAATATCACGTATCACTCTACATTTACTTTATATAATATTATATCATACATACACACTTCCTTTACTTCTCATACTCTTTTCCATACCACAATTTGTTTGAGTTATTCACATTAATTTTTCATACATAATCCTTCATGATTAATCTCATATACACCACATCATATTAATTTGTATAGGTAACTCCCTTCATTTTACACTCAAATACAAAACGTTATATTAATTCACATATAAATTCATTACTTTTCATTCTTGATCCCATAGCACAAATATTTCTCTTTTCATAATTATCTTCACATCACCATTACTTTTTTTTTCATATATAATCACATAATGCCATTACCTCATTTTCTTCATACTTATTTAACCACGAACTTCATTTACCATTCATTTTCATTTACATACTCACGACTTATATTCTTTCATACTCATCTTCATTCATATACATTTTTTTTCTCATTCTCATATTACATAACAATCACACTCATCAATCTTACAACATATTGATATTTATTCTCATCATATGTATTCTCATCACATAACTTCACATTCATACAATCAGTAATATCACATACATTTTCATAGCATCTCATTACATGTATTTTTTTAATTGCATATCATCACATTCATCCGTTTTCATTGCATGTTATTCATATGCATTCAATCCCATAATATCACATTCATTCATTTCTTATAACACATATCATAACATCTCGTAATACATTAACTTTCACTCTTATTATAAATTACAGTTTATCTTCTTTTCATTCTGATTTCATCATACAGATTATTTTAATACTCATTCTCCTTTTATAATATATTTTACTTTATAATTCATTTTCATCCCATCATACAACTTATGTTACTTCTCATTCTTATCGATAATATATCTTACTTTCATTTTCATTTATATCTCATATTTCAATTACCTTCACTTTCTTTCTTATCAGATAATACTTCGTACCTCAAACATAGTTTGGGTAATATTACACCGCACCCCAAAGTCGATAGCTTGGGTAATAATCACTGCACCCCAAGTAGAACTTGGGTAATATCACATCACATCCCAAGCTGATAGCTCGGTTATTACTTTACTTCATTTTTATTTTCATCTTACAATTTACTTTACTTTTTATTTCCATCCTGCAATACATCCATCATATCAACAACCCAGCAATACACCCGGGGAGTTGTGCCAAGGCAGGTAGTTCCCACCATTTACATGGAAATAGCGGACGAGTAGTTCCTCGACACACTTCCAAGGTACAACAAACTCATATCACATCATATTTTTCTTTAATAACCATTCTCATAACCATTCTCATATTACATCTTCTTCACTATCATTTATATAATGCATAATACATTTTCTTTACTTCTCATATTCATTCCGATAATACAATTTCTTCATTTTATTCATATTAATTCACTTTATTTACTTTCTCAATCTCATCTTATAATTTAACTTATTTTACTTTTTATTCTCAACTCATAATACACGTGCTTTAATTTCTCATTCTCATTTCACATCATAAGCTTTCTCCAGTTTTTTATATTTATTTCATATCATATGCTTTCTCCACTTTCTCATATTTATTTCATATCATATGCTTTCTCCCCTTCCTCATATTTATTTCATGTCATACGCCTTCTTTAATTTCTCATTTTCATTTCATAATACAATGTATTATATTTCCTCATCTCATTATAAAATTCACTTTAACTCTCATTCTCTTCAGATAATACACCGCACCCCAAACATAGTTTAGGTAATATACACCACACCCAAAGCTGATAGCTTGGGTAATAATTTCTTTTCATTCTCTTTATACTCTTTCTTTACTTTCTTTATTTTCCTTTCATTTCACATTTATTCATTTTATTAATTTTTTGATCAGTGAGCCACAGTATCCTAATATACTGAAAGCCGACAGCCCAGTAAACAAGCGAATCTCTGCCACCAAGGGTCTTACGGGTTTGAGGCTGCGTCTTCCTCCCAGCCTATGCCAGCGAAGGAAACACCGCTGCCCACTAAGGGTCTTACGCATCCCTGCCCACCAAGGGTCTTACGCATCCAACAAGACTAGAGCCGGTAGCTCCGTCAAACACAAATTGCTACCCACCATGGGTCTTACGCATCCAACAAGACTAGAACCGATAGCTCCGTCAAACATAAATTGCAGCCCACCAAGGGTCTTACGCATCCAACCGGGACTCAAGCCGATAACTTGGGCAATAAAACACATACCCCAAGCCAGTCCTTGGGTATTAGGAGGTCTAGCCCAAACCTCCAGGATTTCTGTAGGTACTAGTCAACAAAATTTAACTGTTATTATCATATTCATCTCATCTCTTTATCTCATTGTAACATCACATATCATTTCATCTTTTCTTTCAACATATTATCACAACATTGGCCTTTACCAAGCTATTTATCTTCTCATTACAACACACATTTGCATACACCAGGTTATATAATTTATAAGACTTACTACATCATATTATTACATACCGCGAATGCAGAATATTATTTATTTGGTCACATCCTCATATATTATGAGTATACTGTATTATTTAGTTTAAGACATCATGTTATCACACATTAATTTTACCTCAAACATCTCTATATCATACATGTACCAAAGTATTTATTATCACATTATAACACTCATTCACATACCCTCAGTTATTTAATTTATAGGATTAACTTCATGTTGCTCCGTATCACAAACGCACCACAGTTTTTATTCAATCCCATTATAATATCTTAGGAATATACCAAATTAAGTAAAATTATTAAATCATATTACCGCCTATTAGTTTCACTTTAAACATCACTATATTATACCCATACTCACTCATTAATTCCATCTATTATGATATCAGAATTCATTATCACCCATATATATATCACAAACATCAAACTCACGCAAATTCACCATATAACACCATTCAGCATATAAAAGTTCTGTATTTTCGAGTAAACCTTTATTAGGCTATAACTCACACAATTCACCTCAAACTGGTACAAAATTTTGTCACAACATAGTATATACCTAATATAATCATACTCACATGACGAACCGGTAAGAAAATACACCTTACTGGCCCGGTCGCCAAACAAACTTCACTTTATAATGCCTTCACGAAAACCTCCCAAAAAATCGACGCTACCACTTAGAAGAGCACCCCGAACTCTCTTAGAATCCTTGAAAAGTTTGAAGCTTGGAGTGGATAAGGTGGGTCGATTGAACACCTAGGGTTTTGGGAGTAATGGGTTTCTGCCGAAAAGGGAAAAGGGGAGAAAGGGAATTACGGTCTGGCGAAATGAAGGGGAAGGGGAGAAGAAAAGATTGGAAAATTAATTCTAAGCCCCTGTTTGACCAAACATTAATTATAAGACCCATCTAGTTCTCTTTTTCATAATAAATTTCAATAAAACCAGCTCCACTTATTAAATAAATTAATTAAAGAATATAAACCAAATAAAATTGCATATTTATGCATAATAATAACAATAATAATAATATCTATTCACAATAAAAGAAATATAAATGATTATTTTGAAATTATAAAATAGAGGAGTGTTACAGTTTGTTTGGACTTATGATGTCCACTGTATTGAGTTGTGTTTGGCTATGTATTAGCTTATTGATAGTCTAGGGTAGTGGTTATCACCCTAAGACTATCAACTCATTTTGACCCTTGATGATTAGTTACTTTCTTACCTAGAGTCCTATGGTTGAAGACAGTCTTCAGGCGCCGACGGATCACTAACCCAGGAGGGATTGATTGCGTGCCGAAGACGGGGTCGAGATTCAAGCAAGAGGATGTTTGGCAATCGACGGAGGTCAAATGTCGCTGGGTCAAGTTTGGGCCAAGTTGGGCCAACTCTTGAGCCTAGTATGGGGGCCATGTTTGCTTTTCCCCAGGGCTTGTGATTTTGGGTTGAGACTGGGTTTTACTAGCAAGTAATCGACTGGTGATATTTAATCTTTGTAATTAAGATCAGTTGTTGCTTTTTCAATTCTATGTTAAGGTTATGTCTAGTAGTACTATCCTTTTGATCAGTCTGATGTGTTGATAGGGCAGGCACTTGTCGGGTGGTTGTACTCGCCTGTCAAGGGGACACATGCAGTGCCTTTCTCACGGGTTGGGAGCACTAGTCGCGTGATCTCGTCTGTTGATTTATGGGGTCTAGTGATAAGAACGGGATGCGCATACTAAATTGTCTCCTATCGGAGGTCTGGGATTGTTTTTGACTCTGCCAAGTTCTATGTTATTCAATACGGACAGGGAGCTAGGGTAAGACTCAAAATTCCGAGTAAGACCCAAGACATCCTGGTGAGCTTGCGGGCTACCTTTATGTTCGTAGAAACTTTTGAGTGTGGTCCGGTGCAATAGGTGGAATCCGGGCAGTAGTGAAAAACAGGGACACCACTACTGACTGCAGTGGGTTACTGTAACCTCATCAGTCACTAGATGAATGTCAGAAATGGGAATGAGTACAAGAGTAGGATGCATAGCGAGGGATCGAACCCTACAATCAGAAGAAAGTGAACTCCTTGGGAAGTATGTAGTATGAATTGCATACGTTTCCATTGAAGTTATATTTTGGAGAAGTATGTAGTATAGGATGCATACGTTTCCAAATGAATTGCATTAGAGTAAGTGCATCATGAGCATTAGACTCTAAGGCATGACATACACTAATACTTGTGATTTGTCTACACATATTCCTTTTGCATCAATTTTGGTTGAGGAGTTTTAGGGAGCCACTGGTTTTATCAACATTCCGTCAGTTGTATTCAACTGACTTGCCCACAGGTTTGAAGTTGCAGGATGGATGATCTTGGAGTAGGAGACTCGAGCAGCGGGGAGCAATTAGCGGAAGCTGTTGTCCAGTGTGTTGCAGAGTTTCCTGAGTATTGCACTTGTGAGATTATAAGTGTTGTATAGTAAATTTTTGGGATGTAATTTATGTAAATTCATGATGTAATTCTCTAATGAACAAATTGTACTTGTAATAACATTTTGTGCCAATAAAAGTTTAAATTTTCTGTGATTTTATTGTGTTTGTACTCATTTGAAGGTAAGATTCTGGCATGTGTCGAGTTTCTTATGTTGGGAACTCGGGGCATTACATATCCATATGATGGGCATCACCTTCATCATGATCACTGAATTGGAATTGCGTGCCTCCATTGCCTACCTAACAATACGATCAAACTTCTCAAAGTACCAATCCTCCAGGTCTTTTATTTTCTTTCCCACTAAACAAATTGTCTTTCTATCCTTCCCTCTCTGAAGAGTTAAGGTCACATCATCACATCCTTCTTCTTTCTCATCCTTTTCTATGTATCATATACCATAAGGGACTCTCTCCCCGTCTCTACACTCGCTTCATGACCTTCACTAGGGTTGGAAACCGATGAGGGTAAAAATGGCAGGAGACCTGCATCGTACGATCCTTGAACGAATCTCAAAGGGACCTTACAATAGCTTGTGGGCCGCTCGCGGTCCCACGCCTGGATCCGGACCATTACGGATTGATTCCCCAATGATCTTGGAATTAACTGTTGGATTAGATCTGGGAAATCGTCCCTAAACAGACCCCCACTAGCCTATAAGTACAACCCTACCTCTACAGTAATGAGGTAATCACAATTTTATCACCCAATCACCTTTGAAACCACTGGTTATTGACTTGAGCATCAGATGGTCTGTCGCTGAGAATCCTCCAAGCATTTCAGACTTTATTACAGTTACCAGCGACAGTCATCCATCACCCGATCCATCAAATCAAACCACACATCAGCCTCATAGCAGGGTTAGATCTGCGATCGAGATATGAGTTTCCTCTTCACCAAAAGAACTCACTATCTGTTGCTCCCACACCCAAAAATAAGTAGCATCAGATTGGCTCCGTTTGTGGGAAAATAGATCCGATCCTCTTCCTCAGACCCTACTCCGTGAACAACTGCTTCCATGGCTCCTAAAGCCAAGAAGACTACTACCGAGGAGTGTCAGACCGAACTCCTCTCTTCCTCCTCCACGTCCTTCCTAAAGTTGACTCATCACTCAGGAGTCCTAGCAAAGGCGGGCTGAACAACCATGTTTTTCAGCCTCGAGTGCTTCACACTCGGTTACGAGAGCGCCTGAGGTCCTGGTGATTCCCGACCTCTGTAATGTCATCAACAATTAGGAGAATGAGGACAAACTCTGAAATCATCTCAGCTGCTCTCGTGGAGAAAGGGAAACCTCTAACCACGGTCCGAGCTGAAGCCGCCACGCCCCCTACAAGGAGGAAAGGGGACACAGTCGCTGGATTGCCGATCTCCAAACTGCCACGAAGAGGGAGGCCACGTGACGAGGGCCAAATTCCAAGAGTTCCGAGACGAGGTCCTCAAGTTCCTCAGAGGCGGAGCTCAAACCGAACACACTCAGATCAAAGGCGGAGCTCAAACCGAAAACACTCAGATCCATTGTGCGGGAGGAGTTGAGAACCAGGAGTCCCATGAGCCGACCCGATCCGAGGGATGTGAAGATCCAATCCTCAAACATCTGAAGGAGACAAAGGAATACCTCCTTGAATTGGCAAAGATGCAGGGCGATCTGACAAGGGGTATCGACCGGTCCGACCAACTTTCTCATCCAGCATCCTCATTGCCCCCATTCTGAGGAGGTTCAAGCCCCCCGCTTTTGAAACCTATGACGGAGAGTTCGATCCTGCTGATCACATTGAGGGGTTAAAAACCCTCATGATGATTCATAGTGCCTCAGATCCGCTCCTCTACCGCACCTTTCCAGCCACCCTCTGGGGACCCACAAGAGAATGGTACTCCAAGCTCGCCTTCAACTCGATCTTCTCCTTTGAACAGCTCTAGGAGATCTTTCTTGCTAATTTTGTGACCAGCTGAAAGACTGAGAAGATGAGCACTTCTTTTTGGACCTCAAACAGAAGGTTGGGGAATCCTTTCGGAATTTCATTCGCAGATTCACAGTAGTTGCCTGAACAATCTCCTCCCTCGATGTCGGGGTTATGGCAGCTGCCTTTCGGCACAACGTCTGGCACGATTCACTGAAGGCCTCCTTGGCTAAGAAATCCCAAGCTGACTTTCCCGACCTCCTATGCCGGATTGAGAAATACATCCGGGTTGAGGAAGCCTTACATCCAGAATGATGAAAGGTGTTACCAGCTAAGGGGAAAAGGAAATCAAACAACTCCGAGCCTCCCAGGAAGACTCAGAAAGACTCTTCGAGGCAAAAGCGCCCCCCATTATGCCTTAATTCACTAAATTCACTCCGCTCAATGCGAGCGTGTCAGCCATCCTCATGGAGATGGAAGGTGATGGCATACTTCGACACCCTCCTTGATCCAACAATGGGAACAAGAACAAAGATCAGAGGTTCTTCTGCAGGTTCCATCGGGACAATGGCCACGAGACCGACAATTGTTGTGCTCTAAAAGATGGAATCGAGGCCCTCGTCCGAATGGGGTATCTTGCTAAATTCACTCGGGATGGTCCAAGAAACTCTCCACCTCTTCAGGGTCCGAGCAAGCATCTAGAGGTGGAGCCCGAGGCTGAAGGTTCTGAAAACATGGCCATCCTCAACTGCGTCCATGGCGGAACCATGGGGGGAGACTCGAGCTCCTCCCATAAAGCTTTCGTTCTCAGACGAAGACCTTAAATGTGTCCGGTCCCACATTGTGGCGCCCTTGTCATCAGCCTCGGTTTAGCTAATCATGAGGTCCATTGCGTCCTCGTCGACAATGGGAGTTCGGTGAACATTTTGTTCCTTGCAGCCTTCGTAGGCTTGAAGCACATTCGGGAGAGGCTAAAATCGGAGGGCTACACCCTTCACGGATTCTCAGGCGCACCCATATAGATCGAGGGAAGTCCCCCGACCTCCCGTGTAATGCCTAGAATCCCTATACTGGTGATTCGTGACACAAACAAGATTTTTTCCTTCAAACAGTCACAACACAGGAATATACATAAAATTTTTTAACATATCCAAAAAAAATTTTCAGTAACTAAACATATGCAAGTCTTAACATATCCAAAAATTGCATTCAGATATAAAATATACAAAGAGTTATAGTCCTTTGAATTTAGTAGAAATTTTTTTGTTGTTCTCAGTAGTGTGCAAAACCTCTGGTTACAAACTAATTTTGAAACCCCATCAAATGTTGCCAAAATTTTCTAAAATTTTAGATACTTGATCTAAACACATAGTATATGCTACAGTAAAAGTTTCATTTCAGGATTATACTCCATGAATTAGTTATGATTTATTAAAGTTCATCTTTGCAACAAAAAGGATCCAGATTCTTGGCTCTGGACAAGTTAAAAATCAGAATTTTTTTAATATAGAAAATAAATTCAAAAAAATCTAAAATTTGGAAAGAATGTTGTTAACACATCCAAGTACCTCCAATAAAAATTTCAGGTCACAATACCTTACCAATTTCTTAATATGAATTCCCAAACTTCACTTCACAACAAGGAAAAACAGAGTTTTCTTCACTGCTCTCTGTTCCGAAAATAAGAATTTTGTTGAGCTACTAAACGAACCCAGAAAAATATGAAACAAATTGAGGATGCTCTAAACTCATCCTAGAATATGCCATCAAAATTTTGGGTCCAGATTCTAAGCCATTTACTTATTAGAAAATCCTAAGTCACTATATCACATGTGTGTTCTTAACATGAAAACATGGTATGAAACAATGTTGACATACAAGTTCTATTTTTCATAACATATCAACACTCATGCATGGTATTCATGTTACTCTTATCTACTCCTACATACCAATTCATACACAAGAAGAAAATACTAATCAGATTTAAGAACACCCACCTCCTAAATTTCAGAAAGTAATCCTATCTTTCAAGAGTTCCTTCATTCTCCTAGCTTGCCTCCACTATAAACACAACCTACAAACAAAGGTAAATGCTTCTTGGCTAACACTCACTACTCTTTTCCTTTTTTTTTTTCCTAGTGCTTCTCTTTCCTCTTTTTTTTTTTGTTTTGAAACAAGCCTAAAATGAATCAAATGAAGAAGAAATAAAGGTGTACATAGAATGGAGGGAGATAAAGAGAGAGGTGGGTTGGCCAGGGGTTTCAAATGGAGGGTGTGGATGGAGGGGTGAGTGAGTGAGTGGAGGTGGAGGGTTGGATGAGTTGCCAACACAATGGTGCTAGAATATTCAAGAGATTACTTGGATGTTTCATGAAGTTCTTTTTCATGGCAAACCATAGCCCTTAGATCTCATCAATCAAGATGAAGCACACATTATAAAGTAGGGTTACATAACCCTAGGTTAGGTTTCTAACCCTAGGTTTAGCAACCCTTACCATAACCCTAATGCAAAAGTATTAGGCATTGTTTACTTCAACTGTACATTCAATCGATTCAATCATATACTTAATCAATTCAAATATATATATTAGTTCATTTAATAGACAATAAAAAGTTTATTTTATTTGGGGTATTACATCCCGAAACGAGGCGATGGATTTCATGGTGGTGAATGTCAAGGCCGCTTCCAACGCTATCCTCAAATGCCCCGACCTTGCCTCTCTTCAAACCGTCCCCTTGGCTTATCACATGAGAATGAAATTCCATACCAAGTCGGGGGTCGGGGTAGTCGAAGGAAAAAAGGAGGCAGCTCGAGCCTGCTACACGGCCACAGTGGGAGGCTCAGTTCTCCCACTCGATGCGGTCAAGCTCCCTTCCGATCGGAGCTCAATCGGTTTTGAGCCTGTGGACGAGTTGGTGGAGGTACCTTTCTCCGAGGCGAACCTAGTCAAATACTTTCAAGTGAGCCAGTCCCTCCCCATCGGCCTTAAGGAGGAAATCATTAGCTGTATTAGGTACAACCGAGACATGTTCAGCTGGACACCCTCAGACATGCATGGGATATCTGAGGATCTCATCATGCATAAACTGAGTGTCCATCCGAACTCCAAGCCGGTACAACAAAGATGCCAAAAATTTGCCCCCGAGAGGAAACAAGCGATGAAGGAGGAGGTTGATAAAATCCCCTCTGCCCGATCCAAGAAGTCAACTACCCGAAGTGGTTGGCAAATGTCGTGTTGGTCAAAAAGTCTAACGACCAATGGAGAATGTGCAATTGACTTTACTGACCTCAGCAAAGCTTGCTCGAAAGATCCTTTCCTACTCCCGAGCATTGATGCCTTGATCGATGCCACCTCGGGCCACGAACTGTAAAGCTTCATGGATGCCTACTCTGGTTACCACTAGATTCAAATGTTCCCTTCGGACATTCTGAAGACCGCTTTCGTCAACGATCAGGGGCTGTCATGCCCTTTGGGTTGAAGAATGCCAGTGCCACTTATCAGAGGCTCGTTAATCGGGTCTTCAAAGAACAGATCGGTCGGAACATGGAGATCTACGTCGACAACATGCTTGTCAAGATCCTCCAAGGCCGAGATCATGTCAAGGCTCTGGAAGAGGCCTTCGGGGTCTTCAGAGAGCATAACCTGAGGCCCAACCCCTCTAAGTGCGTCTTCGGAATCACTGCAGGAAAGTTCCTTGGCTTCGTGGTCAGCTAGTGGGGGTTAGAGGCAAACCATGAGAAAATCCAGGCCATTTTAAACATGCCCCCTCCCCCCCCCCCGAGAACATCAAGGAAGTACAAAGGCTGATCGGTCCTATTGCAGCCATTGGCTGCTTCCTCTCAAGGTCGGGAGAGAAATCACTCCTTTTCTTCAAAGCCCTCCGGGGAAAGAAGAACTTTGAATGAGGGGAGCCTCATCTTCGATCAGCTAAAAAAGCACCTCTCCAATCCCCCTTCTCCTTAGTAATCCCGTTCCAGGAGAAGTGCTATATCTCTACTTGGCCACCTCGGAACCACCCCTCAGTGCGGTCCTAATCAGGAAAGAAGATGGGTCCCAAAAGCCCATCTGTTATGTCAGTAAGATCCTTCGTGATGCCAATCTTCGATACATGAAGATGGAAAAGGTAGCCTATTCTTTGATCATGGCTGCAGGGAAACTCTGCCCGTATTTCCAAGCTCACTTCATCGAGGTCTTCACAGACCAACCCCTAAAGCAAGTCTTTCACAAACCGAAGACCTCAGATCATCTAATCAAATGGTCCATTAAGCTGAGAGAGCACGACATCAGCTACAAGCTGAGGACGACCATCAAGCGACAGACACTCACCGAATTCATAACAGAATGCACCATCCGGAGATCCTAGAAACCCCAGAAGACGAGCCCATTTAAGATCTTTATATGGACGGATCATCTTGGGAAGAGGGTAGTGGAGGCAGATTCATTTTAAACATCCTGGACGGTTTTGTCCTCCAATACTCCTTAAGCTTCAGCTTCAAAGCATCTAATAATGAAGCAGAGTATAAGGTACTGATCGCCGGGCTCCTCCTGTCCCGAAAGGCCGGGACTAAACGGGTAAAAGCCTTCAACGACTCCCAACTCATCGTCAACCATGTCTGTAGAGAATATGAAGCCCGAGACACTCGAATGGTCCAATATTTGGCACACGTCAAGCTTATCTTGGCCGACTTCATAGACGCTACCATTACCCGTATCCCCTGAGAGCAGAACAACTAGGTAGATGCCCTATCCAAGATGGCGTCCTCTTCCTTCGAAGGCCTTGACCGCACAGTCCTGGTAGAGGTCCTCCTCAGACCCAACATCGAGAAATCTGAGGTCCTCTGCCTCGAACTGCCCGCGCAAGCCAGGACTTGGATGGACCCGATCTTGAATTACTTGAGAAACGGGGAACTTCCATAGGATCCATTCGAAGCTAGAAAAGTTCGGACCAAGGTCGAGAGGTTTGTGCTCGTCGATGGCATGCAATTCAACTGCTCATACATAAATATTGATGGTGGACCTTACCTTCGATGCGTGACACCGGGTGAAGAAATATGCACTTGAAGAGATGCATGGGGGGGGGGGATCGGAGGTTGCCATATGGGAAGTAGATCACTTGCAAGGAAGGTACTCAACCATAGATACTACTGGCCGACCCTTCTACAAGATGCTCAGGTCGTCGTGAACAAATGCGGCCTGTGCCAGAAATTCTTTTGGTTAAACATGCACCCCATGCCAAGCTTACGTCGCTGGCTAGTCCAGCTCCCTTCTCTATGTGAGGGATGGACCTAGTCAGTCCGTTTCCCAGAGCAACTGGCCAAGGGCACTTCCTCATCGTGGCTATGAAATATTTCACAAAAATGGGTCGAGGTAGAGCCCCTAACCAATATCACTGCACTTCAGGCCCAATAATTCTTTGGAAACACATTGTCTGCCTATTTGGGATCCCTCGGGTCCTCATTACTGACTACGTTACCCAATTCACCGGTAAAAGCTTACTCAAATTTTGTGAAGACCTAGGAATCCAGCAGAGGTTCTCCTTAATCTCACAACCCCCATTCTAATGACCATGCCGAGAATACTAACCGTCAGATCCTCGATACCCTCAAGAAGAGATTGGACAAGTCTCTCAAGGGATTATGGGTCGACGAGCTACCCATGTAACATCCCCAAAAAATAAATTAATAGTTTTGCACGTGCATTGCATGTATAATTTTATACATCTTAGTCATAAAATTTTCTAAGAGTTATGCACAAATTTTCTTCTCATTGTATTTTTTTCCTTGTGTTATTTATTCTAATTAAACCCATTTCGCCTAAAATCTCTTTTAAAGCCCACGAAAAGTTAATTAAACATAAGCCCATTATTAAATTCAACATTTAAATACACATTTTTACACTTGTCATGTAATAAACACCTACAACTAAATGAAATAAAAATTAATAAAAGAATGAGAAGTATGTACACATTGGGTGCACGTGCATGTGTGTGCACTAGAGGGTGTTGGCCGGACACACTAAGAGAAGAGGGAGAGTGGGGGAGTGTTGTGGGTGAGTGGGGTAGTTATTTGAGTAGTGGGAGTCTTCTCAACCACACAATACTCCTATAAATACCCCCCTCCATACACAAAAAGAATCAAACAAAAAAAATAATTACAAGAGAAAGCTTGAGGAGGAGCTCGGGTTTTGCAAGAGAGGAGAAAGGGAGCTTTCGGGTTTTGCTTAGGAGAGAGGAGGCTAGCTTTGTGTTGGAGCTTGGAGCATTTTCTCTAGGAGTTCTAATTTCAGTTTGCATAAAAACAAGGTGGGTGTCTCTTTTGCTTTCTAAATTATTGTAGAATGCATGTGTAGGTAATTTATGCTTGAATTGATAATTAGTATGAGTTTTTTTGTCACTTTTATAATGCAAATTGTTTTGTAATCTTTGTTAGTAATGAAATATGAAAATCTATGCATGCTAGTAGAAAGTTTCATCATGGAATGGTTAGGTTGTCAATTGAAACTCTATTTAATGCATGTTGGAATATTGTCAGGCACAAATAGTATGCCATGATTAGATTATTTGAATTCTGCATATATATACAGAAAGTTGTTAACTTTTGCATAAGAAATTATGGAAATATTAGGGGTGAATTATGAAATCAATTGGGAGAAGAGAATTGCAAAGAGGAAATAAAAATATTCATTTTAGTTGTTTTGATGATAAGTAAAAGTGTATGTTTATGAAAGCTCTTCAAAATTACCATTTAGAATTATTTGTGTAAAACTTAACTTTAATATTGATAAATTCAGTGAAAAGTATTTTGGAAATTTAGAAATGTAATTAGTAGTATTGATTACGATGGAAAGTAATAGAAATTGAAATTTATCAAAAGAATTAAACATGAGTAGAAACAAAGGACTGAGTTATATGATTTTGAACACCTATATGATCAGATTAGCGCTTGGGCTTTGTGGCTAGCGCAGGTGCCAACGCGCCACGCGCTGCCACGTGTCGCCTGAGGGTTCTTAGGTCGCGGGTTCGAGCCTGGGTTGGCTCTGTTTCATCTTGTTATTTTTGGGAAATAAAATCACAGAGTGTGTTTGGGTATTTAAACAACTAAGAGGGTCTTTGACACAAACTGAGAGTGGCTCTCTGGTTGAGTGTTGATCTGTGTTGCGTTTGGCTCTGGTTCGAGTCCGGCTATTCCCCTTGGAGTTTTATTTTTATTTTTTAATCCTTTTCAAGTTTTAAAAGTTGGTAAACTTTATAGAAACATTATAGAATATTTTTAGAACACATGAGAATTATTTTATATTATTTCTAAGAGGTATATTCATGTATTAGATGAGTTTTGAATCCATGTTTTAAAAGAAGATGTACATGATTAAAGATTTTAAGAGTTGGTTAATAATAAAATCAAACCCATGATTAGGAGATTAAAATCAGAGATTTCTAGTGATAAATCTTTAAGAGATTGTGTTTTAAAATCTTAAGTAACTTTTGTATTGAGAATTATACTTGAAGTATAGATGAATGTGAAAAGGGGTTTATTAATCAAAGGAACATTGTGAATTATTAAAGTGATGAGCTGTTACAAGATTGAAGAATTTTTATTAATGTATATCATGTTGTATTCATTTAGATTCCGCTGCGTTGATGTAAAGAACAATGTTGTATAATGAAAAATTTTAATTTTTGTAAAATTGTACGAATTTGAAGTAAAAGATCATGTTGTGCTACGAATTACATGTAAATGGAATTCTGGGCGTTACAACCCAGCATACTGCGATCTTATCGCACGACTAGGAGAATTCCTACGGGCGAGTCACCTTTCAACCCGATCTTCGGCACCGAGGTGGTAATCCCCCTGGAAGTTGAGATGCCATCCCCGCAGATTATGGGCTTTGAGGAGGATAAAAATTCAGATGGCCTTAGGGCCAACCTGGAGCTCGTTGATGAAGTCTGAGAAAGTGCAATTATCAGAATGAGTATCTACCAACAAGGGGTATAAAACTTTAACAATTAGAAGTTCCGACCTACCAAGATCGAAGAAGACAATCTCATGCTCAGACGGCTTGAGATTTCAGAGTCGAGCAAGGAGGGGAAACTGGCTCCTAATTGGGAAGCCCCGTATAGGGTCTCCAAAGTGGTACGCCAAAGAACATACCGACTTGAAAACCCGGGGGGCAGGGTAGTCAATAGGACATGAAATGCGGAGCACTTATTGAAGTTCCACGAAGGCCCTTAGCAGCCCCTACTTGTAACCAGGCCACACAGGCCAGCAAATGTTATAAGAGCACCCCTATAGGCAACAGAAAATGAATAAAACATCATTTTAAATTCAAAAATTCAGAAATCCAACAAGCAAAGTTCTTGTAACAAGTGCTTCTCCGAGTATCAATCCCTCGGCATTGTATCTGACACCGAGAACGCACACAAAAACTACTTGGATCTCTCCTTGGATCCACTCCTTGGCGTGGCGCCCGACGCCGACACAGTGGACCAAACTACTTGAAACTCTCCTTGGATCCACTTATGACATCCGATGCTAACATAGTAGAACAAACTCCTTGGGACTCCACTCGGAACCACTCGTCGGTGTGACGTCCGACACTAAGATGGTGGGGCAAACTCCATAAACATCTCTTCGTAATCACTCCTCTGAGTGATTCTTGACATCAGGAAGGTGTGATCAGGCCCTCAGACCTGCTCTTATGACCAATTGGCTAGTCCATTGCTTGATGCCTGGGTCCTAACTTAAAGCCCTTAGATCTCTGCGAATAGCCACACATTATTCGTTCGACAGAATGCAAAAAGATATTACAAACATACTTTTTATTCATCAAGGCAAAACATTTACAAGGCGGGTGGTGGCCAGTCCACAATTGGAGAATCAATATAAGTGAGATAAATTCTTGTGGTCATCTCTTCATCCCTAGTTGCCGCCACCGGCCTGCCATCACATGGTCGTCTCGCACATCAGTCCCAGTTCCCACCATCGTCCTACCATCAAATGGCTATCATGCTCTCAGTCC
Source organism: Hemerocallis citrina (assembly GCA_017893485.1). Classification (NCBI taxonomy): domain Eukaryota; kingdom Viridiplantae; phylum Streptophyta; class Magnoliopsida; order Asparagales; family Asphodelaceae; genus Hemerocallis; species Hemerocallis citrina. The sequence goes on along the minus strand of CM030361.1, from coordinate 212,013,783 downwards.
CAATTACCGTCATCGCATGGTCACCTCGTCCTATCACCATCTCCACGACCTCGAGCACAGAAGAGGCATCATAGAGATGGAAAGCGATGATGACAATGATGCTGGGCCAACCGAGCAGCCAACGAACCCTACAAGGGATTAACTCGTCGATCTTCTCCAAGGCTCAAGAGTCCCTTGAGGATTAGCATTGAAGGCCTGGTCCCGAGCTTCGAATCATACAAGAGAGGCACTCTTGATAAGCCAGTCTCTCAGAACTAGAAGGAGTTGAACCAATAAGGTGTCGGGGTTGGCGGTTTTTAGCAGAACCCATCATCCCCGAAACCACATCAGTATACATGAACTATGAGGATGGAGAGTTCTCTGATGAGGGGAACTCTCATTCCTCGGCCCTGGCTTGATGTCGTCGCTCCTCGAAACTCGGTGGGTAAAACTTCAGATCTCGAAACCTCGGACAATGGTGAAGTCCCTCGGCCGGACACCAATTCCGGTCGGGTCAAACTATCTTCTTGGACTGTCCCTACTACCCTCGGCCCTCGAACTACCATCCGGAGCACACCTCGATGAGTAAACCAAGTGCGAAGTCATCATAATGAGCTTGTGGGTCACCTAAGGATGAGGGAACTTATAGGCACCATGGAGAACTCCCCCAGCTTCCCCCATTTCTTGCGGATAAAGCTACAACTTCTTAGGCACCTCGAATTACTCAAACGGTGACATACGCCAACACATGTCAAGTCACGTGGCCTTTCAAGAGAGACAGTAAAGCCTCGACGTAGTATCTGATCCCGATCCTTTCCGCCAAAACCTCTCAAAGACCTTCTATCGGGCTTACACCTCGGCGGGCATCTGAGGCCGAACCTTACGACAATCATGAAGACCTCTCCTAGGGTCTTTTTCTTCGACTTGGCGTCTGACCCTGAGGCTTTCCGCCAAAACCTCTCAAAGATTTTGCCTCGGGCTCACCTTAGGCATGGCATCCGAGGCCAAAGCCTGACACTAGAATCATGAATGCTCCCTACTCGAGTCTATTCCCTCGGTTTGATATCCAACCTCGTGGTCTTCGATCAAGATCTCTCATCGGGTTTATCCCCCAGTGAGGTGTCTGAGGCCGAAGCCTTACAACAAAGGACATCAAGGATCTTTCCTCATATTCGTTCCCTTGGTTTGGTGCTCGACCCCGACGTCACCCCAGACCTCTCTGAGATTTGTCAACCTCGGGCATGTCAATTCAGGAAAAGACTTCGACGAAGACGACTCAACCACTGCAGCTTAGCGCTGGCCTATTCATCAGACTGATTTTGCACATAAGACAAAGGCAAAAGTCTTTTATTAAATGGAGCTATTACAATAAGAGCTGTGACCAGTTCGCCGTTGGCTTATAAAACAACTCCCACAATCAACCTCTCGCCTCACTCGACACTCTTACAATTGACCTCTCGCTTCAGCCCCAATTTTCCTTTGCCGTTGAGGCATAGAAGAGGCATCATACGAGCCTGGCAGTAGAAGGTCGGTTGTCTCGAACAAGTGATAAGGCAACCAGTCCACCCGCACGGAACGACCGTAAGTGCCCACCTTGAGTGTTTCCTCATCGATGCAAGTCCTACGTTCTAGAAGCTGCATCAGTGTACGCAGAGTACACAAAAGAAACCTCGGCGATGAACAAGCACCAGATTACCGCCTCTACCCCTAGGCAACTCCTCGAGCCAGCATCTAATGATGCATACAAATTCTACAAGAGATAAATCTGTTCGGCCAGGCCACTCGAGTTCAGAGAAGTACATCAGATCTCAGAACCCATGATATAAGTGATGAAGTTCGACACAAAGTACCTTGGTCCTTTCTAAGCCCCTCTGGGTCGACTCTATTAGCATTAAGTGCCCTGGCCGAAAAAACACCACCAAGTCCTAAAGCGACGCAATCAAGAAACATTTTTGCCCCACAAGACTCGGTGGGTAAAGCCTCCAATCTCGGAACACGAGACAAGTAGCCAGTGGTGGCGAACCTGAACACTGATCCCTTCGGGTTCGAATACTCAGACTACAAGTCGAACACCCCCTAACATCTCAGCCATCGAAAATAACTGTTCTTGGGGAATCTTTGGAGGTGGGGCCTATTTATAGGTGACTTTCTGGTGAGCTCCAACCCTCCTCACTTATGTCGGTCAACACTCCAACTTCCATGATCAATAGTTACTACGATTCTCACGGAGGATGATGCAAGCAAGCCCACACAGCATTCCACGTGGCCATTCAAAGGCATATGACTTCCTTAACACATCACCCACGCTCGCCTTTGGTATGGTATCTGAGGTTGATCCTCACTAGAAAAACTCCCTCTGGTTATCGCCTCCCTCATCCTCGACGTGGCATCCAAGGTCGGCCTCCTCAAGGGAAACCTCAAACTATCACACCTCGCCACCCCCTCAACCCTGTAACCGGGGCTGGCGCTGCCATCGGAAAACCAATATCCAGGCCAATGCCCCGGGGGGTGGTAAGCCGAGGACCTTAAGCCTTCGGCTCGGAAGCCACTACAAGAGACTACTAAATTTAAAAGAAGTGGGTAAACACATTTTATTCATTCAATTAAGGCCGGATACAAGTGTATTTTCCATTCCACAAGAAGGCAAAAATAAAAACGACCTATCACTACTGCCTGGAGGTGGACCCCTTCGCGACGATTGGGATAGGGCTCTCCTTTCAACTGTAGGGGCATGGTCGATCGAATTGTGATTTTCCAAATTTCCCTCTGTCGCGAGAGCGGGTGTCACCGCCTGGGCCATCGATGCTGAAGCCACTGAGGTTAATCCCCGGGTGCTTCGCACTGACGTGCTTGAGAGCGCACTTATATCCATCCTCCTTGACAATGACGAAGTCGGCTAAGACCTCTTGGAGATCCATCTCCATCTTTGCCTCCTTTGCATTCCATGCCAGCTTCTTGGCGACCAACTCATCCTTCTCCTGGGAGAGCCCCTCTGGAGCTTCTTTTTCCCTTTCCAAGTTCGCCTGTAACTCCCTAATTTGCCTCGAGGTGTCATTGGCTCGGTCGAGGAGCTCCTTCTTGGATGTCTTCGTGCACTCCATCTGTCGAAAGAGCCGATCCCACCTTCGCTTCAACTCGGCCCCATGAATTGCAGCAAGCACAAAAATGCCAGGGCACACTTAGCAAAGGCTAAGGAAAATTCTTACAAACATGAACCAAAATGGGACTTACCAGAATAAAAGCCTACGCCCAGCTACCATCGATCTCTCCCTCGGACTTATTCTCCAAGTTGGAGAGGTCACGATGGGTAGCATGGTGAGAGACCATCTCTAGTTCCACAAAGCGACTGATCGACATGTCTGCCCCAGTCACGGACCAAGAGGGAACCCACACCTTTGCCGACGGGATCGACTTCACGACTGCTACAGTGTTGGTTACAAGCACAATCGGAAGCTTCTTACCCTCTTTCTTGATAGCTGCATTGACTGCCTAGGCATTAGCATGCTCGACGCCCTTAGCCTTCTTCTTCGGGAGATCCTCTATCTCTAGAGGCGGTCGTTTTTGCGACACCTTCTTAGGGACCATGGTATTGGCCTTGACCTTCATTCTCGCTGCTGCCTCCGCCGACTCCCACGCTTTCTTCTCGGTCCTCATGGCAGGGATCTTCGCTTTGACGAGTTCGGGAGCCACCATCCTCACTGGGCGAGAGCGGAAAATAAATGCAAGATTCAGCGAAGAGGTGAAAGAAAGATGAATGAGCGAAAACAAAGAATGGGAGACGTATATATAGAAATGAGACATCGATTGACGCACTAAACATGTGTCCCCATGTGGACGTGCATGTAAGCATGCACAAAGGGCCGCCCCTCTTAGCCCTTGGCATGGTGTCCGAGGCCGAACCTCAGGAGAAAACCTTCCCCGAAGGGTCGACTCTCCTCACTCCCGACATGGCATCTGTGGCCGTGCCTCATGAGGAAAGCTCCCAAAAAGCAGCCGCATTCACCCCATCATCCCTCTTGGATAATGAAAGTTCGACAAAAAAAATCTTTGTTAAAGAACAAAAAGAAGTTATTACATCCACACAATTACAGTAAAAACCTCATGTTCAAAGCACAGGGCCTCGGATCCCGAGGTCCTCTTCTGACTACAACCCTGTGAACGTCGCTCTTGCCTCTGAGCGGCTGAAGCCCAGCCTAGGCGCCTCCAAACCTCTCACACTGGCCACACTAGAAGATCACGTGACTCAGCTCTGGGCATCCCCCGGATCTTGGACTCTCGAATGAACCTCGGGTAAGGCTCTAGCCTTGAAAACGGGCTATAAAAGGTGGACGTCTGGCTCACCTCTCCCAGCTTGACTCTCAGTCGGTAGATTTCGATGTCCTTTATTTCAAGCATCTGCTTATGGATAAAATTCTAGGAATGTCCTTCAGAAGGACGGGAAAGCTCACTAACCTCCGTTTCCACTTATACATATTTTTCTGTGTATTTCTGTGTTTGGATTCTTTATAAAATTTTCCATTTTCTTAAATTTATTTTGTTTTAAATTTATTTTGGATCTCCTGTTAAAATCCATTTCTGTTCATTAATTATATTTATAGTTATTTTCGAATAATTTCTATATTGTAATACAAATCCTATTTTGTTATATGATCTTATTATTATTATGATGATGATTATTATTATTGTTGTTGTTTCTTTGACTGTTCATTAATTTGTGAGAGCCCATAGATTTTTAATCCATCTTTTATTATTATTATTTATTTATATGAAGCTCATTAAGTTAACCCAAGGTTCAATTTTAAACCACTTTACATATGATTTTGGATTTATTATTTTTAAAACGCAAACCCAAATTAGACTTCATTTTATCTTATTACTAGTTAGTATTTTGATTTAATGCATGAAAATTCTATTCAATTCTATGATTTTATTTGTTGTCTTACTAGATTATTATATTATTAAGTGAAGCCCAAACATATTCCATTCTTATTATTTAATTTTAAACCCAAGCCCATTCTTATTGGATCCTGACCCGCCTACTCGAAACCCTATAACCCATTAACCCTAATTAATCCCCACCCAATATAATCATCCCCGCCGCTCTAACTTCTTCTTACTCTGAATCTCCCGAAACCCAACCCCTTGTCTTCTCCGTCGACCCATCACCTCCAACCCGCCGCTTGCTGTGAAGCTCCACCTACAACCACTGCTTGAACTCCATCCCGCTCACCTCTCCTCCTTGTCGCCAGAACTCCCACCGTCTGCATCCCACTCATCTCAACCCCATCGACCACCACTGCATACCGCAGTCCCCTACCTCTTTGCCATATCCATCTCCCTCGTCACTGTATCCACGCCGCCGCCTGCTCGTTGCCTGCACCTCGCCACCTCCATCCCACTCATCTTTTCGTCGCTCGACAACCACCACATCGCCAGTGCCTTCGACCCCCACCCCCGACTGCAGCCCCTTCACCCTCACCACAATCGACTGTACCCCCTGCCTTGCCTTGCTGCTGCCCTCGCCGTCGCTGCACCCGTTGCCACCTTCACCATCTCCATCAACCACCAGAGCTCCATTACCGCCACCTCACCTCGTTGATCCCTCATGCTGTTCTTATCACCCTCGCCCTCCCCTGTTCACCACCGTACCCATCCCCTACCATCCTCGTCATCTCCACCTCTCCATCTCAGTCGCCATTGCTGCAGTCATTGACCTCCACCACTGCCAGTGCCGAGCTCCTCCTTCAGACGCCTGTGCTCCTCCCCCCTCTAGCCTCGACCTGCACCACCGATCACCGAAGCCCCTGCCTTCGAACCCATCCACCGTCGACTCCATATTTGACGGATCTAAATTTCGATATATAACTTGGAAGTTATCGTACTTTTAACAATGCTAGGTTTAGATTTCCATATTTGTCATTTATAGGTGTATCGACATGGATTGTTAAATTAAAATAAAATTTAAAATGTAGAACTAAGACTTGAAATTTATCTAGTTGCTACTAGAAATGATTAGGAGTCACCCTGATATTTTTATGAAATTATTTGATGAATTTCCAGACTCATTATATATATGCAAACTTGACCCTAGCTTGCTGCCAGAATACTAGTTCAGTAAATAACCAGAATTTTGACCTAACTACAGATAATATCATTTAAAACATATAAAATAGGAGTTGTAGCTCTATGTGTCTAGAATCTAGATTATCTGACGGTTTTGCAATCTGACCTACAGATTGCAATATATTCATATTTTCGTACTCTGAATTCCAGAATGGACTTTGAAAATGCATTACCATGCTTAATTAACTAAAACAGTATATTAATTTTAAGAAATAAAATATGGGATTAATTTTGTTCTTACTAAACATTGTTAGGAATTAAAATATGATTTTATATGATTTTTAAATGATTTTACAATCTACTTTTATATACAAGAATTTTTAACTCTAACTTGTTGCCTGAACACATAATGGGTAAAGAATGAACTTATATGCCTAGTTACTATATTTAGAATATAACGTGTGAATATGCATTGGAACCGGCAGGAAGTCTAGTTTATGGAACTCCTGACGGATCCTGATTTGCTTGCCTGTAGCAACGCGAGAATCTGTTTGTCCAGAATTTTTATCTTCATGTATATATGTACGAATATGTTTATCCCTCGCATTTTACGATTTGTATTCTACATTCTCCATTACATATCCCTTGTTATCTTCATGACCATGTCCTAATACTCATTCTCGTTGTTGTAGGTTGATGCGTAAGTATTGTAAAAATAATAACAAGCCGGGGTAATAAGGGAAAGACCTAGTAGTAGATAATATAGAAGAGTGTACTCAGAAGGAGACCCATGTTTCTCGTAATAGTGACCCATGGTTACAGGATATGATTCTTGGTTACACGATATGATTCTTGATTACATGATATAGTTCTTCCTAGTGTCCCTGGAACACTCGAGTACATGACCCTATAGAATTCACCATTAGAGTCTAAACTTTATCATGTTAGTATGCAACCAAACCTGTGGTATGGGATGCAGAATTGCGTGCATTAGTTAGGATTTATAAAAGAATGCTAGACATAAGATTTACACTAAGTTCGTGCATGATTCCTATTTACAAGTTACATGATCTTTGTTTACATGTTTATCTATTGTTCTCGTCACCCGCTTACATGTTTGACTTATTACTTGTTCCATACCTGATTATACAATTCCCTTTTCATGTTGATTATTCTTTGTTCTGCTCTATTTTATTGTTCACTGCTTGCTGCTACTTGCTGTCCGTTTCTTACTCTAACGGATATTTTTTTCCCAAACTCTAGATGTTGAGATTGCAGGTACAGGAGATGAGTTGGTTGAAGGACTTGGTGAAAAGATATTCTTGTAATATCCCGGTCGGATAATATATTTGTATTATTATTATTTTTAAAATTAAAATATTTTTATGGAAATTACTTATTTTTAATTAATAATCATTATCTGTATATAGATACAAGTAAATATATATATGTATTGTATCGGTTTTGTGCACTTGTACGAAATCCTATAAAATATATTTTTGAGAAAATATCTGTAAAATATCCGGGTTTGATATTAAAAATTATTACTTTATTATTATTTTATTTTTATTTTCAGAATTGAAATATTTTTGGTGGATATTACATGGTTTAGTTAATAAACATTATATATATATATATATATATATACTAGTCTGTATACATCTGTATTGTATCAAATTGGTACTGTAATCTTCCGAGCTGGTAATAAAATTATTTTTATTATTATTTCTGAATTAAAAATTTTTTTGGTAAAGATTATTCGTTTTAACTAATAAAAATTATTTGTACACAAAGATATATGTACGTATATGTACTGTATCGATTTCGTACGTTTGTACGAAATCATGTAGTATGTGATTTTGGAAAAATGTCTCTTATTTTTTATCAATCATGATCAGATGAAGGGTTAGGATTGGATTAGGATGTGATTGCAATTTAAAATTTCAAATTAATCACCCAATTGATTTAACCATGAGAATGAGAACATTTGTCTCATTCTCTACCACATTCCTCACTCCTCTTCTCCTAACCACCCCCCCCCCCCCCCCTCCTTGGCTGGCCACACACTCCAAGGGCAAAAGCCCTTTCATTTTTGTTTCTCCATCTCCTTCTCGTCTCACCCTCTCTTCAAATTTCTTTCTCTTCTTCTACTTGTTTTTATTTAGAAAAAAAAACTTGAGAAGAAAAGAAAAAAAAGAGAGATAAAAAATCTAAAGAAAAGAGTGGGTTTCTTTCATAGGTGTTCTTGAGAAGAGGAGCAAGAACAAGTAAGGAGAAGAAAGCTAGCTAGTTCTTCCAACCGATTTGGGTGGGGGTTCTCAACTCGTTTATTATTGTTTTGTTGTTTTATTTGCTTGTTATATGAACAACTTGGACTAATTTAATGTGCATAATTATTTTTAAGGACTAGAGTAAAAGTCATATAAGATTGAAGTGGTAGAACAAAAATATAAACCCTAAAAACCCAATCTAAATAACTAGTATGTTGTTATGATAGTTAGAATTAATTACTCGTGTTAAAGTTGGAATTTTGATGCCAAATTAATTTGAGAGATCCTTGTATGTGTTACTACCATAATCTAATTTTTGTAGATTTTTTGGTGTTACTTTTATAGATCAAGCAAACGTTTCCTCCAAAACAGTGAGCTTTTAAGCAAATTGCTGTTTTGGTTAATTTTTGCATGTGTTCAAAGAGCTGGATTTTTAGTTCTATAAGGAATCTGAAAATGTGGTCAACTAGAAAGTTGTAGTAGATGTTATCTCCTTTCCAAAAACTCCAATTTTATTAGATTCTGATAAGTATAGTAAAAATTATGAGCTTTACAAGTTTCAGCTTTTACTGTCCTTTTCGTTGTTCTTAAAATGTGTTCAAAGAGCTGGATTTTGAGCTCTATAAGGAATTTGCAAAAGTGGTCAACTAGAAAGTTGTAGTAGATGTTCTCCCCTTTCCAAAAAGTCTAATTTTTTTAGATTCTGATAAGTATAGCAAAAGTTATGAGCTTTACAAGTTTAAGCTTTTGCTGTCCTTTTTGTTGTTCTTAAAATGTGTTCAAAGAGCTAGATTTTGAACTCTATAAGGAATCTGAAAAAGTGGTCAACTAGAAAGTTATAGTAGATGTTCTCACCATTCCAAAATATCCAATTTTGTTAGATTCCGATAAGTATAGCAAAAGTTGTGAGTTTTACAAGTTTCAGCTTTTGCTGTCTTTTTGTTGTTATTGAATTATGTTCAAAGAGCTGGATTTTGAGCACTATAAGGAATCTGAAAAAGTGGACAACTAGAAAGTTGTAGTATATATTCTTAGCTTTCTAAAAATTCCAATCTTGTTAGATTCTGACAAGTGTAGAACTGGCTATGACCTTTACAAGTTTCAGCTTTGTGCTGTCTTTTATTGTTCTTGAATTTTGTTTAAAGAACAGGGATTTGAATTACATAAGGAATTTGAGAAAGTTGTTAAATAGGAAGTTATAGTAGATGTTCTTAGCTTTCCAAAAAGTCCAATTTTGTTAGATTCCGACAAGTATAGTACTGGCTATGACCTTTACAAGTTTTAGCTTTGTGTTGTCTTGTGTTGTTCTTGAATTTTGTTCAAATAGCAGTGATTTGAGTTCCACAAGGAATCTGAGAATGTTGTTAACTAGGAAGTTATAGTAGATGTTCTGAGCTTTCCAAAAAGTCCAGTTTTTTTAGATTCCGACAAGTATAGCAGTGGTTATGACCTTTACAAGTTTCAACTTTGTGATGTCTTTTGTTGTTCTTGAATTTGGTTCAAAGAGCAGGGATTTGAATTCCATAAGGAATCTGAGAAAGTTGTTAACTAGAAAGTTGGAGTAGATGTTCTTAGCTTTCTAAAAAGTTCAATTTTGTTAGATTCCCATAAGTATAGCAAAAGTTACGAGCTTTACAAGTTTCAGCTTGTGCTGTCCTTTGTTGTTCTTTAATTGTGTTTAAGGAGATGGATTTTGAGTTCCATAAGGAATCTGAAAAAGTAGTCAACTAGAAAGTTGTATTAGATGTTCTCCCCTATCCAAAAAGCCCAATTTTGTTAGATTCCGATAACTATAGCAAAAGCTGTGAGCTTTACAAGTTTCAGCTTTTGCTGTTCTTTTGTTATTCTTGAATTTTGTTCAAAGAGCAGGGACTTGAATTCCATAAGGAATTTGAGAAAGTTGTTAACTAGGAAGTTGTAGTAGATTTTCTTAGCTTTCCAAAAAGTTCTATTTTGTTAGATTCCGACAAGTATAGAAAATTTTACGAGCTTTACAAGTTTCAACTTGTGTTGTCTTTTGTTGTTCTTTAATTGTGTTCAAGGAGCTGGATATTGAGTTTCATAAGGAATCTAAAAAAGTGTTCAACTAGAGAGTTGTAGTAGTTGTTCTCCCCTTTCCATAATTTCCTATTTTGTTAGATTCTGATAACCGTAGTAGGAGTTATGACCTTTAAAATTCACAGCAGCTAGCCTTTTGGCTGAAGCATCACTGTTTAGATTGTTTGAAGTTTTTCTACCTCTTATTGACTGTATATGAGAAGGTTATCAACTAGAGAGTTCTAGTAGAAGTTCTAAAATTTCCAAAATGTCCTATTTGGTTAGATTCCGATAAGCGGAGTATGAGTTATGACTTTTACAAGTCATAGCAGCTGGCCTTTTTGGCTGAAGCTCGCTGTTTAGGTTGTTCTAAGTTTTTCTACCTCTTATTGACTAAATCTGAGAAGGTTGTCAACTAAAGAGTTGTAGTAGATGTTCTGACCTTTCAAAAAAGTTTAATTTTGTTGAATTCTAATAAGAGCAGCATGTTTAATTGCTTCTAGGATGTTAAAAGACTTTTATGTTGCTTTCACGATTAAAAGATCAAGTTTTATTAGTAGTTTGAACATGCACTTGATTATGAGTAATAAGTGTTCTTTCTTTTCATAAGTAGCATGTTTATGTTTGGAAATAGTTCACGCTAATTTTTAGCAAATTGTTGTCGCATACATAGCTAGTCGGCTGGTATGTAAGTTGTTATGCTCGTATGTAGCTTATTAGCTAGAACACAGTTATTGTGCTCGTCTACGGTGATATCATTGCCATAGAAGATATCGACTATCAAGACGTCTATTTATTTTACTCCTCGTGGACTATGGACGAGTCACTCCTCGTGCACCATCAGATCTTAACCGGTATAGGTTAATCATAGGTCGGGAGTGTAGATGGAATCCAAGTTCAGGGTAGTAGCATGCGAATACGCTCGTATTGCCAGGGTCTTGGATCGATAGGCTATGAACATGATCCTCAGGGATTCTGGTAAGTCTAGGTTGAGCACCTAGTAGAATTATCTTGCGAAGTCTAACTTAAGACCTAGCATGTTGTGTTAGTAATGTTGTCATCCCTTGGATTGTTTAGGATTAGTGACATCGTTAGGGTAGTAAATTATGGCTATTACTACTTAACATTTATTTATTATCATTTTGCCGAAGGGAAAAAGTTGGTATTAAAGGTGATACCTTATGATCTGACATGTTCTATAGGCCAACACTAGGTGGTGTTATTGTTGGTACCCTTCCTGTCAAAGGGATACAGTCTGTGCCTTCTTACTAGTTGGGAGTACGGGATCCGTATCTCGTTTGTTAATTTCTGAAGTGCCATGATAAGGGCGGAAAGTATCCTGTCGGAGCAAGGCGATGGACCCCCGGATCTCTGTCATGCTCATATCAAGAAAGGCGAACATGCCATAGACTATGGTCTATAAGCTAGGGGGCCACAGGGGATGCTTCGAGCTAACCTGTGTTGTAGTTAACTCCAAGGGTTCGTTAAATTTTTGAGTGAGGTTCGGTACGCCGGGCAATAGTGGCAAATGGAGACACCACTATATGACTGCGAATGGCGAGATTAGACCGTTTCAGGGCAACCTCATCAGTCACATTGTATCTTCAGAAACAGGTTGAGTACAGTAGTAGAATTCATGGTGCGGGTTCAAATCTCTATATATCAAGAAACGGCTTTGTTATGGGCGTATGTAGTATGAGTTGCATACTATTCCGAAGACTTTCTTGCATTAGAATAAGAGCATCCTTGCATTAGTTAATCTTGCATTAGAGTCTAAGTCATAGCATACACTGACACATCAATTATATATACACTTTTCTCTTTTCATCATTCTGTTTGTTTAAAGTTGAGAATCGCTGCTAGTCATCAGCCTTAAAGCATCAGCATATGTACTGATGACCACACTTCAATAGGTACTGGATTGCAAAACTACAGGTACAGGATTCAGGGGCAAGAGAAGCAAAGTGTTGATTCTTATTTTCAATTGTAACATCTGTTGCAAATTTATTTAGGTTGAGAAGCATCGAAGTGAAAGTACCAAGTGTTATATATTATTCATTGTACTCTGATGTAATTTTTACTGAAAGTTTGTAACACTTGGGCTTGTATGACATTATTGTAACACTGATGTAATGTAGATGTAATTTTTACTGAAAGTTTATAACACTTGGGCTTGTATGGCATTATTGTAATACTGATGTAATGTATTGCAATTTTATAACATTCGGACTTGTAATACATTTGTGTTAAATAAAAAGTTTTAAATTTTCCTGTTTTTTTATGTATTGTGACTAATTGAAGGAAAAGATTCTAGCTTATGTCACGGTTTCCTAGTGTATGGAAATTGGGGCGTTACAATTCTAGATGACGAAGCCGGATTCTTTTATTTGGCCTGGATTAGTTTCTCGTTTTCATGCTTTTCTTGTCGCTACTATTGTTTTTATACATTGTTTTCCAGGCATTTTGTCACGAAGTTTACTTACCTCCCAGATGTTGGATATTACTTTGCGAATTTATTTCATGATTATTTTGGAGTTTATTCATTGTTTATGTGGTTATTCATTCTTGCGTGGTTATGACCTTTTGTACATTGTTGAGTTAATCTGTTATAGCTTATGGATGATGTACACATCATTCGTTGGGCTTTTGTTACGTGCTCGTATTCCCGTATCTTGGGAAGCGGGCCGTGATAGCCATATTGGCATCAGGAAATAGCGCTTTCAAACGAGCCTACTCCTGTGCCACCTCTTGCGACTGTTTAATGTGAAAGCTGAATGCTCCTTCCCAATCAGTGGCCTCCTTGCGAAGGCGGGGAATAATCCCCTTGGCTTGAGCCAGCCTGAATCGGAGTAAATGCACCACGTCCTCGAGTCCTTTTTTCCGAGCCTCGTACATTACCATCTGTCTAACAAAATGACATCTCAACTTAGGAAAACATGAAGCGAGTCGTCGAAACAAAGTTGGGTAGATTTTCATTAAACAGGAAATAATTTTTTACAAGGCATACGGTGGCCAGTCCGCACTCGGCATCTACAAAACTTAGAGGATTTTTTTCTAAGTTTAAGGAAAGTACTCCCGAGAAGGGGGGTGAGGAACCTCAGCTTTAGCCCCAGAACGCTCGGCCAAGACTTCAACATCTAAGAGAAGTTCCTGGGAGGTGTGAGGACTCTGACTCAAAACTAAGATTGTCGAGGTTGATACCGGGATATCTCTCCCGAACATGTTAAAGGGCTCACTTGTAGCCCTCTTCCTGCATGTCGTCGATTTGCCCTGCCACATCTTCAACCTCTTCTAGCAACCTCTTCCTATCCACCTCCTAAGTATCCTTCTCCGTCGCCGAAGTACCATTTTCACAAGCCCCTCCCGAGGGTTCTCCCTCTAGTTCCTTCACCCTCTTTTCAAGAGAGTCCGCTCGAGTCTTCTCCTTTTGCCACTTCAGATCGAATCATCAAGCCCTACGTTCCGTAGACTTCAGATCATCGTCATACTGCCTCTTCAATTTGGCCACATAGAGCGTGGCCTACAAAAAGGAATGAAACACTAATGAAATGTCAACAGAAGGAGAAATAGTGTCGTTTGTAAATGAACACTTACCGAAACAGAGGACGAGCATACTGGTGATAACACAAGCCTAAAGTATTCTTAGAAAGAGCTCTCCTGTCCCTCGGGGGAACGATGTTGTTAACCACCTCAACGACTATCCGAAACTCCATGATGGACTCAACGACCTTCACCGCCTAATCAGTTGTAAATGTCTCTTGGTATTCTCAGAAATGGAAGCCTCTAACAACGGGTTGATCGGTGGCAGGGGAGATTCCTTCAGTTCTGCTGCTCAAAGCGATATCTCGCTTGGTTCCTCCTGGGAGGATCCTGTGGATCCCGGAGAATCGGAGATCCCACCCCATTTTCTCTTTTGGATATTCCTCTCAGGGATGCTTTGGCGATCGGAGTCATTTCCCACTTCTTCCCCTTATCCTCGGCAGCTCACTGTCCCACAGGGCCAGCCAAATAAGATATCGACATCTTCTTTTTCTGCAGCTATAAGAGAAACACATCAGAACAAAGTCGGGAATACCTTAGAGGAAAAACTATAAACGTTGGGAGGACTTACATGGAACGTAGGGGCTTAAACTATAGACTGCGAATGACATCTTCGTCACCCTGGCCCAGTCAATACTTTTTTCGTCTTCGAAGAGCTATCAAACTCTACCCATTCCTCTTTGGTTAGATCTTCGAGCCTCATGTGCTACTTTAGAGGAGGCTCGTACAACCATGCGGCCGGTATGTCCCAAGGCTCGGGACTATAGACGATGATATACTTTGACTTCCAACCTTTTATGGTGTCCGACTGGTTATGCACCACACATAGTTTGGGCCAAGGAGAGATATACCACCAGTGGGGACTGTTTGGAACCGCGCTCTAACTTAGGTACGCTCGAAATGTTTGAGCCTCAAAGGAACACCCTTCGTTTCACAAAGCATGATGAAGCTGGTCAGCTACTTCCATGAGTTCGGTCCGTACTGCATCGGACTCATTCCCGCCCAGTTTAGGACCTCCTTGATAAACAGGTGGATGGGGAGACGTGTAATGCCCCGGACCAGGCTCAGCTCCACACATGGGATACGTACTCGCACGCAAAAGAACAGACACAGAACTCTAGCCACGCCCACCACAGGCACCATCAAAAGGCGGGTATACCCTATAGGTGCCTTTCTCATTTGGTATTCCTAATATAACCTCTCTCTTTCTCCTCTCTACCCACGATGTGGGACAATCTCCCTCATGCCCAAACCACCAACACACCACAACTTCATGCATGCATTTTTGTCTTTTTCCCAATTAATGGCCTAAGCCCCATAGACCATTTCTGTATGCTCCATCTCAAACCAATTATTTCCAAGCCTCCTATAGAAATTTCATGGGCCAAAAACCAACCACTCATCTAATTATTTATTTATTATATATATTTCTAAATATAATATTATATACATACCCACTTAAGTATGGTGTGTTACACACACCCCTCCTTAAGAACTCATCATCCTCGCTGAGCCCGGGACCCGCAAGCTAATATAGGACCGTCTTTCTAGTCGATGTGGAGTGGACTACCCTGCTAGCGTACTGCCCCCGATCTCTACCAGCGTACTGTCCTTATCTAGGCGTACCCTAACCTACTCTGATCCACAATTGGTGTCGAAAGTCGGCTTTGATACCATTTGCAATGCCCCGGACCTGGCTCAGCTGTGCACGCGGCTACACGTGCGCGCACGCGACTACATGTGCGCGCACGCGAAAGAACGGACACAAAACTCTAGCCACGCCCACCACAGACACCATCAAAAGGTGGGTATACCTTATAGGTGCCTTTCTCGTTTGGTATTCCTAATATAACCTCTCTCTTTCTCCTTTCTACCCACGATGCGGGACAATCTCCCTCACGCCAAAACCACCAACACACCACAACTTCATGCATGCATTTTAGTCTTTTCCCCAATTAATGGCCTAAGCCCCATAGACCATTTCTATAGGTTCCATCTCAAACCAATTAATTCCAAGCCTCCTATAGAAATTCCATGGGCCAACAACCAACCACTCATCTAATTATTTATGGGTCAAGGCTGGACCCCTACAGTGTTTACATGGGTCGGCTCCCACTCCTCGCACCGATGGGGTCCTCCCTAACTCCTTGTCCTTGCCTTGACATACCTCATTATAACTCTCCTTACATTCTTCCTCTGTCTTTACTGGTAACAGGCAAATCTCCTCCTGGGTCTCGATCTCCATAAGCTCCAAGTCTCTGCTCGTCACATAGATGGCAGTTCCCTCACCCACAGCTCAGGGTTGGTTTCCCCTGTACTAACTCCTTCGATATCAACGACCTTTGAAGAATGGGCCCACAAGAGTTGCTGCTTGGCCTTGCTAGCCCTTGGTGATGATTGATAAAAGGCCCCAGAGGAGCACCCATTGCCTCCCAAGGACGAAGACGAAGCCGAGCTACTAGATTGGATGATGGACATATTTGTTTGAATGGTCAAAAAGCTTGGGTGGGGACAAAGAAGAGAGGTAGGGGAACTTATAGAGAAGAGAAGCGACTTTTCAAATATCAGGTCACGTGATGCCCCCTTGATAACCACAAACAGGGACGAAATGGTACCCCAAAGATCATGATGTTACATAACGACCAAACTCAAGCTCGTTCCTCACGGGGAAACCCTCACAAGGCTCCACCTCACTGCGCCTTCGACATGGCATCCGATGCCATGCCTTACGAGGAAACCCTCATAAGGCTTCACCTCGTTGTGCCATCAGCATGGCATCCGAGGCTGAACCTCATGATGAGCCTTTACCAATATTTACCTCGCTGTGCCTTCAGCATGGTGTCCAAGGCCGACCCTCATGAGGAGCCTTCACTATGCTTCAACACTCTGCATCATTGGTGTGGCGTCCGAAGCCGACCCAAATGAGGAGCCTTCACTAGGCTTCAACCCTCCGCACCTTAGGTGTGGTGTCCGAGGCCAACCCTCATGAAAAGCCTTCACTAGGCTTCAACTCTCCGCCGCTTCGGTGTGGCATCCAAAGCCGACCCTCATGAGGAGCGTTCATCAGCCTTCACCCTCCGCACCTTCAGTATGGCATCCAAGGCTGACCCTCATGAGGAGCCTTCCCCAGGCTCTCCGTGCCTTCGGCATGGCGTCCGAAGCCGACCCTCATGAGGAGTCTTCACCAGGCTTTAACTCTCCGTACCTTTGGCATGGCATTCGAGACCAACCCTCATGCGGAACCTTCTCAAGGCCTCAACTCTCTGTGCCTTCAGTGTGGCATCCAAGGCCGACCCTTATAAGGAGCCTTTACTATGCTTCAACCCTCCGTGCCTTTGGTGTGATGTCTAAAGCTGACCCTCATGAGGAACCTTCACCAGGATTCAACTCTCTGCACCTTCGATGTGGCATCTGAGGTGACCCTCATGGGTAAAACTCTTAAAAGAAGGGTCTCACCTTGACCTCTGCATAGGCACTGACCCCGAGTTCACCGCACCCATTGCATGGTACCCAAGCCCAACCTTTATGAGAAAAAATTTCAGAGGGCTTCGCCCCAACCTCAGCATGGCAACCGATCCTGAGCATCCTGCAACTTCACAATGGCAAAGGCATTCTTAATTTCAATGCATGCAGATTTTCTTCACCTACGCGATCCCCTCGAGGAGTCAACTACTCCTCGAAGAAGACCAAAAGGTCATCTCCGAGATTGGGGGGCTTATGATGAGGGTAAAAATGGTGGAAGACCTGCACCATACGATCCTTGCATGAATATCAATGGGACCTTACAACTGCTCGTGGGCCTCTCGCAGACCCCATACTTCGATCCAGCCCATTATTGATTGATTCCCCCGTGATCATGGAATTAATGGATGGATAAGATCTAGGGATCTTCCCTAAATAGACCCCTACTAGTCTATAAAAACAACCCTACCTCTACAGTAATGAGGTAATCACAATTTTATCACCCAATCACCTTTTAAACTGCTGGTTAATGACTTCAGCGTTGGAGGTTTTTTCGCAGAGAATCCTCCCAGTATTTTAGACTTTTTTGCAGGTACCGAGCGACAGTCATCCATCATGTGGTCCATCAAATTAAACCACGCATCAGCCTCATAGCAGGGTCAGATCGGCGACCGAGATCTAAGTTTCCTTCTCACCAAAAGAACTCACTATTTATTGCTCCCTCACCCAAAAGAAAGTAACTTCAGAAACATCGCATCAACTCACACTCTTCTCCACTTCACTAGATGAACGTAGAAATCCTGATGAAGGTGTAACATCCTCATTTTTAAAGAATAAACTAAATTTAATTTATTATGTATAAGTAAGATTGTAATTGTCATTTGGGTGGGCTTATTTTTAAGATGAATGGGCATGGGTGAAAGAAATATATAAAGCATATGATCGATTACAATGAATAATGTTAATAATTAAATGTATTTGAAGACATGTGTCTCAAAGAAAGAGCTAGGGGACTTCATCATACATTTTGTGAATACCAAGTGTTACATTTGTAGAAAATTTAAAATTATGAATTTCATAACGTTATAGGTTAAATGGTAATAACAAGTAGAAAGATAGAAAGGAAGGAAGGTTGAAATTATATATTGAGAAGCAGTAGAAGAAGAAAACAGGGCAAAATGAAGGTGAAAGCAAGGGGCTCCAAGCTAGAAATGAAGCAATTTTCAACAAAATGGTAAGTCATTCTCTTCACTCAAAAAAGTTAGGAAAAAAAAATCTTTAAAGTATTTGATGTGATTATTGTTCATATATATATGTGTGTATATATATATATACACACATACACACACACACACGATCACACACTAGTGGAAAATGGATGTGCACCCAGTGCACTTGGCTTGGTGAGCATGTCTAATATTGTAAAATTTAAAATACATCTATTAAGCGTTTAGATATAGGGAGGTCTTCAGAGAGGTGAAAGATTTTCCTAAGGTGGGCGAGCTCACCCTGGTGAAGTAATCCTATGAATGATCCAAACTGTTTAACTTGTTCTAGAAACCTAACATAGTCAAGTCTTGCGAAATCAACTCATTTGAACTTTGTTCTCCCTTGCATCATATCAAGTTAGCACAATAAAGATATTTCAGTCCTCCAATTTTTTAACATGTTAGTTGCAAAAGTAAATGGATTTCATCGTGGTTGATCCACTTTCTTAGAGTAATTTAGGTATTTCTAGCAAAATGAACAATTCAGTTTGGTCATAAGATATCTCATTGATGAAATAGAGCCTTGGGCTCTCCCACCTTATTGAGAGCTCAAATGTGTGGGAGCAATCAGATGATGAGTTCTTTTTTAGAGGAAAGCAGTGATCTAGACCGTCGATTAAGATCTGAGTCTAAACAACTAAAAGCTTTTTGTTCTGGATCAGATGGCTGAGACCGTTTGGATCTGGATATGGATGGCTGAAAAACATCCAAGCTCGAACGGAAAGCCAAGCACCAAGCCTAGGCGATTAGGCCCATTTTTTGCGAGGGACTTGAACGACAAGCTGATCACCGAGCCTAGCAAGCCGAGCACCGAAATAGGTGGGTCGGTTTCGGTTTAGCAGAGCTCTGATGTTTGGAGAATTTTGTGCACTTCTTCCAAAGGGCTCTAACGACAAGATAAACACCCAGCCTAGGCTGCTTGGCACATTTCTTATAGAGGGCTCGAATGACAAGCCAAGTGCCGAACCAGGTGGGGTTGGGTTTGGCCTAGCACTGACTCTTAGAGATTTTTGGGAACTTCTCGTGAGGGGATCGAATGACACGTTGAGCACCAGGGAACAGGCAATTTGGTGTGTTTCTTGCGAGGGGCTCAAATGACAAGCTGAGCCGAACTAGGAGGGTTCAGTTTGGTCGAGCACCAGGCCTTAGAGATTTTAGGGAACTCCTCGCGAGGGGCTCGAACGACATGCCGAGCACTAAGCCTAGGTAAATTGGTGTGTTTCTTGCGAGGGGAAAGCCGAGAGCCGATCCAGGAGGGTTCAGTTTGGCCGAGAGTAGAGTCTTAGAAATCTCTACACTTAGTCTTCTTTCTCTTTTTGGTTTCCTTCATTTGATTGGGCGGCGAAGATCATGCCATGTCATTGACACAATTATCTTGGAGCCTACTTGCCTTTTGGTTTCCCTCGTTGGATGTGTGATATAGGTAAAATCAGAGCCATTAGATCACAACATGCATCTCAAAGCTTCTCAGGGTCAAAACTGTAATTTCCCAACAATAGCATGCCCACTAGAAGAACATGGGCCATCTTCAGGCACATCAGTTCAACCAGATCCACAGTGAGGGCTTACTTACAACATAAGAAAGAAGGATTTCCAGCTAATTACAGTTGTCACTTAAATTCCCCTAAATCTGGAATTAAATAACCAATTCTATCCCTTAATAAGGGAAATCTTGAATCAAATCTTAAAAGATACATTTCCAGGTGTATCTTATATAACTAAATCCTAACATATAAATACCCTCCCACTTCATTCAGTCAAACATAATCAAAAATTTTCCACTAAAAACCCTGATCTCTTTAATGAGTTACTGACTTGAGTGTCAGAGGATCTTCTACTGGAGCCACCTCCGGGGTTAAGACTTTTTCAGGTTTGTTGAACGTTTATTGTCGCCCAAATATTGATCTGGACGTTCTCAACCATTCATGTTCAGGTCAAAGAATTTTTTAGTCATTTAGATTCAAATCTCGTTCGACGGTCTAGATCATAATTTTGCTTCTAGAAAAGAATTAATAATCTGATTGCTCCGACACCAGAGAAAAACAACAACATATTGGAACAGTGTGTGGGAAAGCACAGATATGCCTTTCTGATATGATGTTGCAGATAAAAAACAACGATCTGCCATGCCTCCAGTAAGAAAGTCAAAGGCGGCAGTTGCCGCCAATGGCCAGGGGGTTCCTCCTCCTCACCAGCCTTCACAACCTCTGCTCCACGAGGCCGTGTTGGCGAGCTCCCAATTCAACAGTCCTGAGTCCCGAGTCCTAAACGGTTGAAAACTGATGGCCAATTTGCAGCTCGACCCCTTTCATGACGTCTCTTGCGGTGCCCCCTGTGTAGCCAGACCTTTGTGATGCCATCAACACCCGACAGCATGGAATAGATCTCTACCATAGCATGAACGAAAGGCTCTCACAAAGTGATGTGCTATACTCAACACACTACAGAAGTCGAAGTAGCCCTGCTCCCCGGTGGCAGAAGTCCTTACAGACGCCCTTGCCATGGAAGGGAAGAAGCAGGAGGAGCCTGACTCCAGTCAGTTCGCCAGCTCAGACTAACAACATAGAAGAGGAATCACCAGAAACCAAGACTGAGTTAAAGAATTTTCACCGATCATGTCCTTAAAGCCCTCCAAGGCATCTCAATCAGGCTCGCCAAACAAGAAATTCACCCCTAGAGCTGAGCAAGAAGAAGATTCCTGGGGGTTAACCAGATTTGAGAACCGAGAAGATGTGGTCCTCCATTATCTCTGAGAGATGGAAAGCTGCCTTGATCGGATCAGTTGCGAACAGGGGCACAGAGGCAGAGGGTACCACTCTATCGACCTCCCTTCACTAGAGCAATTCTTGAGGCCCATGTCCTGAGAACTTCAAAGCCCCAACCTTAAATTCATATGGTAGTGAGTCTTATCCATCCATTGACGCGTTCCTCTAAAGAGCCTTCCCAGCCACCTTGAAGGGATCGACATAGGAGTGGTACTCCCGTCTCCCTTGTAGGTCTATCTCTTCATTCGACCAGCTTGAAAAGCTCTTCCTCACAAACTTTGTTTGCAGTCGTAAGATAGAGAAGACAAGTGAATCTTGCTGGAGTTGCGACAAAGAGCATGGAAGCCTCTTAAGGACTATGTCAGGCACTTCACCGCCAAGTCTCAGTCCATCCTTGCCCCTGACTCGGCAGTAGCGGCTACCGCCTTCTGCCACAACATTTGCGATGCCAACCTTAATGCATCTCCTCCCAGGAAACCTCCTCAGGACTTCTCCGAGCTACTCCAGAATAAAAGTGAGCCATCGTTCAAGAGCAAACGAAGAAATACAAATCAGGAAGGGCCCAGGAAGTCCCAGAAAGATGGGTCGGGCCAACGTCACTCTCCTCCAATACCTCGCTTCGACAAGTTCACCCCACTCAACATTGACATATCAACGGTATTCATGAAAATTGAGGGAGACAGGCTGCTTCACGCCCCAAGGGGCCACCAAATAAGCAATTCACTCTCCAGAGCTGAGTAAGAAGAAGAGTACTGGGGGTTAACCCAATCTGAGGACCGAGAAGATGTGGTCCTCCGTCGTCTCCAAGAGATGGAAATCTGCCTTGGGGCACCGAGGCAGAGGGAACCGCCCTATCGACCTCCCTTCACCAGAGCAATCCTTGAGTCCCATGTCACGGAGAACTTCAAAGCCCCAACCTTCGAATTATATGATGGTGAGTCTGACCTAGCAGATCACAATGAGAGCTTCAAGACTCTTATGATGATCCATCGAGCATCTGACGTGCTCCTCGTAGAGCCTTCCCAGCCACCTTGAAGGGATTGGCACGGGTGTGGTACTTTCATCTCTCTTCAGGGTCTATCTCTTCATTCGACCAGCCTGAAGAGCTCTTCTTCACATACTTCCTTTACAGTCGCAAGAATAGAAAAGATGAGTGCTTCTTTGCTGGAGTTGAAGCAAAGGACAAGGGAGCCACTCAAGAACAACACCAGATGCTTTATTGTAATACACTCAGGATTATGGGCTTAGGTGGCCTTTAATAGGCTTTATATATATATATATATATATATATATATATATATATATATATATAAGGCACATGCTCCATTGAAAACGGGTTTGTTTTCACGGGTAGGAAAACAGCGATTTGAGCCATTGGATAGCTCTTAATCGTGATCAATGGCTCAGAACGCTGCCACCCATCACCCAATATCACTTAAGTGGTGGAGAGTTAATTTGGGAATTTCGTCCCAAATAACTCTTCTCCTGATTCGCTCTGAAAAATTGATATAACCTAGGCCGTTGTTGAGAACAACGACCTAGGTTATAAAAAAATTGAATCATAGGCCGTTGTTTGGAACAACGACCTTCATTCAATTGTTTGAAGTTGCAAACAACGGCCTATGATTCAATTTTTTATAACCTAGGCCTACGTTATAAAAATTTTTCAGAGCGAATCAGGCGAAGAGTTATTTGGGACGAAATTCCCAAATTAACCCTTCGCTGATCAATTGAAACGGGTGATGGGGGCTCAATCTGAGCCGCTGATCACGATCATGAGCGATCCAACGGTTCAGATTGCTGTTTTCCAGCCCATGAAAACTAGACCCGTTTTCAATAGAGCATTTGCCTATATATATATATATATATATATATATATATATATATATATATATATATATATATATATCAAGTGGCTCTCCTTCAATTGAAACAAAACCAATGGCTCACATTTATCCTCCCAAAAGATATTTTTTGGCCCAAAAGTTTTTCCCCCAAAACTAATTTTTTTCCTCTAAAATGTAAATCATCCTTACTTTATTCCTATCGCTCTCTTCTCTCTTCACTTTTTTTAGATCTCTCTCTATTTCTCTCTCTCTCTCTCTTGCATATCTCTTCACTTTTCAGAAAAGGAAGTGATACAAAATCAAAGATTCAACAGTTGGATGGTTAGTAGTAATACTAGCATGCTGGATTTACTTTAACTTATTTATGTGCTTTGCCTGCATTTTCTTTATGTGTTTAAAGGGCTTTTCATATGCTGCATCGTTCATGAAGACGTGCTATTGGCACATACGTGTCCACGGGCAAACCTAGTAGATATATATATATATAGGGAAAGCTTCGGTTGAGCACTACTCTAGTGCTCACTGCGTGAACACTAGGCCTTCAGGCGTTCATATCGAAAATCCGAACCGTTCACATTGATCTACACATCTAAATTAGTCTAAATATGTAAAATCAAATCATTTGAATTCATTTGCCCATCCATCATGTGACTATAGAAACAGTGATTTTCAGCCATACAATTTTGTAACACGTCAATGAATAGGCAAATGAATTTCAAATGATTTGATTTTACATATTTAGACTAATTTAGATGTGTAGATCAATGTGAACGGTTCGGATTTTTGATATGAACGCCCGAAGGCCTAGTGTTCACGCGGTGAGCACTAGAGTAGTGCTCAACTGAAGTTTTCCATATATATATATATATATATATATATATATATGGGTGTATATAAGCATGCATGCATGAAGACAATGTGCATGAAGTGTGTGAAAGTGATATGTTCAATGACATTTACTCCCATATCGGATTGTAAGTGAGTGAAAGAGAGTAGGATTGCCAATGATCCATTAGTACCTACTAAGCTAGCTTTTTTGGTGAGACCGTGCCCTGTAGTGGGGACGTGTTCGGTTTTGTTTTAGGTGATTAGTACGCCTACATGCATGTAGGCGTGTATGAAGCTGAGCGGGCCCAGGCGTTCTAGAGTGGTATCAGAGCAGACTTCAATTAGTAGTACTAAACAAGGTAAGGGAAGTAGGTTTATGTTGACAGTAGATGCGTGCGTGTCAGTTTTTGGTAATAAATCATATAGTTGGTCTGAACTTGCATTTATGATACCTCCTACCTAAACTAATATTTTTCCCTTTCTCGTGAGAAAAACCCCAGGAATTACTGGAGACTGAGTTGCATCCACTCACTCCACCTACAATGTGTTCTTCAGACGAATCCTTAGTTGCCAGTATTTGAAAGACAAGCTGACCCTACTACAGCAGACGACTGGATTATGCAAATAGAGATAGTTTTCAATGTAATGCCCTGAATTCCAAACACAGGTAATTCGTAGCAAATATAGGATCTTTTACTTCAACTTCGTAGAAATTTACAAGGAATTTAAAATTTTTATTTACAATATGTTCTTTAAAACAGCACAACAGAATTAAACGAATACAATACATGTTGGTGCATGCCGTAGAGGCCAGTTTGTATTGACATTACTAGTTTAAATTGTATCATACTATTTATTTCATATATGAGGCATTTCATTTATTGTGTTGTTTATTGTGATTAAATGAACATAATAAAGTCCTTAGAATAGTAGGTTCAATACCATGGGATATCAAGTGCATGACTTGATTGTGAGATCCTATTGGTTGTAATCAGAACACTATTCTTAAATGTCACTAATCAAGTATTATTGTAAATTAGGATAACAATAATACATAGAGACTAGTATGTGCATAGATTGATGACTATATCTCACGGGTCATGGATATGAGATATCAAATCTTCACATGGGTACATATTAGAGTAATAATGTACTGGACTGACCCATCATGAGAACGCTGCATGGATCGTTACGTGAGTGTCATAAGTGGTTCTCATAATGACCATGGTGTATGTAGTCCTTTGACTTGAAGTCACTACGGTTCCCTACATGAGAAGTTATATGTTTTAATATCGTCAAACGTTGCCTGTAATAAGGTGATTATAAAGTCGACTATTAGATATACTACAAATCATCCGGAGGGATGTGAGTGATATAGATAGGATTTGTCTCTCTTACATAACATGAGATATATCTATGGGCCCCTTGATTGAGTGAGACTATGGAATGCATGGCCATGCTCAAATGAATCAATATGAGATATTGAGCTTGTTTGTTTTAGTAAGTCTACTCGGATATCAAGAAACCAAATATCGAACTATACAAGGGTGATACGCTCCATGCCTTATGGTCAATTAAAATATCTGGACAAAGGGACTAGACTACATGGTAACATTGGTCACGAATAGGTTATGTCTAATAATTGACATTCCCGTTACTTGAGCAGTAATGATGTATTGCTAGACACCGCTCACTATTTGTAATACAAGAATATGATTTTAGTATTACTGTCAACGTAATGAGAACCTACAGTGTCACACACTTAGAATTGATCGAAATCAGAATTTAAGTTCATAAGATGAATTTAATTGGGGTCCAAGTAAGTCTTGGACTCCTGACTTTGGTTGGACATTTAATTAGATTAAATGGGCTAACTAAAGTTCAAAGGCCCACACACGAATCTGAACCATGCCAGATTAGGAGTTCAACAGCCTCATTACTCTCTTAGGGTTGATTTTCTGTAGCTATATGAATGATACGTATCTGTGGAAAATTGTGTGTGAGAGAGATCGTGAGGAACATCCTCTTCCCGCAGTTAGCACCGCAGCGTGAGAGAAAGCTCGATTTGATCCGTTCATGTGGATACCGTAGAGGCACAATAACATTGCAGTGATGTGATCGACATTAACTAGAGACAGCAGATCCATCTTCAAGGTATAACTCCTAAACACGATTTATGGTTTTCGCATGGGTCCATGGCTAGGTTTTGACATTTCCTTGTAATTTTTCTGCTGTGTATATGATCTGAGACTACCATCGAAACCTAACAATAAAATTTTCAAATAAGAAAATTCTTCCATCTTGTAACAACTCATCATAGTGACTTCAAGCCCATGCTAACTCCATTCTTGCATCTGGGAAAACTATGGGCACGTCAGTTGCATACAACTGAAGTAATGTTATAATACAGCGATTCTGTAACCCCTATTTTCCCATTTTGGATTTTATTGTATTTTACTTTCTTTTCTTGATTATTGTATCTGAATTCCTTTTTTAATAATTTTTTGCTTTTACTGGGTTCCTTTATTCTCTTTTGATCGTTGCGTACTCTTTTGGCTTGAATTCTGCTATTTTTGGCTCATTGCAATTTTTGCCCTTCGTGTTTTGAATTTGAATTATTCCGCTATATGTTCATCCCATTGATTTCTATTTGTTTTTCTCCTTTTCGAGCCTAAGCTTGTACCTAAACCCTTAAACCCGCAACCCAAAACCCCACATCATATCCCCTATATAAATACCACATTAAACCCTAATTATTAATAACCCTAATAACTATTCTCTCTCTCTCTCTCTCTCTCTCTCTCTCTCTCTCTCCTCTAACCCGCCGCTCACCCCTCTCTCTCTGTTTTCTTTTTCAAAAAAACCAAACCCATAGTCGTCTGTTTGCCTCTCATCCATCACGATCATCATCCCCATCATCGCCCTAGCCCTTCACCATCGTCTCCTCGTTGCCCTTGCTCTACTCTCACCCCTATCCCATCGACGCCTCTCATCTAAACGCACTGAACCCATTGCCTGCCTCCTTCGACCTTGCACCCCCCAACCCCCGACCTTGCCGACCACTGTGATCCTCCCTGCATCCACCGTAGAACCCCCCTAGCCCTCGTCGTCGTCCAGAGCCCCAAACACCTCCCCCCGCCGTCTCCTCCTCTGTTTCGTCGCAAAACAGAGCACTGAGCTTCTCGCTCTCGCCGCTGCCATCGCTTCTCGAATGCCAGCATCCCGCCCACCATGGGTGTCATAGTCACCGCCACAGTTGTCGTCCCCCGCCGTCGAGCCAGTTGCCGACTGCCGCTGTCTCCTTTCTCCGTTGCTATGGTGTTCGGTAGTAGAGAAGGGCAGAGTTGGTGTTTGTTGTTTTGGAGAGTAGGGGATTGTGTTGCGATTTGGTGTTGTATAGAGGATTTCCTTGTGTTTTGCTGTGTGTGAAGAGGAAGGGAAAGTTGCTGTGGTGCTGATTTGTGTGTATTGCTGTATGGACGTTTGCACGTAGCTAGCACGTGTTTCGATGATCGTGGTTCGTTGCCCGGGATTCTTATTCTGTTATTCTAAATATTTGAATCTCTCATATAAAAGGCAAGTCTCTTCTTGAACTAGTTTATTGTTTTGTTCAAGATCCCTTCATCTCTGCAAGTAGATCCAAATCTTTTTATCATAATGCTATTTGAAATTCCGTTAAATATATTGAGGGTTTACACGAGCTAACCCGATACATTCTTAACATCGTGCCTACATATTTGATCTAAAACCTAGCCCCCCTTGCACATTGCATATGCACGTTTACATGAAAAATAACTAGATCCATGTGATAGAATTATTTGGTGAATTGAATATGTTAGGTTGAATTTGAATTGATTATCATGTCTATGAAATTGCATCTTAAAATTGGAAATATGCATGTTAAACATATAGCATCACTTTGATTATTGATTAGCATGAAATATATGGTTGTATGATGAAGTTATTGCCTATTCATATCAAACTATTTTCTGGACTGCTGTTTGTGTCTTTTTGTATCAGATTTTTCACCCTGTTTTTGTTGTAATTTGAAATAACTTTCTAAACATGAATTATAGACCCATGAATCTATTTCCAGAACTTTTAACGGATCTGAAATCTGAGTTACAATCTGTGAGATATCTTATTTTTAGTACAACTGTGTCTGAATTTCCAGATTCACAAATCCATGCATATCTTTCTGTTTCATAATTAAATAGAACATGTTAACAGTAAAATAAAAATATGAAATTAATTTATCTGAAACTAGACATGTGTAGGAATCACCCTGAATTTTTGTATATTTAATTGATGAGTTTCCTGATCTGTTTCGCATGTATTTATATAATTTAAAACTTGCTGCCTGAACATAAAATCTGAAAAGAATATGATTTTCAACCTAGTTTCTGTAGCTTTTATATGTCGTGTATATAATCGCTGAAACCGGCAGAGATTCTAGTTTCTAGAATTTCTGACGGATCCAGATTTACTTTTCGGTAGTAGCGGTAATCTGTGTTTTTGTACAACAACGTCATGCTGTCCAGATTGTATAATTTGTGTGTAATTAATACGTTTGCTTCTTGTTTGGTCTGTAATGTGTAGAATTAGTCACACCTAGCCTAATAAAATATTGACACCTTCTTGCATGCTCACATAGGATGAAATAAAACATTAACAAGCCGGGGTATTATGGGTTGACTTGGTAGTGAACGATCGAAAATGTACTCGGTAAAGGCCTTTTTGCTTGCATGATTTATTACATGGAAGGTGGTGAATTGATTGTCATTGTGTAATCACACTATCATGATATCTTGTCATCTTGTTACCGAGTACACGATCCATGAATTCACCATCAGCCTAAAACGTTCACTGTGGGCTTGCATTGAAACTGTGGTATGGAACATATGGGACACAGTAGTACGTGCATTAGATAGATTAATAAAACGATTAATAACCTGCATTTGACATCTCATGCTTGATCCTGTATATAGTCATCAAGATAGAAATTAAATTGACCTCATTCATTACATGCATGATTAAATATAGACCTTTGACATTATTGCCTACCTTTGATTTTGTTATTGACTTTGATCCCGTCCCTTTTCTTCCATATACATGCTTCCTATTATTCTCTGTTTCTCTCTACTTGTTGTCCACGACTTGCTCTAATGACATTATTTTTTTTCTTTTTAAATCAAGAGCAGGAATTGGTGAACAACGATTCTAGAAGATGGAACTAAAGATTGAGCTGCTTAATTTATTTTGTTGCTAAATTTATTTCTTTTGAACATTGTCTGGATATTATACCTTTGTTTTGGGCTTATGTTCCCATCGTTTATTTTTATTTCCAGATATTGGATATTATGTTGGATATTATTGGATTATTTCATTATTATTGAAGTTTATCTTTGATTCATGTGATTATATCTTTCTTGCCTAGTTGTGTTTATTGTTCATATTGCTGAGTCAGTTTGGTACAACATATGGATGGTGTTTACATCATTTGCTGGGCCTACGATACGTACTCGTATTCCGTATTTTGGAAAGCAATGCATGATAGGTTTTTAGTGGTATAGAGCACAGGGTTGGATAATATATCAGTCAAACATGACTATCTTTATGAAGGTTTGGCTTTGATTGATATATTAGTCAAGTTTGGCTCTAGCCGGGTTAACTCAGTAATGTGCACACCACATTGATCACATGAATATATAATAACCAACATATAATCTAGGTACTGACCATATTTGCTTGTGTTTCAGGCTATGGCTCGTGGAAATTCTTCTTCTTCCCGTCTGATGGATGAGCAGCCCTACAATGCTGCTATTCTTCAGACGATTCCGCAGATGATGGCTCTCCAACAGGAGCACAATGAATTGATGAGAGCCACTTTGGCGGACAATGGAACTGCCGCTGGACCTACACCTGGGCCACTGCCACCAAGGCCTGGTACAGTAGCAGATTTCATGAGGCTGCACCAAGATAAATTCTCGGGTACTGAGTCGCTACTGGACGCCGAGCAATGGCTTATCCGGACGAGCAACTGTTGATCGCTGCCCGTGTTGCAGATGTTGATCGTGTGGATGTGGTTAGCATCTAATTGATGAATCTCCCTCACATCTGGTGGCAGTTTGAAACCAAAAGGATGGCGAGACCCATCGAGTCAGCCACATTCTCAGAGAGCTTCATGATGAAGTTCTTTTCCAGTGTTACCAAGGTAGAGATGGAACGACAATTCGTTTCCCTAACCCAGGTCTACTAGATAATGTTCTTAAAATACCGTTTTTGCAATTTTCATTTTTCTCCTTTTTGTAATATTTAATTTGTGATTGAATGAAATACTCTATTTTTGTTTCTTAAATATTTTAATTTAAATTTGTTCTTGGAATTCATCGTTCTTCTTGACTGAGCTTTTCTTGTTGATCCTAATTTTTCTTTTATTTAATTGTGGGTATTTTTATTTGAACCATATTATTTGGATCTATCTCTTATTGAACCCTAAAACCCAATTTCAATTGTTCTTGGCCCAAAACCGCTATTATCGGATCCTAAACCACTAACCCAACATCCTAATTGTACCCTATAAATACAATTCTATTGCAAACCCTAAAAATTGCACAAATTGAAATCCTAGAGCCGTCTATTCCCTCTCATATTCTCTTTCCTCTCTGTTTCTCTCTCCCCGTTGTGAATTCCAACCCAAACTCCAACCCATTACTGTACACCTCCTTCCCTAGCCAATCTCCAGCCACCCTTCCGTCAACGACCCCTCCAGTTCATGCTGACCACCGTCCCGCTCACTCCCAGCCACCAGTGCCACCTCACAGCAGACCCCCACACCGAAACCCCTGTTTTCCCCTATTCCGCCAATAGCAGCCAAACCTCATCCCTGCTGCTCCTCCCTTCCGATCGACGACCACCACAGCGCCGCCCTGTCCCTGTTGCGTCGCCACCTGCGATGCCTTACCACTGTTAGACCCCCCTTTCCCATTACTGATGTTGCTGCTGCTGTCCCTTGTGCTGTTGTTGTTGTGTTCTCTTGAAGCACGTATATTGCACGTGTTATTTTGTGTTAGTTTGTGGGTTCATTGCTCTGGGATCCTTATCCCGTTATTCTTGGTTTTCGTTTTCGCCGTCTGTGAGGCAAGTCACTTCCTCTTGAACTGTTAATTGTATCAAATTCAAGTTTAATTTGTTGAAACTCTTGCAAGTAGATCTCTTCGTTTATCATATTATACATTGTTCATCTCTGTCGTTGGATATATTGAGGGTTCACACGAGCTAACCCCAATTTACTTGACATCGTTCCACTTTTGAATCCAAAGATTGAACCTTTTATGTGTGCATATGGAATTGATAATAGGGTTATTCATATAATTGTCACAATTAAATTATTGTAGAGAGAATTGCTAGGTTGTATGTGATTGATTGATTGAAGTTTGTTGATGATAAATTGATGTATGCGTGTATTCTAATTTTATTCATCTTTTTATTGCACCTATCATGCTAATTATATAATTTATTGACTATAAAATTGATACCCATCATGTTTAATTAAATTATTTCATGAAAAATACCCTAAAACCTGTATCTTGCTTGCTTGCTTGTTGTATGTTCACTGCTAGTTTCGACCCAATAAATGATCTTGAAATGAATAATTTTCTGAATAAGAATTGTAACCTTATCTTTATAGTTTAATGAACATTTTGAATCTTTAAATTCGGAGTTGTGTAGCAAAAGTTATGCCCATTTTACTACAGCTTTGTTTTTAATTCCAGATTCTCAGATTCTTGTATGTTTCATGTTTAAACAATAAAAAGGCTGATCAAATGATAAAATTTTGCTCTGATAATTTTCATATTGTTAGTGATCATGTTTAGGAATCTAATAAATATTTTTAATGAATTTAATATTTAGTTTTTACTGTTTCTAAAATTATGACAATATGATGTCGAATTTCTGCCTGAACATAAAATCTGTAAAGAACACTGTGTTTGACCTAGCTACTGTTGTCAGATTTAGAATTTTAAATATGCGTTGGAACCATGTGGAAGTCTAGTTTGTAGAATTTCTAATGGATTCGGTTTTCGATTTCTGAAACAGCAGGAAAGTGCATTTTTGTACAGACTACTCTTGCTGTCCAGAATTTTATATTCCAGTTTTTGATAGTTTAATTAATCCTATATCATTGTATTGCATGAATCGAAGTGTGTATGTTGCATTGCATGATACTAATATCTTATTGTCATCATTCCAATTATCCTACTTCATGTTATCATCTTATTGTTCCTTTATTATTACTATTGTTCACCCCATGTCTCAAATTGCATATCGTATTGTTGCATTAATAAAATAATTAGCAAGCCCGGGTTTAAGGGATTGATTTGAGTAGTGAATAATACAGTGACTGTGTCGGCCAGTGTTTATCGACTAATTGTGGAGCACTGACTACGGCACCCCAATCTCTCGTGTATTGCATCAATGAATTGTACCAATGTATCATATCAGTGAATCAGTGAATCATCGTAAAGTATCGTGCAACAATATTGTATCATATCAGTGATTATCGTACCGACACATGATCTATAGAATTCACCACTTAGTCTAAATGAAATTGATTGTATACCTCGATCTGTAGTATGGGATGCAGTAGTACGTGCATAGGATTAAAATGATTGATAGACATAATGATTGACACAACATCGACATTGCATATTGTACATTATTGTTCCTATTGATACTAAATATTGTTTAAGTGTTATTGAATATTGAATCATTGTTCATACCATTGCATCATTGCCCCATGTTATTGTCTTCTATTGATCCATTGAATTCATTGTTATACCGTTATTCTATTGTTCCTTGCTTTCTCTACTTGTTGTCCATGACTTTCTCTAAGAAAATTTTTTTACCTCTTTTTAGATGAAGTGTGCATAAGTAATGAAGGAGAATTGCCTGTTGGGATTGGAGAACAATGATTCTGAGGACTTAATGCTTTCTAGTTGCCTATTGTTTTACCAAACTTAATGTATTGAGACTTATTATCTATTTGTGATTGGATTATTTTTGTATTGGGGTTATGTCCCGAATTTTATTATTGTTTCCAGATGTTGGGTTATTGTATTTGAATATTTCGTATTGTTCCATTCCAAGTATTATTGTTCATGAGATTATTATTATTGCCTGCATAATTATTCTGTATTGATTATATTGTTGAGTTGATCGAATAAACAGCTTATGGGTGACGTTAGTCATTCGCTGGGGCAATGTCATGTGCTCGTATTTCGTATGTTTGGGAAGCTGGGCACGACAAGATTCTTAGTGGTATCAGAGCCCAGGTTTGGATAATATATCAGTCAAATGTGACTAACAAAAGAAAGTTTGGCTTTGATTGATATATTATTCAGATTTGGGTTTTATCGGGTTGACTCAACAGTATGTGCAATACAGGAACCGCATGAACAATTGATATCCAACTTATGATCTAGAAACTAGTCTTATTTGATTCCTCTTTGATCCTTTCACTTTCAGTTCCTTCATTTCTTGTTGTCTTTTGTCCCTTCCACTCATTGATTCCTTATTGGGTATGATTTCATTCTTCTCATACCCGTATCCTTTTGATTATGGTGGCATCCGTTCTTCTTCTTCCTACTTGGTCCTTCGATCAGCATTACTTGATCTACAACGACATGTCTATAGCTTAGAGCTTCCCCATCAGAGTAGCGCAGCAGAAGCGTGGTGGGCCCATAACCCACAGGTCCTAGGATTCTCATGTTGCTTCTCCTTCCTTGCAATGTTTGCTTCTTTTTCCTTGCTATTTTATTTTTCTATCTTGTTTATTCATGTTAGCCTCTCATTCATGTCTGTTTCTTGAATTTTTCTTCTGCCTTTTGTGTCTCACTTTGACTTCTTACTAGGCATTATCCTTGTTCATTCCTTTCCTGCTCATGTTCTCTTTGACTCTGGTGCTACCCATTCTTTTGTTTCTTCCCGCTTCATCGGTTTGCATCACTTGGCTAGCAGCGCTATGCCTGTAGCTTGGAACATTACTACAGGTGGAGGTGTTGTAGTGTGTTCTCAAATTTATGAGCAGAGTCTCTTAGTTATTGGTGGTGTTGATTTTGTTGCCAATCTGATTGTCATCAGCAATTTTGGTTTCGATGTTATCTTGGGGAAGGATTAGCTTAGTACCACTCATGCTGTAATTGACTTTTGCAAGAAGAAGGTCATGTTTCGTATGCCAGAACGTCAGGAATTTGAATTCAGTGCCGGTACAATGCCGCTTGCTTGTATGGAGAAGTTGGTATGCCAGGAAGTTGGAGTAATGGAGGAAGTGTGTGTTGATGATGTTGTTGCACCGCTGGTAGTGCGGGATTTTCTGGATGTTTTTCCTGAGGAATTCTCAGGATTACCGCAAGATCGTGAAGTGGTGTTCAATATTGATGTTCAGCCGGGTACAACTCCAATCTCTAAGAGTCCGTACAGAATGGCTCCTGTTGAGTTGGCTGAGTTGAAAGAGCAGATTCAGGAGTTACTGGATAGAGGTTTTATCAGGCCAAGTATTTTGCCTTGGGGAGCTCATGTTCTGTTCGTCAATAAGAAGGATGGTATTGTGCATTGACTGCCGAGAACTCAATAATGTCATAGTGAAGAACATATATCCGTTGCCAAGGATCGATGATGTATTTGATTAATTGGGAGGCGCTTCTGTATTTTTGAAGCTGGATCTTTGTTCTGGTTACCACCAAGTTAAGGTGAAAGCCTAGGACATACAGAAGACTGCTTTTCGTACAAGATATGGGCACTATGAATTATTGGTGATGCCTTTCGGAGTTACTAATGCTCCAACAGTATTCATGAGTTTGATGAACCGATTTTTCTCTCCCTTCCTGGACAAGTTTGTGGTGGTTTTCATTGATGATATTCTTGTCTATTATCAGAACCGTGATGAGCAAGCTGAGCACTTGAAGGTTGTTTAGCAAACTTTGCGGGAGAATCAGTTTTATTGGAAGCTTAGCAAGTGTGAGTTTTGGTTGGATCGTGTGCCTTTCTTGGGCCATATTATTTCTGGTGATAGAGTTTCTGTCGATCCGTCCAAGATTTTTGTAGTTAAGGATTGGCCGATGGCGAAGTCAGTATCAGAAGTTCGGAGTTTTCTTGGTCTTGCGGGTTACTACAAAAAGTTTTTTCGGGATTTCTCGAAGATTGCAGGGCTATTGACCAAGTTGACTGGGAAGGATCAAAAGTTTGTGTGGGATGAGTCCTGTGAAGAATCCTTCGTTGAACTGAAGAATCGGTTGACATCAACACCTGTGTTGACTATATCGGATGGATAAGGAGGTTTTGTAATTCACTGTGATACTTCAGGTAGAGGTTTGGGTGTTGTTTTGATGCAACAAGGCAAGGTTGTTGCATATGCATCTAGAAAATTGAGGCCGCATGAGAAGAATTATCCTACACATGATTTGGAGCTTGGTGCTGTGATCTTTACCTTGAAGCTTTGGAGGCATGTAACATCTGTTTTTTTTAATTTCTCAATTATTTGGTTTAAATTATTTTTAAAAATAATATATGTTTCTGGGTATATTTACCCATATTAATTGATTTTATGGGTATTAGAGTGATTAAATTGAAATTTGGGATTAAACGGGAAAAATTGGAAATATAGGGGTTTTGGGATGAGTTTTCTCGGAGGAGACGAATTCAATTTGACTCGAAATTTTTCTGGGACATTTGTTCATGATAGGGGGTTTAAATTTTTGAGTTATTAAATTATAGTTTGAAGTTGAAGGTATTTTTCTGAAATATTGTGATATTCGTATATATACATATTTATATGTATTGCTATTGTTCATAACTATCGATTTTAATTATGCATAGAAATGCATTTCTAATTTTATTTTGTGTTTGGGATGAATTTAAGTACATCATGGAGTGATTTTTACAAGAAAAACCACAGAAAAGTGGACTAGAAGGGTATATATATAATGCTTTGGTCAAATAGGGACTTATAGGCAATTTTACCCTTTCATTATTTCTCCATACCCTTCTTCCCCCTCCCACTTCAGTTTCGGCCAGCAAAGAACCCCCCACCACCGACCATCATCTTGGGTTCCAAAACCCAACAAATTCCAACAAATCTTTGAAGAAAAGTTGAGGGTTTAGGCTATTTTTGAGGTGCTCTCTTCAATTTTGGAGTCCGTTTGCAAGGATATGTTTTGTAAGGTTGAAAAAGTTGAACTTCGACTGGCTACCGGGCGGACGTGGGACATCGTTTGCTCGATCCGTCAGGTGAGTATGTTGTATTTATAAATATTTTATATTGTGGCCGAATTTCGTGGCTTTGTGATGTATTTCGTGGAAGTTATATTAAAAACTGATTTTGAAAGAAAATACGGACTTTTAAGGGCCCGAAACTGAGTTTTTGTGATATTTGAGGAAATTAACTATTTTAAGTATACAAAACCTATATTATGGGTTAATGTGACGTGTTGAAGTATAAAAATTAAATATATTAAATTGTTTATGCATATTTTTATCCTGTGCATGTTTCGTGCATGTTTTTGGGTATATAGGCCGATATAGGTAATTTGATATATGCGGAGCCTTGTGTATGGGCTAGCATGCTATGGATGGATGTTATAAGATATAATTAGATGAAATTAATGATTGTGATCATATTTTGGAAACCCGTGTAATTATAGTCCAGGTTTTGTGCATGTTTTGGGGCATATAGGCCCTTATAGGTGATTTTACTTACATGGAACATGGTGTATGAGTTAGTATGCTATAATTGGGTATTATGAGATTTAATTAGAGGAAATAAGTGATTTTGGTCCCTTTTCTTGGAAACCCGCATGGGTGGAGTATGTTTGTTTTATGTATATATTATGATATTGACTCGGGATGTGATAATTGATGAAATTAGTAAGTGGGGATATGTTTGCATTACAATTATGTTCGTAGTGAATTAATGGGTAATAATATGATATTATAATGTGATGAAGTATACATTTTGATACTTTTACGATATGGAATAACATAATGTAGTTCTTTTATTAATATTATAATCTCGGCGTATGCCTATATATGGTACAGTGAGGTAATGAATAATATGGTATTCTTAATGTGGGATGTTATGGAAAATTAAATATCTTGGCGCATTAATATTATGCATTAATATGATATGATGAGTTTATGTGTTGAATAACAGGGTGTATGCATAATGTGGTATGATGACATGAAGATAAAGGATAAGATGGTACGTGCTAATAAAATGTGTTACTCATTCACGTGGTTAAAGTCAAAGACATGACTAATCTGTGAATCAAAAGTGAAATTCTTGTGTTAATAAAGTAAGCAGGAGAGATGAAATGATTAATGCTAATAACAGATGATTTTGTTGACCAGTACCAACAACAATCCTGGGGGTTTGGGCTAGACCTCCTAATACCCAATGACTGGCTTGGGGTGCGGTGTTTTTCCCTCCTGGCTTCGGCTGGGAGGAAGTACCTAGTTTATCTGGGGTGCGGTGTTTTTCGCCCAAGCTATCGGCTTGAGGCCCGGTTTCCCTCGATGACAGCTGTCCCGAGGAAGTACCCAGTTTACCTGGGGTGCGGTGTTTTTCCCTCCTGGTTATCGGCTGGGAGGAAGTACCCAGTTTACCTGGGGTGCGGTGTTTTTCCTTCGATGATAGACGACGCGAGGAAGTACCCAGTTTACCTGGGGTGCGGTGTTTTTCCCTCGATGACAGACGTCGCGAGGAAGTACCCAGTTTATATGGGGTGCGGTGTTCCCTCGCTGGCATAGGCTGGGAGGAAGACGTAGCCTCGGACGAGTAAGACTCTGTGTGAGCATCGGTCCGCGTGTTTACTGGGCTGTCGGCTTTCAGTATATTGGGATACTGTGGCTCACTGGTCGACAAACTAATAAAATAACTAAGTGTAAATAAAAATGTGAGAGTAAAGAAAGTGGTTGTGGATGAAATGCAGTATGTGGTTAATTTAGAATGAAAAGAGTAAAAGAGACATGTGTTAATATGAATAGTATGAAGTAACTATATTATCTAAATGATTATTTAAGTAAAATACAGTATGGTATGAGTTGTTACACCTTGGAATTGTGCCAAGGAACTACCTGCCCGCTATTTCTGTCGAAATGGTGGGAACTACTTGCCTTGGCATAATTCGCAGGGTGAGTGGGCATGATAGTGGTAATGATTAATGGAAATGAAGAATTAAATAAAGTGAAGATGAATAGTAAATGAAGTGAATTGATAACCAAACTATCGGCTTGAGATGTGATGTGATATTACCCAGACTATGTGTTTAGGGTGCAGTGATTATTACCCAAGCTATCGGCTTTAGGGTGTGATATATTATTGCCCAAACTATGTTTGGGATATGGAGTATAAATTGATGAGAATGAAAGTGAAATTAATGGTAACTTGAGATATAAGTGAAAATGAAAGTAGGTTAATTATTAATTAGATTGGGTAATAACTAAATGATATAACGGGATGAGAATGAGTTATAAAAAATGCTTTTGATGCGATAAGAATGAGTATTCAATAAGTGATATGTTAATGATGTGATGAAATGTGAGTAATTGCAATGGGCAATGAAATGTTATATTTGTGTCATAAGGCATGAATGAATGTGATATTATGAGGATAGATGCATACGTTTATGATGTGATACTTGATATAATACAATAAAATAAATACCTGTATTATGAGATTGGTTATGAAAATGGTTATTGAAGAAGGTATGTTGTGATATGAGTTTGTGTATCTTGGAAGTGTGTCGGGGAACTACTCGCCCGCTATTTCCATGGAAATGGTGGGAACTACCTGCCTTGGCACCACTTCCAGGATGAGTAAGTGAGTTGTTGATATAATGCAAGTAAATGAAGTGCATGGGTAAATAAAAATGAAGAAATATGTAGTAGCATCCTGTGGTTATAAATTTAGAAATGAAGAATTGGTGATGTGACAATAATTGTGGAAGATGAATTCAAATTGATAAGTAAGGGATTGTATGTGAATCAGTATTATGTAAATGTAAAATAAGGATATATACGAGGTTGGTGTGAAGCATGTATTGAAATGTGTGAATTATGGATAATTATATAACCGGATGCGGATTTGAAGAGTATTTTGATATAAAATCGTATTGGTGATGTTTTTATGTTTAGATTTCAGGTTGCATCATCTTAACTTGAAGATCGTAAGTTTAAATTATTTTCTTTATAATATTTTAATTTGTTATTAGATTAATAACTATACTCACACCAGAAATGGCTGACCCCTTAGTGTTTGGGGGGTTAGGGGAGTCTGAGGACTACCCTAGATCCCCTACTGTTGCAGGTTCTCATCAATGCAGAGGTGAGGCGTGGATTGGTAGGATGAAGTTTTATTTTAAAAATTTGTACTAAGTAGCTATGTGAATAGTAAAATTTATGATCTAAATTGTATTATGGATGTATAAGCATGTATATGATGATGATAAGTATAGTGTAGGGTGGTATGGTATGTTTGTGACCCGTACCCATCTCGTTGTGGAGTACCGGGCTCTGTGGTAGGTTTTACAAGGATTTTGTTAAATTTTTACCTCGTTTTTCAAAGAAATTTATAGTTTTTATTTGATATTTGATAATCCGTTATGAGTTTGGCCCCCAGAGCATTATATTATATTGCCTGTGTGTTTCTGCTCATTTTGGCCTGGGGAGCCCGTGAAATTATTGTATGTATTGTGAGCTACGGAATTTTGAGCAGAATTCTGTAAGCTATCTGTGTTTCGGGGCAAAATTTACAAGGAAAACTCTGCCAAAATTTTCCCTCAAAATATAACTTTCTTAGTTTATGTTTAAAGTGATATAGAAATTGAAAGAATTGAATTTGGAGGAAAATAAAAATAAAAAAAATAATTTTGGGGTGTCACAGTTTGGTATCAGAGCTTAGGTTAACTAGGAATTTTATTAATCCTAGTGATCTTGCCATGTGAGTATGGGTTCATTATTTCTTAGTCGGAGATAAAGAGTGTATTTTATATGGGTGTTTTGTTATGTATAGATTATATCATGGAAAGGGGCGATCCTCTATAGACTTTTTCTGACCTTGAGTCAGCATTACCTTTTGTAGCCCTGCATATGGGTTGACCTTTGTAGAAATCCCGGTGTGACTTTGTGTACTATTGGAGTATTCTAGTATATTGATTGCTGTGTGCCGTAAAGGGCGATTCCCTCGCGATCTTGTGTAGGTCCTATGGGCGTATGCCCTATAGGTGTATATTTTATAGACTGGGGAGTGGTGTGGTTATTGTTTTATCCCATATTGGGGAGAGTGATTGGTCGTGAAGGCCTCATGCATAGTTGGGGTATGGTACAGGGAGGATTCGGGTGAGACATCCCGATGAAACCCAGTTTTTGATTATATGTAATGCCTTGGACGATGAAATTATGTACATTGGGTTTGGTGGAAATATCTAAGGCGAAGATTTAAATTGTTGATGTGGTTTGCAAAGTTTTTGATATATCCGAAGAGGTTCTTGGTCCCCCACCTGGGCAAACTCTGGAGTTCCAGATCGATTTGATATTTGGTATGACTCCAATTTCTAAATCAGCTTGTGTTATAGCACTTAAGGAATGGAAAAGATGAAAGAGAATTTGAGGAGATGTTTCTGATAAAGGGTATAGGTTTAAGTGATACACCGTAGGGCGTGCCGACAGTTTTCGTAACAAAGAAGGTGATTCACCGAGAAGGTGTACGGAGTAAGGTGACTATTAAGTATTTGTTGTAAAGAATAGATAATTTGTTGGATGAGTTGCGGGGAGTGCCACTAATCTCCCAGCTAGAGTTGCACACCGAGTACCGTCAGATAATCCTTAAAAAAGGAAGTATCCCAGGGGCTGTTTTTCGTACTCGGTATGAATTGTATGAGTTCTCAGTGATGTCTTTTGGGTTGGCGAACGCCCCTGTAGTTTTCATGAATTTGATGAATTGGACCTTTCACCCTTATAATAACAGGGTGTGATTGTATTTTTAGATTATATTTGGTGTATTTTCGCAGTATGGATGGGCATAGATGGCACCTCAGAACTGAGTTGTAGATTTGTCGGGACTAGAAGTGGTATGACAAGTCTGTAAATCGCTGTTTTTGGGGGCGAGAAGTGTGAATTTTGGGACACATTGTGTCTGTTGAAGGCGTATTTGTGGATCCGAAGGAAATTACAAAAGGTGAAAAGACGGGAAATAACCCTCGGATGTGTGGGAAATTCATAGTTTCTTGGTTTTAACTGGCTATTATTGGAGGTTCATTCCACGATTTTCTATTATTGTTGTACCGATGACTCCTTTTAACATAAAGATTGAGCCGTTGGTATGACCTGAACAGTGTGGAAAGATATTTTTAAGGGTTAAAGGAAGATGAACGATAGTTTATATTTTGATCATCCCGAGAAGGGAGTGCATGTAGAACAGGATTAGGTGCAGTTTGATACATGAAGGCAAGCTTGTAGGTTATATATTGAGGCAGTTGTGGTTATACGGGGTGCGTGAATTACGCAGATTTGAAATTAGTGACAGGAAGGCATGTATTGAAGGTGTTGAGAAATTAGTTTTTCAGAAAATAGTTTTAGCTTTTTCTGTGATCACAAGAGTTTGAACACTTGTTCTGTAAATGATTTTAGCAGGAGGCAATAACCGTGGCTTGAGTTCCTCGGTCGTTTGGTATGGAAATAAAATACCACTCGGGAAAGCAATAGGGTGACGAATGTCGTAAATGGAAAGAAGGTTTTGGTTCTAATGACGTCCCAGGAGTGGACGGTGTTAAATTCATTAGATCAATTTGACTTTATTTCCGTAGTTGAGATTGACACGACCTTATATATCGGTAGTGTATCAATACAGTTATCTATCCTACAGTTGACCAGTCAAACTGGAATTCAAAATTTCTGTTTGTGACAGAGGATGCATGGTCGAATTCTGGATGAGATTAATGAATGTGATGCAGATTGGTCAGTGGGCAGGAGGAAATTCTTGTTATTATCGTAGACTTGGTGTTCTTGATGAGGATGGCTTGCGGTAGCGGGAGATGGAGAATGCTCCTTATACTCAGTATATTAACATTCCTGGTGGCATGAAAATGTATCAAAATTCTAGGAGAATATTTTAGTGGTTCGGAACGAGGAAGAATATTAATTATCAGGTGAGCATGGATAAGCCTCTTTTGAGGTGTGTAGTCGACAAAAGAAAATGATTATGCAGATCAGCGGCGAAAGTCTTTTGAAGATTAAAGGTTGAAGATTGGGTATTCTTAAAGGTATCCTTTATTCATGAAGTACGTTGTTTTAGGAACCGGGAAAAGTTAGACTTGGGGTTTGTTTGCCCCTTCAGAGTTATAGAAAGAATTGGAACCGTGGTATATCGTTTGATGCTTAACTCTGAGATACCAAGCATTCTTGAGGTATTTCCTGTTTTATGTTAAAAAGTGTGAGAGATCTATCTCAAGTTGTGGAGCCGCCACAGGTTGAAGTCGAGCTGGATGTGGCATTGGATGTGACATATCCTATGAAATTAGTGGTTATTGTAAGTCGATAGTGAGGCGGACTAGATGACGAGCTGAACGGTTGTAAAAGGTGCAGTGAAGTTCCGATGTTGATAATGTGCTTGAAAATTCTAGGAAATGGTGAGGAGGTAGTATTTTGAATTTGTTCGAGGAGTTATTTTAACCCCGTAGCTCGAGGACGAGCTTCTTTTGAGGTGTGTAGAATGTAACATCTGTTTTTTTTAATTTCTCAATTATTTGGTTTAAATTATTTTTAAAATATATATATATGTTTATGGGTATATTTACCCATACTAATTGATTTTATGGGTATTAGAGTGATTAAATTGAAATTTGGGATTAAACGGGAAAAATTGGAAATATAGGGGTTTTGGGATGAGTTTTCTCGGAGGAGACGAATCCGATTTGACTCGAAATTTTTCTGGGACATTTGTTCATGATAAGGGGTTTAAATTTTTGAGTTATTAAATTATAGTTTGAAGTTGAAGGTATTTTTCTGAAATATTGTGATATTCGTATATATACATATTTATATGTATTGCTATTGTTCATAACTATCGATTTTAATTACAATTATTCATAGAAATGCATTTCTAATTTTATTTTGGGTTTGGGATGAATTTAAGTACATCATGGAGTGATTTTTACAAGAAAAACCACAGAAAAGTGGACTAGAAGGGTATATATATAATGCTTTGGTCAAATAGGGACTCATAGGCAATTTTACCCTATCATTATTTATCCATACCCTTCTTCCCCCTCCCACTTCAGTTTCGGCCAGCAAAGAACCCCCCACCACCGACCATCATCTTGGGTTCCAAAACACTAGAAATTCCCACAAATCTTTGAAGAAAAGTTGAGGGTTTAGGCTATTTTTGAGGTGCTCTCTTCAATTTTGGAGTCCGTTTGCAAGGATATGTTTTGTAAGGTTGAAAAAGTTGAACTTCGACTGGCTACCGGGCGGACGTGGGACATCGTTTGCTCGATCCGTCAGGTGATTATGTTGTATTTATAAATATTTTATATTGTAGCCGAATTTCGTGGCTTTGTGATGTATTTCGTAGAAGTTATATTAAAAACTGATTTTGAAAGAAAATACGGACTTTTAAGGGCCCGAAACTGAGTTTTTGTGATATTTGAGGAAATTAACTATTTTAAGTATACAAAACCTATATTATGGGTTAATGTGACGTGTTGAAGTATAAAAATTAAATATATTAAATTGTTTATGCATATTTTTATCATGTGCATGTTTCGTGCATGTTTTTGGGTATATAGGCCAATATAGGTAATTTGATATATGCGTAGCCTTGTGTATGGGCTAGCATGCTATGGATGGATGTTATAAGATATAATTAGATGAAATTAATGATTGTGATCATATTTTGGGAACCCGTATAATTATAGTGCAGGTTTTGAGCATGTTTTGGGGCATATAGGCCCTTATTGGTGATTTTACTTACATGGAACATGGTGTATGAGTTAGTATGCTAAAATTGGGTATTATGAGATTTAATTAGAGGATATAAGTGATTTTGGTCCCTTTTCTTGGAAACCCGCATGGGTGGAGTATGTTTGTTTTATGTATATATTATGATATTGACTCGGGATGTGATAATTGATGAAATTAGTAAGTAGGGATATGTTTGCATTACAATTATGTTCGTAGTGAATTAATGGGTAATAATATGATATTATAATGTGATGAAGTATACATTTT
Source organism: Hemerocallis citrina (assembly GCA_017893485.1). Classification (NCBI taxonomy): domain Eukaryota; kingdom Viridiplantae; phylum Streptophyta; class Magnoliopsida; order Asparagales; family Asphodelaceae; genus Hemerocallis; species Hemerocallis citrina. Next base: position 211,969,441 of record CM030361.1, on the reverse strand, counting down.
GATACTTTTACGATATGGAATAACATAATGTAGTTCTTTTATTAATATTATAATCTTGGCGTATGCCTATATATGGTACAATGAGGTAATGAATAATATGGTATTCTTAATGTGGGATGTTATGGAAAAATAAATATCTTGGCGCATTAATATTATGCATTAATATGATATGATGAGTTTATGTGTTGAATAACAGGGTGTATGCATAATGTGGTATGATGACATGAAGATAAAGGAAAAGATGGTACGTGCTAATAAAATGTGTTACTAATTCACGTGGTTAAAGTCAAAGACATGACTAGTCTGTGAATCAAAAGTGAAATTCTTGTGTTAATAAAGTAAGCAGGAAAGATGAAATGATTAATGCTAATAATAGATGATTTTGTTGACCAGTACCTACAGCAATCCTGGGGGTTTGGGCTAGACCTCCTAATATCCAAGGACTGGCTTGGGGTGCGGTGTTTTTCCCTTCTGGCTTCGGCTGGGAGGAAGTACCTAAGCTATCGGCTTTGGGGTGTGATATATTATTGCCCAAACTATATTTGGGATATGGAGTATAAATTGATGAGAATGAAAGTGAAATTAATGGTAACTTGAGATATAAGTGAAAATGAAAGTAGGTTAATTATTAATTAGATTGGGTAATAACTAAATGATATAACGGGATGAGAATGAGTTATAAAAAATGCTTTTGATGCGATAAGAATGAGTATTCAATAAGTGATATGTTAATGATGTGATGAAATGTGAGTAATTGCAATGGACAATGAAATGTTATATTTGTGTCATAAGGCATGAATGAATGTGATATTATGAGGATAGATGCATACGTTTATGATGTGATACTTGATATAATACAATAAAATAAATACCTGTATTATGAGATTGGTTATGAAAATGGTTATTAAAGAAGGTATGTTGTGATATGAGTTTGTGTATCTTGGAAGTGTGTCGGGGAACTACCCGCCCGCTATTTCCATGGAAATGGTGGGAACTACCTGCCTTGGCACCACTTCCAGGATGAGTAAGTGAGTTGTTGATATAATGCAAGTAAATGAAGTGCATGGGTAAATAAAAATGAAGAAATATGTAGTAGCATCCTGTGGTTATAAATTTAGAAATGAAGAATTGGTGATGTGACAATAATTGTGGAAGATGAATTCAAATTGATAAGTAAGGGATTGTATGTGAATCAGTATTATGTAAATGTAAAATAAGGATATATACGAGGTTGGTGTGAAGCATGTATTGAAATGTGTGAATTATGGATAATTATATAACCGGATGCGGATTTGAAGAGTATTTTGATATAAAATCGTATTGGTGATGTTTTTATGTTCAGATTTCAGGTTGCATCATCTTAACTTGAAGATCGTAAGTTTAAATTATTTTCTTTATACTATTTTAATTTGTTATTAGATTAATAACTATACTCGCACCAGAAATGGCTGACCCCTTAGTGTTTGGGGGGTTAGGGGAGTCTGGGGACTACCCTAGATCCCCTACTGTTGCAGGTTCTCATCAGTGCAGAGGTGAGGCGTGGATTGGTAGGATGAAGTTTTATTTTAAAAATTTGTACTAAGTAGCTATGTGAATAGTTAAATTTATGATCTAAATTGTATTATGGATGTATAAGCATGTATATGATGATGATGAGTATAGTGTGGGGTGGTATGGTATGTTTGTGACCCGTACCCATCTCGTTGTGGAGTACCGGGCTCTATGGTAGGTTTTACAAGGATTTTTCAAAATTTTTACCTCGTTTTTCAAAGAAATTTATAGTTTTTATTTGATATTTGATAATCCGTTATGAGTTTGGCCCCCAGAACATTATATTATATTGCCTGTGTGTTTCTGCTCATTTTGGCCTGGGGAATCCGTGAAATTATTGTATGTGTTGTGAGCTACGGAATTTTGAGCAGAATTCCGTAAGCTATCTGTGCTTCGGGGCAAAATTTACAAGGGAAACTCTGCCAAAATTTTTCCCGAAATATAACTTTCTTAGTTTAGGTTTTAAGTGATATAGAAATTGAAAGAATTGAATTTGGAGGAAAAAAAATTTAGGGTGTTACAAGGCATTATCTACTTGGAGACCGAGGGGAAATCTTCACTGATGACAAAAGTCTCAAGTATGTGTTCACTCAGAAGCAGCTGAATATGAGGCAAAGGTGATGGTTGGAATTGATGGCATATTATGATATCAGTTTGCAGTATCACCCTGGTAAGGTTAATTCAGTACCTGATGCTTTGAGAAGAAAAACCTGTTGCTATGGTTCTTACTGAGCAAAAGGAATTGGTGGAAGCTATGAGGAGATTGGAATTGGATGTGGTATTGTCCGGTTCCGAGCAGAGTTGTATGGTGCTTCAGTTGCAGTCATCTTTGGTGGATCAGATTAAGGAGGCACAGTCTGGTATTGTGCAATTGCAGCAATTTCGAGCTGAAGTTGAAGTTGGTTCAAGGACTGATATGGTGATTCATGAGGATGGATCTCTCCGCTTTGGGACTCGTCTATGTGTTTCGAAGGAAAAAGTCAGGATAAAGTTACTTGAAGAAGCTCACCGTTCGCCATATTCTATTCATCCCGGTGGTACGAAGATGTATCGTGATTTGAAGTTGCAGTTCTGATGGCAAGGTATGAAGAGGGATGTTGCAATATTTGTTTCTCGGTGTCTGATATGTCAACATGTAAAAGTTGAACATCAGAGGACTGTTGGACTTCTTCAACCGCTTTCTATTCCGGAGTGGAAGTGAGAGAATATCACTATGGATTTTGTGACTGCTTTGCCTAGAAGTCCCAAGGGTCACAATGCCTCTGGGTAATTGTGGATTGCTTGACGAAGAGTGCTCATTTCATTCCCTTCAGAGTTGGTCAGTCTACAGAGAGCCTTGCAGATAAGTATATGCAGGAGATTGTGAGATTGTATGGTGTTCCTGTCAGTATTATATCAGACAGAGGTACTAGATTCAGATTTCAATTTTGGGAGAGTCTTCAGAATAGTCTTGGGAGTAAGCTGAAGTTCAGTACCGCATTCCATCCATAGACAGATGGACAATCTGAGAGGACTATTTAGACCTTGGAGGATATGTTGAGGTCCTGTGTGCTTCAGTTTGGAGGATCTTGGGAAGATCATCTACACTTGGGGGAGTTTTCATACAATAATAGCTACCAAGATAGCCTTCAAGCAGCTCCGTATGAAGTCTTGTATGGTCGGAAGTGTAGATCACCAGTGTGCTGGGATGACGTTGGTGAAAGGAAGCTTTTGGTGCCAGAGTTGATCACGAAGAGTATTGATACAGTGGCCCATATTAGGAAGCATTTGCAAGCCGCACAGGACAGGCAGAGAAAATGGGCAGACATTCATAGGAGACCGTTAGAGTTCGAAGTGGGTGATCATTGTTCCTCAAGGTGTCTCCATGGAAAGGTGTGATTCATTTGGTGGTGGGGGCAAGTTGAGCCCTAGATTCATTGGTCTATTCGATGTAGTGGAGCGAGTAGGCAAGGTGGCCTATAGACTCGCATTGCCGCCAGCTCTTTCCTCAGTGCATGACGTCGTCCGTGTTTCTCAACTCAAGAAGTATGTTCAGGATGATAGTCATGTTATTAACTATTCAAAGTTGTCGGTTCGACCAAATTTGTCTTGTGAGACTCATCCAGTTTCGATTGTGGACCGACAGGAGAAGATTTTGAAGAATAAGGTTATCAAGTTGGTTTGTGTTTCTTGGAATTCTCACTAGCCTGGTGAGTCGACTTAGGAGCTTGAAGATGTGATTCGAAAGAGGTTTCCCCATCTTTTTGAGTAGTTCTTGTTCTTTTCTTTTCTTCGGGATTACCCTACTACCACTTGCTTAAATTTCGAGGACGAAATTTATTGTAACCCCTATTTTCGCAAATACGTATTTTCTTTATTTCAAATTTTTGTAAATTATTTTTCCGCTTTCAAATACTTTTGTTAAAATGTATTGTTGGATCTTCTATTAAAATCTATTTTTTTCATCAATAATTTTATTTGTAACTATTTTCTGTAATTTTTATATTGTAATACAAATCTTATTATTTTTATTATTATTATGAATTTTGACTAGTTATTATAAATCCATTTCTATGTACTAATTGTATTTGTTGTTATTTCAAATAAATTCTATTGTAATGCAAATTACATTTTATTATAAATCATATTTTTATTGGTTATTTTATAAATTCTCTTGAATCTTTTATTAAACCCAAACCCACATAAATACCCTATTAATCCACTACCCATTAGCCCGAAACCAACATCCTATTACCCAACCCCTTCAGCCCAATACCCTACTCAACCCGAAACCCAATTACCCTGTTTACACCCTAACCCTACTCTCTACCTAGACATACAACCCCCCCCTCCCCCCATTAACCTAAACTCTAACCCTATTACTTCCCCACAACCGCAAGTTCACCTTCCTCCCCCGTCACCCTCATCCCCTCATCTTCCCGTCGTGCCGCCAGCAACCCCGTGCTTCTCCTGATCACCTCTCCTCATCCCTGTCCTCCATCGCCACCCTCCTGCTGCTCCCGTTCTCCCTTTTCCCCTGCACCCTCTCCCTCGGCGCCACCCTACACCGCAGCTCCAGTTACTGACCTCCTCCCAAACCCCTGTTTTCGCTCTCCTCCCCCCCACCCCCACCCCCGTGCTCCCTGTGCACCCTCTCCCGCACCTCACCACTGTGCTCATCCCGTTGCCTTACCCTCCTGCACCTCCTTTTCCTATCGTGAAGCTGCATCGCGACAGCGCTCCTCCCTGTGCTGCTCCTCCCGAAGATGCCAGCAACCTGGGCGACAATGTCGCCCCTCCGTGCACCGTTGACCTTGACGCAACCGATCACCGAGCCTGTGCTCTGTGCTCCTTGGTGCCCTCTCCCAATCGTCAACCACAGTAGCCCAGCATCATAGTCGCCCCCCCCCCCCGGCCTATCCTCCCAATGCCAAACTTAGCTTTTGCTTGTCCTCAAGCAAAATAAAACTACAAGAATTGCTTGAACATCTTGACCCTCCCAACATTTACCTCAGAGAACTTGCTACTGTTAGTGTCAAGGTTAGAACAAACATTAGGATAGGTCTAAAAAAGTTTTAATTCAAATGTTAATCACTTATTCACAAGAACACTCAACTTGAATATCAATAAGTAGGGTGGCCAATGCGTCTGCAACATAATCATGATTAAGGTTAGCAAGCTCAACTATATTTCAACTTCAAAATCTCACCATGGCATACACTCCCAAAAAATATAGCTCACATTAACATGGGTAGTTCAAATTAGATCTCGTGACAAATATTCATTACTTGGATGAAACCATATGCTTGATCTTGCTACTACATCTTCACTCCATTGATTTCCACAATACTTGGATCAAAAGGTCTTGTATAGGTTGTAATGGGGCCATGGGTAAGGAATACAAAATTTCTAAAGAATTAATAGAGCAACTTCTAAGAGATTATCTTTCTTCCCCCTATTAATTTTTTTTTCTTTTTCTGCCCAATAGTATGAGGCCATATATCAAGGCCTATACTTTATTTCTACCAACACCTTTCACCCATCCATAACTCAGCAATTTACAACTTTTCTCTTTTTTTTTTCTTTTTTTTTTTTAAGACAAATCCTCCAACTTTACTTTATATTTCAACTCCTCACCTTGACATGCCACATCTCTTTTACAGTTCTTGCTCTACTAACTCAATAGATTTAGGTAAGGTACCCTATTCATCTAGGCATGGTTAAGGATGATGTGTCTTACAAAAAGAAAGCTTTTATAGGCTTCAAAGGGCAACTAGTGGATAATTGATGTTGGGTAGGCTATTTGTCTTTGGTGATAGATTCTCAGGTGCCTTAATCATTTCCAAGTTTTTATGCAAAAACCAAAATAAGTTTCGAAAAGTAGCAAGAACAAGTTCTAGTTCATCTCAAGATTGTAGATAAATGCAGTCAACTGAGATCTTTAAGTGTATGACTCTCTCAAAAAAATATAAGGCTCAAAACTCACAATTTATGTATTTAAGTTTACTCATAGTTGAACTCGCTATTCCCTTTCAAGATTCGTCGAATTGACACGACCACATGAATAAAAGTTTCAAGTATGATCCATATGATAAGTTATTAACATTTTTAAAGATAAATACCACAATTAATATTTGTTCTCCACTCTCTACCTATAGTAATTGAGTTCATGTTCTCATCATTGTTGTTAGAAAAGGACTCAAATTCAAGAGACTCGAAATGTGAATAACTACCCCCAAACTTAGATGAAACATTGTCCTCAATGTTTGCACAAAAACTTAAAATAGGCATGTGTCACCATCCAGTTTGAAGGAAAGAAAATGAAATAAGAGATGACTAAAGAAATTAAGAGAAATGAATAAAAAGAAAAGTGTAAGAACTTCCCTGACAATTGGGTTGCCTCCCAATAAGCGCTGCATTTCTTGTCTTCAGCTAGACTTGACGAGTTTAGGCAATGTATTGAAGAGTTATATCTTCCTCTCGCGGCTCAAAACTCATCTCAATATAAGGTTTCCCCCTATGCCCATTCACCTTGAAAGTTTGATTTTTCTCTTTGTTATGAACCTCCAATGCTCCATGTGGAAAAACCTTTGTAACAATGTACGGACCGTACCATTTTGACATAAGCCTATCTGCAATGGTCCACCTTAATGCACCCTTGTGTTCTCGCAATACTCTCAACAACTTCTCTTCTTCCTGCATACTCAAGTTTGCAGCAACTATCACAGGTAACGTCTGGTTTTCACCCAAATATGCATACTTCAAGTGTTCAGGTAGCGGTTTTAGTTCCACATCTGGTGTCCTGGTAACAGAAAAAACAAAAGTGTTATTAGACACAAGGTTTTCAAATATAGGTGTAAACTTACCTGAATATGATTTTGGATTTTCAAGGGTATGTACTGTCTCTGCACTCCTCCAATCATCATATTCCTGTTCAACTTGAGATAGTGTTAGAGTCTGTGTAATTGTGGCTTGTAATGGATCGACACTAAGTACCTGAAATGTTTGGTCAACAATCTCCCGAACCACATCAACATTATAACATTCATGATCATTGTGTGGTAATTTTGGTGCATCAAACATTTTAAAATCAATCTTTTCACCATTTATTTTCATACTTATAGTACCCCTTTTAACACAAATTTTCATATCAGCAGTACTCATTAAGGGTCTACCTAAGATGATAGGTAAAGAAGATAGCATTGAAGAGTCTTCCATATCCAAAACAACAAATCTACAGGCAAAATGAAATCATTTACCTGAACTAAGACATCTTCTAAAATACCTCTAGGACTTTTAATGCTGCGATCAGCCAATTGCAAAGTGATTGATGTTGGTTTGAGTTCTCCCAATTCTAGTTCTTCATAAACAGAGTATGGAAGAAGATTGATGCTTGCCCCCAAATCTAACAGTGCCTTTTCAAAGAAATGTTCACCAACCATGCAAGGAATGGTGAAACTGCCTGGATCCTTCAATTTAGGAAGTAGTTTCCTTAATAACACCGCACTCACTTCTTCTGTTAGAGCCACATCCTCCCAAACCTGAAATGTTTTCTTGTGAGTACAACATTCTTTCAAAAATTTGGCATAAGAAGGAATTTGTTTAATAGCATCAAGTAGGGGAATATTGATTTCTACCTTCCTGAGAGTTTCAAAGATATCAAATAAATGTTGTTCTTTCTTTTGCTTGACTAACCTTTGATGGAATGGTTGCAGTACTACCCTTTCTTTGTCACTTACCGTGCTGGAACCCAAAGATTCTGATGGTTGTGTGTCTGATTCGTCTGCATTGGTTCCAACTCTGCTGTCGATTATCTTACCACTTCTCAGGGTTGTCACTGATTTGAGCTGTTCTTGGCCTCTAGGGTTTGGTGTAGTTTGTGAAGGGAGTTCTCCTGCCTTTCTTTCACTTAACTCCTTAGCAATTTGACCAATTTGAGTCTCCAATTTTTGAATGGCCTGCCATTGTTGGTTGCTTGTTTGTTGTTGCTGTTGGGGTAATTGAAGAACGGTGGATTCGAAATCCAACTTCTTCTGTTCTTGTACTGGCCGATCAAACCCATTCCCAATCTGGAATTGCTGCGCATGCCCTTGTGTGAATTGAGTGCCTTAATGGTTTTGATTATTGCTCCATGAGAAATTTGGATGGTCTCGCCACCCTGGGTTGTACGTGTTTGAAAAAGGGTTGTTCTTGGGCATGTACATTCCCTGTCCTACGTAGTTTGCGTGCTCCTGATCTGTGAAAGAAGACATGGGACATGTATTAGTTGTATGATCAGAATGAGAACAAATTGCACAAATTTCTTTTGTTTTGTTTTTTACGCCACCCAACGTCGAAATTGCATTAACAAGCATATCAATTTTTTTGTTCATGGTTACCATTTCTAATTGCATGTTATTATTACTAGAAATTTCGTAAACTCCCTGTTTTTTCGAAAGCCCTATTTCTCTTGTTGAGAATTGTTGTGAGTTCTCGCTGAGTTCTTCGAATAGCTCAATGGCCTCCCCACCACTCTTTCTCATCAAGATTCCATTGCAAGCTGAATCTACAATTGCTTTGTTAGCGTCATTTAAACCCTCATAAAATGCTTGTACCTGATCATCCTTGGGTATGTTGTGCGTAGGACACTTGAGAAGCTTGTTCTTAAAGTCCTTCCATGCCTCGAAGAACAAATTGCCATCTTTTTGTTGGAAGAGTTGAATTTCCCTTTTTAATTGTTTGGTTTTCTGAGCTGGAAAGAATTCCTTCAAGAAATTTGTTGCCAATTGCTCCCATGACTGAATTGATCCTAGTTCCAAAGAATTATACCACAATTTAGCATTAAGTTTTAATGAGAATGGAAACAAAATTAACCTGATTTGTTCAGGGGTAAGTTGTGTTCTGCAAAGATCAAAGAAATCTTGCAAATGGAGATGAGGCTCCTCCTCTAGTTTGCCACTAAAGTGGGGAACCATGCTAAGTAATTGAGGTGATAGGTGCATATTCCCTGTGACACTAGGTTGATAAGGTATGCAAGAAGGTTGCTCAATATTCTTAGGAGTGAATTTGTCCTGCATTGGTACTCGATTTGGTACTTCCTCACCCATTGTTGCTTTTGGAAAAGTTTGCAGCACAGTCGACTTGCACCTCGATGACAGTCGACTGATCTGAATCTGTCTGTGCAGAGTGTAACCTAAAAGAAAAGAAAAAAGAAAAAGATTTTTATTGATTTGTAAGTTAAAATACTCAACAATCCCCGGCAACGGCGCCAGAAACTTGTTGTCGTCTCCGTTATCTAAATAAACAGATAAACTAGACACAAATTAAAACCTCGCAAGTGTACGAATCGTTTATAGAAGCGTAGTGAAGAGCAAGGGTCGATCCCACAGAGATTGTAGTAATTAACTCACTAATCAATAATCAGAAATGTTTGTCATAAAGTTTGTTCTAAAAGTATGTTTTGAAAGAAAAAGAGATTAAAATCTAGATCAAGTAGAATCACAATTTGAATCACAAAATATCTATTAACGTAGTTGGGCTTGATTTCCACCTATAGTCAAGAATGCTAGATCACCTTCTACACTGCTCTAATCACTCATGTTTGTTCCTTTAAGGGCATGGTATCTACTCCTTAAAGTTAAGATTTTCCTAGGCCAAGAATTAGGCATGGTATCTACTCTAATTCGTTTCTTTCCTTAAGTATTTAGCATGGTATCTACTAAGTTGCACTTGAAGAAAGCATAGGAACGATGGAAATGAACAATCACTCAAAGCTCTAGAAGTTGGTATCAAATCTAGATCCTCCAAGTTGATTAAACCAAGAACCTAAATGATTCTTGTGTTATAAGTTATGAGCATAAGATATGGATCATCTCTATACTCATACAACAGAGTCAGTTTTATAATAAGCAAACTTAAAAATATAAGGTTCTTCAGATCAGTCGACTTTTGCTAGCTCACAGTCGACTGTACCTAAGAACTTTCTAACAATTGTTGCTTCATATTATAAATTTGATCAAGACAACTAGGTTTAATCAATAAGTGATAAAAGTAGTGTTTTAGAAGATTTCTAAGCATTACATGACTACGGTTTCAATCTGCCCAACAATGAAATTTAGTTGCACATAATACAACTTTTATTGACTAAAAGATTTGAATACATGACTCAAATGAATTAAACTAGAACAAGAATTAAAGAGAAAAGAAGAACATTGATTTGTATGATGTGTAGCTTGAACCCAATCAGCCTGGAGTCGACTTGATCTCCTCTGAAGTCAACATGTGATGAACCCAATAATATTCACATTTAGGAGCAGTAATCTTACTGCAATTGGACATTTAAATGCTCTATATGTGGTATTTTACTCTTATTTTCTCTTTTCCATAGGAAACAGCCTAAAAACAGCAAAACGAAGCAGATTCAAGACTAATACAGACTGAGAGGATGATACACAGGGAGCTACAGGACACAAGTCGACTGGTCCTCAAATACAGTCGGCTGAACAGAGGAGTATGAAATCCCGAAGCTACGCAGTACAGTCGACTTACTCCAAAGACAGTCGACTTGACGGAGTAATTGTGAATCTACAGATGTCTCGACACATTCGACTGATTCCAAAACAAGTCGACTGGTATTCAGCGGAGTTAAAAGATAAAGATAGTTTAAGATCCATCCTCAACCAATTCCGAATCAAATGGAAGTTATCCAAACCCGGGTTATCTGCAAATAACAATTCTTCATTAATCAAGTCAAAAAAACCGGGATTTGCAAGTAAGAAGATGGACTCAGTCCTATGCGTGAAGAGATAAGAAATCAGGAACTTGATATCTTCAGACAAGGACAAGAGAAACTATAAAAAAAGAGAGTCATCTACCATCAGGGGGAGGATCGACCAGCAAGCATCAAGATATCAGCATTAAGAAGGAGGAGAACAAGTCGACTGCTGATTGGGCTCAATTTCAACATCATACAAATCAGTGTTCTTCTGTTCTTCCTTTTACTTTTTATTTTTATTGTAGAGTCATGAATTCTATTTTATTAATCAATAAAGGTTATATCATGTGCAATTAATTTCATAGTTGGGTAGATTGAAACCGTAGTCATGTAATGCTTATATTCTTCTCAACGCTACTCTATTACTTATTGATTAAACTTGATTGTATTGGTATAGATTTATAATATGAATCAAACTTGTTCAGAAGTTCTAAGAGCAGTCGACTGAGAGTGACAGCAAGTCGACTGACATACAGAACCTGAGATTATCAAGTTTGCATATTATAAAACTGAATCTGTTATATAAGCATAGAGACGACCCGTATCTCGTGCCCATAACTTGTAACACAGGAATCTTTAGGGGTTCTTGGTTTAATCAACTTAAAGGATCTAGATCTGATACCAATTTCTAGAACTTCGAGTGTTTGTTTGTTTCCATTGTTCCTATGCTTTCTTTAAGTGCAACTTAGTAGATACCATGCTAAATACTTAAGGAAAGAAACGAACTAGAGTAGATACCATGCCTAATTCTTGGCCTAGGGAAACATTAACTTTAAGGAGTAGATACCATGCCCTTAAAGGAACAAACATGAGTGATCAGAGTAGTGTAGAAGGTGACTTAGCATTCTTGACTACAGGTGGAAATCAAAGCCCAACTACTTTAATAGATATTCGTGACTCAAATTGTGATGCTACTTAATTTAGATTTTATCTCTTTCATTTCCTTTCAATCAGACTTTTAGAACAAAACTTTATGATTTGCATTTTTCTTTGTTTTATTGATTAGTGAGTTAAGTACTACAATCTCTGTGGGATCGACCCTTGCTTGTCACTACGCTTCTATAAACGATTCGTACACTTGTGAGGTTTAAATTTGTGTCTAGTTTATCTATTTATTTAGATAGCTGTTTTGCTCAACAAGTTTTTGGCGCCGTTGCCGGGGATTGTTTAGTATTTTAACTTGCAAAATCAATACAAATCTTTTTCTTTTTCTTTTTTTTCTTCTTTTCTTATATTTTCTTTTAGATCAGATTCAGATAAGTCGACTGTATCCAAGGATCAGTTGACTGTACAGAGAATTTTTCCAAAAGCAACAATGAGGGAGAAAGTACCAAATCAAGTACCAGTGCAAGACAAATTCACTCCGAAGAATATTGAGCAACCTTCTTGCATAGCTTTTCAACCTAATGTCACAGGGAATATGCATCTATCACCTCAATTACTCAGTATGGTTCCCCACTTTAGTGGCAGACTAGACGATGATCCTCATCTACATTTGCAAGATTTCTTTGATCTTTGCAGAACACAAAGCGTCCAAGGGCTTACCCCTGAACAAATCAGGTTAATTTTGTTTCCATTTTCATTAAAACTTAATGTTAAATTATGGTATAATTCTTTGGAAGCAGGATCAATTCAGTCATGGGAGCAATTGGCAACAAAGTTCTTGAAAGAATTCTTTCCAGCTCAGAAAACCAGACAACTGAAAAGGGAAATTCTACTCTTCCAACAAAAAGATGGCAATTTATTCTTCGAGGCATGGAAGGATTTCAAGAACAAGCTTCTCAAGTGTCCTACGCACAACATACCTAAGGATGATCAGGTACAAGCATTTTATGAGGGTTTAAATGACTCTAACAAAGCAATTGTGGATTCAGCTTGCAACGGAATCTTGATGAGGAAAAGTGGTGAGGAAGCCATCGAACTATTTGAAGAACTCAGCGAGAACTCACAGCAATTCTCAACAAGCGGAAGAGGCCTTTTGAAAAAATAGGGAGTTTACGAAATTTCTAAAAATAATAACATGCAACTAGAAATGGAAACCATGAACAAAAAGATTGATATGCTTGTTAATGTGATTTCAACGTTGGGTGGCATAAAAAACCAACCAAAAGAAATTTGTACAATTTGTTCTCATTCTGATCATATAACTAATACATGTCCCATGTCTTCTTTCGCATATCAGGAGCACACAAACTACGTAGGACAGGGAATGTACCCGCCCCAGAACAACCCTTTGTCAAACACGTATAACCTAGGGTGGCGAAACCATCCAAATTTCTCATGGAGCAATAATCAAAATCATCAAGGCAATCAATTCGCACAAGGGCATACGCAGCAATTCCAGAGTGGAAATGGGTTTGATCGGCCAGTACAAGAACAGAAGAAGTTGGATTTCGAATCCACCGTGCTTCAATTACTCCAACAGCAACAGCAAAAAAGAACCAACAAGGGGAGGTCATTCAGAAATTGGAGACTCAAATTGGTCAAATTGCTAAGGAGTTAAGTGAAAGAAAGGCCGGAGAACTCCCATCACAAACCATACCAAACCCTAGAGGACAAGAACAGCTCCAATCGGTGACAACACTAGAGGACGAGATTGAGTTTAAAATATTTGATGCACCAAAGTTACCACACGATGATCATGAATGTTATAATGTTGATGTGGTTCAGGAAATTTGTGACCAAACATTTCAGGAACATAGTGTCGATCCATTACAAGCCACAGTTATACACTCTCTATCACTATCTCAAGTTGAACAGGAATATGATGGTTGGAGGATTGCAGAGAAAATACATACACTTGGAAATGAAAAATCATATGCAGGTAAGTTTGCACTTGTGTTAGAAAATCTTGTGTCTGATAATACTTTTGTTTCTTCTTTTACCAGGACACCAGATGTGGAGCTGAAGCCACTACATGAACACTTGAAGTATGAATATTTGGGGGAAAAACCGGACGTTACCTGTGAAAGTCGCTGAAAAATTAAGCAAGCAGGAAGAAGAGAAGCTGCAGGGAGTCTTGCAAGAACACAATGGTGCATTAAGGTGGACCATTGCAGATAGGCTTATGTCAAGATGGTACGGTCCGTACATTGTTGCAAAGGTTTCCCCACATGGAACGTTGGAGAAAAATCAAACGTTCAACGGTGAATGGGCATAGTGGGAAACCTTATAATAAGCTGAGTTTTGAGCCGCGAGCCATTCAATACATTGCATAAACTCATCAAGTCTAGCTGAAGACAAGAAACGTAGCGCTTATTGGGAGGCAACCCAATTTTTCACGGGAGCACTTACACCCTCTATTTATTTATTTCTTTAATCATTTCTTTATTTCTTTACTTTATTTTCTTTCCTTCAAACTGGGTGGTAACACATGCCTATTTTAAGGACAATGTTCCATCTAAGTTTAGGGGTAGTTATTTACATTTGGAGTCTTTTGATTTTAACCATTCCAACATTGAATGATTTGAGCTCAGTTACTATAGGTAGAGAGTGGAGAACAAATATTAATTGTGGTCTTTATCCTTAAAAATGTTAATAACTTTTCATATGGATCATACTTAAAACTTTTATTCATATGGTCATGTCAATTCGACGAATCTTGAAAGAGAATAGCAAGTTCAACTGTGAGTAAACTTAAATACACAAATTGTGAGTTTTGAGCCTTATTTATTTTATTTGTGAGAGAATCATACACTTGAAGATTTCAGTTGACTGAACTAGAACTTGTTTCTGCTACTTTTCGAAACTTGTTTTTGGTTTTTGCATAAAAACTTGAAAATGATTAAGACACCTAAGATTTTATCACCAAGGACAAATAGCCTACCCAACATCAATTATTCACTAGTTGCCCCTTTTGAAGCCTATAAAAGCCTTTTTATTTGTAAAACACATCATCCTTAACCATGCCTAGATGAATAGGTTACCTTACCTATATCTATTGAGTTAGTAGAGCAAGAATTGTAAAAGAGATGTGGTATGTCAAGGTGAAGGGAAAGAAAATATAAGTTGGAGGATTTGTCATATAAAAAAAATGAAAAGTTGTAAATTGCTGAGTTGTTGATGGGGGAAAGGTGTTGGTAGAAATAAAGATAGGCCTGTGATATATGGCCTTAAATATTATGTGGAAAAAAAAAATCTTTTAGAACAATGCAAGTTGCTCTACTAATTCTTTAGAAATTTTGTATTCCTTTTTCCCTTCATTGTTTAAACCCCCACCCATGGCCCCATTACAACCTATATAAAGACCTTTTGATCCAAGTAGCGTGCAAATCAATGGTGTGAAGATGTAGTAGCAAGATCAAGCATATGGTTTCATCCAAGTAATGATAAATTGTCATAAGATCTAATTTGAATGTCCCATGAGAGCTATTTTTTTTTTGTGAGTGTATGTCATAGTGATAATTTGGAGTTGAAATATAGTTGAGCTTGCTAAACTTAATCATGATTATGTTGCAGAGGCATTGGCCACTCTACTATTTGATATTCAAGTTGAGTATTCTTGTGAATAAGTGATTAACATTTGAATTAAAACTTTTTAGACCTATCTTAATGCTTGTTCTAACCTTGACACCTAATGTAGCAAGTTCTCTGAGGTAAATGTTAGAAGGGTAAAGATGTTCAAGAGATGCTTGTAGTTTAATTTTGCTTGAGGACAAGCAAAAGCTAAGTTTGGGGGTATTTGATGAACCCAATAATATTCACATTTAGGAGCAGTAATCTTACTGCAATTGGACATTTAAATGCTCTATATGTGGTATTTTACTCTTATTTTCTCTTTTCCATAGGAAACAGCCTAAAAACAGCAAAACGAAGCAGATTCAAGACTAATACAGACTGAGAGGATGATACACAGGGAGCTGCAGGACACAAGTCGACTGGTCCTCAAAGACAGTCGACTGAACAGAGGAGTATGAAATCCCGAAGCTACGCAGTACAGTCGACTTACTCCAAAGACAGTCGACTTGACGGACTAATTGTGAATCTACAGATGTCTCGACACATTCGACTGATTCCAAAACAAGTCGACTGGTATTCAGCGGAGTTAAAAGATAAAGATAGTTTAAGATCCATCCTCAACCAATTCCGAATCAAATGGAAGTAATCCAAACCCGGGTTATCTGCAAATAACAACTCTTCATTAATCAAGTCAAAAAAACCGGGATTTGCAAGTAAGAAGATGGACTCAGTCCTATGCGTGAAGAGATAAGAAATCAGGAACTTGATATCTGCAGACAAGGACAAGAGAAACTATAAAAAAAGAGAGTCATCTACCATCAGGGGGAGGATCGACCAGCAAGCATCATGATATCAGCATTAAGAAGGAGGAGAACAAGTCGACTGCTGATTGGGCTCAATTTCAACATCATACAAATCAGTGTTCTTCTGTTCTTCCTTTTACTTTTTATTTTTATTGTAGAGTCATGAATTCTATTTTATTAATCAATAAAGGTTATATCATGTGCAACTAATTTCATAGTTGGGTAGATTGAAACCGTAGTCATGTAATGCTTATATTCTTCTCAACGCTACTCTATTACTTATTGATTAAACTTGATTGTATTGGTATAGATTTATAATATGAATCAAACTTGTTCAGAAGTTCTAAGAGCAGTCGACTGAGAGTGACAGCAAGTCGACTGACATACAGAACCTGAGATTATCAAGTTTGCATATTATAAAACTGAATCTGTTATATGAGCATAGAGACGACCCGTATCTCGTGCCCATAACTTGTAACACAGGAATCTTTAGGGGTTCTTGGTTTAATCAACTTGAAGGATCTAGATCTGATACCAATTTCTAGAACTTCGAGTGTTTGTTCGTTTCCATTGTTCCTATGCTTTCTTTAAGTGCAACTTAGTAGATACCATGCTAAATACTTAAGGAAAGAAACGAATTAGAGTAGATACCATGCCTAATTCTTGGCCTAGGAAAACATTAACTTTAAGGAGTAGATACCATGCCCTTAAAGGAACAAACATGAGTGATCAGAGTAGTGTAGAAGGTGACTTAGCATTCTTGACTACAGGTGGAAATCAAAGCCCAACTACTTTAATAGATATTCGTGACTCAAATTGTGATGCTACTTAATTTAGATTTTATCTCTTTCATTTCCTTTCAATCAGACTTTTAGAACAAAACTTTATGATTTGCATTTTTCTTTGTTTTATTGATTAGTGAGTTAAGTACTACAATCTCTGTGGGATCGACCCTTGCTTGTCACTACGCTTCTATAAATGATTCGTACACTTGCGAGGTTTTAATTTGTGTCTAGTTTATCTATTTATTTAGATAGCTAGATTGCTCAACAACTTGTTCTCCTCCTTTATTCTATGTTGATAGATCAATGCTCGATTGATAGATTTTTTATGTCCAGTGATTGAGAGATATCCTCTAAACTGTGTATTCCAGCCTTTTTATAGTTTCTTTTGCCCACATCTATAGATCTCAAGTTCCTACTTCTATCTCCTCACACGTCGGATATGGATTGAGTCGATCTTGATACTTGCCAAATCCGGGTCTCTAATCTTGATTATTGGGAAGTTGTTATTTGCAGTCATCCCAAATCTGTTTCCTGGATTTTGACAGCTCACTTTGATTTGGATTTGGATGAGGATGCATCTTAACTGTTCTTATCTTTTAACTCCCGCTGAATGCCAGTCCAGTCGATTGGTGTTAGAGTAAGTCGACAGTGCCGTGAACTCTGGAGTTTCAAATCTAGTCAGTCAAGTCGACTATCTTTTGAAGTAAATCGACTGTACTGCGAAACTTCGGAAACTCACCCTCCTCTGTTCAGTCGACTGTCGTTGAAGGACCAGTTGACTTGTATTCTGCAGCAATTGTTTTGATGTAAAATTAAGGTTCTTCATTCTAGTGTATCATCCTCACAGTGCCAGATTAGTCTTGAGTCTGCTTCATTTAGTTGCTTTTAAGCTGTTTCCTCTGGAAAAGAGAAAAGAAGAGTAAATTACCACATATAGAGAATTTAACTGTCTAAATGCATTCAGATTATAGCTCCAAAATGTGGATATTATTGGATTTATCATCACCCTCATCCCCTCATCTTCCAGTCGCGCCACCAGCAACCCCGTGCTTCTCCCGATCGCCTCTCTTCATCCCTGTCCTTCATCGCCACCCTCCTGCTGCTCCTGTTCTCCCTCTCCCCTGCACCCTCTCCCTCAGCGCCACCCTACACCGCAGCTCCAGTCACTGACCTCTTCCCAAACCCCTATTTTCGCTCTCCCCCCCCGGTGCTCCCTGTGCATCCTTTCCCGCTCCTCACCACTGTGCTCATCCCGTTGCCTTACCCTCCTGCACCTCCTCTTCCTGTCGTGAAGCTGCATCACGACAGTGCTCCTCTCTGTGCTGCTCCTCCCGAAGATGCCAGCAGCCTGGGCGACAATGTCGCCCCTCCGTGCGCCGTTGACCGTGACGCAACCAATCGCCGAGCATGTGCTCTGTGCTCCTTGGTGCCCTCTCCCAATTGTCAACCACAGTAGCCCAACATCATAGTCGCCCCCCCGGCCTATCCTCCCAATGTTGACAGCCCTATCCCATTATCGCTGTCTGCCGTTAGCCTTGCCCTGAGCACCGCTGCCCGCCGTCGGAGCCAATCCAGTGCACCCATTGATGGTTTGCAGTTTTGATCAAGAGTTTTGATCAAGTGATTCTAAGCCATCCGATCGTCGATCGATCTTGATCAACATCGTCTCCATCACCTGATCTTGACCGTCCGATCTTGTTGATCATGATCATCGCTCTTGGATCTAGCCGTTGGATCTCTTGATCTTCATCATCTTGATCATCCTCTTGATCATCGAGATTCGTGCTT
This sequence comes from Hemerocallis citrina, assembly GCA_017893485.1. Lineage (NCBI taxonomy): Eukaryota > Viridiplantae > Streptophyta > Magnoliopsida > Asparagales > Asphodelaceae > Hemerocallis > Hemerocallis citrina. The sequence continues at coordinate 211,950,824 of CM030361.1, read as the reverse complement.
TGTGTTCGTGATTTTGTTCCTGTCCGCTTGCTTGTGTTATCGTGTACGTTCACGGGAATCCGTTTCTGTTATTCTTTCTCTTTGCACCGTTTCCGTCGTAGACTAGAAGGCAAGTAACTTGTATTATTTTCTTTGTGTAATACAAGTACTAAATACCGCCTGTAGTGTAGGTTTGTTCCAGAGATAATCCATATGCAAACCCCTGTTATATCTTGTCTCTATTGTGTTGACCCACCTGTAGTTGCCTCATTACACACATGACATGAAATAACTTAGGGATAACCACTTCTTGTTGTATACATGCATGTTGTTCGTGATTCATGACTTATTGTATGATCATGTATGCTTGATGTGTTGGTAGTAGTATAACTTGTTGTAGACTTGTAAAATACCCTTGGACATCTAGTATACCCTATTTCTTGTTTGTTTATGTTTTGGATGAGTTTCATATGAACTAGTTGATTTTGTGTAATGAAGGATATTTTCTGTTTTGTCGATTTGCCGTTTTTGTTCAGTATTTTAGACCCTATTAAGGTCAGTATATGAAAATTATTTGTGAATATGAATTATAAAGAATTATGTCTACTTTTCAGAATTTCTGACAGATCTCAGTTTCGATTTATGAGTTGCGAGTTATCACTATTTTACTGCAGATGTGTTTAAAATTCCAGATTAAGTTTTGTATGAATTCTGTATGGTAAATTATTTTTCTACTGATGTTAAAAATAATATTTTGATCCAATATTTTGCTTGTTACAACTAGAATTGATGGGGATAAACCCCTAATTTTTATGGATTTAATTGATAAATTTTATAAACCATTTTGTGCTTGTCAACAATTACTATACCTGTAGAATTTTCATATTGTTCAGTAAAGAAACATAATTTCGACTTGATTCTATTTGCTTTCTATAAAAACTTTGTGAATATGAATTGTAGCCTACAGTATCTATTTTATCACCCTTTTGACGGATCTGGATTTCGATTTATATTTTGTTAGATATTGCTGTTTTAGTACTGTTGTGTTTATGATTCCAGATTTACAAAACTACTGTATCTTGTTGCTTTCTGATTTTCATTGAGTATTATATCTATGTTGGAAAATTATGAAACTTTATTTTCTGTTACTAAACATACTATGAAATACACCAGATTTTTCGTGGATTTAATTTATAAGTTTTGATGGCATTTTCCTGTTTATGAATGCAAACTTCTGATTTGTGGCTGAATGTGTTTTCTGAATACAAATCTATTTTGAGTCTTGTTTTTGTGAAATACCATATGACTTATATATATTTGCTGGATTCGGCCGGGAGTCTATTTTCCAGATTCTTTGAAGGATCTAGGTTTGTATGTTTGTGGCAACGGGAATCCCAGATTTAGTGCAGCACTGTATTGCTGTCCTGAACTAGAATTTTCGTTGTTCTATCCTTTTATGTGTTATCTATCACCTGTACATGTTTATATTTTAGTCTGAACCTGTTACTTGTTTATACCATGTTATTCTTGCCCTGTTTTGTGACACATACATGTCTGTTTGATAATATTAATAAATAATCAAGCCGGGCTTAAAGGAAAGATCTAGTAGTGGAAAATATAGAAATGTGTACTTAGAAGGGGCCCATGTTTCCCACCTGTTACGTGTTCATGACTACATGATACACGATTCTATTTATCCGATTGCCTAACTGCACGCTTCCCTATAGGAAGGTGTACTCGGATTCTACCTGTACCTGTTTACCTGATTACCTGACTGCACACTTCCCTATAGGAAGGTGTACTTGGAAGAGAACCAATAGATCATCTGTAGGAAGGTGTACTTGAATGTAGCAATCATGTGGTAAAAGTTTGGGACGCATGAAGTGCTACCTAGATAGTAATAATACAAGACTTGACATGACATAACATGACACCTGTTACATGCTTACCTGTACATGCTACCTACCTGTTCACATGTTCATTTGTTACCTGTTTACCTGCCTACATGATACTTCATACCTGATACATATTACCCGTACCCTGTTAGTACATTATGTTATTTGATTCTATTCATGATTTATGCTAGTTGCTCTATTTTTTTTATCATGTCTATTCCATGCTATGCTTGTTTCGCTCTTACTCTATGATATGGATAAAAATGGGGTTAAATCGGAGCCGTCCAGATTGGGCACGAATCTTGATGCTCGGGGGTAAAATGGTAATTTCACATTCAAGTGGATCCAAGGCGGGTACTGAATCTCCTTCTCACAGATCCAATAACCCGCGAACGGATCCACCCCTATTGGGTACGGGTCCCGACCCAGGGCGAACCCAAACCAACAAGGGGCAAATCAGGATCCCTAATTTAGCCAAATCAACAGCCCTGATTTGCTCCCACCGGGAATCAGGGGCTAATTTCCCAAAACAGAATAGGAGGATCTTCCTCCTTGCTGTCAGGCAAGAAATCAGGCCCCTAACCGTTCCAACGGCGACTATAAATACAACCCCTCTACCACCATGACCAGGTTAATCACTTCTTCACCACTTTTAAGCTCTTTCTTAATCTCTTCTGATTACTGACAAGAGCGTCGGAGGGTGCGTCGCCGAAATCAACCCCGGTGTTTCGCATTTTCTTGCAGGTCGCGGCAGGAGCAAGAAGGCTGAGTCAACTGTTCAGGTTTTTCTCGGACTCACAAATTCTATCTGTTTACCCCCACACCGAAATCAGCGGTAACAGATTGGCGCCGTCTGTGGAAACAACCACACGAACAGCCTCAGCTTCTTCCTCGTCGTCCTCTACAACCATGCCTCCGAAGAAGGTCAGATCTAGAGGGTCGAACCGTGTGGCCAACACCGCCGACCCTACGGAGGAAGCACCTGTCAATCCTATTCCACAGTCTGATCTTCCTCCACCGGCCCAGCAGGTCCCACCTCCTCATCCCAAGCAGCAACCCAACAATGGCCCTTCCGGCCATAATGCTTGGAAACAGAAGCAGCCCCTCAATCCGGAGCATGTTTCGGCCCATAATGGGTCCTCGGACTCAATGGCTTCTCATCATCCCGACCTCCGCATCACACTCCTGAACCGCCAGAAGGACGACGACCTCCGCACCCACCTTGACGAGAGGCGGGCCCGAGAGGGAGCCTCCCGCCAGCGTCAGGGTAAGCGGTCCCCTCGTCACCGAGACGGCAGAAGGTCCCCGGACCGCAGAGGCCGAGCGGCGTCCCCCGAGCGCCGAAGGAGGAGGCCGCATTCCCCCGGGGATCGGCTTCATCCGAGGGACCGAGAGGTGCCTATCAGTCGGGTCGAATTCCTCCAGTTTTAGGAGACCGTTCTGCAGGCTCTCAACCTTCGGCAGAACGTCCAGAATGCTCAGAGGGCTCCGACGCCTCCGAGGGACCCCAGTCCTCGCCACCGAACCCGAAGTCCTTTCCCGGCTCTCAGCCGCCAGCAGCAGCAATATAGTCCTCGCCGATCCCAGGACTACTGGCGCCAGAGTCCGTGCTCCCCCTCCTATGAAGAGGAGTCCGGGGGTCATACGATTACCAGCGAAGGGACGACGCCCTCATCCGCCGTATCCACGAGGTGGAAAGGCGTATCGGCCGCATGGACAGGGAGGAGGAGTCCCGAGCAGGAACCTTCCATCCCAGCCGACCCCCCTTCTCACGGTCGATCATGGAGGCCCACATACCGAGGAGTTTCAAACTGCCACAGTTTGAAACATACTCAGGGGAATCCGATCCGGTCGATCACGTCGAAAGCTTCAAGACCCTGATGCTGATCCATCAAGCTTCCGACGCGGTGCTCTGCAGGACCTTCCCTGCCACCCTCAGGGGGTCGGCTCGAGAATGGTATTCCAGGCTCGCCCTCTCCTCCATCTTTTCGTTTGAGCAGTTTGAAACACTGTTCATTACTCACTTCGTGAGTAGCAGGCGAGCCGAGAAGACAAGTCTTTCCCTGCTGAACCTGCGGCAGGAAAGGGGAGAGAAGCTGCGGGACTATGTGAAGAGATTCACCGCAGAGGTCAGGTCTATCGCCTCCTTAGACCAGTCCGTGGCCACTATGGCGTTCCAGTCGAACGTCCTCAATGCCAACTTCCGATCGTCCTTAGCCAAGAAGCCCCCGCATGACTTCGCCGACCTCCTCCTAAGGTGCGAGAAGTACATCCGAGCAGAGGAGGCTGAAGCCCTTCCGAGCTTCGGAGGGCCCTCCGCAGGGTCGAAGAGGAAGGCGACGGGGGAAGAGGGGTCCAAGAAAGCTCAGAAGGACAATGGCGGTCAGCGCTGCCCTCCTCCCAGGTTCGAGAAGTTCACTCCCCTCACCACTAATGTCTCTACTATCCTAATGGAGGTGGAGAAGGAGGGGGTCATCCCTCCAGCTCCGAGGATGCACACCCCAGCGAAGAGGAGGAACAAAGATAAGTGGTGTCGTTACCACCGAGACCACGGCTACGACACGAATGATTACCGGGCTTTGAGAGATGAGATTGAAGCCTTCATCCGGAGGGGGCAGTTGGCCAAGTTCGTGAAGGCTAACGACCGGACGGATCGCAGCTCTCCTCCGCCTCGGGGGGCTAACAAGCGCTCCGAGCGACGTGAGGAAACACCCGAGTTCGAGGAGGAACGGGTTCTGCACCTGATCCACGGAGGTCCCATGGGGGGCTCCTCTAATTCCTCTCGGAAGGCCTTCGTCCGAGAGGTCAACTCGATCCACAGTGCCCCTCCCCCCAAAGGTCTCGGCGTCCCTGTGTCTTTCTCCGATGCCGACCTCGAAGGGGTCCGAACCCCACATTGCGATGCCCTTATCATCGACCTCCGCATGACCAACTTCAAGGTGCAGAGGATTTTAGTAGACAATGGGAGTTCGGTCAATATCCTCTTCCTCTCGGCCTTCCGAGGCCTGCAGCTTTCCCGGGACCGTCTCAAGCCGGCCGGTTACACACTCCACGGGTTCACAGGGGTCCCGGTAACCGTCGAGGGGGTGATAATCCTAGACGTTACTGCGGGAAGCACCCCTACTACCCGGACCGAGCCGATGGATTTCATGGTCGTTGACGTCCCGGCAGCATACAATGTCATTCTAGGCCGTCCCGGCCTGGCCGCCCTCGAAGCTGTCCCCTTGGCGTATCATTTGAAAATGAAGTTCCCCACTCGGTCGGGAGTAGAGGAGGTCAGGGGAAGCCAAGAGACAGCCCGGAAGTGCTACATGACTTCCACTGGGGGACCAGTGCTCTCGCTCGAGACACTAGAAATCCCCGAGCCAAAAGCTTGGCCAACGTCCGAGCCGGCGGACGAGTTAGAAGAAGTGCCCTTCTCGGACGAGGACCCGAGTCGGAAATTCCTCATCAGCAAGTCCTTGCCGACCGCACTGTGCTCGGACCTGATTCAATGCATCCGGGATAACTGTGACTTGTTCGCTTGGTCGGCCGCGGACATGCCCGGCATTTCCGAGGAGCTGCTCGTCCATCGCCTAAGTGTCGAACCGGGGTGCAAACCGGTTCAGCAGAAGAGGCGAAAGTTCGCTCCCGAGCGACAACAGGCCATCAAGGAGGAGGTTGATAAACTTCTGAAGGCCAAGTTTATACAGGAGGTAAAGTACCCCGAGTGGCTCTCGAATGTTGTAATGGTCAAGAAGTCCAATGGCTCGTGGAGGATATGTATTGACTTCACCGACCTAAACAAGGCGTGTCCGAAGGATCCATTCCCTCTCCCGAACATCGACACACTTATTGACGCCACCTCGGGCCATGAGCTCCTCAGCTTCATGGACGCCTTCTCGGGGTACAATCAAATCCGAATGTTCCCCCCGGACATTCCAAAGACCTCCTTCGTCACCGACCAAGGCCTCTACTGCTACCGGGTCATGCCGTTCGGCTTGAAGAACGCGGGCACCACCTATCAGTGCCTCGTCAATAAGGTTTTCCAAAACCAGATAGGCCGGAATATGGAGGTGTACGTTGACGATATGCTTGTCAAGAGCGTCCGAGGCTCAGATTACGTGGCCGACCTCCAGGAGGCCTTCGGCGTGTTGAGAAGGCACAGCATGCGGCTAAACCCGAACAAGTGTGCGTTCGGGGTCTCCTCGGGAAAATTCCTCGGCTTCATGGTAAGCCAACGAGGGATCGAAGCTAATCCCGAGAAGATTAAGGACATATTAGACATGGCCCCGCCTCGGAACATCAAGGAGGTGCAGAAGCTTACCGGTCGGCTCGCCGCTATCGGTCGGTTCCTCTCGAAGTCAGGGGAAAAATGCCTCCCCTTCTTCAAAGCACTCAGGGGGGCTAAGGGTTTTGAATGGGGCCAGCCACAACAGGAGTCGTTCGACCAGCTGAAGGCCTACTTAGTGAACCCCCCTCTGCTCAGCAAACTGGTCCCGGGCGAGACTCTCTTCGTCTACTTGGCTGCTTCCGAGCAGACCTTGAGCGCTGTCTTGGTAAGAGAAGAGGACCGAATCCAAAGGCCGATCTACTACGTGAGCAAGGTGCTTAGGGACGCCGAACTCCGCTATCCGAAGATAGAGAAGATGGCCTACGCCCTAGTCACTGCGGCGAGAAAGCTTCGGCCATACTTTCAGTCCCACTCGATCGTCGTCCTCACCGACCAACCCCTAAAATAGATCCTCTACAAGCCTGAGACCTCGGGCCGGCTGATGAAGTGGTCCATAGAGCTGAGCCAGCATGACATCTCTTACCAGCCTCGGACAGCAATTAAGGCGCAGGCACTCGCCGACTTCATCGTAGAGTCCACTATTCCTGAAGTCGGCCACGTCCCGAATGGACCCCCCATTTGGACAGTATTCGTGGATGGATCCTCATGTAATGAAGGAAGCGACGCCGGCATCATTCTGAACGGCCCTGACGACTTTGTCCTCCAGTACGCGATCCGCATGGACTTCAAGGCCTCGAACAACGAGGCAGAGTACGAGGCACTCATTGCTGGCCTCGGACTTGCGCGAAGTGCTGGGGCGCGGCACCTCCGAATCCACAGCGATTTCCAGCTCGTCGTAAATCAGGTCTTGGGCAAGTACGAGGCCTGAGATGAGCGGATGGCGAAGTACCTCGCCAGGGTTCGGGCCCTCATGAACCATTTCGAGGAAGCGCTCATCCAGCGGGTCCCTTGTGAAGAGAACTCACAGGCCGACGCCCTCTCCAAATTGGCCTCATCCTCACTGCAAGGTCTCGAACAGACCGTACTGATCGAAGTCCTCTCCAAGCCGAGCATCGAAGACGAGACCCCTGCCTCGGTGGAATCATTACCGGTCATGCTACAAGACAATTGGATGAAGCCACTGGTAGAATTCTTAAGGGACGGGGTTCTGCCCTCGGATCCCAAGGAAGCACGCCGAGTCAGGACTCGGGCCAAGCGCTATGTCTTGATCGAGGGTATCCTATACAAACGCTCTTTCTCTCGAATAGACGGCCGACCGTACCTAAGGTGCCTCTCTCCGGATCAGGCCGAATATGCCCTACAAGAGCTCCACGAAGGCGTCAGAGGGGCGCACTCGGGGTTTAGGTCCTTAGCCCGAAAAGCTTTGAATTATGGGTACTTCTGGCCGACCCTCCTTCAAGACGCCGAACGACACGTTCGGCAATGCAGCTCCTGTCAGAGACACTCTAGCATCCGACGCCTTCCTCAGGCCAACCTGGCCTCCCTATCAAGCCCCATCCCCTTCGCAATGTAGGGTATGGACTTACTAGGGCCCTTCCCTCTGGCTCCGGGTCAGTTCAGATTCTTGGTCGTAGCCATTGACTACTTCTCGAAGTGGGTCGAGGCCGAGCCCCTCACCACTATAACCGAGAACAAAGTGGTACAGTTCTTCTGGAAGAGCATCATATGCAGGTTCGGCGTCCCCTGTGTCCTCGTAACGGACAACGGGACTCAGTTCACGGGCGCAGCGTTCCGAGCTCTATGCAACGACCTGGCCATTCAGCAGCGCTTCTCGTCCGTCTCCCACCCTCAGTCGAACGGACAGGCAGAAAATGCTAACCAGCAGATCCTCGCAGGCATCAAAAAAATGCTCGACAAAAGTTCCAAGGGTTTATGGGTCGACCAACTCCCCAACGTCCTATGGAACTACCGCACGAACAAGCGGACCCCCACAGGCGAGTCCCCTTTCAACCTCAGCTATGGGTCCGAGGCCGTGATACCTCTTGAGGTCGGAATACCTTCCCCTCGGCTCACAGCCTATGACGAAGCATAGAATGCCAGGGACCTCAGAGCAGACTTGGACTTGATAGACGAGCTGAGGGAAAGGGCGTTGATTCGGCAGCAGATCTACCGAAGAAGAGTTGAACTGGCGTACAACAAAAAGGTCCGACCCGCCAACCTTAAGCAAGGAGATTTGGTCTTGAGAAAGCTAGCTATATCCCTCCCCAGTCAGAAGAGCAAGCTAGCTCCGAACTGGGAAGGGCCGTACAGGATCACGAAAGTTGTTCGGCCTGGGACATATCGTCTTGAAGACTTAGATGGCAGAGAGCTTCCGAGGACCTGGAATGCCGACCACCTCCTAAAATACCAAGAAAGCACTCCAGCGCCGCTCTAAGTATCACAGGATATCGAGCCATTCTAGTCCTCCGACTTGTAACCAATTTTCAAAAGTTGTACTATGTAAAACGGTTCGCCGTTAATAATTAATAAAGAAAGCTCTCTCGTGTTTTTGAATTCATGTGTTTCTCTCCCCTCTTGTCACCTGCTTTTTTGAATACATGATTTCGACCGATGGTTCGGAGTCCAACACTCGGCTCGACTTTACCTCCTCGGCTCGCCTCCGAGCGAGCCAGGGGTAGATCGCCATTCAGAATTGCTCCCACAACCGTTGAACTACACCGATGGTTCGGAGTCCAACACTCGGTTCGACTTTACCTCCTCGGCTCGCCTCTGAGCGAGCCAGGGGTAGATCGCCGTTCGGAATTGCTCCCACAACCGTTGAACTACACCGATGGTTCGGAGTCCAACACTCGGCTCGACTTTACCTCCTCGGCTCGCCTCTGAGCGAGCCAGGGGTAGATCGCCGTTCGGAATTGCTCCCACAATCGTTGAACTACACCGATGGTTCGGAGTCCAACACTCGGCTCGACTTTACCTCCTCGGCTCGCCTCCGAGCGAGCCAGGGGTAGATCGCTGTTCGGAATTGCTCCCACAACCATTGAACTACACCGATGGTTCGGAGTCCAACACTCGGCTCGACTTTACCTCCTCGGTTTGCCTCCGAGCAAGCCAGGGGTAGATCGCCGTTCGGAATTGCTCCCACAACCGTTGAACTACACCGATGGTTCGGAGTCCAACACTCGGCTCGACTTTACCTCCTCGGCTCGCCTCCGAGCGAGCCAGGGGTAGATCACCGTTTGGAATTGCTCCCACAACCGTTGGACTACAACGATGGTCCCGAGCTCCAACACTTGGCTCCCAGTCCCCCCAAACTCACTTCGGCCACATAATCCAAGCTCTCCTGACTAATAGCCGAAGCCCGAAGCCCCGCGCCTTCGGTCGGCTACCGAGCAAGTGCCTTCCCGAGCTCGCAAACGGAGAAAAGTCACTTTCTCCTCAACTTTCGCGCCTGATCTTGATCAGACGGCTCAGATCTTGCCACCTGCGCTAAACGACAAGATAGCGTTTTCTCGAGAACTGAGCCGCCTCGAGATTCGTGCCCACGCTCAACGGTTCAGATCTTGCAAACTGCGCCAAACTACAAGATAGAGCTTTCTCGGGGACAGAGCCGTCTGGGAACTCGTGCCGTACCTTGTCAGAGTCACTAAACGACAAAATACCGTACATATGGTAGCCCGTTCGGCTCAACGCACTCGCCGACGGAACTAACATGCTCAGTTTAAAGACCTCGGCACGGCCAACATAGTTATAAACAAGACAAAAGTGCAGAGCGATAAAAGATATTTTATTAAACAGCCAGGCTAAAATACAAATCCATGATTACAAAGTGCTGGCAAACAAAATACACGACGCCGACCCACTATACTTGGCCCCTTATATGGAAATATCTTCACTAAACTGTTCGGCCGACCGTTCGTCCTCCTCGGCTGGTAGCTCCCATGCATCGCCCCGGAGCTTCGCCACCACAGTCTGCAAGTGTCGAACCTCCGAGAGAAAATCGTCCCGCTCGGCTATGATCTTCGACTGGTTGTGCCGAATACATTTGACCTGAAGAGCATTGCTGAAAGCGGTTTGCGAATCTTCGTCCCCTTCTGCAGGGGTCAACTCAGCGATCCTGTTCTCCAGACGTTGGATCTCGGTTTCCCGTAGGTTGAGGACGGACAAGAGGTGGACCCTCTCATTCTCAGCTCGGCGTAGCTCCAGCTCGACACTCCTAGGACTCAGAGCCACCGTCCCAGAAGTGGCCTCGGATTCAGAGTCACCATCCAAGCCGTGGAGATCAGCATATGGGTCGGCCACCTCGAGCTGAAAAAAGGGAAAAACAAATAACAAAATTTCAATGCACTGCCGAAGTCCAACACTTGGAAATTTTCTGAAGAAACTTTCATATTTGCATTCATATATACATATGGTGGCTTCGCATACATCAGGACCGACTCTACTACAACATTTTACAACAAGTCAGAAGGGATGAAAAACGACGTGATCAGGGCCTCTTCGGAAGGGGAATGCTTCGGTTTAGGGAAACGCGAGGACGACGAGGCCTGCCCTCCGAGCTCGATCCTAAACCAACGAAGCGCGACCCCCCTTCACTGCTGGCTCTAACTGCGACGCCGACCGAGGCCCCGCTCGACGAGACGGTCGCACTGCTCTGAGCATCGGCTGGACTCCGCCTGGTCATAGGCGAGCGTGTCACAAGTTCGTAAAACGTAATCCCCCTCTCGCTCTCCTCGCGAGTGCACGATGTGCTGCGAACATTAGCTCTCTCCGGCACGGGCTTGAGCGACGCGATCTCTTCCTCCAGTTCAATGATTCTGTCTCTCAGAGCGTCGTCCTTCGCCGACTTCTTCGGACGAGAAGGCCTTGACGAGCCAGAGGCGTTGGCACCATCGGCCACGAGTCGGCGGAAGTGGGTGACCTCGATTCCCCTATCTATCGTGATCCTTCGGAGCCTGTCGACTTCGGCCAATAACCTCTTGCGCTCGGCTGACGCCTTCTCCAGCTCGGATCTCAGCTTCTCCTCCTCCGCCGAGCGCTCTTTCTCCGCTAATTCCAAGTGTTGAACCTCAGCCAAAAGGTCGTCATTCTTCTGCTCGGCGACAGTAAGCTCTGTACGGAGCCGCTCGACTTCCCCTTCAGGACAAGGAGTTTGGGGGTACTTCCGCAGTTGCCACAGCTCGCGACAGTACCTCCGCACAGCTGCCTTCGTCTCCTCCAGCCTTCCGAGTAGGAGATACCGATTCTGCCGGCTGTGCGAGAGCTCGCCCTTCGTTCTCGCCAGCTCCTTCCGAAGGTATACAACCTCCGTGATCGGACCGAACTTCACCTGAAAAGCGGAGATAAATCCGATGGGACAATACACAGAAACATTCACAACTAGTCACATGCAAATCCGAGGCTCAACACTTGGACAGATTTTGGCCAAACAAAATGTTTTCATTCAAAAGCAAGGTGAAAGTTTTACACGAGCGGTGGCCAGTCCGCAGTTAGGCTTACAAAAGAAAAAAAAAGACTAAAAAAGACAACCGAGTCAGGGGTCGACCTTTTTGCCGTTCGGGTCCGTCGACCCCCCGGTCTTGTCCTCGCCATCGCCCTCGCCTCCGCCTTCACTCCAACTCTCCTCCTCGGAGTCAGCCTCCTCCTCGCCCTCAGCTTCGGTCTCCCCTGGGCCTTCGACGGGTTCAGTCTCTCCCTCGGGGCCGAGCAGCCCTTCGGTAACCCCCTCCTCCCCTTCCACGGGGTCGTAGAAGTTGTAGGAGGACGTATCGAAGCCCGGATTCTTGGCGGCTACATGTTGAAGGGCTCGACCGTAGGCATCCACCATGTTCTGGAGCATGTGCTGCGCGGCCTCCTCCTGCACGGCCTTCCTCACCTTCTTCACCTTCTTCTGGTGCTTGGCCTTGATCTTCTCAGTCCCCTTCCGAGCCTTCTCCGCCTCCGACCGAGCGTTGGCCAGTGCCTCCTTCAGCTCGGCAGCCTCTTTCTCCGAGGCCTCAAGTTTGGCCGCCGCGTCCTTCGACAGCTGAATGGCGTTGGCCAACTGCTGCTCCAGCCCCTTCACTTCAGCGGCCCTCTTCGTCGAGAGGAGCTGCTCGGCATCAAGCAGCTATATAGCCTTGACGCGCTCCGCCCTCTCCCGCTCCCTCTCCTGCTCCTTATTCGCAAACTCCTCGACCAGGAAATTAAAGTGGCAGAGGGTCTGAAAAAGAATGGCGGATTAAAATCCGAACCCTAAGACTTGGAAAAAACTTGGATAAGGGAGAGCTCAGCCTACTTACCGACATAGTATTCCGAGCGATCTGCATCATGGCGTCCCCTGCTTGCCCGGCCTTCAGGGTCGCTCGGTCCTTTGGGGTCGGCAGGTGCCTCACCGCCTCCATGCAGATGTTGCCGTCGCCCAAGAAGCCGTCGACGTTCATCACCTGCCAGTCGGGCACGAAGATCTGCTTGTGATGCTCAGTCAGGATCTTCTCCGCATCGGCAGTAAGGGGTGGAACCGGGAGGGACAGCACCTCCTTCATGCCGAACGTACTGCTCGACGAACTGGGAGCATCCACCTTCGGGGTCGGAATCGGCACCCCCGAAGTAGGGGGATCGAGAACGCTGATCTCCCCCTGCTCGAGGACCGCGACCTTCGGTCGGTCGGCAGTCTTCTCGACCGAAGGCTTCTTCGAGGCCCTGCTGTCCTGAGGCTCTGCCGAAGGCCTCTTCTTCTTCGCCTCCTGCTCCGACCGGCCCTTCGCCACCAGAGCCTTGTAATCCAGCTTCATCGTCTCTGCAAAAGCCGAATGAAAAAGCTTAGAAAAATTTCCATGAACTTTAAACAAAGAGTATAAATACCAGAAGCATACGAGGGTCGATCGGACTGAGACCCCCACGGAACAGATGCTCCTCGGTAATATCTTTCCAGCTTAGCGCTGGCAGTGCGAGGAGCCTCCGCTGGACCTCCGCCTCCTCATCACTCAACGTCGCCTCCTTCTTGGTCCGCTTGGGCAGACCCTCCTTTGCCCAAACCGTCGGTATCACCCACGGTGCCGGAGCTCGGACGAGGAAGTACTTCTCCTTCCAATGTTTGATCGAGTCCGAATTCTCGATCAGCTTCACGCCCGGCCGGGGCAAAAGATAGAACCTCTGTTCGTCTCTCCTTGGTTGGCAGGGTCGGTAGAGACTCCGAAAGAGGAACATAGTCGGCTTACCGTCGACCTCTTGACATCGGAGGACGAACCCCATGACGTGCCTCCATGTATTTGGCATCAGCTGGGCGGGGCTCAGACCGTACCATGTCAGGACTTCGACCACGAATGGGTGGAGGGGAAAGCGGAGCCCGACAATAAGGGAGTCGACCGGAAAGACGCACAGGTCCGACGAGGACTTTGTGTTGGCTCGGAAACCCGGCCCGGGGAGAAGCAGTCCATACTCGCCAGGGATCCGGAAGCCCTCTCGGATCATGTGAAGGTCACCCTCAGTGAGAGACGAGATGGTATGATCCACCTCGGACAGCTCCCTCGGCTCGTTCTCCTCCACTAACTTTGCCGTGCCTTGGGTTACTCTCTCCAAGGTGTCCTCGACGTAATCCCGTACGCCCCCCACGCTCGACAGAGAAATTGGCTGCCGACCGAACGCTCCCGCCGTCTTCAGCGTTTCTACGATCGTGACCACGGCCTTCCCCTCCCGGGACACCGCCGCAACCTCCTTAGGCAGCTCGGCCACTTCTCCCTCCCTGTCCGGACGAACGACACTCTGATCGCTCGGACCCACTACCTCCTTCCCTTTATCCCCTCGGCCAACGGCTTGCTCCGAGGCGGGGGTCTCATCCGTGATCTTAACCATTTTTTCTAAAAGAGAAGGGAAAGAGACTGACCTTGAAGTGACAGGTACGGTCGGAAAGTTCGCGGAGACAAGGAAGACTACTGCGACAGCTAGCAACGCCACCAGAGAGCGGAAAACTTCGAAGGCAAAGTAAAAACTGAAGAGAGAGAGTAAAAGTGAAAAATGATGCTTGGTCTAGGGGGGGTGAAGATTTATAGTAAAATGGAACGTCCTTTGGACTTCCAAACGAAAGTTCGCGACCTTTGGGCTGCTCTCGAAACGTCGCGAAGGCCCAACCCAACTGCCTTCCTCACCAAGTCAACCAGCTCGGCGCAATGGGATCTGAATCCGAGCCGCAGGCAGTCCGAGCTAGATTGCCAGATTGCGCAGACTCTGGTCGGTCTCCGAGCAAGTGCCTTCCCGAGCCTGCAAACGGAGAAAACTCACTTTCTCTTCAAACTTCGCGTAAAACCTCGATCAGACGGCGCAGATCTCGCCGAGAACACTAGACGACAAGATAGTGTTTTCTGGAGAATTGTGCCCGTCTTGAGATGCGCGCCATCATGCAACGGCTCGGGTTGCACCACATCGCTCGGACAGCTGAACCCTCGGACACCCCACCAATGTCTAGAGGAACCAGGAAAAATTTTGATTTAAAGTTTTAAGGCACCGCCCTCGGCGAGCACCCCCCAGGGCCCGTGCCTCGGTCGGTATTCCGCCGACCCAAGGACCCCAGGTCGAAAGCAAATCAACACTCGGAGATCGGGAGAAGCAAACCATTCCGAGCCAGCTGATTGCAACTGCAAAGGTTCGGCCTGCTCTGGCAACCGCGCCTTCACAGTTGCAAACAACTTGCTCGGAACGCCCTTCATTTCTTCCGGAAGAACGACCGCTCGTCCTTCCGACGAACTCACCCCTCGAATTCGGACATGGATGACCACCTCTCCCACCATGATCTCTGCCGACCCTGACACCCGCTGCGGAGCAAACAGAGTAGGCAGAAGATCTTGGTGGGAGAACGACCACCCGTCCCTCGGAAACAGCTCACACCCCGGGTCTGGACTACGGTCGTCGCCACTACCGCCTCATCCTCTCCCGCTCCTAACATTCCCTTCGGAACCGTGAGGAACGAGAGAAGAACAAGGCAACAGGGCAACCACCCGTCCTTCCGAAGTAACTCATCCCTCGGATCCGGATTATGGTCGTCACCACTACTGCCTCGTTCCCCCCCGCTCTTGACATCCACTTAGGAGCCGTCAGGAACGGGAGAAGAAAAAGGCAAAAGAGCGACAACCCCCTCGGACCTCGAAAGACAAGTTACCCAAGGCCGATGCCCCCGAGGTTTGAAACTCTACATCTGGTGCGATTGAAATGACAAAGGGAGTGGAGTACTTATAAGCTCCCCTCCAAGGTCCAGCCATTATGACCCTCGGAATTTGAAATGCCACGCATTAATTGAAGGAGTTATCCTTAATGAACTTGGGAAAATGGAACGTCGCGCGAACCCCGAAGCACCATTAATGCCCTTGGGAACAGGATCGTCTCGAGACAGAGTACGCCACATCGCTCGGCCTGCCGAAACCCCCCGTCTTCGGTCGGCAGCCGAGCAAGTGCCATTCCGAGCTCGTAAACGGAGAAAACACACTTTCTCCTCAACTTTCGCGCCTGATCTCAATCAGACGGCCCAGATCTCGCCGAGAACACTAAACGACAAGATAGTGTTTTCTTGGGAAATGTGCCAGTCTCGAGATGCGCATCGTCATCCAACGGCTCAGATTGCGCCACATCGCTCGGCCTGCCGAAACCCCCCGTCTTCGGTCGGCAGCCGAGCAAGTGCCATTCCGAGCTCGTAAACGGAGAAAAAAGACACCGAGCTACTACGACCGTTGGATCTCTCAGAAATTCGCGCCTCTAATGATGAACGGTCCAGATTGCGCCACATGCGCTAAAAGACAAGATAGTGTTTTCTTGGGAAGCGTGCCATCATCCGACGGCTCAGATTGAGCCACGTCGCTCGGTCTGCCGAACCCCTCTACCTCCGGTCGGCAGCCGAGCAAGTGCCTTTCCGAGCTCGTAAACGGAGAAAAAAGCTGCCGAGCGATAACAGCCATCGGATCCTTCCGAAATTCGTGCTCGTCCATAATCAACGGTTCAGATCGAGCCACGTCATTAATCGGTATTTAAATCATTTTTTATTTATTTAAATCGTTTTATTTATTTAAAAATTGCGAAAAAAATTGCTAAAAATTCGGGAAAATTAGCTAAAAGTCCTGGAAAATAATTGGAAATTCGGGGGCACATTTTCGAACCCCTGAACGAACAATTATTACCTAGAATGTGCCGCTAAGACCCCCAAACGATTAGTAAACACATCGCAAAATTAAATAAATACTTCGAAAAAATAGATAAAAGACCGTCAGATACCCGATGTAGCTAAAGAACAGCTCACGACGTCAAAAATTACCTCACTACCCCTTCGAGATTCAAAACCTTCCATTTGGACCCCGATACAACTCCTCCAGCCACTAAAACAGTTAAACTACTCCTCAAAGTCTGATCACACTCAGTCTTTAGGAGTGGGGGGGCTCGTGATATGGCTAAAAATGGGGTTAAATCGGAGCCGTCCAGATTGGGCACGAATCTTGATGCTCGGGGGTAAAATGGTAATTTCACATTCAAGTGGATCCAAGGCGGGTACTGAATCTCCTTCTCACAGATCCAATAACCCGCGAACTGATCCACCCCTATTGGGTACGGGTCCCGACCCAGGGCGAACCCAAACCAACAAGGGGCAAATCAGGATCCCTAATTTAGCCAAATCAACAGCCCTGATTTGCTCCCACCGGGAATCAGGGGCTAATTTCCCAAAACAAAATAGGAGGATCTTCCTCCTTGCTGTCAGGCAAGAAATCAGGCCCCTAACCGTTCCGACGGCGACTATAAATACAACCCCTCTACCACCATGACCAGGTTAATCACTTCTTCACCACTTTTAATCTCTTTCTTAATCTCTTCTGATTACTGACAAGAGCGTCGGAGGGTGCATCGCCGGAATCAACCCCGATGTTTCACACTTCCTTGCAGGTCGCGGCAGGAGCAAGAAGGCTGAGTCAACTGTTCAAGTTTTTCTCGGACTCACAAATTCTATCTGTTTACCCCCACACCGAAATCAGCGGTAACACTCTATATTTGTTATTCTTTTCCTGTACTTGTGCTTTGCACTACAAGCGGCCCATAACTTGCATTGACGGACGTTTTGTTTTCTTTTTTCTCTTCCTACAATTTATTAAATTGTAGATTATGGAGATCAGCCGCCGATGGAGTAGGTGATCTAAGATTCTAAATGCGGGAGTTTTTGCTATTATTATTTCCTGTTGCTTATTTTGAATAATTGTATCTGTTACTTGGATTATTTTGTATTGGGCAATGTAACACAGACTTATTAACTTGTCCAAATCTGGTTTATTTGAAATTTATTAAATATTGTTTCAAGTAAATTCCTGTTGGTATATTGATTCAATTATGCATGCGTGGTTGACTTCTCTTGCTTCCTACTCTAATTATTCCTATGAAATGTTGTAAATATCTGGACAGCTTATGAATGATGAAAATCATTCGTTGGACTTAGTCACGTATCCGTATTCCGAATTCTCTTTTGGGAAGCGGGGCGTGACATTTATTATAAGGTGGGTAGGATTGTAACTACTGATTCCGCTATTTTCATTTTTTCCTTTTTGTAATATTTTATTTGTAATTGAATAAAATACTCTATTTTTGTTTCTTGATTATTTTAATTTAAATTTGTTCTTGGAGTTCTTCGTTCTTCTTGATTGATCTTTTCTTGTTGATCCTAATTTTTCTTTTATTTAATTGTGGGTATCTTTATTAGAACCCTATTATTTGGATATATCTCTTACTGAACCCTAAAACCCAATTTCAACTGTTTTTGACCTAAAATCGCTATTATTGGATCCTAAACCACTAACCGAACATCCTAATTGTACCCTATAAATACAACTCTATTGCAAACCCTAAAAATTACACAAATTGAAACCCTAGAGCCATCTATTCTCTCTCCTATTCTTTTTCCTCTCTGTTTCTCTCACCACGATGTGAATTCCCGCCCAAACTCCAACCCATTACTGTACACCTCCTTCCCCGGCCAATCTCCGTCCACCCTTCCGTCGACGACCCCTCCAGTTCATGCCGACCACCGTCCCGCTCACCCCTAGCCACCAGCGCCGCCTCACAGTAGACCCCCACACCGAAACCCCTGTTTTCCCATGTTCCGCTGACAGTAGCCAAACCCCATCCCTGCTGCTCCTCCCTTCCGATCGACGACCACCACAGCGCTGCCCTGTCCCCGTTCCATCGCCGCCTGCGATGCCTCGCCGCCGTCAGACCCCCTTGCCCATTGCTGACGTTGCTGCTACTGTACCTTGTGTTGTTGTTGTTGTGTTCTCTTGAAGCACATATATTGCATGTGTTATTTAGTGTTAGTTCGTGGGTTCGTTGCTCCGGGATCCTTATCCCGTTATTCTTAGTATTCATTTTCACTGTCTGTAAGGCAAGTCACTTCCGCTTGAATTGTTAATTGTATCAAATTCAAGTTTTTTTGAAACTCTTACAAGTAGATCCGTTCATTTATTGTATTATACATTGTTCATCTCTTTCGTTGGGTATATTGAGGGTTTACACGAGCTAACCCCAATTTACTTGACATCATGCCACTTTTGACTCCAAAGATTGAATCTTCACAAATAAATTATTGTAGAGAGAATTGCAAGGTTGTATGTGGTTGATCGATTTATGTTTGTTGATGATAAATTGATGTATGCGTGTATTATAATTTTATTCATCTTTTTATTGCACCCATCATGCTGATTATACAATTTATTGACTATAGAATTGATACACATCATGTTTAATTAAATTATTTCATGAAAAATACCCTAAAACTTGTATATTGCTTGCTGGTTGTATGTTCACTGCTAGTTTCGACCCAGTAAATGATCTTGAAATGAAAAATTTTCTGAATAAGAATTGTATCCTTATCTTTCTAGTTTCCAGAATATTTTGAATTTCTAAATTCCGTGTTGTGTAGAAAAAGTTATGCCCATTTTACTACAGTTATGTTTTTAATTCCAGATTCTTAGATTCTTGTACGTTTCATGTTTAAACAGTAAAAAAGCTGATCAAATGATAAAATTTTGCTCTGATAATTTCCAGATTGTTAGTGATCATGTTTAGGAGTCTAATAAATATTTTTAATGAATTTAATATTTAGTTTTTACTGTTTCTAAAATTATAACAATATGATGTCGAATTTCTGCCTGAAATAAAATCTGTAAAGAACGCTGTGTTTGACCTAGCTACTGTTGTCAGATTTTGAACCGCATGGAATTCTAGTTTTAGAATTTCTTACGAATTCAGTTTTTGTACAGACTACTCTTGCTTTCCAGAATTTTATATTCCAGTTTTTGATAGTTTAATTAATCCTATTTCATTGTATTGCATGAATCGAAGTGTGTATGTTGCATTGCATGATCCTAATATCTTATTGTTATCATTACAATTGCCCTACTTCATGTTATCATCTTATTGTTCCTTTATTTTTACTATTGTTAACCCCATGTCTCAAATTATATATTGTATTGTTGCATTAATAAAATAATTAACAAGCCGGGGTTTAAGGGATTGACTTGAGTAGTGAATAATATAGTGACTGTGTCGGCCAGTATTTATCGATTAATTGTGGGAGTGCTGAATACGGCACCCCAATCTCTCGTGTATTGCATCAATGAATCATATCAATGTATCGTATCAGTGAATTAGTGAATCATCATAATGTATCGTGCAACAATATTGTATCGTATCAGTGATTATCGTACCGACACATGATCTATAGAATTCACCACTTAGTCTAAACAAAATTGATTGTATGCACCGAACCTATAGTGTGGGATGCAGTGGTACGTGCATTAGTTAGGATTAAAATGACTGATAGACATATTGATTGACACAACATCGACATTGCATATTGTACATCATTGTTCCTATTGATACCAAATATTGTTTAAGTATTATTGATACCAATGAATATTTTTATTGAATATTGACTCATTGTTCATAACATTGAATCGTTTACAGTGATATTGATTATTGCTATTGTCCCATGTTATTGACTCCTATTGATCCATTGAATTGATTGTTATATCGTTATTCCATCGTTCCTTACTTTCTCTACTTGCTGACCATGACTTTCTCTAAGGACAATTTTTCTCATCTTTTTAGATGAAATGTACACAGGAAATGAAGGAGAATTGCCTGCTGGGATTAGAGAACAAAGATTCTGAAGGCTTAATGCTTTCTAGTTGCTTATTGTTTTATCAAACTTAATGTATTGAGACTTATTATCTATTTGTGATTGGATTATTATTGTATTGGGCTTATGTCCCGAATTTTATTATGGTTTCCAGACGTTGAGTTATTGTATTTGGATATTTCGTATTGTTTCATTCCAAGTTTTATTGTTCATGAGATTATTATTATTGCCTGCGCAATTGTTCTGTATTGATTATATTGTTGAGTTGATCGAATAAACAACTTATGGGTGATGTTAGTCATTTGCTAGGCTAATGTCATGTGCTCGTATTCCATATTTTTGGGAAGCGGGGCGTGACATTCCGAGTTGTGTTGAAAAGGTTATGCTCGTTTTACTACAGTTGTATTTTTATTTTCAGATTTTCAGATTCTTGTGTCTTGCATGTTCAAACTATTAAATCGTTGATCAAAAGAAAAAAATTTGCTCTGAAAATTTCCAGATTGTTGTTTAACATGTTTAGGAGTAATAAATATTTTTAATGAATTTTATTTCAAGTTTTTGCTAATATTAAAAACATAATAACTTGATGTCGATTTTCTGCCTGAACATGAAGTCTGTAAAGAATGTTGTGTTTGACCTAACTACTTTTGTCGATTTGGAACTTTAAATATGCATTGGAACCGTGTGGAAGTCTTGTTTCTATAATTTCTAACGGATTCTGTTTTTGAGTTCTAAAACAGTGGAAAATTACGTTTTAGTACAGACTACTCGTGCTGTCTAGAATTTATTTTTCAGTTTTCATGAATTAATTGTTCCTATATTGTAGTCTTGCATGATTTAGAGTGTGTATATTGCATTGCATAATCCTAATATCCTATTTTCATCATTTTCATTATCCTATTCAATGTTATCATCTCATTGTTTCTCTCTTGTTACAATCGTTCATCGAAATGTCCCTAAATTGCATATTGTATTGTTGTATCGATAAAATAATTAACAAGTCAGGATTTAAAGGGTGATTTAAGTAGCGAACAAAGTAGAGACTATACTTGGAGAAGGGGCACGTGATATGGCTATAAATGGGGTTAAATCGGAACCATCCAAATCGGGCGTGAATCTTGAAGTCTTGAGGGTAATATGGTAATTTCACCCACAAACGGGTCTGAAGTGAGTATTGGATCTTCTCCCCAAAGACCCAATAACCCACGAACAGATCCACCTCAACTGGGTGCAAGTTTCAACCTGCAGCAGACCCAGTCCAGCAGGATAGAATTAGGGTTTCTAATTAATCCTAATCAACGGCCCTGATTCGCTCTATCCTTTCACTGGGAATTAGGGATTGCATTCCTAATCTGATCCCAACGGCGGCTATAAATACCCCCTATCCACCACCATTAAGAGGTAATCAATCTTTTGCCAATTTATGCTATCTCAGAATCTTCTCTGATTACTGACTTGAGCGTCGGAGGGTGCGTCGCCAGGACCAACCCTGATGTCTCGCACTTTTTGTAGGTGAACGACGGGAGTCAACGGTCCAATTCCGGTGAAGAAGGTTAAGGTTTGGCTATTCAGTTTCCATAAGAATCCACAAGTACTATCTGTTTGCCCCCACACCAGATTTAGCGGTTACAGCCCGTGTTTCCCTAAATAATTTTTGGGTAATGTTTTATCGTGTGATTGTGGATTACGGCTATAACCCAATCTATCATGTACCGTATCGTTGCCAAATACCGTATCGTGCACCGAAAGGTGAATAGTGTTTACCGTTGCCAAGTACATGATCTACAGAGTACACCACTTAAGTCTAAATGAAATTGTATGTATGCATCGAACCTGTGGTATGGAACATATGGGACACAGTAGTACGTGCATTAGTTAGGATTAAAATAATTGATAGACTTAAGAATCACACAATATCGACACTGCATATTGTACATCATTATTTCTATTGATATCGAATATTGTCTAAGTGTTATTGATCATTGAATATTGTTATCGACTATTGAACCATTGTTTGTAGCCATTGCATCGATTACTATTGATATTGATTATTGTTATTGTCCCATGTTATTGATTCCTATTGATCCATTGATTTCATTGTTATATCGTTATTCCATTGTTCCTTATTTTCTCTACTTGCTGTCCATGACTTGCTCTAAGGATAATTTTTCTCCTCTTTTTAGATGAAATGTTCACAAGTGATCATGGAGAATTACCTACTGGAATTGGAGAACAAACTTTCTGAAGACCTAATTCTTTCTAGTTGCTTATTGTTTTATTGAACTTAATATATTGAGACTTGTTATTATTGTTTTGGGATTTATCATTGTATTGGGCTTATGTCCCGAATTTTTTATTATTTATTTCCAGACGTTAGATTATTTTACTTGGATATTTTATATTGCTTCATTTCAAGTATTATTGTTCATGAGATTATTATTATTGCATGCGTATTTATTCTGTATTGATTATATTGTTGAATTGATTGGATAAACAGCTTATGGATGACGTTAGTCATTCGCTGGGCCAAAGTCATGTACTCCTATTCTGTATTTTTGGGAAGCGGGGCATGACCCAACAATATAATATGCAATTTAGAATCATTAGATGAACGATAGAAACAATAGGAGAACAATAGGATAATAACTTGGATAGGATAATTACAATGATGACGATAGGACATTAGAATCATGCAATACAACATATATACTTTAATTCATACCATACAGTGATATAGGAATAATTAATTTCAGAAAAACTAGAAAATGAAATTCTGGACAGCAAGATGTCCCTGTACTAAAATTGAATTTCCTGCTGCTACAGAAATCAAAAACTGAAATCGTCAGAAATTCTGGAAACTAGACTTCCACATGATTCGAACACATATTTAAAGTACAAAATCCGACAATAGCATTTAGGTTAAATACACCATTCTTTACAAATTACTTGTTCTGATTGAAATTTGACACCAAGTTGTTACATCTTTAGAATCAGCAAAAACTAGATAATAAATTCATCAAAAATATTTATTAGACTCCTAAACATGTTAACTAACATTCTGGAAATTATCAAAGCATTATTATAACATTAATTTAGCTTTTTGATAGTTTAAACATAAAAACATACATGAATCTGAAATTCTCTATATAAAATACAGCAGTAGTAAAATCATCATAAGTTTTACAATACAACTTGGAATTTAAATATCTTAGATGTTCTGAAACTAAAGACATTGGGATATAACCCTTATTCAGAAAGTTATTTATTTTCAGATCAAATACTGGGTCGAAAATGACAGGCAAAATCCAGACAGTAAGTAAACATACACATTTTCGATATTTTCATGAAATAAAGCGATTGAACATGATGGGTTCCACTTCAATTAGTCAATAAACTTAATAATCAGCATGGTAGGCATAAAACTATGGTAAATACAATTAAGAACACACACATACACTAAATTAACCACACAATTCATCAATCAGTTAATCAAGCAATCAACTTAGTATTCAATTCTACGACAGTATCTTTGTGTGATGACTATATGAATAACCTTATCACCAATACTATATGGATGCATGAAAGATTCGATCTTTAGAGTCAACAATGGCACGAAGTCGGGAATATTTGGGTTGGCTCGTGTAAACCCTCAATATACTTAACGAAAGAGATGAACAATATATGATACGATGAACAATTGGATCTACCTGCAAGAATTTCAAAAAAAACTTGAATTTGATACAAGATTCAATTCAAGAGGAAAGTGACTTGCCTTATGGACGATTAATGCGAATATCAAAGAATAAAGGGATGAGATTCCCAGAGCAACGAACCCACGAACAATACATACAAACTACGTGCATAAAGAAATCAAGCAACAACAGCCAAGAGTAGGAACAGTAAAGAGCGGCAATCAGCAATGGCAACCTCGGCTCTGGACTTAGACAGTGACGTCGTTGGCGTCGATTGGAGGGAACGGGGTGAGGTTGTTGTCGTCGAGCAGAAACAGGGAGGCAGCAGACGGGGGTCGCAGCTGGGGGTTGTTGTCGCCGAAACAGAGTAGCTGCAAGGCATTGGGGGGGGGGGGGCTGTTAAGGGGGTCGACAGGTGGTGTTCTGTGCTCGACGAAAGACAGGGACGGTGGTCAACTGATGGGTTCTTGGGTGCAGCAGGTGGGAGAACAACAGTGGTAGGAGTTGCTGTCGGTGGATGCAGCAGGTGACGGAAGTGGCTGATCGGTTGGTGGACTGGCGGGGTGGTGACCACAGGACGGTGGTCGCGAAGGGCAGCAGCGGGGATCAACAGTCTATGGACGGTTGCAGGTTGGGTTCAAAACGAATAGAGGGAGAGAGTGATAGGGGATGAACAGTATAGGGAGGTTGTACAGGGATATGCGGCTGTTGTGTACTATGGTCTAGGGTTAGGTTAGAATAGAGTTTGTATAAAGGGTTATTGAGATATTGGGCTTTTGGGTAGTGGGTTAGAATCCAATATGTGAATGAGTTGTAGGGTTTGGATAATAAATCAATAAAGGGATTTTAGATCCAATAAGAAATGGGAATAAATAAAAATAGGATTATAATATATTAAATTGGAGTACTCAATACACCAAATATTTAAACAGGTTGTACAATAAAATTTTCAGGATTCAATAGAATATAAAAAAAAATAATAAATACATTGGATTGGAGAAACGGGCTTCACAATAACAAAAGATGGATTTTTAATAAACAATCAAAAGTTGTAATAATAATAATAACAATAATGAAAATACTAATAATAATAATACTAATAACAATAACAACAAATACTAATAATAATAATAATGATAATAACAATAATAATGATATGTAACAAAAAAGGATTTGAGATTAACAAATTTATTAAATTCAAATAGTAATAATATAAAATATAAATAGTCGATCAATTAGAAATAGAAAATAAAGTTAAAATATACTATTATTCGAAATAAATATAATTTTCGATTCAAAAAGATTTTAATAGAAGGTCCAAATCTAATTAAATTCAAAATTAATTTACAAATAATCAAAATACATAAAATATTCAGAAAATATGTATTTACGGGAATGGGGGTTACTATCCTACACACCTTACAATTTCGTCCACGAAATTTGCCTAGGCGATTTATCGGACAAGGCAAGAGCAAACTGATGAAATAACAAAACTGGGAATTAAAGGGAAAGAAACAAAATAGTGGCAACACCAGAGTGAGAAAGAACATGGATATGATTGGAGTGATCTAGAGTTATGTTGAATAAAAATTCGATGAATGATGACAAATGCAAGTGTATGAATAAGGAGGTAAGCAATGCAGAGGAAGCGAAGCAACAAGGAAATTCTTGGACCTGTGGGTTATAGGCCCACCACGCTTCCACTGCACCACTCTGATATCCATACTCCAAGCTGTTGACATGTCGTTGTAGACCACATGAGGCAAATCGACGAACCGAACAAGTATGAAAATGGATAATACCCATGTCAAAGATAATATAGATAGAAAAAGAATGAGTTTACACTCAATAAGAAATCAACGAGTAAGAATGACTGCAAGGGACGAAAGAGAATAAAGCATGGAAGGATTGAATATGAAGGGAGAGAACGAGTAGGGTGGTACTACTGGAATTTGAAGAGGGTATGGTATAATGAATCAATAAATGAAGATAAATGCAAGGTGCAGAATGGATAAATGATGCAAGGGAGAATAAGAAATGCAAGAACAGAAAACAAATCTATCGCTAAATACCTGTAGTTACTCCTTTAGTGGTCAGGTTGTAAGCCTGACTACGAGCTCCAATCTATCCTCCATTGGGGGCTGGTCCTCCTGTCCGCACATTGTGTTGGTTCCTTGGGCAATCTCGAACCATGTGGTCGTTTCTTCCACACATAAGGCACTGGCGATTGGCTACCTACAGTCCTTGCGCAAGTGCCCAACCTTATGACAGTAATCACAAGTCTGATTTGACCTTGGGGCAGCAGGTGGATATGACAGTGTCCTCACTGGAGGGGTCAGAAGTGGCTTCCTAATAGGCCCTCTAGAAGGCCTAACGCCTAACAGCAACAGGGAGCGGAATAGACTGCTAAATGGCATGCTTCCTCGCACTAGTCTACTCCTGAATTCTAGCAGCATCCAGGATGTCAGCATAAGAACGAAGTCGCAAGGCAGCAAGACGATCCTGAACCTCAATATCCAAGCCTACAAGAAACAATGGCCTCTATCTTCGCCATTCGCCACCATTGAAGTCGCAAAACGACTTAGTCCGGTGAATTCCGCAGTGTACTCATCCACTGTCTGACTCCCCTGATTCAGGACAGTGTTTAGTTTAACATCGACACTGTATGAAATAATAACGTAAACATGAATGAACACTATCTGACGAACCTGGGTTAGTAAGACAAACTGCCGTTCCATTTTATTCTTGGTGGCATTAGGAAAGAACTTCTTGAGGAAGCTCTCAGTGAAGGTCACCCAGGGGATGGGTCACCCCAATCGTTCAGTTTCAGCTTGCCACCAAATGTGGGCAAGATCAACAAGTTGGATGATTACAACATCCCCACGATCGACATGCTCTATCCGTGCCACGGTCAATAGCTGCGCAGTCTGAATAAGCCATTGCTGGGCTTCAACGGACCATTAGTGCACAAGAATTTATCTGGATGGAGCTCCATGAAATCTACCACATTCCAGGTCTCGGCGGCAGCAATCTGGGTGCAGGCACAATGGGTTCCCTGTTAGCAGCTTCGAAAGCGACCCTCATTAGTCCATTATGCTCCCACCACATCTGCATCATCAGTTTATTGTGCTCACGCTACATTTGCATCATCTGTGCAACAGTGGGCTCTTCAGACTGATCATCCCCATCTCGGGAAGATGAAGCACCTTTTCTAACCATGGTCTGTAATAAAAATCAAATGGTTAACATCCAGATCATAAGTTGGCTATCAATTATCCATGTGATTCCTGTATTGCACATACAATTGAGTCATACCGGTAAAAACCAAAATTTGATCAATATATCAGTCAAAGCCAAACTCCCATATGTTAGTCATGTTTGACTGATATATTATCCATCTGATACCACTTAAAACCTTGTCACGCTCCGTTTCCCAAAAATACGGAACATAAGCACGTGACATTGGCCCAGCGAATGACATACGTCATCCATAAGCTGTTTACCCATTCAACTCAACAATAATAACAATACAAAATAATTGTGCAGGCAATAATAACAACTACATGAACAATAATACTTTGAGTAAAACAATATGAAATATTCAAATACAATAATCCAACATCTGGAAACAAATAATAATATCCGGGTCAAAGCCCACAATACGAAGAAATAACAATGTTCAATAATTAAGTCTGCATAACAAAGCAATAATTTATTAAGCGGCGATGCTATCAATTCCGACACCAATGTTGTTCTCTCAATCCATCAGGCAATTATCCTTGATTACCTGTAAGCTGTTCATCTAAAAAGAGAGAATAATATGTCCTTAGAGCAAGTCTTGGGCAGCAAGTAGAGAAAGCAATGAACAATGGAATAACGATATAACAATGAACTGAATGGATCAATAGGAATCAATAACATGGGACGATAGCAGTAATCAATATCAATAGTAATCGATGCAATGGTCGATGTCAATAACACTTAGACAATATTCGATATCAATAGAAACAATGATGTAAAATATGTAATAACGATGTTGTGTCAATTCTTAAGTCTATTAATCATTTTAATCCTAACTAATGCACGTACTACTGCATCTCATAACTACAGGTTCGATGCATACAAACACTTTCATTTAGACTAAGTGGTAGATTCTATAGATCATGTACTCGGCAACGATAATCAATATTCAATAGTTACAATTCAATATTTAGTACACGATACGATAATTTGGCAACGATACAATACACGATAGATTGAGTTACCGTTGTAAGCTACAATCAACCGATAAGACAATAACCGATACAATATTTAGGGAAACACGGGCCCCTCCTCCGAGTATATTCACTATATCATCAACTACTCCAGTCAATCCCTTAAACGCCGGCTTGTTAATTATTTTATCTATGTAACAATACAATATGCAATTTAGAAATATTAGATGAACGATAGAAACAATAGGAGAACAATAGGATAATAACTTGGATAGGACAATTAGAATGATGACGATAGGACATTAGGAACATGCAATACAACATATATATTCTGGACAGCAAGAGGTCCCTGTACTAAAATTGAATTTTCCACTGCTACAGAAATCGAAAACTGAAACTATCAGAAATTCTGGAAACTAGACTTCCACAAGATTCCAATGCATATTTAGTACAAAATCCGACAACAGTAGCTAGGTAGGCATAAAAGCTACTGTTGTTGGATTTAAACACACTATTCTTTACAGATTAAATGTTCTGTAAATATGTTCTGTAAATGAACTTAAATTAGTCAATAAACTTCATAATCAGCATGGTAGGCATAAAATCATGGTAAATACAATTACGAACACAAAAATACACTAAATTAACCACACAATTCATCAATCAATTATTCAATCAATCAACCTAGTATTCAATTCTACGATAGTATCTTTGTGTGATGACTATATGAATAACCCTATCACCAATACTATATGGATGCATGAAAGATTCGATCTTTAGAGTCAACAAAGGCACGAAGTCGAGGATATTTGGGTTAGCTCGTGTAAACCCTCAATATACTTGACGAAAGAGATGAACAATATACGATAGGATGAACAATTGGATCTACGTGAAAGAATTTTAATAAAAACATCAATTTGATACAAGATTCAATTCAAGAGGAAAGTGACTAGACTTATGGACGATTAATGCGAATATCAAAGGGGATGAGAATCCCGGAGCAATGAACCCACGAACAATACGTGCAAATTATGTGCAAAAAGAAATCAAGCAGCAATAGCCAAGAGTAGCAACTATAAAGAGCGGCAATCAGCAATGGCAACCTCAGCTCTGGACTTTGACGGCGATGTCGCTGGCATCAACTGGAGGCATCGGGGTTGCTGTCGTCAAGTGAAAACAGGGAGGCAGCAGATAGGGGTCACGGTTGGGGGTCGCTGTCACGGAAACAAAGGAGCAGCAAGGCGTGCAGGGGAGCTGTCGAGGGCGTCGAATGATGGGTTCTCGTGTGCAGCTAGTGGGAGAACAACAGCAGTAGGAGATGCTGTCGGTGGGTGTAGCAGGTGACGGAAGTGGTTGCTCGGGTGGTGGACTGGCGGGGTGGTGACCACAGGACGATGGTTGCAAAGGGCAGTAATGGGGATTAGCAGTCTAGGGACGGTTGTGGGTTGGGTTCAAAACGAACAGAGGGAGAGAGTGGTAGGGATGAACAGTATGGGGAGGTTGTACAGGGATAGGCCGCTGCTGTGTACTAGCGTCTAGGGTTAGGTTAGAATAGGGTTTATATATAGGGTTATTGGGATATTGGGTTTTCAGATAGTGGGTTAAAATCCAATAGGAGAATGAGTTGTAGGGTTTGGATAATAAATCAATAAAGGGGTTTTAGATCCAATAAGCAATGGGAATAAATAAAAATAGGATTATAATATATTAAATTGGAGTACTCAATACACCAAATAATTAAACAGGTTGTACATTCAAATTTTCAGGATTCAATAGAATATAAAAGAAAATAATAAATACATTGGATTGGATGAACGGGCTTCATAATAACAAAAGATGGATTTTTAATAAACAATCAAAAGTAATAATAACAATAATAACAATAATAATAATTCTAATAATAATAATACTAATAAAAATAACAAAAAATACTAACACTAATAATAATAATAATAATAACAACAATAACAATAATAATGATATGTATCAAAATAGAATTTGAGATTAACAATTTATTAAAATCCAAATAGTAATATTATAAAATATAAATAGTCGATCAATTAGAAATAGAAAATAAAGTTAAAATATACTATTATTCGAAGTAAATATAATTTTCGATTCAAAAAGATTTTAAAAGAAGGTCCAAATTGAATTAAAAACAAAAATGAATTTACAAATAATCAAAATACAGAAAATATTCAGAAAATATGTATTTATGGGAATGGGAGTTACATGGACTTTGGAGC
Source organism: Hemerocallis citrina (assembly GCA_017893485.1). NCBI lineage: Eukaryota > Viridiplantae > Streptophyta > Magnoliopsida > Asparagales > Asphodelaceae > Hemerocallis > Hemerocallis citrina. The sequence goes on along the minus strand of CM030361.1, from coordinate 211,920,451 downwards.
AAGTTTGGAGGATCATCTTCCCTTGATTGAATTTGCTTATAACAATAGTTACATGGAGAGTATTGGAATGGCACATTTTAAAGCATTGTATGGGCGACCTTGCAGATCCCCGTCATGTTGAACAGAGGTTGGTGATGCACCATTGCTTGGGCTTGATATGATTCGGGAGACTTCCGAGCATATTAATTTAATTCGCCGTAGATTGCTTGCTGCTCAAACCCGATAGAAAAGTTAAGCAGATCAATGGAGAAAGCCCCTTGAATCTGAAGTCGAGATTTGGTATTTTTGAAGGTTTCCCCTATGTGTGGAGTACGCCATTTTGGGAACCGGGGAAAGTTAGATCCGAGGTTGTTCGGGCCCTTCAGAGTTATAGAAAGAATTGGAACTGTGGCTTATCGTTTGGAGCTTACCACTGAGATATCCGGTATTCATGATGAATTCCATGTTTCTATGTTGAGGAAGTGTGTGAGAGATCCATCTCAAGTTGTAAAGCTGCCACAAATTGAAGTTCAGCAGGATGTGACATATCATATTAAGACAGTGGCTATTGTAGATCGATCAGTACGGCAAACAAGGTGACAAGTTGTTCAGTTGTTGAAGGTGGAATGGAGTTCTGATGTCAATGATTGTACTTGGGAATCTGAGGAGATGGTTAGAAGGAAGTATCGTGAATTATTCGAGGAGTTATCTCTACCCTCGTAGCTCGAGGACGAGCTTCTTTTGAGGTGTGTAGAATGTAACATCTGTTTTTTTTAATTCCTTAAATATTTGGTTTAAATTATTTTTATTTATGATTCTAAGTATATTTTCTCATATTAATTGATTTTATTTTGTATTAGAATGATTAAATTGAAATTTTGGGTTAAACGGGGAAAATTGGAAATATAGGAGTTTTGATATGAGTTTTCATGGAAGAGATGAATCCGAATTAATCCGAAATTTTTCCTGAGTATTTGTGCATAATAGAGGGTCGAATATTTACTCATTTGAAGGAATTGTATGACTTAGTATGAAGTTAGAAAATTTGAGGTTTTGGCATTGAAAATAACTCCGAAAAATGAGTTTTTATACTAATTTAGGCTTAGGCCCAAACCTTAACCTTAATCACTATTAAAACCCCAAAAATTTACAAGTGTGCCATTCTCATAATCTCTCCCTCCCTCCTCCTTCCTGGTCCAACCGAACCCCCCCCCCCCCCCCCGGAACCCATAGGGTAGGGTTTTGGAAATCCAACCCTTCTTCCATCATAAACTTTGTGTAGTTTTGGTTTTTAAAGTAATTTTGGCGTGCTCTTTTACGTGGCGGTTCGGTTTTTAAAGAGGGCTTCATGAAGATATATTAATTTTTACCTTTAATTATTGGGTTGTGTGCTTTACTTTTCTTTGCATAAAAATCATAGTAGAATGATGCTTAGAGTTTGTAGAACATGCTTAAGGTGAAAGATTTTAATTTTAATGATAATAATTTGGAATGTTTTCCTAACCTAGGGTTTTAGTCTAGGAGGGTAAGTAAAATCATGGCTATTGTATGCTAAGAAATATTATGAATGATGTGCAATAATATGGGATAATTTAGAAGCATTTACGATAAAATTTAACAATTGTTTGATAATTATTAGGAATTTTTCCGGTATCGAGAAATTGTGAAAATAAAGTTTATTGATTTAAAAATAGGATAATTATGGAAAAATATGTATAAACATTAGACTTTGTTCATGAGATTCTTATATGAGTTAATTTTGGGATATAGAAGTTAATTTGGGGTATTTTACCCTTAAAATATAAAGTACTGAGTAGCACTCCTCTGATCAAGGGGTAAAATTGAGATTTAGCCATTGGACCAAAGAAGTGTTGATTTGATATGCTTAGATATGTTGTATCTGATGTATGAGCATGTTTTATAGGAATTCGGAAATAGATAATGTGTATTATGAGTTAATGACTCACGAGTTCGTATTATGAGTTAATGACTCACGAGTTCTATAAATTTCTTGAGGTATAAAAAAGTGAAGTTTGATTGGAAACCGGGCGAGCAAGGAGTATCTTCTTGGCAGATTGTTAGTTGAGTATGATTATACTAGGTATATATGTTGTGACAAAATTTTATATGGATTTGATGTGATTTATGTGAATTATAGCCAAATGAAGATATAACCGAAGATACAGAATAATATGACAGAATCTATATAATAAATTACAAAGAAAGCTATCAAGTGGCTCACAATGAATCCCCCCCAAAATCAAAGGCCCATATCAAACCTCACAAAACACATTTTTTCCTCCAAAATTTCAAACCCCAAAACCAAATTTTTCCCTCTAAAAAACTCATTACTTTATTACTATCTCTCTCTTTTCTCTTTACTTTTTCATATTTCTCTCTTTCTCTCTCTCTCTCTCAATCTCTCTCCCATTCTTTGTTTATTTACTTAGAAATTTTGATTTTAAGATTTCGGTTTTGTAAAATTTCAGAATTTTTAATAGCAAATATCTCTTCAACAATTAAATTTCATTATTTTCCACACTTAAAGTTCTAAGAAGTTAGATTTTATACGCCCATTTATAATTATTTTTCATCATAGACTTTTATTTATAACTAATTATTGTTATACTATTCAAACTTGAGCTACATAATTATTGTTTTACTGTTTACATGGCTTTTCGTGTTTTGTATCGTTCCGAAGACGTGCCGTAGGCACGTGCCCACAGGCAAATCTAGTAATCTTATAAATTAAATAACCGGGTGTATATAAATATGTGATATAATGAGATAGTAAATCGCATGGTTAAAGTCAAAGATGTGAAAAGTTATTGAAATAACAGATGGGATGCTATATGGTGATAATATGAGATGCAAAGATGAAATGAAAATGATAATAACAAATAGATTTTGTTGACCAGTACCTACAGAAATCATGGAGATTTGGGCTAGACCTCCTAACACACAAGGACCGGCTTGGGGTGCGGTGTTTATTACCCAAACTATGTTTGGGGTGCTTGTTTTTATCGCCCAAGCTATTGGCTTGAGGCCCGGTTTTTACCCAGCCTGTCTAGGGTGCAGTGATTATTACGCAGGCTTTCTACCTTGGGGTGCGGTGATTATTACCCAAACTATGTTTGGGGTGCGGTGATTATTACCCAAGTTTTACTTGCGGTGCGTGTTTCCCTCGGTGGCATAGGTTGGGAGGAAGACGTAGTCTCGGACGCGTAAGACCCCGGGGGGTCAGAGGTTCACCAGTTTACTGGGCTGTCGGCTTACAGTATATTAGGATACTGTGGCTCACTGGTCGACAAATTAATAAAATGAATAAATGTAAAAGGAAAAGAAAATTGAGAAAGTAAAGAATGCATGTGATGTAATATGAGAATGAGAAAGAAAATGTATATGAATGAAGATGAGTATGAAAGAATATGAGTCATGAGTATGTAAATGAAAATGAATGGTAAATGAAGTATGTGGTTAAATAAGTTTGGAAAATGAGGTAATTACATTATGTGATTATATATGATAACAAAGAAATGGTGATATGAAGATATTTATGAAAAGATAAATTTTTTTGTGTTATGTGATTAAATATGAAAAGGGAAGGAATTATATATGTGAATTAATGTAGTGTTGTGTATCTAAGTACAAAGTGAAGGAATTATCTATGTGAATTAATATGATGTGGTGTATATGAGTATAACCATGAAAGAATATATATAAAATTAATGCGAATAACTCAAAGAAATTGTGGTATGGAAAAGAGTATGAGAAGTAAAGAAAGTGTTTATGCATGATATAATAGTATATGTAGGGGTGGACAACTATTATCCGAACAGACCAATCCGAAACAATCCCATCAACCAACCGGGTTTTAACCGAACCAATTGGGTGTTTGGATTGGCTCGGTTCTTGATCTTCAATAACCAACTAGACCGGTTCGGTTGTTGGATGGGGCTTTCAAATAACCGATGAAACCGAACCGACCGTACCTCTATGCATAAGTCCATAAAAAATATAGTTCTCCTTTAATTTCTTGAATATAAAAATAGTCATTTCTCATTTTCTTGGAGATACAAATAGTCCTCTTTAATTTCTTTATTACAAACCGAGCAATTGTTCTACCTATGTTTTGATTCTTCATAATCTTGTGTGTTATGTTGTTGAGAAATGCTTTATTTACAGTGTGGCCCAACTTAATAGAGTCATGAAGTTGATGTAACATTTAGTAGTTATTTTAATCAAGTCAAGTAGAAATTGTAATGAAATTCAATTAGCTATGGTTATTTAATGTTTCTTTTATAATAATAAACTAAGATTACAGAAGTATGCAAGTGAAAAAGTAGTTTATCTCACCCATTTAAACGTTATAATCTCAAACAATTAGTGCAAAATTTATTAACAACTTGTGGTTTTATGAATCTTCATTTTAAATTCATTTCTTAATAACAAATAGCAGATTGTTTCTTAAGTTTGATTGAAGTTGATCTTTTAAATTTTAACAAAATTATGAGTGATGTTGAAGGTGAAAAGTAGCACGCCAAACCAACCATCCAATCCAATCCAAACTGAGCTTAATCAGGTTGGATGGAAACCGATCCAATTAAGGTTCGGATTGGTTGCGGATGAGAAAATTAAAAAACCAATCTTCTTTGGATCGGTGATGGATGGTCCATATTAGGTCGGATACCGACCGATGCCCACCCCTAAGTATATGAATGAAAAGTAAAGAAAATTTTGATATTAGTATAAAGTACAAAGTAAAGTGTATTATGCAATAATAGTGAAGTATATTATGTGATGAATATAGGAGTGATTTCAAAACTAAAGATAAGTTGTGATATGAGTTGATATAAGTTGATATGCATTGGACTTGTGTCAAGGAACTCCCCGCCCGCTATTTCCATGGATATGGTGGGAACTACCCGCCGAGGCAAAATTTCAATTATACTCACACAAGACATGGATAACTCATGTTGTTTTCTGGGGGTTAGAGGAGTCGCTCCCTGAAGGTGGACAACCCTAACTCTCCTACAGGTTTGATAGCAGCCAGGTGAGACAGTATTGTGGTTTGGTAGTTGTACTTTTGCTTGTAGTAAAATGGGATATATATATATATATATATATATATATATATTATGTAGAAATTGGAGTAGAATGATGTATTATTCTGTATTATGGAAGATTATGTGTATAACTGTAAGGTATAATGATATAGATAGTGTTGTGACAAAGTAGGAAAGCCCGCACCCACCTCGTTGTAGAGTATTGGGTTCTGTGGTTGGTTATTGGAAGGTTTTTCTAAGGTTTTTCTAGAAATCATATATGTTTTCAAAAGAATTTTTGGTTTTTAATTCATATCTTGCTTGTTATGAAAAATAATGCCCCAGAGCCGTATATATTATTGCCTATGTGATGTTGAATGATTTGGCCTGGGCGGAGTGATATATATTATAGGTACATTGATTTTTGTAATTGTTTGCAGATTTCCGTAAGAAACATCTGTAAAATGGCTAATATTTAGGGAAAACTCTGCCGAAATTTTTAATAAAAATCTATGAGTATTCTGTAGGTAAGATGGTGTAGATAAGTAATATATTATGTTAGAGATCATTTGAAAAAGGAATAGAATTTTTTTTTTAAAATGGGGTGTTACACAAAGTCTTACAACCATATATAGACTTGTTTGTCATTGTCTTCATTGATGGTACTCTTAAGTACTCCAAGACGGAGGAGGATCATGCAAAGTACTTAGCGGAAGGGTTGAAGAAGCTTCAAGAGAACGGATTATGCGCAAAGCTATCCCAGTACGAATTCTGGAAGACCGAAGTTGCATTTCTTGGTCATGTCCTTTCTAATGATGAAGTGTCCACTAACACGCAAAAAAAATAGTATCAGTATAGGAGTGACCTCAACCCATAACTGTAAAGGACATCAGGAATTTCTTGGTATTGAAGCGATACTATCGATGGTTTATCCAACACAGATAGCAAAACCATTAACAGGACTGGCCAAGAAGAATGTGAACTTCATTTGGACCACCATGTGAGGAATGTTTTCAAGAGTTGATGGAGAATCTGACCACAACCCTAGTGCTAGTACTACCTTAGGCATGCAAAAACTACGAGATTTATAGTGATGCGTCACTCAGGGGATTGGGTTGCATTGTAGCACCCCAAATTCCTGTACTGGGAACTCCTGACACAATCCAGAATCTTACTTCAAATGAGCCTAAACACAGAAAAAATTATACGAAATTAAAAACTTTTTATTACATCAAATGTTATTACAATGTCCAATAATACAACAAATATTACACCATGAATTACAAATATCATTAGACAACTGCAACTTCCACTTGGATGCTTCCCACGGCTCGAGTCCCTTGCTCCACAAAAAGTGATCTTGCACATAACATACTGTGGGCATGTTAGTTGAATGCAACTGATGCAAAGCTGATGAAACCAGCAACTCCAAAACATCAATAACTAAAATACTGATGCAAAGAAAAACGTGATATCAAACCAAGTGTTGGTGCATGCCATGACCTAGGATCTAATGCACACACAAATGCACAAAATTCTCCTACCGCTAATGCATGCTTGATTGGAGAGATATGCATCCCATACTATACATTCCCCAATCAACTGATGTTCTTTAATTGATAGGATTCAATCCCCCACCATGCATCCTACTCTTATGCTCTCTCCTGTTTCTGATATTCCAGTGATGAAAGGTTGCGGTCGTACGGTATACTTCTGCCGCCACAGTCAAAAGTGGTGTCAGGTACCCCCGTTTGTTTCCACTATTCCAGGTGTTGCAGTCAGATAGTTTACTCCCGCCGCTGTAGTCAGTAATAGTGTTGCAGTAAATTTGCCTTCCCGGGCCTTATCAAAACCTCCTGTTTAGGGATTAAAGGCACTCCACGGTACCCCCGTTCATCGAAGACATTACAGTTTTACTCGTCAAGTCTTACTCTAAGTCCCATGTCCGCATTGAACAACATAGAACATGGCAGGTTTTCAGGGTTTCCTCTAATCTCCGCTTTACTCGTTCTTACACTGAACCAGAACTTGTAGTCGATATGCCGCCGCCAATCCAGTCCCCATCGAAAGTTTTTACGGACATAAAGGCACTTCACTGTAATCCCGTTCACCAAAAAATTAGAGTCTTACGTCAACGTCTTACTCTAATTCTCCTGTCCGCATTAAACGAACTTAGGGTTTGCCTAGTGTGACGATGCCTTGTGTCCCCCTAACAAGTGAGCACACACCCACTAATGCCTGTTCTTAACACACAACAAAGACTCGGTCTAGTTCTAAGGTATTACCATTCACAGGACACTAATCAAACTAAAATTAGGGCTAGAGCTAACGACTATGGTTAGATTCTACACTTACTAGATCAATATTTTTATCTGGTTTACCCGATTTTAACAGATATAGTTAAGCTCCAAAGTCCTATTTATTAACTCATAATGAATTACTAATAAATCAATAGTCGATCTAGGTCTACTCGGTTAATAGACTAGTTAGGCGACCTGTCTACAAGTTTCACATCCTAACTAAGTAGACACAAAATTGATTTATAATGAGCAACTAGCTAAATTCTACTTGTAGGTTCCTTTTATTTGACATAACTTCTCATTTTAGAACTTAACCCAATCCCACAATAGGGCTCAACTCGGCTCGAACTAAGCGGCAAAACGATCACAGTCAATTCCCACAACCACCTTCCACGCTTGGAGTTGATCAATGACTTTGACCCGATGAAAACATGCTGCTCTCACTAAACTTCATGCTCCACGGTCCCTTGACAAGTGGTAGCACCAACAACACTTGATTATTCCATGTATGGCAAGCACGTCGGCGTACGAGTCATCTCCTCCAACACGCTCGAGGTGACACGGGTTCTTATTCTACCCGTTTATCCATACCATCAAGGACTTAGTCCTAGGGCCCCAAAACTTTATCTAGGTGACCCTACATAAGCACAAAAACTTACGGTAGAAGTCCACAATATTCTCATGCCTAAAAGGGTATCTAAGTGCCTTAAAAGTGTGAAAATACAATTTCAATCAACGAGCACAATAAAGGCAAAAGTGCCAATATTGGATTTTTCCCAGCCCCGTTTTCATTAAGAAAATGCGCTCGAGTGAACCCCAAGCTTCTACACTAAGTATACAGCAAGATAAACAACTCAATTGGGGTATATACAACTCCCAACAATTGAAATCATACACATCATTTCCATTGCAGGTTATACTCCTCAACAGTGAGTGATCTTATCTTAATCAATATTGTGAGTCATATATGGCTACTATACAACTAGAAAACGAGATTACAAGTATCATAACTCAATCCAAACACTCAAAAAAAATTATAAGGCTGCTGAACAGCAATTTTAAGTTCAAATTGCAAGTCTAATTCATGTTAGCATGCAATATAGTCAAAACAGTAAGTCTGGAAATCAATGCACAATTTCTGTTTACTGAAAAATTTGTTATAAATTGCGCACTACTTAGAAAATTTTAGATCTCAGTCATTCCAGAATGGTATAAGTGTTAGCTACAATTCTTAGTTCAAGTCTTCTTCAATTTATACCGTTTAAGTGATCAAAAGAATCGTTGTTTAAGATGCATGCAATAATTTCAAGAACAGAACAACAATTAACCAGTGTTGACATATTTTTTTAAAAAAAAATATCAAATGATATCTAAACTTCACAAAATTTAGAAAATAAGATCCTTACACATGGAAACAGTACATATCTAAATTTCAAACAATTCTATAAAGTATTTACAAGGTTATGGTCCTTTGAAAAGTGACTCAAAATAGAACAGTTAAACGTTCACCTATGCTTTTCCTTTTAATCAACCAGTGACTTTGGATTTTATTAAAATAGCAAACGTTGTACAAAAATTATGAAATTTAACATGTAGGTTCTATACACAGAGAAGTAACATATATAAAATCTCATTAAGTTATTCCTTGTAATTAGAGAGAAATTAGCTTTTGAATATCAAAATAGAACATGCATCAGATCTGGTATAAGTTGTAACAAGTTCATATTTAACTAAAATAGCAAATAAACTCTAAAAATTATAGACATTGGTGGAAGGAATCCTAACACGCATATCTTGCTACCATAAAAATTGCAGTCCAAAATTGACTGTATTTACGGAGTTATAATATCCAGACCTAAGGTGAAATTTCAGAACATCATTTAAATGTGTTTTTAGACTTAGCACATCTTAACATGAAATCAAACCAATCATACAATAACATCACCATACCACATCATGCTATTCACAATCATCACAAGAACATGCTACGTAATTTTTAAAACAAACATAAGGTCCTAAGACACCCACCTTGTATTTGTATATGAATTTGCACTCTCCACGCTCCTAGCTTGCCGTGTTGTTCTTGCTCCTTGCTTCTTGCTCCTTTATGCCTAACCACCAAAAATATTGCTTGATGTCCTTGTACATCTTCGTGCTTCCGGGTTGTACAGAAAATAATGTTGTTTGTGCTTCCTTCATACTACTTTCCTTCAAATTCTCTCTTTTTGGCACACATGGCCTCTCTCCCATCCATTGGACATCATCTTGAACCCGAAATTCTGACATTTTTTCGGCGAATATTTGCTTTTTCATCTTATGAATCTCTGCATCCGACTTTTGGCCCTCAATGATCTGTTCTCTCAAGGTAGGTTGAATTCTCAACTGTGCCAACAATGCTCTCAATCCTTGCAATACCACCTCGATACCTACCTGATCCAACTCCTCATCCAACTCCTTCTGTGTCGTGATTAAACGAGACAGGATAATCTTCCGATTGAGTGCATCAGCCATCACATTGCTTTTCCTGTGTGATACTTGACCTCAGGATGAATGTCCTCCAAAACTTCCAACCATCGCCTCTAATGTAGATTTAGATCCATCTGCTGATAGATATACTTCATGCTCTTGTGATCTGTATACATGTTGACCTTTTCACCATATACATAGTGCCTCCACTGCTTCAAGGCGTAATGACCACTGCAAGCTCCAGGTCATGTTTCGGATAGTTTTTCTCATGAGGATGCAATTGCCTCAACCCAAATGCAATGACCTTCCCTTCTTGCATCAGAAAACATCTCAAACCTCGGTAAGACGCATCACTGTAGATGGCATAATCTAGACCCGCTTGCGGTAATACCATAATAGGTGTTGTCGTCAACTCCTCCTCCAATTCCTGGAAATTAGTTTCATATTTATCTGTTCATTTGAAATCCACATTCTTCTTGGTCAGCCCTGTCAATGGAACTGCTATCTGCGCGTAGCCTTGAATGAAACGGCGATAGTCTCCGTCAAACCCAAGAAACATCGGACCTCCTTTACTGTAGTCAGTCTAGGCCAATCTTTCACTGCCTCGATCTTCTGAGGATCACTAGCCACTCCCACCTTAGAAAGGATGTGACCCAGAAATGCCACCTTAGACTTCCAGAACTCACACTTCGACTACTTGGCATACTGATCATGGTCTCTCAGCTTCTTCAAAACCTCTTCTAAGTACTCAGCATGCTATTCCTCTAACTTCGAGTATACCAGGATATCATCGATGAACACCACGATGAATGAGTCGATGAACGACCGCAAAACCTTGTTCATCAAATCCATGAATATTGCTGGTGCATTCATCACTCTAAACGGCATCACCAAAAACTCATAATGCCCATGCCGAGTCCATAAAGCTATCTTCTGCACATCTTCCTCCTTATCTCGGACCTGATGGTATCCTGACCGTGGATCAATCTTCGAGAACACAGCCGCACCTTGTAGTCAATCAAATAGATCATCAATCATTGGAATCAGATACTTATTCTGAATCGTCACCCTATTCAGTTCTCGATAGGCAATGCACATCCTCATTGACCCATCCTTCTTTTTCACCAACAGAACCGGTGCACCCCATGGCGAAGCACTTGGCCTGATAAATTCTTTCTGCAACAATTCCTCAATCTTTTTCTTCACTTCGTCCTGCTCTACAGGCGCCATCCTGTAAGGAGCTTCCGATATGGGAGCACTACCCTACTGAATGTTGATACAGAACTTAACGCCCGATGCGAAGGTAATCCCGGTAAATCATGTAATGCCCCGAATTCCATTTACATGTAATTCAAAGCACAACAGGATCTTTTACATCAAATTTGTACAATTTTACAAGGAATTTAAAACTTTTTCAATACACCATGTTCTTTTACAAAAATACACCACGGAAGTTACAACAGATCATGTACAACTTAAACATTCAATAACTTTAATCTGGAATAATCATCAACACCAATTCATCTTGATGCCCTTTTGCTAACCCAAGTCCTGCACTGGAAAACTATGGGCACGTCAGTTGCATACAACTGACACAATGCTATAAAACAGCAATTTCATTAACTTAGCAACCACACACTTGAATGCATAAAGTTAAAAGTGTGACTATCCTAAAGATTTCAGTGTATGTTATGACTTAATGTCTAATGTAGATGTTTACACTACGATGACACTAATGCATACTTATTCGGATTCTATCCATCCCATACTATATAGGTCCGAGGGCAAGCACCTACGTACTCCACATTATAGGGTTAAATCCCTCGCCATGCATCCTACTACCATGACTACTACAATATTTAGACATCCTGTGCATGCCTAGCCCATGCCCCGATAATTCCGGAGGTCAATCTCTATCCACAGATAATTCTGGAGACTATTTCACTCACACCTGGGAATCTTCGAGAATACCCTACACCGCAAGCAATGTAGCCTCGCTACACACAGACATCCCATGAGCATCGCCTAGATCCCGATAATTCCAGAGATCAATCCCACACCGCAGGTAATTCCGAAGACTATTTCACTCACACCTCAATAATTTTGGGGATTATCTCGCACTGTAGATCTTTCTGAGGCCCTCATACTCACGTTTGCTCTTGTTTCATCATGTCTCTAACTAGTGACTGTCCTTAAGTTTAATTATAGTTATTGAGACCTAGAGTTAACTTACCCACCAGGTTTAAACAAAACACTGAGAGAATTAGCCCACACTGGCTACTCCTCAAGAGAAAGTCAACTCACACTGGTTACTTCTCAAATTCCATATATCACAACTGCCGGTATTCTGGGTCTCGCTCACTCTAGAACAGAAAATCATCTCAAAAAGAGATCACATAGGTTACATCCAACCTCATCATATATAACTCAATTCTTTATTCATAGATTCTTCATATTCATTTCCTTAGGTTCATCAACATGAAGTAACCAACTTCAACATTCAAATGATGATTAAATCAATTTAAAATCCTTGTAAACAACCCCAAACTATGCACTTCGGGTATATTCAATGCCATTCTAGTTACTAGAATTTGTCGTACATTTCTATATTCCATATACATCTTTAATACAGGGTTCTTTAAGATTAAAAGGATAGGAATTTTGTATTTAAAATATCATACCTTTATTCTGATTCCATCAAAAACCATTCACTTAGTTCAATGAATTAATATTTGTGAGTTTTACAAAAGACGAGTCTAAATTGTATTCTACTTTTAATTCTATTTAAATATGCAAAATCTCATTTTTATATGAATTTAAAAGCTCCTCTAACACATTGTTTAATATGAATATCACCGCTAATTCTCACAAATATATCATCAATATTGTGGGATTATTTCTTAAAGCTTTAATAATATTTTAGAATAATATTATAATTTTTTTTCAAATTTTAATAACTCGAAAGCACCTAAAAAAATTATTAAAACCCAAATCTGTATATGACCGGGCTTGAACCCGAGACCAACCAGCCGACCGCAAACCCAACCAACAGGCCAATCGCAGCTACTGAAAGAAGCCCCCTACCGTTCTATGTATACAGCTCCTACTATTAATCTATAAAAAAATTCATTTTTTTGGGAAAAAGGCAGAGCCTCCCGAGACTCACACCCCATAACCCAATCCACTGTTCACAGCGCTATATACTCACGCCAAGCACCAGTACACCCAAGGCCATCTCTGAATATATATGGATTAAAATTCTTTTCTTTGAACCCTCGATTTAAATCTTTTAACAAAATTTAGATTTCTAATTTCTTAGGCATTAATAATCCTAGTCACTTCCAGATCTCACTCTCCTCAATAATCTGAGTATTAGCACGAATTAAACTTATGAAAATTTATTTTAACAACATAATGATATTTTATCCTCAAAAATCATATTAATTTACTAATACTTCTAAAAATTTTGAATTACATAAACTATTGTTCTCGTCCAATTATATTTTGGGAAAAACCACACTAATATAATGCATATAATGTAAATTAATATTAATGAGTTCATTTTCATAAGATTTCATATTAATAGAATTATTAAAGTTTCATTCACACCCAATACTTTATTTCAACCTCTCCATGAATAATCTAACATGTATTAATTAGAAAAATTACGAAATTTCCATTCATATAATCACACTAGTTCCTATTCCCACATTCTTTCTAATTAACATGAGTATTTATAATCAAATTGGAACATAATAACATCGACACAAATTCACACAACAATTATACTAAATAAGTTCAATCTACATTCTAGAAAATTCCTACATTCACATGTAAGCAAGCTCCAAGTCCATCCAGACTAACACCTCCTTTAGGTGAGCTAGCTCCAAATCCATCTCACGAATTTCATCGCAAAGGCAAACGATCTCGGCATCCCAGGGATCTCTTCCAGAATACACAACGATTTGGCAACACCAACAATGACGTTACAGCAAAGAGCAAGTAGTAAAATAGTTAGCTTCAAAAGAAGAAAGAACCAACAACACAGGTCAAATTAGATTTTAAAAAACAAGTCGAAAATTTATTCTCAACATTTTGACACAATAGGATTTGACACAAAAATCTTTCATTAATAGCGGTGGCAAGTCTGTGTTTTGGAAAAAGTAACAGGTATAAAAGTTGCTAATGTTGGAGTTCAGGGGAGCACCTTTTTAACCGTGATGGGGATAGCTAGAAGTTCACCTGTCTCTAATACCTTCTTCGGAGGCTCCGAAGTAGTCTCCATCTGTTCCCCCTGAAGGGCATCCTCTGGTCTGTCCTAGCTCTTCTTGGGGGTCCTGACCTGTAACTACCGTTCCCGCTATTTTTATTTTTCTCATTTTGTAATATTTTATTTGTAACTGAATAAAATACTCTATTTCTTTCTTTCTTGATTATTTTAATAAAGATTTGTTCACGAAGTTCTCCATTCTTCTTGTTGAGCTGTTCTTATTGATTCTATTTTCTTTATTAATGGCGGGTATTTTTATTTGAACCCTATTATTTTATATCTATCTCTTATTGAACCCTAAAACCCAATTTCATTAGTTCTTAACCCGAAACCGCTATTATTGGATCCTAAACCACTAACCCAACACCCTAATTGTTTCTATAAATACAACTCTATTGCAAACCCTAAAAATTGTGCAAATTAAAACCATATAGCCATCTATTCTCTCTCCTATTCTCTATCCTCTCTGTTTCTCTCTCCCTGTTGGGTTTTCCCACCCAAACACAAACCCAACTCCGGTGCTTCTTCTTCTCCGGCCATCCCCTGACCTCCAACACCCGCCTGAGCGCCGCTCCACCTTCCCCCTCAACCGTGAACCACCCAAACCCGAACCCCTTTGATCCCCTCCCCTGTTCCTCGTTAATCCGCCATCATCCAAACCCCGACACCCAATCTCGAAACCCTGAGCGCTGCCCACCACCGTCGTCGACGTCAGCCAGTGACACCATCATGCCCCCCTCGCCATTGCTGACGTTGCTGCTACTATCCCTTGGGCTATTGTTGATGTGTCCTCTTGTAGCACGTACATTGCACGTGTTGTTTTGTGTTAGTTCGTGGGTTCGGTGCTCCGGGATCCTTATCCCGTTATTCTTAGTATTTGTTTTCACCGTCTATAAGGTAAGTCACTTCCCCTTGAATTGTTAATTGTATCAAATTCAAGTTTTGCTGAAACTCTTGCAAGTAGATCCCTTCGTTTATCGTATTATACATTGTTCATCTCTTTCGTTAGGAATATTGAGGGTTTACACGAGCTAACCCCAATTTACTTGACATCGTGCCACCTTTTGACTCTAAAGAATGAATCTTTCATGTTTGCATATAGAAATGATAATAGGGTTGTTCATATAATTGTCACACAAATAAATTATTGTAGAAAGAATTACTAGGTTGTATGTGGTTGATCAATTGATGTTTGTTGATGATAAATTGATGTGTGCATGTATTCTAATTTAATTCATCTTGTTATTGTACCCATTATGCTGATTATATAATTTATTGACTATAGAATTGATACCCATCATGTTTAATTAGATTATTTCATGAAAAATACCCTAAAACATGTATCTTGCTTACTGGCTGTATGATGACTACTATTTTTGACCCAATAAACGATCTCAAAATAAATTACTTTTTGAATAAGAATTGTAGCCTTATCTATCTAGTTTAGTACATCTTGAATTTTTGAATTCCGAGTTGTGTAGCAAAAGTTATGATCGTTTTACTACAGCTGTGTTTTTAATTCCAGATTATCGGATTCTTGTGTGTTTCATGTTTAAACAGTAAAAGGCTGATCTAATGAAAAAAAAATTCTCTGATAATTTTCAAATTGTTAGTGATCATATTTAGGAATCTAGAAAATATTTTTTGTAAATTTGATATTGAGTTTTTTGCTGATTCTAAAATTTCAACAATATGATGTCAAAATTCTGCCTGAATATAAAATCTGTAAAGAATGATGTGTTTGACCTAGCCACTTTTGTTGGATTTTGAAGTTTAAATATGCGTTGAAACCGTGTGGAAGTCTAGTTTCTAGCAATTTCTGACGAATTCAGTTTCCAATTTCTGAAACAGCGGGAAACAGTATTTTTGTATAGACTACTCTTATTGTCGAAAATTTTATATTCCAGATTTTAATAGATTAATTATTCCTATATTATTTTTTTGCATGAATTAAAATGTGTGTGTTGCATTGCATGATCCCAATGAGTTATTGTCACCATTCTAATTGTGCTATTCCATGTTACCATCCTATTGTTCCCATATTGATACTATCGTTCATCGAAATGTCCCTTAATTGCATATTGTATTGTTGCATCGATAAAATAATTAACAAGCCGGGGTTTAAAGGGTGATTTAAGTAGTGAACAAAGTAGATATTGTGCTTGGAGGAGGGGCCCGTGTTTCCCTTAATAAAATTCTGGCTAGTGTTTTTTTGTGTGATTTTGGATTACGGCCGTAACCCAACCTATCGTGTACCGTATCGTTGCCGAAGACCGTATCGTGCACCGAAAGGTGAATAGTGTTTACTGTTGCCAAGTATATGATCTACAGAGTACACCACTTAAGTCTAAACAAAATTGTATGTATGCATCGAACCTGTGGTATGGAACATATGGGACACAGTTGTACGTGCATTAGTTAGGATTAAAATAATTAATAGATATAAGGATTGACACATCACCGTCATTGCATATTGTTCATCATTGTTTCTATTGATATCGAATATTGGCTAAGCATTATTGATATTGATCATTGATTATTGTTACAGAATATTGAATCATTGTTTATAGTTATTGCATCGATTACCATGATATTGATTATTGATTATCATCCCATGTTATTGATTCCTATTGATCCATTGAATTCATTGTTATACCGTTATTTCATTGTTCTTTGCTTTCTCTACTTGTTGTCCATGACTTGCTCTAAGGACAATTTTTCTTCTCTTTTTAGATGATGTGTTCCCAGGTAATGATGGAGAATTGCTTGCTAGGATTGGAAAACAAACTTTCTAAAGAACTATTGCTTTATAATTGAATGTTATTTTTTTTGAACTTATTGTATTGAGACTTATTACTATTGTGTTTGGGATTTATTATTGTATTGGGCTTATAACCTGAATTTTATTATTATTTCTAGAAGTTGGATTATTGTACTTGGATATTTTATACTACTTCATTTCAAGTATTATTGTTCATAAGATTATTATTATTGCCTGCGCAATTGTTTTATATTGATTATATTGTTGAGTTGATCGGATAAATAGCTTATGGGTGATGTTAGTCATTCGCTGGGCCAATGTCATATACTCGTATTTCGTATTTTTGGAAAGCGGTGCATGACACGACCGCCTAACTCTCCTTGAGGCCAAAGTGGTACCCCTCGCCACTGAAGTTGGGGACCCCCTCCTCTACATCTTGGATGGACATCTTGCAGCGATAATCTTGGGCTTCAACGAGCATGTCCAGAGCTTCAATGTGGACCTTTTCCATCTCCTCCTTTAGTTTCTCCTCCCACACCGCCATCTCCTTCAGCTTCTTCTCATGCTTGGCGGTGAGCCTTCTCCTGGTTCACAGAGGTGTCAAGGGCCTCCTTGGTGTTGAGGCACTCCTTCTTGACCTTCACAATCCTCCCATTCAACATCTTCATCTCATTCTTGAACTACCTTTTCATCTCGCTACCATGGAGGGAAGACTGCAGATAAAAGCTTCAAACTCTAAGAAATTTAAGCATGTAACTGTTCAAAGGGACGTGGGGCTAGATACGTACCACAACTTGAGCTTGGAACCACTTAAGGTAGATGGACTCGAAGGTCTCATGGACCAATGTAGCCCGATCTCGAGGCAGGGTGAAGTTTTTCATCACCTCGACTGCAACCCTTGCCTCGATGAAAATGCCACCATCACTTTTCGTTCCTGGCGGATGGAGGTTTGCTTGGTGAGGACCGCATGAGCCTCGTCGGTGAAGTCTGGGAGGGGACCCTGAACGAGCTCGGCAACGGCAAGAGTAATGGGGCTGAGGGGGACCCTCGTCTGTTCTGCTGAAAGGTCCATAACCATCCTCGCTTTCTTCGAAGCCTAGGAAATGGGGGTAAATGCCAACGTCCTCATCCTACTCTTTGGCTTGTCGGCTGCCTTCTTATTCTCAAGTTTGACCCTCCAAGCATTGAGCTCATCTTGGTTGATCATGTATGCAAGAAAAATGAACAATCCAAAAAGACTAAAAGGAAAATGCTCGGAGCTCAGTCAAACCGAACCCCCCCCCCCCCTGTTTCAGTGCTCGGATTATCATTCAAGCCCCTCACAAAAAAATTGTGCCTTATTATTTAGGCTCAATGCTCCGCTTGTTGTTCGAGCCTCTAGCAAGAAGTTCTTCAAATTCTCCATGGCTCAGAGCTCGGCCAAACAAAACACCCCTGAGTCGGTGCTCGGCTTGTCATTCAAGCCCGTTTAAAAAAAGGCGCCAAATTACTATGCCTGGTGCTCAACATGTCATTAACATGTCATTCGAGCCTCTCACAAGAAGTTCTTCCAATTCTCCAAGGCTTGGAGCTCTGCCAAACTGAACCCCCCCCCCCAGCTTGTCGTTCGAGCCCCTCGTAAAAAATGAGTCTAATTACCTTGGCTTGGTGATCGGCTCGTCGTTCGAGCTCCTCGGAAGAAGTTCTTCAAATTCTCCAAGGCTCAATGCTTGGCTAGACTGACCCCCCTAGTCCGGTGCTTGACTTTTCATTCGAGCCCTTCGCAAAAAATACGCCTAATTACCTAGGCTCAATGCTCAGCTTATCATTTAAGCCCCTTGCATGAACTTCTTTCGAATTCTCCATGTCTCGGAGCTCCCTTGGTTCAGTGCTCGGCTTGCCATTCGAGCCCTTGCAAAAAATGCACCTGATTACCTTGGCTCGGTACTCAGCTTGTCATTTGAACCACTTCCAAGAAGATCTTCAAATTCTCCAAGGCTCGGAGCTCGGCCAAACCAAAACCCTTCGGTTCGATGCTCGGCTTGTCGTTCGAGCCCCTAGCAAAAATTATGCCTAATTGCTTATGCTCAGTGCTCGGCTTGTCGTTCGAGCCTCTTACAAGAAGTTCTTCAACTTCTCTAAGGCTCGGTGCACGGCCAAACCGATCCCTCCCCCCGAGTTCGGTGCTCAACGTGTCGTTTGATCCCTCACAACAAATGCGGAAAAAGTCAGAGATTGACGCAGCCACACCTTGTGGTTCTGTGATCGGCGTGTCATTCGAACCTCTTGGCAAAAATGCACAATATGGACCATCTTATGTCCTAAAAAATCGTGCACCCTCAATCTACAGTCAGATGTCCCCAAAATAAAACCACCCCGGCTCGGCCAAATCGAACACTCTAGGCTCGACCAAGCTGAACCACTGGATTCCCGCCATTCGAACCCCCTGAAGCAAGGCGCCGATTGAGGGCCCTCAGACCTCCCAATATTCATGCCCACTGTTGGTTCATTTTATTACAATTAATAATTATAAATTCGAAAAAGTTAATTAAAAAATCTACAAAAAATTATAAATTTGGATAATTATTTAAAAATTCCGAAAAAATAATTATGAATTTAGAAATTTTAATAATATATTCAAAAGATAAATATAAATTCTAGAATTATAATTTAAATTCAAAAAATATTTACAAATTGAGAAAGATTAGTTAATAAATTGAAAATTTTTGGAATATTTATTGGTAATTCTACAAAATTGCGACTACCCAGAGAAGCTCCGAATAAGACTCCAGGCTTCCCCGAAGATTTTATATACTTGCTTGATTTTCCAAAACAGAGCAAAAGCAAACTACTCCTCAAAGGCTGCAATACCCAACCTTCAAGAGTAGGGGGGCATATTATATGGGTAAAATCAGAGCCACTAGATTACGACACGCATTTCAAAGCTTCTCAAGGGTAGAACAGTAATTTCCCAACAACATTAGTCCCACTAAAAAATGGACAGTCTTTAGATCCATTTTCTCAACTAGATCCACAATTAGGACTTAATTTATAGCCTAAGAAAGAAGGATTTTTAGTATTTATTGTAACCCCCGTTTCTGCCATGCATATTTTCTGTATTTTTTTTTGTATTTCGATTCTCTATAATTCTTTTCCACTTTTTGGATCTCTCATTAAAGTCTTTTCTAATATCAATTATATTTGTAGCTATTTCAAATGATTATATATTTTAACACAAATCTGATCCCTTTTATTATGTTATTATACATTTATATTGTGAAACCCGAACTCCTAATCAATTGTACAATTTGTTTACTTTGTAAGCCTGTCTTTAATTCCTAATTCCTTCTAAAATTATTCAGTTTATTTTTGTTCCAAAACCCTAGTTCATGCTATAATTATTTTATTATTGAAAGAAGCTCAATCCATTCTATAATTCGTTAACAATTTATTTTTGTAAGCTCATTCTATTTTAATTACAATTATATCTAATCCTAGCCCACTCTACAGATTATTTAAATTCCTTATTTTATTCGGAGCCCAATAGAAGCCCACATCCTAATACGAACCCAACTAACCCAAACAAGAAGAAATCCAACAAATCATAACCGCCAAAACCCCCTTCATCTCCATAAATGAAATCCCGACTCTCCTCCTAATTACAATTCATTATAACTATTAAACAAAATCATAACCTATCCGACTAATTGTAACACCCGGCAAAATTGAGTTATAAAAATTTTGACCACGGGTGTTATGCACATGTATTTTGTACTGTTACGAGTAATATCCGTAACATATTTTAATATAAATATCCTATGTATTTCTGTATTTCAATTTGTTATCTTCTCAAAATTCATTTTCATCCTATTCTGAGCCAACTTAAACATTTATTTTAATCTTTGTGTTTTTATGTGCATTGCACTGCTTTCACTACACGTGTCGATTACGTATATTTTACCGTTACGTGTAATATTATAAAATTTTCTACGTGTTCAATTATTTATTTTATAACTTATTTGAATTCGTTTCATAAATTGAAATTCATTTCTCTCCTATTTTGACTCAAATTTATTTTTACAATTACGGTGCACGTGTTTTCTATGCACGTGTTGATTATATTATTGTATACATATATAGAATTAAAGAAACATATTTTACGTACTTTGTAATTCGATTGTTATAGACATTTTTCGTTTTCTCGAATTTATTATAAATATGAATATTTATTAGCAAGTGCTTTACACGTGTTTCTTTATATGCACATGCAAATTGTGCTATTTTATTACAAAGTTGTGAAATAAAAATTTCACTAGGATAATTATACTAAATTTAATATGAATATTTATTTTCAAAAAATAAAAATTTAAAATAGAATAAAATAATAAAAATGAAAATAAAATGAGAAAGTGTACAAAATACGTGCACACGTGCAATGTGCACTCTTTCAAAAATGGCTGCATATAGGAGAGAATGAGGGTGAGTGGGTTTGTAAGTGGTGCGAGTGAGTGGGTGTGTGGGTGTGTGAGTGGGTTAGTGGGTGTTTAGTTGCTAAAACTACTCCCTAATTTTCCATATAAATACTGTAACACCCAATTTTTTTTAACCATTTCTTACTTAAAGAATTTCTTACTTAATCTACTTCTTACTTAGACTATTTCTTACTCAGAATAATCTTTAAAAATTTCAATTAGAATTTCGGCAGAGTCTCCCCTGAAATATTAGCCCTTTCACAAAAATTCCTTACCAAATTTTGCAAACAATTACAATTATCTCAGCACAGGCAAAATTAACAACAATCCTCCCCAGGCCAATCCAAACAATAACACACAGGCAATGTATATATAGGGCTCTGGGGCATAACTCATCATAACATGCAAGATACTAAATAAAAACCAAAAATTCGTTTAAAAACATAAAGGATTTTAGAAAAACCTTTGAAAAACCTTTCAAAAACAAATCCAAAGAACCCAATACTCCACAACGAGGCGGGTACGGGTTTGTATACATCATCACATCACTATATATCATCATCTCATACAGTAACATACATAGTCTGCCAAAATACAAAATATTACACAAATGCTATCACATATCCCCATACTACATGACTTAGGTTAATAAAATTGTATAATAGATACATACATTCTCAACTCTACTACAAGGAAAGTATCATTACAAAATTATGTAATACTAAAGCTTCTCACCTCGCTAATGACCCAAAACCTGCAAGGAAGGTCAAGGGCATCCACCCTCAGGGAGGCACTCCTCTGACCCCAAAAAACAACAGGAGTCAGCCATGACTGGTGTGAGTATAATCTACTAGGTTAGTTACTAAAATAAATAATATGAAAGAAAGTAAAAGAACTTACGAACATGATGATAATTAAATTCAACCTGAAATTAAACATGTAAACATAGTAAGGATTGCACAAGGTAATTTTTTTAACCTTCAACCAATCTACAAATCAACATTTACTCACTCTGCCTTGAAGTTGCTCTACAAAAGATACTCGATTTACCGACATTTTTTTACGTCTATGCCGGCATTTTTTTACGCCGGTGAAACCTTCACCGGCGTTTATAATAGCGCCGGTCCAAATGCCGCCGAAGTGAGCGTCGCGGAAAGGAAGGGGGCTACACCGGCGGTTTTAGTGGACGCCGGTAAATGTGACAACTACACCGGCGGCCATAAAACGCCGGTGTATGGGGGTCTCTGAGTGCCGTTCTTTTACCCCCAATATACATTCACTGGCGGTCATAAACCGCCGGTATTTATACATTCACCGGCGTTTATAGAAACGCCGGTGTAGAATGAAAGTATACCGGCGGTCATAGACCGCCGGTGTATGTGCATTTATGAGTGTCCGGTTTTCCCTACTTAAGCACCGGCGTGATCAAAAAACGCCGGTGTAGTTACGTTCACCGGCATTTTGTAAAACGCCGGTGTTTATTGGTGCCGTTACAGCTAGCGGCATACACCGGTGTGTGTGGGAACGCCGGTATATCGCACACTACAACTAATTCATTAGATAGACCGGCATTTTATAAAATGCCGGTCTAGCTATGCCCGTTTGTTTTCCAATTTCCGGTTTTCCGTTCGATTTCAATTCACAGTTTCATTTACAAAAGCTGTAAACTAATTCACAACTGATTCAACCAATTTCGTTGCATATTAATGCGCAAATCACAACCAAACACAAGAATAATAAAGTTTCACACGTGTCATATCCCAAATATCTCAACAAACTAATTAACAGTGTCATAATCACAACCAGTCACAACCAAATTCACCGCAAAATTAACAGTGTCATAATTAACAAATTAATATAGTGACGAACATCCCAAATATCTCAACAAACCAGTCTGACAAATATCTCAAATATCCCAAATTAACAGTCCTACATAACTCTCATAAAAAAAACAGTCTGACATAACAGCAAGGAGGACATAAGAACAACAATCATACAGCAAGGAGGACATAAGAACAGCAAGGAGGACCACGGATTCATACCCCTCGAGTAGCTTCAGTTCTGATCATCAGAATTTCCTTCATCTGGGCAACCGCTCTGTGAAAAAAAAAAAACAATAGTTTAATTCAACAGTAGACCACAATACAGAATATACCAATTTTTTGAACTTGCAAAAAAATCTACCTGTATCTTAAATTATAAGATCAAAGTGCCAATTGCAAATGGAATTGTTAATGATATATAGAGAGGTAAAATAATTACATTGCAATGCTAAAAATCTAGTAGTTAATTTTGTTTTTAAATATATCTAAAATAACAAAACAAATGAAAATTCAGTATCTAACTTGAAACCTTTATATTCTCCTCTAATTGGGAATATCCACTATCTAAAACAGTAAAACAAATGAAAATTCAGTATCTAAGCATGTCTTTCATGGATTGTTCAGACAATCCATGAAACAGTCATCTTGGACGGAAACCAAATATAAGAAAAATAAGAAAAATAAGATAGGGCTCATATCAAGTGTATTTTTAGGGAACTGTCATCGTGGAAGGAAACCAAATATAGAAGCCAGAAATGGAAACAGAAAGAAGAATGGTAGAGACTTTGGATACACCAGGCTAACATAGTGGCATTTTCCTCATCTCTCTCCCATCCCTTGTTTCCCTTCAGCACACGAACACAAAGAGACATCAGCAACAACAACAAGAGCGACAAGAACAACAATAATAATAAATTATTATGAACAATGTCTCTATATGGGTTTCCAGATCTCCACTCGAGCCCTCTCGTTCTAATCACAACTCAATTAAGAACATAGACAACAGCCACTAAACAATCCAATCACAGCCCAATCAAAATTTGCCATCCTGGATCTTAAATCTTCAAATGCATGAATTCAGCTTCTTTAACAGTAAAAGAAAAATGATAACATAGCGGAATCCTCTATTAATTCTTCATCCCAACTAAATCATTGATATTTGTGGCTCCAAGAGAAACCCCCAAACGGTTTGTTCAGCCCAATTGTTGTACATATCCGGAGGATTTTGGCATACAGCTATAGCATCCTCAGTTCACAGTGAACCTATTTTGGTGAAACAAAGATGCCAATATGACAATCAGATGCATGAAATAAGCTTCATTAACAGTAAAAGAAGATGGGGATGCTAGCAGCATACTTAGTTTGGAAGTGAACCCATTTTTTTGTTAAAAAATCATGCCAAAGAGGGCAAACATGTTACTTTAACAGTATCTTAGAATGAAAATTTCCATTATCTGAGCATATATGTTGCTCTACTAATTCTTGAGCCCAACTAAATTTAAAACCCAATTGTTGTACATATCCGGAGGATTTTGACATACAGCTATAGCATCCTCAGTTCACAGTGAACCCATTTTGGTTAAAAAAAATGCCTAGATGACAATCAGATGCATGACATAAGCTTCATTAACAGTAAAAGAAGATGGGGATGCTAGCAGCATACTTAGTTTGGAAGTGAACCCATTTTTGGTTTAAAAATCATGCCAAAGATCGCAAACAGGTTACTTTAACAGTATCTTAAAATGAAAATTTCCATTGTCTGAGCATATATGTTGCTCTACTAATTCTTGAGCCCAACTAAATCTAAAACCCAATTGTTGTACATATCCGGAGGATTTTGGCATACAGCTATAGCATCCTCAGTTCACAGTGAACCCATTTTGGTCAAAAAAACATGCCAAGATGACAATCAGATGCATGAAATAAGCTTCATTAACAGTAAAAGAAGATGGGGATGCTAGCAACATACTTAGTTTGGAAGTGAACTCATTTTTGGTTAAAAAATCATGCCAGAGATGGCAAACAGGTTACTTTAACAGTATCTTAAAATGAAAATTTCCATTATCTGAGCATATATGTTGCTCTACTAATTCTTGAGCCCAACTAAATCTAAAACCCAATTGTTGTACATATCCGGAGGATTTTGGCATACAGCTATAACATCCTCAGTTCACAGTGAACCCATTTTGGTCAAAAAAACATGCCAAGATGACAATCAGATGCATGAAATATGCTTCATTAACAGTAACAGAAGATGGGGATGCTAGCAGCTTTGTGTACCAGCGGTGTGCAACACTAGCTGCTTTGACCGACTGGCAACACCCACCTCCGCCCTTTTCTGTACATGCCACAATAAAGTTAGCAGAAAAATTCATTAGAGTAGCCATACAACCACATACTCTACTAATTTTTGTGCCTTTAATGTAAATACCTGACCGATCGCCGAACTCCAGTAGTGCACAAGGAATTGCCAATCTGAAGGCTCCACATTTTCTGGCACATTCTCTGCATTCTCCGTCTCTGAAAGGTCTTTGTCAAAAAACTTCGCCTTCAAGTCACTCTTGTAGTCCCTCCACTTTTTGGAGTGTGACTTTTCAACCCAAGGCGTAAGGGAGTCGGCGAACGAGAAGTATTGCTGCAAAATTTATTACCCATCACTAAAAATACATATTTCAATAATATATTTGTGCCTACCAATTATTTATTTTAGATGAGAAATACCTTGATTGTCGTAATAGCAGTGGCCTTTGTCGTGGTTGGCACCTTCGGCCAACTCTCGTATGACAAAGGAAGTATCCGGGGGTTCCTTGCTATAACCCCAATAAAGGAAGAAAATTTGCTGGCATTATCGCCAACCGGTTGCCCAACACCATTTACCTCCACCACGATCTTTTCGTCATTCTGAAGCCTCCAAATATTCGTCATCTTAGTTTGCCCACGATGTTTTTTGACAGTGGGCAGCGTGCTACCCTCACCCTCATCTGTTTGACTGCCACTATTATGTAGTGGCTGCTCATCCCCATGGCTCTCGTTGCCATCATTTATATTTATCCTCTTTCCACGCCTCGGCATGTTGTACCTGTCAAGGATTCAATAACTGCCTTAGAGATGCAAATTTAAGGATGTCAACATTTATATTTATCCCATTTTGGTCAAAAAAACATGCCAAGAAGACAATCAGATGCATGAAATAAGCTTCATTAACAGTAAAAGAAAATGAGGATGCTAACAGCATACTTAGTTTGGAAGTGAACCCATTTTTTGTTAAAAAGTCATGCAAAAGATGGCAATCAGCTTCATTAACAGTATCTTAAAATGAAAATTTCCATTATCTGAGCATATATGTTGCTCTACTAATTCTTGAGCCCAACTAAATCTAAAACCCAATTGTTGTACATATCCAGAGGATTTTGGCATACAATTATAGCATCCACAGTTCACAGTGAACCCATTTTGGTCAAAAAAACATGCCAAGATGACAATCAGATGCATGAAATAAGCTTCATTAACAGTAAAAGAAGATGGGGATGCTAGCAGCATACTTAGTTTGGAAGTGAACCAATTTTTGGTTAAAAAATCATGCTAAAGATGGCAAACAGGTTACTTTAACAGTATCTTAAAATGAAAATTTCCATTATCTGAGCATATATGTTGCTCTACTAATTCTTGAGCCCAACTAAATCTAAAACCCAATTGTTGTACATATCCGGAGGATTTTGGCATACAGCTATACCATCCTCAGTTCACAGTGCACCCATTTTGGTCAAAAAAACATGCCAAGATGACAATCAGATGCATGAAATAAGCTTCATTAACAGTAAAAGAAGATGGGGATGCTAGCAGCATACTTAGTTTGGAAGTGAACCCATTTTTTGTTAAAAAATCATGCCAAAGAGGGCAAACAGGTTACTTTAACAGTATTTTAAAATGAAAATTTCCATTATCTGAGCATATATGTTGCTCTACTAATTCTTGAGCACAACTAAATCTAAAACCCAATTGTTGTACATATCCGGAGGATTTTGGCATACAGCTATAGCATCCTCAGTTCACAGTGAACCCATTTTGGTCAAAAAAAGATGCCAAGATGACAATCAGATGCATGAAATATGCTTCATTAATAGTAAAAGAAGATGGGGATGCTAGCAGCATACTTAGTTTGGAAGTGAACCCATTTTTTGTTAAAAAATCATGCCAAGGAGGGCAAACAGGTTATTTTAACAGTATCTTAAAATGAAAATTTCCATTATCTGAGCATATATGTTGCTCTACTAATTCTTGAGCCCAACTAAATCTAAAACCCAATTGTTGTACATATCCGGAGGATTTTTGGCATATTGCTATAGCATCCTCAGTTCACAGTGAACCCATTTTGGTTAAAAAAACATGCCAAGAGGACAATCAGGTGCATGAAATCAGCTTCTTTAACAGTAAAAGAACATGAAAATTTCCAGTACCTAAACATATATTTTTTTTATTAATTCTTCATCCCAACTAAACCATTCATGTTAAGGAAATCAAGATGCATCTATCTGAAAAAACATGCTAAGTTTCAAAAATAAGGGAAATCAAGAGATAATACCGAAGAGAGAGAGAGAGAGCGGGGCGACGAGCACGGGGGGAGGAGATAGAGAGAGAGCGGGGTGACACGGTGGTTTCCGATCGCCGATTCACCTCCAAATAGAGAGAGGGAGGAGGGAAATCGAAAATGACGAAGGGAAGAAGGGACGATGACGAAAGGTCGAAGGCTGTCGAAGAGGACGAAGCGGCGGAGGCAAACGCGCGGGAAGTAGAGCGAGGAAGGAGGGAAAACGAAGGCGCCCCCTTCTTTTTTTTTGGTTTGGAAAAATGGCGAGTGAAAGATTAGGGTTCGCGGGATTTATCGCAGCTTATTCACCGGCATTTCAATTAGACACGCCGGTGAATGTATCGGAAATTCACCGGCGTTTATTATTAAAACGCCGGTGAATAATACACTTCACCGGCGTTTTTAAATAAAACGCCGGTGAATACTAGGATTGCCCAGCGGTTTAGAGCGACCACCGGTGTATAACCATCCCATCTGGCGCCCCATTCTTATTCGCTCCCTACCCCGGCGCTACTAGTTAAACGCCGGGGAATATTCGCCGGTAAATTGAGTATCTTTTGTAGTGTTTTGCCTCGGTAGATAGTTCCCACCATTTCCATAGAAATAGCGGACGAGTAGTTCCTCAACACAATTCCAAGGCATATCAAGCACATATTGTATTTTGTTTTCACTTTAATATTCCTACTCATCTTTACTATACTCATTTTCATTTCTGTCTCATAACACCTCATAATACATTAACATTTATTCAATCTTATAACATTACATTTATTCACATCTCATACTATATTTGTATTTATTCTCATCTCATAACATCACATTCATTCAATCATATAGTTTGAAATTCATTCACATCTCATGACATCTCATAACTCATTAACATTCATTCTCCCTTTATATTACAGTTTACTTTCCCTTCTTATTCTTATTTCATCATACCATTTACTTTCATTCTCATTCTCATTTTATCATATACTTTGCTTTATATTTCATTCTCATCTCATCATACAACTTATTTTTCTTTTCAATCTTATTAGATAATATCTTACTTTCATATTCATTCACATCGCATATTACAACTCACTTTAACTTTCATTCTCATTAGTTAATACACCGCACCCCAAACATAGTTGGGTAATATACACCACACCCCAAATATAATTTGGGAAATATACACCGCACCCCAAAGCCGATAGCTTGGGTAATACTTTACTTCGTGTTCTCATCTTCAAATTACAACTTACTATACTTTTCATACTCATTTCACAATACAACTATCATATCAATACTCCACCGATCCACCTTGGGAGTTGTGCCTAGGCAGGTAGTTCCCACCATTTCTACAAAAATAGCGGGCAGGTAGTTCCTCGACACAATTCCAAGGTGTACCAAACTCATGTTATATCATGCTTTTACTTTAATATCAATTCTCATCACATAATATCATTTACTTAAATTTTCATCACATATTACTCCTTATTTTACTTTTCATTCTCATAATACATCTTACTTTACCTTTTTTTTTTCTTATAACACAATTTCTTTACTTTTCATATTCATTCTCTAACACAATTTCTTTACTTCTCATATTCATTCACATACTTATAACACATTTTCTTTACTTTTCATATTCGTTCATATACTACAATTTCATCACTTTTTATTCACATAATACATAACACACTTTCTTTACTTTTCATGCTTTGTCACGCTCCGCTTCCTGGTATACGGGAACACAGGCTCGTAACTGAGGCCCAGCGAATGATATAAGTACGCCAACTCATATCATCCATAAGCTGTACCAGTCTTAGCTCAACAATATAAGAAAAATGAATCACAACCACGCAGGAAACATAATAATCACATAAACGAGAAAGAAATTCAATAACCGAATCTGGAAAATATGAACTTACCAAATTGTTCGAGAGGCTCCTGCTCCAATCCTAGAAGAACTGCTCATCAATGCCTTCTGGAAATTCTCCTCGTGCACCTGTACTTGTTCATCTAAAAAGAAAGAATAAATTTGTCCTTAGAGCAAGTACGGACAGCAAGTAGTGAAAAGCAGAGAGTAAGGGAACAGGGTACGTGAAGGAATATGAATCAAGATCAAATTTACAAAAGCAACAACGGTATTAATAAACAATGGTCATAATCAAGTATATACGTGTCAACTATGTCTATTATCATGTTATTTCTCCTATCTAGTGCACGTACTACTGCGTCCTATACCACAGGTTTGATGCACGCACAACAGTGATCGTTTTACACTTCGTGGTGGGGTCTACGGAGCGTGTACTCGGTGTCAATAACAATCATTTACCATTTACAATCAATCAATTACCAATTTTTCAATCAATCATTCACAATCAATACTTCTCCTTTCATGTCAATACGATATCAATATAGGCCTTACCGAGTACATTTTCTGAGACTATCCACTACTAGGTCAACACTTATAAACTCCGGCTTGTTTAGTATTTTATTATTAAGTCATTCATGTCCATGAAGTGTATATATAAGGATGTCAAGGGAACGATACGAATGCAGCAACATGATGCATTGCACAATAATAACATGAAATAGTAAATCTGAAATAACAATTCTGTTTATATTATTTTAACTGATTCCTTATAAAACTGGGTCGAAACCTCAGTACAAGACAGACAAAGCGGCAGGAATTCATAAAAGCCAGTACATATATGTTCATTCAAGTGGGCAATTAACATGCTATAGTATCATGAAATGCATTATACTATTATACAGTAATTTGAATGGATATTGCAATGTACGAGTCAATTCACGATGTCATTGTTCAAGTCCCGATACTTCAATCAATCAATGTATTCAATCACCATTCATTTTCCTTATATGCAATCTCTAGTCATTTTATTTTATGTCAAGTGTATATATATAGGCTTGGGTTTGAGTCAATGGATAATAATACGATGTCAAGAGCACGTCGGGTTAGCTCGTGTAAACCCTCGATACTTCCAACGAAAAGGACACAAGGCAATTTTAAGATAATTGAAAATGAACTACTTGCAGGAGGTCAATAAGCTTGAACTAGAAAAATTAAATGAGTTCAAGTGGACTTGCCTTTTTCCTTGTAGACGATTCAAATAATTAATAAGAATAACGGGATCAGAATCCCGGGGAGCAATCCCAAGAGTATGTGCGAAGACCGAGCGAGAAAATCCGAGCAATAACAGCAACTAGTAATAATTCCCCACACTGGATCAGGCAAAACAGCGAAACACCGGCTTTGAATTTGATGTGCCCAGAACACAGAATAGCAAATCCACTAATGGGTGGCCTCCTTCACACTAGATCCGACCCACAACATAGAACAGCGAAGGGAAATCTGCCATGCCTAAACATAGAACAGCGAAAACCGACCACTCACACACCGCCAAACACCAAACAGCTATATCCAGACCCCTTCTCCCCGAACACCAAACGGGAATTTCGACCAATTGCCCTTCTTCTACCTCGTTTTAACAGAAGACAGAGAGAGAGCGTGGGAGACCTCTGGTGATGACTGACGCGATGCTGCGGCGACTGAGGGCGGGAAGGCGATGATGACCACGGCGGCGCGACTGCGGTAACACAGCGAGGCGGATGGCGGCGTTGTGGTCGGACAGCGACGCGATAGCGAGCACGAGCGATCACTCTGTTTCGCTTCCGAAACAGAGGGGACAGAGCGATGGGGGACTGGAGCGCTCGACGATGACGACGAAGGCGAGGGGTACTGCGGTGGTTGCGGGGTGCACGGAGGGCGAAGGAGTAGGCGGTGGACTTGCAGCACAGGCGGTGCGAGCTTCGATGGGCATGGACGGGGTGCTTCGGGGGTCGACTGGATGGAGCAATGAGGACTTCGGCAATGGTTCGAGCAGTGGGGGAACTCGAGGTTGAAGACGACGCGACCAAGTCGAGCGGAGGAATGGAGGAGATGGAGCGCGAGGACGGCGAGAGCGTGGCTGAGTTCGAGCGGAAGAAGCGTGAGCGCGGCAGTTGAGTAAGAATGGGAGGCTCGAGCGAGAGGGGAGGTGCTGGTTTGAGTGGGAGGCGCTCGGAAGCTCGGGGAGAGACAGTAATGGGGAAGCTCTTGGTTGAAGGAGGAGTTGTCGAGGTTGGGGGGCTCTGTAGTGGAGAAGACGATGGCGACAGCGGTTGGTCGATGAGGTGAGCGGAGGAGGCGCGGTGAAGGCGCCGGGGCTTGGTTTGAGAGACGAACGGGAAGGGAGAGGGAGGAAGAAGACGGCAGGTCGATTTCTTTTGGGTTCTGTTTCTTTGGTTCTATTTTGGGTTTCTGTTGGGAAGAACAGAATAGGGAGAGATAGGGAGTAACGGAAGAGAGTGTGGGGGAGGGTTATTAAAATAATAAAATAATTAATATAAGGGGGTAGTTAGAGATAGTGGGGATGTGGTTATGGGGATATGGGAAGAGTGGGGAATGTGAACAAATTTGTATACGGGGGTGAGTGTATGGGTTTATGGGTTTAGGGTAGAGTCCAATAGGAGATGGGCTTGATTATTGGGCTTCAAATCAATTAATTAAATAATGCAACATATATCAAAAATCAATGGGCTAAAATCCAACAAAAGATGGGCTACCCTTTGGGCTTCAATTGAATTCAAAATGATTAATAAATGATAGTATGGATTAATTTAGGCTTCAAAATAGATAAATAAAAAGAAGTGGGACAAGATTCAAGTTTGAATATAAATTTGGGTTTAAATAGGAGATTCAAAATGGATTTAAATGCATTGGAAGTATTTATACGGAGTTTGAAATACAAGAATACATGGAAATCCGTATAATCGGAAACAGGGGTTACATGCTTATTCTCATAACCTATTTTCTTTACTTTATCATTCTCATTTCATATCATACCCTTTCTATACTTTCTCATTCTCATTTCATATTATATACTTTCTTTACTTTCTTATTTTCTTTTCATATTTACCCATTTTATTAATTTGTCGACCAGTGCCCCCACATCATCCCAAATAATGGAAGCTGATAGCCCAGTAAATACGCGGACCACTGCCCACCAAGGGTCTTACGCATTCGAAGCTACGTCTTCCTCCCAGCCTATGCTAGCGAGGGAATACACTTCACCCCAAGTCGAACTTCGGTAATATACACCGCACCCCAAATATAGTTTGGGTAATAAACACTACACCCCAAGTGAAACATGGGTAATATAACACCGCACCCCAAATATTGTTTAGGTAATAATCACCGCATCCCAGGTAAACTGGGTAATAACCGGACCTCAAGCCGATAGCTTGGGCAATAAAAACACCGCACCCCAAACATAATTTGGGTAATAAATACCGCATCCAAACCCATAGGATTTCTGTAGGCACTGGTAAACAAAATTTATCTTTTATAATCATTTTCATCTCATTTTATTATTACATATCATCTCATCTTTTATCTTAACAAATTATCACATATTATGCATACACCAGACTATTTATCTTATCATATTTACACGAATATTTATCATATCATTTACCACCTATTATTTCACCTTAATTACTTACATATCATACATATACCAAGCCATTAACCTCATCTTGTGTCATACGTGCACCATGCCATTTAACACATCATGATAACACACATACACCATGTCCTAATTACTTCATATTATCATATATAAACCCAATATATCACTAATAGCACAAAATACTCAAAATCATGCAACTACACCACATAGCACAATTTCAACAATCAAAACTCCGTATTTTCCATTAATTCATTATCCGGCCATAACTATCATAATTCACATTAGATAAGTCTAAAATTTTACCACAACATAAAGTATATCTAGTATGATCATACTCACCCTACGAACTGACAGGAATACGCTCCTCGCTCGCCCAGTCGCTAATCAAACTTCACTTTTTCACACCTATTAGGAAAATTATCGAATCCATAAGCCATTAACTCAAAATACACAGTATTTACCCCTCAAATTCACATCGAATGTACTCATACATCATAAACAACCTGCGTAAGCATGTAAAATCAACAATTCCCTAATTCTATACTCAAATCCAAATTTTACCCATCGATCAGAGGAGTTCTAATCGATATTTTATATTTTAAGGGTAAAATACCCCAAATAAATTTCTATATCCCAAAATTAACCTGTATATACATCTCGGGAATAATGTCTATTATTTATACATATTTTACCACGAGTATATTGTTTTTATACCAATAAACTATATTTCTAAAATTTCCTGATACCGAAAAAATTCCTTATAATTGTCAAATAATTATTAAAATTTATCATAAATGCTGCTTAATTATTCCATAATATCCTACATCATCCAAAATAATAACTAGCATACAATAGATATAATTCTCTTTTCCCTTCCTAAACTCAAACCCTAGGTTTAATGAAATTTCCATATTATTACCATAAAAGTTGAAAATTTTTACCTTGAGCATGTTATAAATACTGTAAACATCATCCTACCAAAATTTTTATGATAAGTACTGAAATGCATACAATTCAATTCACAAAGATACAATTTGGTATACCTTCACGGAGTTCTCTCCACAAATCAACAATACCATGCTGAGGAGCACGCAAAACTCTACCAAAATCTCAAAACAAATCAAAGCTTGAAGTGGAGAAGGAGGGTTGATTGAACACATCTAAAGTTGGGGTAGTTTTGGGTTTCGGTCGGCCAAGGGAAAAGGAGGAAGAAAGGAATGAAGAAAATGGAAAAGTTGTAATTTTTGAGATTTTTAATAGTAGGAGGGTTAGGGTTATGGGCTAAGGCCCAATTTCACATAAAATGCTCATTTTAGGGTTATTTTCAATCCCGAACTCCAAAATTTCTAACTTATTTCTAAGACCAAGCAACTACTTCAAATTAGCAATTATCCAACCCTCTATTATGCACAAATACAAAAAAAAATATCGGGTTAAATCGGAATCGTCTCCTCCGAGAAAACTATCCTCAAAACTCCTATATTTCCAATTTTTCCCGTTTAACCCCGAATTCCAATTTAATCATTATAAAATAAAATAAAATCAATTAATATAAGAAAATATGCACAAAATCATAAATAAAAAATAAAATAAATCATATATTTAAAGATTTTTTTTAAAAACAGATGTTACAAATACCCTCTATCCTAACCCCAAATAATTACAAAAATAAATCAAACAAAAGAGAGACTCAAGAGAGTGGACTTGATATTTTTTTTGGCTTTCGGGGATGGCATAGAGGCTTGCAGGTTGTGGTTATGGAGTCTCTTGAAGCTTTTACTAAGGGTTTCAACTACTACGAGGTCTTTTTGAGGTGGGTGTTTTTCCAACTTTCTAATATAATTTTATTAGTAGAATGCTGATCGTAGAATATATATGTGTGAATTGTTAGATGCATGATAACTTATATAGATTTAGTATTCATGTTTAGATTATGTGTTGTTGATTAAATGTGTGAAATTATGATATGATTAATTTTGGGGCATTTTCATAAGTTTCTATTTTAAGTTTTAGTTGTACTTAAGAAATTTATATATATTAAACTAGATGGAATCTACAGCTAAAATTTTTATAGGATCATCTCGTATATGTCAAGAACATCTCCTTAAAATTTCATAATATTTGGATATCGTTTACTATTTTAATAAAATCTAAACTTAGGACTGGTTGACTGTTTGGCTAGTTGTTGGAAATTTGTATACATTTTGGATTTTGATCATTTCGGCATCTTAGATGCAGTATTTTGAGAATGATCAAACTAAGAAGTTGAAGTAGACTCGTTAAACTTTCTTTAGAGTCTAAGAAATCAATTTTCCATGAAGAATTTATAATGAATTTTACAATATTGAACAAGTGGTAGTCTGTATAACATTTCGACCCTACTGTAGATTTCTAAGAATTCAAGGTTATACACACAATATTTTGGAGAAACTTATAACTAAAAAGTTATAGTAGACTTTTATAACTTGAATTTGAGCTAAAGAACACAAAGTTTATGAAGCATAGAATTTTCTGTGATTTTTGAAAGTAGCATGAGCTGCAGTTTTCGGATTTTGAACCTATTGTTTTGCAAGTGAATTTAGATGAAACAAATGAGGATATATTTAAATGATCTTTACTAGAAAGTTCTAGTCGACTCATTTATGTTTCCTATGAAACTAAGAAAACTATTTTTTGAATAGTATTAGAATTTATATGATTTTTTACAATACCTTTGGGTTGCTGTCTCAAGTTGAGTATTCAAATAGTGGATTCTATGTATATGTTGTTACCTTGAAAAGAAGTTGATAGAGAAATAGGCTTGGAGTATTGGTTAGTGCCTATGGCATAGGATCTTTGAGATTGTAGGTTTGAATCTTGGTATGCTCGAATTTGGTTGTATTTACTGTTTTTTGAGTATATTGGAAATATAAATTGATTTCTGGGGAAATATTTTGATGGTGATTTGAAAAAATATTTTTGGGTTAATTGCCCTACTTAGATAAGGGATTGAACACATATTTGGTGATTGGATTTGAAGGATTTGAATAGAGACAACTTTAAAGGATATTAGTATATTGGAGAATTACGATTTGATGAAAAATTGGTACAAATATTTTGGATTAAACTACATATTTGAATTAATAATTTTAGTACATATTTTATAGTTAGATTTGAGATATTAGAACAGAAGTGATGTTCATTGTGTAATCCTCGTTCCCGCCAATATGTATTTTCTGTGTATTTTCGGAATTTCGATTCTTTGTAAATTATTTCTCTACTTTTAAATTCTTTTATTAAAATTTATTGTTGGATGTCCTATTAAAGTCAATTTCTAATCAATAATTTGATATGTAGCTACTTTCCAATGACTTTTATATTGTAATACAAATCATATTCTATTATATTGTTTAACCTAATTTTCTTATTTGACTAATTACTTATACCAAGTCCAATTTTATTATTTGATTATTTATAATGTGTTAAACCCAAATCCTATTATTGTTGTTATTATTATTATTGTTATTATTATTATTATTATCATTATCATTATTATTATGTTTATGATTATTATGCTTATTATTATTATTATTATTATCATTAAATATATTGTTTATTAAATTTTTGAAAGCCTATAGATCGTGATCTATATTTTATTATTATTGGAAAACGGATTTTATGTATACTAACTGATTTAAATAATTAATATGTAATACTATTTTACTCCTTATTATATTTTAGCTTAATTCAAATCCAGTCTCATCTATTTTGTGAACCCATACATTCTATTTGATTTAGTAGTATTTGAGTATTAACTTAATGCATACTATTTGATTTATTTGTACTATTGATTTATTATTTTAATCTAAAATCCATTATTAAACCCGTTAGCACACACCAGTTAACCCAAAACCCTATATTTCTCCATAAATGTCAGTGTTTTAACCCTAACCCTAATTAACTATCCTAATCGCTAATTACTATTTAATCAGCCGCCGCCTAATCCCCCTGGCTTTCTTCTTCCTCTTTCGAAACCCATCCCCGCTGTTCATCCCGCTCTCCATCCTCGTCTTTATCCTCATCCCCATCCTCTCATCCACCGTTGACTGTTCTGCTCCTCCTCACCTCCTCCTCATCGAACTCCGCTATCTCCATCCCGCCTCTGCCCTCGACCATCCTCATCGCTAGCATCACCCCTCTCCCTCACGACCCTCTCCTCGTCGCCTGAACCCACTGTCGAGCCCTCGTCTTCGCTCCCAATGGTAGCCCTCCATCTCTTCCTTCCCGATCGTCGCCTACCCTTCCTGCCATCATCGCCCTCTGCAGCGCCATCCTCACCTCCTGAACCTCCGTCGACCTCCGTCAAACTCCATTGCAACCACCATTACCGAAGTCCTTGCTGCCCCGCTACCGTCTGCACCACAATTGCTTCGTCGCAGCGCCACCACAATGGTCGCTCCCCACTCCTCTGTTTCCTTTCAAAAACAGAGCAGCACCTTCCTCCCCCTCTGTTCACCACCGCCATCTCCGTTATTGCCCTCGCCATCACCACTGCTACTCCTCCCACCTCTGACGACCACTGCCTTGTAGCTCTGCATTTGCCAGCCACCGCTGCTCCTTCCCTACTGCACCTCCAAGCCAAACAACCACTGCCTTGCTGCTTCTGCTCCCCCTACCCCTGCTTTTGCCCACCACTCGATCCTTCAACTGCAGCCACCTCGACACCCGATACTGCTGCAGCCCTTGCCACCCTGCAAGACCAACAACAACAGTAGCCGCATTCTGAAGTCGAAGTCGGTGTCCTTGTTGCTGCTATCCATTGTACGTGCTTTCGCCGTGTTGCCACGCCATCTTGTTGTTGTCGCTCGTTGTTGTTGTTGTCGTGTACGTGTGTTTCACGTGCTGTCATCTCACTATTGTCGCTCTTGCCTTGCTGCCCTCGTCATTATGTTGTTTTTGGAGTTCTTGTCGTGTTGCTGTGCACGTGTGTGTCAAGTACATAGGTTGCACGTATTGTCGTTGGGACGCTCGTCCCGTTATTCTCAATTTTGTTGGAATCATCATCATCATATTAAGGAAAGTACCTTGTACATTCTTATTGTACCGTACAAGCTTTTTAATTGACCTCCCGCAATTAGTAATTTTACTTGATTATCGTGTTTGAAACTCGTCCATGTTCATGAAAAATATCTTT
Organism: Hemerocallis citrina; assembly: GCA_017893485.1. Classification (NCBI taxonomy): domain Eukaryota; kingdom Viridiplantae; phylum Streptophyta; class Magnoliopsida; order Asparagales; family Asphodelaceae; genus Hemerocallis; species Hemerocallis citrina. The sequence continues at coordinate 211,882,076 of CM030361.1, read as the reverse complement.
ACAAATTTCAGTTGATTGAACCGTCGTGTTGTTTATTCTTTGAAATCATTCCAGGATTAAGTCACTCGATATGTGTGTTGAATCGAATCAGTCTATTTGCATCTGTGATTCGATACCCATTAAAAGATCATAAATATCAAATTGTATATTTCTGCCCTGCTATTTGTTCAGACCTGTAATCAAATTTTGACCCAGTTACATTTTGAATTTGTTAGAACTTTATAAATAAGAGTTTTAGCCCCCTGAGTCTAGTTTCTAGAATTTTTGACAGATCTGAAATCTGATGTGTAGATTGCGAGATATGCAGCTTTTAGTGTGGTAACATTTTCCATTCCAGATTACTATTTTGAAGTATATTTTCCCGATTAACTAATTTAAATATCATGATAAAAGTATAACTAAGACCTGATAAACTCCAGTATGTTTCTTAACATGATTAAGAACCTGATTATAAATTTTATAGAATTTTTAAATGAGTTCTTTACTGATTTATGAGTATAAGAATTGTACCCTAAGTTTCTGTCTAAACATAAAATCTCTAAAGAATAAGAATTTGAACCTAGTTTTTTTGAATTTTATATATTGTGTGTATATGAGCTGGAATCAGCAGAGAGTCTAGTTTCTAGAACTTGTAACGGATCCCGATTCGCTTTCCCGTAGTAGCAGAAATTTCTGATTTGGTGCAGCAACGTCCTGCTGTCCAGAATTTGAGTTCTTGTTGTTTCAATGTTTATAATTTTGTTTATGGCACCCGAACATGTTTTTCGCCCAGTCTGAACCCGATTTCTGTCCTTGATTTTGTACATTAATGTCTATTCTATTAAAAAGAATAAGTAACAAGTCATTGTTTAAGATAAAGATTGGGTACTGGATAATATAGGCAAGTGTACATGGAAAGGGGCCCGTGTTTCCCACCTATCTGCATGAATACATGATTACATGATTCATGAGTCTGTTTACCTATTTATATGATTACTTGACTGTTTTTTTCCCTATAGGAAGGTGTATTTGGAAGGGGTCCCGTGTTTCCCACCTGTATGCATGAACACATGATTACATGGTTCATGAGCTTGTTTACCTGTTTACATGATGCCTGAGTACACGACCCTATAGAATCCATCACTAAATCTAAACGCAACTTATTTTTATGTAGTAACCTTGTGGTATGGGATGCAAGGGTGATGCATTAGATTGAACTAAATAAAGACTTAAGAATAATATGTTTCACCTGCATATTCCTGTCTCTTGTTTCACATGTTTATCTGATATCTGTTACAAGTTTACAAGTTTATAAGTTTACCTGCTACCTGTTACCTGTCACCTGTTACCTGTTATCTATTCCATGTTACATGTAACCTGTTTACATGATTCCAGTTACAAGTTTGCATGATTTCCATTTCATGGCATATTCCTGTTACATTATTCCTTATTCCCGATTAATTATATTTTGAGACCTGTTCTAGTTGTTACCGGCATTACCTTGATCATGATATATTACATTTGCAATGCCAGTTCTTGTTTCCTTTTTTGTTCAGTCTTTGTTTCTTTCTTGTTATATATGTTGTTTCTCGTTAACATGTTCTTTCCGCATTTGAATTCCCAGTTCTTATTGTTCTCTGTTATATTCTTGTTCTTGTACCCATTTTTGCTTGTACTACTTGCGACCCGTAACTTGCTCTAACGGGTGCTCCATCCATCTTCCTTTTGAGTTATGTTATACAGGTACAGACAATGGGTTACTGAGAGAACTCGTCAAACTGTTCTTGCATCGCATATTCTCGGGCTATTTGGTAAGTTCTTGTATCTTAAATATTGGTTATTGTATTATGTTCTTGTTTATGATATTATTATTGTATTATTGAGTTTACTGGTATTGTACAGCTTATGGATGATATGAGTTAGCATACTTATATCATTCGCTGGGCCTCAGTTACGCGCCTGTGTTCCAATATTATGAGAAGCGGGGCATGACACATTGAATTGAGGCTTTTGAAGTTCTAATGTAACAGTTTGGAAGATTTTATCAACTTATTTGAGGATGACTAATTGGATGGAATGAATAAGAGATGAATTGAGTATATGAATGAATAGAATTTGTAGTTGATTATAAAAGAGGTTATAGATAACCTAGATGTAACTACTGTTTCCCCGTATTTGTGTTTTATACTGTATTTTGCCATACTGTACTCTTTCATCTATTTGAGATCCGTATTTTATTTTTATTCGAATAAAATTATTATTTTTGTCTCAACGCAAATTTTGGGTTCTTTTATCAAATTCAATTGTGTGCCATTTGCACCGTTCTTCATGCGGAATAGCCCGATTCTTCTCTTTTATCTTTTTAATCCCCATTATTGTGCTTTTTGACCATTTCTTCTGTTGGGCCCTTTTTGAAACGGATCCCCAAAACTCAAAAAAAAACCCGCAAACCCGCTATCCCTAGTATATAAACCCCTACCCTAACCCTAATCACCCTATTACGGTGTAAACCTAATTACTACCCCGCCGCTAATCCCCATTCCCTTCTCCTTATCTTTCGCCATACCCAACCCATCTCCGATCCCCACTCCCGATCGCCACCACCACCTCCACACCATCCCCGTCGCGCTCGCCATCTCTTCAACCACAGAACCCCACCATCGCCTGTCATCTTCACCATCGAACTCAACTTCGAACCCATCACCCATCCAACTCGCCGCACCAACTCGACGTCTCCCTCACCCTCACTCTCGACTTCGACAGATTCCCCATCGCCTCGCCGCCTCCAACACCCTCACCGCTGCTTCGCCAGACGCCGCCGAACCCAACGCCGCTCTCACTCTGTTCGAACCCACGAACAGAGCAACCATCGCCGCGCCGTCGCTTTCCGTCACCCTCGCTCCTCCGCCGTTGCTGCGTCGCTTCCCGACGTAGTGTCGCCGTCGCAGCCATCACCGCACCGTCGCCGCTCTCCCTCACGCTCGGTTCGTCGAAGAAGCAGCGAACGAACGAAGAAGAAGGCGGAAAAGGCGGGAGCGAATCTCAGCCATCAGATCGCGCCAAGATCCGCGCTGAGATCGCTGTTCCCTGTTCGTCCACACCAGATCCAGATCCGCTGCACGCTGTTCTGGCCTCAGATCCGCTGTTTCGGAAACGATCTGATTGGTCGACTTCGCTGTTTCCTGTTCGTGCCGCACCGGATCCTTCTTGCTGTTCGCTGTTCGGGACAGATCCTGTGTGCGGGAAAACGCGATCTCCGATCAATTTTTGCACGCGCTTTTCGAGGCCATCTTCGGGGATTTTTCTACTCAATTGCTTCAACAAGCGGAGTTCATCATCGTCATTTAAGGCAAGTAACCTTGTACATCTTATTGTCCTAGTACAAGTCTCTTTGAAATACCACATGTAGTTAGTTTGTGACTCTCCTTTGAAATATCATAGTAAAACAATTTGAACCTTCAAACTCACCAATCTAAGAGTCACAAAACTTCCTCGTAATAAATAATAATTCAATTGGACTCTTTTATCTCCTTGAACTTGCGAATCACATGGACATATGAATTAAGGACCCCTAGAAATTGTAGACGCATATAAATTTAGTGTTTTGGCAATTTGTGATTATTATGACTTGGAAAATACTATTATTCGCTGTTTGATTCCCATTACCATGTATTTGTGCCACATAATGATTTTAGACACCAAATTACGTAATTCTATGAAATCTACATTAGTGAATTATTTCCCTATGTTGCTGTCTGGATTTCCTTTTGCGGTTTCGACCCTCTTATCTTTGGAATTTGGGCCCGAGGCCTGAATACAAAACGTAGATCAGGATGTGTAGATGTCGATAGACTCCAGAATGATTGAATTTGGAGTTACGGTCTAGGAGATATGGCCGTTATACTGCAGCTGTGTCAGTAGGTGCAGTTCTGTAAAAACTGCTGTATATATTGACTTTACAAATTATTTTAGCTGTGTAAACAGCGAGCGTTTGACCCCAAATTATATATGTAGTTGCTGGACACCCTATAGGACATCCCCAATTTTTCCTTAGAATTAATCTACATTATTTCAACACTATTTCATATGCATAAATACAAATATACAAATTCTGCCTGAACAAATATAACAATCCGGGGTTATGGGAAAGACTATAGAGTGGACAATATAGGTAAGTGTACTCAGAAGGGGGCCCGTGTTTCCCAGTACTCGGTTCATGAACCTGTTGCATGTGATGTATTCATGGAGTCAGTTACTTGGCTCATGAACCTGTTGCACGTGATGTATTCATGGAGTCAGTTACTTGGCTCATGAACCTGTTGCACGTGATGTATTCATGGAGTCAGTTACTTGACTCATGAACCTGTTGTATTCATGGAACCACTGTGTGGTCCTTGAACCTGTTAGTATTCACGAACTCGTTTCGTGAACCTGTTATTTAATTTCGTATTCATGAACCGTGCCTGCCTGATACCTGATACCTGAGTACACCGCCCTATAGACTCCATTACTAGTCTAAACGAAATTTGTTTTGACTGTAGCAACCATGTAGTAAAATGATGGATTCATGTCGTGCTACCTAGATAGTAATCACACAAGACTTGAACTTAATACCTGATACATGATTATCCTGCTACCTGATTTCCTGGTTACCTGATATCTGATACATGAAACTTGGACTTGACACCTGTAACTTGAAATATGAAACTTGATACATGAAACCTGACACATGAAACATGATACGTGATGTTAGTTACCCCTACAGGTTCACCTGACATATGTTTTACCATTAGTAGTTGTTAACTAGCCTGTTTACTAAGTAGTCCGCCCTTACTAGCTAATTCCTGGTTGTTCCCACTACTTGTTGTATCCCTGTTACATTCTTGAATCCAGTTCCTGTTCCCTATACTTGTACTTGCTTTCACTATTTGTGGCCCTAGCTTGCACTAAGGACATTTTCTCTTGTTTTCCCTTTGTTTCCCTGTTTATATTTATTAAACAGACTTTGGAGACAAGCTACCTGCTGGGTTTGGCGAGCAGATATTTCAGTATTTGCTTGGAGCAAGAACTTGTTTGAATAGTTGCTTTTCTTAAGGTATTTATTTCTCCTGCTGAATAAGACTTGCTTCCGAGTTTACACTTGATCCAGACATGAGAACTATTTGAATATTATTATTTGTTTAAATTGTTTTCTGTTGCTTAATAAGTTATTCATGCATGCTTGGTTATATATACATCTGATTATATTCTTGTTATGATGCTGAGTCGATCCTACAGCTTATGGATGATGTAAAAATCATTCGCTGGGCTTCGTCACGTGCTCGTATTCCATATTTTTGGGAAGCGGAGCGTGACACTAGAAATATTGTCAATATTTGGAATGTGTAGATTCTAGAGGCTGAGCAAGAACCAGGGCACTGACAAATTTGTGATTTTGAAAGTCTGAGAAATTTCTAGTGTGGGCTAATGTTCTCGTGTGTTGATTTAAGTCTAGTAGTAGGGTAAGCTAGCTCTATGTGATATTATTTTATGTGTAAACTTAAGGACAAGCACTAGAGGGAGATGTGAATAAGTATGGGCAAACATGAGTATGAGGGCCTCATATGATTCGCGGTGGGAAATTATCTCAAGAACTATCAGGGTGTGAGGCATGATGTCAAAATCGCTCGCGATGTGGGATTTATGTTCAGAATTATCGGGATCGAGGAGACGCTCATGGGATATTTGTGTGATGAGGTACCATATGACTCGCGGTGTGGGTTTCGTCTCCAGAATTATCAGGGTGTGAGGCATGATATCCAAAAATCACTCGCGATGGGAGAATGACTCTCAAGAATTATCGGGGTTATGGCTTGCGGTGTGGTTTCACCTCCAGAATTATCGGGGTTATGGCTCGCAGTGGGAGAATGATTCTCAAAAATTATCCGGGCGGTACTAGATAGTCACAGGATATCTAATCCTTACATTAGTCACCATAGTGGGATTTCATAACGAGGGATTGAACCCTATAATGAGAAGTGCGATAAAGGCTTTCCCTCGAACCTATGTAGTATGGGATGCATAGAATCCGAACAAGTATGCAATAGTGTCATCGTAGTGTAGTGTCTGCATTAGGCATTAAGTTCATATCATACACTGACATGTTTAGGATAGTCATCTTTAACATTTTATTTTACATTCAAGTTTGTGTTTGCTAAAGTTGAAGAATCGATGAATTATAGCATTGCGTCAGTTGTATGCAACTAACGTGTGCACAGTTTCTTAGTTGCAGGATTGGTCTTAGCCTGGATTTGAAGACACTGTGAGAGATATCACAAGATTGAAGATTTTTCATTAACATATGTTGTATTGTACTTATTTATTTCCGATGTGCTCTTGTAAAAGAACAATGTTGTAAATGAAAAGTTTCAAATACCTTGTATTTTTGTACGAAGCTGAAGTAAAATATTATGTTTGTGCTACGAATTACCTGTGTTTGGAATTCGGGGCGTTACATTAATTTGTAATCAATTATTTATTAATCCCCATATTAATAACCTACTAATTAACCCATCATCTAGCAAGCTCTTCTTCCTCCTGCCTTCAAGCCCAACCCGCCTCCATCGCTAGCAACAACACCATAGAAGTTCCGCCACCGTCTCCCTGTCTTCCAATCACCACCAGTGAACACCTTGCTGCTGACCGCCTCCTTCCACTACCCGCAACCTCCCGATGCCCCCTCGCTGCTCTTCACCACTGCACCTCACAATCTACCACCGACTGTTGCTCATCTCCTCTCCCTTGTCCCTGGATGCATTCACTATAGGCCCCAGCTCCATCACAAACAGCCTCGAATCTCATTGCCAACCACCCCATTGCTGTTGTGCACCCGAACCTGCCTTCGACCACTGAGCTCCACCTCCTCTGAGACTTCCCGCAACCCATTCCCTGCTTTCCTCCATCGCCAGCAACCACCATCCCCAACTCCACCATTGTTGAGCTCTCTTGCCCCGTCGATGCGCCACTATTACTGCAATTGCCGACGAACCACCTGACCTCCTCTCTCGCACGAGCGACCACATGCCACCGAGCACCACCACCGCACTCCACATGCCTCCTACCACCACTACAGACCCCATCGTTGATCCTCCCGAGCACTGCCGAAGCTCCAAGCCCACGCCAGCAGCCCGCATTCCACTATTGACCGCAACAACACCTCACCGTTGCTCCAGCCTCACTGCCGACCGTCGCATCCCCGCACCTCCATTCCCAACCACCGAAGCCTCTCACAGTCCCTCTTCCATTGTTGTGTACATCCCCGAGCACAACCGTTCTTCGACGCCGAGCTTCATCCCTCACCTGCTGCCTCCATTACCGAAGGCTTCACCCACAGCACCTCCGACGTCTACCCCCACAACTTCTCGCAGCCGACACCCCGATAGCAACTCCCTATTGCCCTCGCTCGGTGCCAAACACCATTAACAGCAACCCTAACTCCCCTCCATCTGGCTCTACCTCACCATCTCGACCACTGACTGCACCATGCTACTCCTCCACCCGAGCCCAGCTTGCTGCTCCCCCCCACAGCACCACTAGCGGCCTGACCACCCTGCCTTGCTATCCCCTCGATTGCCCGACTGCACCTGATGCCCACACAACCCGAGCTCGACCTCCTCTTACTGCCCCGTCGCTGAACAACTTGCTGGATGCGATCAATTGTTGTTGTCATCCACATCATTCTTGCCGCATTCGTTGGCAGCATCCCTATCGTCGTCGTCATGTTGCCGTTGATCGTCGAAGATCGTTGTCGTTGCACTTGCTTGTTGACGTTGCTGCTCTTGATTACTATCATCGCATTCGGAGCTGTTGGTAGTGCTCACTCGCTCGTACTCATCGTCACAAAGGCAAGCATCTCTTGAACTAAATTTATTGTTCATGATCAAGCATTTTCTTTAACTTCCCACGAGTGGTATTCTTATTTGATTATGGTGTCTTGAAACCATTATCGTTCATGTTCAAGAAAAATGTTCTTTATAAATCTCAATTGATGAACCATTATATTGTTACATGCCTTTTGATCTTTCCATGGTAAATCAACCGTTATATACATTGAATCATTTCATTTCACTGTGTTGATTAAATAACTGCAGTAAGATCGTAAACTTCATTGTCACCATATACATTGCATGAACACGAACTATAGTCATACATGAATATGTGCATAAAGATAAATGTAGTGATTTAAAGCAAATTCTAATTGTATGTAATATTATAGTTTTGTCCATAGTTTAATATCATAGAAACGTTAATTTCCATGTTTAACAATAGGAATTCATTTATACTACTATATGAGAATGTGTGTTCAATTCTAAGACATAAAACCACATGTTGTAAATTGTAATTGTTAGAATTGCAAAAATACATTCTAGACCCATTGTTTGCTCCAACTTGGAGTGAGAATTTGACCTAGTTACAGATAATATTAATAAAAAAATTATTAAATAAAAGTTGTAGCCCTCTGTGTCTGAAATCCATACCATCTGATGGTTTTGCAATCTGACTTACGGTACCACTATACTATCTTAATTCCAGATTCACTGTTTTATAAATATGTCGTCGTGTTCAATTAATAAAAACAGTGGTTAACTTAAGAATTAGGACGTGATAATTTCAAGAATGTTAAAGAACGGTACCAGGAACTATATTATAATTTTTGTAAGAGTTTTAAGTATTTTTTAGCGAATTATACATATAATAACATCATACTGAGTTGCTGTCTGGACAGTAGGCCCGTAATGAATTAACTGATAGACATAGTTACTGTATTCAAAATGTATTGTGTGAATATGCGTTGGAACTGACAGGGAGTCTAGTTTCTAGAACCTTTGACGGAATCTGATTAACTTTCCTGTATCAGCGGAAATGTTAGTTTTTGTATAGCAATGTATTGCTGTCCAGAATTGTATTTTCATGCTTTTAAATATAAATGTGTTAAATTTTGTATCTAATGAATTGTGTTACATACCATTCATTGCATAGACATTGATACCTCGTTGATATCATTTCTTGACAACCGTTCCATCGATTGCATATTTATGATTTACTTTAATAAAATAATAACAAGCCGAAGTAATAAGGGAATGACTTAGTTGTGGACCATATAGGAGACTGTACTCGGAGGAGCGGCCCGTGTTTCCCGTACTGATTACTGATATCAGTTATTATTTTATTGATTGATTGTGAATTACTGACTACAGTATCCGAACTATCGTGTACTGTATCGTTTACCCATTACTGTTTATTGTTTATTGATTATTGTTGCCGAGTACATGACCATGTAGAGCTCACCTCTATAGTTGAAATGTTCACTTGATTGTATGCACCCGAATCTGTGGTATGGGACGCAAGATTGCGTGCATTAGCTAGATTAATAAAAGGTTGATAGACTTAAGATTGACATTGAGCATCGACACTTGCATTATTGATTATTGAATTTGTTTATAGATCACTGATTATTGAATATTGTTTATCAATCATTGATTACTGAATATTGATTATCGATCATTGCGTTATTGTTTACTGTTTATCTATCATTGCATTATCGACTATTGTTTACCGACCCTTGCTATCTTGATCATGTTATCGTCTGTTGTTTATTGACTCTGGTATCATTCCGATTTCTTGTTCTTGTTATATCGTCATTTTATTGTTTAACTGCTTGCTACTACTTGCACCCGAAGCTTGCACTAAAGGGTACCCCCCCTCCTTTCTTTGAGTTAAAGTTTATACAAGTACAGATGATGGGATACTAAAAGATGTTGGTGAACTATTTACTACATTGTACATTCTCATACTTTTTGTAAGTTCTTGTATCCCAAATATTGGTTACTGTATTATATACTTGTTTAAGTGATTACTATTGTATTGTTGAGCTTACTGGTATTGTACAGCTTATGGATGATATGAGTTGGTAACTTATATCATTCGCTGGGCCTCAGTTACGTACCTGTGTTTCCGTATAACAGGAAGCGAAGCATGACAATTATAGTTTTCAAACAAATACCCCCAAATCAAGAATTAAATAACTAATTATGTACCTTAACTAGGGGAATCTTCAATCAAATCTTAAAAGATACTTTTCAGGTATATCTTTTATAACTAACTCCTAGCTTATAAATACTCCCCCCATTCAGTCAAAGATAATCAATATTTTTTCACTAAAAACCCCAACCTCCTTTTTGAGTTACTAACTTGAGTACCAGCGGGTCTTTCGTCGGAACCACCTCCAGTGTTAAGACTTTTTTGCAGGTTCGTCGGATGTTTTCAGCCGACTAGATCTTGATCTAGACGTTCTCAACCATTCAAATTTAGCTTAAGGAGTTTACAGACATTGAGATTTAGGTCTCGATTGACGGTCTAGGTTGTAACTTTCCTCCTAAAAAAGAACTCCTTATCTGATTGTTCCCACCCAAAAAAAACAACAATAGGTGACATGTGGGCAGCTAAGATCTTGCAACATCATTGCCATAGTTATCGAGGTGCCCTTTGAGATTCCTTTCTCACTCCTTTGTAAAAAAACCCCACCTCCTTCTCATTTCTCACTTATTCTTTCCGTAGTTTCTCTCTCTTCAATGCTCTTGCTCTCTCTAACTCTTCGGTTTCAACGAGATTTCCAGCTGCTTTCGACGTTAGTTTTGCTCTCTCTCTCTCTCTTTCCCTAGGTAATTTATTTTCTAAAATAATGTCTAGGATTCAGTTCGGTGACTCAACATATTCGTCTGGCCGAGATGATAATGAAAAACAAAATGAGGTGATGCACTCTGAGCAATTGGAGGAGAGAGAGATCGAGGTGGTGTCCTTGGAGGAGGGCAACGAGGTTGAAGTATCACTTTCTAAAGGGGGGATGAGGTTAAGGTGTTGCCTTCTGATAGGGAGGATGATGTCTTGGTGCTACCTTTTCCCCCTATGGCTCCAAGGATTAAAGGGAATATGAAGTTGGTTTTTTTTTCTTCCGAGGAGAATTCAGTGGTGAAAGAGAAACCCATCGAGTACTTAGGGGATTGCAATTTGGAGCGGCCATGGCATCAAGATCCAATACCGGTTGAATGTATCCTACGGATCTTTGAGACTTGCTACAATATCGAGTCCAACCCCCTTTGCCTGGTAGGTCTCTCATCGAGGCCGACTGTACACAGACCATCCTATCAAGGGAGAATCTCTTAATTTGGAACAACTTCTTCATTCCGAGGGAGTACAGGCTACTTCTTTCTAGTCCAGACATCCAACCCACTGACGTTCTCTCCCTAGGGTTATGTATGTTCCCCTTTGACACATTTCAGCCGAGCCTGTGTTTACCAATCCACCCCTTCTTCAAAGTGGTGTTGAATTTGCTTGACCTAAGCCCATTACAGCTGGGGCCTAACTCTTGGAAGCACATGGTGAGCTTCATCCTATTGTGCAAGATAATGGGTGTGCTGTCGAGCCTCAAGCACTTCCGTACGTGTTTCGACCTTTGCACCCTCCGAACTGGAGAGGGTCGGTACTACTTCTCCGAATGGGCGGTGATTTGGCCCAAGTAATATCCCCAAAATATTAATTTTATTTTGAAATACATTTTCTTATATATATATATATATATAAGCATTTTTTTTAAAATAGCATATGTATGTATGTATTTGCTTCGATACATGAATGGTTGTATATACAAAATTGTATGTAAGATTGTATGATACATAAATACTATTTTACCCTCCAATTTAAACCATGGTTAATTTTAAACCATGGATTGATTGTCCAAAAGGCTAAATACAAACATTGTTCTTAAGAACAAGGTTTTGAAATGTGAAAGTTTCCATAAACATTTTGGTGGCATGTTATGGTCTTGCCACCTCCTCCCGTCCTCCTTGCATGCCGACCACATAACCCCCCCCCCCCCCCCCCCCCCCCCACCCCGGTCTCTCTTCATTATATATATATATATATATATATATATATATATATATATATATATATATATATATATATATATATATATCCTTATCTCCATTCTAATTTTCATACTATTTCCTTATCTCCATTCTAATTTTCATACTATTTCTCCTTCAAATTCCTACAATCCTCTCACTCTATTACAACTACAATTCCATCTAAATTCAAGCTTGAGTATAGAGAAGAAACCAAGTTGAAGGCTTAAAGGAGCTAGAAGGAGGTGAAAGTCAAACTAGAGAGAAGACGATCAACAAAGTGGGTGTCTTTCTGAACTTATGATTTGTTAAGATAGAAATCTTTTTATGATGATCTTGTTTTTGTATGGTTGAAATTATCATGATAGTAAGTTATGATATACTAATAAAATAATACATGAGCTAAGAATACTGATTGATAGAAAAAGTCATGATCTTGAGGAGGTTTAGCATTATTGATTAGAGAAATGATAACCTTTTATTCAGATGGAAATTAGAGTTGAAATTTTTACAATAGCATCTTTTATATGTTCCTAATAACTATACCAAATTTCGTAATTTTTGAATATAGCTTGATATTTTTATTAAATCCACCTTGCTACTGATATGAGATAATTTTTCTGTTCGATTTGAAATTATCATGCATGACTTACAAAAATGATATCTCCAAGTTTTCACCTTTGATCTACCATCAAATCTCTTAAAAAATTGTGCAATCATAATCTAACCTTTGGACCTCCTTAAAATTCGTGCATTCCTGATCCACCATCTGACCTTCTTCAGATTTGTGCTATCTCAACTGGATCGACTATTCCAAACATAGCCCCACCTCGTCTCGCTGAACTCACCCTGGTTCGGTGCTTAACCTCTTGTTCGAGCACGTCTAGCATGACCCGCCTACCTCGCCTAGCCGAACAATCCCCCTTCCCCCCTCCTAGCTAAGCACTTGGTCTGTTGTTCGAGCACGTCTAGCATGACCCGCCTACCTCGCCTAGCCGAACAATCCCCCTTCCCCCCTCCTAGCTAAGCACTTGGTCTGTTGTTCGAGCACCACCATCGTAGCGCACCTGCCTCGTCTAACTGAACCCTCCATGGTTCGGTGCTCGACCTGTCATTTGAGCACCTCTAGCATCGCGCACCTGCCTCGGTGAGCTGAAACCACCAGGTTCAGTGCTCGGCCTTGGGGACCCTCTGGTTTCCTCAAGATTCGAGTCATCTAATTATTTAATTGAAAATTTCAAATAACAATTAAAAATTTAGAAATTTTAATTAAAAATTCCAAAAAGTAATTATATTTTTCGAAAAACTAATTAAAAATTCTAAGAAAATAATTATAAATTTGGGAGAATAAATTGTAGGAGTGAGGGGTTTATGATATGGATAAAAATTAAAGTCAGACGGTCGCAGCACGAATCTTAAAGCTTTTAAGAGTAGTACAATAATTTTCCAACAATAGCAGGCCCACTAAAAGTACATGGGTCGTCCCCAAGCCGAACAACTCAACCAGATCCACAATTAAGGTTTGCTTACGGCCTATGAAAGAGGGATTTTCAGCTAATCGTAGCTGTCAGTCAAATCTCACCAAATCAGGAATTAAATAATTAATTTTATCCCTTAACCAGAGGAATCTCCAACCAACTCTTACTTTGTCCACAAAAAAACTGTAATCTTTATTCTTGGTTGCTGACTTGAGTGTCAGAGGGTCTTTCCCTAGTGCCACCTCTGGTGTTAAGAGTTTGTGCTGGTCATCGGGCATTTTCAGCCGTCAGATTTAGATCCAGACTTTTCCAGACACTCAGATCCAGATTCAGGAGATCAACAGCCAACCAGATTCATATCCTGATCGACGGTCCAGATCAGAGCTTTCTCCTCAATAAAAGAACTCTTCATCTGATTGCCCTCACACCTACAAAAGCAGCAACACGCATCACTATATAAACATAAACATACCTCTTCTGCACCATAGCAAGACCTACAATATGTTTTATCAATAATGCTACACTCACAACCTTTTCTACTACCTTTTTTTTACAACCTTATGTGACACATTACTATTGGAGGTTTCTACAACCTACTATACAATAACCATTAATGTATTGTGGCACCTAATGTTTTACAGAAAAATATTTTAGAGAGGGTTGTGAGTGCAGCATTATTGATGTTTCATTATGTTTAAGCCTTCCACCGTGTCCTTGCAAAGGTTTTCAAGAAGAAAGCCTACTCCAGAATTTATCTTCAAAATGCATCTACACTTTTGTAATTTTGTATATTTCTAAAAACAAAAGTCAATATTATAAATCCTAGTTCCTATGAAAACACATGCGCGCACACACACAAAAAAAAAAGGAGAATTGGAACAACGTCCAGTTGAATTAGAATGGGGTAAAAGAAAAAGCACGGAACTTTAAGGAAACTTGTCAAAGTGGAAGAGTACTAACATCTTGCCTGTCTCAATAACATTACCCTGTGCATCTGTGAGAGGTTAGGGGCGGCGGCTAGGCTTCGTCGCCGACGTCCCGTCGCGACATTCCCCTGCCCTATCGTCCTCCCTTCCCCGTCACGTGCCCAGTCCTCGTCGCCACTCCGTGGTGGTTGGAGATGGAGCCCCACCCGACGGGGAGATCGCGATGTCGTCGAGCCAGCACATCTGCCTTCGACCGGGGGGATGAAGACGAGCCGCCCCTTCGTCTCCGGATCTGAGCGCCAGTTTTAGAAATGGCCACGGATAACGGAGCAGCCGCCCCTCTGCCATAGCCATGGGGTCCGAGGTGAACGGGGTGACCTTCACCGCCTTCAAGGCCTAGCTGGTGGTGCCATCAGCAAAGGTGGAGGAGGCCATCGAGTTCTATAAGGCGGCGATCGGCGCCGAGGAGGTTAACTGCTCAACTTACCCGAAGAGGAAGGCCGATCAGGAAGCGTCTGCCTGTGCCGAACTCAAGATCGGTGGGTTTGGAGTTCTTCAGCAAAGGGCGATCTTCGACAAAGCCACCTTCGACGCCGCTCCTGCGCTGTCGTCCTTCCCCCTCTGCGCCGGAAACGGCATCTATGCTGTCTGTGCTTAACATTTGTCCTCTCTTTGGGGCCGGATGGTCTTCGCTGCCGCCACCATGTCCACACTCTCGGGGTTGGTGGAGTTACGCGTCTGAGTTAGGTTTGACTCGGTATGAAGAATGAGGTGTAGAATGGTTGTGGGGCTAGGGCCCAAAGACGGGGTCCCCCCATGAGATGTGCTCACTCGTTACTGCACAGGGTGGGGCTTGAGCCCGCAGAAGAGGTCCCCCCATGAGGGACGCAGAGGGAATATGTAGAGTTCGAGTTGTTTGTATTTTTGGTCGGTAGTATGGGAGTCACACCCTGAATTCGACCTCCTTTAATCCACTGCCACAGGCTTTGCAACAGCACCGCCACTACGCCCTCATCATTGACCCTAAAATCTACAACGTCCACCACCCGCATGGGTGAGAGGTGAAGGTGATTCTTCAGATTGGTTGTGATTTGGTTCGGGTTTTACATGAGAGAGAGTGAGAGTGTGAGAGAGTAAGAGAGTGAAGATGTTGCTTCTCACTACTCTATGCAGGTGTCTGTTCGTGTTTGTGAGAAATCACTGGAGAGATTATAACCATGAGAGGGTGAGTACCCTCTTCCTGCCTCTTTTTGACTGTGTCAGTGGTTAGAGTGTGTGAGAGTTTTTCTTGGTGAGACATCGCTTGTGAGAACTAAAGCGTGAGAGATGTGAAGGTATCCTCTCCACGGCTCTCCTTTGGTTGTGACTTTGACTATGCAGAATGTGAATATGTTGGTGATGGTGTGGGAGGTGGGGAGGAGAAGGATGGGAGCCGCGAATATCTAAATCCCGCGTGATTCGCTTCAGGTGAGTGTGCGCGTGCCATGGAAGCGGTGCACGAAGCTTACGTGACGTACATACGATTAGTTGGTCCTCGCTTTGTGACTGGGCCCAAAATGGGGTCCAGTACATTATTGGTGGAGGTCGGGGGCAAGCTGTGGCCGGTTCGACCTAGTTTTAGTTTTAGTTTTTGTGGCCCACCCTCTAAGGATGGTAGAATGAGCCCTGATTGTATATACTGGTTATATTGCTTTATGTTCTATTTTTCTGTTTGTAGTTTGTAATTTGACCCAGTACTCTGGATTTACTGGGTTAATTTCTTATTAATGAAACAGGGTTCCACCTTTTCCTTAAAAAAAATAAAAAAAAACAAAAAAAAAACATTACCCTGTGCATATATTCGTCTCTTGATTACGACATGCCTCTAGGAAAATAAAGTTAATGTGGAAAGAATCAAAATCCTAAAATCTTTCGGCAGTCTAATTAATTTTTTGAAGGATAAATTTTCCTTTATCCTATCCAGTTTTAACTAACTACCCAACTTTTATTTTAAGGATCTACCATACTATTTATGTTTTTTTGGGCATATAACCTTTTTTTAGTAACACTGTTAATAGGGTAGGTAATGAAAAAATTATTCGTTTTTGCTTTTTGTTAATTTGGCAAAATAGCAATTGGCAAATAAAGTATTTAGCTATAATAGCCATTGCTATAATATAGCAAATGAGAAAAAGAAATGGACGGACGGAACATGTTGTTCCGTCCAACCAATATATAGGCTAAATTTAAAAAAAACCACACTAAGTTTTGGGCCAGTTTAAAAAAACCGCACTAAATTTTTTTTTTATAGAAAAAAGGACACAAAAAAACTCCACTGGGTTAGTTAGGGTTAGGGTTAGGGTTAGGGTTAGGATAGGGTTTAAAAAAACCACTTTTATTTTTCATTTGTGTTTAAAAAAACCACATTCATCTTTCATTTGTGTTTAAAAAAAAATCACCTAACTAAACAGATGTATAAATAAACCCCCTCTGAACTAACCCTAACTCTAACTAACCTAGTGGAGTTTTTTTAAATTTTGTGTCCTTTTGTTATTAAAAAAAACTTACTGCGGATTTTTTAAACTGGCTCAAAACATTGTATGATTTTTTTAAATTGAGCCTTAAAATAACTTTTTAAAAAGTTATTTGGCAAAATGGACATTGAAGCCAGGGGCGGAGCCCTTTGAGGGCCCGGGGGGGCCCAGGCCCCCCTGAAATTTTTAAAATACCCCTAATATTTTCAAGTTTTACACTTTGGCCCCCCTAAAAAAATTTAGAAACCCCCCTACATATATACATATAGTATTGTTGCTGTTCACATCTAACATCCCCAACCCCAATCGAAATCAAATCCAAAAAATTTCCACAAATCTGAAATCCATCTGTGAGCGCCGATCACGGTCCTTCCTCGCCGCGGCGCCGCCCCGGCAGCCCTCCAGCGCAGCACCGGCTGTGCCACCGCCCACCGGCCCACCGTGCTCCTCTCACAGGCAGGAAGACAAAAGAATGAGCTTAGGAAGGTAATTCCGAAAGCCCTAAAACCTAGATTCCGAATCCTTCCTTTTCTTTTATAGGGTTTTAATTCAATCATGTGTTGGATCTTATCATCAAGTTCCTCTGATATTTTTTGGGTGAATTTAGTATAAAAAATGTTGAGAATCTTGAGATCTGACATGAGGGAGCCAATGTAAATAAAATTCAGTGAGAATCAAGTTTAACTTCAAGTACACTTCAATTTTGATTCAATAAATACACTTTTTACCTTCCATTTTTTAGGCGATTTGCCAATTAGTAATTTGGAATAAAATCAGCTCTATATTCTTTCTATTGACTGATATAAACTAAAGAAATAATTTAAGGTTGTCCATGAATAGAGAATCTATTTAACAGGAAAGCATGTCTTTGGTCTGAAACTCATTCTTTTTGGATTCTGTGTCTCCACTGAACTGTACTAGCTAGATATCTTGCTTGTTTCCGCTAACTAGTTGGCATAGGCTTGTCCAACAAGAAATGCCTGAAGAGTATCAAAGCTTGTCGAGGACGGTGCTGCGGTGCAGGGGAACCTCATGTCCTGCTCCCCTAACTGTTACGAAGGTCAAGCCTTTGTATATCTGACTCCATCCTCACACCTAAAACACGATATCACAAAGACCGGGGATAGAACATTAGTACCTATCTAAACATCCATATCTTTGAGATGATAATCATTTGGAGTTTAAATTTTGCTACCTCTCCTTTAGTGGTCCAGGGATACCAAGTTGCGAGAGTTGTGAGGTTGAGAGCATCAAGGGAGTATCTTGTTGCAGTCAAAGGAACCACAGAATCTGTGTCCCCACTGTTAAGCAACACAAATGTGACATATAAATTAAAATTGTTCTTTCAGAATTTTGAAGGTCAATTAAGTAGTGATCATGACACTACAGTACATACAAAAGAAGGAACATTGATATCTTGCTTCAACTCAAATTTCACTCAAAATTTTCTTTTGGCTATCTTATGAGTATTATTGGCATAAATTCAGGTTGCATATAATGTTGAATGACAAGCATTTGCATCGATCCATTTTGAATTTATGAATGAGCAGTACGTGCATTGTGTATCATTTCTGATTAATCGTCTTACCATTTATGAATGAGAAGTACATACAAAAAAAAGGAACATTGATATCTTGCTTCAACTCAAATTTCACTCAATATTTTGAAGACTAGATCTCTATGTCACTCAATTTCACTCAATTTCACTCAATATTTTGAAGACTAGATCTCTATGTCAAAAAAATAAATTTACTTTATAAATTGTTTTTTCTTCTTAATTTTATTTATTACTTGGCCCCCCCGACAAAATTGTCCTGGCTTCGCCCCTGATTGAAGCAATTTGTTATTAACTTGGACTTAGCAATTGATGAAAACTTTGGAACAAATATGGACTTGGATTAAAATTCTCAAACCAAAGAAATGGAAGGACAGAACATGTTGTTCCGTCCCAGTACCCCTTTTGGTTTTTTGAGTTATCGTATAGTACAAGTTGTACTGTCTGATTTTAATTTATAAAATTAAAAACAATTAAAAAAAAGGACGGAACATGTTGTTCCGTCTGATCTCTAAAACAGGAAAAAAAATTAAAAATTATTTGACAAAACATGTTGTTTCGTCTGACGTGTTTAAAAGTTTTTAAAAAATAAAGACGGAACAACATGTTTCGTCTGCTATATTTGACAATTACCATATTCGTTTATCAAATTTGGCAACACACTGTTTCTCGTTTGCTAAAATTTGGCAAAATAGTAAACGATTGCAGACGTCCTTTACTATTTTTTTTTTTGGGAAAAAAAAGCAAATTATTGGAGATGGTCTAAAGTCAGTGAAATGGTGATAAAGGTTAATTAAGTTTTATATTATTTTAAAAAATTAATTAATTAAATTTCTCACAATCTCTCTTCCCCTTCCTTTTTTCCTCTTTCTAATGCTACAGAGACTTCTTACTAGAGCTGCAAACGAATTCAGCTATTCGCGAGCTATTCGGCTGGAGCTCGGCTCGAACCGAGCTCGAGCCTAGCTCAAGCCCAAAACTGAGCTCGTTTCGTAAACGAGCCGAGCTCGAACTTGGGTTATTTTTTTTAGGCTGAGCTCGCAAGCTATTTGGCTTGAATACGGTCAAAGCTCGGCTCGAACCGAGCTGGAGCCGAGCTCGAGCTCAAAAATGAGCTCGTTTGGTAAACGAGCCGAGCTCGAGCATGAAGGTATTCGGCTCGGCTCGATCGCAGCCCTACTTCTCACCACCACCACCGTATCTATTTATGTTTGTCATAACAACAACCACATCTGTCTCCGCCGCTAGTGCCTCCACCATTTGTGCTTCACTTCCACCACCACCACCACCATTTTTCACTTTTCCATGAAACCAAAAACCATAGAAACTATCCCAGATCCTTATTTTCACAACCCAATGCCTAATGTCCAATCTGATACAAAATCCATGAAACCAAATGAAAAAATTACCAATTTTCCTCTTACAGATATCCAAAAACCACATTTTTACTCCATAACATAGCCTCTTACAGAATCCAATTTTGCAAGTTGCCCAAAAATTCAGTCAGAACCAATCCATTCTTAGATTTCAGAGCATCATATCGAATTGATTAAACACTCAAAATATTTCTAAAAAATTCAATCAAAATTATATGATTCTTTAAATGAGCTTGAATGGAATTGAATGATTTAGGAATTGGAACTGACTAAAATATTTCTTATTTTCTTAAATTGATGTTGGAATTAGTGGGATTAATGGGTGGTGGTTTCAGAGAAGAGAGAGAAGAGGGAAGGACGTCATTGTTGACAGAGGTGGTGGTGGTACTTGTCACAGAGGTAGGGGAGGTGGTTGTCAAAGAGGTGATGGATGTGGAGGAAGAGAGATGATCGAGGCAGTGGATGTGCTTACCAGAGAAAGAGGACGAGCAGTTGGTGGGGAAACCCTGTCGGAGACGGTGGTGGTGGTGGTGGTTATTGAAGATTGAAGAAATGGAGAGAGTGATCGGGATTTATTTATTTTTTATTTATTTTTTATTTTTAATTATTTAATTAATTAATTATTTTTTTTGTGATAGACAATGATATGTAAGTAGATTGAAAATATACCAGCCATTTTGATATGGCTGGAGTCATTCGACTCTATCCGATTACATCAAAAAAAAATATATATATACCAGCCAAATACACGTGCTTTGTATGTGGTATTGAACATTTAAAATTTAAATTTTAAAATGATATTAATGCTCAAGGGTATAGTCATTAAAATATCCAAATCGCATCATGTGATGTGACCTGATTGAGAAACAAAGTATAAAATTGCGTACGGAACCCAACGAGGCAAGTTGCAAAAAATAGAATAAAATAAAATAAAATTAGCAGAGTATTGAGCAAATTGATAAAAACTCAATAGGGTAAAGTCAAGTTTATCCTTTTTTAATAAGCTTTAATCTCATAAATAGTACATACCACATTAAGACATTCTTCTCCACTGATTTCCATGGCATCAAGAATAAGCATAGAACACGCAATGGCAGGAAAGTGACATCAAACTGAGAATCAAGTACATAGAATTACTAGAATTCTAGAAACTAATCAAACATTATTATTTCAGAATGAAGTAAATCTTCGAAGGAACATAGTGGAAAGTACATTGATGAGGAGCCTTTCTCCTCTTGAAGTATATATATGGAGCTTTGTTTCCGTTGCTGCATGAAGATCAGAAGATCCAGTCCTACAACCCAAGGAATTTAGTAACCGGTATAGAACTCAGTGGTATAAAACAAGAATAATATGAAGCATATTCCAATGAAGACAGAATTGTCTGATATTTAAGGAAAGTTCAAAGTTAGAATTCTATGTTAGAATACATTTAACGTCAGAGTTTCAAGAGCTATCAAGTATGATCAGTGGCGGAAAGCACAATGAAAACCGATTCTAACTTTTAAGTACAATAATTAATAGTTATCACTTATCACCACTCAACTTTTGGTTGGGCAGAAGTCGCAAATGTGAACTTTAGTCCCACAAATAATAGATAGTTCCAAGGTCTCTCAATTGTTTTAAGCAGTCTAGCTAGTGAGCAGTGCCTCCACTAAATATTAATTTGTAGCCATTTGAAAAAAAACAAAACAAAAAACAAAAAACACCAAAATAAACCCGTGTGGAAGAAGTGTCACGCCCCGCTTCCCAAACAGAGAATACGGAATACGAGCACGTAACATTGGCCCAGCGAATGATTTTTATCGTTCATAAGCTGTAGAATCAACTCAGCATCATAACAAGAAATATAACAAAATATACTTAACCACGCATGCATGAATAAATTATTAATCAACAAAAATTATTTGAACAAATATAAACTTTCCAAATAAATACAAGATCTGGATCAAAAGTAAAACTTTCGGGACAACATGTCTGTTACAAGTTTCAAGTAATAACAAGAATTAAATAAACTCAAATACAAAATAACTAAAGCAAATTCTCCCAAGTGAAGCCTAGAACGTTAGCTCACCAACTCCTACTGGCAGCTCGTCACCAAAGTCTGTTTATATCATGCAGAAAAAAATAGAGAAACAAAAACAAACGCCCTTAGTGCAAGTTAGGACTGCAAGTAGTACAAACAAGGGTACAAAAATGGAAATATAATAAAGACCAAGAGACATAATATAACAAGGAATAGATACAAGAATCAAGGAACACAAAATAAAATAAAGTCAAGTGTGATGCAACTAGAAATAATCATATGAACGGAGGACAACAACTTGTAACTGGAAAATAAGTAACGGACATGGGTTCATGCAAATTTGTGAATCAGAATCATGTGACTTCTAAATCAAAATCATGTACCTTCTAAATCAAAATCTTGTAACCAAATCATGTAACTTGTAATGAAATTAGGAAACTGGCTGACAGGATCATGCATGTGCTTAGTGTCAACTTAAGTCTATTCATTTAATTCGATCTAGGTAGCACTTCAAGCGTCCCAACTATTTACCACATGGTTGCTACTTACAAACAAGTTACGTTTAGATTTCGTAGGGGATTCTATAGGGCTGTGTACTCAGGTATCATGTAATCCAAATCTTATTAACCAAATCATATCGAGTATTTCAAATTATCCAAATGTAATCCAAATCATCCAAATGTAATCCAAATCATATCATGTAACCAAATGCGGAAAACACAGCCCCCCTTCCGAGTATACTTTTCTATATTGTTCACTACTAGATCTTTCCTTTAACTCCAGCTTGTTACTTTTTATTACAAAATACACATGATCAAGAGATAGCGAGAACAAAATCGAGACAAGACAATGATGTATCAAGGAATCATATGATGCAAGGAACATGTTCTAAATTACAAAGCACAAGAAACATCATGCAAATATTTAAGCATAACAAAATACCAATTCTGGACAGCAAGACGTTGTTGTACCAAAACTGAGATTCCCACTACCACAGGAATGCAAATCTGGATCCGTTAGAAAATCTAGAAATTAGACTTTTTTTTCAAATCCAGTGCATATAAATACGATACATAAAGGTTGTAGCAATTGATGTCAAAACAGCAAACTACACAGGATTTGTTTTCAGCCCAAACTTGTAAAATTGTGTTTAGAAGCATGACACATGTCTGTCATTAATTAATTTCAGAAAAAATTAGTTAATGTTCTCTAGTGTGTCGAGTATCAGCATGCAAAATTTCAAGTCATTATCTTACAGGTAGCATAGATAATTTAATTGTAAAACAAAATGACACAGCAAATTTATGAATGTGGAATTCTACGACACAGCTGTAACGCCTCGAATCCCAAAACACTGAATTCGAGATGTTCTACAGGATCTTTTCACTTTCTTTAGTACAATTTTACAAGGAAATTCAAATTTTTTTTCATACATCAGAGTTACATCAATATTACACTTTTCTTTTGCACAGCGGAAGTAAAATACAACAATTAAATAAATGTACAACAACATGGTACAATCTTTATGCATCCATTCCTCTTTACATGTAATTTATCCTGCATACAAAACTGTGGGTACGTCAGTTTATTCAACCGACGATAATTATACATGGCCATCCTCTCTATGCCAGAAACAGTATAACGAATCTCATTTCTTAACAATCACAAACTTGTTCAATATAAGCATATAAATCAAAGGGAACTCTTAATGATGTCGTGTCGTGATTGTGCACTTAATCCTTAATGCAATTATTTAATTTACATGATACTAATGCACACTTGTTCGGATTCTATGCATCCCATACTACATAGGTCCGAGGGCAAGACTCTTAACCGTTCTTCATTTTTGTAGGGTTCAATCCCTCGCCATGACTTACTCTACTTCTGTAATTACAGTGAGTATCCTAGATGATTCTATGAGTACAAGCATGCATCCTGGCCCCTGGAGTAGAATTCCGCGCCATGTCTTGACTCATCAAACATGCATTCTGCGACAATTCAGCTTCCTCCCTGAACACAATCCTCTTGCAGTCACCAAAACATCCCACAAGCGTGACTAAGGTCCGATCATTCTGAGTTGTGCCCGCGCCATGTCTTGACTCATCAAGCATGCATTCTGCGGCTCACACACCCGCACCGTAAAGCCTAGTTCTCATACTTATGTTTTTCTCTCACTTTCATCACCTCTTCACTATGTACTAAATATTAGAATCATGAATACAAATCAAAGCTCTAGAGTTAGCCTCTCCACCAAACCGGACTTATCATTTCATTTCAATACATGACCAACCTTGGTCTTTCAATTCTCATTTCATTTCATTCATTTCACTGCCGAGGGAGACTTAGCTACTCTTGGTTTCAATTTATAATTCACAACTTCCAATTGAGCACTTTCAGCTCATCCTTCATTTAGAGTCTCACAGACTTTCTCATCATGATTTTAGCCTTTCATATTCATTTAATTCTCAATTTCCATTTATGATTCATTTTACATAAATCCACACAGTCATAAAAAGAGTTCATAGAATTCGATCATAAAGTTCACCACTTCCAACAACAATAAATAAAATGAAATCTCATACATACCAAAGTTCACTCTGTACAGTCGACTTGGAAGGACACCAGTCGACTAATACAGTCAATACCGGTTCATCATAAATACTCGAGATAGTCGACTGCTGCACACAGTCAGTCGGCTGTCCCGCAACCTTTCATGTTCACAGTGTCATCCACATGACAGTCGACTGTTCATCCATCAGTCGTCTGTTCTGGGATTCTTTAATAGTACATTTCCATGTTCAGCTCAGTCGACTGGTTACACGCACTAAGTCGACTGGTCAGTTTCTTAATTCAAAACAGGGATTATCTTTTCAACCATTCTCACATGCACTTTCATCACAGTATACATACATTCATATTTTATAGACACCACACTTCTTACTTGTTCAGTAACATGGTGGCATGGAATTTCAAATTACTAATATGTTCTTTTCTTTAAGGAAAACACTTTAAACATGCACTCACACTATTCATAACTTTCTTACGAAGATGAAGATGTAAATCTCAAACCATTATACTAGGTTAACATAGTGGAATATCTCATTTCATGGAATTGCCGAATATTCATACTTAAATCGATGCACCAGTCGGCTGAACACCTTGTCAGTTGACTGCACCGACGATTCTAAGTTTTGTCAATCGTCGCTAGTTCTTTTCATCCATTTACCATCCCTCCATCATATGTGTCATAGGAAAAATATAAAATTAGTGATCACACGATTACGTCTATTTGCACACATGTTTATTACCATATTATGAAAAATAATTGTCTCGTACCAGTCGACTGGTTCATGCGACAGTCGACTGTACCGACTCACTCGTTCTTGTTATCAACAGCATGCTCAGGCAATTTCTAATACATTAAATTTACTTTTTATAACATGGCAGCAATTATAACACATGGTATAATTCCTACATTAGAAGTCCTGAGAAACACCCACCTTATTTGAAGAAATAGACGAAATCCAGCAAAAAGCTCCTGAGTGCAGTGAACGACTCCTCGCTCCTTGCTCCTTTGCTCCACACCGAAACCTTCAGATTACTACTCGGCCTTCACAGAAAAGCTCCCACACACAAACTCACAGAATGTCTCTCTTACAATAAATGTTATCTTTCCATTTTATTTGTAGCCATTTGAAAAAAAACAAAACAAAAAACAAAAAACACCAAAATAAACCCATGTGGAAGAAGTGTCACGCCCCGCTTCCCAAACAGAGAATACGGAATACGAGCACGTAACATTGGCCCAGCGAATGATTTTTATCGTTCATAAGCTGTAGAATCAACTCAGCATCATAACAAGAAATATAACAAAATATACTTAACCACGCATGCATGAATAAATTATTAATCAACAAAAATTATTTGAACAAATATAAACTTTCCAAATAAATACAAGATCTGGATCAAAAGTAAAACTTTCGGGACAACATGTCTGTTATTGCAACTTTCTATACTAATCAATTGATTTCACAATCCATGGGTGTCATTTTACATTCTACACACTACTTTACACTAGTCATTCACAAGCACACACTTCAAGGAATCTGCCATATACCAACGAACACCTGTAGTGATGGGTCACTAAAACCGTGGGTATAAACATCATATACCTACAGACGTGTAGTAAACTGTGGGTGTAGGTATTCTATAACTTTAGATCTTTTAATTCGTAAGTATAAGTTTTGCTGATAGGTTAAAACACCGTGGGTATAGTCCACCCCACTAAAAAAATTTAAGTTATTTATCCGCCAATTAAACCCCCTAAATTATTTCATTTGCCCCCAAACTTTTTCATTTCCCCCCCAAATCTTAAATCCCCCAATTTAGACAATTTCTCTCTCTCACACCCGAATCCCCTCTCTGTCTCTATTTCTCTCTCTCTCACGCTGGAATCCCCTCTTTGTCTCTTCTATCTCTCTCTCACACCCGAATCCCCGACTCACCACGTTGACTTCGTCATTTCGCCATGTCGCCATCGTCGTCCCGCCAATCCTTCCATCCATCTGGGAGCTCCACTTCTCTTCCTTTAAAATCCTTGCCCATTTCCCACAAACCCTAACCCTAACCCTAAATTTATCCCCAAATTCTCACCCAATCTGCACTTAATTACACTCCCAGATCTCAATTCCCTGCTCCTCTCTCTTTCTGGAGCTCGAAATTTGGTGCAGGGGTGAATCATATGATTGTGGAAGGTACTTTCTTGGACAAAGTTGCATAAAGTTGTCATCTTTTATGGTTTTGGTGATGTATACATGGAAAGATGCAATCTTGGTGAATTTTTGTAATTTAGTGGTTTGAGCTGGTAGATAGTTCAACTAGTTCCATTTTAGTGAATGTACTTGCTTGTAACTCTTTGTTTGTAGTGATATTTAGTTTCTGTAATGGTTGGTATGTTGGTTCAAGTCATTTGTGGGTGTTTACGGTTAGAATTAAGATAGAAAATCGTTGACCCGCATGTTTGTTTCGGGGTTTTAGTGTAGTTGTAGGGGATTTTGACATGGTGTTAGAGAACCCGAGGTAGATTCTCTCTTGGGGTGCATGTTAAATGTGGATTGAAAAAATAGCGCTGTGCACAGCCCTATGTCCTGACCCATATAATGGGCGCTCAACCTGTAGGAGTGTGTTAGCATATTGAGGAAAATACTAGTTGTGTTTTGGTGTAGTTGCAGGTAGTAAGGTGCACGGTTTGACCCTCTTGTACAGGGTAGATGGAGGGGGAGGCAAGTAGGGGTTAGTGTCTCAAGCCTCTACTTGATGGAAGACAATTTTCATTTAAATTTCCAGAATGAATAATTGTGTTGGGAATTTGTTTATATCTACTGATTTCGTATTTGCTCCATCAGCGACTACGAGGACTGTTCCTAATTTGGATCCTTGACAATTATTGGTGTTTATTGTGCATGCTGAAACAATCTCAGCGGTTATTTCACTATCCCCAATGCATCCATGTTTTTGTGTTATATTCTTCCACTCACAAATCCAATACAGCAACACTGTCATTTTTGCTGCATTGTTTACGACATGTTTTTTTTTAATTTCCTGACATTTTAAGCCATGTTTTTCTAGAGAAATTTTGGACTTATTCATGTTTATTATAGTTTTCCTTAATTTAATAATAATTATTATTATATGGTATCATCCAATTTCCTGAAAGTACTTGCTCCCATTTTTTAGCTCCCGCTTTATTTCTGTAAAAAACAATTCTTCAATCTCCCATCTACAGTAATTGATTTTAAACAGTGAAAACATCACATTTAGGATTCTTTGGAACTCAATGTGAAATATCCCTCATTTTTTGTAGTTTCGAAAAGTTATATTTCAATTTCATGTTCCTCATTTTCCTTCTTTGTCATGTTCCTCATTTTGATTTAAAATATGTTGTCAAGTATCAACTATTTCCAAGACACATGGGTTGTACTGGATTGGAATTTTCCTGCCATAACTGACAGGTTTATACCCAGACTCAAATCCCCGACTCATATTTTGTCTGCTGCTTTCTAATATCACAAAAAGAACATCTGTTTCTTATCTTGCAGCACTAAGCTTATATTTTTCTTGCAGTTTCAGAGTGCATCAAGAGACATGTACTTGCTTTATGCATTAACAGTTTCAGGAATTGCATATCTTCTTAATATCCGAACACCATTTTCTTATATTTTTGGTTCAAACTTCCCATCCAATAATCTGCAAGAAATCAATGTGCAACCCATACACAAAATGGAAAGATAACATTTAGTCCCACAAATAATAGATAGTTCCAAGGTCTTGGTATATGGCAGATTCCTTGAAGTGTGTGCTTGTGAATGACTTGTGTAAAGTAGTGTGTAGAATGTAAAATGACACCCATGGATTGTGAAATCAATTGATTAGTATAGAAAGTTGCAATAACTGTTAAATTTTATTTACATTGTATGAATAGTGCTATATCTACTTGATTGTCAAAATATGTTGCCTTTCATAATTATAAGAAAAGGAATTAGTATTGTAAAGGATAAAATTAATTTAAGAGAATTAATTAAGTTAAAGAATGAAAAATTGTACAAAAACATTGTGAATAAATATGGGGAACATGTAGATAAAAGATTTATCAAGAAAAGAAATTTCAATGTCAATAAATACACTAATTTTTCATTTCTCAAAAGAAATAAAAGGAATAGTTTCTATTATGTTGTTGAAAATAAGAATTTTGTAAATATAAATAGATATACTATACTGTATTTCAGAGAAACACAATCTGGAAAAGATTTAGATTTTGAATAAAGTACAAATCGATTGAGAAATCGAGTTTATTAAAGAAAGAGTGAGATACAGATTAGTAGAATAAAGCAATTTTAACTCTGGGTCAGAATGTGAATTTGGGTATACAGGCTTTCGATGTGAAGTCTGGGTGCTGTGTACAGTAACTGTATTTATGGGTTTGAGTCTTGGAAGGCTCTGTTTTTATTAAAATTCGATTTTTACTCGAGTCGGTGAGGATCAGTATAAGGGACTTTCGAGTTCCCCTTATATCGCCAATCGCTGTTGGGCTTTCTAGTCTTCGGGTGTGCTTTGGGTCTGTTACTGTAGAAGTACGGAGGTTGTGGGTTCGAACCTTGGAGCTAGCTTTTTAATGTATAATTTGATTTTTGGGTATTTTAAGAGTTTTAAAGAGTATAAAAATTGGGAAAAAAATCGAAAATTCTTCTAAAATTATTTAGACTTCATAAAAATTATTTCTATAATATTTTGAAATATTTTAGTGAGAATTGGAAGTGATTTTTGGGATGAAGAACTTGATAATTTTATTAGAATATGACTTTTGAATAATTAAAGAAAAGTAAAATTTTGAATGTAAAGAATTTTGTGTAGAGATTCAATATTGAGATTTTTGACATGGAAAATTTGAGTAAATTAATAAATGAAAATTGATGTTCTAATATATGCAGTGTGTATGGAAAAATTAAATTGATCATATTGTGAATATGGAAATTTGTGAGTATAAACACTCATTTTTGGTGAACATAAAAAGAGGTTGAAAACTAGAGTCTAGCTAAGTCCTTACATCGGCATGAATGAATTTTGAAGAGAAATATTGTAATAAAGGACCAAGATTGGGTCGTTGTTATCAATTGACGGTTAAGACCAGTGTAGAGATAAGGCTAACTCTAGGGTGTTAATTTATTTATGATTCAATTATCTAAGGATAGCACAATAGTGAAGATGTGATGATAGTAAGAGAAAAACACAAGTATGAGGGACGCGAATTCATGGTGTGAGAGTTTTCACAGGTCGTCTACATGATGCGTCATGTCATGACGTGAATTCAACGCTTGTGGGGTGATTGGTGACTACGTAGTGCCATTGTCCCATGACGGAGGGGAATTGTCCATAGGCTGTCTACATGATGCATCATGTCATGATGTAGGATTCCCCTCCAGACTGTCTGGACATGGGCTCGCAACACATAAAATATCTAGGATACTTACCGTAGTTACCGTAGTAGTTAAACTCATAACGAGGGATTCAACCCTACAAGATGAAAAATTGTTAAGGGCTTGCCTTCGGGATTTTTATAGAATGGGATGCATAAGTTCGAACATGTAATATCCCAAATGGATATTATAATTGAATAATGATTATTTTTTAAATTAAAATATTTTTATGAAAATTAATTTTTATTTCTAATAAAAAGTTATCTGGATATATATACTAGTAAGTATATATATGTATTGTATCAGTTTTGTGCACTTGTACAAAATCTTGAAAAATACATTTTTGAGAAAATGTCTGGAAAATCCCGGGGAAGATATTAAGAATTATTATTTTATTATTATTTTATTATTATTTTCAGAATCGAAATATTTTTGGTGGATATCACCAGGTTTTGTTAATAAACATTATCTATATGTATTTACTAGTCTGTATATATCTATTTTGTATCAAATTGATATTGGAATCTTCCGAGCTGGTAATAAAATTATTTTATTTTTATTTCTCGGAATTAAATTATTTTTGTACAGATTGATTCGGTTAACTAATAAAAAATTATTTGTATTGATAGATATAGGTACGTACATGTACCGTATCGATTTTGTACGTTTGTACGAAATCATGAAGTATGTGATTTGGGGTAAATTTCTCTTATTTTTGATCCATCATGATGAAATTGAGGGTAGAGAGTAGTTTGGGTGTTGATTGCAATTTTATTGGGTTTGATTGTAATAGAAAATTGCAAATTGACCTCAAATTGTTTAAGCCACAAATGAGAAGAGACAAGTGGACTCTTCTCAACCACAACTCCAATCTCACTCTCCTATATAACCCCCTCCCTACTCTTTGGCCAGTCAAA
This sequence comes from Hemerocallis citrina, assembly GCA_017893485.1. Lineage (NCBI taxonomy): Eukaryota > Viridiplantae > Streptophyta > Magnoliopsida > Asparagales > Asphodelaceae > Hemerocallis > Hemerocallis citrina. Next base: position 211,851,391 of record CM030361.1, on the reverse strand, counting down.
CACAAGGAGCAAAAAGCCCCATTTCATTTTGCCCCTCCATCTCTTTCTCATCTCATTCCATCCCCTCTTTACTTGTTTTTGATTAGAAAAAAATTGAGAAAAAGAAAGAAAAGAAAGAGAGATCAAAATCAAAAGAAAAATAGTGGGTTGATTTGTGGTGTTCTTGGAGAGGATCAAGAACAAGGAGCAGGGAGGAGAGGTTAAGTTCTGCCAACAATCGATTTGGGTGGGAGTTCTCAACTTCTTGTATTGTTTTGTTTGTTTTGTTATTTTTGTATGTTGTTGTAAGGGATTGGACTAAATCCATGTGCATATGGTTATTATGGACTAGAATGGAGTTACATACAAAGATCGAAGTGGTAGAACACAAAAATAAACCATAAAGATTCGATCTTTGTAGTTGTAGGGTTAGAATTAATTACCCATGTTAAAAGTTGAATTTTGATTCCAAATTAATTGGAGAGGTTCTCATATGCGTCGTTACCTTGCTCAAATTTTTTGTAGAATTTTTGGGGTTAATTTGATGGGCGAAACAAACCGTTTCCCCAAAACAACGGGATTTTAAGCTAAAACAGCTACTTGCTGTTTTGGGTAAGGTTTTGTTGTGTGTTCAATGGACCAAATCTTGATGTTTCTTGTGGAATTTGGAAAACTGATCAACTAGGAAGTTTTAGTAGACTTTCTCACCTTTCCAAAATGCCCTAATTGGTTAAATACCGATAAGTGGTGCAAAAGTTATCACCGTTCCAAAATGCAGCAGCCAGGTTTTGGCTGAATGGTTGCTGTTTGGATTGCTTGATGTTTTTGTACCTCTTATGGATTGAATCATATAAAGTGTTCAACAAGAGAGTTGTAGTATAGTCTCTCACCTTTCCAAAATGTCCTATTTGGTTAGATTCCGATAAGAGGAGTAGGAGTTATGGCTTCTACCGACAGCAGTCAGCCTTTGGGCTGAGAACTTACTGTTTTGATTGCTTGATATTTTGTACCCTCTTGCTTACTGAATTTGGAAAATTCATCAACTAGAGAGTCGTAGTAGAGTCTCTCACCTTTCTAGAAAGTATAATTTGGTTAAATTCTGATAAGTAAAGCCAAAGTTACTTTCAAAGTTTCAGCTTTTTGTTAAGAAATTTGCTGTAGGTTAATTTTTGCGCGTGTTCAAAGGACGGTGGATTGAATTCCATAAGGAATCTGAAAAAGTCATCAAATAGAGAGTTGTAGTATATGTTCCCACCTTTCCAGAAAGTATAATTTGGTTGACTTCCGACAAGTATAGCAAAAGTTATGAGCTTGGAAAGTTTTAGCTTTTGCCTTTACTGTTATTGTTTGAAATGGTGTTTAACGGACCGGAATTTGAGTTCCTTACCGAATCTGAAAAAGTGTTCAACTAGAGAGTTGTAGGAGATGTTCTCACCAATCTAAAAAGTCTAATTTTGTCGAATTTCGAGGAGCGGAGCACTGTTTGCTTCTAGGGTGTTAGAAGGCTTTTTATGTCGCTTTTGGGTTTTCATTGGTAGTATGTTTATATTAGACTGTTAGAAGATTCTTCTGTTGCTTCTAATTATAAAAGATCAAGTTTTGGTTAGTAAGCTTATACACGAAATTCTAGTTCATGTTAACTAGAGTTGTCGTGAATTGTTTGTAGTTTGAATCATGCACTTGATTATGAGTAACAAGTATTCCTTGTGCTCATAAGTCATGTAATAAGTCTTGTTCTGCCTCATACGTATCTCACCTAGCTCGTATGTAGTTGTTTGTTCATGTGTAGCTCATTGGGCTTGTATGGAGTAATTATCTTGAATAGATAGGCAATGAGTGGATCCGAGGAGATCTTGTGAAGTCTAGGTTGAGTCTTGGTAGATTGTGTCAATAATTGTTACACTCTCTTGAAGAGGGACACGTGCGGTGCTTTTTCATGATAAGTTGGAAGCACAGTGACATGTCTCACTTGTTTTAATCTTTTGGTGCCGTCTCATGGCAAGTTGAGAGTACGACTCCAGGTTGAAAGTACCTTGTAGCTCGTACGGCCCCACTTGATTGGTTAGGGTTAGTGACATCGTTAGGGCAGTAACTGTTACTTAACCATTTTTTATCTTTGAATTGCTGAAGGGTGAGAGTTGGTGTTAGAGGTGATACCTTATAATCTGACTTCTCCTATAGGCCAACACTAGGTGGTGTTATTGGGATGTATTCCCCTGTCAAAGGGATACGGGCGGTGCTTTTTCATGACGAGTTGGGAGCACAGGATCTGTATCTCGATTGTTAATTCCTGAACTGCCATGATAAAAACGGGAGGTTTTCCTAGGGAAATAGACCCTACGACTCCATCACGTTCTATACCTTCTCATGACGAGTTGAGGGCACGGAAGAAGGTTGGCTAGTATCTTGTGGTTCATGTTGGCTTTTGAGCGAGGTCCGGTTCGCCTGGCAATAGTGGAAAATGGGGACACCACTATTGTACTGCAGTAGCGGAACTAGTCCGTAACTGCAACCTCATCAGTCATGTAGTATGTGTCAGGAACAGGATGGGTACAAAAGTAGAATTCATGATGCGGGTTCAAATCCCCCCTATATATGAAGAACCGGCTTGATATGGGGCGTATGTAGTATGGGTTGCATACCATTCCAGAGTCTTGCTTGCATTAGAATAAGTGAATCATTGCATTAAAGTCTAAGTCATAGCATACACTGACACATCAATAATATATATACACGTTTCTCTTTTTATCAATCTGTTTGTTCAAGTTGAGAATCGTTGCTAGTCATCAGCCTTAAAGCGTCAGTATATATACTGACGTCTCCACTTCAATAAGTACTGGATTGCAGGTACTGGATTGCAAAGCTACAGGTACAGGATTCAGGAGGTCTCAAGGCAAAAGAAGCAAGTGTTGGATTTATTTCAATTGTAATATATATTGTAATTTATATATTGTTGAGAAGCATCCAAGTGGAAGTATCAAGTGTTATGTATTATTCATTGTACTCTGATGTAATTTTTATTGAAAGTTTGTAATACTTGGGCTTGTATGGCATTATTGTAATACTGATGTAATGTGTTGCAGTTTTATAACATTCGGACTTGTAATACATTTGTGTTGAATAAAAAGTTTTAAATTTTTCTGTTTTTCTGTGTATTGTGGCAAATTGAATGAAAGGATTTATGGCTTATATCACGTTTTCCCAGTGTATGGAAATCGGGGCGTTACAGAGTGTTATCAGAGCCGACTTCAATTTACAGTCCAACATAGTAGGAAAATTAAACTTGGATACCTTTTAGGAGTCGGGTTTTAGCTAGTTGTAGACAGATATAATTCATATTGTTGTTTCTTTTAACTTATGTTTTATAATTTTTCTATATCTGGACCTATTCCAGTATATATGTGTTTTAGGGATGGTATTCGAGGATATCCTAACCGAGGATGTGTTGATGGAAGAGAGTGAGCTGATTTCATGGGATGATCCGATGATCTCGAGCGAGGAGCCGAAGGAGATTTCACTACAAGCTAATCTCAAGACGGACTAGCCTTTACCATCACAAGAGCATCAACTTTGTGCAAATTGTCAAAGTGAATGCTGGAAGTCTGAAGTGGCATTCGTAGGCCATGTCCTATTCTAAGGAGGGAGTGGCTACCGAACCACAAAAGATCGAGGTAGTGAAGTTTTAGCCTCAGCCGAAGACCATGAAGGAAGTAAGAAGCTAAATAATGAAGATCAGGCAAGCCAGTATTAAATGGATTACTCAAGATTGGAGCTCAATTTTGGCACGATGGAAACTGCAACCGAGTCGAAGAAAGCAAGTCAGAAGGATTAGGCAGGAGAAGCGGGGACTGAAGCACCGAAGCAGCAAGTTGATGAAGGAAAATCTCAGAACATCAGTATGGACTTCATCACAGGATTACCCCAAATTTCGAAAATGTTTGACTTAGTCGCTAGAGAAATTAGCGGAAGTCTTCATTGGAGGCGTAAGGAAGTAACATGGAGTGCCAGCATCAATAGTTATGACCAAGATTCGAGAGTTACATATCGATTTTGGTGGAGCCTGCAGGCAGCTTTGGGATGAAGGTCGGGTTCTTTGGAGAACCAGTTCGTGGAGGAGTCACTTGGGAGCTGGAAAGTCGTATAAGCTTTCTTTCCCCGAGTTATTTAGTGTATGGATATTTTTCTGTTCTCCTGACTAAATGTAGTTCTGAGGACCGAATAATTCTAAGGAGGGAGTATTGTAATATCCCGGATTGATATTATATTTGAATAATTATTATTTTTAAATTAAAATATTTTCATGAAAATTATTTGATTTTTCTAATAAAAAGTTATCGGGATATATATACTAGTAAGTATATATATGTATTGTATCAGTTTTGTGCACTTGAACAAAATCTTGAAAAATGTATTTTTGAAAAAATGGGTGGAAAATCCCGGGAAGATATTAAGAATTATTATTTTATTTTTATTTTCAGAATTGAAATATTTTTGGTGGATATCACCAGGTTTTGTTAATAAACATTATCTATATGTATATACTAGTCTGTATATATCTGTTTTGTATCAAATTGATATTGGAATCTTCCGAGCCGGTAATAAAATTATTTTTGTACAGATTGATTCATTTTAACTAATAAAAAGTTATTTGTATAGATTGATATAAGTACGTACATGTACTGTATCGATTTTGTACGTTTGTACGAAATCATGTAGTATGTGATTTTGGGTAAATGTCTCTTATTTTTGATCCATCATGATGAAATGGAGGGTAGAGAGTAGTTTGGGTGTTGATTGCAATTTTATTGGGTTTGATTGTAATATAAAATTGCAAATTGACCTCAAATTGTTTAAGCCACAAATGAGAAGAGACAAGTGGACTCTTCTCAACCACAACTCCACTCTCACTCTCCTATATAAACCCCCTCCCCACTCTTTGGCCGGCCAAACACAAGGAGCAAAAAGTCCCATTTCATTTTGCCCCTCCATCTCTTTCTCATCTCATTCCACCCCCTCTTTACTTGTTTTTAATTCGAAAAAAATTGAGAAAAAGAAAAAAAAGAAAGAGGGATCAAAATCAAAAGAAAAAGAGTGGGTTGATTTGTGGTGTTCTTGAAGAGGAGCAAGAATAAGGAGCAAGGAGGAGAGGGCAAGTTCTTCCTACAATCGATTTGGGTGGGGGTTCTCAACTTCTTGTATTGTTTTGTTTGTTTTGTTATTTTTGTATGTTGTTGTAAGATATTGGACTAAATCCATGTGTCTAAGGTTATTATGGACTAGAATAGAGTTACATACAAAGATCGAAGTGGTAGAACACTAAAATAAAGCATAAAGATTCGATCTTTGTAGTTGTAGGCTTAGAATTAATTACCCATGTTAAAAGTGGAATTTTGACTCTAAATTAATTGGAGAGGTTCTCATATGCGTTGTTATCATGCTCAAATTTTTTGTAGAATTTTTGGGGTTAATTTGATAGCCCAAACAAAACTTTTCCCCAAAACAACGTGTTTTTAAGCTAAAACAACAACTTGCTGTTTTGGGTTAGGTTTTGTTGTGTGTTCAACAGACCAAATCTTGATGTTCCTTGTGGAATTTGAAGAAGTGATCAACGAGGAAGTTGTAGTAGACGTTCTCACCTTTTCAAAATGCCCTATTTATAATTGGTGCAAAAGTTATGACCGTTCCAAAACGCAGCAACCGACTTTTGGCTGAATGCTTGCAGTTTGGAATGCTTGATGTTTTTGTACCTCTTATTGATTGAATCTGATAAAGTGTTCAACTAGAGAGTTGTCGTTGAGTCTCTCACCTTTCCAAAATTTCCTATTTGGTTATATTACGATAAGCGGAGTATGAGTTATGGCTTTTACAAACGACAGCAGTCAGCCTTTGGGCTAAGAACACGCTATATTGATTGCTTTATGTTTTGTACCCTCCGGCATAGAGAGGATGGCCGTGTATAATGTTCGTCGGTTGAATAAACTGACGTACCCACAGTTTTATATGCAGGTAAGTGACATGATAAAGATTAAAGAGGAACATATGCTTAAAGATTATTCAAGTTGTTGTACATTTATTTAATTGTTGTAAATTTTACTTCCGCTGTGCAATGTAAAGTGTAAAGTTTTATGTAAACTCTGATGTAAAGTGAAAAGTTCAAATTTCCTTGTAAAATTGTACTAAATGAAGTGAAAAGATCCTGTAGAACATCTCGAACTCAGTGTATTTGGGATTCGGGGCGTTACAGAGTGGTATCAGAGCCACGCTTCCACACTTGTACAAATTTATAAGGAACGACACCCGAGAAGTGGACATTAGAGTGTGTGTTTGAGTCTAGAGATTTAAATGTAAGTGACTTACATTTGTGTTGCTCTATGACTTATGCTTCTTCCTCTCTATTTCTAAGATGGCTAATCACTTCGACCCTGCTGGACACGATGACTGGCATATCATCGAGGAAGAGTACCATCCTGGACAGGCAGATTCCAAGGACGAGTAATACCCAGGGCAAGCAGATTCTGACGGAGAAGAATGGCCTGAATCCCGAGAGATCACCCCACCTCCGGATTTATCTGATGACTCTTCTTCTGACGAAGAAGAAGAACTAGTTCCAAATGGTCTTGTGATATCTCTTCAGAGGCAGGTAGAAACACTGCGGGAGAGAGTCGGATTATTGGAGGCTCAATTGGCAAAGCGTAAGAACGACTTTGCAGTTCTCAGTCATCGGGTATGGGAACTCGAGAAGAGGAAGAATCTGACCGATGTGCTGAAGGAAGAAGTTGATGAATTATGGGCAGAACTTCGAGAAGCGAAGAGGAACTGTAGGAGTTAGACTGTTGTAGCTTCGACTATTTTCATTCTGATGTCAAGAAATATTTTTCAGTTCGAATGTATAAAGTTTGAAATTCAATGAAATGCAAAGTTGATTTAAAATTCATGTCTTATACCTCGAATTTGATGGACCTTTTACATCAGAATATGAAATGAAAGCTGTTGTGTTGTTCGATATTGGATCCTCTCATACTTTTGTGTCTCCTAAATTTGCTAAAGTATTGGGAGTTGAATCAAAGATTTTTCCAGGCAAGACTTAGCAGTAGCTACTCCATCAGGGGAAACTCTAACCACTGATCGGTATTATGCTGATTGTGAGATCGTAATTAGAGATCGAGTCTTTGGGATTGATCTGATCGAGCTGACTATCTTGGGAGTCGATGTTATCATTGGCATTGATTGGATGTCGGTGTACAGTGCAAGCATCGAGTGCAAAACCAAGACAGTAACAGTGAAGGCTCCAGGTGGACCTGAAGTCACTTTCCAAGGGAAGAAGAAGAGTTCTAGGCTGGTGGCAGCTATCCGCAAGGAAGAGACTCCTGTGGAAGTGCAAGAGATTCCTGTGGTTAGGGTCTATCCGACTGTGTTCTTGGATGATTTTTCCAGGTTACCCCCGCATTGTGATGTAGAGTTCAGCATCACTGTTCAACCGGGAAGTGCACCCATTTCTAAGGCACCATATAGGATGGCTCCAGTGGAACATGATGAGGTGAAACGGCAGATTGAGGAACTGTTGGAGAAAGGCTTTATTCAACCTAGTGCGTCACCTTGGAGAGCACTAGTGCTTTTGGTAAAGAAGAAGGATGGATCGATGAGAATGTGTATCGATTACCGAGAGCTGAATAAAGTCACTGTTCAGAATAAATATCATATTCCTCGAATTAATGACTTGTTCGATCGTCTACAAGGAGCAGCTGTTTTCTCCAAAATAGATCTTCGATCAGGATATCACCAAGTTCGAGTGAAAGCTGAAGAAGTGCACAAAACTGCATTTAGAACTCGACATGGGCATTACGAATTCTTAGTTTTGCCATTTGGAGTGACGATTGCACCCGCAATCTTCATGGATTTGATGAACAGAGTTCTGAGGCCGTTCATTGATTCTTTCGTCATGGTGTTTATCGACGACATCCTCGTGTACTCCAAGTCAGCAGAGGAGCACACCGAGCATCTGGCAGCAGTTTTGAAGAAGTTGGAAGAGCAGAAGTTGTATGCCAAGTTATCCAAGTGTGATTTCTGGAAATCTGAACTGGCATTCCTTGGTCACATCCTTTCTAAGGAGGGAGTGACAACTGACCCTCAGAAGATAGAGGCAGTGAGAAATTGGGTTAGACCTACTACAGTGAAGGAAGTCAGAAGTTTTCTTAGAATGACTGGATACTACAGGAGATTCATTTAAGGTTATGCTCAGATAGCGGTACCGCTTACTGGTCTGACCAAGAAGAATGTGAACTTCAAGTGGACTGAGCAATGTGAGGCAAGCTTTCAGGAGTTGAAAGAGAAGCTGACTACTGCACCTATTTTGGCTTTGCCTAGAGCAGGTGTTGAGTATGATGTTTATAGCGATGCTTCACATCGAGGGCTTGGTTGTGTCTTAATGCAAGAGGGAAGAGTAATCGCTTATGGGTTTAGGCAACTACGACCGCATGAGAAGAATTACCCGACTCATGATCTGGAGTTGGCTGCGATTATCTTTGCCCTGAAGCAATAGAGGCACTACGTGTACGGTGAGAAATTGAACATGTACACGGACCACAAGAGTTTGAAGTACATATATCAGCAGAGGGATCTGAATTTGAGGCAGTGAAGATGGTTGGAAGTGCTTGAGGACATGCGACCTGAGATCAAGTATCATCCTGGGAAGGCTAATGTTGTTGCTGATGCACTTAGCCGCAAGAGTAGTTTAGCCAGTTTGATTACAACTCAGAAGCATCTGATTGAGGAATTGGACCGAGCAGGTATAGAAGTTGTCTTGCAAGGATTGGAAGCATCTTTAGCTCAGTTGAGGCTTCAGCCTACACTGAATGGAAGGATCATTGTAAGTCAGGAGGTTGATGCTGATATCTTGGAGATGAAGGAGCAGGTTGGTGTTGGCAGGTTGCCCGGATTTCAAATCAGGGATGGAGTGCTGTGGTTCGGAGATAGACTGTGTGTTCCAAATCAGGCGGAACTGAAAGAGAGTATTCTTCAGGAGGTGCATGCTACTCTTTTGTCAATACATCCTGGGAGTACTAAGATGTATAAAGACATCAAACAGTATTTCTGGTGGTCAGGTTTGAAACGGGATGTGGCTGAATTTGTGGCGAAGTGTAAGGTTTGTCAGCAAGTCAAAGCCGAAAATCAGAGACCCGAAGGTCTATTACAGCCGTTACCTATTCCGGAATGGAAGTGGGATAATATCAATATGGATTTCATTACGGGATTGCCTAAGAGTCCTAAAGGCAATGATGCGATTTGGGTTATAGTCGATTGACTAACCAAGTCTGCTCACTTTCTGGCAATGAAACTCACTGCTTCGATGGACAAGTTAGCTGAGTTGTATGTTGGCGAGATCGTCTGGCTTCATGGTGTTCTGTCAACTATTTTGTCTGATCGAGATGCGCAGTTTACTTCGCATTTCTGGAGGAGTCTTCAGACAGCTTTGGGTACCAAGATGGATTTCAGCACTACTTTTCATCTGCAAACCGATGGGCAGACCGAGAGAGTCAACCGTATTCTTGAGGATATGCTTCGGTGTTGTATACTAGACTTTGGAGGCAGTTGGAAAAGGCATTTACCTTTGGTAGAGTTTTCCTACAACAACAGTTTTCAGACTAGCATCGGGATGGCGCCGTACGAAGCTTTGTATGGCAGGAAGTGCAGGACACCTGTTTGTTGGTTTGAAGTTAGGGAGCATCAGTTGTTTGGTCCGGAGCTTGTGCAGCAAACCTCTGAGAAGATTGATCTGATCAGGAAAAGGTTGGTAGAAGCTCAGAGCAGGCAGAAAAGCTATGCAGACAACCGGAGAAGGGACCTTGAGTTTGAGGTTGGTGACTTCGTCTTTCTGAAAGTATCGCCCAGTAAAGGTGTGGTTCGATTTGGCAAAGGCGGGGAGTTAGCCCCGAGGTTTATAGGCCCGTACAAGATATTGAAAAGGATCGAGAAAACTGCTTACCGGCTTGAATTACCGGAAGAGTTATCTCAGGTGCACAATGTCTTTTATGTGTCTATGCTGAGAGGTTATATTCCAAATCCGAGTCATCATTTGCCTGAAGTGCCGGAAGGTTTGCAGTTGGACCTGAACTACATCGAGTCTCCTGTCGAGATTGTTGATCGTCGAGAGAAAGTCTTGAGGAATAAGACGATACTGATGGTCAAGGTAGTCTGGAGGAACCATTTGGTTGAAGAGGCTACTTGGGAGTCTGAGGAGAGGATGTTGAAGGACTATCTTGAGCTTTTTGCTTGACTGTATCTTTGTATCTTTTGTTCTTATTGTGAGTGTTGTATTTTTTTTCTCTCACTCTTGACTGTAGTTCCGGGGACGGAACTATTCTAAGGAGGGAGTGTTGTAATGCCCGGATTTTTTTAATAAAAAATTATTTATTTGCACGTAGTGTGCACGTGCAATATTTTTGGTAAATATTTTCATCATGATGAGTACAAATATTTAAATATGTGCCTTTGATTATTTTTCTAGAAAGCCTTCTTTCAATTTGGCAAAAAAAGCTTTTCCTTTTAAAAGCCCAAAGTTAATTTAATTCATTATTTTTATAATAAGTATTTTGGCCCATAAACTAAAGCCCATGAGTTAATTTACTTTTAATTACAACTTGTCATGTAGGATACAATTTAAAGTTTATTTTTATACAAAATTTAATGTACAATTTTTTGGACCTAGTTGCATGCACGTGTATTGCACGTACACGTGCAATGTGCACAAAGTGGGGTAGGCCGGATTGCTTCTTTTTGGAGGGACGATCAAATTTTGAGTGGGGATCATGGTGTGGTGGTTACTTGATTATGGGTGGTTAGTATAACTCCTCCTTAAATCTAAGCCACTTGTTCCTAACTCCTACTTCAATCTTAGCCATCCATTCTCCTTCATTTTTAGTATAAATACCCCCCCCCCCCCCCCCCCCCCCCCCCCCATGGCTAGTTATTCTTGTGCTTATTAATTCTTACAAACCTATAGTTCAATTACATTATCTAGTAGTTATTTTAGTGAGTTAAAAGATTGAGTTGTGTGTGGGAGTTGTGCTTGCATCAACTAGAAGAAGGGGAGGCCGGCTACCAAGGGAAGGAGTGCTCGGTTTTTGGTGTTCTTGGAGGCTTGAGTGCGTGCTTCTAGGAGGAGGATCGTTCGTGTGCAAGGACTTTTGTTTAGGAAGTTGCTAATTGTATTTGTCTCTCCATTTGAGGTGGGTAAATTTTCCTTATTTCTAAATAGGAATGCATGCTAGATTTAATTAGAAAAATGATGCATGAAAATGATTAATAAGAATGCACATTTAATTGGAAAAATGATCCATAATTGATTGATTTGTTGATATGCAAATTATATGTGTTTCTATTATTAAAATTCAAGTTGTGTGCGATATGAATATGGCTATGAATTGTGTAAAGAAACCTTCGTTAGTAGCATGAAAAATTATGTGCAAAGATTAGTATATTGACTATGTCACTTTATGTGCTAAATTGGAAATTTTGTTATGACGTTGTAACGAATGAATTGAGATGTAATTGTTATGTTTGGGAAATAAATAAGAGTAGAAAATCGGTATAGAGATTAATGAAATTATAATGTCGAAAAAGAATGTATTAGTGGTAGTATATCAAATTAGCCAAATTTTATGGTAGAAATGTGTTAATTATTGGGAAAAAATATGTTTAATTACCTAAGAAAATTATTCTCATATACTGGAGGGAAATTCATGAGGGAAATGATTAATCTGGAATTTTTACAGTGTGTTAGTGAGAACAATGTGAAATGAAATTTTGATGAACGTTGAAATGTTCTAAATAACAGAGAGTATTGGTTAAATAAAATTCGAATTGTACTAGTGACAACCCGAGTCTATAGCTCGAGTGGTCGGATTGCTCTAAACCACTACAGTATATATGCGGGGCTTCTCTGAGGTTGAGGGATCGAATCCCGTTGACACCATTCTTTTATTTTCGAACATTTTTAAAAGAAACAGTTCGGCCGAGAGCATTTAATGCTCTCGCCACCGCTTCTAACGCGTGCCGCACTTGGTCTAGTGGCTTGTGCCTTTGGTTGGGTTCCTAGGGGTCGCTGGTTCGATCCTTGGCCTCCGGCTATTGTTTAAGTGTGAGAAAAACATTTTTTTTGGGGTGTTTTAATGATCAAAAATTGTGGAAAAATAATGATTATTATTTTAAAAATATATGGAGTCTATGAAAAATAGTTTGAGAATTATTTGCATAAAGTGGTGTATGTTTAAAGAACAAAAGTATAATTTAGAACTATAAGTTCTACACTTGCATTTGTATAAAGTGGTATTTTACAAAAGATTTAGAATGGAATTTAGAAAAGAAATACGAATAAAAAGGAATTATATGGAGTGATGTGAATTATTCTTATTGGAGAATGGAGTGACAAATTATGATGTGTAAATATTCATTTTTGATTGAATAACTTGTGATGTGATCTTTAATGTGAAAATAACATTTCATGAGTTACATGATGAATAGTTGAATTTAATGTATAATTATGGACTATTGAACAATTTAGAAATCATGATTGGAAAAGAGAAATACTCATTGAGTATGATAACTCAACATATGAACTTATGAGTTGGAAATGCTCAATTTTGGAAATTTGAATTGAAATTGAAACAAAGGAGTAGCTAAGTCTCCCCCGGCATTTGGAAAGAAATGGAATGAAATTTGAAATGAAAGACCAAGGTTGGTCATGTTTGAATGAATGAATAAGTCTGGTTTAGTGGAGAGGCTAACTCTAGAGCTTTGATTTTGTTCATGATTCTAATAAAAACTAAGGATTAGTACATAGTGGAGACGTGATGAAAGTAGGAGAAAAACATGAGTTGAGGGCCATCGGATTGGCGGCGTGAGAGTATTTCACAGGCTGTCTTCACGATGCGTCGTGACATGACGTGGATACTGCTCCAGAGTGCCGTCCTGGTGGTGACGCTCGTGGGATGGTTGGTGATCGAATGAGGATCGTGTGTCATGAAGGAGGCTGAATTGCCACAGACTGTCTTCACGATGCGTGGTGACATGACGTGGGATTCCCCTTTAGGTTTTCTGTACACGTGCTTGTACTCATAGATCATCTAGGATACCTACCGTAATTACAGTAGTAGATTAAGTCATGGCGATGGATTGAACCCTACAAAATGAAGAACGATTAAGAGGCTTGCCCTCGGACCTATGTAGTATGGGATGCATAGAATCCGAACAAGTGCGCATTAGTGTCATATAACATGAATAAATGCATTAAGGACTAAGTGTACAATCACAACACGACATAATTAGGGTATTCCCTTTAGTTGATATGTGACAAGTTTGTGTTTGTTAAATATGGAAAATAAGTTATACTATTTTCGGCATAGAGAGAATGGCCGTGTATAATGTTCGTTGGTTGAATAAACTGACGTACCCACAGTTTTATATGCAGGTAAGTGACATGATAAAGATTAAAGAGGAACAGATGCTTAAAGATTATTCAAGTTGTTGTACATTTATTTAATTGTTGTAAATTTTACTTCCGCTGTGCAATGTAAAGTATAAAATTTTATGTAAACTCTGATGTAAAGTGAAAATTTCAAATTTCCTTGTAAAATTGTACTAAATGAAGTGGAAAGATCCTGTAGAACATCTCGAATTCAGTGTATTTTTTATTCGGGGCGTTACAATTGGACCTTAATATATACCCAAAACCCAACTAAACTATAACCCAACTATACCAGTATAATTAAAACCCATGCAGACAAGTTACTCACTCGAGAACCCGTTTTGCTCCACTGTGCCGCCTCCATCCACTACCCTAACCCTAATCTTAGGACCCATATATTTATAACCCATGCAAAAACCTTCTTCTCAGCCGCTCTATCTCTCTCCCGCTCATCTTCCTCATCCCGACCCTCTTTCTTTCCCCCTGTGCCCTCCTCTTCTCTTCCGACGCAACAACAACAGCCGACAGCAAGCCGCCCTCGGCCTTGCTCTCCGTCTGACCACAGCAATAGCACAGCAAGTGTGCTGCCTCCCTCGATAGCAGCGAGCTTCCCTCACTGTGCTGTCGTTCCCAGTTGCTGCCAGCTCTCTGTCCTCTCTCCCTTTGGTTGCTTGTGCGAGTGATCACATGAGTTATCTTAGTCGTGATTCTCGAGTTGTGTTCGTGGGTTTGTGTTCGTTGTCGTTGGTTGTGTGTTTGTGGGTTTTGCTCGCTTTTGGAGTTTGTGTGTTCGTGAGTTCATTGCCCGGGAATCCATTCCTGTTATTCTTGCTTTTGTGTCGTTTCCGTCATCATCTCTCAGGTAAGTAACTTGTATTATTTTCTTTGTGTAATACAAGTACTAAATACCGCCTGTAGTGTAGTTGGGTTCTACAGACAATTTGTGTGTGAATCCCCTTATTGATATTGTCCCTATTGTGTTGATTCGATCTTAGTTGCCTCACGACATACATGACATGAAATAACCTAGGGTTGACCACTTCTTGTTGTATACATGTGTATTGTTCATATGATATCATGTGCTCATTCATGTTATTCATGGTAGACTTGTTTTGGACCTGTGAAATACCCTATATCATCTTGTTTGGACATCTAGGACACTATATTTCATTTTTATTTATGATTTGGATGATTTTTATGTGAACTAGTTGATTTTGTGCAAGAAGGATATTTTCAGTTTTGTCGATTCCCTGTTTTTGATCAGTATTTTAAACCCTATTAAGGTCAGTATATGAATTTTATTTGTTAACATGATTTGTAGAGAATTCTATCTATTTTCAAAACCTTCTGACCGATCTCAGTTTTGTTTTACGAGTTGTGAGTTATGTCTCTTTTACTACAGATATGTAGAGAGATTTCCAGATTTTGTTTTCAATGAAGTCTGAACAGTAATCTGTTTTTATTGTGATGTTAAAAGTATTATTTTGATCCAATATTTTGCACTGTACAACTTGACCTGATTGAGATTAACCCTGATTTTTTGTGGATTTATTTGATGAGTTTTACAAACCGTTCTATGTTTCCAAACAACTACTATACTAGCAAATTTTCATACTGTTCAGTAAAGAACCTGATTTTTGACCTAATTCAACTTGCTGTTTGTAAACTATTTCTGAATATGAAAGTTAGCCTACTATATCTATTTTATCACCCTTTTGACAGATTTGGATTTCGATTTATGGTTTGCGAGATATTTCTATTTTCATACTGCAGTGTTTGTGATTCCATATTTACAAATTTATCGTGTCTTGATGTTTTCTGATTTTTGTTGACTAAACTATTTATATTGGAAAATTATAAAACATGGATTTCTGTTACTATACATATAGGGGAATACCCCAGATTTTTCGTGGATTTAATTCGTGAGTTTTCATGCTGTTTTTCTGTTCTTGAATAGAATCTTCTGATTTCTGGCTGAACACATTTTCTGGATTCAAACCTGTTTTGAGACTTGTTTTTCTGAAACACCATATGACTTATATATACTTGCTGGATTAGGCCGGGAATATATTTTGTAGACCTTTCGACGGATTCAGGTTTACATGTTTGTAGCAACGGGAACCTCAGTTTTAGTGCAGTACTGTCTTGCTGTCATGAACTAGGAATTTTGTTGTTTTATCCTTTTATGTGTTATCTTTCATCCGTACATGTTTATCTTGCAACTTGAACTTGTTACTTGTTTGTACCATGATATACTTGGCCTGTTTGTCACATGTACATGCTTGTTTGACACTATAATAATAAATAACCAAGCCGAGGTTAAAAGGAATGATCTAATAGTGGAAAATACAAAAACGTGTACTCGGAAGGGGATCTATAGATCCTACGTGATACTTGGCTTGATATTTGATACTTGTTCACTAGATACTTGCTACTTGTACTTGGTACTTGACACTCGTTACTTGATACTTGTTCATATGATACTTATTCACTTGACAATTGATACATGCCACTTGCACTTGTTCATCTTGCCAGGCTAGTTATCAAGCCTCTTCCGTGTTATTAGTTAATTTTTTCCATGTACTTGTATCCTGCACTACAAGCGGCCAGTAACTTGGATTGACGGGAGTTTGTTTTCTTTTTCATCTTTCTGTAATTTATTAAATTGCAGATTTTGGAGATCAGTTGTCAGATGGAGTTGGTGACATGAGATACTAGCTGCTGGAAATTTGCTATTATTATTCTTGTTGCATATTTTGAACAATTGTATTTGATACTTGAATTTATTTTGTATTTGGGCAATGTGACCCAGGATATTGACTTATTTAGATATGGATTATTTAAGATTATAATATTTTGGTTTCAAGTATTCTTGTTGGTATTCTGATTCATATATGCATGCTTGGTTGACTTTTCTTGCTTCCGACTCTGATTATTTTTGTAAAATGTTGTAAAGATCCTGACAGCTTATGGATGATGAAAATCATTCGCTGGGCTTAGTCACGTATCCGTATTCCGTATTCTCTTTTTGGGAAGCGGGGCGTGACAATGTTTTTAGTGGTATAAACCCAGGTTTGACTAATGTATTAGTTTGACTAATATATTAGACAAGCTTGGTGTAATATCCCGGACGGATATTATACTAGTATAATTATTATTTTTTTAAGTGAAAATATTTTTCATAGAAATTACTAGTTTTTCAATGAAAAAGTTACCTAGACATATATACTAGTATGTATATATAGGTATTGTATCAGTTTTGTGCACTAGTGCAAAATCTTGAAAAATTCGTTTCTGAGAAAAATGTCAGGAAAATCCTGGGCAGATACTGAAAATTATTATTTTATTTTTATTTCCAGAAATGAAATATTTTTGGTGGATATCACCCGGTTTTGGTAATAAACATTATCTATATATATACTAGTCGGTATACGACTGTTTGGTATCAAATTGAGACTGGAATTTACCGAGCCGGTAATAAAATTATTTTATTGTTATTTCTCGGAATTAAATTATTTTTTGTACTGATTTGTTCGTTTTCACTAACGAAAATTATTTCTATAATCAGATATACGTACCAAATCGAACTGTATCGATTTAGGGCGATTGTACAAATCATATAGTATGTGATTTGGGAAATTATATTTTATTTTGACCCATCATGATGAGATGGAGAGTAGGGAATGGATTAGGGCTTGATTGTAAGACTTATTTACAAAAGAAACACAAATTGTTGTAAGCCACAAGTGTATATGGAGACTTGGACTCTTTTCCACCACAAAACTTCAACTCCCCATTCTATAAAACACCCCCCCTCCCCCCACACTTACCCCAAATCCGGGATTCCCTTGTTCTAGGGTTAGGAAACCCTTTTCATGGTGTTCTCCATCCATTCCCTTCTCATCTCATCTCATCTCTTCAATCTTCTTCTACTTCTACTTATAGTTCTTTCAGAAAAGATTGAGGAGAAAAGAAAGGAAAAGAAAGAGAGAATCAAAATCAATATAAAAGCGAGTGAATTTCATGGGTTCTTTCATTTCATGGTGTTCTTGAGAAGAGGCAAAAACAAGGAGCAAGGAGAAGAAGTGGCAAGTCCTTCCTACACTTTTCAAAGGTGAGGGTTTCTCATTCTCATGATTTGTTGAATGTTAATATTGTTATATGTTTTTTTGTGAACTATATGTAGTAGACTCATCTGCATATGGTCTAGAGTAAAATGTGTGCAAAGTTTGAAGTGGTAGAACACATAAATTAGGCATAAAGATTCAATTTTTATGGTTGTAGGGTTGATTTTGTTTACATGTGTAAATGGTAGAATCTTGACCTAAAATTTATAGAGGAGGTCCTCCTAGGTGTTATTCGTGTTCTCTAATTTTTATCGATTTTTTGGAGTAGTTTTGATGGGTGAAATGAGTGTTTTCCCGAAAACAGCAAGGTTCAAGCCGAAAAACACAGCTCACTGTTTTCGGGTTAAGTATTGCAGTAGGTTCAAGAGGCTTTTACTTGGGTTTCCTTGCATAATTAGAGGTAGAGACCCTGTAGAGAAGTTGTAGTAGATATCCTCCCCTTTCTGAATTGGGCTATCAGGTCAAAATCGGATAAGAGACGCAAAAGTTATGGTCGTTACAAAAATAGGGCAGCAACTTGGCTGAGTTGCTCACTGTTTGGGTTAATTGCTGTTTTTGAGCGTCTTAATGATTGGATATGAGGTAGAGACCCATTAGAGAAGTTTTAGTAGACATTCTCCCCTTTTCGAATTGGCCTCTCGGGTTAAATTCTGATAAGCGGAATAGGTGTTATGATCTTGGGAAAATACAGCAACTAGTTGTTTGACAGGTTGCTTGCTGTTGTGTTCGTTTGTCATTTTTGAGGGTTTTTACTGGTTGAATTTGAGGTTCAGACCAACTAGGGAGTTGTAGTAGAGTTTCTCCCATTTCCGAATTGACCTCTCGGGTTAAATTCCGATAAGCGGAGTAGGAGTTATGCCATTCGCAAAGTACAGCAACTGGCAGTCTTGACTGGGTTCTTACTGTTTTGTGTTTTTGAGGTTTACAAGTGTCTCACCTGTAGAGTCTGAGGTTCGGGCTAACTAGAGAGTTGTAGTAGACATCTTCTCCTTTCTAAGTTGGCCTCTTGGGCCAGATTCCGATAAACGGAGTAGGAGTTATGTCATTTGCAAAATACAGTAACTAGCTGTCTTGACTGGATACTTGCTGTTTTGCTTCTTTGAATTTTTAGAGTGTCTTACTGGTTAAACCTGAGGTTCGGAACAATTAGGGAGTTATAGTAGAGACTCTCCCCTTTCCGAATTGACCTCTCAGGTTGAATTCTAACAAGTGGAGTAGAAGTTATGGGCTTTGAAAGATTTCAGCTTGACTGTGTATTTGGCAAGTTGGAATTGTATCTGCCTTGGTTCCTTGTAGTTTTTGAGTGTCTTACACACTGAATCTGAGGAGCCGACCAACTAAGAAGTTGTATTAGACGTTCTCCCCTTTTCGAATTGCCCTCACAGGTTAAATTTCGATAAGTGGAACAAAAATTATAGGCCTTCAAAGTTTCAGCTTTCCTTTGTGAAATCTGTTGTTTTCTTACCGTTTGCGTGTGTTCGATGGGTAGGAACTTGGAATTCTTTCTGGAATCTGAGCAAGTGGTCAGCTAGGAAGTTTTATTAGATGTTCCCACCTTTTCAAATTTTCCAGTTTTGTTAGATTCCGACGAGTAGAGCAAAGATTACAAGCTACAGAGTTTCAGTTTTTTATTGAAAATCGGTAGTTTGGTAATTTTTTGCATATATTCGATGGGTAGGAATTTGGAATTCCTTATGGAATCTGAGGAAGTTGTCAACTAGAGAGTTGCAGGAAATGTTCTCACCTTTCTAAAAAGTATATTTCTATCGAATTCTAACAAGCATAGCACTGGTTGATTCTAGGTTGTCGAAAGGTTTTCATGTCGCTTTCGGGATTTTCCTTAGTAGTATGTTTGTATTAGACAGTTAGAAGATTCTTCTATTGCTTCTAATTGTAGAAGATCAAGAGTTGCTAATAAGCACGTTTGGTTGCTTCTAGGTTGATTACCTTTATGGTTGTTTTTGTTTGTTGTTTTGCTCATATGCAGGTTTGCCTGTCCTGTATGTAGCTGTTGTCCTCATACGGAGCTTATTTGGCTCGTATGTATGTTGTTGCCTCAAACACGGCTCGAATGGCCTATATGTAGCTCTTGGTCTCATACATAGCTTATTTGGCTCGTATATATGTTGTTGTCTCATACTCGGCTCGACTGGCCCGTATGTAGCTGTTGGTCTCATACGTAGCTTATTTGGCTCGTATGTATGTTGTTGTCTCATACGCTGCTCGACTGGCCCGTATGTAGTTGTTGGTCTCATACGTAGCTTATTTAGCTCGTATGTATGTTGTTCTCTCATATGCAGCCCACTTGGCTCGTATGTAGTTGTTGGTTTCATACGTAGCTTGTTGGCTCTTATGTGTTTCTGTTTGCTCGTATGTACCTTATTAGCTAGTACGTAGTTTGTTTTGCTTGTCTAGAGTGATATCATTACCCTAGGGGCTATCAACCATCAAGATGTGTGTTTTCCTTACTCCTAAGGGACTGTGGACGAGTCACTTCGTGTGTACCATCGGATCTTAACCGGTGTAGGTTAATCACGGAACGGAGTATCGATGAAATCCATGTTCAGGGTAGTAGCATGCGAATACGTTCGTATTACCGGGGTCTTGGATCGATAGGCCATGAACTAGATCCTTAGGAATTCTGGTAAGTCTAGGTTGAGCAGCCTATTAGAGATATCTTGCGAAGTCTAACTTAAGACCTAGCATGTTGTGTTAGGACTGTTGTCATCCCTAGGTTTGTTAGGGTTAGTGACATTTTTAGGGTGGTAACTTATGGCTATTACTACTTAACCTATATTTATTATCATTTTCTCGCCAAAGAGGAGAGTTGGTATTAGGGGTGATACCTTCCGACCCAACTTGTCCTATAGGCCAATACTAGGTGGTGTTATTGGGTTGTACCTTCCCATCAAAAGGATACGTACGGTGCCTTCCACGAGTTGGGCACTCGGGTTACGTATCTCACACTGTTAATTCCGGAAGTGCAATGATAAGGGCGAGCGGAGCTAAGGGATGGACCCCCGGAAACTCCGTCATGTTCTATGTCGGGGAGGTGAACAGGCTATAGACTATGGTCTATGAGCTAGGGGCCACAGGAGATGCTTCGAGCTAACCTGTGTTGTAGTTAACTCTGATGGTTCATCTGATTTTTGAGTGGGGTCTGGTGCGACCGGACAATAGTGGCAAACGGGGACACCACTATATGACTGTAGTAATGGAACTAGACCGTACCTGTAACCTCATCAGTCACGTTGTATCTGTCAGGAACAGGTTGTGTACAAAAGTAGAAATTCATGGCGCGGGTTTAAATCCCGATATATGAAGAAATGGCATGATATAGGGGCGTATGTAATATGGGCTGCATACTATCCCACAGTCTTGCTTGCATTAGAATAAAAGCATCCTTGCGTTAGTAGTCTTGCATTAGAGTCTAAGTCATAATATACACTGACATGTCAAATATATATACACGTTTCTCTTTTCATCAATCTGTTTGCTATAGTTGAGATTCGCTGCTTGTTATCAGCCTTGAAGCGTCAGTATATATACTGACGTCCCCACTTCAATAGGTATTGGATTGCAGAAGTACAGGTGTTAGATTGCAGGAGTACATGTACAGGATTCAGGAGGACTCGAGGCTAGAGAAGAAAGGAGTCGACTTATTGTATTTCCGCTGTAATATATGTTGTAATTTCATTTGTAACAATTATTCTAATTTATTCATTGATGTAAATTATTTGTTATTGGGAAGCATCCAAGTGAAATACCAAGTGTTGTTCTTTATTCATTGTACTCTGATGTAACTTGTTGAAAGTTGTAACACTTGGGATTGTAAATGTATTATTGTAATACTGTTATAATGTATTGCAATTTTGTAACATTCGGACTTGTAATAAATTTGTGTTAAATAAAAAGTTTTAAATTTTCCTGTTTTCTGTGTATTGTGGCTAATTGAAGGAAATATTCTGGCTTATATTACGGTTTCCCAGTGTATGGAAAATGGGACGTTACAGAGTGGTATCAGAGCCGACTTCAATTTACAGTCCAACACAGTAGGAAAATTAAACTTGGATGCCTTTTAGGAGTCAGGTTTTAGCTAGTTGTATACAATTATAATTTATATTGTTGTTTCTTTCATCTTATGTCTTATAATTTTTCTATATCTGGACTAATTCCAGTATGTGTGTTTTTAAGGATAGGATGGTGTTCGAGGATATCCTAACCGAGGATGTGCTGATAGAAGAAAGTGAATCGATTTCGATGGAGGACCCGATGATCCTGAGCGAGGGGGCGGAGGAGATTTCACCACCGCAGGGGCTAAGTATCAGCGCACAGTGGCGGCAGCCAGCATACGTCGGGTGATGAGGAAGCTGAAGAAGTTCGTGACCAGGAAAGGTCATCAAGCTAAGCAACTGAAAGATGCTTGCAGGGCTGCACTAGCCGGCCTAGCAGAGGATCAGGAATACTTAAAAGCCAAATTGGCACGACTGCAGAATGAATGAGAGAAAATCCAGGAGACCTACCAAGGTTGTAGTATGTCGTTTCTGTGAGAGATTTGGGAACAAGAAATTAGTCTGTCCACGACGATAGGGGAAAAAGATCTACACCAACATCAGGGTTCAAGAACCAAGGATGAAAACAGAAGATTCAGAAACCAGATGGCAAACTTGGAGGCGCCAAGACAGGAAGTTGTTTCTTATGTGGTGAGCAAGGTCATTTCATGAGCCAGTGCCCGAGGAAGGACACTCAGATAGATACCCGTGTTTGTTACAAATGTAGGGAGATTGGTCATATTAGGCCGAACTGTCCCCAGTTTTATAAGAAGAGCGGCAGACCAACCTCGAAGATGAAAAATAAAGGAAAGGAGCATGTTCACCAAGAGTAGGAGTTCGCACTTACTAAAAGCAAGCTGAAGAAGGCAGGAGAGCCAGTACCAGTTTGTGCATATGGAATTACAACTCAGTTTAAAAGTTGTATTTTGAAATTTATTTTGGACTAAGAGGTGATATATGATGTAACACTTTTGTAACCAGTTGGTTCTATATATATATGGAATCCATGCAACTATTTTATTCAATTGTCGTTCATCAAAATCTTTTGTCTGAATTATGTTTTTCAAGAGTTGAGATCTGCACGGAAGGCAACTCTAAATATGGTTTGTTTAAATACACCATCTGGCTCTGAGCAAATTACAGGAGAAAATCCTGGAAGTCTGAAGTGATGGTCGTAAGCCATGTCCTGTTCTAAGGAGGGAGTGGCTACCAAACTGCAAGGGATCGAGATAAGTGAAGAATTGGCCTCAGCCAAAGATAGTGAAGGAACTAAAAAGCTAGATGGTTAGATTAGGCAAGCCAGTATTGGAGTGATTACTCAAAATTGGAGCTCAGTTTTGGCACGACTGAAGCTGCAACCGAGTCGAAGAAAGCAGGTCAAAAGGCTTAGGCAGAAGATGCAGGGATTGAAGCACTGAAGTGCCAAGTTGATAAAAGAGAAACTAAGAATGTCGGTATGGACTTCATCACAAGATTACCCAGAAGTTTGAAAATGTATGACTCAATTTGGGACATTGGAGATCAATTGACAGAGTCTGCACGTTTTCTTCCAATAAAGATGACTTAGTCGCTAGAGAAATTAGCAGGAATCCACATTGAAGGCATAAGGAAGCAACATGGAGCGCTAGTGTTAGCGATTCTGACCAAGATTCGAGAGTTACGCCTCGACTTTGGCAGATTCTTCAGGCAGTTTTGGGATCGAGGTCGGGTTCTTTGGAGAACTAGTTCGTAGATGAGCCACTTGGGAGCCGGAAAGCCGTATAAGCTTCCTTTTCCTGAGTTATTTAGTGTTTGGATGTTCTTCTGTTTTCCTGACTTAACGTAGTTCTGTGGACAGAACTATTCTAAGGAGGGAGTATTGTAATATCCCGGACAGATATTATACTTGTATAATAATTATTTTTTAAGTGAAAATTTTTTTCATAGAAATTACTGGTTTGTCAAATAAAAGGTTACCTGGACATATATACTAGTATGTATATACAGGTATTGTATCAGTTTTGTGCACTTGTGCAAAATCTTGAAAAATGCATTTTTGAGAAAAATGTCTGGAAAATCCCAGGCAGATACTGAAAATTATTATTGTATTTTTATTTCTAGAAATGAAATATTTTTGGTGGATATCACCTGGTTTTGGTAATAAACATTATCTATATATAGACTGGTCGGTATACGACTGTTTTGTATCAAATTGAGACTGGAATTTTCTGAGCCGGTAATAAAATTTATTTATTTTTATTTCTCAGAATTAAGTTATTTTTTGTACTGATTTGTTCATTTTACCTAACGAAAATTATCTGATTATATAATCAGATATACGTACGAAATCGAACTGTACCGATTTCGGGCGATTGTACAAATCATGTATGTGATTTGGAAAATTATATTTTATTTTGACCCATCATGATGAGATGGAGGGTATGGAATGGATTAGGGCTCGATTTTAAGACTTATTTGCAAAAGAACACAAATTGTTGTAAGCCACAAGTGTATATAGACACTTGGACTCTTTTCCACCACAAAACTTCACCCTTCCTTCTATAAAACACCCCCCCCCCCCCCTCCCAAATCCGGGATTCCTTTGTTCTAGGGTTAGGAAACCCTTTTCATGGTGTTCTCCATCCATCCCCTTCTCATCTCATCTCATCTCATCTCTTCAATCTTCTTCTACATCTACTTATAGTTCTTTTAGAAAAGATTGAGGAGAAAAGAAAGGAAAATAAAGAGGGAATCAAAATCAAAATAAAAGACATTGGATTTCATGGGTTCTTTCATTTCATGGTGTTCTTGAGAAGAGGCAAGAACAAGGAGCAAGTAGAAGAAGTGGCAAGTCCTTCCTACACTTTTCAAAGGTGGGGGTTTCTCATTCTCATGATTTGTTGAATGTTATTATTGTTATATGTTATTTTGTGAACTATATGTAGTAGAATCATCTGCATATGGACTAGAGTAAGGTGTATGCAAAGTTTGAACTGGTAGAACACATAAATTAGGCATAAAGATTCAATTTTTATGGTTGTAGGGTTGATTTTGTTTACATGTCTAAATGGTAGAATCTTGACCCAAAATTTATAGGGGAGGTCCTCCTAGGTGTTATTAGTGTTCTCTAATTTTTATAGATTTTTTGGAGTAGTTTTGATGGTTGAAACGAGTGTTTTCCCCAAAACAGCGAGGTTCATGCCGAAAAACACAGCTCACTGTTTTCGGGTTAAGTATCGCAGTAGGTTCAAGAGGCTTTTACTTGGGTTTCCTTGCGGAATTAGAGGTAGAGACCCTTTAGAAAAGTTGTAGTAGACATCCTCCCCTTTCCGAATTGGGCTCTCGGATTAAAATCCGATAAAAGATACAAAGGTTATGGTCGTTACAAAAACAGGACAGCAACTTGGCTGAGTTGCTCACTGTTTGGGTTAATTGCTGTTTTTGAGCCTCTTAATGATTGAATCTGAGGTAGAGACCCATTAGAGAAGTTTTAGTAGACTTTCCCCTTTCCAAATTGGCCTCTCGGGTTGTGGTCTTGGGATAATACAGCAACTAGTTATTTGACAGGTTGATTGCTGTGGTGTTTGTTTGTCATTTTTGAGGGATTTTACTAGTTGAATTTGAGGTTCGGACCAACTAGGGAGTTGTAGTAGAGTTTCTCCCCTTTTCGAATTGACCTCTCGGGTTAAATTCCGATAAGCGGAGTAGGAGTTATGCCGTTTGCAAAGTACAGCAACCGGCTGTCTTGACTGGGTCCTCTGGAAAGTATATTTCTATCGAATGCTGACAAGCATAGCACTGGTTGCTTCTAGGTTGTCGGGCGGTTTTCATGTCGCTTTCGGGATTTTCCTTGGTAGTATGTTTGTATTAGACATTTAGAAGATTCTTCTGTTGCTTCTAATTGTAGAAGATCAGAGTTGCTAGTAAGCACGTTTGGTTGCTTCTAGGTTGATTACCTGTCTGGTTGTTTTTGTATGTAGTTTTGCTCATACGCGGCTTGCCTGGCCCGTATGTAGCTGTTGGTCTCATACGTAGCTTATTATGCTCGTATGTATGTTGTTATCTCTTACGCAGCTTGACTAGCCCGTATGTAGCTGTTGGTCTCATACGTAGCTTATTTGGCTCGTATGTATGTTGTTGTCTCATACACGGCTCGATTGGCCCATATGTAGCTGTTGGTCTCATACGTAGCTTATTTAGCTTGTATGTATGTTGTTGTCTCTTACGCAGCCCACCAGGCTCGTATGTAGTTGTTGGTTTCATACGTAGCTTGTTAGCTCGTATGTGTTTCTGTTTGCTCGTATGTAGCTTATTAGCTAGTATGCAGTTTGTTGTGCTCGTCTAGGGTGATATCATTACCCTAGGGGCTATCGACCATCAAGATTTGTGTTTTCCTTGCTCCTAAGGGACTGTAGACGAGTCACTTCGCATGTACGGTCGGATCTTAACTGGTATAGGTTGATCGTGGACCGGAGTATTGACGAAATCCATGTTCAGGGTAGTAGCATGCGAATATGTTCGTATTGTCGGGGTCTTGGATTGGTAGGCCATGAACTAGATCCTTAGGGATTTTGGTAAGTCTAGGTTGAGCAGCCTAGTAGAGTTATCTTGCGAAGTCTAACTTAAGACCTAGCATGTTGTGTTAGTATTGTTGTCATCCCTAGGTTTGTTAGGGTTAGTGACTTTGTTAGGGTAGTAACTTATGGCTATTACTACTTAACCTATATTTATTATCTTTTTCTCGCCAAAGAGGGGAGATGGTATTAGGGGTGATACCTTACGACCCAACTCGTCCTATAGGCCGACACTAGGTAGTGTTATTGGGTTGTACCTTCCTGTCAAAGGGATATGTACGGTGCATTCTCATGAGTTGGGAGCACGGGTTGCGTATCTCACACTGTTAATTCCTGAAGTACCATGATAAGGGCGGGCGGAGCTAGGGGATGGACCCCTGGAACTCCGACATGTTCTATGTAGGGGAAGTGAACAGGCCATAGACTACGATCTATGAGCTAGGAGGCCATAGGGGATGCTTCGAGCTAACCTGTGTTGTAGTTAACTCCGAAGGTTCATCTGGTTTTTTAGTGGGGTCCAGTGCGACCGGGCAATAGTGACAAACGGGGACACCACTATATAACTGCAGTAACAGAACTAGACCGTACCTGCAACCTCATCAGTCACGTTGAATCTGTCAGGAACAGGTTGTGTACAAAAGTAGAAATTCATGGCGCGGGTTCAAATTCCTATATAGGAAGAAACAGCTTGATTTGGGGCGTATGTAGTATGGGCTGCATGCTGTCCCAGAGTCTCGCTTGCCTTAGAATAAGAGCATCCTTGCATTAGTAGTCTTGCATTAGAGTCTAAGTCATAACATACACTAACACGTACGTTTCTCTTTTCATCAATCTGTTTGCTATAGTTGAGATTCGCTGCTTGTTATTAGCAATAATGCATTAGTATATGTACTGACGTCCCCAATTCAATAGGTATTGGATTGCAGAAGCACAGGTATTAGATTGCAGGAGTACAGGTACAGGATTCAGGAGGACTCGAGGTTAGAGAAGCAAGGAGTCGACTTATTGTATTTCCGCTGTAATATATGTTGTAATTTCATTTGTAACAATTATTGTAATTTATTCATTGTTGTAACTTATTTGTTATTGGGAAGCATCCAAGTGAAATACCAAGTATTGTTCTTTATTCATTGTACTCTGATGTAACTTGTTGAAAGTTGTAACAATTGCGATTGCAAAGGTATTATTGTAACACTGTTATAATGTATTGCAATTTTGTAACTTTCGGACTTGTAATACATTTGTATTCAATAAAAAGTTTTAAATTTTCCTGTTTTCTGTGTATTGTGGTTAATTGAAGGAAAGATTCTGGCTTATGTCACGGTTTTCCTGTGTATGGAAATTGAGGCGTTACACTTGGCTTGATCTGGGATTGGCTCAACATTTCACCAACCATGCATACATAAACGAATTATTATCAACTTTGATCTGGATGCTAATTGTTTTTTGTTTTTTGCAGACTATGACTCGTGGAGGTTCTACTTCTCGTCTTCAGGATGAACATCCAGGGTTTGAGGCCGTCACCACTGTGTTGGAACGACTGATTAATATGCAGCAGAACCATAGTGACTTGGTGATGGCTGCTTTGGAGGTTGCTCGGGTTCTGCCACCCGCTGTGCCTATGCAGGCAGCTCTTCCTCCCCATTCGGGTACAGTAACGGACTTCATGAGGTTGCATCCCGACAGGTTTTCAGGTACTGAGACGCCTTTGGAGGCAGAATAGTGGCTGATTCGGATTGAGCAACTGCTTTTGGTAGCTAGAGTTGTAGATGTTGATCGAGTGGATGTGGTATCCATCCAGCTGGTGTACTTGGCTCATATTTGGTGGAGGTCCGAGTCCTAAAGGCTCGAAAGACCGATCACTTGGGCCACTTTCACTAGGAGCTTCTTAGAGAAGTTCTTCCCTAGCAGCACTAGAGTTGAAATGGAGCAACAATTCCTGGCCCTGAAACAAGTTGGTCGTTATTTCTAGTAATGGAATTTTGTTACATATTTTCCATGCAATGTTGTAACATGAGACTTTCTTGAAACAGGGCTCCAGGTCTGTGGATGAGTACGCAGCTGAATTTACAAGGCTCAGCCGCTTCACAGCCATTCTTCTGGCAAACGAAGAGGATAGGGCTCGTAGATTCACTTTGGGGCTTGAGCGAGAGATTAGGGTGCAGCTTGTCTCCCTTCACTTGCGCACCTATGCAGAAGCTCTTGAGACAGCTTGAGCTCAGGAGCAGGCTCGCGGTGGATTGACTCCTTCTCAGTGGGCTATTCCTGCACTCTGTTGCTAGGCCTTTTGGTGGGCCTGTTCGGAGTCCTGTCCCAGCCCAGTCGGTCAAGGCAGCTCCTTACTCTTCTGCGGTTCCTCAGAGGGCTAGTTTTTGCGACTTTTGCCAACTTGCTGGACATGAGCGCAAGGACTATAGGGGTGCCAATCGCCGCTGTTTTGGTTGTGGTGCTTCAGATCATATGGCGCAGGATTGTCCGCGGCAGCAGCAAATGGCTCTTCCAGCTAGGGGTCCCATTCAGCAAGTTGCCCCAGCTTATGGTCCAGTCAGGTCACCCCTTCCTCCGCAGCGCCAGATTGTCGATCAGAGGACCGCTGCTCCTAGGAGAGGTCAGGCTTTCAACCTAATTGGTGCTGATGATAAGTCAGCAGAGGGTGTTGTTGCAGGTATATTTTGCTTTTATTATTTTGTTATTTTATTGTTCCTCTTTTGCTTCTTTTCTTCTCTCTTGCATCTATTTCTTCTATTTTATCTTTCTGCATTTTATTTTTCCTCACCCCCCCTATTCAACCATTATTTTCTCTGTCTCTTTCGATTCTGCCTTAGGTATCGTCCTTGTTTGCTCTTTTCCTACTCATGTTCTTTTTGATTCCGGGGCAACCCAATCTTTTGTGTCCTTTCGATTTGTGGCTTGCCATCAGTTGGAGTGTAGTAATATGTCAGAGGCTAGGAACATTGTGACAGGTGGTGGAGTTGTCATTTGTTCCCGGGAGTGAAGGAAGTGTCCCATGATTATTGGTGGCACTGATTTCAAAGTCAATCTGATTGTAATTGGGAATTCAGGATTCGACGTGATTCTCGGTATGGATTGGTTGGATGAAACCCACCCATTATTGATTGTCATGCCAAGAAAGTTGTGTTCCGAATCCCAGATCGCGCAGAGTTTGAGTTCCATGTCGGGGAGTCTTTCCTTGGTCGAGCTGCAGTTGATCAGGAGGTTTGTGCGATTGAATTGCATTCAGGCTCTGAGGCTGCGCCTCTAGTAGTTCAGGATTTCCTGGATGTCTTTCCAGAGGAGTTGCCTGGCTTACCCCTTGATATGGATGTAGAGTTCGGTATTGAAGTTCAGCCTGGTTCGGCACCTATATCGAAGAGTCCCTACAGGATGGCACCGGTTAAGTTAGCAGAGCTTAAGGTGCAGATTCAGGAGTTGCTGGATTTGGGGTTCATTAGACCTAGTGTTTCGCCTTGGGGTGCTCTTGTCCTTTATGTCAACAATAAGGATGGTAGTCGTCGACTGTGCGTGGATTATCGAAACTAAATAGTGTTACTGTGAAGAATCGGTATCCGTTGCTCAGAATCGATGATTTGTTTGATCAGTCGAGTGGGGATAATGTTCTCTCGAAGTTGGATCTTTGTTATGGGTATCATCAAGTCAAAGTGAAGGTGACTGATGTACAGAAGACTGCTTTCAGGACCATATATGGCTACTATGAGTATCTTGTGATGCGGTTAGGGGTCACGAACGTACTTGCTATATTCATGAGTCTTATGAACTGGATCTTTTCTCAGTTCTTGGATAGATTTTTGGTGGTCTTCATTAATGATATTTTGGTGTATTCTCGGAATTGAGAAGATCATGCTGAGCATCTTAGAGTGGTTCTGCAGACTTTGAGAGAGAATCAGCTCTATGGGAAACTTAGCAAGTGTGAGTTTTGGTTCGAAAAGGTTACTTGCCTAGGGCATATTATCTCGGGCGATGGTATTTCTATGGATTCAACCGTGGTTGAGGCTGTGAAGGAATGGCCTATTCCTAAGTCAGTATCAGAGGTCAGGAGTTTTCTTGGTTTAACTGGCTATTATCGGAGGTTTGTTCAAGACTTTTCGAAGATAGCAGGACCGTTGACTAAATTGACTGGGAAGGATCAGAAGATTTGTTGGTCTGATGAGTGCAATGAGGCTTTTGTTGAGTTGAAGAACTGATTGACGTTAGCACCTGTGTTGACTATTCCAGATGGTTCAGGTAGATTTGTGGTTCACTGTGATGCTTCTGGTAAGGGTCTTGGAGCAGTTCTGATGCAGAAGGGCCGAGTCGTTGCGTATGCATCGAGGCAGTTGAGGCCGGATGAGAAGAACTATCCGACTCATGACTTGGAGTTAGCGGCAGTATTCTATGCTTTGAAGCTGTGGAGACATTATTTATTTGGGGACCGAGTGGAGATCTTTACAGACCACAAAAGTCTCAAGTACGTCTTTACCCAGAAGCAGTTGAACATAAGGCAAAGGCGTTGGTTAGAACGTATGGCCGATTATGACATCAGTTTGCAATACCACCCTGGTCAAGTAAACTTTGTGCCAGATGCTTTGAGCAGGAGACCGGCAGTTATGTTCTTCACTCAACAGAAGGATGTGATTGAGCAGATGCGGAGGTTGGACTTAGATGTTTTGTTGTCGAGTTCTGGTCGGAGTTGTTTGGTGCTCCAGCTTCAATCGTCTCTTGTTGATCAGATCAAAGAGGCACATGCAGTTGATGCGCAATTACAGGGTTTTCGAGCTGAGGTTGAGTCTGGGTCCAGAACGGACATAGTTATTCATGCTGATGGATCGCTTCGTTTTGGATCCAGGTTATGTGTCCCGAAGAGTGAAGTTCGTCAGAGGTTGCTTAAGGAAGCCCACTAGTCATCCTATTCTATCCATCCTGGTGGTACTAAGATGTATCGAATTTGAAGCTTCATTTCTGGTGGCAAGGTATGGAGAGGGCTGTGGCTCGGTTTGTTTCTCAGTGCTTGATCTGCCAGCAGGTTAAGGCAGAGCATCAGAGGACCACTAGACTTCTTCAACCACTTCTTATTCCGGAGTGGAAGTGGGAACATATCACAATGAATTTTGTGATCGCTTTGTCGATGAGTCCTAAGGGTCATAATGCCATTTGGGTAATTTTCGAACGTTTGAAAAAGAGTGCTCACTTCATTCCATTTCATGTCGGACAATCTACTGAGAGCCTAGCTGATAGGTACATGTAAGAGGTTGTTAAACTTCATGGGGTTCCAGTTAATATTGTATCCGACTGGGATATGAGATTCAGATCTCAGTTTTGGGAGAGTCTTCAGAACAATTTGGTGAGTAAATAAAGTACAGTACAACTTTTCATCCCCAGACTGATGGACAGTCAAAGAGGACCATCCAAATTCTTGAGGACATGTTGAGGTCCTGTATGGGGGTCATTGTAGGACCACTTGCATCTCGTAGAGTTCTCGTACACTAATAGCTTTCGGCCAGTCTTAAAGCTGCACCGTTCGAGGCACTTTATGGGCGGAAGTGCAGATCACCGGTGTGCTGGGATGACATTGGAGAGAGGAAGTTGTTGAGTCCGGAGTTGATCACCAGGATCGTTGATGCGGTGGTTCAGATCAGGAAGCATTTGTAGACAGCTTAGGATAGGCAGAGGCGATGGGCCGATGTCCATCGGAGAGCTTTGGAGTTTGAGGTTGGTGACCATGTTTTCCTAAAGGTATCGCCTTGGTGCGGTGTCGTTAGGTTTGGCGGTGGGGGAAAGCTTAGCCCTAAGTTTATTAGACCATTTGATATTATGGAGCGAGTAGGCAAAGTGGCCTATCGTCCTGCATTGCCGCCAACTTTATCAGGAGTGCACGATGTCTTCCATGTCTCACAACTCAGGAGATATATCCGAAATGAGAGCCACGTGATCGACTATTCTGAGTTGACCGTTCGGCCGGATTTGATTTGTGAGATTCTGCCAATTGCTATTGTGGATCGGCAGGAGAAAGTGCTTAAAACAAGGTCAACAAGTTGGTTTGTGTTTCTTGGAATCCTCACTTGCCCGGTGAGTCGACTTGGGAGCTGGAGGAGGAGATTTAGCAAAAGTTTCCTGATTTGTTTTAGTAGTTTTTATTTTGTTCTTTATGTTTGTTTTGGGGTTACCCTATGTATCTTCTTGTTGAATTTCGAGAACGAAATTCTTCTTGTTAGGTGGGTAGGATTTGTAACCCCTGTTTTCCATTTTGTGTATTTTTAAGTTTATTTTTTTCTCTTTTCTATTGGAGTATTTTCTTTTTCCTTATATTTTATTCAACATGTATCTTTGGACCGGATATTAGATTATTATCTTCAATATATTCATTTGCATTTTTTTTATCTTCCTATTTCTGTGGTCTGTCAATTGTTTCATTTCATTGATCGGGCCATTATTTTTTATTCCCAATATTTTTTGTTCATGTCCTTTTTTTTATTCGTTTGCTCCTATATTTCCTTTGTTTTGGATTTTTAACCCTATTGGACCCTAATCTATACCCAAAACCCAACTATACCCAGTATAATTAAAACCCATGTAGACCCGTTACTCACCCGAGAACCCATTTTGCTCCACTATGCCACCTCCATCCACTACCCTAACCCGAATCTTAGGACCCATATATTTATAACCCATGCAAAAACCCTCTTCTCAGCCGCTCTATCTCTCTCCCTCTCTTCTTCCTCATCCCGACCCTCTCTCTTTCCCCCCGTGCCCTCCTCTTCTCTTGCGACGCGACAGCAACAGTCAATAGCAAGCCGCCCTTGGCCTTGCTCTCCGTCTCACCGCAGCGACAGCACAGCAAGTGTGCTTCCTCCCTCGACAGCAGCGAGCTTCCCTCGCTGTGCTGCCGTTCCCCGTTGCCGCCAGCTCTCCGTCCTTTCTCTCTTTGGTTGCTCGTGCGAGTGGTCGCACCAGTTATCTAGGTTGTGATTCTCGTGTTGTGTTCGTGGGTTTGTGTTCATTGCCATTGGTTGTGTGTTTGTGGGTTTTGCTCGCTTTTGGAGTTCGTGTTTTTGTGAGTTCGTTGCCCAGAAATCCGTTCCCATCATTCTTGCTTTTGTGTCGTTTCCGTCGTCGTCTCTCAGGCAAGTAACTTGTATTCTTTCCTTTGTGTAATACAAGTACTAAATACCGCCTGTAGTGTAGTTGAGTTCTAGAGACAATTTGTGTGTGAATCCCCTTATTGATAGTCTCTATTGTGACGATTCGACCATAGTTGCCTCACGACATACATGACATGAAATAACCTAGGGTTGACCACTTCTTGTTGTATACATGCTGTGTTGTTCATATGATATCATGTGCTCGTTCATGTTATTCGTGGTAGACTTGTTTTGGACCTGTGAAATACCCTATATCATGTTGTTTGGACATCTAGTACACTATATTTCATGTTTAGTTATGATTTGGATGAGTTTTATGTGAACTAGTTGATTTGTGCAAGAAGGATATTTTCAGTTTTGTCGATTCCCTATTTTTGATCAGTATTTTAGACCCTATTAAGGTCAGTATATGAATTTTATTTGTGAACATGATTTGTAGAGAATTCTGTCTATTTTCCAACCCTTCTGACGGATCTTAGTTTTCAGATTTTGTTTTCTATGAATTCTGAACACTAATCTATTTTTATTGTGATGTTAAAAGTATTATTTTGATCCAATATTTTGCACAGTACAACTAGCCCTTATTGAGATTAACCCTGAAATTTTTTGGATTTATTTGATGAGTTTTACAAACCGTTTTATGTTTCCAAAAAACTACTATACTAGCAGATTTTCATACTATTCAGTAAAGAACCTGATTTTCAACCTAATTCTACTTACTGTTTGTAAAATATTTCTGAATATAAAAGTTAGCCTACTGTATCTATTTTATCACCCTTTTGGCGGATTTGGATTTTGATTTATGGTTTGCGAGATATTGCTGTTTTCGTACTGCAGTGTTTGTGATTCCAGATTTACAAAACTGTCGTGTCTTGATGTTTTAGGATTTTTGTTGACTAAACTATTTATGTTGGAAAATTATGAAACTTAATTTTCGATTAGTATACATATACGAGAATACCCCAGATTTTTCGTGGATTTAATTCGTGAGTTTTCATGTCATTTTCCTGTTCTTGAATACAATCTTCTGATTTCTGGCGGACCACATTTGCTTGATTCAAACCTGTTTTGAGACTTGTTTTTCTAAAACAACATATGACTTATATAAACTTGCTGGATTAAGCCGGGAGTTTATTTTCTAGACCTTTTGACGGATTCAGATTTGAAAGTTTGTAGCAACGGGAATCTCAGTTTTAGTGCAGTACTGTCTTGCTGTCCTGAACTATGAATTTTGTTGTTTTATCCTTTTATGCGTTATCTTTCACCCGTACATGTTCATCTTGCAACTTGAACTTGCTATTTATTTGTACCATGATATACTTGGCCTGTTTGTGACACGTACATGCTTGTTTGACACTAATAATAATAAATAACCAAGCTGGGGTTAAAAGGGAAAGATCTAATTGTGGAAAATACAGAAACGTATACTTGGAAGGGGTTTCATAGATCCTACGTGATACTTGACTTGATATTTGATACTTGTTGACTTGATACATGTTACTTGTACTTGATACTTGACACTCGTTACTTGATACTTGTTTATATGATACTTGTTCACTTGACACTTGATACATGCCACTTGCACTTGTTCATCTTGCCATACTAGTTGTTATGTTGTTATCATGCCTATTCCATGTTATTAGTTGATTTTTCCCATGTACTTGTATCCTGCACTACAAGCGGTCCGTAACTTGCATTGACAGGAGTTTGTTTTCTTTTTCCTCTTCCTGCAATTTATTAAATTGCAGATTTGGAGATCAGTTGCCAGATGGAGTTGGTGACATGAGATACTAGCTGCTGGAAATTTGCAATTATTATTCTTGTTTCTTATTTTGAACAATTGTATTTGATACGTGGATTTATTTTATATTTGTGCAATGTGACCTAGGATATTGACTTATTCAGATCTAGATTATTTGAGATTATAATATTTTGGTTTCAAGTATTCTTATCGGTATTTTGATTCATATATGCATGCTTGGTTGACTTTTCTTACTTTTGACTCTGATTATTCTTGTGAAATATTGTAAAGATCCTGACAACTTATGGATGATGAAAATCATTTGCTGAGCTTAGTCACGTATCTGTATTCCGTATTCTCTTTTAGGGAAGCGGGGCGTGACATGTTTAGTTAACCCTGGCTAAAAAAAATTACTAAATCCTAACCTGGCTCTGATACCACTAAAAACTTGTCAAGCCCTGCTTTCCAAAAGAAAACGGAATACGAGTATGTGACAAAGCCCAGCGAATGATTTTCACCATTCATAAGCTGTAAGGATCAACTCAACAGTAAACAGAAAGATACAACCATGCATGCATGAATCAAAACTCATAATCAGAAGAATTAATTGAAATCAAATACATAATTCTCAAATAAAAACAAGATCTGGAAAAACAAAACAATCAAACTCCTGGTCAAACATGCCCAATACAAAGTATCAAGTAGCAACAAGAGTAACTGATAAATTTCGATGTAGAAATAACTAAAGCATAAAAGATCCCAGAAAAAAGCTTAGAACACTTCATCGCTTACTTCTGTAGGTAACATGTCTCCAAAACCTGTATATTTATCATTTGAAAGAAACAGAGAAACGGGAAAATAATCTACTCGTTAGTGCAAGCTACGGGCCGCAAGTAGTACAAGCAAAAATGGATACATGAACAAGTAACTAAGAGTACAGAGCGGAAAACAAGAATCAAGAGCACAGAACATAGCATGACGGGAATGTAACAGATAAATAGAGTCAAATAAACTAATAAGCAAGTAAACAGGATCAGATAACAGAATCGGGTAACAGATAACATGTAAACTTATAATAGATATCAGATAAACATGTAAACTTGTGACAGGAATGTGCAGGTGTACATATTATTCTTAAGTCTTCTATGTAATCCTAACTAATGCATCACTCATGCGTCTCATTCCACATGGTTGCTGCATACAAACAAGTTACGTTTAGATTTAGTGGTGGACTCTATAGAGCCGTGTACTCAGGTATCATATAAACTAGATAAGCAAATAAACTGAAACAGATAAACAAACACATGAATCATGTAATCATGTATTCATTCAAACAGATGGGACCCACAGGCCCCCCTTTCCGAGTACACCTTCCTATAGGGAAGAATGCAGTCAGGAATCATATAAATAGATAAATAGATAAACAGATAAACCGATAACAGATGGGAAACACAAACCCCCTACCAATTACATGCATTTACCTATATTGTCCACTACCAAATCTTTCCCTTAAACCTTGGCTTGATTACTTATTATCTTTACCAAAACACACATGAATGTGCAAAATCAGTGACACAAACCAGGTTCATACTGGGCGAAAAAACATGTCCGAGTTTCATAGCGAACTTATAAATCACGGAACAACAAGAACTCCAATTCCGGACAGCAGGACGATGCTGCACCAAAGCTAAAATTCCCACTACAACAGAAAAGCAAATCTGGATCCGTCAGAATTTCTAGAGACTAGACTCTCTGCCGATTCCAGTGTAACACCCCGAATTCCAAATAAGACTGAATTTGAAGTTCCACAGGATCTTTACACTTCACTTAGTACAATTTTACAAGGAAATTAAAACTTTTTATACAACAATAATTACATCCACGCAGCGGAATTATAAATTACACCATGATACATGAATTGAATAACAACTTGAACATTTCTTTAAGTAGCAATCATTCTTTAGTCTTGTCAATCACTTTATCCTGCATAGAAACGGTGGGAACGTCAGTTGCATACAACTGACGCTAGGATATAATATATCAATTTCTCTTACTCAGAAAGCACACACTTGTCACAAACAAAGCTAAGGGATACTATCCTATTGATGTCGTGTGTAAAATGTGCACTTAGTCCTTAATGCAGTTATTTATATTTAGATGACACTAATGCACACTTGTTCGGATTCTATGCATCCCATACTACATAGGTTCGAGGGCAAGACCTTAATCGTTCTTCATCTTGTAGGGTTGGATCCCTTGCTATGACTTAAACTACTACAGTAACTACGGTAAGTATCCTAGATGTTCTATGAATTACGAGCCCAGCAACATAAGCGAGTGATACACAGAAGTTCAATGCACAAATACTTCATTCATTTCAATATGCAATTACATGGCAGCGGTGGCCAGTCCACAATTTGGCAGGAACATAAACAAAGAAAAACTCCCAAAATTTACTGCCTGGATAAAGAAGGCCCTTTTCCACCTGTAGTGTCAGTGGAGGTGGCCTCGGCTCAAACGGCGGGACAGTCGGGACCGGGGGACGTCATACGCTTTCCCCCGAAGGCTCTTCCTTGGCAATCAAGGACTGGCCATCCAGTTTCATGTCGAGCAAAAAGTCCCCTGAGATCGAGCTCCTGTTACTTAAGATTAACGTGCTCAAGGGTGCGATTGTAACCCTCATCATGCGTGAGGATGACACGATCGATGGCATCATCCCGATCATTCATTAGTTTTTTATCCCTCGCATTCCAGGCTAGCTTCTCCTCCGCCAGCTCCTTCTCCTTCGATAGCTCCTCCTGAGCCTGCTTCTCCATACAAGCTTCGCCTTCAACTCCTTCAATCTGAGCTGGCCATGATCTCCTTCTAACCCGCTTTGGCCAGCTGCACCCACTGAAGAAGTTCCTTGTGCCTCAGCTTTAGCTCGGCCCCATTAATGGTTTCTTGCACAAAAGAAAAGCGAACTTCAGCAAAAACAACAATAATGGGGTATTGGTGAAAAGAACACTTGTACCAGAATAGTGGCATGCGCCTATCGGGCATAATCATCCTCTTCTGAGTCCTTCTTCAGAGCCGCCCATCGTGGGGAGTGGTGAGGTGTTTGGCAACCTGTAGAGTGTTAAGGCGTTGTGACAGCAAGTCTGCCTCTGTGATGGAAGGCACCCATGCCTTCGCCACCGAGAGTGACTTCTTGTGGGCGATGGTAGTCTTCAGCGACGAAGCAGAAGGCCTTGGTGCTTCCCATTTCTCCGATGGTTCTGGCACCTTTGCAATGCCAGATGTAATCTTCCTTTTTGAGGAAGGCCCTTCAAACCCCGTAGGAGGAGGATGCTTCAGCACCTTCAACGCCACCTGTCGATCTTGTAGCATCTCGTCGATCAACACTGTTAGGGATGAGAAGAAGGCAAAGTGGGGGAATGAAAGTGAAGTTGGAGATGTATATATAAGAGGAATGAGACACCTCGAACACTGCGGCCAAAATGTGAGGTCACACATAAAACTCATGTGAGCCGAGCATGAGACCCACATGTGACGCACGTGCAAGGGGTACCTACGAAGGTCCCTTCGAACAGGATTACTCCAAAAAATTCCCTTGGCTCATCCCTCAAACCTCGGTGTGGTAATCCGAATCACTCGCGAATTCTTCCTCAAGTTCGCTTGCCTCGTCCCTCGCCCCTCGGCGTGGTAATTCAAGTCACTCATGAATTTCTCCAACAAATTCCCTTGGCTCATCCCTTACCCCTCAGTGTGGTAATCTGGGTCACTTGCAAATTTCTCCCCTAAGCTTGTCCTCAAGTCACAGGGCTGGGTTCTCCAGTACTTCTGCTCTCAAATGGCCATCTGAGGCACTCACAATGGAGGGGAAGGCTGTCCTAACAAAAATGTTTTTATTACCACAGCACGGAAGTTACATTTCAAAGTTAGAAGTTCGAAAGTAAAATAGAGATTTAAAAGTTCAGGGCGCAAGGGTCCGACCCTAAGAAGCTCCCTCGTTGGCTCCCGAATTCAGATTCATCACGTCAGCACCTAAGGAACGAGTGCCAACCCCTAACGGTTCGAGGTTCTTTCAAACACTAGCCACAATAGACGATCTTTCCACTCCGCTTTGAGCATCACTAAGGGCTCTTAATCTTAAGCGGGTCCCCAGGTAAGTATCTTGCCTCGAAAACGGGCTCCAAAGGGAGTCAACAAATTTGATTCCCCGAACCTTGTCCTCAAGAGGTGTATTTCTCAGTCTCTCTCCACGAGCATCTGCTTAAGGACGGCTTCTGAGGATCGTTCTCCTATCGAACCAGACAAGGTTTCCCCTTTGGCTTGAATTAGGGACAAGCTAATTTGGGGTATCACTTTCTTCAGCACGAAAATTCTTGTTCGATTCTCTGTAATCTACAGATGTGATAACTGAATTCCCCTCCCAATCTCTAGCTTTTCTCCAAAGCCGAGCTATGATACTTTCTGCCTATCGTAACCTTCCTGGGAGAGATTGGATATCCTTGTCCCGAAGGTCTACCTCCGAGTCTCACATCTCACAATCTGGGTAAACAAAAACATTCAAGTCTTAAGGGTCGGACAAAGATGCAAAAGATAAACAAACAACAAATCTTAAGTGCCAAAATATTCTCATTCAAAAGCAAAAATGTTACAAGGGGGCGGTGGCCAGTCCGCATTCGGTATCGATACAAAATAAAATAAGAATTCAAGGGCCTATGACTTAGGTTAGGGGGCACCTCTTGAGAAGAGGCTTAGAGAGCCTCCGGTGCATACAGTTTGATGTTCAGCAGCTGATATGGAGGACCACCTCGTCCCTCAACAGCTCTTCCCCGGGCAGGGGAGTACGACTGATCTCCATGTCAAAGGAGAGGCCTTTGAGGTCGAGGTCGGGATACCTCTGCCTGACATGGCTAAGAGCTCGATCATACCCTGGTCTTGTGCCCCTATGAACATGTCCATGGCATTCTCTCAATCCCTAGCCAGATTCCTTTCCCTCGCCTCCCATGCCACCTTCTCCACTTACAGGCCATCTCAGTCTGAGGCTATGGACAAGAGCTCCATCTCTGAGGCCTTCCCCATCTTCTCCAGGCCCTTGGCCCGAAGCTTGACCTCCTTATACTCCTTCTCCAACCAGGTTGGCACACTTTAGCTCATGCTCGTACTGCTTCTTCATCTTCTCCCAATGAAGAATCTTCTGCGAAAGGAGGGTAGAACATTTGAGAAATTCAAAACTAAAAATAAGGGAGAGCAACTCATCATGGTCGGGTCCATACCACAATGGAGGCTTGAGCGAACTTAAGGTTACTTGAATCAAACATCTCATGGGAGAGGCTCTTCCTGTCCCTCAATAGAGCGAGGTGGTTCACAACCTCAAGAGCCACTAGTGTAATGCCCTAGATCTCCGTTTCCAGACTTTTGTGACACACCTAGAATCTTTGCCTTCAAATGCATCTCAACTCAATAATAACGCAGAAATTTAAAAACTTTTATTGCCATCTGAGTTATTACATCATTAGTTACAAGTATTATCTTGTCCTAAAACTAGGAATACAAATTACATTAACTCATTACAACTTTTTACAATTATTTATAGACTCCACTTGTAAAACTATCAGTTGTCTTCCAGAATGGTAATCAACTGATGACTACCGGAACTCTAATGAGTGGTCAATCTGCTTCCCTGGATGTACCCCAAGACGTGAGTCTTCCGCTACGCGACTCTAGTAATTCTGTATCTTCTTGAATGGTAGGCATGTACACTGCCACTCCACTGGGATGCCATGCTTGTCTTGAGTTCTCTTATACTCGCGACCCGGTATCCAGCACCTAATTGAGTGGGCATGTCATTACTTATACTTACGCAATGTTGATAAGAAATAGTGATCTCAAACTAGCAATCACAATCAGTCTTTAATGAAAACAGAAACATGCATCATAATTTCATAGTGTCAGTGTATGCCATGACCTGAAGTCTAATGCATAGTACACAATGCACAGAAGACAGATGCACTTAGTCTAATATCAGCAAGACTCTGGATATGCATGCATCCCATACTACATACATTCTAGATCAAGCCGTCTTCTCCAGTTCCAGGGTTTTGAACCCTCGCCATGCAATGCATTTTGTTATTGTATACTTCCTGTTCCTTATAAGAACACTTGATTGAGGAGTTTATAAAATTTCGGGGTGCTACCCCATTTGTCACTAATAACTTTTGTACTAGACCTCTCTCAAAAGCAATGAAGAACTTACAGATACACCGCAGCATACCCATTGTGCCGAAGATCCATGAGACCGTAGCCCCTATGGTCCCTTCGTGTCCACCAACATAGAACAAGGGAACATCCTGTTCTTACATGAGATATGCATCGCGGCACGTATCCCTAATGACAGGAAGAGACAACCCTGGTTATCACCGCCTAGTGCTAACTCTTAGAACAAGTCGAATTATAGGGAATCGCCCCTAACATCAACTCGGTCTTCAAGCGAAAAGTAAAGAAGTATAATATGAAATAACATTGCTTGCTAACATGCGAGTTGTCAAATCATGCATAGTGTCTAATGAATGATTAAGCTCAAAACGGTTCTATCAAAAATGACTAATCACGGCAAACCGACATTCATCGATTAACAACACCTCTGTAGGTCTTTGACCTAATATCTCAAGCTCGCGACCCTCAGTGAGCAGTATAACGGCGCCCAAGGCAGTGCCTCATACCCGGCAATAGAGGCGAAATACACACAATTTACTAATATCCAGTCATTAACAGACCT
Source organism: Hemerocallis citrina (assembly GCA_017893485.1). Classification (NCBI taxonomy): domain Eukaryota; kingdom Viridiplantae; phylum Streptophyta; class Magnoliopsida; order Asparagales; family Asphodelaceae; genus Hemerocallis; species Hemerocallis citrina. The sequence continues at coordinate 211,809,575 of CM030361.1, read as the reverse complement.
AGGCATCAACACATTCTAGACGAGGTAGGTAACCTAGACTATCAACCGCAACCACTGGCAATCCAATCTCCATCAGTCACCACCACTTCCGTCTCGGATCTCATCTAGTATCTCGGTCAACGGTCAACCTTCTATCGGTAAACGATCCGACGGCGCACAGGAAATTCACTATCTCTCGAGGTGGAAACAAATCAATCATAATACATGCCAACTGGGTTGATAGTCCTTGGGTATCATAACCTAGACTAGCTCCAAGCTATACTAGCTACGAGCTCCACAATTACGACAAACTGACCATAGTTGCTCTCCTATCCAACTCATGTGTCCACCATGAGTACTAAGCACATGAATCTTGTCTAAGTTCCAAATGAAGTGCTTAAAATATCTTAAAACACAATAGGTCACAATCACCAAACTGCGGTATGCAGAAAATTCCTTATCAATCTTCTAATCCTAAGTAGTTCAAGACATAACAGTTGCCGTGACTTAAGCTACGCTCCTCGGAATCCAACAAAATTAGGTTTTCTAGAAGGGTAGGAAACTCTACTGCAATTTCCCAGTTGACAACTTCTTCAATTTCCTTATAGAACTCTAGTTCCCCGATTTAACACATTCTTGAAGTCAATCAAGACAGTAGGTTGCTGAACTTGTAACATCCATAACTTTCAAAATACAAATCAGAATTGTATGATATTACCCATTATGGAAAGCTAAGACCCTATAGTACATGTCTCTTGTTAATCATTACTTCAAATTTAGCTGTCTAGAGGCTATACAATCCCTATATATTCTCAGCTGTGCATTTCTTGATATACTTGTTGCATCTTGCCAACAACATAAAAACATGTCTACTTGTCGGAATTACTTGATTCTGGATTCTAAGGAAAGGTGGGAGTGTCTACTACAACTTCCTAGTTGAACACATCCTCAAATTCATTTATTAAAGTCTTCAAAAACTACAATTTTTATCAGGTGCACATACAAGAAAAAATTGATTCATTTAACAAACAGGGTCTCGAATAAGTCTGGATATGCCCCAATCTAAAAGAAATCATAACTTTTGCTACGCAAACTAGAATTGCATAATTCCATATTTTTTGGAAAGCTACGACTCTCTACAACAAAACTCTAGTTGATAATTCTTCCTAATTCTTAACACATGATTCCAGATTTGCACAATTCCACAGACCAGTTAATCTGAGCTAACCTGAACCTGGTCTACTATAAAATTCAATAAGAAATCAATCCTAAGTCCAAAGCTCATGAAATTTGAGATTCTGAAACTACATATATTCCATTCCATTCTGTCCAAAATTTGCATCTAGATTCATACTACACAGAGAATTATGACCCTTCAAACACTGCACAAAAATTCTACTGCTTTTCAGACAGGGTCTTTACTTCTACATACAATTCATTTTTGAAACTTCATCAAATGTCATCAAAAAATCTAAAATTTTAGAATTAGAATGTAGACTCATACTAACAGCTATACAAAAGTTTAATTACATTATCATGCACACATAAGTAGTTACGAATAGATGAACTTCAGTCTCAAAACAAATAGATTCAGTTTCTGTCATCCAGACCAGTTGCAACTTAGAAATTTTTTAAGGCTTCAAAAGATCTCATACGAATGCGAATTTTGAAACTATGGTTTTAGACACATACAAGAGCATCCAGAAAGTTTTTTAGCTAAAAATACCCTACCAATACTGAGTTATGATTTTTCAAAGGCATAACAATTTCTCTCAAAACAGCAATTTTTTCAGTTGTTTCTGTCTAAAAATTGAGTGGGTGTTTGGGATACTAAATGGACTCCAAATATTATGAAAAAATTTATGTGAGCTCTAGATTCCTAGAATAAAAAGTACTAAAAAATTTAGTCCAAAATTTGAAGCTGTTTGTTAGCTAGAAATTCCTAAGCTACATATCACATACATGTTTCTTCACAAAAGAATCATAAAAAGAGTAGTTCTACCATACAAACTAACTTTTCTTAGCATGTCAATATTCATACATGGCAACCATACTTCTCTTAACTACTACCACATGCTAAAATCACATACACATAAAAACTAAGTTTTTAGAGTTTTAGAGAATCACCCACATTTTTGGTTTTTGTAAGAAGTCTCCTTGTAAGCTTGCTTGCTCTCTTCCTTTGCTCACTTGATCTTCTACAACCAAGGTGTAGTTGCTTGACTATCTCTCTTCTCCTTCTCTACTACAACTTCTTAAAAACTCCACCTTTTTTTGTCTTCTCACCTTTTTTTTTGAACAAAACAAGATGATAAGAAGAAAGAATGAGCAAGTGAGTGGAGGTGGGCATTTATAGAATGAAGGGGGTGCTAGGGTTTCCATTTGAGCCGGCAAGGAGATGGTAGGGCTAGGATGGGGGTAGGATTAAGTTAATGGAGGTGGATGGTGAGGATGAAAGACAACACAACAAAACTAGAAGCTTCAAGAGCTTTCTTGGAAATTTCATGAAGTTCTTCATGAAAGATTCTAACCATTGGATCTTCATCAACATGGGCCTAGGGTTGATCAAGATGGGGGTTAACTCCTAACCCTAGGTCAAGAAGAATTAATCCTAACCCTAACCCTAACCCTAAAGCACAAGTACCCTCCATATTCAATTCAATCAATTGTCTATATATCTATATATAGAAAATTTTATTCAAGTATTTAACGTGTAGAATATATATACAGACACACACATTCAAAATAATTATAGGTCGTATATCATATATGATCCAATACGGTCCAATCAAACACATGAATATAGACATCTGTCTATATACTCATAATAAAATAATTTAAATTTATAAAAATATATGTTCTATAAAAATTATTATTCTCTCCCGAAAGTTGTCTCGTCAAAACAATCGAGGCAAATCCACAGTTTAATTGAGAAGATACCCAAAGTACATCTCATTGGGTTCAGAATGGCTAATATATCTGAAAATATCTCAATTAAAACTTATTATTATTAGAAAAATATATAATCGCATGCAATTTTCAACTGTGTACGGATTACAATGCAAAATAGTTATATGCTATTTTGTGGGGTATTACAACTAGACTCTCCATTATAAAGTCAGCCTACTTCACAGCCCAGTCCTAAAAATTTCTTCAGTCTTCTCTCCGAGGACACTCTTCGACAATAGGTGTATAGGAGGAAGCGAAGACCTGGCCGATTTGGTGACCTTAACCACTTTCTCGCTCGGCATGGCCCTGGCGACTCTGGTGAGTCAGCGATGGCGAGGGCCTTCGATCTTTTTGCCCTATTAGATGGACCCTCTGACGACTTATTGGAGGTTGCTGTAGAAGGCCTCTTCATCCCTTTCGGCACCTTTGGTGGCCTTTTTCTTTGCCAGTTTGGCCCAGCGAGCCGTGATGGCACAGTCGTCAAGCATGGCTGTAAAGGAAAGCGTAGTAATGTTAAAATGAGGCAAAAAAGTTGGCTAAAAAAGGAAACGAATAACATACAAGGCGCGACCGGGCTCAGGCCACACTCTACCAGGCTCATCTCGGTCACCCTCGCCCAGTCTATGTTTCCCCCATCGAGTATCTTCTTGAACTCCTTCTCTTCCTCTAAAGTGAAGTCCCCTCAGCCTTTGTAACACCTGTATTTTAAAATTCTTAAATATTTGATTTTCATTATTGTTATTTATGATTTTGAGTATATTTTCTGATATTAATTTGTTTTATTTTATTTTATAATGATTACATTGGAAATATAGGAGTTTTGATATGAGTTATCTCAGAGGAAATGAATGTGATTTAACCCAAAATTTTTCTTGTGTACTTGGGCATAATTGTGGGTTGGATATTTGCTAATTTGAAGGAATTGTATTGTCCTAGTAAGAAGTTAGAAATTTTGGAATTCGGCATTGAAAATAACCTAAAAGAATGAGTTTTGTGTCGAATTGAGCTTAGGCCCATAACCAAACCTCCATACTATTAAAAATCCACACAATTACCATTGTGCCACTCCCATATTTCTCGCCCCCTACCCCATCATTCTGGCCTAAATGCCATGGCCGAAACCCACTTCCCCCTTGCTTAGGGTTTTTGAATCCAAGCCTCCATCCACTTCAAGCTTCTAAATTTTTGGGGATTCTAGGAGATTTTGGGATGCTCTTCAACAGGGTTGTAACCCCTATTTCCGCAAATACATATTTTCATGAGTATTTTTCTGTATTTCGATATCTATAACTTCGTTATTGTTAAATTCGTTTTGAATTTTATGTTAAAGCATTTTTCTAAACAATAGTTATAGTTATTTTGAATAAACTTTGATTCCATTTCTACTTGATCAACTATTTGCATTTTAACCCTCAAAAATATTATTACTGTTTCGACTATTTCAACAAATTCTTATTTTTATATAATGATATTGCTCTGATAATTTCTATTCTTGTTGTTAGTATTATTTATTGTTATTATTATTATTATTTTGTTATTATTATTGTCACTACTATTATTGATAGTATTTTTATTCTTATTGCTAATTTATTATTAATTGATATTATAAGTATTATTATTTTTATTGACATGGTTATTATTATTATTCTTATTGTTTTGGAATTATTTATTTTTACTATTGTTAATATTATTTTCACCGTCAGTTGATTATTAAAACAAATCTGTTCTTATTTAATATTTGTGTTTTTAATTGTTTCAAATAATTTATGTAATACAAATTATATTTTATCAGATATCTTATTCCTTGTATTTAGATTTATATTGATCAATTATATTCATATACAATGTATTTTTATTGGGTCTAATACCCAATTACCACATAACCTTATATATCCTTTTCCCTATAAATACTCTAAATTTTTATAACCCTAATTTAACCCTAATTATCCCCTAGCCGTCATTAACCCTTCACCCCGTTATTGTGCATTTCCCCCTGTTCATCCCTCTCCTCTGTTTCATCTTCAACTGAACCCACAACCACCCATCTCCCATCGCTCTTCCCGTCCTCCATCTCGTTGCCCTCTCCTAATCCTCGTCATCATCCCAGTGCCATCACATCCCCATCATCATCATCCTCGTCGTCTTCGTCTCCCGCTCGAACTCCCCCCATTGCCGAACCAACTTCGCTGAACCCATCTCGTCTTCGCCCCCATTTCCATCATCGACCCTCTCCGTGCACCCCCTTCATCCACCGTAGATCCCCTCCGTCCTCTTCGTCATTGTCCAAGCCCCGAGCGGACCCCGTCATCGTCTTCCCCTATTTTCGAATGAAAACAGAGTTTGCTCACGTCGAAGCCTCGCCGTTGTCGTCGCTTCCCGACTGCAGCACTGCCATCGTCAGTGTCGCCACCTCGCCGTGGTGTCGTCGCCGTCATCCTGAGCATTTCCAGTCTCCCGTGCCATCTCTCTCTCTGTCGAAGTGGAGAAGAGAGACAGTGAGTGGCTACTTTCGGTGTTTGGTGTTGTGGGCGGGGGGATCCGTGTTCTGCGTTTGCTGTTTTGCTTTGGATCCGGTGTGGGGATCGGGATCTACTGTGGGTTGCTTGCTGATCTGCCGTGTGGTGTCTCGCTGTTTGGTGTTTTGCACGTGTCTGGCCCGTGTTTTGGATCATCGCCCGAGATCCTAATCCCGTTATTCTATTTATTCAAATTAACCGTCTCACAGGAAAGTCTCTTCTTGAACTATTTGTTTGTTTTTGTTCAAGATTCCTTTGATCTCTGCAAGTAGATCTCGTCCTTTTTCTTATCATGCTGTATTTGACTATTCCGTTAAGTTTATCGAGGGTTTACACGAGCTAACCTGAGATCTTCTTAACATTGTGCCGCTCTCTTTGATCTGAAACCTAGTCCCCCTTGTTCATTGCATATGCATAATTACATGAAAATAACTAGATCCATATTGTAGACTTGTTGATAAATTGTATACATGTTAGATTGAATGTGATTAAATGATTTGATTACCATGCTTGTGAAATTTTATCTTAGAACTGAAATTATGCATGTTAAACACCTAAGAACACTCTGATTATTCATTTGCATGAGATATATGATTGTATGAATTAATTGTTGCCAATTCATGTCAAAACAAATTCTGGACTGCTAGTTGTTTCATTTTGAATCAGTTTTTCGACCTATGTTTCTGTCATAATTTGAAATGACTTTCTGAACATGAAATTTAGACTCTGATGTCTAGTTTACTACCTTTTTTGCAGATTTGAATTCTGATGTATAATCTATTAGATATAATCATTTTACTAGAGCTGTGTTAGAATTTTTCACATTCACAAATGCATGCGTATCCTGCTGTTCTATAATTTATTTAAGCATGTTAAAAGTAAAATAAAAATATGAAATAAATTTAGCTGAACCTAGACATGTGTAGGAACCATCCAGAATTATTATAGATTTATTTGATGAGTTTTCTGACCTAAAACAAATAGGTGAACACATTTGATAACATGCTGCCTAAACATAAAATCTTAATAGAATAGAGTTTTCTCCCTAGCATCCGTATCTTTTATATACCTTCTATATATTTGCTAGAACTGTGTGGAAGTCTAGTTTCTAGAACTTTCGACGGATCTAGGTTTTCTTTTCTGTAGTAGCTGTGATCCATATTTTAGTACAGCAAGGTCATGCTGTCCTGATCATGTGATGTGTGTATAATTGACTTGTTTGCTTCTTGCTTGTTTGTAACGAATAGAACTAGTCACAATTAGTATCATACAACATTGATACCTTCTTGCATGCTCACATAAGATGAAAATAAACTAATAAAAAGGCAGGGTATTATTGGTAGACTTGGTAGTGAATAATCGAAAACTGTACTCCGTCGGGCCCTACCGCCTGACCTGCCTAACCTGTACTTCCCTGAACATAAAACACCGCCTGATAACCACTGTCCCTGAACATAAAATAAAACACCGCCTGATAACCACTGTCCCTAAACATAAAATAAAACACCGCCTGATAACCACTGTCCGTGAACATAAAACACTACCTGATAACCACTGGGCTGAGTACACGAACCGGAAATTCACCATCAGTCTAAAACGTTCACTTTGTGTTTGCAATGAACCTATAGTATGGGATGCAGTAGTACATGCACTAGATACGCTAATGAAATGAGTAATAACCTGCATGCTTGATCCTGTATGGAGTTTGACTCGACATCACGCATTGCATGTGTGATTACTGTAGACCTTTGATATTGTTTCCTGCCTTTGCTTTGTTCTTTGACTTTGCTCATGTCCCTTTTCTTTGATATTCATCTTTTCTTTATTCTCTATTTTTCTCTACTTTCTGTCCACAACTTGCTCTAAGGACACTCTTTCCTTTCTTTTTAGATCAAGAATTTACAGGTACCGAAGGAGCAATACCAGAAGAAATTGGTGAGCAAACTCTATGAAGATCGGAGCTGGACCAATAGACTTCTTTAGCTATCTCTTGTTATTTGCTTATTATATTGCTTTTATCATACTTAGTATTCTTGGGATTTTATGACCCGAAGTCTGTTTTATCCCAGATGTTAGATTATTATTTGGTGAATTTATTTCAATATTATTTTGGAGTTTATTCATTGTTTATGTGGGTACATTTCTCTTGCGTGGTTGTATTCTCTTGTATATTGTTGAGTTAATCTGTTACAGCTTATGGATGATGTATAACCATTCGCTGGGCCTTCGTTATGTGCTCGTATATCTGTATTTTGGGAAGCAGGGCGTGACAGGTTTTCTGTGGTATCAGAGCTCTATATCATCCATAAGCTATAACAGATTAACTCAACAATATATAAGAGAATACAACCATGCATAAGAAGGATAACCACATAAACAATGAATAAACTCCAAAATAATCATGAAATAAATTCACCAAATAATAATCCAACATCTGGGATAAAACAAACTTCGGATCATAAAAGCCCAAGAATACAATGTATGATAAAAAGCAATACAATAAGCAAATGTCAAAAGATAGCTATTGCAGTCTAAAGGTCCAGCTTTGATCTTCACAAAGTTTGCTCACCAATTTCTTCGGGTATTGATCCTTCGGTACCCGTAAATTGTTGATCAAAAAAGAGAGAAAGGAGTGTCCTTAGAGCAAGTCGTGGACAGCCTGTAGAGAAAACAAAGGATAAAGGAAGCATGAATATCAAAGGGACAGGATCAAAGTCAAAGAACAAAGCAAAGATAGACAATAATATCAAAGGTCTACAGTAATCACACATGTAATGCGTGATGTCAAGTCAAGCTCCATACAGGATCAAGCATGTAGGTTATTACTCATTTTTTTAGCATATCTAGTGCACGTATTATTGCATCCCATACTACAGGTTCGGCATAAACACACAGTGAATGTTTTAGGCTGATGGTGAATTCACGGTTCGTGTACTCGGCCCAGTAATTATCAGACAGTGTTTTATGTTCAGGGACAGTGGTTATTGGGCGGTGTTTTATGTTCAGTGAAGTATAGGTCTGGAGGGTCAGGCGGTAGGGCCCGGCAGAGTACAGTTTTTGATTGTTCACTACCAAGTCTACCCATAATATCCCGGCTTTTTATTAGTTTAATTTGATCCTATGTCTGCATGCAAGAAGGTGTCAATGTTGTACGATACTAAGTGTGACTAGTTTTATTCATTATAGACATGCAAGAAGCAAACAAGTCAATTACACACACATCACATGATCAGGACAGCATGACCTTGCTGTACTAAAACATGGATCACTGCTACTACAGAAAAGAAAATCTGGATCCGTCGAAAGTTATAGAAACTAGATTTCCACACGGTTCCAGCAAATATATATAAGACATATAAAAGATACAGAAGCTAGGTGAAAACTCTATTCTATTCATATTTTATGTTCGGGCAGCATGTTATCAATTGTGTTTACCTATTTATTTCTGGTCAGAAAACTCATCAAATAAATCTATAAAAATTCTAGGCGGTTCCTACACATGTCTAGGTTCAGCAAAATTTATTTCAGATTTCTATTTTACAGTTAACATGCTCAAATAAATTATAGAGCAGCAGGATACGCATGCATTTTTGAATTTGAAAATTCTAACACAGCTGTACTAAAATGTTGATATCTAACAGATTACACATCAGAATTTAAATCCACAAAAAGGGTAGTAAACTAGACATCAGAGACTAAATTTCATGTTCAGAAAGTTATTTCAAATTATGACAGCAACATGGTCGAAAAACTGATTCAAAATGAAATAACTAGCAGTATAGAATTTTTTTTGACATGAATTAGCAACAATTAATTCATACAATCATATATTTCATGCAAATGAATAATCAAAGTGTTCTTAGGTGTTTAACATGCATAATTTCAGTTCTAAGATGAAATTTCACAGGCATGGTAATCAAATTATTTAATCACATTCAATCTACATTCAATCTAACTTGTATACAATTCATCAACAAGTCTACAATATGGATCTAGTTATTTTCATGTAATTGTGCATTTGCAATGAACAAGGGAGACTATATTTTTGATCAAAGAGAGTGGCACGATGATAAGAATACCTCGGGCTAGCTCGTGTAAACCCTCGATAAACTTAACGGAATTGTCAAATAGAACATGATAAGAAAAAGGACAGGATCTACTATCAGAGATCAAAGGAATCTTGAACAAAACAAACAAATAGTTCAAGAAGAGATTTTCCTGTTAGACGGTTTATTCAAATAAATAGAATAACGAGATAAGGATCTCGGGTGACGATCCAAAACACAGGCGAGACACATGCAAAACACCAAACAGCGAGATACCATACGGCGGATCAGCAAGCAAGCCACAGCAGATCCAACAGCGGATCGCCCCTACATAATGCCAAACACCGAAAGCAGCCACTCACTTTCTCTCTTCTCCACTTTGACAGAGATCGAGAGAGCGCAGGAGACTGGTGGCGACTAGCGGCGCTCGGGATGATGGCGACGACACCACGGTGAAGCGGGGCACTAACGACGGTGGCGCTGCGGTCGGGTTGCGACGGCAATGGCGAGGCTTCGACGAGAGCGAACTCTGATTTCGCACGAAAATAGGGGAAGACGACGACGGGGTGTGCTCGGGGCTCTGACGACGATGAAGAGGACGGAGGGGATCTGCGATGGATGAAGGGGGTGCACGGAGAGGGTCGGCGATGGAAACGGCGGCGAAGACGAGATGGGTTCAGCGAAGTGGGTTCGGCAATGGGGGGAATTCGAGTGGGAGATGAAGATGATGAGGATGATGATGATGGGGATGTGATGGCATCGAGGAGGAGATGACGAGGGAGGATGAATGGGTCGAAGGCGGGAGGAGCGGCGGGTTATGGGTGGTGGATTTGGAGTTGGCGACGGGGGGCAATGGGAGATGGGGATGAGTAGGGAGAGAGGGTTAGGGTAGCACAGTATTAAAGAAGACCGAGGGGTTAAAGGATTAATTAGGGTTTAATAGAGGTTAGGGTATTTTTAGGGGAAAAAAGAGATATTGGGTTATTGGGTAATTGGGTATAGACCCAGTAAATAAAAATACAATGTATATGAATATAATTGATCAATATAAATCCAAATACAAGGAATAAGGTACTTGATAAAATATAATTTGTATCATATAAATTACTTGAAACAATTATAAACACAATTATTAAATAAGAATTGATTTGTTTTAATAATCGATTGACGAAGAAAATAATAATAACATTAGTAATAATAAATAATCACAAAACAATAAGAATAATAATAATAACCATGTCAATAAAAATAATAATACTAATAATATCAATTAATAATAAAAATAGCAATAAGAATAAAAATACTATCAATAATAGTGGTGACAATAATAATAACAAAATAATAATAATAACAACAATAAATAATACTAACCACAACAATGGCAATTATCAGAATAATATCATTATGTAAAGATAGGAATTTGTTGAAATAGTCGAAACAGTAAAAATATTTTTGAGGGTGAAAATGCAAATAGTTGATCAAGTAGAAATGGAAACAAAGTTTATTCAAAATAACTATAACTATTGTTTAGAAATTGCTTAAACATAAAATTCAAAACGAGTTTAACAAATAACGAAGTTATAAATATCGAAATATAGAAAAATACTCATGAAAATACATATTTGCAGAAATAGGGGGTTACAAATACGAATAGAATAGAAGCTCCCCACGGTGAAACACTGGGTTTGATGAAACCCAAATCAAACAAACCCTGAATCTGCACCTTCAGCTCTGCTAGCTCAATCGGTGCCATCCTATACAGGCTTTTCGATATCGGCATTGTCCTCGGCTGAACCTCAATGTCGAACTCCACTTCTCGATCTAGAGGTGACCCGAGTAATTCCTCTGGGAACACACCCAGGAATTCGTGCACTACTAGGGGCGCAGCCTCACAGCCTGTGTGCAACTCCATTGCACAACCTTCCTCATCTACCACCTTCTTACCACGCCCAAGTGGTGTCTCCTCAATATGGAACTCAAATTCTGTACGACTCGGAATCCTGAACCCAACCTTCTTCGCTCGGCAATCAATAACAGCATGAGAATCCCCCAACCAATCCTTGCCGAGAATAACATCAAACCCAGTATTCCCGATCACTATTAGATCTGCCTTGAAATCTGCGCCCCCAATTACCATAGAGCTCTGCTTGCACTCCCTAGAGCAAACGACAACACCGCCACTTGTGATATTCCAAGGTGCAGACGAGTCGCAGTAGATCCAGTGATGCCCACCGACGAACCAAGCAGAAAGAAAAGAATGGATAGAACCAAAATTTAAGGAGAACAAGATAGGAAAGAAACAACGAATATGATACACAATATTAATCAACAAACGATGATGAATGCAAGGCACAGAAAGCAATGAACGATACACGAGCTGAAATAAGAAGGAATCAACGAGGCAAGCAGAAATAAGAGATTGCTTCCACCAGAATCAAGAGAACATGGGTACGGAAAGAATAAATTTATACCTAATATGGAATCAACAAATTAGGACGACTGTAAGAGATGAAAGGAAATAAGGAATCAAAGAATTAAATATGAAGGGATCAAAATGAATGAGATAAGACTAGTGTCCAAATCAAGTTGATTATCAAATTATTCATGTGATTGCATGGCCTGTTTAATGTTTAGTTAATCCTGACTAAGTCAAGCCTATCTAATGTATTAGTAAAACTAACACATTAGCGAAACCTGGCTCTGATACCACTAAAAACCATGTCACGCCCCGCTTTTCAAAAGAAATACGGAATATGAGTACGTGACAAAGCCCAGCGAATGATTTTCATCATTCATAAGCTGTAGGATCGACTCAGCATCATAACAAGAAATATAACAAAATATACACAAGCACGCATGCATGAATAATTTATTAATCAACAGAAAATATTTGAACAAATATAAATATCCCAAATAATTTTCTGATCTGGATCAAAAGTAAAAACTTCGGGACTACAAGCCCGTTACAAGATTTAAGTAGCAACAGAATTAAATAAACTCGACTACAAGATAACTGAAGCAAGTTTTCCCACGCGAAGCCTAGAAGGTTTGCTCACCAACTCCAGCAGGCAGCTCATCTCCAAATCCTGTATATATACATATAAAAGGAAAATAGAGAAATAAAGAGAAACGCTATTAGTGCAAGTTAGGGCCGCAAGTAGTACAAGCAAGGGTATGAAAATAAGTGCAAGGAAATATAAAATTTCATCTTAGAACTGAAATTATGCATGTTAAACACCTAAGAACACTTTGATTATTCATTTGCATGAAATAAATGATTGTATGAATTAATTGTTGCCTATTCATGTCGAAACAAATTCCGGACTGCTAGTTGTTTTATTTTGAATCAGTTTTTCGACCATGTTGCTGTCATAATTTGAAATAACTTTTTGAAAATGAAATTTAGCCTTGGATGTATAGTTTACTAACTTTTTTGCAGATTTGAATTCCGATGTGCAATCTGTTAGATATCATCATTTTAGTACAGCTGTGTTAGATTTTTAGATTCACAAATGCATGCGTATCCTGCTGTTATATAATTTATTTGAGCATGTTAACTATAAAATAAAAATCTGAAATTAATTTAGCTGAACCTAGACATGTGTAGGAACCGTCCAGAACTTTTATAGATTTATTTGATGAGTTTTCTGACCTGAAACAAGTAGGTGACACAATTGATAACATGCTGCCTGAACATAAAATCTGAATAGAATAAAGTTTTCACCCTAGCTTCTCTATTTTTTATATGCCTTATATATATTTGATGGAACAGTGTGGAAATCTAGTTTCTAGAACTTTGGACGGATCCAGATTTCCTTTTCTGTAGTAGCAGTGATTCATGTTTTAGTACAGCAAGGTCATGTTGTCCAGATCATGTGATGTGTGTGTAATTGACCTATTTGCTTCTTGCTTGTCTGTAACGAATAGAACTAGTCACACTTAGTATCATATAATATTGACACCTTCTTGCATCTCACATAGGATGAAAATAAACTAATAAAAAGGCAAGGTATTATGGGTAGACTTGGTAGTGAACAATCGGAAACTGTACTCCACCAGGCCCTACCGCCTGACCTGCCTGACCTGTACTTCCACCTAATAACCACTGTACCTGAACATAAAACACTGCCTGATAACCACTGGACCGAGTACACGAACCGTGAATTCACCATCAGTCTAAAACGTTCACTGTTTGTTTGCGCTGAACCTGTAGTATGGGATGTAGTAGTACGTGCACTAGATAGGCAAATAAAAAGAGTAATAACCTGCATGCTTGATCCTGTATGGAGCTTGACTCGACATCATGCATTACATGTGTGATTACTGTAGACATTTGATATTGTTACCTGCCTTTGCTTTGTTCTTTGACTTTGCTCTTGTCCCTTTTCTTTGATATTCATATTTTCTTTATCCTCTGTTTTTCTCTACTTGCTGTCCACGACTTGCTCTAAGGACACTCTTTTTTTTCTTTTTAGATCAAGAATTTACAGGTACCGAAGGAGCAATACCAGAAGAAATTGGTGAGCAAACTCTTTGAAAGTCGGAGCTAGACCATTAGACTTCTTTAGCTGTCTCTTGTTATTTGCTTATTGTATTGCTTTTATCATAATTTTATTCTTGGGCTTTTATAACCCGATGTCTATTTTGTCTTAGATGTTGGATTATTATTTGGTGAATTTATTTCATGATTATTTTGGAGTTTATTCATTGTTTATGTTGTTTCATTTCTCTTGCATGGTTGTTTTCTCTTGTATATTGCTGAGTTAATCTATTACAGCTTATAGATGATGTATAATCATTCTATGGGCATTCGTTACGTGCTCGTATTTTCGTATTTTGGGAAGTGGGGCGGGACAATGGCGGTGTCAGTTTTTTAAGAGATCTTCTTGAAGGTATACCAATTTGTATAATTGTTTATGGAATTGTATGCTTATCATTTCTTTTCATAAAAATCACAGTAGAAAGTAGTTTAGAGTATGTAGAACATGCTAGAGGTGAAAGATTTCAATTTCTTTGGTAATAATATAGAAATTTTATTAAACCTAGGGTTAGAGTTTAGGAAGGTTATGGAGAATTGCATCCATGGAATGGCTAATAATTATTTTGGATGATGTAGAATATTTTGGAATAATTTAGGAGCATTTATGATAAATTTTAACAATTGTTTGATAACTATTGGGAATGTTCCTGGTATCGAAAAATTGTAAAAATAGATTTAATTGTTTAAAAATAGGATAATTATGGGAAATTATGTATAAACATTAGACTTTATTTCCGAGATGCTCATATGAGTTAATTTTGGATATAGAAGTCAATTCGGGGTATTTTACCCTTAAAATATAAAATGTTGATTTGAACTCCTCCGATCAAGGGGTAAAATTGGGATTTGGTCATTGAACTAAAGAATTGTTGATTTGATATGCCTATGTAGGTTGTATAGGATGTGTGAGTATGTTGGATGTGCATTACGGGGATAGATAGTGTGTATTAGCTTATGTTATCGATAATTTTCTTAATAGGTACTAAAAAGTGAAGTTTGATTGGCAATTGGGCGAGCGAGGAGTATCTTCTTGCCAGTTCGTTAGGTGAGTATGATTGTACTAGGTATTCATTATGTTGTGACAAAATTTTGTACAGATTCGATGTGATTTGTGTGAGTTATAGTTAAATGAAGATTTAATAGAAAATACGGAATTTTTATACGTTGAAATTGTGCTATATGATGAATCTGTATGATTTTGAATATTTGGTGTTATGGGTGATATATTTGGTATATATTTTATAATATGAAGTAATTGGGGTTGATATACGTATAATATAAGGATGATAAATAGAAATGACATAAATAGATGGTGTTATGATGTGTTGTCCGGTATGGTGTATGTTTATGATATATAGGTCATAATGAGAAGTGATATAATAAACGATGAAATTAATGAGTTAGTATATGTATGATATAGATGTGTTCAAATTGAAATTAACGGGTGATAACAGGATGTGATAAACTACATAACATGGTATACTCATAATATATTATAATGTGACAAAATAAATCATTTAGTACATTCATGATACGCAATAATATGATGTGATGGTTTTATAAGTTAAATAACATGGTGTATGGATATATGTGATACAATGAGAAGATAAATAATATGGTGAACACCGAATATGTGTTAATATGTTAAGATAAAAGATGATATGATATGTGATAATAAAATGAGATAATAATTCTCATGGTAAATGTCAAAGATGTGACAATTTATTGAAATAAAAGATGGGATGCTATGTGGTGATAATATGAGATAATAAGATGAAGTGAAAATGATAATAACAATAAATTTTGTTGACTAGTACCTACAGAAATCCTGGGGGTTTTGGGCTAGACCTCCTAACACCCAAGGACCGGCTTGGGGTGCGTGGTTATTACCCAAACTATGTTTGGGGTGCGTGTTTTTATCACCCAAGCTATCGACTTGAGGCTCGGTTATTAACCAGCTTGTCTGGGGTGCAGTAATTATTACCCAGGCTATCGACCTTAGGGTGCGTGTTTCCCTCGCTGACTTTGGCTGGGAGAAAGTACCCAAGTTCTACTTGGGGTGCGTGTTTCCCTCGCTGGCTTAGGCTGGGAGGAAGTACCCAAGTTCTACTTGGAGTGTGTTTTTCCATCGCTGGAATAGGCTGGGAGGAAGATGTAGCCTCGGACGCGTAAAACCCTGGGTGGGTAGAGGTCTGCGTGTTTACTGGGCTGTCGGCTTTCATTATGTTGGGATACTGTAGCTCACTGGTCGACAAATTAATAAAATGACTAAATGTTAAATGAAAAGAGAAATGAGAATGTAAAGAAAGCATATGATGTGAAATTTGATATGAGAATGAGAAAGAAAAGAAAATATCCGATGTGAAGTGGAAATGAGAAAGTAAGGCAAGTATATGAGTTGAAACAAATAAGAAGAGTAACCGAAAATGTTTATGAATGAAGATAAGTATTAAAAAAGAAATATGAGTCACGAGTATGTAAATGAAAAAGAATGGTAAATGAAGTATGTGGTTAAATAAGTATGAATAATGAGGTAATTACATTATGTGATTATATATCAAAATAAGGAAGTGGTGATATGAGAATATTTATGAAAAGAGGAACGTTCGATTATGTGATTAAATATGAAAAGTAAAGGAATTATCTATGTAAATTATATGGTGTTGTGTATATGAGTATAACAATGAAGGAATTACGTCTGTAAAATTAATATGAATAACTTGAAGAAATTGCAGTATGGAAATGAGTTTGATGCACCTTGGAATTTTGTCGAGGAACTACTCATCCGCTATTTCCATGGAAATGGTGGGAACTACCTGCCTTGGAACAACTCCCAAGGTGAATTGGTGGGTTGTTGATATGAAGGTTATATTGTGAGAGGGAAAATAAAGTAAAGTAAATTGTAAGATGAAAATAAATTATAAGTAATGTAATACCCAAGCTATCGACTTTGGGGTGCAGTGTAATATTACCCAAACAATGTTTGGGGTGCAGAGTATAATTTGATAAGAATGAAAGTTAAAGTAAAGTGTAATATAAGGTGTAAGTGAAAATGAAAGAAAGATATATTATTAATAAAATTGAAAAGTAACTTGAGTTGTATGATGAGATCAAAATGAATTATAAAGTAAAATATATATATGATAAAATGAGAATGAGCATTCCCATAAGCTATATGATGAAAGTAGAATGAAAAGAAGGTAAATTGTTATATATATAATGCCACGCCCCGCTTCCCAAAAACATGGAATACGAGCGCGTAACAAAAGTCCAGCGAATGAATATAATCATCCTTAAGCTGTTCAGGAATTTTTTTACAACATATCACAGTAAAATCAGAGTCGGAAGCCAGAAAAAGATCAACCACATGCACTTATGAACCAAATACCAACAAGAATACTTGAAATAAAATGTATAAATCTCAAATAGTCATGATCTGAAAATACACAAATATTCCTGGGTCATATTTCCCAAATACCAGAAATAAACACAAGTAACAGATACAATGTTCAAAATGAGCAACAGGAAATAAATATAGATAGCAAAGCTTCAGCCAACTAGAACTTCATCTCGCCAATACCTTCAGGAATCCTGTCCTCCAAAATCTGCAATTCAACGAATGCAGGAAAAGGGAAAAGAGAAAACATAGTACCCGTCAATGGCAAGTCCGGATCACAAATAGAATAGGATACAAGCACATGGACACTATCTAATCACAGGATATACTAATAGGTATAGGTAAACATATGTCTAGTGACAGGTCAACAGGTAAACAGATAATATGTATGATTATCAGGTATCCAGGTAATCAGGTAAATATGTATCACGTATCAGAAAACAGGTAACAGGAATATCAGGATAATCATGTAACAGGTAATCATGTAACAGGAAATCAGGTATCAGATAACAGGATAATCAGGTTATGTTAAGTCTAATCTTTTATTAACTATCTAGGTAGCACGACATGTGCCCCAAATTATATCACATGGTTGCTACAACAAAATAGTTTCGCTTTAGATTTCGTAGGGGACCATGCAGGGCAGTATACTCAGGTACAAGCTCCAACTCCAAACACACCGAATATCAGGTAATCAGATTCCAACCCCAAACACACCAAATATCAGGTAAACAGACTCCAACTCCAAACACACCAAATATCATGTTCTTCCAAGTACACATTTCTGCACTATCCACTACTAGATCTGTCCCATTAAACCCCGGCTTGATTACTTTTATTATTAAGATCATCAACAGGCATGAGAGTGTGCTAACTAATGTCAGAGTAATAGGTTATAATCAGGTTTAGACTCAGGGAATCAGATCATCAAGTAAAGGTACCAAACATTCACAAATACGAGCAAATTAGTGTATGTTTATAAACAGGACAGCAAGACCAGTCTGTACAAAAATAGTGATCCAAAGATCTACAGGCATGCAAATCATGATCTATCAAAGGATCTGGAAACTAGACTTCCACACGCTTCTAACGGGTATAATAAATCTATATGCTATTTCACAACATCACGACTCAAAACACAATTCAACACAGTTTTCATGTACAGCCAGAAAACAGGGGAATTAATTAAACCACATGAAAACAGCATACAACGTCATTAATTAAATCCACGAAAAATCTGGGGTAATCCCCTATATGTATAGTCTCAAAATATGAATTTTCATATTTTTTCAGAAAGTATAGATATGTTTTCGAAAATAGAAAATAACACATAACACAGTTTTGATGGATCTGGAATTCTTCAACACCGCTGTACAAAATCATGCATATCTTGCAAACAGCGCATCAAAATCCACTTCCGCCAAAACAGGGTGAAAGTATACACAATTACCCAACTTTCATATATCACATGAAATATTCATACAGTAATTAGAAATAAGGTGAACACGGCATTCAACATACAATCACACGCAGTTTACAGCAAAAGCGATCTATAGAAAAGGATGTAAGGCATCGCTCAAAACTCATCTTTTAATTACCAAAAAAATCAGGGAACTACCTAACATCATGGTGAAACACTGGACAAAATCTTGTGGCATGAAATTATGTCTAACCTGGATCTTGAAAATAAATTGGTGATAAAATCTACCCCGAAACAAATCTGGGAACTACCGGCATACAGTTACTAAAATAATCATAACTAATTCATACGAACTCCAAACAGGGTGAAAATCAGTGGGATTAGAAATTAGATTCAATTCTCTACAAATTACTCAGAAATAGTCATGTGGAGATTCGGACTCTAATTCAGGTAAAAACTGCAATCAATCCAGTTATTTCCAGATTTCTCAACCAAACTTCAAAACGTCATAACTTCCTCAAAAAATCATCAAAACTCTTCCAAATTCAAAACACTGTCTACCCATTGTCTAAATATCATATCTAGGGGTTTCTAACATGTCAAAACTCAATATTTCTCATATGGGTGTTCAAACATACATCGGGTATACAATATGTCACATACGCGATAACAATCGCGTTTGGGTGAAACCTAAGGCACAATCCTATCAAACACATGTCCTAAGTCGTCTATGGCCTGTTTTGAACATTAGAGACGAAACTCATAATTAAAAACATGATCTTTGTCCGTCTCTAGCCTCAACCTATCCTATGTGTGAACTTTCTACTTGTATCAACCTAAGAAATTTAAGTACAAGTTACTTGCCTGGATGAAGCCGACGAATCCAACCAAAAGAAGAGAATAACGGGAATAGATTTCTGGGCACGATCTCAACAGCAACGAACCACGAACAAGATCACGAATCCAAAGAGCAATCGATCACGGACACGATCGGACGACTGAAATTCAAGGGATCACGATATCAAGGCGATCAGATCAGATCGGACGACTCTGATCGAAGATCAAGATCAAGATCGAGATGTGATCAGTATCTTGATGATGAAGATGATGATCGGACGGCTCTTAATCAATATGATCAACACTCCAAGCGATGGACGGCCAGGATTCCATAAGATCAAAAACTCATCAAACAGAGCCTGGGGAGGACCGTTCCGCAACTGGGTGGCGGCCAAGGGCTGTGGCTAGGCGGAGGACGCGACGAGGAGCGTCGGGAGACAGCGCGCTGGCTGCAAGGTGGTGCGCGGGGGACTGCGCTCGGGGGTGCACAGGGCAGGCAGCCAGGGGGAGTCGGGAGTGCAGGCGGCGTGCTGTGCGACTGGGGGGGGTGCTGCTTGCGGCGCTGGAGAGGTCTGGCGCTGCAGCGGGCTGTCGACGGCCAGGGTGCACCGGGGAGAGGTGGAGATGCAGCCGCAGGTGGCCTGGCGCTGGACTGTGGGTGTTCGACATTTTAGGAGACGGGGAGATGAGCCAGGGTGACGAAGAGAACGGGAGAGGGAAGGTGGAAGAGGCAGGGGGTGGCGCTGCATGGATGGGTTCGGAAGAGAGTGTGGGAGGAAGGAGAAGAGAGACGGCGCAGGTTTGAGGGGGGGAAGACGAAGGGACGCATGAGTATATATATATATAGGGAATATGGGAAATAGGGTTAGGCGGTGGGAAAGCTTCGGGTCGGGTCTAGGGATATTTAGAAATGGGTTTTGGATTGTTTAAGAAATGGGTTGGGGGATATGGGTTATTGGGTTAGATTAGGAAATGGGTATGAGTTTAAATAGGGAATTGGGTTTAAATAAATAAATAAATAAATAAATAAAATAAAAATTAAAATTATTGTCTCTAATAAAATACAATTTGCATTACAAAATATAATTTATACAATTAGTCTATGAAAATGAATTTTTAATAACTAGCCAAAAAATAATAATAATAATAATAATAATTTGCGAAAATTTTAAATACAGAAAATATCGAAAAATCCCTTTCTGGAAAAACAGGGGTTACATATAATAAGAGGGAAGGTGAATGTATTACGGGATGTGATGAGATGTGTTATAAGATATGATTGAATATGATGATATGCAATGAAATAAATATATGTGATAAGATGCAAGGAAAATGTATGTGAAATTATATGCTTGAATGAATGTAAAGTTATGTGATGAGAATAAATATGATGAGAATAAATATCAGTATGTTATAAGATTGAATGACTGTGATGTTAGAGACGAGAATTAATATGAACATAGAGTTTGTGGATATGGATATATTGATGGGTTGAAGATTCAAAAGAGTACTTTAGTGCATAGTCACTTTTATGATGTTGTTATATTTAAATTTCAGGTTAACCTAACTATCAGGGTATTTGTAAGTTCTTTCAATTTTCTTTATATAGTTTAATTTATTTGTCTAACCAGTAAATTATACTCACACCAGACATGGCTAACCCTTTTCTGGGGGTTAGGGGAGTCCCTCCCTGAGAGTAGACGTCCCTAACCCTCTTGCAGGTAGTGATGGCAGCGAGGTGAGATAGTTAGTGTGGTTTTGGTAGTTATACTATTTCTTGTAGTAGAATGGGTTACATAGATACATGTATGTGTTATATGTAGAATTGGGGATAGAATGATGTATTATTTTGTATTATTGAAGATATGGGTATACCTTTAAGGTATAATGATATATATAGTACTGTGATGAAGTGTGAAAGCCCGTACCCACCTCGCTGTGGAGTACTTGGTTCTGTGGTTGGATTTTGAAAGGTTTTACTAAAGTTTTCTAAAAAGTCATATATGTTTTCAAAAAATATTTGGTTTTGAGATTTTATCTTGCTTATTATGAGGAATTATGCCCCAAAGACATATATATTATTGTCTGTGTGATGTTGAATGACTTGGCCTAGGGAGGATTGATATATATTACAGATAGATTGATATTTGTAATTGTTTGCAGAATTTCATAAGGAATCTCTATAAAAGGGCTAATATTTCAGGAGAAACTTTGTCGAAATTTTTAATAAAAATCGATGAATATTTTTCAAAGTAAGACATGGTGTAGATACATAATAGATTATGTTAGTGTCACCCTCGCCTTCCCAAAAGAGAATACGGAATACGGATACGTGACTAAGACCAGCGAATGATTTTCATCATCCATAAGCTGTTCGAAATCTTTACAA
The DNA here is from genome assembly GCA_017893485.1 of Hemerocallis citrina. Lineage (NCBI taxonomy): Eukaryota > Viridiplantae > Streptophyta > Magnoliopsida > Asparagales > Asphodelaceae > Hemerocallis > Hemerocallis citrina. The sequence goes on along the minus strand of CM030361.1, from coordinate 211,787,502 downwards.
TGTTTCACAAGAATAATCAGAGTCGGAAGCAAAAGAATCAACCAAGCATGCACATATGAATCAAAATACCAACAAGAATACTTGAAACCAAATATATATCAATCTCAAATAATCCAGATCTAAATAAGTCAACAATCTTGGGTCACATTGCCCAAATACAAATAAATCCAAGTAATCAAGATACATTATTCAAATAGCAACAAGAAATAATAATAGCAAAATTCCAGCATCTAGTACCTCATATCACCAACTCCATCTGGCACCTGATCTCCAAAATCTGCAATTTAATAAATTACAAGAAGAGGAAAAAGAAAACAAACTCCCGTCAATGCAAGTTACGGGCGCTTGTAGTGCAGGATACAAGTACATGGAAAAAGGGTAAACTGAAAACATGGAATAAGCATGATGACAAAATATAACAACTAACATGGCAAGATGAACAAGTGTAAGTGGCATGTATCAAGTGTCAAGTAAACAAGCATCAGGCATCATGTATCATGTACAAGTAATCAAGTATCAAGTGTCAAGTGATCATGTTCAAGTCTTGTATTATTACTATCTAACTAGCACTTCATGCATCCATACTTTTACCACATGGTTGCTACATTCAAACAGTTTCGTTTTAGATTTCATAGTGGCTCATAGAGGGCAGTGTACTCAGGAACAAGCTTTCAAGTATCAAGTATCAAGTATCAAGCTCCAAATAACCAAATAACAAGCTCCAAATAACCAAATAACAAGCTCCAAGTACCCAAAATATCAAGAGTGCAAGTGTCAAGTAATCACGTGTCAAGCTCCAAATAACCAAATAACAAGCTCCAAACAAGCTCCACATAACCAAAATTCAAGCTAAAATATCAAGCTCCAAATAACCAAGTAGGATCTATGAATCCTCTTCCGAGTACACATTTCTGTATTTTCCACTATTAGATCTTTCTCTTTAACCCTGACTCAGTTATTTATTGTTATTATCAAACAGGCACGTGCATGTAAAAAACAGGGCAGGAATAACATGGTATGATCAAGTGTCAAGTTCAGGATGAAGAATAAACATGCATAGGCGAAAGACAACACATCAAAGAGTGGGACAACGAGAATTCTAGTTCAGGACAGCAAGACAGTACTGCACTAAACAATGATTCCTATTGCTACAAACATGCAAATCTGGATCCATCAAAGAATCTGAAAAATAGACTCCCGGCCGAATCCAGCGAATATATATAAGCCATATAGTATTTCACAAAAACAAGTCTCAAAACTAAATTGAAACCAGAAAATATGTTAAGCCAGAAATCGGAAGATTGTATTCAAAGTCAGGAAAACAGCTTGAAAACTCCATAATTAAATCTACAAAAATTCTGGGATATTTCCCAATATGTTTAGTAACAGAAAATAAAGTTTTCTTAATTTTCCAACAAAAATAGAGTAGCAAGTAAAATCAGAAAACAGCAAGACACGACAATTTTGTAAATCTGAAATCACAAACACTGCAGTACGAAAACAGCAATATCTCACAAACCAAAAATCGAAATCCAAATACGCCTAAAGGATGATAAAATAGATATAGGAGGCTAACTTTCATATTCAGAAATATTTTACAAACAGTAAGTACAATTAAGTCGAAAATCAGGTTCTTTACAGAACAGTGAGAAAAATCAGCTAGTATAGTAATTGTTTGGAAACATTGAATGGTTTTTAAAACTCATCAAAAAAATCCACGAAAATTCAGGGTTAATCCCAATTAGGTCTAGTTATACTGTGTAAAATATTAGATCAAAATAATACTCTTAACATCATGATAAAAATAGATTACTCTTCAAAATTCATAGAAAACAAAATCTTGAAATCTCTTTACACCACTGTAGTAAAATAGACATAACTCATAAACCATAAATCGAAACTGAGATCTGAAAATAGACAGAATTCTCTACAGTTCATGTTCACAAAATATTTTCACATACTGATCTTAATAGGGTCTAAAATACTGATCAAAACGGGAAAACCGGCAAAACTGAAAATATCCTTCTTGCAAAAAATCAACTAGTTCACATAAAACTCATCCAAATCATAACCAAATATGAAATATAATGTACTAGATGTCTAAACAATATAGTATAGGGTATTTCACAAGTCCACAACAAGTCTACCATGAATAACACGAACGAGCACGAGATAACATATGAATAACACGCATATATGCAATAAGATATGGTCAATCCTAGGTTATATCATGTCATGTATGTCGTGAGGCAACTATTGGTCAAATCATTACTATAGAGACAATATTAACAAGGGGTTTCACACACAAATTGTCTCTAGAACCCAACTACACTGCAGGCGGTATTTAGTACTTGTATTACACAAAGAAAAGAATACAAGTTACTTGCCTAAGAGACGACGACGGAAACGATGAAGCAAGAGCAAGAATAACGAGAACAGATTTTCGGGGCACGAACACAATACCACTAGCGAGATGATCACAAACAAGATGAACAAAGAACGATCGAGCGGCTAAGATCAAGGGATCAAGAGATCAACGGCTACATCCAAGAGCTGACAATGATCATGATCATATCAGACGGTCCAGATCTCCTTGATGATGAAGAAGATGATGATGATCAAGATCGATCAACTGACATCTGTGATCAAAGGAATCTTAATGATCATCATGATCGTGATGATCAAGTGGAGATCGGATGACCCACATCTAATCAAGCATGATGATGATCATGATGATCGACGGCCCACGATCGAAGATGATTAAAACCAACCAACAGCAAAGCTTGGCGACAACCGGCGGTGGTGCGGTGGTTCACGGTGCAAGGCAGTGGTCGGCCAGCGATGGCAGGAACAATGACGGCAATGGCGGCTGTGCGAAGGATGAGCCGAGAGGACAGCATGGTAGGGGGTCTGCTGTGGTGCGTGGCTGTTGTCGGTTTGGCTTGCGACGGTACAGGGGAGTTGCGCGCTATTGTCGCGGCATCGTCGAGAGGAGGCATGACCAGGAGAAGAGAGGGGAGGGGCCTGGCTGTTGGCGTCAAGGAGGAGGGCGCTACCTGCAGGTGGCTGCGGTCTGGTGCTGCCGTTGTCGCGGCATGGTGAGCTGCGTCGCGAAGGCGCCGATGCTGGTGTTCCTACTGTCGCCGGAGGGGAGCAGCACAGTGGTCATCGACCAAGGAGTGGTAGGCTGTTGCTAACGCGCGGCGCAATAGGAGGAGGCCAAGGGCTAGGTTGCGGTGGGTTAGGAGAGGAGGAGAGTGGGAGGTATACGAAGAGGGCGGTTGAGGGTACATGGGGAAGATGAACAGGTATGGGTAGGGATATATATACAGGGTATGATTAGGGTTTAGGTTACATGATAGGCTGAAAGAATGAGTAACCGGGTTTGGGTAAACATAGGGTAATGGGTTTGGGTATTAGGGTAATACGGGTATGGTTAAGTGAAATGTAAATGGGTAAAGATAAAACAGGGTATTAGGGGTATTAAAATAGGATATAGGGTTTAAAATCCAATAGAAGACAAATAAAATACCCAATAGAAATAGGATTTATAATCAAATGTAATTTCCATTACAAAATATAATTTATTTAAAATACTACAAATACATTCAGTAAATAAAAATGGATTTTTAATAACCAGTCAATAATAACAATAATAACAATACTACTAATAACAATAATAATAAGAAGAAAATGATAAAAATAATAATAGTGATAATAATAACAGTAAGAGCATCTGTAGTCGTTTATGCTAAAATTATCCATATATGGATAAATAGAAATAGAAATTTCAATTACGCTGCACTCGTCGAGAGCTATTTTTAGCAATCAATACTATAATATTAAGCGACGGCACATGAAGTGCCATCGGAGTGGACGTTGCTGTCATTCGATAGAGGAAAAAAAAAATTTCACAACCCCTAGGGACGGACGGCACATCATGTGCCGTCCAAGCCCATGTGGGGTGGCAGCCAATAGAAAACAATTCATTAATTATAAAAATCAATTCATTAATTACAAAAACAATTCATTAATTACAAAAACCTTTTAAAAGATTACGAAAACATTTCGAAAATTGCAAAAAAAATAAAAATTGCAAAAAAAAAATTAGAAAATACAAAAACCTCCGGACGGCACTTCAAGTGCCGTCCGAGGATTTCGGATGGCGAATTCGTTTTTTTCAAACGGACGACACTTCAAGTGCCGTCCGACGATTATAATATTAATTTTTTCCGTGGGACGGCGCTTCGAACACCGTCCCTCACTTATCGATAAATGCTATATCGATTCTCATTTATAGCAATCTACTGTAGCGATTTATCGATAATATCGATATATAGCAAACGACTGCAGCTGCTTTTTAAACCAAATATCGATATTATCGATATATAGCAAACGACTACAGATGCTCTAATAATAATAATAAAAGTAATAATAACAAAATAAGAATTTTATTACAATATAAAAAATAATAGAAAATAGATACTAATAAAATTATTGATTGAAAATATATTTTAATAGGAGATCCAATAATACATTTTAAGAAAAAGAATTTAAGAACGGAAAAGTAATTTACAAAAATCCAAAAATCAAAAAATATATAGAAAATACGTTTGTTGGGAAAACAGGGGTTACAGTTAGAGATCATTTGAATAAGGAATAGTTAAAAAAAAAATGGGGGTGTTACAGCCTTTGGGCCATGATCTTTGGAACGTCGTACATCCACCGGGTGGTAATGCCCCAAGGCTCGGAGATATAGACGATGAAGTACTTCATCTTCCACCCTTTAATTGAGTCCGAGTGGTTGTGTACCACATGATTTTTGTGACGAGGAGTGAAAAAGAACTGCCCCTTGAATGCCCGAGCTGTAGTTAGGCCCAGGCACATGCGGAAATACTTGAGCTTCAAAGGCACCCTCTTCTTCTGGCATAGCATAATGAAGCTAATGAGATGCTTCCTTGAGTTGGGCCCATAGTGCATAGGGTTCATTTGGGCCCAATTTAGAACCTCCTTGATGAGCAGGTGTGTGGGGAGGCGAATGCCCGAGACAAACGCGTCCAGGGGGAACATGCAAAATCACTTGGAGAGACTTTCAGTCGGACGGATCACCAGATTCAGAATGAGCAGGTCATAATCTCAAAGGATGTGAAAAGTGATTCGAATCTGAGGAAGGTCTGTCCCGACCAAGGTTTTCGCCGTCCTGTCCGCCCTTATCTTCGGCCGACCCTTTGACGAAGGCTGCACTCCCAAACGTAGAGTTGGCAATCAAGCCAGGTCGACTCGTGACCCGCCCGCACCTGCCTGCATTTGACCCAAACACGTTTGAACCGGTCCGGGTTCAAGTCAAACCCAATCAGATAACCGTATCGGACCGGGTTGAAAAATTGGCAGAAAACATTTGCTTGACAAAACTCGTTTAATCTGTAACTCGAAGAAATCCAACCCGAACATGACCTGCAAACCATCAGGCCGAACAGTCGGACCAGACGGGTTAAACGGGTGGCCCTAACGGGCCACCCGTGGTTGCTACTAGTCTGCATTTTTTTTTTTGGATTTTGTTGGGATTTTTCCCTATAAAAAGCTCATAAATTCACACATTTTTCTTCACAAATTTATTCTACTCTCCATCTATCAACTCTCTTACCCTCTCAGCTCTCTACTACTATTACAACTACTCTCATTGTAGTTCAATTAAGAAGCAACAAAGAAGTGAAGAAGTTCAATCATGATCAAATTCATGTCGAAGCTACTACGTCTACTACCAACTCTCTCTACTACTCAACTTTTTGTCGAAGATCCATCTCTCTCTACTACATAGTGAACCACCTCAAAATCTCTCTACTACATAGTTGATCAAGTGAAGAAGGCTAGAAGTTCAATCGCTTGAATTCTTGTCGTCTGCTCAACTCTCTTTATTATTTTCAACTTTCTCAACTTTATAATCGTGAATCATGGTATCAAAATTTCACAACTCTGTCAACTGTTTATTATTGTCAACGGTTTAATTTTATTTTTTGTGTAAACTTGTTTGTTGTTTATTCACTATTCTGTCAACACTCCTATCATTTTTTTAATTTTATTTTCCCAGACACTACTACTCCCTCAACTTAACTACACTACTCCTCAACCCTCCTATATTGTTTTTTTTGTTTTTTACATACACTACTACTTAACTACATTATCGTGCACAATCACGAGATAGCAGCCGTAGCCAGTGGACAAGAATCCACTAATTCATTTTGTCGACCTCCAATAATTCCACATTTAGAGACTGAATATAATCATAATCTTAATATAGATTATGAAAATGTTCCTCCACCTGATTGTGATCCCAACACACAACATGATGAATTTTTAGCTAGTGACATACAAACACATGACGAACCCGCACAACCTACTTCTAGTAGAAAATATAGAGGCCAAACTACTGAAGTCCACAAATTTTATAACTTTATCCCAAATGAGGACAATCCGAGCATAAGACATAAGGTGTGTAAAACATGTAACAAAAGTTATAAATGGAAGAAGGGTGAAGGAGCGGGTACAATTAGTCGACACATTCCAAATGTTCACCCCGAACTAGTACAAGACCAACTATCCCAACAAAAGATTAACCCTAGGACCGGGCAGCTAGATAGCCATAGCTATGATAAAAAAATCGTTTGTCAGGAAATGGTCAAATTAGTTATTAAGGAAGAGTTATATTTTTTTCTATTTCGAGAGTAGGAACCTAGAGGCATTTAACCAAAATGCACTAAATTCACATTTTCAAAGAATTCCTAGAAATACACTTAAGGCCCATTGTTTTAAACTTTATTCCAAAATGAGAGACGCTTTAATTGCACTTTTGTATTCTTTAACTTGTAGAGTTTCGTTAACGGCCGATGGTTGGAAAGCTTTTAACGATATTCCGATGATGGGCATAACTTGTCATTGGATCGACAGTGATTGGCTCATTCAAAAGAGAATCATATCACTTGCCGCTTTGCTGTACCTCCATGGTAGTATAGTTATCGCAACACGTATTTTAGAAGTTTGTGATTTATTTTATATTTGCGATAAAAAAAATTCGATTGGTTTTGATAATACTTCCAACAACACTAGTGTGATTACTACATTACAAAAACATTTAGCTCCTCCATGTCTAGAAATTTTTCATATTAGATGTGCATGTCATATTCTTAACTTATGTGTAAAAGATGCATTAAAAGTAATTAATCCATATGCAAATGCAATTAGAAATTGTGTACATTTCATCACTATGCTTAAACAATTCAAAGAATGGTGTAATCTTAAGGGAGTACATTTTAGAAAATTTTCTAGAGATGTTAAACACTTATGGAATTCTACTTTCGACTTATTGAATGTTGCTACTAAATACAAAGCGGTTATAAATGATTTTTGTATTGCAAAAAATATGGACGATTTTCAAATGACTCCCACTTCTTGGCATTTTGCCAAAAGTTTGATAAAAGTTTTGGAACCTTTTGAGACTGCAACTGAGAAATTTTCAAAATTTTATGATTCCACTTGTAGTAGTATTTTTATTTCAAAATTTACTATGATGCAAACTTTCAAGATGTGATTTCTGATCCTCACATTGGCCATATTATTATTCCTGGTTATGCTAAATTTTAAAAATATTTTAATCCTCCTTCTATGTTGTATTGTATTGCTACTGTATTGGATCTTCATATCAAATTAGCAGGTATCAAGATTTTGATTGAAATATTTTTTTACTTTACTTGGAGAAGACTCTCAATATGAATGTATTGATTATTCAGCTAGATTTATATTTTTTACTTTACTTGGAGAAGACTCACAATATGAATGTAATGATTATTAAGCTAAATATGAGTTGACATTGAATAATTTGTTTGATTTTTATGATAAAATTTATGCATCTAGTGGTACAATACAGCAAACTAGTATATCAACTTCTTCTTCTTCTTCTAGAGGTAAGGGTAAAAGTACATTAGAAGATGTCACGACAAATTTACTTACTCGTATTCAATATAAAAAACATAGGACTAATGCACCTAATGAATTAAACTAGTATAATTCACAAGATAGTGAGAGTTCTAGTTCTAGGATTACAATGGTGGAAAGAATCATAAAACTCTATTTCCAATTCTTTTGCATATGGTTAGAGATCTACTAACCTTTCCTGTGTCTACAGTTGCATCAAAAAGTTCTTTTTCTTCAAGTGGCAGTGTAGCGCCCCGGATCCCACTACTGGAAATCCGTGATACAAACCGGAATCTTTTCCTTCAAATGCATCTCAACACAGTAATAATACAAAATTTAAAAACTTTTATTTCCAAATAAAATCATTACATCATCAATTACAATCATTATCTTGTTCTTGAACAATGAATACAAATTACATTAAAGTATTACAAATATGACTCAAACATTCGTCTGCCCTTCAGATTGGTAGTAACTGATCTTCCACTAGAACTCCCCTGAGTGGTCAATCTGCTTCCCTGAGATGCGCCTTGTAGCTCGAATCTTCTACTGCGCTACTCTGATATTCCTGCACCTGGTCGAATGGTAGGTAGGTACATTGCTACTCCACTTGGATGCTCTGCTTGTCTTGAGTCCTCCTGCACTCGCGACCCGGTATCCAGCACCTAATTGAGTGGGTACGTCAGTACATATACTGACGTAATGCTGATAAGAAAATAGCGATCTCCAACTAGCAATCACAACAAGCATTTAATGAAAACAGAAATGTGCATCCTCATTTTCTAGTGTCAGTGTATGTCATGACCTGTAGTCTAATGCATAGTACACAATGTACAGAAAACATACGCACTTAGTCTAATGTCAGCAAGACTTTGGACACGCATGCATCCCATACTACATACGCTCCAAATCAAGTCGTCTTATCTAGTTCTAGGTTTCAAACCCTCGCCTATGCAATGCATTCTACTATTGTTCTCAACCTGTTCCTGATAGATACAACGTGGCTGGTGAATCCTACAGTTATTACTGCTAAACATAGTGGTGTCCCCGTTTGCCACTAGTGCCCCAATCTGGTCTGGATCACACCAAATATCGTGACGATCTTACAGATACACAACCACATATTTATGGCATCGAAGATCCATGGGACAGTAGCCCCATGGTCAGTTTGTGTCCAGTCAACATAAGAACATGATGGCCTTGAGGGTCTAATCCCCCTATCCAACAGGAACTCTCCCGTTCTTACCACGGCACTTCATAAATTAACAGGGTGAGATACGGGTCCCGTATCCCATTGACAGAAAGAGACAACCCTGGTTATCACCGCCTAGTGCTAGCCCATAGAACAAGTCGAATTATAGAGAATCACCCCTAGCATCAACTTGGTCTTTAAGCGGAAAGTAAAGAAACTTAATTAAATAACAGTTTACTGAAAATACGTTTGTCACCCAAAATAATGCACGAAGTTTTATCAAACAATTGATCCCTAAATGGTCTGTCAAATTAATAACCCGGCGAGTCGATACTCATTGGCTGCCAAACCCCTGTTGGTCCTCGACCAAATCCCCAGCCCGTGACCCTAGGGAAGCCTTACACCCGGCAATAGAGGTAAACATACATAAACTTCAACACCTGACTTATTAACAGACCTAGGGTACTAATACACCGATCAGTTTCAGTAATACCTGGGTCAAAAATAGATCTGACCTGGTCAATTAACTCAAACACTGGCGATCGGATCTCCATCGTTCGCCACCCTCTCTGGCTTGGATCGAATCCAGTATCCTGGTCCGAGATCAATTACCCATTGGGTAAGAGTTCGTCAACAGACGAGGGATGACTATATAGTTCTCGGGGCAGAGAATTCAATTACAATACTTGCCGACTGGGTTGATAGTTCTAGAGTATCAACAACCCTAGACTAGCACCAAGTTATACTAGTTACGTGCACCACAGTACAACAAATCTACCATATAGCTATTCTCCTAAACTTACCCATGTCTCCACCATGAATACTTAGCACAAGAATCTTATCTAATTTCCAAATGAAGTGCTTAATAGGGTGAATTATTCAACATCTTAAAACTCAAATAAACTTATGGTCATAATCCTGTAGCATGTAGAAAATTCCATATCAATTCATCTACTAACCCAAATTTGATGATTCCAGATCTTATAGCAAGGTATAATCCTCTAGTTCACTTCTCTAGTTGATAACTATCCCAAATTATGCCAATTAAAGTGAGAAAACCCCTTAGCAATCTGCTAATAATAAGCAGTTCAAAGAAATGCAGTTGCTGCACCCTGAAAATTCATACCTTTCAAAATACAAATTGGAATTGCATGATCTTACCCATTATAGAAAGCTAAGACTCTATACTACAAGTCTCGAGTTAATCATTCCTTCAAATTCAGCTATCTAGATTCTATAAAATTCCTATATGCTCTCAGTTGTACACTTCTTCAATGTAAATGCTCCATTTTTCCAATAACATAAAAACTCGTTCACTTATAGGAATTACGCAATTTTGAATTCTATAGAAAGCTGGAAGTGTCTACTACAACTTCCCTGTTGATCACATCCTCAAATTCATTCATTAAAACACTGGAAAACCCTTATTTCTCACCAGGTGTACACAGGAATGAGTTACTCTACAAAAACAGGGTCTTTTTATTAGGACTGGTTCTGTCCCAAACTTAGAAAAATCATAACTTTCAAACCACAAACTGAAATTGCATGATTCAAGATGTTTAGAAAGCTAATACTCTCTACTACAAACCTTTAGTTGATCATTCTTCCAGATTCTCAACACACAAATCTAGAATTCCACAAATTCATTGACTAGTTAAAATCTGAACTGAACTTAACATGTTGTATTCAAAAAATAATATCAATGCAAACATAGCTCCAATTATTATGAAACATACGACTCATGAACTACACATTTACAAGTGCATTATTCCCAAAAATCTCATCATGATTCAAAATACTCAAAGAGTTATACCCTTTTGAAATTAGTAGAAAATCAGTTCTACTTTCCAGGCAGTATGCAAACACTCTCTAGCAATACAGTTTTTAAAGAGCATCAAGGGATGTCTAACAATTCTGAAACTTTAGAAACATGATCTAGACACATAGAAGATGCTATACGAAAATTCTCATTGTCAAATTTTGTACCCAAAAATAATTAAAATTGTTTGAACTTCAACTTGAAACCTGGACGACCAAATGAATTTTTGTAGAAATATCAAATAAATTCTGAAAAATATGATATTTGAAACTAAGGTTGTTAACACATTTGAGAATCTCTATGAAAAGTTTGAGCTCAATATGCTAGACCAATTCCAAGATACGAATTTCCAAACATCATTCTAAAAATAGGATATAGCCAGTTTTTGTGTTGCTCACTGTTTCGAAAAGAAACACTGTGTTGAGCTACTAAATGAACCCAGAAAAATATGAAAAAATTAGAGGATACTCTAAAGTCATCCAAGAACATGCCACAGAAATTTTGTGTATGGATTCTAAGCCAATTGCAGGTTAGAAATTTCTAATCTATAACACAACATATGTGTTCTGAACATGGATTCATGGTAAAAGTTGTACTATCACACAAGCTCAAATTGCACAACCTATCAAACAGTCATACATGGTATTCATGCTCTTTCTACACACTAAATCTCATAAAAAAGAACATCAATTCTAGAGTCAGAGAACACACACCAATGAAGAATGATGACCCATTTGTTTCACTTTCTCCAATCTTGTTCCTCCTCTTTCTCCTTTGATGATTGGAACCCTACAAAAGAATTGAAGCTCTCTATTTGATTTCTTACTCTCTCAATCTCTCTTTCCTTTTATATTTACTTTTCTTGACCAAGTGGAGAAGTAGACGAAGATGTAGAAGAAGTAGAAGAAGATGAAGGGTAAGGGTTTTGGGTGAAAATGAGATGGAGATGGGGGGAGAGGAAATTTCGGCTGCCATGAAAAATGGGGGAGAGAGAGAGGTCGGTGGAGTTTTGGGGAAGAATGAGTGAGGTGGAGGTTTTTTTTTAATGTATTGGAAATTAATCGTAGCCATAGGTTTCTATTTGATCATCATGATCAAGAAGAGAGGCTCTAGATTAATTCATATGCATACAATGATATATATATATATATATATATATATATATATATATATATATATATATATATATATATATATATATATATATGTATAAAATTCAATCCATTACAATTTAATTAAATATATAAACATACAATTATATATAAATACATACATATACATATACATATAATAATACATACGAGTATTCATGTGCATACATCATATACAATCCAATCAAAATATACATACATTGAAAGGGGATTGAAAAAAGAACAGCGAAAAAAGCTTCAGCTCTCCCCCTTTCTTGAGCTCTTAGATCCCTTAATTTGAGGCATCCGTTCCACCCTCCTCTTTCTTTAAAATTGTTCAGTTCGTCTTTTCCTACAAACCCTTTTCGTTTCATTGGCATCTTTTTCTACTTCAGAGTTTCGTCCTCCCCCCCTCTTCGTGGTGGTGTTTTTCCTCTCCGCCGCTTCCTGATCTGCGTCTGGTGGAGGATCCTTGGCTTCTCACTAAGCCGCTCCAGCATCCTAGTCCCGTCAGCTCCTCGCTTCGTTCAATCGGCCGGCGATCTTTTGCAGGCTTCGTGGTCATTAATTGCTCCTCAGTGGCCTTATTCAGAAGGTATTGCTTTCCAAAGCACTGTAAGTCTCATCTCAACTTGTCTTGTAAAGGTTGTTTTGATCATTTTTAGTGGTTTGGGTTCTGTTTCGTGCCCTACTCGTTGGCACGATGTTTAATTTTCTCTTGGTGGGTTTCTCCTCTGCCCCCCTTGGGTGCCTCATTACCCATCCCCTAGTTGAGTGTGTGCAGTCGTTGCTGCGGCACCAGACTCATCCATTATTGGGGGATTTCACCCTTCTTCTCTCTCCTTTGGGAAGCTCCTTCCTCTCAGTGTATTGGCTTGAAGCCGCACTCAGTGGTGTGATTATTCCCCCCTCCCACCGTCGATTTCAGTCGATGTCACTGTTTCTCTGACCCTTGATTATCCCAGGGTATTTTCCATTCATCTTCTCCCCTCTCTGTTAGTCTCTCCTCTTGGTGGGCTGGCCCAGTTGTGATCCATGGACCATTCATGGGTGGAAGTGGTGAAAAAGAAAAAAATAAAAAAATTGGTTGGTCCTTACCTTCCCTGTTATGGGCAAGGGGATCTGGCCCTGTTACGACCCAGCAGCGCAAAGCTTCCATCAGTTTCCTCATCTTCTTACTCCCGCCCTTCAGCTCTATCCTCATTATCTCTCTCAACCAATTCTCACTCTCATTTTCGAAAGCATTCGCCTTTCTGTTTCCGTTGTTGTCAGCCAGGTCATCTTAAGCTCTTTTGCCCAAACAAGATGAAGTGTCTTTTCTGCAACAAATCCGGTCACGCTAAACACCGTTGTTTCGCGCTCCAAAAGATCCTAGGGCTTCCTCTGGGGGCGCCTATTTCGGATCAAATGCTTAATGCGGTGGACCTTTCTTCCCTTCGTAGTCAACTGCCATCTTCTAAACCCCCTAAACCTCAGAAGCAGTCATTATCATCTAGTTCCCCACTGCTCCCCACCCCCTCTTCTGAGCGGCGTATCTCTAAGAGCCCTCCCCCCCTCCTGCTTCTTCGGCCCAGTCCGTTTGATCCGCCAAGCAACCAGTCACTCAGGTATTTATTCCTAAAGCTGAGTTGACCGATCGTTTGGTATATTTTGGAACCTATGGAGCTATCTTATTCTCTGGTGGTTCAGTACCCTTTTATACATTGAACTCCTTTCTCAGCAATTACTGTAACGTCTCTAACTGGGACTGGGTTCTTTACAATTGCTCGAATGGAGACATGGTCATTCATTGTCCTTCCCCTAAGATTTTGGAGGATCTTATTGCTAATTAATCACTTGCTATTGGCATCATCTCCCTAGCGGTGCGGCAGGTGGGTGCGGATTCCTTCTTCTTCTCTAGGGTGAGGCTCCCTTGACACCAAAGTATCCCTTGTTGGACTCCCCCCGTATTGCGATTCACTCCGTTTGGTTAGAGATATGGCTAAGTGTGTCGGTGAGATTGTTAGCATCACATCTAAGGCTAGGTTGGCTTCAGGAAGCCTGCAGATTGAGGCGATATTTCGTTGTCCCTCCTCTCCAGCCCGTATAGAGGCATTCTGTCTTACTGATGGTATCTCGTCTTTTTTCCGTCTCTGTGAATTACCATGAATCCACCCCTGCTAGCATGCACCCTCCTAGTCCCCATATTGAGACCAAGTCTCAATCATTTGGTTCTGAGCTTTCTACTCAATTTCATCCCGGAGGCACTTCTTCTGCTAAGCCCAAGGGATCTAAAGCGAAAGTGGGTGGATTGAGTGTTCCTCGCAGCAAGTTCCCAACTCCCAACAGGCCTTCAGCCCCTCCCTCCATCCCAAAAATCTCCCCTCGAAATCCCCCAACCTGGTTTGGATTAATCCGGAGCTTCATGCTGCGAAAGGTACCACCAGTGCTACTAAACCGGTTCCTCCTCATCCCTCTAAGGAATCGCAGACTATTTTTTCTAAACCTCGCCGTCCCCCTCTGTTAAGAATAAGAATTCTTCTTCTCATTGGCCTGCTTGGGAAGTCAACCCGAACTTTGCATCAGATTGGGAGCAATTCCAACAGCTCGCGCATTTTCCTACTCCGAAGAAGTCGGATCCAGCTTTCTCTCCCTCCAAACTCAAGCCATCATCATCCCTCAAAGATTCTAGTTGGATGGAGCAGGATTCTCTTTTATCGGAAGAGGAAGCGGAGTTGTCCCTAGCTCAGGCCAAAAAGGTAATTTATTCTCATTTTTTTAAGCACTATTCAGGGTTTCCTTACTTAGCTGCAGTTTGTTTTTTTAAATTTGTCCTATTGGGTTTCATGTCTCATGAGTGTACTGTATCACATCGTGTATGGCCCAGTATTAGGATGTTACCTTTTGGGCAGTTGTTCCGTGGTTGGATTTCACCTTCTCTCGCGGCGAAAGCCCGATTTTTCTGGACTCCTCTCACCCCTTTCCTTTTAAGCCTGTTAATTGTACTCCCACAGTTCCTGTGGAGTCAATTAAGGTTTCTTTCTCATCCTCTTGTGCTACTCCTTCGGGCGTATCTTCTGCCCAATCTTCTCCTTATCAGGAAAAGGGTGTCCCTGTCTCTACTAACGAGAATTCTTCCCGGACGCCTCAACGATTCATTAGGTCTAGCGCTCATCTTAAAGCTAAAAAAATTCTTCAAACAGTTTTGTCCTCATCGCCCGCTTCCTCTAGCCATACCAGTAGAGATCAGCAGCAGTTTCAACCTTCTCCCTCATCACTGTTTTCTTTCAATCAGCTAGGGTCCATTTACTTCCCCATTTTTGACTCGCTCTCCAATTCTGAACTAGCTGCTTCGGCTCAGGACCTGGGCTTTCTGATAGACCCTTCTGATTCTCCCCGTATCCATTCACTTAGGAGGAAGGAATGTTCTAGAGTCTTGGAGCACCGGCATTTTAATGATTAGCGTATCATGGAACATCCGTGGCCTGAACTGCCCTTCTAAGCAAATGGTGGTTTTTGATTTAATTTCTTCGTCCCGTTGTGACCTGATTTCCATCCAAGAATCCAAATTGGAGTCCCCCTCACATGCGACCTTACGTTCCTTAGGTGGATCCACTATCTCTAAATGGATCTCACTGGACGCGATTGGCTCGAGGGGAGGGATCCTTTTTGGATTCAAGGAAGCTTTTTTCTCGCTAATAGCAATTCAACGTTTGAACTTCTTTCTAATCGTCCAACTCCAATGGACTACTCTCAATTGCCCGCTTACCGTGATTTCAGTGTATGGCCCTTCTTCTGCTGATAGGCGCACCTTATTCTGGAACGAATTCCTTTCGTTACAGCAGTTCGCTATCGAACTCTATTTCTTTTGTGGGGATTTTAATGTCACTCGTTTCACTTATGAAAGATCGAACCCGGTCTCATCTAATTCTCAATCTGGCCTCTTCAATGACTGCAATCGTGACCTGAAATTATCGGATTTACCTATATCCGGTAGGTCTTTCACCTGGTCCAAGCAACGCGACCACCCAACCCTTGCGAAACTTGACCGTTTTCCTGGTCTCACAAAATTGGATAGCGCATTTTCACTGGTCTTTTGTTCAGGCTCTCCCCAATCCCTCTTCTGATCATGTACCGATTGCGCTCCACTCCAACTTCCACTTCAATTATCACCACAAATTCCGCTTTGAAAAACTCTGTTTGCAGGACCAGTTTTTCGTTAATCTGGTTTCGGAATGTCTTGCCGCAGTCACCGGATCATCCGGGCTGGGCAACATCCTCCTTAAGCTTCATGCCATCAGGCATGGTTGCAAAATCTGGCGTTCTGAGAGACAAGCTAACACCAATTTCCTTAAAAATTTTCTTCTGCAATCCATCGAGTCCATAGATAAGATGGAAGAGTTAGGTCCCTTATCCGAATCGTTTCGGTCGGAAAGACGAACTTGTAAGCTTGATTATGCGGACATCCTCCATCAAGACCATATAAAATAGGCTCAAAGAGCCCGGGTCAACTGGATGAAGGAGGGTGACGCGAACACTACTTTTTTTCATAACTTCGCCTCCCATAGACAACGTTGCAATCGTATCTCCTCTATATCCATTCAGGGAGTGGATCTCACTTCAGATGAAGCTATTCATCGGGAATTCCTTTCTTTCTATAAAAACCTGATAGGCTCGCAGAAACGCCGCACTATTGAGCTCGATTGGGCTCACCTTTATGGTTACCAATCGCACGATCTTTCCTCGCTCGAAGCCCCCTTCACTCTTGAAGAGATTAAATCGGTGGTCTTCGCGGTAAAAAGCGACTCCGCACCAGGGCCCGACGGTTTCCTTGCCTTCTTCTTTCAAAAATTCTGGGACTTGCTTAAGTCTGATCTTCTCAAAATGTTTCAAGATCTTCACCAGGGATTCTTTTCTCTTGACAGGATTAATTACGCTCACATTGTGCTCATCCCCAAGATAGCGGGAGCACATCTGGTCTCTGAGTTCAGACCTATTAGTCTCATCAACACCTCTTTCAAAATCATTATGAAAGTCCTTTCATCCCGTTTGAGTTCGATCATCTCTCCTTTGATCGACTCAGCCCAATCGGGTTTCATCAAAGATCGTTTCATTCTTGACAGTGTTGCTTCAGCTCAGGAAATCATATCCCACTGTCATAGATCTCATACGGAGGGCATTCTTCTCAAGCTCGATTTTCAAAAAGCCTACGATAATGTGAACTGGGATTTCCTTCTGGATATCCTGATTTAACGAGGTTTCGGTCCCAAATGGATCGCTTGGATTAAATCTAACTTATTCTCTGGTACATCATCTATTTTCATCAACGGTACGGAGGGCCACAAGTTCAAGATCAGATGTGGCCTCCGTCAAGGGGATCCTCTATCATCGCTGCTTTTTTCTCTGGTAGCCGATGTCATTAGCAAGCTCCTTCGGAATGCATGGAATTTGCATATGATCGAGGGCCTCGGCAGCTCCCTTTTCTTCGAGGGAGTGCTCAACCTTCAATATGCAGATGACACGATCATCTGCACCAAACCGACCACCCACTCTCTTCGTAACCTCAAACTTCTCCTTTATTGCTTTGAAATGGCCTCCGGATTATCGATCAATTTCCAAAAATCCTCTGTTCTCTGGTTGGGTGGATCTCACAACCGTCAAGTGGAGGTCTCCAATTTCTTTAACTGCCCCATTACGTCCTTTCCAATCCTTTACTTAGGCGTTCCCCTTCGCTGGGGCAAGCTGCATAGGTCTGACTGGTTCCTTCTTATTGATAAAGTAGAGGCAAGGCTTAATGTTTGGTCGGGCAAATCTCTGTCTAGAGGTGGCAGACTGACCCTTATTAATTCTGTGATCTCCGCCATGCCTCTTTATCTTATGTCATTTTATTTTTTACCCTCCTGGGTGATCAAAAGGATTGATCAAATCAGGAGTAATTTTTTCTGGACTGGGACTTCCTCTTTTAAACCAGGATCTCACCTGTGTCAGTGGAAATTGATTTGTATTTCCAAAGAGGAAGGAGGTCTAGGTGTTTTGGACCATCGTAATCATAACATCGCTTTACTAGGAAAATGGTTGTGGAAACTCCATAATTTCGATCATTTACCATGGATTTGATGCATCAAAGATTATCGGTCTATCTCTTCTAATTGGTGGGAGTTTCCCGAGTTTGTTAATCATCACGCCTCTTCTTTTTGGAAAGGTGTCTGGAAAGCATTAGCTGCTTTTCATTGCAGTATTTACCGTACCTGCTATGACGGATCTAGAGCGAAATTCTGGACTGACCTATGGGTCGGCAATTCCACTTTAGCTACTGCTTTTCTTGCTCTCTTTCGGTTGGCAGCCTTCCCGTCAGCTTCTATAGAGGACTCATTTGTTTTGGTCGACAATACTCGCAATTGGTGTATACCGTTTACGATTGATCTTCCTCAATCTTTGACTGAGATCTTTAATGATCTCATTTCTTCCCTCAATAACTATGCATGGAGGCCTACTGAGGGCATAGCTTGGTGCTGGTTGTCAGCTGGCACATTTTCAGTTAAATCTTTTTATTGCTTCCTAAACTCGAGGGGAGTTCAATCATCGGTAGCTAAATTCTTTTGGGACTCATGGGCTCCCCTTAAAGTGAAGATCACTTCTTGGCTAGCGTTTAATAACAAGTTGCTCACTGTTGAGGTGCTTAATAGAAGAAATTTAGCCTGGGGGCAGCTTTGCTCCCTGTGCGTTCAGCACGCAGAGGATGTTGATGAACACATTATTATTCACTTTTTAGAGCAATAATCTTAATATAATTAGACATTTAAAAGCTCTCTATATGGTATTTAACTCCTATTTTCTCTTTTCCATAGGAAACAGCTTATAGCAGCAAAACGAAGCAGATTTAGGACTTCAAGAATAATACACAGCAAACTGCAGAGGATCAGTCGACTGGTTCCTCAACCAGGAGACTGAACAAGAGAAGCTGATTTTCCACAACTATCGACACAGTCGACTTACTCTCAAAGACAGTCGACTGGTATGATCAAAGGTGAAATCTACATAAGTCTCGACTCAGTCGACTGGTTTGAAGACAAGTCGACTGGTCTGCGGCGGAGTAAACAGATAAGATATTCGAAGATACACCTGAATCTGATTTCAAATCTATTTGAATCAAGATTTTATGCAGCGAATCAAATCTAAAGACAGGGTATTTTCCAAGTGAACAGATAAGGAAAGAAAGGAGAAAAGAGAAAGATATTAATCATCAAATCAAATAAAGAAAGATCTTCCTGAAAAAGGGGAAACCCTAATTCTCAGCCGTACTCTATAAATATCAGAATACCATCTCCAGAACGGTCTCTCTCCGCTCTCTCAACTCCACAACTCCATCCAAGGATCATCAAATCTATCTCGTGGACGCAACTTAATCAGAGAGTTCCCAACCATCAAGTCATCAACCCGTGCTTCACTCCATCAACATCGAAGAAGGAGAGAGAAGATCCAGCATCCAGAAGGCAGTCGACTGTGTGACAGACAGTCGACCATATTGCCGGAATCCATTAGTTTATTTCTTCTTCTCTCTTTATTCTTTTATGTTGATCATGTATTTGAACTTGTTAAGCAATAAAAGTATTATTATGTGGAACTAATTTCATAGTTGGGTAGATCGAAACCGTAGTTATGTAGTGCTATATTCTTCTGAGATCTTCTAATTACTTATTGATTGAATCTGGTTGAATTTACATGGATTAATGGTCATCAAACTTGGATCTTGAAGTCTGAGAGCAGTCGACTGAGGTGAGAGCCAGTCGACTGACATACAGCACGTGAGAATATCAAGTTTATGTTATCATTTATCTAAATCTGTTATATGAAGCATATTGAGACGACCGAATCTCGTGCCCATAATTTGTAACAAAGGAATCTTTAGGGGTTCTTGGTTCAATCAACTTAGAGGATCTAGATCTGATACCAATTTCTAGAACTTTAAGTGTTTGTTCGTTTCCACTGTTCTTATGTTTTCTCTAAGTATGACTTAGTAGATACCATGCTAAAATACTTAGGGGAAGAAACGAATTAGAGTAGATACCATGCCTAATTCTTGGCTTAGGGAAACAATACTTTAAGGAGTAGATACCATGCCCTTGAAGTGAACAACATGAGTAATTGGAAGTAAATTCAGAAGGTTACTTAGCATTACTAACTATTGGTGGAAATCAACAACCCAACTATTCAAGAGATATTTGTGATTCAAACTCATCTTTCTTAGTTTAATCTTTTTAATTCTTTTAGATTTCTACAACAACCCTTCATCATTTATTATTAGTTTTATTGATTAGTAAGTTGAAGACTACAATCTCTGTGGGATCGACCCTTGCTATTACTACGATTCTATTTGGAATTTTTGAATTTTTTTTTTTTAGGATAAACAATTTCTTATAAAGTAAGAGTAAGGATACTTAGTTACTTTAGGATTGTTGAGTTTCATAATTCCCTACAAAAGTGTGTGAGTCATGCGATTATACATAATAAAAAATGTGTGATGCTTTTTCTGATGATTATTCCCTTTAGATCTAGTCCTAAATCGAGTTTAAGTAAATAGAGTGATACAATATATGTATATATATTTGAATAAAGTCAGTCTACTCCAATGTTTTGAGGGCTTAGTAACTAGGGGTATTCATCACCAATGTTTACCTTTACGTCAAACGGCAACTTGAAATACGAGTATGCAAAGCACTTTAATGTTTGTGACTTGTTGAGTAACCGGGTGGATACATCACAAATGTTTCGCATTCGCGTCAAAAGACAAGTGACAACTTTAAAGAAGAGACTATAAAAAAAAAAAGAAAAAAAAAAAAAAAAAAAAAAAAAAAAAAAAAAAAAAAAAAAAAAAGAAAAAAAAAACTCTAGTTTGCTACTGGATTTGTAGTAGAGAGAAGGGATAATCACAGACTGAGTAGATGCATACTATAACTACATTAATCGCATGACAAATATGACTAAGTTTGGGATTTATGAATAGACAATTGCACTGGAGAAAATGGGTATGTTTAACTTTACTTTATCTGAAATTGTTTGTAGTTTTGTATTTTTCATTTTGATGTCCACATAATAAGAAATCATGATGGTTGAGTTTATTCTGATTATTACTCCCTTGTTCATAAATTCACTTTTTGCTTGAGGACAAGCAAAAGCTAAGTGTGGGGGTATTTGATGAACACATTATTATTCACTTTTTAGAGCAATAATCTTAATATAATTAGACATTTAAAAGCTCTCTATATGGTATTTAACTCCTATTTTCTCTTTTCCATAGGAAACAGCTTATAGCAGCAAAACGAAGCAGATTTAGGACTTCAAGAATAATACACAGCAAACTGCAGAGGATCAGTCGACTGGTTCCTCAACCAGGAGACTGAACAAGAGAAGCTGATTTTCCACAACTATCGACACAGTCGACTTACTCTCAAAGACAGTCGACTGGTATGATCAAAGGTGAAATCTACATAAGTCTCGACTCAGTCGACTGGTTTGAAGACAAGTCGACTGGTCTGCGGCGGAGTAAACAGATAAGATATTCGAAGATACACCTGAATCTGATTTCAAATCTATTTGAATCAAGATTTTATGCAGCGAATCAAATCTAAAGACAGGGTATTTTCCAAGTGAACAGATAAGGAAAGAAAGGAGAAAAGAGAAAGATATTAATCATCAAATCAAATAAAGAAAGATCTTCCTGAAAAAGGGGAAACCCTAATTCTCAGCCGTACTCTATAAATATCAGAATACCATCTCCAGAACGGTCTCTCTCCGCTCTCTCAACTCCACAACTCCATCCAAGGATCATCAAATCTATCTCGTGGACGCAACTTAATCAGAGAGTTCCCAACCATCAAGTCATCAACCCGTGCTTCACTCCATCAACATCGAAGAAGGAGAGAGAAGATCCAGCATCCAGAAGGCAGTCGACTGTGTGACAGACAGTCGACCATATTGCCGGAATCCATTAGTTTATTTCTTCTTCTCTCTTTATTCTTTTATGTTGATCATGTATTTGAACTTGTTAAGCAATAAAAGTATTATTATGTGGAACTAATTTCATAGTTGGGTAGATCGAAACCGTAGTTATGTAGTGCTATATTCTTCTGAGATCTTCTAATTACTTATTGATTGAATCTGGTTGAATTTACATGGATTAATGGTCATCAAACTTGGATCTTGAAGTCTGAGAGCAGTCGACTGAGGTGAGAGCCAGTCGACTGACATACAGCACGTGAGAATATCAAGTTTATGTTATCATTTATCTAAATCTGTTATATGAAGCATATTGAGACGACCGAATCTCGTGCCCATAATTTGTAACAAAGGAATCTTTAGGGGTTCTTGGTTCAATCAACTTAGAGGATCTAGATCTGATACCAATTTCTAGAACTTTAAGTGTTTGTTCGTTTCCACTGTTCTTATGTTTTCTCTAAGTATGACTTAGTAGATACCATGCTAAAATACTTAGGGGAAGAAACGAATTAGAGTAGATACCATGCCTAATTCTTGGCTTAGGGAAACAATACTTTAAGGAGTAGATACCATGCCCTTGAAGTGAACAACATGAGTAATTGGAAGTAAATTCAGAAGGTTACTTAGCATTACTAACTATTGGTGGAAATCAACAACCCAACTATTCAAGAGATATTTGTGATTCAAACTCATCTTTCTTAGTTTAATCTTTTTAATTCTTTTAGATTTCTACAACAACCCTTCATCATTTATTATTAGTTTTATTGATTAGTAAGTTGAAGACTACAATCTCTGTGGGATCGACCCTTGCTATTACTACGATTCGATTCGTGCACTTGCGAGGTTTTTATAATTTGTGTCTAGTTTATCTATTAATTTAGGTACTAGATTTCCAACAACAGATGTTGATCATCTTTTTATCTAATGTCCGGTCATCATCCCGTTTTGGAAGATTTGCACTCTTGCATGGGACACTGGATCTATCCCCCCAGTGTTAACCTCTTGTTGGTCCGCTAAGCCTTCGAACGCCTCGTTCGAAGTGCTTGGATTTTGTCGGTTCATACCATCATTTGGATCATTTGGAAGGAGAGGAATACAAGAGTATTCCAGCACCGTTGTTCTTCTATTACTGCGATGATCGATGAATTTTTAGTGCTGTTCAAACTTTGGGTATCGGGTTTGAAACTCAAAGACAACGCTTCTTTTGCTTACCAAAGATTAGTCGATGCTGTACATTGTCTTCGCACTCTTCATGCTTTATAATTTTCCTTATCTTTGCCTGTGTGTTTACCATTCCTCTTCTTCTCCATTTGATTATTGCAGGTTTGAGTTTCTCCCTAGGGGAGCGGCTGACATCTCTGTTTTGTGATCAGTGCTTCTTCTTCACGACTAACACGCTTATATGGGATTGGGCTTCGTTATTTTGACGGGTTTTGGTTACGGTTTTTTGGACTTTACTTAGCCTCTGGGGTTACCTTTTCTTATGGGTCTGTGTTGTTTTCAATTAGCAGCATCTCTACCATAGTCTTCAATTATCGATCCTGATGCCCTCTCTATCCATGGGCTGCTATACTCAGATGTTTTCTTTCTTCTTGATGCAATGGGCATCTGTTTTTTTGTAGACTTTGCTAATACTGATTTCTCTTTTATCCAGTCTGTGGATAGGTTATGGTTATGATTTAGCCTGATGTTTTCTTAAGCTGATCATCTGTTTCTCTGGATGTGAAGAGTGGTTTGCTGTCTCATTATTTGCATATGTGCTGTGATCATCCACAGTGGTTTGCTATCTCATTATGCTGTGATTGAGGTGTTTATTGGCTCTGCCATCTCTTTTATTTGCATATGTGCTTCTGGGGACATTCTCTCCTCTCGGTTGAGGATGTCCGATTATGTTGCTTTCTGCTGTACTCTTTTTATTTCAGGTCTCTCCCCTCCGGCTCATTTTTGGTTGTGGTGGGTTGTCCTTCGGGCTTTCAGCGGCAATTGACGAGGAAGCTCGATTCTAGAGTCGCATGGTCTCCTCGGTCCGTTGAAATCCCTGTTTGCTCGCTAGTGTGACCCGATCCAGTCGGAGTGGACAGGCCTCTGCTTCGTAGCGCTTCATTTTCTTCGAGCTCTAGAGTTTTTTAGATGTATCTTTTATCGATTAATTCTCTGTTTTCTTGGCTGCATTTTACGGCTTGTACAATTTACATTATTATTAGCATTAATATATTTTTGATCTGATGGCTGGGGTCGTAAGACCCTATCCGATTCATCAAAAAAAATATACATACATTCATATATATGTGTATACTCATTACAAATAAAATATTTATTTGTAAAATATAAGAATATATTGTATAATAATATTATTTTTCCAAAGATTGTCTCGCTAAAACAATCGGGACAATACACACAATTTAATTAAGAAGATATCTTGATACATCTTATCGGGTCCAAAAAAACTAAAATTTCTAAAATTTCTCAATTAAAACTAATAATTATTAGAAAAATATGTAATCACGTGCAACTCTCAACTATTCACGTATATGCTATTTTGCGGGGTGTTACAGGTAGGATCTTAACTGATTACAGGATTCACTTGAAGCCGGATTCATTGGAGATGCTCATGTGCACTGAAGATTGGATGAAAGCTAAAGACAGGACTCGAGGAAAAGCAGTGCACACCTCAACAAGTGGACGCAACTCACCTGAAGATTTCGTCGAAGTTGAGTAGGTAATTTAGGGTGATGAGATCCTAGCTTTAGGTTAAGTAGAGGTGCACGATAGTAGTCCAATGCCCCATCTTCACTCTAACTGTAGGCTATTTCAAACTTTGGATTATCCCCTTAAACATATAATTCAATAAATTTGTATGATTTTTTTAGTTTTTATTACATGTATCTGTATGTAATTTTATTTTTAAAACTTATTCCAAGTTGAAATGAATAATATATACAATTTTATTTCAGTCTTGTACATGTTCTACATTTATCTCTTTTTTGGAGTAAAAAAACAATTTTTTTAAAAGAAACCAGGCCAACCCGGCCCAGCGTGGCCTGGGTCGGTTTAGACCCATAAAGGTTTGTGGGTCTGTTCGAGTTGAGTTTTTAAAAATCAAACCCGGGCCCGCCCCTTACCCGGGAAAACCCGCCGGGTTGGGGGTCGGCCTAGCCCGCCCAGCCCGAATGCCAACCCTAACCAAACGGACCGCATCAATTAAATCCTCCGAGTACATTCTGATAATGCATGGGTCCATAAGAAATGGACGTCCCACACCCCCTCCATCTCGTGCTCCATCGGTTCTTACGAGGTGTCTGGTGGGTAAATGAACTTCTTCTTTCTCCTCGGGGGTCATGGGGCTAGAGGTGGGGGAATAGCCACCACACCCCTTCAATTTCCTCCTTCCTTTCCTCCTCCAATTGATCATCGGAAGTGTTTGTCACGCCCCGCTTCCCAAAAAGAATACGGAATATGGATACGTGTCTCAACACAGCGAATGATTTCCATCATCCATAAGCTGTTCAGAATCTTTACAACAAATCTCAGAATAATCAGAGTCGGAAGCCAAAAGAATTAACCTCACACAGACATATATATCTCAAAACAAAACAAAGTGCCAACAGAAATTAATTGAAATCCAATAATATAATAGTCTCAAATAAACAGATCCGAACAAGTTAATATCCTGGATCACATTGCCGAAATACAAATAATTCATATACTCAAATACATTGTTCAAAAATAACAGATAATAATAATAGCGAAAGAAGTCCAGCGCTAATGTTTCATCTCTCCAATACCATCGGGCAAACGATCTGCAATCAACAAATTGCAAGAGAAGGAAAAAAGAAAACAAGTACCTATCAATGCAAGTTACGGGCCGCTTGTAATGCAGGATACAAGTACATGGAAAACTAACAAATCTAAATAATTGCATAAACAAATATAGCATGGTATAGCAGAATTAACTAGCATGGTATACTAACATGTGTCAAGTGTCAAAAATCAAATAGCATACAGACAGATATATCGATAATGTCAAATAATGGTGTCAAGTGATAGTGTCAGACAAATAACAGATGCTCAGATAATCAGATGATCAGAAAATCAGATAACAGATTCAGATGTCAGATACAGATACAGATACAGATATCAGATTCAGATCTTATAAGTCTTGTATTAATTACTAACTAGGTAGCACTTCATGTGCCATCCTTTTATCACATGGTTGCTTCATTCAAAACAGTTACGTTTGTAGATTTCGTAGGGGATCATATAGGGCCGTGTACTTAGGGTTTAGACAGACAGATATTAGATAACAGATCTAAACAGACAGATAGAACCTAGTTGTTCTCTTCTTCCCTACACCTTCCTATAGGAAGTAATGTAGACAGGGTACAGAATAACAGATAGCAGATAATCATATAGGAATCATGGCCCCCTTCTAAGTACACATTTCTA
Source organism: Hemerocallis citrina (assembly GCA_017893485.1). Classification (NCBI taxonomy): domain Eukaryota; kingdom Viridiplantae; phylum Streptophyta; class Magnoliopsida; order Asparagales; family Asphodelaceae; genus Hemerocallis; species Hemerocallis citrina. The sequence continues at coordinate 211,760,972 of CM030361.1, read as the reverse complement.
TGCTTTCCCACTACTAGATCTTTCCCATAAATCCCGGCTTAATCATTTTATAATTATTATCAGACAGATTTGTATGTGCATGAAACAGAGTAAATTTAGCATGATATAATGACCCAAAAGTTCGGAATAATAGATAAGCATGTATAGATGGTAAGATAGTCACATAACAGAACAAAATAGAGTACTTCCTAATTTAGGACAACACGACAGTACAGCACCAAAACAGTGATTCTCGTTTCCACAAATATAAAAACCTAGATTCGTTAGAGAATCTGAAAATAGACTTCCAACCGAATCCAGCAGATAGATATAAGTCATATAGTGTTTTACAAAAACATAACTCAAAACTGATTTGAAACCAGAAAATACAATCAGCCGAAATCAGTAAATCAAATTCACAGACAGGAAAATAGCATCAAAACACCTCAAATAAATCCAGAAAAAATCTGGGGTATTCCTATATATGTCTAGTATCAGAATATAAAGTTTCATAATTTTCCAGTAAGATTAGTTTAGCCAACAAAAATCAGAAAACATCAAGAAACGATACTTTGGCAAATCTAGATTTCCCAACACTGTTGTACGAAAATTGTAATATCTCACGAACCGTGAAATGAAATCTAGATCCGTCAAAGGGAGAAGAAAATAGACAAAATAAGCTAACTTTCATATTGCATAAGTATTTTGCATACAGGAAAGAAATTGGGGTGAAAATACAAATCTTTTCATAACAGTGAGCAAAATCAGCAAGTGTAGTTTTTATAAATAAGCATGAAACGGTATATAAAACTCATCAATAAAAACCACCAAAATTCTGGATAATCTCTAAATAGGTATAGAAATACGGTGCAAAATTTCGGATCAAAATAATATTCTTAGCACTAGTATCAAAATAGTTTAGTCATCGAAATCATCAAGAAACGAAATCTGGAAATATAATACACCACTTTAGTAAAACAATCATATCCCACACATACGAAAACGAAATCGATCTCTGTCAGAAAATTTGGGAAGAAGACAGATTTCTCTAAAACCATGTTTAATGCTGAAGTTAAGATACTGACCTTAATATGGTCTAAAATACCAATCAAAACTGATCACCTGACAAAATACAAATTTTTCTCTTAACAACAAATCAACATATAACATTCAAAACTCGTTCCAAACATAACCAAACATGTAATAGAGTCTACTAAGTGTCCAAATAACATGAAATAGGGTATATAGCATGTCCACAACAAGTATATCACATGGATCCAAACAAACACACAAATTCTCATAATTATCTCACAAATATAATCACTTCAAGAACGGTCAAAACCTAAGTTATTTCATGTAAAATTTGTGTTGTGAGGCAACTATGGTCAATAGCACTATAGAGACAATACTCATCAAATATACATCACACACGAGTTGTCTCTAGAACCCAACTACACTACAAGGTGGAATTTAAGACTTGTATCATACAAAGGAATTGAGTACAAGTTACTTACCTTAACCGAAGACGAAATGAACACCAAGAATAACGGGAATGGATCCCGGCCACGAACAAAACTCAAGAAAAAAAACCACGAACCAAGCAATCCACGTGCAACTTCGTGCCCGAGCAAAACCAAGAGAGAGAGAGCGATCAGGAGTGGCACGACGGCAGTGCTGGCCTTGGCTGGCATTGCTGCTGCTGCTGCCCTGGGAGCACGCGATGTCGGAGAGAGCGGGAGAGACGGACAAAAAGATGGAGAGATAAAGGGATGGAGGTGCTCGATGATGGGTAATGCCGGCTAGGGTGAGTTGGCGATCGGGATGAGGTAGGGGCGGTCGGAAGGGGTGCAGGTCGGGAGGTCAGCAAAAGGGGTGTTCAGGTGGGGTGGCTGACGGTGCAATAGGGAGAGAGAAGGGATCGGGGGTTAGGGTTAGGGTTAGGGTTTTGCGGTTTGGGGAAGGGAGAGAGAGAGTTATATTGGGTTTAGTTTAGGGTTGTGGGTATTTGGGTTAATGGGTAGTTTTTTGGTTTATTTGGAGTAGTAGTAGGAGATTGGGTTTAATAGGATTTGCATAGGATTTAAAATAGGATTATAGGCTAATTTGGCTTTGGTAGTTAATTAGGGATCAAAAGCAATCTGAGTAGCAATATGATTAGCAACCAAAACACCACGAGCACCCAAGAACAAAACAAAGAGAACAAGGACCCAATATAGAGCGAAAAAAATAATAACGATCAAGAACAAATCAAGGGACAGAAAATCAATCACAAGAAGATCAAAATGAGCAAAAATGAATAGATATTGAAAACAACTCCAATATACGGTCCAAAATACAAGAAGAGTATAAATACTCAAGAAAGAAGAAAAATACACCAAGAATACGTAAAACGAAAAACAGGGGTTACAGTGTTGCTGCTGATTTTGGTGTGGGGGCAAACAGATGAATTTGTTTATTCTTTTGGAAACAAATAAGGCAAATCTGTTGACTTTCACCGGCGTTTGACTGGTTTCTTACCGCTGTCGTTGACCTGCAAAAATTTCGATACACCAGGATGGATCCCGGCGACTGACCCTTCGACGCTCAAGTCAGTAATCAGGAAGATTATGAAAGAGTGTTTATGTGGAAAAATATTTATTACCGTGTTATGGTGGGGAGAAAGGGGTATTTATAATTGCCTCTAGACACAGTTTAGAGATAATCATTTATCCCTATGTCCCGCTGTTTTTGGATAAGATGTAGAGTTTAAACTTGTTTCATGATAAGAGAGGCGGTTTAAACCGCCTCATAGAGATAATCTCAAATTTAAATTACTCTTTAAATATCTGAATTGGTTTGTAACGGGTTGCTACCCATACCCAACAGAACAGATCCATTTTTTGGGTTATTGGGCTTTGACGAAAGACTCAGTTCCCAATTCAGACCCGTTTGTGGTGGAAATTACCGTTTTAACCCTGAAAGCTTTAAGATTCGTGCCCAGTTTGAATGGTCTTGATTTAATCCCATATTTAGCCATATCATGAGCCCCCACTCCTGAAAATTGAGTTTAATAGCTTTTGGGGAGTATTTTTCTTGTTTTAATGGCTTACAGGATTTTATCGGAGTTCTTTAGGAGCTTTAGAATCGCACACGGGTTTTAACAATGTTCAATTGAGTCTGCCTTGTATTCAAACGTGTTAGCGGGATCTTCTGGAATTTTCATTGATTTTTCTAATTTTTAAATTATTTTTTGAATCATTTATTCAATTTTGCGAGGTAACAATCTATTTTCAAAATGTATTAATTAACTATTCTAATTAATAATTATTTTTCCAAGAGCTCAAAAATATTTTTCCCAAATTTATAATTACTTTTTAGAATTTTTAATTTTTTTTTTTCGAATTTTTAGTTATTTTTCACAATTTTTAAATAATGAATTCGATTTAATAACAAAAATAAAAGAATTAATCAAATAAATAACTACGTGGTGCAATCTGGAGCGTTGATCACGTTGCTGGCATGATTTTCCGAACGATCCGACGGTTGATCCGGCGCTAGTTGATGTGGCTCGATTTGGCGCTCTGATCGTATGCACGCATCAGGAGGTAAGCATTTTTCCCTCAAACGGGGGTCGGTGGCAAGCGTGCTCGGTAATGGCTCCGAACCCCAGAGATACTTCGATAGGCTGACACGTGGCGTGTTTGATGTCGAGGTCAAGAGGGTTCGGCAAGAGCTGCCGAAGCCCAGGAAGACTTCGAGATGGCGACACGTGGCATTGTTGACCGTTGACCATTGACTAGTCAAGTAACTTGGTTTTCCTTGCTCATCTTGTCATCTTGCGGTAAATGGGCCGAGCTTTAATGGGGGCCCTTTAACCTTGGTGAATGTGTCAATGACTTATTTCTTTATAAATCTCCACCCCACCCCTCATTTGCTCATTCTCTAAATTTTTACTCAGCAATTTTTTACTTTCTAACGGGAGTTTCTGGTGGAATATTCTGTCTTCGGTAAACTTTTCCGACCGTTACTGTCAAATCAAGGTAATTTTAGATAACTTAGCTTACTTTTTAAAGAATGTCTATTATCCCCTCGAGGCAGGAGACCTCCCCCATCGTCGACCTTGAGACAACCTCTAGTCAAGTCCCCGCAATCGACAAGGGTAAAGCCATGGTAGGGTCCGCTTTAGCGGCACGGGAGACTATTGTCGAGACGGAGCGAAGATTGGGGTAGTTTGGCAGGTTCCCGGGCCCCTTACTGGACTCCATCGAGTTCGGAATCTTTCGGGTTACATGGTAGAGCGTATCATGTACGGGTCTAGGACGAAGCTTCGAGGAAAACAAGGCTCGAGAGACTTTGGAGGCCGATGACACTATCTTTATTCTCTCCGAAATGGACCTTGCAATGATCCGGGACTGCTTTCAAATTCTGAGTGAATTCGACTTGATGTTGCTAGGACCTGGTGTGAGGATCAACTCCTCGATGCCAGTGGACATGTGTTTTTGGCCTGTCAACGCCTTCTTAGCAGGTGTTCGATTGCCTCTTCATCCCTTTATCGTTGAAGTCCTGCGTTGGTACAGGATCAGGCCGGTTCAGTATATGCCGAACGTGTGGAGGCTAACCAACGGGTTCATCCTTCATTGCCAAGCTGTGGGTTTCAAGCCTTGGTTGAGTGTGCTGCGAACTGCCTACCGGGTTCACCAGCAGCACAAGTCGGAGTTTAGGTTCTACTTAGCCCTGAGGCATGGTGCAAAGCTCGTCAGCTGTCCTGACTCGATCAAATATTGGAGGGATAAGTACTTCCTTATCCGAAGTCGAGAACCTTGGGTCATCCCGACGGCTAGGGTCGAGGAAGTTTCGAAGAGGGTGACGTAGAGTCCAGTCCTTAGCCCCGAGGAAGATAAGATGGTCCAGACGCTCCTCGATCGACTGAAGATTGATTTGAAGGACTTGACTGAGGAGGCGCTCTTCGAGGGGGGGGTCTCAGCCATATAAATCCCAGTATACTTTTTATTATTTTAGCTTAGCTCGGTGTAACTCATATATATATATATATATATATATATATATATATATATATATATATATATATATATATATATATATATTAACTGTCGTATTTTATTTTCCCTTAACCTCGGCAATTTCCTTCGTTGTAGAATCGATGGATTTCGAAGAGCTGCTTGCGGGGCGCGGCATTCTGGGTAGCAAGGCCCCTAAGAAGAGGAAGATAGTGGCCAGCAAGGTTTCTTCGCCGAAGCCGAAGTCTTTTGTCACCATCATGGAGCAGTCCTCGAAGGCAATTGTGGTGGTTCATCAGCGAGAGGCTTTGGTGGGACCATCGGTCTCTGCGGACATGGGGGCCTTCTCTATTTCGGCAACTTTGGGCTTGGAGGTGCCTCCCCTAACTGCTAAAGCCGAGGAACATAAGAAAATATTCGCCCCCGACTGACAAGTCAGGAAGCTAGACAGATTCCTCAGCAATTCTTCCTCCTATATGCAGGCAGTTTGGCATCTTGCTACACCGAAGGACAAGGCTGCCCTTGAGGCGGGAATGTCTGGTGATGACGCGCTCGAGATTGCTCGAGCTGCTATGTCGGTTAGTCTCATAACTTCTTAGAATCTTCCTTTTTTTTTACTTGACACGATTGAGTTCCTCTTTTTATGCAGATTACTTGCCACTCCGGACATCTGATAGAGAAGATGAACGAACTGGAGAAGGAGTTCAAGCTCGAGATAGAGAAGGCCCGGTCGACAGAGCTAGGATGGCAAAGGACCTTGAGCAATCGAGGATTCAGGCCGAGCTGAAAGCCTCGAGGGTGGAGTACCTCGAGGCCACTATTGCCAAGTTAGAGGCGGACAAAGCTTGGTTGTTGAAGGATCAAGAGCGCGTCGCAAAGGACAAGGAGGAGGCTGTCGCCTCTGCAAGGATAGCGGCGACAAAGGAGGCCGAGGAGCAAGCGATGGAGAATCCTCGATGTGAACATGGCGAAGGCCTACGCCCGCGCTATTGACGAAGTTCGAGAGAAATTCCCTGAAATCGACTGCGCCGGATGGCGTCTGTTCCCGGACCCTGTCCCGGGTTTTGATGATGTCTCTGAGGAAGACGAAGAGGACAAGGTGGCAGAGGAGGTCGAGGTCGCGGCCGAAGAGATTGAGGCAGACGCAGGCCCAGGGGCCATGCCCCTCGCGACTGTTACCGAGGCATGAGGTGCCGAACATCTTGCGACTGAGGATCATTCGAAAGAGGTCGACCTCTGACTCAGTTGTACTTTCGTTTCCTCTTTAGTCTAGGTTCTTTGTATTGAATCCTAATAGCGGACTGGCCACCACTTTTTATATTTTCATTGGAGTAAATGAAAAGAGACTTTTGTGGCAACTGATGAGACTTCCTATATCCCTACTTTAGAACCACCTTGGAGTAACTTTATTTAGTCGTAGAACCATCTAATAGTCCCTTTTAAACTTAGTGATTTATGCTTCTCCTTGGCTGACTTTTCTAGGGTGACATGGTATTATATCTCTGCTCTGAGCTAGGCATTACCAAGTTAGGGCTTGCTCATTCTTGGGAGATGCTTTTTAAAGTAGAGGGGGAGTCGGGTCATTTGAGGCTGACTCTGGCTAGCCGAGATATCGAGATGAGGCATCTCTAAGAGAGGATTCGCGCAGTGCCTCTTGAATGTGAGGAGACCTGCCCTTCGATGGCCGTCGGCCTTGAGATCTGAGAGGGACGAATTAAAGAACGTGGTGCTCGAGAAGAGTCTTGATGTGGCTCATCTTCGGAGGACTATCTCCGATGTCAAGCGGGGGGTTGGTTCGGGCCGAGTGCCTCGCTTGAAGCTCACTGTGACGGATGACTCTCTCAAAGAGCGGGTCATTGAGTTAGAGGCAGAGAATCTTCGCCTGCAATGGCTTTCTAGGGGGAGCAATGTTAGAAGCACTTCTTTCCCTCGAGATGAGTACGTCCCAGGGAGACCATTTCACGAGTTAGCACTTTGGTCTCCATCTTTTTGTGTAATCCTAGGGATGCTCAAAGCGGGGTGGCCGGCTCGTCGAGCGGAACATCTATTGGTGCGACGGCTAGGACTTTGGGCCCTGATGGCACCACCCGTCTCGCAGGCTTGGATATCCCTTCGGAGGCCACGAGGGAGTGGCATGGTTCACATCGTCCTTGCGTATCTCTTAATAGAAGTGTGCCACTTCTTAGGAGGGGTTAGAGCAAGACTTTATAGTTTTGTAGGAGTATGTGGTCTTGAATAAGACTTGTATCTCCATATTTGGTGGAACAAAATGTTTGTAGCAGTCTTTGAATAAGACTTGTATCTTGACTTTTAATAGAATAGAATTATTTGTGGTGTTCACGCAAAGTTTTTATTCGAACGAGCTTCTTTCACCTGATAACAGTGTTCAAAAATTGCGGGAGCAATTCCGAATGGTGGGCTACTTTGCACTTGCTCATTTGCAAGTAGCTAAAATAGCATCGAACCAAGTGTTAGACTTCGAATTTGACATTAAGAGAGTTTCAACAGTTGTGGGAGCAATTCCGAATGGTAAGCTACTTCGCACTTGCTTGTTCGCAAGTAGCTAAAGTAGCATCAAACCAAGTGTTGGACTCCGAAGTTGTTGTTAAGAGAGGTTCAACACTTGTGGGAGCAATTCCGAATGGTGAGCTACTTCGTACTTGCTTGTTCACAAGTAGCTAAAGTAGCATCAAACCAAGTGTTGGACTCCGAACTTGTCGTTAAGAGAGTTTCAACAGTTGTGGGAGCAAATCTGAATGGTGAGTTACTTCGCACTTGCTTGTTCGCAAGTAGCTAAAGTAGCATCGAACCAAGTGTTGGACTCTGAACTTGTCGTTAAGAGAGTTTTTATACTTAGTGTGTGCGAGACAACCAGATTATTTAGACAACAGGTTTTCTAAGAAGTAAACTTCTTTTATTAAAGATGACTATGTGGTTGCTTCTGAGTTGCAAGCCATTATTACTTTCGAAAAAATCATCTAAATTAGAAGAGAAACAAATTTAGAAATGCTCTAGGATTAGAAGTTGCTTGGAGGGGTGTTTAAACACCCTCTTGGTATTTCAATAAGTGTTCCGCATTCCTTTGTTTTGGGTACTCTCTTGCCCCCCAGGTCTTCAAGTTGGTAAGCGCCAAGGCGAACAACTTTGGAGATCCTATAAGGACCTTCCCAATTAGGAGATAGTTTTCCCTTCTTGCTCGGGAAAGAAATTGATACTTTTCTAAGAACCAAATCTCCTTCTTTGAGATTAGTGGGGTAGACTTTCTTGTTGTACGACTGCTCGATCCTATGTCGATAAATCTCCTGACGAATGGAGGATCTTTCCCGAATTTCATCAATAAGGTCCAAGTTGCCCCGATGCTGGTTCAAATTTTGCTCCTCATCGAATGCAATCAAGCGGGGAGAAGGTAGACCAACTTCCAGTGGGATGATGGCTTCAGAGCCGTAAGTAAGGTTCAAGGGAGATTCTCCTGTGGGGTCCTCTTAGTAGTGCGATAGTTCCACAGCACATTGGGGAGCTGCTCAACCCATAATTCCTTGGCAGACTTGTCCAATCTCTTTTTTTAGGCCGAAGAGAATTTGCCGATTGGCATTCTCTGCTTGACCATTGGATTGCAGGTGGGATATTGAGGAGAATCGTTGCTGGATATCGAGATCTATACAAAAATTGCGAAAGGCTGCTCCCATAAATTGGGTCCTATTGTCCGTTACCAAGATTCGAGGTATACCGAATCTGCATACGATGTTCTTCCAAAAGAACCGCTAGACTCTATTCTCAGTGATCGTCGCTACAGGCTTGACTTCGATCCATTTGGAGAAGTAGTTGATTGCAACGGCAAGGAACTTCAGCTGGCCCAGTGCTGGAGGGAATGCCCCGAGAAAGTCCATCCCCCACATTGCGAAAGGGGTCAGACTGGCTAAGGAGGAGAGCTGGGCTTGTGGTAAGTGCCGAATTGTTGAGAAATTTTGGCAGAGGGCGCATTGGAGAATGTGCTGTTCGGCATCGCTAGGGAGTGTAGGACAGAAACACCCATAATTTAAGATTTTGTTGGCAAGGGACCTTGCTCCCAAATGAGTGCCACACATCCCTTCATGGGCCTCCTTTAGAGCATACTGGGCTTCCTCAGGGGAGAGGTATCTCAAGTAGGGTCTGCCGTCTACTTAAGTGTAAGAGCGTTTGTACATGACCCCTTCGATGAGCGTGTATTGCTCGGCTCTGGTTCTGATTCTTCTAGCCACTTTGGGGTCTGGAGGTAGGATTCCATCTTTGAGAAATTTCGAGCAAGGGACTCATCCAATTCTCCCGGAGTGCTAGGGGCAGCGTCTTCATCAGTTCTGGACCTTCTTCCTCGATGCTAGGTATCAAGAGGACTTCTATCAAGAAGGTTTGTTCTAACCCCTGGCGGGAAGAAGAGGCCAGCTTCGAGAGGGCATTTGCCTGTGCATTCTCCTCTCCGGGGATCCACTGGAGTTGTGCATCTTCAAAAGAGACCATCAGCCCTTTGAGCTTGGCCAAATATTTGGCCATGCGACCATCTCTTGCCTCATACCCCCTCCCTGATACCTAGTTCACTACCAGCTATGAGTCACTGAATAATTTAATGCGCCGGGCCCCGGCCTTGCATGCCATACACAGACCGACTATTAGAGCCTCATATTCAGCCTCGTTGTTTGATGCCCGAAAATTAATGCGGAGTGAGTGTTGAAGAACGAAGTCATCGGGGCCGGTCAAGATGACCCCAGCCCCACTCCCGTTAGTGCATGAGGACCCATCAACATACATGATCCAGATCGGGGGTTCCTCTATTGCCTTGCTAGGGTCGGGGATAGTGCTTTCTACTATAAATTCTACCAGGGCTTGTGCCATGATAGCGGTTCGGGGCTGATAGTTGATATCATGTTGACTCAGGTCTTTAGACCACTTCATAAGGCGCCATGAAGTTTTGGGCTTGTAGAGAACTTGCTGGAGTGGCTGGTCAGTAAGAACGACCACTGAGTGGGACTGGAAGTAGGGGCGGAGCTTTCAGGCTGCCATGACTAATGCATAGGCCATCTTTTCTATCTTTGGATAATAAAGTTCGGCATCCCTGAGGACCTTACTTACGTAGTAGATTGGCTTTTGCATCTTATCTTCTTCTCTTACCAGGACGGTGCTGAGAGTTTGTTCTGAGGTAGCGAGGTATATAGAGGACTTCCCCGAGCTTTGGATTGCTCAAGAGTGGGGGGTTGACTAGATAGGCTTTGAATTGATCGGAGGACTCCTGCTACTGTTGCCCCCACTCAAAGCCTTTCGGCCCTCTGAGGGCCTTGAAGAACAGAAAACATATTTCTCCTGACTTGGAGAGAAAATGTCATATGGCCGCGAGGCGTCCTGTGAGTCTCTGTACGTCTTTGACATTGGAAGGGGAACACATGTACAGTATGGCCTGAATCTTTTTCAGGTTGGCTTCTATGCCTCTTTGGCTAACCATGAACCCAAGGAATTTGCCGGATGAGATGCTGAAGACACACTTATTCGGGTTTAGTCTCATGATGTGTCTCCTCAACACATCAAAGGTCTCCTGAGAGATCGCAAACATGATTCAATTTACTAATGCTTTTTACCAACATTTCGTCTACATAGACCTCCATGTTCTGGCCGATCTGTTCTCTGAAAACCTTGTTGACAAGGCGCTGATAGGTTGCAACGGCATTTTAGCCCGAAGGGTATGACCCGGTAGCAGTATAGGCCCTGGTCGGTTACAAACTAAATCTTCGGAATATCGGGAGGGAACATCCTGATCTGGTTGTACCCGAAAAAGGCATCCATGAAACTCAAAAGTTCGTGTCCGGAGGTTGCATAAATTTGGGCATCAACGCTCTTGAGCAGGAACGGATCTTTCAGGCAAGCTTTGTTCAGATCCGTGAAATCAATGCAAATCCTCCAGCCCCCGTTGGCCTTTTTGACCCTCACAACGTTGGACATCCATTCGAGATAGTTGACCTCCTGTATGAATTGTACATTCAAGAGTTTCTCTACTTCTTCTTTGATTGTTTGCTGGCGTTCTGGAGCGAATTTGCGTCGCTTTTGCTGGACAGGTTCGGCCCCATGAGCAACACTAAGGTGATGCATGAGAATTTCTTTGGAGATTCCCGGCATGTCGGTCGCGGTCCAAGCGAATAGATCGCGATTTCCCCTTATACATTAGATAATGTCGGTTTTGACGGGAGGGGGAAGGACCTTACTAATTTGTAATGTCCTGGTCAGATTTTCTTTTGAGAAGGCTATTTCTTCCAACTCGTCGACCGGCTCTGAGATGGCCTGGCTACTCCCTTGTGGGAGCTCGAGGGCTTCAAGGGAGAGGACCGGCCCTCCTACTGAAGTCATGTGACATTTGCGAGCCGTCTCCTAGCTTCCTCTGACTTCTCCCACCCCTGCTTTAGCATCCTGAATTTCCAATATAATATCTCAGAAAAATGTAGCACAATTCCCAGCATCTACCTCAATGTAAAAGTAAACATAGCCAAACACAGATAAATTTTTCAACTTTTATTGCATCAATTGTTTACAAAGCACAACAGAAAATTAACACCTTGAATTACAATTCTTTCTTTTTACAACACATTCTTTTACAATTTGCATAAGCCACATTATCATTCTACCACATGCATCCAAATCCCAAGCTATAGGTACCTACCTGTAAAACATAAGGCTAGAGATAACCCTAACCCCCAAAACTATAGGGGTCAGCCATAACGGTGTGAGTGAGATCGAAAGAAATACAACATAAATAAAACATAAAGAATAAAGTCATGTGATGTGAATATTTGCAAGTGTACAAAATCACAACAAGTAATATAGATAAGTGAATAGAGTGTCGAACCCACAGGGACTAATTACTTTACTAAGTACCGAATTTACTAGGTTAACTACTATTTGGAAAATCGAAGTAAATAATGAAAGCTACTAAATTAATCTAAAGAAAAACTAACTAAATTAAGAGGAAACGGAATAAGAAATTATGTTGTTTATTAATTGCAAATAAAATTAATTCTAGGGTTTTTGATTTCACCTAGTTAATCAAACACAATTTATGACTCCGTGAATAAAGAATTTATTTTTCCTGGTTGTAGACCAAAATCTCCTAATTATTCAATTTTTTCTCTCGAACAACACCAAAAATATCTCCAACTAACAGTTTGACATATCTCTATGCAAATTTAATTAATCGAAGACTCATTAAATTCTGTAGATTTCTTAACGGTCACATTAATCGCGGTAAATTATCTCTAATTTTACTCAATTAATGGTGTTCAATTTTTATTGTTCTAAATCACAAATTACCTCTCGGTCTCTCCATGATCCAATAATCATATAAAAATTGGCCAAATAATTGTAAGTATTAAGCACAAAAATCAAACACACAACCACGAAAAAAAAAATATGGAATTAAAAATTGTGTTCTCAAAACTAAGCTACATCTAAACCCTAGAAAAATAAATTTAGTTCATGATAAAATTGCAATTAACAAATCTGTTCATGGATTGCATAATTAAATTTTAGAAAAGAAAAGAAAATACAGAGATACTGTTTTGTAAATAAATAATTGCACACCGCATCCAGTAAACAATTGTTCTCTGTATCTCTATTCTCTATCTCGAACTCAGTACCCAAAGAAAACTGGTCCTCGTCAGATCCGAGTGCAGCTAGTCAAGTTGTCACAAATCAGACCTGAGTCAAATTGCAGTCAAGTCTATCGCTGCCTGGCCATGAGTCCAACGCCGAAGAACAGATCCTGGCTGCTGTCTCTGTCCGGTCAAGTCCTGTCTGCCTTAAGTAACGCGCCAGCACAGAAACCTCTGCTTCGACTTGTTTGCTAGGATGCTGACGTTTCTCTCTTTTTCTCTTGGTTTTCTTTTCCGCTCTCTGTTTTTTTTTTTTTTTGCTTCGGGTTTGGTGTAGTATTTATAAGAATTGTAGACGAGTTGTAGAATAGGATTAGGATATATCCTGCAAAATAAAAATCAGAATTTAAAATAAATATTTAAATTTAAATTAATTAGATGAACTTAAAAATAACTAATTTTTTATTTTTGCTTTATCAAAATCCATTTAAATTTGTTTATTCTTTTTACACCCTCATAACAATTAAAATTATATTTTGCTCCTCATATTGTCAATTTGTAACATATAAAATTCAACAAATCATTAAAAATAATAAATCAATAGTTTTGCTTTGTTTTGTTGATTTTTATCAAAAATAATCACTTTTTGCATCAAAAATCTTATTTCTTCATAAATAAATAATTAACTGAAATCTTATAGAAATAAGTTGAATTATAAACAATATAAACGAAAACAAGCAATTTTAATGGGTAATTGAATACAAATATTTGTATAAAAATTAGGCACATCAAATACCCCCAAACTTAAGATTTTGCTTGTCCTCAAGCAAAAATAAAATCATGAATAAGGGAGAAATAATCAAGAGTAGACTCAACCCATCATACTAAGAGATCTTATCATGTAAGCATCAAAATTTCAACTAAAAATATAAACAATAGAAAATAAAGTAAAAACAAGCATACCCAGTTTCTCCAGTGCAATTATTTATTCATAATTCCAAACCCAATCATATTTGTCATGCAATTAATATAATTATAGTATGTAACAACTCAATCTGTGGTTATCCCTTCTCTCTACTACAAACCGAGTAGCAAACTAGAGGGTTTTTTTTTTTTGTCTCTTTTCTATGTTTTTTTACGCGAATGCAAAACATTTGTGATGAATTCACCCGGTTACTCAACAAGTCACAAACTTAAAGTACTTTGTATACTCATATTTCAAGTCGCCGTTTGACGTAAAAGTAAACATTGGTGATGAATACCCCTAGTTACTAAGCAACTCAAAACATTGGAGTAGATAGACTTTATTCATAAAAAAAAATTCTCCACATTATTACTCTATTTACTTAAACTCTGTTTAGGACTAGATAAAAGGGGATAATCACAAGAAAAAACATCACATTTATCTTTTATGTATAATCGCGTGACTTACACAATTTTTTAAGGAATTTTGAAACTCAATAATTCTAAAGTAAATAAGTATGCTCACTCTTGCTTTATAAGCAATTGCCTATCCCAAAAAAACTATTTCAATGCTTATCACAATAAAGAACTCAACAGTGTAAAGATGAATCTAATTGAAATCCGTTTAAATTTTGTTTTTCTTTTCTAAAAAAAATAATAATAAATTTGTAAACCTTCTCCCCAAACTTGAATATCACATTGTCCTCAATGGGAGAAGAAAAAGAAAAACAAAAAGAATGCAAAAAGTTCAGAATTTCTCCCCTGATTCGTCTTGAAAATGCTGCACGCGCGGCGTTCACTATTTTCGCAATATCTGGAGTTGTAGATGTCCAAATGGGCTGAATTTTTTTTTGCTGGAAAGCTAAGAAGATAGGCTACAATCGCTCTTTGAATCAGTTTTCCAGAGTCTGACTCCATACTGCTCAAAAACAGCCATCAATGAAGGCATACAAAACAGCTCCGCCTGGCGACTTCAAATTTATGCAATCCTACAAAAAAAGTTAAAAATTAAAAATAAAAATAAAATAAAATTCAAATCTAAGTGCAGTAAAAGAAAATATGGGTTGCCTCCCAAGAAGCGCTAAGTTTTAAGTCTTCAGTCAGACTTTCTCCATCTCTCATTAAGGGTTGGCTAGATCTATGCTCCACTTTTGCTTGTCAAAGTTCCCATCCATGTATGGCTTCAATCGCTGCCCATAAACCTTGAATGTCCCTTTTGTCTCATGATGTACTTCAATGGCTCCATATGGAAAAAATTTTGATACAACAAATGGTCCCGACCATCTAGATCTTAATTTTCCTGGGAACGGTCTAAGTTTTGAATTGAATAACAATACCTTATCCCCTACATTAAATGTTCTTCTTAAAATATGCTTATCGTGCCATTGTTTAGTTTTCTTTTTATAGATCTTGGCGTTTTCATAAGCATCATTACGAAACTCATCCATCCCATTTAGTTGCATCACTCTCTTCTCACCTGCATCTTTAATGTCAAAATTAAGTGTCTTTATTGCCCAATAAGCGCGATGTTCAAGTTCTACCGGTAAGTGACATGCTTTACCACACACCAATCTATATGGGGACATTCCAATTGGTGTTTTAAATGCCGTCATATATGCCCATAATGCATCATCCCACTTTCCTGCCCAATCTGTTCGTGACATATTTACTGTTTTCTCAAGTATCCGCCTCAACTATCTATTTGAAAACTCCACTTGACCACTTGATTGTGGATGATATGGTGTCTCCACATGATGAGTAATTCCATATTTAGTAAGTAAAGCATCAAATTGACGGTTGCAAAAGTGTTTCCCTCCATCGCTAATAATTGCCCTTGGAGCTCCAAATCACGAAAAGATATTTTTTCTAAGAAAGTTCACCACCACTCTTGCATCATTGGTTGGTAAGGCAGCAGCTTCCACCCACTTGGAGATATAATCTACAGCAACCAAAATATATTTATTGAAAAATGAAGATGGAAAAGGACCCATGAAATCTATCCCCCAAACATCAAATAATTCAATCACTAAGATATTATTTAGGGGCATCTCATGTTTCCTAGAAATATTTCCCACTCTTTGACAATGATCGCATAATTTAACAAAATTAAAAGCATCTTTAAAATTGAGGGCCAATAAAATCCAGATTGTAAAATTTTTGCTGCAGTTTTTGATCCACTAAAATGGCCGCCAACTTGCAAAGTGTGGCAATGTTTGAGTATGCTTTCCATTTCCTCTTCAGGTACACATCTCCTTATTACTTGATCTGCACAATGGCGAAATAAGAAAGGTTCCTCCCAAAAATAATATTTCAAGTCAAAGAAAAATTTCTTCTTTGGTTGATAAGTAAAATAAGAGGTAGAATTTTTTATACCAAATAATTTACTATATCGGCATACCATGGAGGAGTTTGTATCATCATTAAATACTCATCTGGAAATTCATCATTAATTGGTGTATCTGGTAATTTATTTTCATTTTTAGGTTCAATGCGAGATAAATGATCGGCCATCACATTTTCCACACCATTTTTATCCTTGATTTCCACATCAAACTCTTGTAACAGTAAGATCCAACGAAGTAATCTTGGTTTGGCTTCCTTTTTTGCACGCAAGTATTTAAGAGCTGAATGATCCGTGTACACAACCACCTTTGAACCTATCAAATAAGACCAAAATTTATCAAAAGCAAATACAACAGCTAATAATTCTTTTTCAGTAGTAGCATAATTAAGTTGTGCTTTTGTCAAAGTTCTACTTGCATAATAAATGGTGTGAAAAGTTTTATTTTTTCTTTGCCCTAAAACAGCCCCTATCGCTACATCACTAGCGTCACACATTAATTCAAAAGGCAAATTCCAATTAGGTGCAATAATTATAGGTGCTGAAATCAATTTCTTTTTCAATGTTTCAAAAGCATGCAAGCAATCATGGGAAAAATCAAAAGGTGTACCTTTATTCGAAAGATTGCAAAGAGGTTTGGTGATTAAAGAAAAATCTTTTATAAACCATCGATAAAATCTTGCATGACCCAAGAAACTTCTCACTCTTTTAACATTGGTTGGTGGTGGGAGTTTTTCAATGACATCAATTTTAGCACGGTCCACTTCAATTCCTTTAAAGGAAATTCTGTGGCCTAACACAATCCCTTGTTTTAACATAAAGTGACATTTCTCCCAATTCAAGACTAAGTTTGTTTCCTTGCAACGCTTCAAAACCAAAGCTAAGTTAGATAAACAATTATCAAATGAATAACCAAAAACTGAAAAATCATCCATAAAAATTTCAATAAATTTCTCATCCATATCCGAAAAAATTGATATCATGCAACGTTGAAATGTGGCTGGGGCATAGCAAAGACCAAAGGGCATCCTTCTATATGCAAAAGTTCCATATAGGCAAGTGAAGGTAGTCTTCTCTTGATCTTCTGGTGCTATGGCGATTTGATTGTAACCTGAATACCCATCAAGAAAACAATAGTAGGAGTGGCCTGCAAGTCTTTCTAGCATTTGGTCAATGAAGGGTAGTGGAAAATGATCCATTCTAGTTGCATCGTTTAGTCTTCGATAATCTATGCACACTTGCCATCCCGTGACTGTTCTTGTTGGTATAAGTTCATTATTGTCATTCTTCACAACAGTTATTCCTCCTTTCTTTGGCACAACATGTATAGGACTGATCCATGAACTATCTGAAATTGGATATATGATACCTGCTTCCAAAAGCTTCAAGACCTCCTTATGCACAACTTCTTGTATTGAAGGATTTAATCTTCGCTGTGGCTGCACTATAGGCTTAAATTTATCCTCCATTAAAATTTTATGCATGCATATTGAAGGACTAATTCCCTTTATATCAGAAATGTTCCATCCCAAGGTTGTTTGTGTTCTCTCAAAATTCTTAGCAATTTCTCTTCTTCAACATTATTCAAAGTATCATTAATAATAAATGGAAAAGTATATTCTTGTCCTAGAAATGCATACCTCAAATTAGCCAGCAGTGGCTTTAGCTCAAGTTTGGGTGGTTCATTTATTAATAATGACATCTTTGGTATCCCCACATCTTTGAATTTTACCTAAGCTAAAGGATGAATAGTTGGTGTAGCCTCCAAATATCGAATACATTCTAACACCTCTTCATTTTTGGCTTCTGAAGTTGATGAATTTGTTAGGCACACTTCTAGGGGTAATTTGTCAGCTTCACCTGTATGTGTCTTGCTGATGGCTAGATCAATTTCGCTGACTTGAAAACATGAGTGCACTTCGGTAGGGTACTCCATGGATTTAAGTACATCAAAAGTGACTTGCTCGTTATCCACCCTTAGAATAAGTTTTCCTTTTTGCACATCAACTAAAGTTCTCCCTGTTGCAAGAAAAGGTCTCCCTAAAATTAAAGGAATTTGTTCATCTTCCTCCATGTCAAGCACAACAAAATCAGCTGGAAATATGAATTTGTCAACTTTCACCAAAACATCTTCAATGATCCTTCTTGGGTATTTGATGGACCTGTCTGCCAATTGCAAGGAAATTGTGGTAGGCTTTGCTTCTCCAATACCTAATTTTCTGAAAACAGAATAAGGCATAAGATTAATACTTGCTCCTAAATCACATAGTGCTTTCTAAAAAGAAGAATTTCCAATAGTGCAAGGAATTGTAAAACTCCCTGGATCTTTAAGTTTAGGTGGCAGCTTCTTTTGTAAAATGGCACTACTTTCTTCTGTTAGCATCACCATCTCATGCTCTTCCAATTTCCTCTTGTTTGATAGAATATCCTTCAAAATTTAGCATATTTAGGCATTTGTTCTAAAGCTTCAATAAGAGTAATATTAATATGCAATTGCTTGAAAATATTTAAAAATTTTGAAAAATGATTATCAAGTTTATTCTTTTTAAGTCTTTGTGGAAAAGGAATAGGTGGATCATAAGGTGAATTATGATAACTGTCAGAATTTAACTTCCCTGGACTTGTTTGGCTTGAGATTCTTTTGTGCTGCGTTTGTTCCTCCTCGCTTTGCTCGTTCTCACTTTTCTCTTCAACCACCTTTTGTTCGACAATATTTGTTTGTGGTTGCTCAATTGTTGTCCCACTTCTAAGTGTTATTGCCTTGACATACTCCTTGGGGTTGACCACAGTGTTACTAGGAAATGTTCTTGACATTTTTTCATTAAGAATATTTAAAATTTGACCCATTTGGACCTCAAGATTGTGAATGGAAGTCATATTATTTTGAATCGCCACATCTATCTTCTGCATGTACTGATCTGTCTTTTGTATGTGGTGTTCTGTCTTCTGTATGTACTGATCTGTCTTTTGTATGTATTGCATGAACATCTTTTCTAATGTCAGCTTCTTTTCTTATTGTTGAAAATTTTGTTGTGGTCTTGATCCTCCTTGATTATTGTTCCAAGAAAAGTTGGGGTGATTTCTCCATCCTGGATTGTATGTGTTTGCATATGGATTATTTTGCCTTTGAAAATTTGACACAAAATTTGCTTGTTCGGCATTTGATGGAGCAAAAGGATTTCCTACTTGGCAGTCTGCACTAAAATGGTTTCCTGCACAAAGATCACAAATGATATTAGATTGAATAGAATTAACATTTAAGTTACCTATTTGTTTTGCTAAAGAAGCCATTTGTGCAGTTAAAGCAGAAATAGGGTCAATTTCGAAAACTCCCGCCACTTTTCTTTGCATTGTTCTTTCTGAGGACCACTGATAGTTATTAGATGCCATCTCTTCTAAAAGGTCATAAGCTGCTTCATGAGTTTTGCTCATTAGTGCACCTCCAGCTGCTGCATCTACCATGGATCTATTTGTAGCCCCCAAACCGTTATAGAATGTTTGCACTTGTAACCACTTTGGCAGTTCATGCTGAGGACACTTTCTTAGTAGCACTTTGTACCTCTCCCATGCATCATATAATGACTCTGTCTCGAATTGAGTGAATGTTGTGATGTCATTTCTTAACTTTGCTGTTTTTGCCGGGGGGAAAGTACTTTGCCAAAATATTGTGTGCTAGGCCCTCCCAATTTGTAATAGTTCCTGCCGGTAAAGAATTTCACCAAGCCTTTGCCTTATCTCTGAGTGAGAAAAGAAAGAGTCTCAGTCGGATAGCATCATTAGAAACTCCATTGTGTTTGAAATTATCACATATCTCAAGAAAGTTTGCGATGTGAGTATTTGGGTCATCATGTGCTAGTCCTCCAAATTGAAGTGTCTGCTGAATCATCTGAATAATTGTTGGTTTAATTTCAAAATTATTTGCTTCAATTGCAGGCCTTGTGATGCTTGATAATGTTCCACTGACTGATGTTATTGCATAATACCTCAAAGCTTTGTTCTCCTCTTCGTTCGCCATGGATAAAGAGGATGTGGTGTTTTCTTTCTTCTTCTTTCTGATCTGTCGTAAGGTCCTCTCAATCTCTGGGTCAAAAAGTATATGCTCTAATGACTTAGATCTGCGCATATACTCCTAATTCCTAAAACAAATAAAGAAAATTAAGTCAAAAGATAATAAAAGAGTAAAATAATTAAATCTAAAATAAAAATCGAAACTAGTAATCGTCTAGAAATTTTTCAATATTAATAAAAGAATAACTAGTCCCCGGCAACGGCGCCAAAAACTTGATGTGAATATTTACAAGTGTACAAAATCGCAACAAGTAATATAGATAAGTGAATAAAGTGTCGAACCCACAGGGACTAATTACTTTACTAAGTACCAAATTTACTAGGTTAACTACTATTTGGAAAATCGAAGTAAATAAAGAAAGCTACTAAATTAATCTAAAGAAAAACTAACTAAATTAAGAGGAAACGGAATAAGAAATTATGTTGTCTATTAATTGCAAATAAAATTTATTCTAGGGTTTTTGATTTCACCTAGTTAATCAAACACAATTTATGACTCCATGAATAAAGAATTTATTTTTCCTGGTTGTAGACCAAAATCTCCTAATTATTCAATGTTTTCGCTCGAACAACACCAAAAATATCTCCAACTAACATTTTGACATAACTCTATGCAAATTTAATTAATCGAAGACTCATTAAGTTTTGTGGATTTCTTAACGGTCACATTAATCGCGGTAAATTATCTCTAATTTCGCTCAATTAATGGTGTTCAATTTTTATTGTTCTAAATCACAAATTACCTCTCGGTCTCTCCATGATCCAATAATCATACAAAAATTGGCCAAATAATTGTAAGCATTAAGCACAAAAATCAAACACACAACCATGGAAAAAAAACATGGAATTAAAAATTGTGTTCTCAAAACTAAGCTACATCTAAACCCTAGAAAAATAAATTTTTTTCATGATAAAATTGCAATTAACAAATCCGTTCATGGATTGCATAATTAAATTTTAGAAAAGAAAAGAAAATACAAAGATACTGTTTTGTAAATAAATAATTGCAAACCGCATCCAGTAAACAATTGTTCTCTGTATCTCTATTCTCTGTCTCGAACTCAGTACCAAAAGAAAATTGGTCCTCGTCAGATCCGAGTGCAGCCAGTCAAGTCGTCACAGATCAGACCCGAGTCAAATCACAGTCAAGTCTGTCGCTGTCTAGCCGTGAGTCCAATGCCGAAGAACAGATCCTGCCTGCTATCTCTGTCCGGTCAAGTCCTGTCTGCCTCAAGTAACGTGCCAGCACAGAAACCTCTACTTCGACTTGTTTACTAGGATGCTGACGTTTCTCTCTTTTTCTCTTGGTTTTCTTCTTCGCTCTCTGCTGTTTTTTTTTTTAACTTCGGGTTTGGTGTAGTATTTAGAGGAATTGTAGACGAGTTATAGATTAGGATTAGGATATATCTTGCAAAATAAAAATCAGAATTTAAAATAAATATTTAAATTTAAATTAATTAGATGAACTTAAAAATAACTAATTTTTTATTTTTGCTTTATCAAAATCCATTTAAATTTGTTTATTCTTTTTACACCCTCATAACAATTAAAATTGTGTTTTGCTCCTCATATTGTCAATTTGTAACATATAAAATTCAACAAATCATTAAAAATAATAAATCAATAGTTTTGCTTTGTTTTGTTGATTTTTATCAAAAATAATCACTTTTTGCATCAAAAATCTAATTTCTTCATAAATAAATAATTAATTGAAATCTTATAGAAATAAGATGAATTATAAACAATATAAACGAAAACAAGCAATTTTAATGGGTAATTGAATACAAATATTTGTATAAAAATTAGACACATCATCATGATCAACACATACTAACAGTAGTAACGAGTGGAATACGAAATAACAATAAATAAAGCATGAAAATATTAAGTGAAACTAGACTAAGTGTCAATTGTATGAAAACAGAAAACAACATGCATAAAACCAAGTCGAGAAAACACAAATGCAATATGATGACTCTCTAATGCTTACCTGTTGGATTCGATGCATTCCATACTACATAGGTCCAGTGCAAGCTCTTACCATTCTCCACTTTCTTGGGTTAGGTTCCTCGTTATGCAACTATTCCTACTACGGTGATAGAAACAAGATCCAGATTACTCCGCGAATAGGCCTGACAACCCTCGACGCGCAAGCATCATGTAAGCATAGCTCAAAAACCGGAGAATCACCTCCCTGCCGTGTACCCCACGAATAGGCCCGCCGACCCTTGACGTGCAGATACACAAGTACATTCCGTGAATAAGCCTGCTGATCTTTGACATGCGAATGAACCTGTATGTTCCGTGAATAGGCCTGCAGACCCTCGACGCGCGAACATACCAAATGTCCTCTCGAGACAGAACAACACAGTCCTGGAACGCATCCGTTGGACTAGACCCCTAGAGCATATACTTATATTTCCCAAGTTCTATCACATCTCCACTAGTGCATGTTCTTAAGTTGATTATTATTAATAAAACACAATTTTTCCCTCTCTAGAGTTAGTGTATCCTGCCGGATTTAATTCCACAAAACAACCCCAAGACCCCAACTGGTCAAAATTCAAAAAAATTTGGCCATTCACAGGAGTCCCACTCACCTCCTAGAGACTCATAATTCGAATATCAATACAAAACCTCTCAATAAAACTCTTAATTCCATCATCAAAACGTTTATTTCAATGAAAACTTCTTTAATCAACAAAATCCAAATTCATCCAAACACTCACAAAATTTCCAGAACTGAAATAAAATATTAAATTCATTAAATAACTGAAAATCATATTTAGAGTCGTAGAAAATCACATAACATCAATTCCTTCGAAAACTGTATATATTTCACTTTATAAAGTCATAGAAATACAATTTAAATTCTATTATAATGAAAATATAAATCTCTGTAAAATACAGAAATCTGTAGCAAAACTTCATCTACAACTGTAGATCAATAATCCATAAGTTCGAAGAAATAACCGTTCAAGAAAATGACAAAAACTCCACAAAACCATCAGCATAAGGGCTGACGTCGACTGTCAAAACCAGTTCAAAAAGCGACCGTCGACTATCAACCCAAAAACCCAAAATCCAAAAATAGTTAGTCGACCGACATTTCATGTGTTATTTCATGCGGTCGACTGTCATGTTCAAAAACTCACAGTTTTGAATTTCGTGCACTTTTCTACTGATACATCGTTTAATCTTTGTAAAATCATAAATTTGTGAAACAAAATTCCTGAGATGATCAAATACAATGTCTAACATACTGGAGTTTGTAAAACTAATCAAAATCTCATCAAGATCATAAAAGAGCAATTCTTATCAAAATTTCTTCAATATTAGTAAAAGTAAATGTATATGAGCATATAAGGTGTAGGCATCAGTTAAAAGCATCAAAATTTGCTATTTATAAGTAGTATAATGCTTCAATTCTATCTCAGTACGGAACAAATCAAATCCAAATCGAAAATTTCAAAAAAATAGAAAAGAAATCAATTTTGGCTGAAAGATCATACCCGAAATCAAGAAACAACTCTAACTCTTAAAACTTGATCTTTTTGATTCCATAAACCCCTCTTGTAATTTATTAAACACATACACAACCACCTACATCAGTTTGCCCATGATTATATGCAATCACAACATTTATTAGTCTAGTTCTTTTCATCAAAAAATCCAAAACAGATCATATGTATACATACACAGCAAGGAACCCTTCTTTATTCACTTTTAGGCAATATACATCATACCACTCTTGGTAAACGATCAAACCAGTAACAACATGAAAGAAGCAACATACCCATGATTTCTTTTAGGTTCTTTAACAATCTCAAGTCATCTATATAGAATTTTAATCATCAATTCATAGTTTTCATGAAAGTTAAATCTTTATTCATCCATCCATCAATATATTCGTTATATCATCATATAAATCCTCTAACATGTTTTCTAATAGTCAAATCATAACATACAACATGCATAGAACAATAAGAAAACAAACATATGTCACTCACCTTATTGAAGAATCAACTGAAATAATAAAGAGAATAAGAAAAGTTCTTCCTTTCACAAGAAATCCAAGATC
Source organism: Hemerocallis citrina (assembly GCA_017893485.1). NCBI lineage: Eukaryota > Viridiplantae > Streptophyta > Magnoliopsida > Asparagales > Asphodelaceae > Hemerocallis > Hemerocallis citrina. The sequence goes on along the minus strand of CM030361.1, from coordinate 211,736,939 downwards.
CTCACATCGAAACTTCAAGAAATCAATAATAAAGAAAACCCTTTGTTTTTTGCAGCAAAGAGACCACTGTGACTACTCTTTTAATCGGGCGGAAATTAGGTATTAGGGTTTTGAGAAGATTTTGTAAAATATCCCTTTTGAATATATCTTTACATATACAAATCTTTATACTAGGAAATTAGATTAACCAATTCAATTGAGATTTAAAATCAAACTAACCACCCTGATCTGGTCGGCACTGTTTTCAAACCTAGAAAATAAAATTTTTAATTTTTGCCTTTAAGTGGCAATTTTGCAAAAAGACCCTTCTTTAACAAATTTGCGAAATAAACCAAATCTATCACAATAAAAAGTAAAATCTTTACCTCTGAGTTGGCTAGCCATCCTGCTCATCCCAAAAAAATAAAATTCTGGAGTTTTCACTCCAAGTGGTAATTTTGCACAAAAGCCCCTTTTTTGTAATATTTGCAAATATGCAAAATAACTATCAGAAAAAATCAAGAAAATTCGTAAATAATACCTACTAATAAATATTATGTTTCCCCAAAATAATTTATGACTTTGAATTTTCCAAGAAAATATTTGCACGTGTTTTGCATGTGTAAAAAGATAAATTTTAGAAAAATATTTATTAAATCACAAAAAATCACTTTAATTCATTTATTAACCTCAAAAAAATTATCAAAAAATATAGGGTGTTACATCACTCCCACCTTAGAATAGTTCTGTCCTCAGAACTACTAATAGGAATCAAACGATATACGCAAAAAGAAAATGCAATCACATAAATGGAAATATAGTTTAAGGAATTCAATTATACAAGAGAATACAATTTAACCAAAAGAATACAATCATACAAAAAGCTCAGGAAAATCCTTCTGCATGCGATCCTCCAGCTCCCAAGTAGCTTCCTAAAACTGCTGGTTCCTCTGCAATACCTTGACCATAGGTATCACCTTATTCCTCAACACCTTCACCCTACGATCAACAATCTCTACAGGCCACTCCTTGAAACTCAGGTTCAGCTGTAGACCTTCATGCACTTCCGCCAACTGATGATTCTGATCCGACACATACTTCCTCAACATCGATACATGGAACACATCATGCACTTCTGCCAATTCCTCCGGTAGTTCCAACTTATATGCTGTTTTACCAATCCGCTTCAAAATCCTGTATGGCCCAATGTACCTTGGCGCCAACTTACCTCCCTTTCAAAATCTAATCACTCCCTCAGTTGGAGACACCTTGAGAGAAACAGCATCCCCAACCTCAAATTCTAAGTCCCTTCATCGAGTGTCTGCATAACTCTTCTGCTGACTCTGGGCCTCGACCAACCTCGTACGAATTAGCTTGATCTTTTCTAATGTCTGTTGCACAATCTCAGGCCCAAACATTTGCCTTTCACCAACTTCATACCAACAAACAGGTGTCCTGCACTTCTTCCCATACAGAACTTCATATGGTGCCATACTGATACTCGCATGGTAACTGTTGTTATAAGAAAACTCAATCAATGCCAAGTACCTGTCCCAACTGCCCCTAAAATCCATAACAAAAGCCTTTAGCATATCCTCCAATACCTGATTCTCCCTTTCATTCTGACCATCGGTTTGCGGATGGAAAGCAGTACTCAAATCGGTTTTGGTACCCAAAGCTGCTTGCAAACCCTTCCAAAACCTCAATGTAAACCTCGCATCCCTGTCAGAAACAATCGACAAAGCAACTCCATGAAGTCTATCAATCTCATAAATGTACAGCTCTGCCAGTTTCTCCAACGACTAAGTAATCTTCATAGACAAAATGTGTGCTGACTTTGTCAAACGGTCCACAATAACCCAAATTGAGTCCTTTTCCGTTGGACTCTTCGTCAACCCTGTGACGAAATCCATGCTGATATTCTCCCACTTCCATTCCGGAATAGGCAATGGCTGTAACAAACCTCCCGACCTCTGATTCCCTGCTTTGATCTGCTGGCAAGTCAGACACCTTACCACGAAGTCTGCTACATCTCTTTTCATACCTGACCACCAAAAGTGCTATTTGATGTCCTTGTACATCTTTGTGCTTCCAGGATGTACTGGCAACAAGGTACTGTGTGCCTCCTGCAAGATACTCTCTCTCAAATCTACATTCTCCGGAACACACAACCTCTCACCCATCCATAGAACTCCATCTTGGACACGGAACTCTGATAACTTGCCTTCAGAAACATGCTGCAACATCCTCTGAATCTCTGCATCTGATTTTCTGACCCTCCAAAATCTGCTCTCTCAAAGAAGGTTGTAACCTCAACTGAGTCAAAGACGCTCCCAAACCCTGTAGTACCACCTCGATACCTACCTAATCAAACGCTGCTGCCAACTCTCTCTAAGTAGTGATCATACTCGACAGACCGCTCTTCCGACTAAGTCCATCGGCAACCACATTCGCCTTGCCTGGATGATACTTGATCTCAGGACGAATGTCTTCCAACACTTCCAACCACCTTCTCTGCCAAAGATTTAGATCCCTCTGCTGGTAAATATACTTCAGGCTCTTGTGGTTGGTATACATGTTGACCTTCTCTCCATCTCTACTACTATAATGGGAGAAGGCCTTTGTCCATAACCCAACCCGTGCAGCGCACGTGAAGGTAAAATTTTTTTTGCCCTTTTCATTTTCCCCCAAATTTCTTCCACATGCACAGCACGTGTATAATACTAGTATACATAATGCCTCCACTGCTTCAAGGCAAAGATAATAGCTGCCAATTCCAGATCGTGCGTCGGATAGTTCTTATCATGCGAATGCAAATGCCTTGAACCATATGCAATAACCTTCCCTTCTTGCATCAAGACACACCCCAAACTTCTGAGAGACGCGTCGCTGAAGATATCATAATCCTTCCCAGCTTGTGTCAAAGCTAAGACATGCGTAGTCGTTAACCTCTTCTTTAGCTCAAGGAAACTCGCCTCACACTTATCATTCCAAGTGAATGCCACATTCTTCCGAGTTAACCCTGTTAAAGAAAATGTGGTCTGTGCATAGCCCTGAATGAATCAGCTGTAGTACCCAGCCAAACCCAAGAAACTCCTGACTTCCTTCACTGTCGTTGGCCTGAGCCAATACTTCACTGCTTCAACCTTCTGAGGATCGGTCGCCACTCTCTCCTTAGAAAGGATGACCAAGGAAAATTACCTCGAAGTTCCGAAACTCACACTTCGACAGCTTGGCATACAAGTTATGCTCCTGTAACTTCTTCAATACCTCTGCTAAGTGCTTAGAGTGCTCTTCCTCCGACTTCGAATATACCAGAATATTATCAATGAAAACCACAACAAAGGAATCAATAAACGGCTGCAAAATCCGATTCATCATATCCATGAACACTACCGGTGCATTCGTCACTCCGAATGGCATTACCAAAAACTCATAGAGTCCATGACGAGTCCTGAAAGTTGTTTTACTCACATTTTCCTCCTTAACTCAAACCCGATGATACCCTGACCACAGATCAATCTTCGAAAATACAGTTGCTCCCCGAAGCCTATCAAACCGATCATCAATCCGTGGAAGCGAATACTTGTTCTGAATGGTTACCTTGTTCAACTCCCGGTAGTCAATGCACATCCTCATTGACCCATCCTTCTTCTTCACTAACAACACCGGTGCTCCCCATGGTGAAAAACTCAGCCTAATGAATCCTTTACTCAACAATTCCTCAATCTGCTTCTTAACTTTATCCTGCTCTACAGGTGCCATCCTGTACGGAGCCTTAGAAATCGGAGCACTTCCCGGGTGAACATTAATACAGATCTCAACATCTCGCTGCGTGGGATATCTCGATAAATATTCCAAGAATACCGTAGGAAAATCCCTGACAACTGGAATGCTTCTGACTTCATCTGGAATCAACAACTTAGATACTATTGCAGTCACTTTCGGGTCCTTCTTCTTCCCTGAAATGTCACTACGGGATCCCCTGGTGCCATCACCAATACCTCTTTCTTCTTGCACTCAATTATGGCATCATATATTGCCATCCAATCAATGCCCACGATCACATCCACACCCATGACTTGCAGCTCGATGAGATCAATACCAAATAATCTCCTACCAATCTTGATATCACAACCCTCGTAATATTGATAAGCAATCAATTCCTTTCCTGATGGTGTTGCCACCGAAAAGACTCTACCTGGAAATACCTTAGGTTCTACACCTAAAACTTTAGCAAAATTGGGCAACACAAATGTATGCGAAGAACCAGTATCAAATAAAACGTTTGCTTTTATTCCATTAATCAAGACAAAACCTGTTACATGAAGAATGATACTCAAATCTCCAATTTATTCTTAAACAAAGTTTTACTCAATATAATAAATAAATTTAAAATTCTTGCATACCCTAGATCACATCCTCTGAGTTACCTGCATCCTCCTCAGTTAATGCAAATACTCGCCCCTGCCTCTGAAATTTGCCTCCGCCTGCACCTTCCTTCTTCAACTGCGGACAATTTGGTCTGACACGCCCTTCACGAGCACACTGATAACAAGTTCGTATCTTAAGTGGCTTGGTGCATGCTGACTGATAGTGGCCTGCCTCTCCACAGTTGAAACACTGGTCCGGCCCCTTGATTATGATTATGATTCTGTACCATGTTGGCTGACATGAACGTGTTCAAGGTCTGATACACCCTAGAAATTTCAGTCTCAAGATCAAGTCCAGCCTCATGGGAACCCTCAGCTCCATCACCATTTCCACCATTCCTGGTCCTAGTTCCTACCATTATACTGAATACTGCAAAATGAGGGAAAAGTTAGAGCATCACAACACAATTCACATTCACATCAACACCCCACTGCAAAACCTCAATCATACCCCATACCATACCATCTTGTTTTAATTCTATGTGATACTCACACTCTAAAGTCCACACATAGGTACTCACGCTCTAATATCCACACCTAGGTTCATTCTTATACCATGTTTATCATTACTATTGAAGCATGCTCTGATACCAATCTCTGTAGTGCCCCGAATTTTCAATATAATATCTCAGAAATACATGACATAATTCCCAGCATCTACCTCAATGTAATAGTAAACATAGCCAAACACAAATAAAATTTTCAACTTTTATTACATCAATTCTTTACAAAGCACAGCGAAAAATTAACACCTTGAATTACAACTCTTTCTTTTTAGAACACATTCTTTTACAATTTGCATAAGCCACTTTATCATTCTACCACATGCATCCAAATCCCAAGCTATAGGTACCAACCTGTAAAACATAAGGTTAGAGATAACCCTAGCCCCCAAAACTGTAGGGATCAGCCATAACGGTGTGAGTGACATCAAAAGAAATGCAACATATATAAAACATAAAGAATAAAGTCATGATCAACACATACTAACAGTAGTAACAAGTGGAATAAGAAATAATAATAAATAAAGCATGAAAACTTTAAGTAAAACTAGACCAAGTGTCAAGTGTAGGAAAACAGAAAACAACATGCATAAAACCAAGTCGAGAAAACACAAATGCAAAATGATGACCCTCTAATGCATACTTGTCGGATTCTATGCTTTTCATACTACATAGGTCCGGTGCAAGCCCTTATCGTTCTCCACTTTATAGGGTTAGATCTCTCGTTATGCAACTAATCCTACAACAGTGATAGAAACAAGATCTAGATTACTCCGCAAATAAGCCTGACAACCCTCGACGCGCAAGCATCATGTAAGCATAGCTCAAAAACCAGAGAATCACCTCCCTGTCTTGTACCCCACAAATAGGCCCGCCGACCCTCGACATGCAGATACACAAGTACATCCCGTGAATAGGCTTGCTGACCCTAGACATGCGAATGCACCTGTATGTTCTGTGAATAGGCCTGCAGACTCTCGACACGTGAACATACCAAATGTCCTATCGAGATAGAATAACACACAGTCCTGGAACGCATCCGTTGGACTAGATCCCTAGAGCATATACTTATGTTTCTCAAGTTCTATCACAACTCCACTAGTGCATGTTCTTAAGTTGATTATTATTAATAAAACACAATTTTCCCCCTCTCAAGAGTTAGTGTATCCTGCCGGACTTAATTCCACAAAACAACCACAAGACCCCAACTGGTCAAAATTCACAAAATCTCATTTGGCGGTTCATAGGAGTCCCACTCAACTCCTAGAGAATCACAATATAAATATCAATACAAAACCTTTCAATAATACTCTTAATTCCATCATCGAAACGTTTATTTCAATGAAAACTTCTTTAATCAACAAAATCCAAATTCATCCAAACACACAAAATTTCCAGAGCTGAAATAAAATATTAAATCCATTAAATAACTGAGAATCATATTTTAAAGTCGTAGAAAATCACATAACATCAATTCCTTCGAAAACCGTATATATTTCACTTTATAAGTCATAGAAATACAATTTAAATTCTATTATAATGAAAATATAACTCTCTGTAAAATAAAGTAATCTATAGCAAAACTTCACGTCTATTAGAATGAATTTTGCAAATTTTGTAAACTTCACGTCTATCAAACCCTGAAAATAAATTTTGTAATTTTTGCCTCTAAGTGGCAATTTTGCAAAAAGACCCTTCTTTAACAAATTTGCAAAATAAACCAAATATATTAGAATAAAAAATAAACTCTTTACCTCTGATTTTCCTAGCCATCATGCTCAGCCCAGAAAATGAAATTTTGGAGTTTTCACTCCAAGTGGTAATTTTGCACAAAAGCCCCTCTTTTTGTAATATTTGTAAATATGCAAAATAATTATCAGAAAAAAATCCAGAAAATTCATAAATAATACCTACTACTAAGTATTCGGTTTTCCCAAAATAATTTCTGACTTTGAATTTCCCAAGCAAATATTTGCACGTGTTTTGCACGTGTAAAAAGATAAATTTCAGAAAAATATTTATTAAATCACCAAAAAACACTTTAATTCATTTATTAACCTCAAAAAAATTATTTAAAAATATAGGGTGTTACACCTATTGTGGTGGGGAATTTCATCTTCATATGGAAGGCTGAGGGTACGGCCTAAAGACCAGCTAGACCGGGTCGACCAAGAATGACATTGTAAGCGGCTTTCATGTCTACCACCATGAAATCCATCGGCTCGGTTCGGGTGATTGGGGTTTTTCCAGCAGTTTCGTCGAGAGTTATCACTCCCTCGATCGTCACTGGTACCCCGGAGAACCCGTGGAGAGTGTAGCCGACGGGCTTGAGTCGATCCCTAGACAACTTGAAAACTTGAAAGGCTTCTAGAAAAGGGATGTTAACCGAACTGCCATTGTCAACCAGGACTCGGCGTACTTCGAAGTTGGCCATATGGAGGTTTATCACAAGCGCATCACAATGAGGTGTTCGGATGCCTTCCAAACCTTGTCAGAAAAGGTAACAGGAACTCCAAGGCCCTTGGAGGGAGGATGGTTCTGTACTGAGTTCACCTCTTGGACAAAGGCTTTTCGGGAGGAGTTCAAATCTCCCCCTATTGGGCCTCCGTGAATGAGGTGTAGGACAGCTTCAGCCTCGGAATCTGCAGTCTCAACATGTCGCTTAGTTCGCTTATTAGCCCCTCTACGAGGTAGAGGATCTACCATGTCCTTCCTTACGAACCTAGAAAGTTGCCCCCTCTGAATGAGGGCTTCAATCTCGTCTTTGAGGGCCCGACAGTCATCCGTGTCGTGGCCATGATCTCTATGGAAGCGGCACCATTTGTCCCTGTTCCACTTCTTGCCTAGTGTATTCATCTTCGGAGGTGGTGGGAGCAGACCTTCTTTCCCGACCTCCATCAGGATGGCTGAAACACTAGCATTAAGTTGAGTAAACTTCTCAAAATGGGGAGGAGGGCGATGCTGACCACCATTGTCTTTCTAAATCTTCTTAGCCCCTTCTTCTTCAGCGCTCTTCCGTTTGTTCTCGGACAGGGGCTCTTTCTGATCAAGTGGGAGGAGGGCCTCCTCTGCCCTAATATATTTCTCACTCCTCAGTAGGAGTTTCGAGAAGTCTTGAGGCGGCTTTTTAGCGAGAGATGCCTTCATGTTGGCTTGGTTGATGTTGTGTCGGAAAGCAGCAGAGGCTACCGACTAGTCTAGGGAAGCGACTGGGCCTCGGTGGTGAAACGCTTAACATAGTCCCTTAACTGCTCGCCCTTTCTTTGATTGAGTACCAGCAAAGATGTGCTTGAATTTTCTGCACGATGGCTACTCACAAAATGGGTAAGGAAGAGCCCCTCGAACTGATCAAAGAAGAAGATGGAGGCAGGGGCGGGTCGGGAATACCATTCTCTCGCAGGCCCCTTCAACGTGGCTGGGTAGGTTTCTCAAAGAAGCGCATTCAAAGCCTGGTGGATCATCATGAGAGTTTTAAAATTCTCGATGTGGTCAGCGGGGTCTGCCTCTCCATTATATGACTCAAAGTGAGGGGATTTGAAGTTTTTCGGTATCGGGACTTCCATGATGGTTCAGGAGAATGGAGGCCTACTTAGGTGAAAATTCCTCGCTTGTTGTTCCTCTTCTCTGTCAAGTCTGCCAAGGCGTCTCTCCATCTCGTGGAGACGGCGGTAGACCGAGTCCTCCCTTGGTCAAATCTTGCTAATCCCCAGGACTCATCCTCATGCAGAAGGGGACTGGGAGTACGATGGTGATGGCTTGGGGCAGGTTGAGGACTAGGCACCCGTTGATCATGGTTAGGAGCAATATTGAGGGCCTGTAGAACAGCTTCTTGAAAATCCTAGAACTTTGCCCTTGTGAAAGGTGCCTCCCGATCTCAGTGGTCCCTTGGGGCGGATCGACCAGTCGGGGTGCGACTCGGGGGTGACTCCCTCTGCCTCATGGGAGAGTTTGATCTTCTACGGTCTGGTCTACGGGGGGATCGGGCTCTAGGGGACCGAATCGTAAGACCCCGTTGATGTTCATGGCGAGGGATTCCTTCATGGGTCCGCCTCTCAATCAAACGGGTTCATAGGTCTATCCCATGTTGCCGATTGACAATAACATGTCGGAGATCCTTTGGTGTTGGAGGACTGTGAGCGGCCATGGAGTCGGATGAGGCGTTATGTACTAAGACATGGTCGTAAAGAGGAAGTTGCCTTTGATGACTTCGACGGGAGCCCCCCAGGGCAACCCTTTGAGGCCCTTAAGGGGCCTGCTGGGGAGGAGGTTATTAAGGAAGAGGCTGCCCAGGTTGCGGTTGCTAGACAGGTTGAGGGAGAGGTTGTCCAGGTTGCAGTTGCTAGACTTGCTGGACGGGTTAAGGGAGGACATCATGAAGTGAAGGAGGAGAAGGAACGGGAGTGGCTCTGTGGCTGGAGACCGCTGTCTGCCCCTTCTTCGGAGGCATGGCTTGGGAAACAATTTCACCGGTGCAGTAAGGTTAGATTGCTTTTCGTTTTCCATAGACGATGCCAATCTGTTGCTGCTGATTTTGGTGTAGGGGCAAACAGATGAATTTGTGGATTTTTTGGAAAAAAATAGGGCAAAGTTGACTTCCACCGGCGTTAAATTGGTTTCTTGCCTCTGCCGTTGACCTGCAAAAATGTTCAATACACTGGGATGGATCCCAGCGACGAACCCTCCGACGCTTAAGTCAGTAACTAGAAAGATTATGAAAGAGTGTTTATGTGGAAAAATATTGATTACCTTGTTGTGGTGGGGGAGAGGGGTATTTATAGTCACCTTTAGAGACAGTTTAGAGATAATCATTTATCCCTATATCCCAGTATTTTTGGATAAGATGTAGAGTTTAAACTCGTTTCATGATAAGAGAGGCGGTTTAAACAGCCTCTTAGAGATGATCACGAATTTGAATTACTATTTAAATATCTGAATTGGTTTGTAATGGGTTGCTACCCATACCCAATAGGACAGATCCGTTTTTTGGTTATTGGGCTATAAGGAAAGTCACAGTTCTCAATTTAGACTCATTTATGGTGGAAATTACCGCTTTACCCCTGAGAGCTTTAAGATTCATGCCTGGTTTGAACAGTCTCGATTTAATCCCATTTTTAGCTATATTAGGAAGGAATGATGGCCCAGCTTGAGCTCTCCCCCACTTCGCCCTCATATCTCCATGACCTCTCAGATTCCGTCGATGCCGAAGCGATTGAGGTGTGCACAGCGAGGGTGAATTACTGTGGCCTAAGGTTGAGGCTGAGTCGCCGGACCGTTCCCTAGACATAGTGAGATTAATACTTTACCTGGTTGCAAAAGTTACGAAAACAACTGGAAAGATCGCCAGAGAAAATTCTAGAGAGAAGCTCTGGTTGTCAAAGAGAAAGTATTGTGGAAAATGAGAAGAGGGGGATATACAGAGCGGAAAGAGACTTCTCGATAACGGCAAAGTCACTTGACGACTCCTCGATAGCCACAAAGTCGCATGATGACTCCACAATAATCACAAAACCACGTGGGGTGAAGGTTTGACACCCTCATCCCTTGCTCCTCGACATGGTATTCCGGGTCATTTGCAAATTTCTTCAACAAATTCACTTTGCTCATCCTTCGCCCTTAGTCATGGTAACCCTGGTCACTCACAAATTTCTTTCACAAATTTGCTTGACCCGTCCCTTGTCCCTCGGTGTGATAATCTGAGTCACTCGCAATTTTTCTTCACACGAATTTCTTTAAAAAAAATTGCTTGGACCATCCCTTGACTATCAAGGTGGAAATCCAGTCACTCACGAATTTCTCCCATAAATTCATTTTGCTTGTCACTAGCGAATTTCTCCCACAAATTTGCTCAGCCCAGTCTCTCGCCCCTTGGTGTGGTAATCCGGATCACTCGCAAATTTCTCTAACAAATTTGCTTGGCTCATCTCTCGCCCATCGGCATGGTAATCTGGGTCACTCGCGAATTTCTTCCACATTTTTGCTTGGTTCATCCCTCATCCCTCTGCTTGGTAATTCGGGTCACTCACAAATTTCTCCAATAAATTTGCTTGGCCCGCCCTACGGCCCTCAGCGTGGTAATCCAAGTCACTCGCGAACTTCTTCAACAAATTTGCTTGGCTCTGCCCTCGCCCCTTGGCGTAGTAATTTGGGTCACTCACGAATTTCTCCAAAAATTTTGCTTGGCTCACCCCTCGGACTACGACGTGGTATTCCGAGTTACTCGTTAATTTCTCCTACAAAATTGCTAGGTTCGTCCCTCAGACCTCGGCATGGTAATCTAGGACATTCGTAAATTTCTTCGCACAAATTTGCATGGCTCGACCCTTAGACTTCAGCGTGGTAATCTGGGTCGCTCTAGAATTTCTCCCACAAATTCCCTTGTCTCGTCCCTCGGATCTCGGCATGGTAATCTGAGTCACACGTGAACTTCTTCGGACTGTTTCACATGGCTCTTCCCTCACCCCTCGTCCCCCGGCAACCGAACTGCTAGCACCATGACAGCCAAACCTTCGGGCTCCACGGCAGCTGAACACTCTAGTTTCTTGGTAGTCTGACAGCACATAGCACAGTTGCCGGATCCCTACATCAACATCCACTGATTTTTTCCGATGGGACACCTACTCATCGAAGGCTGCTAAAACTAACCTCCATGAGTGTGGGGCTTTTGATGTGGGTAAAAGTTACGATCAATCAGGACTGTATGATCTTTGCATGGATCTCGGAGACCTCGAAAGGCCAAACGATTCTCTAATAATGACTACAGGCCCACAGCTCGAACATGGGCCAACCTTGGGCCCATAATCAGAAACTGCACCCTAAATTGGGGGGGATTGACCAGCCATTTATGGTTGGAAATTAGATCCTCTGAAATCAAGGAATCGATTAGCAGTTCAGATCCTTAATCAAAGGATTCATTTTAAATCAGTTAAGGGATTCCACCTTAACTACTCTTATATAGGCTTATAAATACAGACGTCCTTCCTCAATTACCAGATAATCAAAATTTCAGTAATTAAAACCCAACTTTGAATTCTGGTTAATGACTTGATTGTTGGAGGGTCTATCACCAGGATCATCTCCGGTGCAAGCTGTCTTTGCAGGTTTCCAGTGGGACATCAACCAGCACAACCACCATAACCTCCACCAAATCCACATTACGAGCCTCACATCTGGATCTGATAGAGAACTGAGATGTAAGCTTTGCTCAAAATACAAGAACTCGTTATTTATTGCTCCCACACTAAAAAAGTAGCATCAAGATCAATGGTTACAAAGGACACTGCATTCGCAACCGTTTCGTCTACCCAATTAAAGATTAACCTGCTTTTAGTATCATTCTAGGATTTTTTTTGACCTTATGGATGCCTGTGATGTTTGTGTATGGATTGAATGATGAACCTATTACAAAATTTGTTTACAATAAAATCAACTTCGAGAAATTTATTCTCTTTGCTACAACTTTGGTTACAAAATGTTTGGCATAAATCCAAATGATTGAGAGGCACAAAAAGCAGAGAAGAAGGAGAGTGATAAAACCAAAAAAATGAAATGAAAATGAAAATAATAAAATTACAAACCAGATGATTATTAAAGCAAAGTAGCGTCGAGACTTGTGTAGCACACAATCTTCTTAAAAGAGTTTTAGCCTCGTCCGGGTGCTGGAGCTAGTTCAGGCTTCTATCTCCCAGGATGCAACGACGAAGAGTGTTCACGCAGACACTATGTAACACTCTCGAACTGGTAGCGTCAGAACTCTATCACCGAATTACCGAATGAACTTACAAAACGGAACAAAACAAAGAGGAAGAGAGGAGATTTTGTGCAGAGAAAAAGGAGATGGGGGGCTCTATTTATAGGGCCAAGGTTAGAGACTGTAACGGAAGACAAGGCTATAAATGCCTTCATCGTAACTGCAGACAATCTATTGAATGCGTACACTGTAACGGCAGACAACAGTCAATGCCTTTGAATGCCTTCAATGTAACTGCAGACAATCAGTTGAATGCGTACAATGTAATGCAGACAAAATTTTTAATACTACACTAAAACGGCAGACCAAACTGTTTCTGCATTAATTTCAGCCGTTTACAAAGGAAAAATTCAAAACTATAGCAAAAAGTGGCTTTGCACGGGGTGGGGTTATGTTGGTCCGACATTCGTGTCTGCAAGACGTGCGGGCGCACACAATTCGTATGAAATCCAATCCGAGATTTGCACATGCCCCCCCCCCCTCCCCCGTAACACCCCGAATTCCAAAACAGGCTGAATTCGAAGTTCCATAGGATCTTTACACTTCTCTTCGTACAATTTTACAAAGAAATAAAAACTTTTTGTTACATCAGAGTTTACATTTACATTACATATTTACATTGGAAGCAATTTACAACAATTTACATAAATTAAAATGTACAACACTTGAATCATTCTTTAATCAGCATGCATTCTTTAGTCATGTTAATCACTTTACCCTGCATGGAAACTATGGGCACGTCAGTTGCTTACAACCGTCGAAATGTTATACACAGCTATTCTCTCTATGCCGAAAACAGTATAACGATTCTCAAATACTTAACCAAACCCCAAACTTGATCACAAACAGAACTACAAGGGACTATCTTATAGATGTCGTGTTGTACGGTGCACTTAGTCCTTAATGCAGTTATGTATATTACATGACACTAATGCGCACTTGTTCAGATTCTATGCGTCCCATACTACATAGGTCTGAGGGCAAGCCCTTAACCGTTCTTTATCTTGTAGGGTTCAATCCCTCGTCATGACTTAAACTACTATTGTAACTACAATAAGTATCCTAGATGTTCTATGAATTACGAGCTCATGTCCAGACAGCCTGGAGGGGAATCCCACATCATGTCACGACGCATCGTGAAGAACCTATGGACAATTCAGCCTCCGTCATGGGACATGACACCACCCGCATTCACCAAACACCCCACGAGTGTCGCCTGCGGTACAGACTCCTGGAGACATATCCACGTCATGTCACGATGCATCGTGGAGACAGCATGTGAATATTCTCACACCGTAACTTCGAGGCCCTCGTACTCGTGTTTTTCTCTTTTTTTTATCACATCTTCACTATGTATCTAGTCCTTAGTTATTTGAATCATGAACAAAGTCAATTCTCTAAAGTTAGCCCTTCCACTATACCGGTCTTAACCATTTATATCACATGACCCAAATCTTGGTTTTTTCATTTCAAATTTCATTTCAACATATTTCTTTTTCAATGCCAGTATGAGTCTTAACAACACTCTAGTTCTCAATTTCAATTCATAATCACAAAATTAAGACTTTATACTCATAAGTTCTTTTTCACAATTAACCTGATTTCCATTCTTTTCTATGAATCAAATCTCACATATCAAGTTCAATTTCAATTCTTGTATTTCATGCTCAAAATTTCTTTTCAATAAACATATTAGACTCTCATACAATAGTTTCTTTCCTTTACTTAATTCAATAGTCAGAAAGTCGTATTTTTCACTCACATACAATATTCAACTTAGTAAGTAAAAGCCTATGAATAACACACTTAAGTTTTTTTCATTCAAAAAATTCTCTTTTATAACTTAGTATGATCAACTATTTTTCATATTTATACAAAAATCAACTTCATGCAAATCTACTTAATTCTTTACTTCTAAACCACCTTTATTTTAGTCAAATCATACCCAAATATTTTTCATTAAGTCCACATAATTTTAGAATAATTATAGTATTTTTTCCAAAATTTTATAAGCCACAAATCAATTTTAAACGCCAAAAAAAATCAAAATTTTAATTCCTGCCGAAGCCAGGAATCGAACCCACGACCACAGAGTAACCAACCTCCACTGAAAGCCAGAAAAGCCTAGGCACCACAGCGATAGGGACTGGGGTTTAATTAAGATAAAGTGTCACGGGGTTCAGATTTTTTGAAAAGGAAAAAAAAAAACAAGAGGCTCACGCCAAGTTTCGAACCCAAGACCACCAAGCCCAACCCACGGCTACAGTGACCGAACCCAAATGCATCGGCTAACCAAATGGCCAAGTGACTAACCTGATATGTTTTAGACTATGGGGTTTATCATCTAGATCTCTGTTCTTTTCGAATTTTTACAAAAATGAATGTTTTTGAATTCTCTTCTTCTCCAAATTTATTCAAAAGCTCCAGATTTTATTTTTCATCTCAGTACAGAATTTCAGTAAATTAAAATTTTCTTTTTGATACAAAAAAAAAAATAATTTGCTCCCTACTTCATTTTGTCCTTCAATTTTCGAATTTAGGGGAAAACAAGCATATTCTCCCTTTAAATTACACTTAAAATTTTCCTAGATTACATATAATATTTTTATTAATATTGTACAATTATCTCAGTAATAAATTTCCTTTTTCATGCCAATTAACAACTCAATAATCAAAATCACATATTTCCATAGTTCTTTCTTCAATTATTCAACATACTAGCGTGTATTCTTAATTTAGCACACAACAATCAAATAGAGCATGGTAGCATGGTAAACTCTACATTAACAATCATAATTTTTTGCAATCAATTTAATACTCTTTTAACATACATTCAAACAATAGCAATTTCTCTCATTTTCGTAACACATGGCTAAAATATTTAGAGTTTCTTCTTAATTTATCAACCACATCCTAGCATGATGTCTAATTAGAAGTTTAAGAGAGCCACCCACTTTAAATGGAGAGAAAATCAAATAAACTCCTAGAGATCTCCTACAACGAACGAGTGAAGCCTTCTCCTAGATCAAGCCACAAAAGCCACCTCCTCCTTGTTGCAAACTAGAACTCGAGCCTCCTTCCTTGGAAAAACCGGCCACCTCTCCTTGGATGAAGAACACACTAGCACTCAATCTTTTCAACTCACACGCTCCTTAATCTTTTGTCTTGCTAACTTGTATTTTTTTCTCTCTTTCTTTTTTTCAACTTTAGGTGTAATGAAGACTAGTGTATAGGGGGGGGGAGGTATTTATACAAATTTGTAGGGTGAATGGAGGGCTAGGATTAGATCAAATGGTTAGAGATTAAGGGCCAAGATGCACTAGGGAGTTATAGAAACTACCCATGATGAACAACCACCTCTCCACCACTTCCATCACTCCCACTCTCTCCTATCCTATCCGACCATGGGTGAAAGGTGTGCAATGCACACTCCATTGCATGCACGTGCCACCTAGTGTCTCCCATTTACAAATTTGTTCATGTGACAAAAATTAATTGTCCATGAAAAGAGTCTACACTACAAGTTAGACCATTTTAAAAGAGAATTAAGTTAAATGGGCTCACCAATGGGCCAATTTAACCATGGGCTTAAATAATTAAATTAATTGATTAATAGAGTGGGCTTAAAAGAGACAATTAGGCTTTTAAAGAAAATAATTTTTCGAAAATAAAGAGGAACAAATACTATATAAGAAATATATTTTATATGAGAAATTATACAAATGAATGTGTACGTTCAAAGCACGTAAAATCACAAAATCTCATAAATAAAATTTAGGGTGTTACAGCACTCCCTTCTTAGAATAGTTCCGTCCCCAGAACTACACTTAAAGAGTGAGAAAATAGGAATACAACAAAGAGATAAGAAAAGAAAATAAAATACAAACAAGATACAAATCACCCAAAAAGCTCAGGATGATCTTTCATCATCCTCTCCTCAGATTCCCAAGTAGCCTCTTCAACCAACTGCTTTCTCCAGACTACTTTGACCATCGGTATCGTCTTGTTCCTCAAGACTTTCTCCCGACGATCGACAATCTCAACCGGAAGCTCAATGTAACTCAGATCCAACTGTAAACCCTCCGGCACTTCAGGCAAATGGTGACTCGGATCTGGAATGTACCTTCTCAGCATAGACACATGGAAGACATTGTGCACCTGAGATAACTCTTCCGGTAACTCCAACCGATAAGCAATTTACCCAATCCGCTTCAATATCTTGTGTGTGCCTATGAACCTCGGGGCCAACTTCACACATCTGCCGAAGCAAATCACACCCTTGCTAGGTGAAACCTTCAGAAAGACAAAGTCACCAACCTCAAACTCAAGGTCCCTCCTCCGGTTGTCTACATAGATCTTCTGCCTACTCTGAGCATCCACCAACCTCTTCCTGATCAGATCGATCTTTTCAGAGGTCTGCTGCACAATCTCAGGCCCAAACATCTGCCGCTCCCCGAATTCGAACCAACAAATAGGTGTTCTGCACTTCCTACCATACAGAGCTTCGTACGGTACCATCCCGATACTAGTCTGAAAACTGTTGTTGTAGGCAAACTCCACTAGAGCTAGGTGCCTTTCCAACTGCCTCCAAAGTCTAGTATACAGCATCAAAGCATATCCTCGAGAATACGATTGACTCTCTCGGTCTGCCCATCGATCTGCGGATGAAAAGTAGTGCTGAAATCTGTCTTGTTACCCTAGAGCTGTCTGAAGACTCCCACAGAAATGTGAAGTGAACCGCACATCTAGATCAGACAAAATGGTTAACGGAACACCATGAAGCCTGACGATCTCACCAACATACAGCTCAGCCAATCTGTCCATCGACGAAGTGAGTTTCATTGCCAAGAAGTGAGAAGTCTTGGTTAGTCGATCGACTATGACCCAAATCGCAACATTGCTCTTTGAACTCTTGGACAAGCCCGTGATGAAATCTATACTGATGTTATCCTACTTCCATTCCGGAATAGGTAACGGTTGCAATAGACCTCTGGGTTTCTGATTCTCGGCTTTAACCTGTTGAAAATCTCACACTTCGCCATGAACTCGGCCACATCCCGCTTCAAACCTGACCACCAAAAGTGTTGCTTAATTTCCTTATACATCTTAGTACTTCCAGGATGTATAGACAAAAGAGTAGCATGTGCCTCCTGAAGAATGCTCTCCAGCTATTCTGCTTGATCTGGAACACACAGCCTCTCTCCAAACCACAGCACTTCATCCCTGATCTGAAACTCTGACAACTTGCCAGCACCAACCTGCTCCTTCATCTTCTGAATCTCTGCATCTTCCTTCTGACTTGCGATAATCCTTTCATTCATTGTTGGTTGAAGCCTCAACTGAGCTAAAGATGATTCCAAGACTTACAGAACAACTTCAATACCAGCTCGATCCAACTCCTCTACAAGATGCCTCTGAGCTATAATCAAACTAGCTAGACTGCTCTTGCGGCTAAGTGCATCAGCAAAAAAACTAGCCTTCCCAGGATGGTACTTAATCTCCGGACGAATGTCCTTAAGTACTTCCAGCCATCTCCTTTGCCTCGGATTCAGATCTTTCTGCTGATAGATGTACTTCAAGCTTTTGTGGTCATTGTACATGTTCAATTTCTCACCATACACATAGTGTCTCCATTACTTCAAGGTGAAGATAATCGCAGCCAACTCCAGATCATGAGTCAGATAATTCTTCTCATGCGGTCTTAGTTGCCTAGACCCATAAGGGATCACTTTCCCTTCTTGCATTAAGACATAACCAATCCCACGAAGTGAAGCATTGCTATAGACATCATACTCAATACCTGCTCTAGGCAAGAATAAACTGGGAGCAGTAGTCAGCCTCTGCTTCAACTCCTGAAAGCTTACCTCGCACTGCTCTGTCCACTTGAAGTTCACATTCTTCTTGGTCAGACCAGTGAGCGGCACAACTATCTGAGCATAGCCCTGAATAAACCTCCTGTAGTATCCATTTAGCCCAAGGAAACTCCTGATTTCCTTCACTGTAGTAGGCTTTGCCCAATCCTTCACCGCCTCTATCTTCTGTGGATTAGTTGCCACTTCCTCCTTAGAAAGGATGTAACCCAGGAATGCCACTTCAGATTTTCAAAAATCGCACTTGGACAACTTGGCATACAACTCATACTCCTGAAGCTTATTCAAAACCTGCTGCCAGATGCTCTGTGTGCTCCTCCTCCGACTTGGAGTACACAAGGATATCGTCGATAAACACCACGACGAAAGAATCAATGAACAGCCTCAAAACCCTGTTCATCATATCCATGAAAATTGCAGGTGCATTCGCCACTCTAAACAGCATAACTAAGAATTCGTAATTCCTGTGTCAAGTTTTAAATGCAGTCTTATGTACATCTTCAGTCTTCACTCGAACTTGATGATATCTTGATCGAAGATCTATTTTGGAGAAAATAGCTGCTCCTTGTAGACGATCGAACATGTCGTTAATTCGGGGAATAGGATACTTATTCTCAATAGCAACCTTATTCAGCTCCCGGTAATCGATGCACATCCCCATCGAACCATCCTTCTTCTTTACCAACAGCACTGGTGCTCCCCAGGGCGATGCACTTGGTGAATAAAGCCTCTCCAATAGTTCCTCAATCTGCCATTTGATCTCATCCTGCTCCACAGGCGTCATCCTATACGGTGCCTTGGAAAGTGGTATACTCCCTGGCTGAATAGTGATGCTGAACTCCCACATTAAAATGCGGGGATAACCCAGGCAATTCTTCCAAGAACACAGTCGGGTAATCCCGAACCACAGGAATTTGCTGCACCTATACAGGAACATACCTCTTGCTGATAGCTGCCACCAGAGCAGTCACTGTTACTTCCTTGGTCTTGCACTCGATGCTTGCACTGTACACCGACATCCAATCAATGCCAATGATCACATTGACTCCCAAGACATTCAGCTCGATCAGATCAATCCCAAAAATTCTGTCCCCAATGTCGATCTCGCAGTCCGCATAGTACCGATCAGTGGTTAGTGTCTCCCCTGACGGAGTAGCTACTGCTAAATTCTTGCCTGGAAAGACTTTCGATTCGACTCCCAAAACTTTAGCAAACTTAGGTGAGATAAGAGTGTGAGAGGACCAAGTATCGAACAAAACAACAGCTTTCTTTCCAATCAAAATAAGTTCTCTTGTAACATAACACACACTCGTTACATAATAGTTCACCATATAAAGCAGGAAAAAGAGAACAACAAAAATACTCCTAAACATCCTCTCACGTACCAGTGATGATGTGATCCATCTCATCTGTGTTAGCTTCAGTCAAGGAAAATACTCGCCCCTGTTGGTACGGCTTCTTCCCAACTTGCTGCGTTGGTCCACTACGGGCGACATTCTGCAGCTTGGGGCATTGAGACTTGTAATGTCCCATCTCACCACAGTTGAAGCAAGTCACCACAGGAGGTCTCACCCAATTTTTTTGGGTCCCTCAGCTATGTTGACAGCATTCGCTCCAGTTGGTTTGAACCTCTGGGCCGGCGACTATCCCCTGAAGTTGCCAGAAACTGCAGGCCTCTTCCCCACATTCCAGTTGTTCTTCCTATTCTAAATAGCGTGGAACTGCTCCATGTCTGCCTCCGTGGCTGCATCTCATTTGACGAACTTGTCAAACCTCCTGATACCGAGGGGTATCATCCTAGATCTCAGACTTGGCCTTAAACCATGCTCGAACTTTTGAGCATTCTTTGCCTCTTCCATCACCAATTCAGAAGCATACCTCGAGAGCTGATTGAACCTCGTCTCATACTCTCTAACCGACATGCCGCCCTGCTGCAGCGCCAGAAATTCCATGGCTTTCATCTCCTGGATGTTCGATGGAAAGTAATGACTGCAAAATTTCTCCAAGAATTCCTCCCAGCCAAGAATAATACCTCCCATCGTCCGTTTCATCGACTGCCACCAAACAGCCGCATCCTTCTCGAACTGCAGCGCTGCCAACTTCACCTTGCTGCCCTCTAGAGTCTCGAAGACTTCGAAGATAGTCTCTACCTGTCGGATCCAGTTGTCAGCCACGTCAGGGTCTGACTTCCCCTCAAATAAGGGTGGTTTCATCCATTTGAATGATTCCACGAGGTTGATTGCTTTGGGTACTGGATTCATAGGCACCCTCCCTTGATTCTGATTCATGGCAACGGCATTGAGTGTCTGATAGACCCTCGCTAATTCCGTTTCCAAGTCCAGACCTTCACCATTTCGAGCTCCTCTTCTAGCCATATTCTGATACAAAAGATCCATTAAGTTCGAAGTATAAAAACGAATCAACTTTTCATTTCATGGAATTTCAAACTTTATACATTCGAATTTAAAACATTTCTGACATCAAATGAAAGCATTAAGAAGATACAACAGTCTAGTTCCTACGGTTCCTCTTGGCTTCTCTAAGCTCTTCCGATAGTTCTGCCACTTCTTCCTTCAGTACATCGTACATATTTTGCCACTTCTCGAGTTCCCAAACACGATGACTGAGAGTTGCAATGCTCTCCTTGCACTTCGCACACTGTGTCTGCAGCAGCTCTGCTCTCTCCCTCTGAGTCTCTACCTGCCTCTGAAGAGACACAATGAGACTACTCGGAACTGGTTCCTCCTTGTCAGAGGAATCATCAGATGAATCCGGAGGTGGAGTGATCTCTCGGGGCTCAGGCCATTCCTCTTCAAATTCTTCAGGATCTTCTTCGTCTGAATCGGCTTGCCCGGGGTAGTAATCCTCCTCAACTATGGCCAGTCATCGTCTCCAGCTGGGTCAAAGTGGTCTGCCATCTTAGAGAAAGGAGAAGAAGAAGCATAAATCATAGAGCAACACAAATATAAGTGACTTACATTTAAATCTCTAGACTCGACACATACCCTAGTGTCCATTTCCAGGGTGTTGTTCCTTATAAATTTGTACTACTTGGAAGCGTGGCTCTGATACCACTCTGTAATACCCCGAATTCTAAAACAGGCTGAATTTGAAGTTCCGCAGGGTCTTTACACTTCTCTTTATACAATTTTACAAGAAAATAAAAACGTTTTGTTACATCAGAGTTTACATTTACATTACATATTTACAGCAGAAGTAATTTATAACAATTTATATAAATTGAAATGTACAACACTTGAATCATTCTTTAATCAGCATGCATTCTTTAGTCTTGTTAATCACTTTACCCTACATGGAAATTGTGGGTACATCAGTTGCTTACAACCGACGAAATATTATACATGGCTATCCTCTCTATGCAGAAAACAGTATAACGATTCTCAAATACTTAACCAAACCACAAACTTGATCACAAACAGAACTACAAGGGACTATCCTATAAATGTCGTGTTGTGCGTTGCACTTAGTCCTCAATGCAGTTATGTATATTACATGACACTAATCCACACTTGTTCAGCTTCTATGCATTACAAACTACATAGGTCTGAGGGCAAGCCCTTAACCGTTCTTGATCTTGTAGGGTTCAATCCCTCGTCATGACTTAAACTAATACTGTAACTACGATAAGTATCCTAGATATTCTATGAATTACAAGCTCATGTCCAGACAGCCTGGATGGGAATCTCACGTCATGTCATGACGCATCGTGAAGAACTTATGGACAATTCAGCCAACGTCATGGGACATGATACCACCAGCAGTCACCAAACACCCCTACAAGCGTTGCCTGCGGTACGGATTCCTGGAGACATATCCACGTCATGTCATGATGCATCGTGGAGATAGCCTGTGAATATTCTCACACCGTAGCTCTGAAAGCCGTCATACTCGTGTTTTTCTCTTATTTTCATCACATCTTCTCTATGTATCTAGTCCTTAGTTATTTGAATCATAAACAAAATCAATTCTCTAAAGTTAGTCCTTCCACCATACCGGTCTTAACCATTTATATCACATGACCCAAATCTTGGTCTTTTCCTTTCAAATTTCATTTCAACATATTTCTTTTTCAATGTCGGTATGAGACTTAACTACACTCTAGTTCTCAATTTGAACTCATAATCACAAAATTGAGGCTTTATATTCAAAAGTTCTTTTTCACAATTAACTTGATTTCCATTCTTTTCTATGAATCAAATCTCACATATCAAGTTCAATTTCAATTCTTGTATTTCATGCTCAAAATTTCTTTTCAATAAACACATTAGATTCTCATACTATAGTTTCTTTCCTTTACTTAGTTCAGTAGTCATAAAGTCGTATTTTTCACTCATATACAATATTCAACTTAGTAAGTAAAAGCCCATGAATAACACACTTAAATTTCTTTCATTTAAAAAATTCTCTTTTATAACTTAGCATGATCCTCTCATGAAAATAACTATTTTTCATATTTATACAAATATCAACTTCATGCAAATTTACTTAATTCTTTACTTCTAAACCACCTTTATTTTAGTTAAATCATACCCAAATATTTTTCATTAAGTCCACATAATTTTAGAATAATTATAGTATTTTTTCCAAATTTTTATAAGCCAAAAATCAATTTTAAACGCCAAAAACAATCAAAATTTTAATTCCTGCAGAAGCCAGGAATCGAACCCACGACCATAGAGTAACCAACCGCCACCGAAAGCCAGAAAAACCTAGGGGCCACAGCGATAGGGACTGGGGTTTAATTAAGATAAAGTATGTGTCTCGGGTTTTGGATTTTTTGAAAAGGAAAAAAAAACAAGAGGCTCACGGCAAGTTTCGAACCCAAGACCACCAAGCCCAACCCACGGTTACAGTGACCGAACCCAAATGCACTGGCTAACCAAATGGCCAAGTGACTAACCTGATATGTTTTAGACTATGGGGTTTATCATCTAGATCTCTGTTCTTTTCGAATTTTTACAAAAATGAATGTTTTTGAGTTCTCTTCTTCTCCAAATTTATTCAAAAGCTCCAGATTTAATTTTTCATCTTAGTACAGCATTTCAGTAAGTTAAAATTTAATTTTTAACACAAAAACGCATAATTTGCTCTCTACTTCATTTTGTCCTTCAATTTTCGAATTTAGGGGAAAACAAGCATATTCTCCCTTTAAATTACACTTAAAATTTTCCTAGATTACATATAATATTTTTATTAACATTGTACAATTATCTCAGTAATAAATTTCCTTTTTCATGCCAATTAACAACTCAATAATCAAAATCACATATTTCCATAGTTCTTTCTTCAATTATTCAACATACAAGCATATATTCTTAATTTAGCACATAACAATCCAATAGAGCATGGTAGCATGGTAAACTCTCCATTAACAATCATAATTTTTTGCAATCAATGTAATACTCTTTTAACATACATTCAAACAATAGCAATTTGTCACATTTTCATAACGCATGGCTAAAATAGTTAGAGTTTCTTCTTAATTTATCAACCACATCCTAGCATGATGTCTAATTAGAAGTTTAAGAGAACCACCCACCTTAAATAGAGAGAAAATTAAATAAACTCCTAGAGATCTCCTACAACGAACGAGTGAAGCCTTCTCCTCCTAGATCAAGCCATAAAAGCCACCTCCTCCTTGTTGAAAACTAGAACTCGAGCCTCCCTCCTTGGAAAAACCGGCCACCACTCCTTGGATGAAGAACACACTAGCACTCAATCTTTTCAACTCACAAGCTCCTTAATCTTTTGTTTTACTAACTTGTATTTTTTTTCTCTCGTTCTTTTTTTGAACTTTAGGTGTAATGAAGACTAGTGTGGGGGGGGGGGGGGGGGGTGTATTTATACAAATTTTTAGGGTGAATGGAGGGCTAGGGTTAGATCAAATGGTTAGAGATTAAGGGCCAAGATGCACTAGGGAGTTATAGAAACTACCCATGATGAACAACCACCTCTCCACCACTTCCATCACTCCCACTCTCTCCTATCCTATTCGGTCATGGGTGAAAGGTGTGCAATGCACACTCCATTGCATGCACGTGCTACCTAGTGTCCCCCATTTACAAATTTATTCATGTGACAAAAATTAATTGTCCATGAAAAGAGTCTACACTATAAGTTAGACCATTTTAAAAGAAAATTAAGTTAAATGAGCTCACTAATGGGCCTATTAAACCATGGGCTTAAATAATTAAATTAATTGTTTAATAGAGTGGGCTTAAAAGAGACAATTAGGCTTAGATTTTAATTAGGATTTTAAAGAAAATAATTTTTGGAAAATAAAGAGGAACAAATAGTATATAAGAAATATATTTTATATGAGAAATTATACAAATGAAATTATACGTGCAAAGCACGTAAAATCACAAAATCTCATAAATAAAATCTAGGGTGTTACACCCCCACCCCCCAACCCCCCCCACCCTGCGCGCGTGTGAGAGAGCCTCTTATCTAGCTATCTTACAATGCTTAGAAAAAGGTTATTATATATCCTCTTCTTATTCCTTTAATTTTTCCGATGTGGGACTATGTTCTCGCAACCCATTTTCTGAAATGAAAATGTCTCACTTTAAGAGACAATTTTGCATTCACCCCTTAACCATTTTTAGCAAATATATATACGATTTTGATCTACTCACGAAGGAGAACACAAATCAATCAGATCTCTCAATAATTCATTGAGGATCTTACATTCCTCACATCTCTCAAAAAATTGCTCAAAACATGGTTTGGAAATGGTGTTAATGCACTCATTTCTAACATTCCTCACATGAATGAAATTGACGACTACAGACACGACTAACCAACACGACAGATTTGGTGATAGAATTTAGCGGTCAAGACCTGCATAGGATAGGTAAGTGTTACCTTTGAACCTTTCCTTATGAAAATATGTTTACTTTATTAACTAAACAGTAGACAGGATGTCCTTGAACTGTTCTGTCACTTGTGAAAATGATGACATATCTCACACAGGAATCTTCCTAATGCATTTCAGGATTCACTGTTATGTTCCTTTTTGCCATGAACATTCGCCTGGTTCTGTAAGAGTTTGATAGGAATATTGCCATATATTATTCCCTTAGAAGCTGCCCTTCTTCCCTCTTACATAGGTGATTTCTTAGTTAAGAGTAACCCGCATTACTCTACTCGGATATCCGACGCATAAGAATCATTAAAAGCCTAGCTTAACCTGTTACCTTATGGGCATCACTGTTTCATCATAGGAATGGACATGGAAAAATTCCCACAGTGATCCAACTTGGTCTTTACAATTTAGTTGTCCCTTTGATCCTAGATCTTGGGATCTCCAGTCAGCTAGGTAGGGTATCCATTGTATCGACTTATTCTTTCATGGGCTTTAGTCTCATTCTCCTCGATGATTTATCAACTAGCTCTCTGTTTAACCCTTTGGTTAGCGCATCCGCAATATTATCCTTTGACTTAACATATTCCACAGAGACAACCTCAGTAGAGAGCAGTTGTCTAATGGTATTATGTCTTCGACGAATATGTCTAGATTTACCATTATACATATTGCTCTGTGCTTTATAAATTACAGATTGGTTGTCTGAATGTATGCAGATTGGGGGTACATGCCTTGTCCACATTAGAATATCCTCAAGGAAGTGGTGTAACCATTCAGCCTTTTCCCCAAATTTGTCCACTGCGATGAATTCAGATTCCATCGGGGATTTAGTGAACACTGTTTGTTTTGAGGATTTCCAAGATATGGCTGCACCACCTAGTGTAAACATATAACCACTAGTGGATTTTAAGTTATCACTAGATATCTAGTTTGCATCACTGTATCCTTCAAGTACAGCCGGATATCTTGTATAATGTGGCCCATAGTTACCAGTAAAATGCAAGTACTTCAGTACTCTTGTAATCGCTTGCCAATGCTCGCTTCCAGGATTACTCGTATATCTACTTAGTTTGCTAACTGCATAGGCTAGGTCTGGTCTTGTACAACTCATTAAGTACATTAGATTACCTATAATTCTAGAGTATTCTACTTGAGAAATACTCTCTCCTTTATTCTTGGATAAGTGTAGAGTTAGATCGATTGGAGTTCTAGCAATTCTAGAATTATCTTTATCACACTTTTCAAGAATATTGTCTACATAATGTGACCGGCTTAAAATAAGCTCGTCTGAAGTTCTTGTGATTTTAATTCTCAATATAACATCAGCTGGTCCCATGTCTTTCATGTTAAACCTCGAGTTCAATATTTTTTTAACAGATTTAATCATCTTATCATTACATCCAATAATAAGCATGTCATCTACATACAGACATATAATGACATATCCATTTTTTGTAACTTTGCCATATACACACTTATCATATTCATTGATCTTGAAGTCATTTGTCATCATGACATTGTTAAATTTCTCACGCCACTTCTTTGGAGCTTTGTTTCAATCCATATAATGACTTCGCCTGTTTACACACTTTCTTTTCATGTCCTAGAGCTAAAAAACCCTCAGGTTGTTTCATGTAGATTTCTTCATCTAAATCTCCATTAAGAAACATTGTTTTCACATCCATTTGATGCATTTCAAGATTGCGCAGAGCTGCTATTGCAAGTACCATCCTAATAAAATTGATTCTTGTCACAAGAGAATATATATCAAAGTAATCAAGACCTTCCTTTTGTTTATAACCTTTAATTACAAGTTTTACCTTGTATTTATCAATTGATCCATCATGTTTTATTTTTCTCTTGAAGATCCACTTGGAACCTAAAGTTTTACTACCTGGTGGAAGATCCACTAGTCCCAAGTATGATTTTACAGGATAGAATCAATTTCGCTCTTGCTGGCTTCTTTCCATAGAGGACCATCACTAGAGTTCACAGCTTTCTTGAAGGTTTGGGGTTCACCTTCAAGCAAAAAAGTCAAGAAGTCCGGACCAGAAGATTTTTCCGTTCTTGTTCTTTTACTGCTTCGAGGTTCCTCATTCACTTCTTCATCGTGGTCTTCACTATCTTCACTAATAGTCTCATGTGTTAGTTTAGAGGAACTTGGTTCCTCCTCTGACTTACATGAAAATACATCTTCAAATAACGATGCATTTCTAGACTCCATTATCATG
Organism: Hemerocallis citrina; assembly: GCA_017893485.1. Taxonomy (NCBI): domain Eukaryota; kingdom Viridiplantae; phylum Streptophyta; class Magnoliopsida; order Asparagales; family Asphodelaceae; genus Hemerocallis; species Hemerocallis citrina. The sequence continues at coordinate 211,709,287 of CM030361.1, read as the reverse complement.
TTCTTTGGTATATCAGTGACATCGAATTTGTACACCAAGAACCGATAAGCACTACTGTTAAGTGCATAGCCAATGAAAATGTAATCAACTGTTTTATGTCTTATTTTCACTTTCTTAGGTGAAGGTACTACCACATTGGTAAGACATCCCCACATTCACAAGTAATTGTAGGATGGCTTTCTTCCTTTCCATAATTCATATGGAGTTTTCTCTTCTTTCCTTTTGGGTACCTTATTTAAAAGGTAGTTAGCCGAAAGTATAGCTTCTCCTCACAAGTTTGGAAGCAAACCAGAACTTATTAACATTGCATTCACACTACCAGAAAATAGTTTTACACTGGCATTTCTACTCCTGCATTTTGGTAGAAATGCCGCTGTAGAAACCAGTTAATGTTAAGGAACAAAAAATCCAACTCTATACCGGCACATGTGAAAAACACCGGCGTATGTAGGTATACACCGGCATTTTTGCATTGAAACGCCGGTGTAGGTTGCGGATAAGTGAAAATGTACTATCACTCTCTCTCTCTCTTTCTCATTTTACTTTAATTCCCCAATTTTTCACTCTCTCTCTCTCTCTCGCCATCTCCCTCCTCGCAAATTCCGTCCCCATCCCTTCCCCCGCCCCCTTCTCCCGACGTCGCCACTCCACCCATCGCCACCTCCTCCCCCGCTGTCAGCCCTTCTCCCTCACGCCGCACCCCTCCTCCGGCGTCGCCCCTGCCCCCATCGCTGTCCCATCGCTGCCCCCCCAACCCCGCCGTCGGCCTTTCCCCCATCACCACCCCCTCCCCCGCCATCGCCCCTTCCCCCCATTGCCGCCCCCCTCCCCCGCCGTCGCCCCATCTCTACCCCCCTCCCCCGCCGTTGCCCCTTCCTCTACACAAACCCTAGGTTTGTTCTTGAATTATTCTTAATTCTGAGTTGCATAGCTATTTGGAATCTTATCACATATTCTGAGTTACCATGTATTCTGAGTTGCATAGCTATTTGGAATCTTATCTGGTTGTATGTTTTGATTCAAGTTATGAGTAATTGGTGTTTGAAAAATTTGTCTATTTGCATCCACTATTAACACTGCTTGAAAAATTTGTACATTTATATAATAAAAAAAAACTATGAACGTATGCATTCTTTTTCTGCAATCTATCCTTGTTTTTTTTGGAGAATTTTTTATAAGATGTATGCTATATAGCTGAATCCCAGAATTCTATTACAGAGATAAGGAAAGAAAATGTTCACGAGTTACTGGATTGTATGATTTGAAACTCTTGTTTCAGGTTAGTGCAGCTTCACGAGTTGCTTTTTTGTTTGAATTTGGAGATGAGATGGATCATGTATCTGAAGTTGCACGCTATGATTTTTTTAGGAGTGACTAGTGATGGAAATTTTTTTATCTAAACTTTATATACAATTTATCATGATGTCTAGATGAGTATCAGTTTCTAAGATAATGTTCATGCTTGTTGCTTGGGTTTGAAAATGAGATTGTTCTTTCTCATTGATTTTAAGTGATGATGAGATGGATTATATAACTGAAGTTGCATACTTTGATTTACAGAGGAGTGACTAGTGATGAAATAATCCTGTTTGAACATATGTTGTGGTTTCAATTGACAGTTTTCTCATGAGTATTATAAAAGTATAAGTTTCATCTCAGTTAGTATCTTGTTTTCCTAAATTTGACAGTGAAAATATTATTTTTCACTCTTTGTAACTCAATATTATGAACTCCATATTTTGGTTATGAATGTGATGAGATCACATTATTATGTTTCATTATTTGTTTACAATTTGATGATATTATACTATTATGCTTCATTCATATTTTAGGGATTGAAGATTTTCAGAATCTGTGCAATGATGAACTTAATTTGGGTCTCTTTTAGTTTTGCAATTGGTCCCTCCCTTCATTTAGCAGATAGATCTCAGCTTGATTTTCTCCATGAATGAAGATCTTTGTAAATTGATTTTTATGCAGTTGCATTTAGCTATGTGAATTCCAAATGTATGGTTGAGATGTAAATGCATTAAATTCATTGGGTTTTAGCTTGAAGTGTATGGCTTGTTGATGGTTGCATATGTGGGTTGAATTTAAATTTGACGATATCGTTTTCCTGAATAGCTTAATTTTCCCTCCTCCTTTTGCTTTCACTGATATTTATTATAATTACTTTATTTTTCTGTTTTATTCTTTTGCCCACTTTTCTTTTGAGTCATTTTATGTTCATGCTTCAAGAATCTGACTTATGACTACTATATCTTTAGCTATAAGTTTCATCTTTCTTTTTGAACCCGATACATATTGGTTTCCATACAGTACCTAATTCAATATTTTTTATAATCATTTTCACTGATAAGTTGGTTAGTGATGGATGCCTTCCTCCCTCCCCACATCTTTGAAAACCTTTATACTATTTGAATCTCTACTTTTCAAGAAAAACCTTGGGAAAGGAAAAGTATATTCTTCCACTGTCTGTAAATAGCTATTGTTTCTGATCCCCAGTGGTTCGGTCTAAGAAAATTAGAACAGCTAAGAGAAATAACGCATTCAGCTAACTAAAACTGAGTTGAGTGTGTAGAGTGGATCATGAAAAAAATGCGAGGATCGTCCTTAAGAACAAAGATCAAGTACCAGGAACCTATAGCTTGCACTACCGGGATTTCTTTTATGATTATGCAATTCTGACCACTTGGTGGTATGAACTCAAACTGCCCTCAATATGTGGCAGCAGGTTTTGAAAGAGGCAAAAGCATATGCAAGCTTTCTCTGCTGCACTAACTTCTTTTCATATGGTATCAAGTTCCGCCCGTTCCATATATATAATTAAATGAAGCTTTTGATATCCCGAATATTTTACTTGGTATCATGTTTTATGTCTTACAAGCATGGACTCTATTGATATGTATACTTGAGCAGTTGAATAGGTTTGTCATGTATGCTGCTTATTTATCTTTAACACTCAAACCTGGTCATGTTCTTACTGTATTTGATGGCCTTATGTTGCTATTTTCCATGGCCTAGTTAGCTAGTTACCTGTTTGTTACCCTTCATTATTTTCAATGTTATGATTTATCCTGGTATGCTTGGGTTTTGATTCAACTGGATATATAGGTGCAAAGTAAAGTGAAGGAATAGTTAATCCATTTTATTTGTTTAGTTTCTTCTGTCAGGAAAATTTCATTGGTTTTATGGATTTTGTCTCTGACTTGAAAATTAGTAACTGGTGATGATGATAAAAAGGCAAAATAGACTGCTACCCTGAAAATACTAGTTTTGGCTGGCAGTAGAATGATGCAGCTTGCTGTAAAGGTTATATCTGAACCAGTTTGGAGTATGGAGATTTAATAAATAAGGATTTGGGAATGAGTGACTTGTTGAGTTGACGTATCTTATTGTGTTCTGATGTTGAATATGCTAGAATATGCTAGTTTAGGGGAAAGATCAGGTCCCAGAGAAACCTTTAGATTTCACTGCTGGTTTTTATGTAATGTTTGTGCATTTACGGATAGTGGTCGACAGAAACAAAGGTGAGTTTTATCTAGTGCTGAATCATTTCTTTTTATGGTATTAATCTGTGAAGGGATTAATATACAATTAAACTAAGTTCTTTCTTACACGCATGGATTCAGTTCATGTTTAATCTTGAGCAATGAAATTGTTTTATCAAATTTGATGCCTGTCGCTTTATGCAAATGGAGAGTAACAATGCACTTAGTCTATCCTAGTTTTCTTCTCATTGCACTGGGTGGCCTTATATTGTTCATGGATGTCCTGTCATCATCCGACCATGTTTATAAATGTGAAGTAAAAACTTGATGGGTACTGAATCCCTTTATTTAATTAATTTATTTTCATCAGTTTGGATTCACTTTCTGAGCTTTACAGATTATTGTTTTGATTTAAATGATGAAAAAAAGGCCGAACAAACAGCAACCCTGAAATTATTTCATTAATTTCAGCTGGCAGTTGAATGATGTAGCTTACTGTAAAGGTTTTAGCTGAACCAGTTTAGGGGTGATTTAGTAATGATTCCAGTTCCAAGGGTTGAACAGCTATTGCATTATTGTTTTATATTATTAGTTTAAAACGTTCTAATGGTTGTACTTGTAGGTTAAAGAATTGTTGTTTTTTCATTTGTGATCTTTAAAGAAGTAAATACTCCTGAATTGCCTATCTTTTCCTACTTGAGTAGATACTTCAAATTTATTTATTTTTTTTATTTTTTATTTTAATTATTTTCTTTATTCTGTGTACGGAATGACAAAAAAATATTATGTATCTATTAATCTATTAATTTATAAGAGAATGAATCAATAACTTTATTGAGCCTTCAATAAAATTTAAGTGGGGTTTTTTTCTTTCTAATTAATTTTTTTTTAAAAAAAAACATATATCTACCCCGGCGTTTTTACAAGCGCCGGGATAGCTTTGAGCAAAAATGAAAAGTCTACAAAAACGCCGGTGTAGGTGATGGCCGAAAACGGGATCTAAAACGAAAACACCCTTTCAGTGGCATTTTTCGACCGCCGGTGTAGTTTTAACCTATACCGGCGTTCGTAAAAAATGTCGGAGAATGTCCCTAAGATACAGCGACACTTGTACCGGCATTTTATAAAACGCCCGTGGTATCTATGGCGGCATTTAAAAACACCGATGAATGTGAAAAAAAATGCCGGTAAAGACTATTAGTCTTGTAGTGTCATCATTTCTTTCAATATATGATTCTTCCTCTCAGCAACACCATTGGACTGAGGAGAATAAGGCATTGTAGTTTCATGTATAATCCCATTCTTAGCACAAAGAGTCAGCAAACGGCGATTCATACTCCACCTCGGTCGTTTCTTAACACCTTAATTTTCTTATTGAGTTAGTTCTCAACTTCATTTTTACAGAGAACAAATTTCTCTATAGCTTCATCTTTGCTTTTAAGAAAATATACATAGCAGTATTTTGTGCTATCGTCAATGAAGGTAATAAAATATTTATCACCACCTCTTGTTTGTATCATTTTCAAATCAAAAATATCAGTGTGAATTAGATCAAGAGGTTTAGTGTTGCTTTCTACAATTTTAAAAGATGATCTTGTTAGTTTTTTCCTCAACACAAGTTTTACACATGTATTTGGAATCAATTTGGAATGTTGGTATATAGTTCAAGTTAATTAATCTACACAAAGTATCATAATTAACATGTACTAGTCTACTATGCCATAAACTGGAAGACTGAAGCATATAAGTAGAAGAGCTAGCTTTATCGATATTCTTGACCATGGTCATTACATTGAGTTTAAACATTCCACCACTCATGTATCCTCTATCAATATACATTTTACTCTTTGACAAAATAATTTGTTTGACTCAAATACTAAACAAAATCCGTGATTATTAAGCAACGAACCAGAAACCAGGTTCTTACAGATTTTAGGAACATATGCAACATTGTTCAGAGTCAGTTTCTTTCCAGAAGTCATCTTCAAGACCACCTTGCCTTGGCCCATGATTTCTATAGTAGCTGAGTACCCCCATAAACATCTTCTCCTGATTCCCTAATGGTTCGAAAGTGGAGAACATACTTCTGTTGGAGCACACGTGTCAAGTAGCTCCAGTGTCAATCCACCATTTCTTGGGGGTTGAACCCATCATGTTCACCTCCGATACCACAACTGAGAGGTTGATATTAGAAATGCCTTGAGCAATGCCTTCACTTAAGTTCATACCTTCAACATGACTCTCATGCAAGATATGTTGTATTTCTTGAACTTGACTGATCACTATTTTAGAAACTACCATTTCATAGTCTAGGAAGCGGTCCACAATGAATTTCTTAGCGCCGACATCCTCAATTTTATACTTATGGTCTAGTGATTCCCAAAGTTCTTTAGCAGTTCTTTTGTCTATGTATACATTATACAAAGAATCGTCTAGTCCGTTCATTTATTTCTACATAGGTAATCAGCAATTTTCTAAGCATCCACAGCGGCAATGACTTAATTATCGTGCTCATCTTTTTTAAGATTTGGAGCTTCTTCGTTCAAGGATCTTGCTAGATTCAATGTTGTCAAATAGAACATCATTTTCTGTTGTCACCTTTTAAAATTTTGTCCGTTGAACTTCTCGGGTCTCTCCCAATGGGAGACTGAGACAGGTAGAATGGTTGGCATTGGCACTCATGCCACAGCAGCATTCGGTACTTGTGTCGTATCAGCAACTGGCAGTTAGACCGTTTCAGACACAATATTCTCCGATGCATTAGTCATTTAGATTTTGAAAAGTACACAACACGAGTGTAAGTTTTCCATATTAACGAAAAAGAAAAAAAGTGCCGCAGAATAAAAAAAGAAAATCCAACGAGATGAAACTAAAACTATTTTAAGATTGTTACAAGATTTGTTTACAATAAAACCAACTTCGAGAAATTTATTCTCTTTGTTACCACTTTGGTTACAAAATGTTTGGCATAAATCCAAATGATTGAGAGGCACAAAAACCAGAGAATAAAGGAGAGTAATAAAACCAATAAAATGAAATGAAAATGAAAATAATAAAATTACAAACCAGATGATTATTAAAGCAGAGGAGCGTCGAGGCTTGTGTAGCACACAATCTCCTTAAAACAGTTTTAGCCTCGTCTGGGTGCTGGAGCTAGTTGAGGCTTCTGTCTCCCAGATGCCACGACGAAGAGTGTTCCACAAACACCATATAACGCTCTCGAACTGGTTGCGTCAGAACTCTATCACCGAATTACCGAATGAACTTACAAAACGGAACATAACAGAGAGGAAGAGAGGAGATTTGTGCAGGGAAGAAAGTGAGGGGGAGGGGGGCTCTATTTATAGGGCCAGGGTTAGAGACTATAACGGCAGACAAGGCTATGAATGCCTTCAGTGTAACTGCAGAGAATCTATTGAATGCATACACTGTAATGGCAGACGGCACTCAATGCCTTTGAATGCCTTTATTGTAATTGGAGATAATCAATTGAATGTGTACACTGTAATGGTAGACAAAATATTTATACTGCAATGAAACGGCAGAAAAAACTGTTTCTGCATTTATTTTAGCCGTTTACAAAGGAAAAAATCAAGACTGTAGCAAAACGTGGCCCTACACGAGGTGGGTTTATGTCGGTTCGGCATTCGTATCCGCAGGACGTGTGGGCGCACACAAGCCGCATGTAATCCTGTCCGAGATTTGCAGTCCCCCCTGCGCACGCGAGAGGGAGCCTCTTGTCTAGTTATTTTACAATGCTTAGAAAGATATTATTATATATCCTCTTCTAATTCCTTTAATTTTTCTGATGTGCGACTATGTTCCCTCAACCCATTATCAAAAATGAAAACGTCTTACTTTAAGTGACAATTTCTCATTCACCGCTTAACCTTTTTTAGTAAATAAATATATGATTTTGATCTACTCACGGAGGTGAACATAAATCAATCAAGATCTCTTAATAATTCATTGAGGGTCTTACCCAAAAAATTGCTCAAAAACTGGTTTGGAAATGGTGTTAATACACGCATTTCTAACAAAACCTGTGGCTAGCATTGGTATCAGATCTATAAGCTCATTCATGGATTATTTAATTGGATTATGTAATGGAATTGAAAATTCGAAAAAAATGGAGTAGAAAGTAGATCGAATACCGTTCTATGATTTCTATAGAATTGAAATCGATCTTTAATTTGATTAAGGTTTTCAGTTTTAAATTCTAGATCATTAGCTCATAATTCTTAGAGATTAATTGTTGAAAATTGATGTGGGATAATCTATTACAAAACTAAATTACGCTTGGGAGGTGAAAATTCGTTTTTTTTCATTTTCAAAGACATTTTGTGCGTGTTCGAATATGGTGCTCTGATTGTGGATATGTGGGCCTGATTTGTTCGTGATTAGTGTGATATTTTTTGCTGAAAATTTTTGCAGTTTCGAAAATTGTGCTGTGACTTTGCTGTCCTTGCATTATGGTGGATTTACAAAGTGGCCATTGGTTATGAATCGTCCGATTGAGGAGAAGGAGTTAAGTGCTGACTAGATTCCCTTGCGATCTGTGGTCTTCTGCACTCCATTATTTGTCTGCAAAGTTGTAAATGAATGTAGTAAGATTGCTTTTTGAACAGGATAAATAGTGATGTGTAGTTCATTTTTTTGGTTATGAGAAAAATATATTCTAAAAGTGGGTGTTAATCCTTAAGTTGAGTTGTGAGAAAGAGAATGGAAAGTTTTTTTTGTCTTCTCTGACAACAGCATACAACAATCTATACTATTATTAAGTAAAACCTCATTTTGGCGGCTTTTTACTATCATGTCCCCATAAAAAGCTAAAATATATATATATATAAAGTTAATTCTATAATTTTTATTTCACATTTACTTCAAACTCTCCATAAAATTTTGTTATCTCAAAAATCGAAACCGTCTTTTCCTCTCCCTCCATCGAATCCGTCTCTTGCTCTCCCTCGAAGATGCATATATATACAAAAGGGTGCACTTTTATACTAGCTCTGTTTTTTATTCAGAAAACAAGCAAAAAGGGTGCACTTCGTTAATTGCATGATAAGGGAAGTTGCTGGATTTGCTCCTTATGAAAAGAGAATTACTGAGCTTGTTAAGGTTGGTAAGGACAAGCGTGCTCTGAAGGTGGC